>CM057344.1:590000409-592400409 GCA_030015575.1 Agapanthus africanus | reverse complement strand
TTAAAAGACAGCCCAAGGGATCCTACGGATATTTCAAAAGACGTATCTTTTCATAAAAACACCGTAGCCCCTATTTTCAAAACCCCATGATTCGTGTTATTTCAAAAGGCACCATTTGTAGAACTTTTATTAGATTAATGCAGATTAGTTATAGTTGCGTCTAGTTTTCAGCTACCACTTATTATTGTGGTTCGGTTCGCATCGCATACTTATGTTATAATTTCTTATTGAAATGTTGATATCATGCTGTTAGGACACCAGCACCATTACCGATGATGCGTATGTACCACATACACTTACTTGCCGGCTCACACACATCTTCATCGGTAATTGCCATGTCACGTACACCTTAGAAATATTATTGCTTAACTTAGCTTGATAACTCGTAGTTTGACATAATATTAGTGTACTTACCTTATATGCCAGCTTAGATATTGTAGTTATTACTTGTCACTTCATGCATACTGTTATTCATTGTTATGCCGTATTCATGGATTCTCATATTTATATTCATGGTTTTACATGCTATTGATGATTCGGATTCCCATGATATTTTCTGGATTTGGAGGAAAACCGCAAAAACATATATAAACTGCTTTCCCTCTTTTTAAATAAAAAAATGCGGTTTTCCTATGATGTATGAGTCGTCCACCATGAGTTTGCTGATGGATTTCGAGACCCGATTCGAGGAGTTGGATGAACCGTTTCGGGTACATGGTGGGCCCGATGCGGTACCCCGGGGCAAGATGAATGTGGTGATGACGTTGAGCCTGGCAGGGGAGCACTACCGACCGGTGATTTTACCTGACGCGTCGGATATCCGGAGGATACCGTCGTGGTCTTGAGATAGATGGTAGGGGCCGGTCTGGACTGACGGCGCCCTAGATATTGTGATTGAGACATTGAGATTTTTGAGATTTTGAGGTACAGAGATTACGACACAGAGATATCGAGATATTTGGATACTTGTTTTGTGTCGATGCTGGGCACTGTTTTATGCTCATTTCATTTATGGTACCTCCTATTTAAAAATAAGGAAATCTCACTAAACTATGAAAACAGTTCTTCATTTACATGTATTCTATTTTCATGCATTCATACCTCATTCATATGATATATTGCTACCTGAGGCACTGACACGGGTACATGAGATTATACTCGGGTTAGATATTTACCCTAGCCTTGTTATAGGCTGCATGTTATATATAATTAAGGATTTATTATGATCATTGACCTAGGATTGCGTTATTTATGCGATTTCTGTGCGTAGATGTTTTTCTATTCACGAGTTGGCAACTCACCCCCGTTGTGCCCCAGTTTCTTGCAGGTTTGCCGTACAGGTTTCATTACGGCTTGCGGGCATAGTTTCCTTCGGGTGATTTGCTAGTAGGTGGGTTTACTTATATCGTACCCCCCATTATATAACTTGTATATTATTATTCAGTTGTATCTAGAAGTTCCATCAACCAAACTTGTATTTATCTCAGATAGAGACCAGTGATGTTTATTCTTTCGACCTTAGAGTCGCGCGTTGTATTTGTGTGGTTTTCTTATGGTTTTGAGTTTCCTTTTGAATTTTGAACCTCGCCGTTGGCGTTGTATATTATATTGCTTGTGTGGTTGTGACCGTCGATTGACGAAGAGCTAGCTCCCGCTTGGGGATGCATTTTTATTGATTTCGTATACTATTCATGTTGTATCCCGTTTGGGGGCCAGTATTTACAAAGGAGACTCTGCCGAAATTTTCAGAAAATACTTGATGTTTTAAAAACGCATAATTCGGCTTATGCTATTAAAACTACTTGCTTTAAATTGGTTTTCCTTCACTCTACTACTTTTCTTGGTTTGGATTTCTGGGTTTTCGGCTTACTTAGATTACGTACGCCTCGAGACGTTTCGTAGTTTAAGTGCCGGTCATGTTCCGTTTTTTCGGGTCGTGACAAAAGTTGGTATCAGAGCGTTAGGTTTTACCTTCGGAGCGTAGGATGACCCTTGGTTGATGGAATAGGTGACTAAAGTAGAGTGACGTACCGTTGGTATGTTCCGCGGCATATTTACGACACGCCACTCCACTTAAGAAGCCTTAGGATGTACATTTCCTTGTTCAATATTATAATCCTTCCTGATCTAGCCTCATCGGTACCAGTTTGGTTTTGCTGCCACGATTCCGGGCAGGGAGAGCTACGGCTAGAGTTGCGGTCAGCACGAGCTCGTCATGAACGAGGACTGACCAGGGCATGATTCCGCGAAACCCGATTGTAGAGAGGTGTCTTTTGATTGTGTTTTACGCCACGAGCGTTGGATGGATCGCCGTATGAGATTGCTCGGACGTGCAGATTAGCACTAGAGGATTGAGCCAATGATAGAGGCCAGCCAGATTTTGATAACCGCTGGTGTGTTGCTTATTCATGATGGTCGAGGCACTGTTCAGCATGCAGATGAGCGAACCAGTTTTTGCTGCGAACGATGAGATATTGCCCCAGATGCTGGAATTAGTGCAGAACGAGTTGTACTAAGAGATGATAGAAGGTCGCTAGTCATCAAGGATGAATGACTAGGACATGTGGATCGTTCGCCTACCCCAATGCGAGGTCATCAGATAGAATGATTCCAGCTAGAGACGACTTCACGCGGAGACGTTGGGAGTCGACAGAGACGATCGAATGTCAGAAACCTATTATTCCAAGTTTAAAGTAGTCGGAAAGATATGCAGGCAATTCTATGGTCCCTCTAGAAGAATGAAACCCTAACTCGACTTAATGACCGTGTGAAAGCCTTTGAACCTTCGGGTTTGCGGCAGTTCTACGGCGCCATTAGTGAGGCTTGGGTTTGCCCTTCTACGGCTGGACCACCGATGCTGTGATATGTACTCGATACTATTATACCGTACCCAAGATGTTGAGCTCTTGGGGGATTATGAGGTTTTGACGACTCGATTGGATGGCTCGACTTAATTCGGATGCTAGGTAGTGAGATGCATTTCTTGGGAGACTCCCGATATGAGGATAGCCGTTGGAGCTCAGTCCATGTAGCCACGATGAGACGAGTCCGAAGCAGTCGACATTAGAGAAAGTGGAGTAAAGAGGTCCGTACAAGATCTGGATAAGACGGCGTTCCACTCCGCCGACATCAGAGATGCGATACGCATGCCGAGGTAGAGTACTGGATATACCTTCCAGAAGGAGTCGCGATGGGTATGCAGCCGTTCCGGAACAAGATGCAGATATAGGAAAGGACGATGACTTCCGGACAGTTGGCAGAGACGAGACATGGAAGAGACCGTGAGCAGGATTCCTTCCAGGACACTGCTGCAATGATACTTGCACCCAGGATCAGATGTGTCACGTACATTCAGAGAGGCAGAGGCCGACGCCAGTGATATGCTGTCTTACGAGTGGTCGCGATGATTGACCGAGAGATGACCAGAGAAGTGCCAGAATGGGATCATCCCCGTTAGCACACCTGACAGGGCCGATGAGCCGATGCACCGAGAGATTGGTAATTCACAGTGAAGACCTTGACCCAGTAGTGGTCATTGTTACGCACACCAGCAGGCCAGAGTTCATGATCATAGACGAGACGTCCCACTAGTGACCGCGACAGTTGGCCCGAGATTCTTAGAGGATGCACTTGAGCGGTACTATTCCGCCATTATTGATTTCAATGTTTTGGGTGATTTATTCGCATGATTTGATTTTGATGATTGAGGATTTACGATCCTTGCACAGTGTTGCACTTGATATCGTTTTCGTGCTTGGGTTTCACATGTTTGTGATTTTACGGTTTTAGACATTTGAGTTGATTTTGTACGTATGCACGCACACGATTGGTTCCTGTACTCTGTATAGTTTATATATGCTTGCAGTGCAGTGATACGCCTTTTGTGCACTTAGATGCATTGGACTTTGATTTCGATGGTGATGTGCGATATTTGTTTTGTGCACCTTGTGCACCTGATTTGATTTTGCGCATGTTCGGCACTTGATATTGGATTTCATGATTTCGTGCACGATGGATGCACCTGATTTGGATTTTCGCGTATGTTGGGCGCATGTTTTGAAGTGTGATTTTGGTGCACACCAGATGCACTAAATCGAGATTTTTCGTGCATGTCAGATGCACCTGATTTTGCTGCCAGGCACACATGTTGCCTACGACAGATGTTTCGTGCACACCCGATGCACTTAGATGTTGTTTCTGTGCGCAGGTATGACACATATATGGATTTTGATTTCTGTGCGCACAAGACGCGCGTAGTATTCATACGCGTATTTTGGGGATTGATTTTTCTTATAGAGCAGTACGTTTTTATGATATTGCTATGTGTTTTCGTACTGAGCAGGACTAGTCAGAGGACAGTACCTGAATATATTTTACATGTATAGTTTCGAGTTATATCATATTGGTTTTGCTTTGGATTTGGTATTGATGTCTTCCCCATGACTCCGATGATTGCGGGATGCTTGACGGAGTTCTGATTTGAGTTATATGCTCATTTTTCATGCGCATGCGTTGCGCTACGATTTGTTTTATGTATTTATGATTTCGGAGCCCCGGCGATTTGATGGTTTTGGCTGAAATATTTTAGTATTTGGGGGAAGTTTTAATTTAAATTCGGGGACTGAATTTCTTTAAGGGGGGAAGATTGTAACGTTTTGAAAATCGTTTCGGTGAAATTTCGAAAAAACGGTAAAATAAGGGGGTTTTCTGTAAAAAGTCAAAATGCAAATATCTTTATTATAAAATTAAATATACATATTCTAGCTATGTAATTACTAGTATTTGGTGTTTATTGAGCCACTGGTGAAATTTTAAATTTTCTGAAAAAAATATTATTTTAATATTATTTTAAGCCGGTAAGAAAATACATTAAATTAGCGATAAATACAAATCTAAATGGGCTAATTTTAATCTTTAAAATCATGTTAATTAAAATCTAGTTGTAATATAAATTTTTAGTATTTTATTTCAAGTTTTAATTGATTTATTTTATGGAAAACAAAAATATAGTTATTTTGAACTAAAACTTGCAAATATGGTATTGTGGGGGGTCTTTTTGCATAGAATTTTTTCGTAAAGTCTCTCACCCTCACCCTCACTCCCCTTGGCCGGCCCCACACTATTGTATCAGCCCAAGAATTTTATTTCTCTCTTTTTGACCTTAAATCATGTGAGAAATGGGTTAAAATAAGGTTTTTATATAGTAAAGTAGGTGGGGGTATTATGGTAATTTGGGAGGGGCTTTGACTTGGATTCTTTTCCACAAATCCCCCACACCTCTACCCACTCCCTCCTCAGCCGAAAATCTGCACCACAACAGCCCCCATTTCTTCTCCTCTTTTCTCTTCAAAACTCCATCCAAAATGCTTCAAAAAAATCCCACAAAATCAAATTCTAATCCCTACCCATTTCTTCTTGACCTATTCTAGTGTGGATCATGGATCAAGAGAGCAAATTGGAGGCCAAGATTTTGGTGCTAGGTCTCTAATTTTGTGAGGTATAATCTTAGCATTTTGCATAAGTTATTGTTTGATTACTTCAATCTAGCTATTATGTGTTTAATTAGGAGTTAATTGTGGTTTTGATATTAAATATTTAACTTTCAAGAAAGGGTTTTGAATGCAACTTAGGGTTTTATGATGTGAGATTATGGTTGTGTGATATTTTTGACATGTTAATGTTATGCTAAAGCAAATCTAGTTGTTAGTTGCATTTTTGTTAATTTAAATTGTGTTAATTACGCTAATTTGTAAACTAGGTTTTTAAAATTTATTGCAAATGTTAGACTAAAAATCTAATTAGGTTTTTCATGACTTCATTAACATTATTAAGTGTAGTTTAACACTTTAGTTCATGGAAATCCAACATAAATTGTGGTTTGTGCATTTTGCTATAAAATTGTTAAAATTTAGGTATTTTGTAAACTAGAATTTTAGGGTTTTTGGAATTTAATGAGATTAAATTATGAGAATTGTTTTTATGACTTATTTAAGTTATTTAATAAGTATTATGGCCGCTAAAATTGTTTAAACATCATGTTTTGTACAAAAATGGTGAATTGTGCTTGCTAGATTTTCGGAAAAATGACTTTTTAAGGGAAATTGGGGTTTTTGTGAATTTTAACCTATTTTATATTAAAATTAGTGTTCGTGAATGTGCAAATGAGTGTATTTGGGTTTTTCTCGATGGTTTGGCGTTTGTACGCCGACGTCGAGAGTTTTTGGGTTGATTTGTGAAAGCAACCATAGGTTTTGACCTATGAGGGATTCGTGCGTCGTTTTGGTCATGAGTCGGATTTTAATACGATACGGTGCGTTATGATATGTAGGTACCCCATGTGGACTTCGAGACGACAAGCAAGCGCATGGCGACATCGGCACCGGCGAACGAGGACCAGGTGAGTAGATTTATATCTACGGGGAGAAGTCGGGTGGATGGCGTATAGCACCCCCGCAGTCCGTGGTGGTGTATACGGATGCGTATACACACCAACAATTATTATATGTTACTTAGGATTAATAACGATGTTTAGGATGGATATTGGTGTGTTGGATTATTTTAGTGTTGCGAACCCTAGGGTAGTGTTGCACAACACATACACACATACATACTTGCATACATTCCTATTTATATGTGCTCATGGGATTCTCTATAGTTTATGTGTTCACATAGGTATGGGACTATGTGTTCATATACTGGATTTGAGAATAGTATTTGGAATTTGAGATGAGTCGATGAGATTGGGCTTGAGGCCAGGAGATCGGTGATGTGATTTGGTTTGTATTGATATACGACATGATGTTTTAGCGGGTCTTTTGCCGTAGTGATTCTTACACCTGCATGCATACTTAGGCGGTATCAGTATTGTACTAGACATAGATCAGTACCCCGATCATGATATTTGATAAAGAGGATACCAGATGAATAGTACGATGAATGTGATTTTGACCCGTACCCAGATTTGGGATGCCGTACGACGGATTTACGTACGAGCTATTTATTGATGATTGATCAGCACTCTTGACTTGGAATGTCTAATTATAGATATGGTATCGGATATGATATTGTTGAGGCGGGATCACCGACTAATATATATACAGGTATGTATATATATCGACTCAGATGTTAGGCGGTTTCCTTACCTGTAGTCCAGCTGGTTAGCTTAGCCCTTTAGTTTAGTTTAGTTGTTAGATTAGATTCGATTCGATTCTTACCTATTTCAAAAACTAACGAATCGTGGGTATTTTAAAAGACAGCCCAAGGGATCCTACGGATATTTCAAAAGACGTATCTTTTCATAAAAACACCGTAGCCCCTATTTTCAAAACCCCATGATTCGTGTTATTTCAAAATGCACCATTTGTAGAACTTTTATTAGATTAATGCAGATTAGTTATAGTTGCGTCTAGTTTTCAGCTACCACTTATTATTGTGGTTCGGTTCGCATCGCATACTTATGTTATAATTTCTTATTGAAATGTTGATATCATGCTGTTAGGACACCAGCACCATTACCGATGATGCGTATGTACCACATACACTTACTTGCCGGCTCACACACATCTTCATCGGTAATTGCCATGTCACGTACACCTTAGAAATATTATTGCTTAACTTAGCTTGATAACTCGTAGTTTGACATAATATTAGTGTACTTACCTTATATGCCAGCTTAGATATTGTAGTTATTACTTGTCACTTCATGCATACTGTTATTCATTGTTATGCCGTATTCATGGATTCTCATATTTATATTCATGGTTTTACATGCTATTGATGATTCGGATTCCCATGATATTTTCTGGATTTGGAGGAAAACCGCAAAAACATATATAAACTGCTTTCCCTCTTTTTAAATAAAAAAATGCGGTTTTCCTATGATGTATGAGTCGTCCACCATGAGTTTGCTGATGGATTTCGAGACCCAATTCGAGGAGTTGGATGAACCGTTTCGGGTACATGGTGGGCCCGGTGCGGTACCCCGGGGCAAGATGAATGTGGTGATGACGTTGAGCCTGGCAGGGGAGCACTACCGACCGGTGATTTTACCTGACGCGTCGGATATCCGGAGGATACCGTCGTGGTCTTGAGATAGATGGTAGGGGCCGGTCTGGACTGACGGCGCCCTAGATATTGTGATTGAGACATTGAGATTTTTGAGATTTTGAGGTACAGAGATTACGACACAGAGATATCGAGATATTTGAATACTTGTTTTGTGTCGATGCTGGGCACTGTTTTATGCTCATTTCATTTATGGTACCTCCTATTTAAAAATAAGGAAATCTCACTAAACTATGAAAACAGTTCTTCATTTACATGTATTCTATTTTCATGCATTCATACCTCATTCATATGATATATTGCTACCTGAGGCACTGACACGGGTACATGAGATTATATTCGGGTTAGATATTTACCCTAGCCTTGTTATAGGCTGCATGTTATATATAATTGAGGATTTATTATGATCATTGACCTAGGATTTCGTTATTTATGCGATTTCTGTGCGTAGATGTTTTTCTATTCACGAGTTGGCAACTCACCCCCGTTGTGCCCCAGTTTCTTGCAGGTTTGCCGTACAGGTTTCATTACGGCTTGCGGGCATAGTTTCCTTCGGGTGATTTGCTAGTAGGTGGGTTTACTTGTATCGTACCTCCCATTATATAACTTGTATATTATTATTCAGTTGTATCTAGAAGTTCCATCAACCAAACTTGTATTTATCTCAGATAGAGACCAGTGATGTTTATTCTTTCGACCTTAGAGTCGCGCGTTGTATTTGTGTGGTTTTCTTATGGTTTTGAGTTTCCTTTTGAATTTTGAACCTCGCCGTTGGCGTTGTATATTATATTGCTTGTGTGGTTGTGACCGTCGATTGACGAAGAGCTAGCTCCCGCTTGGGGATGCATTTTTATTGATTTCGTATACTATTCATGTTGTATCCCGTTTGGGGGCCAGTATTTACAAAGGAGACTCTGCCGAAATTTTCAGAAAATACTTGATGTTTTAAAAATGCATAATTCGGCTTATGCTATTAAAACTACTTGCTTTAAATTGGTTTTCCTTCACTCTACTACTTTTCTTGGTTTGGATTTCTGGGTTTTCGGCTTACTTAGATTACGTACGCCTCGAGACGTTTCGTAGTTTAAGTGACGGTCATGTTCCGTTTTTTCGGGTCGTGACAGCGGGAGCTTCTTCAATGCGCTGCTCGCACTTTGACCATAAGTTCCGCCATCGTATAGCGTACTGAACCCACGTCTCACCGGGTTTTATCCTGGCGTTAATCAGTGCTGTCATCGGGGTACGTTCACTGGCGCTTGCAAAACGCTGAGTAAACAGCAGCTCCATCTCCGCGAAGGTTTTAATAGAGTCGTTCGGGAGCTCAGAGTACCATTCAAACGCCGTATCTGACAAGCTTCCAACAAACTGGCGAAGCAACAGCTTGTCGTCACCGCCGGTGTTGCCGCAGAGTGCCCTGAACTGGGCAACATGCTGATGAGGATTGCCCGTCCCCTTGTAGACATGGAACTTGGGAATCGTATAACCTGGCGGGTACTTGATTTGATCGTACCAACTCGGATAGGGCCTCCCCGTTTTCATGACTTGGCCGGCTGTTTCGGTTGCATGATGAACCCGTATTTGTTGGGCGATGTACTCATCCAAATCAACTTTGGAGATTGTATCCTCTTTAGCTGTGGACAGAGCTGGTGGAGGATTCGACGTCTCTCCCCTATCGTCTTCAAGGATGATCGGGGGATCTTCAGCAGGTGGATCTTGTTGAATCATCATACCCACCATATCCTGGAACAGGAGGGCCATTTTCTTTATATTGGCTGCCTGCTCCGCAGCTTCTTTATCCTTCTTCTCCAGTACGCGACGAAGGAATTCTACGTCCGTTTCTTGTTCTTGACGCTCGTCCGAGGATGTTTCAGGGGTTTCTTTTGGCACTGTAAGTGCGGCCATAGGGTTCATCATCTCTTGGAGCTTCTGCTGCTGCTCCCGAGCCTTGGTCACTGACCTCGTGTGCGGTCTATGACCTGTTGATATGCGGCTATTTTCTTTTCCCGATGCCATATAAACCGTATGAACTGTTATGCCCCCTGACTTGGGGCGTTTAGGTTCACCATTTTTAACTTTTGCCGCTGACGCGGGAGTTTTCTCTGGCCTCCTTCTTTTGTGGGCCGTTGAGGTTGAAGGAACCGGTGAAGGGGGCAGCCTTGCAGCTGCTGTCCCCTGCTGTTTAATAGGGCAGTCCTTGTCTTTTTCCACCTTCGCCTTTTTCTGGTGATGAGAGTGACCTGGGTTAATCACGGAGTCTTGAACCCTCCGCCAAACTTTATAAATTCTTGAGGACAGCCGTTGAGGGGGCTGTTCTCGTTTCGTTTCTGAAACTCTCTCCGCAGGTGGAGGAGATCTCTTCAGTGTAGCGGTTGGAGAGTTCTTCCGTACCCTCCTCAGCAGTTCAAAGCTGTTCCCGGTTGGGACAGCAGCGTTGACTTCCACCACTGGAGCCGGTGGAGTCAGCCCTGAGGGAGAGTTGCCCCCTGCCTTCCTCACTCGTTGCCAATGGCGACGTCGAGCACGGCGAGCCGTTGGGATTGGCTCAGAGATTGAGATAGTTTCTTTTTGCCCCCTGTCTGAATGAGGCGCCGCCGGTGTTAACCTCTTAAAGACTGAGGTTGTCTTCTGAGGGGTGGTATTCAACCTGCCGAAGACGGATCCTTGAGCGGGCAGGAGCAGGAATCATCAGTCTTGAAAAGACTGACTCTTTGTCAGGGGAAGTCGCCTTGACGACTTCTGGAGCAACAGTTATTGCCTTCCTCGGGACAGCCAATTTAGAGTTTTGATTTAGCCTGGTGAAAACAGAGGCTGTCGGTTTGGTAGTGGGCGACCCGTTGACAGGGGTCGTCGTAGCAGTGAGCCGGTCGAAGACCGACTTCTTGTTCACTTCCGGTGCAGGTATTGGCGTAGGGAAGCTTGTAGGTGGGATCATGGTCCCAAAGAACAGACCAGTGGTGGCTTGGGTCATCTGATCTACCGGCAGAGTGAGGAAGGAAGCCGCTTGGGGCCCATATGCTACACCTCCCGGTGAGATGGAGCGTCCGTTGCAGTGGCACCTCGAGCAGTTGGTGCAGTTAGAGGCCATCGAATCCTAAGTTCTGCGCCAGGCAAAAGACCAAATCTTAGTAACTTGAAATCCGAAAGCAACCATTAACAAACCGCGACTGGTTCGCAAAGACGACACACGAAGCGTGGAGTGGAAAGAGGAAAAGGTCCCACCGGACGTGCCAGAATCTGTTCCCCTCCGAAAGACGGCGCACAGGACCGCGATGTCCTGACGCTGAGATTCGGGGCAGATGCTATTTGGTTTTATCCGTCGACCTCTCCGAAGATGCCAAGTTGATTTATGGCACCGTGTATCGGAGGTTTAGACGGATGCGGCCGATGTAGCAGACTTCGTCAGATTCCCCCTCGCTTGAGGAGTTTTTGATTGTGGGGACGCTCTTCCCTACAGGCGCAAGCCCCTGCAGTTAATTACGCTACCGCATCGCGGTAACAACTTTCTCCTTCTCCAGAATTTCACTTCGTGTCGTGTGTGTTTGTTTTGTTTGTGGTTGCCCGTGGATTGTATACGGAGACTGAGTAATGCCGTCGCCCGTAGGACGTGGATTAGTCCAAATCCGTATTTACTTAGATTTGGGTTCGGTGTTTTTAGTTTAAGGATGCATTAGTCGCGTTGCGGCTAAGATCAACTTAAACGTTCGTTAAGGATACAATAGTCCTGTTTGAGACTAAGATCAACTTAACGTGATAATCCATTTAATATCTGGCCATCGGGACTCGTCACCTCTCTAACGTCGTTGAAGGATTACAACGGCAGATGTCAAAGGAGTTCAGAGATGTACCCTTGAACCAAGATTGATTTGGAGTTTTATAGTCCGTTTGAATGTTTAAGGATACGTTAGCCGTGTTTGGGGCTAAGATCAACTTAAACGGGATCGTTTAGATCCGACAAAAGAGCATTTGAAGGCTTTATTGTTCCAGTTTAGGGACGTAGTGGTCCGTGTTCCAGTTTAGGGACATGGGGGTCCATTGCCAGTTTAGGGACGTAGTGGTCCATCATTAGTTTAGGGACGTTTCGGTCCGACATTAGTTTAGGGACGTTTCGGTCCGTCATTAGTTTAGGGACGTTTCGGTCCGTCATTAGTTTAGGGACGTGTCGGTCCGATATTAGTTTAGGGACGTCTCGGTCCGATATTAGTTTAAGGACGTCTCGATCCAATGTTAGTTTAGGGACGTTTTGGTCCAATATTAGTTTAAGGATGTCTCGGTCCACGAGTTTAAGGACCTCGCAGTCCGTATCCACGTGTGGTCGTTGGGACCCGTCGCCTCTCTGACGTCGTTGAAGGATTACAACGAGAAGTGTCAGAGGAGTTCGGAGATGTACCCTCGAACCGGAAGTAAATTGATTTAAGAGAGCAATCTTGCTCAGTCAATTTAATTTAAGGACTTACGGCCAGAATTGGGCTAAGTCCAGTTGAAAATGTTCAACATTTTATTAAATAATGCATTGCATTTCTTCCATTTTTTTTTGTTTGGGCTTTGCCCATAAAAATGCAGAGCATCAATTTATTCTGGGCTCTGCTCATTTATGAATGAAGCAAGGCATCTGTTTTGTCTGGGCTTTGCCCCCTTTATAAATGCATAGCATTTTTATTATTTCGTTTGGGCTCTGTCCATTTATAAATGATGCAGAGCATCAATTTAATTAGGCATGTTTGGTCTTTTAATTGGGCCTGGCCCTTCAGTAAAAGAAATGCATTGCATTTGTCAGGCGCTTTGCGCCAATTACTGAGCGCAAGCGCTTGTGGTGAGGACACGTGTCATGCTCTGGTGAGCGCAAGCGCAATAGCGCAGTGCGCTGCGCTAGTGCGCTGCTGACACGTGGCGCGCTCTGATGAGTTGCGCCAATTCCATAGAGCAAATCTCTATTTCAAGAGCGCGTAGCGCAAGTGGTTCTATAGCTGACACGTGGCGCTCTCTTAAGAGCGCAACAGCGCAGTTTGGAAGTGCAGAGCACTAAGAATCTTTTAGATTCAAGAACAGAAGTGCAAAGCACTATTTGATCTCTTGATCTAAATTAGATCAAAGAAAAATAAATTCTTCTTTTTGTTTCAAGAACCAGAGGTTCATAAAGGTGCAAAGCACCATTTTTATTTTGTTGTTTTCTTGTCTTTTAAAGAACCAGAGGTTCATGAGAAGTGCAAAGCACTGTTTATTATGTGAAGAACATTGATCTGGTTTTTTAGATCAATGATTTATTAAAAGAGATTTCTTTCCTCTCTTGAAGGTCTTTACCTTTTTTTTCTTGAGGAGTTCTTCAGAGTTCTCTTTCTCTCTCTCTCTCTTTTTAGAAAATGTTCATGCCTTTGAATTGAGGCCTAGGGTCCTTTTTATAGTGCCCATAAATTAGTTAAATTTGTTAAAGAGATTCTTCTCTGAGTGATTTGGGGAATTTTCCCCGCCGTTGGATCTTTGATCCAAGGGCTTCTGCTTTGCAGAAGAAAATCTTCTTGTTTTAAAAAGAACAGAAAAGATTTCTTAGAAATTTAATTCTGTTCGGCGCAGATGCCCCAGCGCGTGACACGTGTCGCGCAGCGCACAGCGTAGCGCAACCGCGCTAGCGCAACCGTGCTGACACGTAGCGCAAAGCGCAGCGCAACCGCGCTAGCGCAACCGCGCTGACACGTGTCGCGCAGCGCAAAGCGCAGCGCAACCGTGCTAGCGCATCTACGCAGCGCAGCGCAACCGCGCTAGCGCATCTGCGCTGACACGTGTCGCGCAGCGCACAGCGCAGCGCATCTGCGCTGACACGTGTCGCGCAGCGCAGCACCTGCGCAACTGAAGCGTTGCTTCCTTTAATAGAGGTTTATTCTGATTGGGCGCGTCTTCTTGGGCGCTGCGCTGACGTATCAGCGCCTGACATGTGGCGCGTTGCGCCCGAGATGTGAAGCGTTACTTCAAAATTTTGAATTTTGAATTTCAACAGAGCTTCGCTCTGATTGGGCGAAACAATCCTTAGCTTCTTCTTTTTTGAGTTTTCTTTATTGAGAAAAGATAGAGAAAAAGATAGAACACTTAGATATTAGTCACCACTACATCCTAATGATTGTAGAGTATTTTTCGTCACCCTATAAAGATAGGAATACGCGCACTTGTCAGGCGTATATAGATTTCTCATGTCCAGGGTAGATTAGGGTTTATTAATTATGGGGATCCGAATCTCCGGCAGCCGCGGATTAAGCTACCGTTAATTACCCCTCAGTTTTGGAGTGAGTGAACCTCCGATTGACGGGTAAAACTAGGCATGCAAACTCAATGTGCAGTGTGTGTTGTGTTTTGAAAGTGTTTTGGGCGTATAGGGGGCCTCGCAGAGTTTACGGGATGGCGCGTGGCCGCCGGGCGCCAGCGGGTCACGTGTGTGGCACGTGGGCGCCGGGCGCCAGCGGGTCACGTGCGTGGGCGCCGGGCGCCAGCGGAAAAAAGGGTTTAGCCCCTGGACTGTAACTCCCGAGGGACTTTGGAGTTAAAATCCTAGAAGAAGAAGGGTTTTTATTTGGGGTTAAACTCCTAAAAAATGTGAATTTTGAGGTTAAATTCATTAGAGAATTTGGATCTTAGAGTTGAGCTCCTCAAAAATTGGTTTGGAGTTAACCTCATAAAGAAGAGATTCTTCCTCGAAATTAAACTTCCAAAAGATTTTCAGAGATAATGAAAGGGACCCCTTATTTCTACCTTGAACCCTGGATTCTTTCTTGAGCCTTGGATCCTGCCAAAATGGGATTTTGGAGATGGGTCTCCTTCCTCCTCCTCTCTGTTTGTTGGATTTTAGAGAAAAAGGGCGGTAAGATTTAAAAATCTCCCCTTTTAGAGATTTGATGGGAGATTTGAACTCCCCTTCAAGGGTTTTATGGTGAAAAACTATTTTTTTTTTGGGAAAAGAAGAGTTAAACTCTTAATTTAATTCAAAAGGAGAAGAAGGTTTAAAATCTTGAGAAGGGAGAAGGAGGCACGAAACCCTAAAAATTATGAAAGAATGAAAGTTGTTATTGATTTGCTCATCATATTTGCCTTTTATAGGCTACACACTTTACATATAGCCCCTTGGGCTTTTCCAAATGGCATTTGTGTCTCCCCATGCCTCATGTGCTTATTTTTTTGCACATAAGTTATGGGGTTTACAAAATTTTGGTTTTTTGCTCATTTTCCATACATTTATTTCTAAAAAATTATATTAAACTAATTTATTGCTTCATTCTTTTTGTCATGAGGCCGGTCTCTTCCATGCTCGGTCTTGACTTGGGCTTGGGCCTATTTGGCTTAGGCCCAGGCCCACTTTTCTTAGAGTTGACTTTGACTTTGACTTGGTCAACCGGGGTGTAATTTTTGACCCCAACAGTGATCAATTCTTAGCAATTTTTTATCACTAATTGCTTCACTTTACTATTTAGTGTGAAGCTAGAGCCTAGGTAAGGGTTCTTTCAGGTGGATCATCTTCAACGAGAAAGGCTAACTCCCAAGCTCGTTCCCGACGACTTAGGAGCATAAAAAGTGGCATAGAAGACGAAGCACACAACTACAAAGGTTGTATTTACTAACCGAGTAGTTAAACTCCTTCTAATGTTTTCTAATTTAGTATTTGGATTTGATTCTAGGTCGTAAGTTCGTGCTCTTGATTTGAAAATTTTCATTTTGTATTCCGCATTTGCCGCAAGTTTGTGGTACAAGCACGAGCGTCTACCAACATCATTTACTGTTAATGACTTGTATCTATCGATCTCCTTCTTATTTAAAAGTAGTGATTGTTGGATATATATGCCCCAGAGGCCATTATTGTATATTATATTGGATGATGGGGATATATATGTACATGACAGTCTTGCTCGATATGATAGTATGCTATCTGGTTTGTCTTTATCTTAACATGTGTATATGTTTTACTTATTACTATGTATCGCTAATACATGTTGATAAAGCTTATATGATCTTTGCTTGACTACCAGCGTTGTGATGACGATCATACTCGTGGGGGCTGGGTAGTTTATAAGTACATCCTTAAATGTCTCTAGTCTTGGGAGTATCGAGATTGGACATCGATATTCCAGAATAGACAAGTGTATACTTTTCTTATTCCCGAAAGGGAAGATGGCCGGTCCTACAGCTATTGGTGTATGGCACCAAAGATTGTATACAGATGCTCATTAGGTTATGCGTTACATTGGACGGACTCGCTGAGAACTGCTAGATGGTATTATACCTATCGTCAGATAGCAGTTCTCTGGTGACATGAGTACAAGATAGTTTGTCGACCTGAAATCCTCATTTGTCTCGAGTGTGTTCCCACTGTACTTCGATTCCTACCCTACCACAGTTTTAAAGAGTCGTGCAAACAGGTAGTAGTTGGGTGCAGTCCCGAAGCACTTGGAGGCAGTGAGCGATATAGGGAATTCGTCTCTCCCGGTATAGAGAGTCAATATCGTGCTGTGTACTGTTTGCCATCAACATAAGACTTGGGCCCAGGCGGATGAGATTTACTGATTGGATTAGTAGTTTCTCGATTGGTCATGAGCTTGATATCAGAACAACTTATCAAGTTATAGGGGTCTTACATTTTCCACCCCCTAAATTTGGTATGCGATACTCTCATACGAACAGACCGGACTGTACGGTGACTGTCACTTATAGGCTCGTAGGGGTTCGGACGAGTTTGCTTGTCGATCTTCTTTTCGATAGATACCTAGGTAGTCGTTACGTACAGTTAGTGCCATTGACATGCTTGTGAGCTGTGAATTGGATCCAGTAGCTCACTGCCAGCGTATTGTCAAGTGTTTAGAGTCCCACATCGAGGGTTTCCCAGCTTTGGCAAAACGATATAGTTGACGTACTGGGTACGTGCATGAGTTTGATTAAAATAAGTGTATTGGATATACTGACGGTAATCGGATGTTCAGAAATACTGGCCGATTTTTTGGAAAGACGGATATTAAATTGAGTGTAGATTTAATATATTAATATATGTATTTACTAGTATTTTGTCACTAATAATATTTGCCTCTTTTATATATTTTAAATACATAGGAAAATAATTACAAGTATATATTTAATACGTTATGTTACATATATGTATATATTGTAATTATAATTTTCTTTGGTTCTCTTTTAGTTATCTTGTGCCATTGGATGAGCAGATGTATGCCCATTCTCATTTAGGTGACATGTAGAGGAGAAAGAAGAAGATGGACACTTAGAAATGAGATGAGATCTAATGGTTGAAATTTCTTTTTCTTTATGATAAAGAATTATCAACTATTAAGAAACTCTTTATAATTTCTTTTGGCGTTCTCTCTCTTATCCTAGAGCTCTTAACTCCTTCCTCCTCTTAGAAATTAAAAAGAGAAAGAATAAGAAAATCAAGAGGGAAAAATAATTAGTGAAACACATACTACATCCTATGTTCAAATCCATAGCAAAGATTTAATCTTAGTTACTTCTAGTATGAAGTTGAAGCCAAAACTTGGAGCTTTCAAAGTGGATCCATCTATGACCAAAGAAGATCACTTGCAAGCTTGTTCTCACAACCTCAAGGGAGCTTACATGGGGTCCAACCCCAGAAGAGGAGCACTTGAAGAAGCATCAAAAGTTGTAATTTCTTTACCTTGTATGAAAAGCTCTCTAGGTTTAGTTACAAGTTGAAGTCTTTGGTCTATATTACCTAGTTTGTAGTCTTTGCTTTCTAGAATTTTTCAAAACGCTATTCCACTTAGTTATAAAACCCTAAAGGGAGTGTAAGGTCTACTTTCAGTGACTGCTATTTTTTATTACTTGTGTTTGATTACTTCTTACCATATAATGCCAGAACCCGAATTGCGACTACGGCAGCATTATTCCTTAACCGTAGGAGTATGTCTGGCCTACTCACTCTCGATTTCCGTATTTTAGGAAGCGGGGTGTGACGTCGGGAGTTCGGAAGAAAATCTGCACGTTTGATTCATGGCATGGTGAGTGTCATGGATGGGGAGTTGCGTCGGTTGCAGCAGTGTATCGAGCAGGTTCTAACTTGGTATGGGATGGAGGAAATTCGACCCGTGTCTTCTCACTTAAAGGCAATCTTCAGGCTTATGGCGATATTATCACCAGGGTCAGATGCAGATCATGTGTCTTTAGTGGCATATGCGAGTACAAAGCTTGGTGTGAGATGCACGCAACTAAGTATTGCACAGGCACCTGGAGCAGTCAGCACGTACTTGACTATTCAGAGCGGAGAGCATTGGCAGGCTGTGGTGTGCATCCTGAGATACTTGAGAGATAGTGAAGGATTTGGCTCGTTATTCAGCGGAGGCAATATTGATAGGAGCATTATGATAAGGTATGGTGATAAGGGCAGATGGAAGTCGACGACGGGTGACATATTGGGCACAGATGCAGTGCCAGATAGATCGACGCTTCAGACCAGTATCGCGGTTTCAACAATGGAGATATGGTTGATAGCCTTCATGCAGGCAGTTAGGGAGACCATAGATTAGCGGAGGATGTTCGGTTTGGGAGTTCCACAAAAAGCGAGAGTGTTCTTTTTGCAGGCCGAGAAGAAGGTAATGTCGCTTACTAAAGTTGGTATTTTAGAAAATCCGGCGAACGCATTTCTGAGATGTTCCATGTTCAAGTTCAAGTTATGCCTAGTTAATTGTTATGGGCAAACCGCGATGAGAACAGAGTTCCAAGGATTGAGAAAATGTCAAGATTGTGATGAATTTGAATCGGTGTGGAGATTGTTGAAATTGATTGCAAATTCGAAACCCAAGATCAAGAGCCTAAAAGCTTAAGAGTGAATACATGCAGTGCACGTAGTGGATTTCATAGTTGGACTACGATTAGTTTATTCTAACTAATCAAAATATATCTTTAATTTTACTTATCTCCTCTCTCTATAGATATCTATTGGAGTTATATGGAGCCTTTTATTATTAAAGGTTGAGCTGCAAATTAAATCCACGAAGTCACTGATTTAAAAAGGGCTGCGGCACTGGAGATGTCAGCAGCAGTGTAAATTAATCCCAGGAGGGATTTTTTCAAAGGAGGCTATTAATTAATCCATCCAGAGGGTTTGCGGCGGCCAAGATAAAGCAACCCTGAGGGGCTGAGAAAAAGAGAGATTTGTATTAGAGAAAACTTTGTATTTGGATCAGATCGGGAGAACAGAAATTATCTCGTGTAATTCTTACTATGGTGGAAGTTTTCGTTGCGAAGGCAAGATTATGTGCTAGTTGCGTCAAACCTGGGTATACCGTCGTGTTCATTGTGGTGTTCGTGTACTTTACTATTTGTTTGGTGTGTTGTGATAGGCGTCGGATATATCTTTTTCATTGTCTTTGTTTGCACGCGATTCTGTTTAATTCCGCCGCGCCATACAGCTTGTCTGTGCGATAAGCTTATGTGATCCCTTCGTGGTTGTCTGCGCCGTGTCAGAGTAGATCATGATACAATAGATGGCCTCAGTTTCCAAGTTCAAGCTTTGCTTATACTTGATTTGCCTAGTTGCTTGATAAAGACTGGAGACAACGAATTGCATAGTTCCAAGGTTTTTCATGAAAGTGTAGAGATTTTGTGAATTTGAATTAATGTGGAGATTGTTGAAATTGATCATAAATTCGTAGCCTGAGATCAAAATCCTGAAAAAGCCAAGTCTTCGAGGACCAACAGCCTCCCAAGTTCACATGGAGGCACGTGCAGTGCACGGGCAAGGAGTGGGCATGGTTAGGCTGCGGTTTTGCTGCAAAGGCAATAAATTGATTATTCTAATTAATCTAAAAGGTTTAAATGAATTTAGACTTCATGATTATGATATCTCTAACCATATATATATAGAGAGAGAGAGATATTAATGGAGGAAAAAGGCGCTACGAGGGTTTTTCGCCGCAAAAAATTTCACCCTCCGTCATTTTTTCCGACGATCGGCATCTGTCAATATCATCTTTATCATCTAAGATGTTGATACACCAAATTTCATGTGACTCCATCACTTTTTCACCGTTGATTTAGTGGGTGCAAATTTAACGGTTTACCGACAATAGAACAATTTACATTGCAAAATCTACGGTGAAAAGGTATTGGAATCACATGAAATTTGATGTATCCACATCTTAGATGATAAAGATGATGATGATGGTTGCCGATCGTCGAATAAAATGGTAGAGGGTATAGTTTTTTTACGCCACCTAACTAAAAACCCTCTTAGGGCCTCTTTCCTCCATTATTCTCATATATATATATATATGAGATTAATAGAGGAAAGAGGCCATAGGAGGGGATTTCCTCCTATGGCGTGGAAAAAATACAACCTCCGTCATTTTTTCCGACGATCGGCACCCATCATCATCATCGTTATCATCTAAGATGTGCGTACACCAAATTTCATGTGATTCCACAACTTTTTCACCGTTGATTTAGTGGGTTCAAAATTAACGGTTTACCGACAATAGAACTTTTTACATTGCTAAATCAACGGTGAAAAAGTTGTAGAATCACATGAAATTTGGTTTACCCACATCTTAGATGATAACGATGAAGATGATGAGGGCCGATCGTCGAAAAAAATAGCGGAGGTTGTATTTTTTCCACGCCATAGGAGGAAATTTCCTCCGGTCTCTTTTCTCCATTATTCTCTCTCTCTCTATCTATATATATATATATATATATATATAATGTTTAGAGCATCAATTAATCCACAAATCAATCCAAAGGAGAATAAAGAGGGCGGCTGCGGCAATAAAGCCGAGTGGGAAGAGAGAGGTTTGTCGTCAGAGAGATCGAGAGGTTGTATTTTGGGTGAGATCGAGAGGGCAACAATTATTTTTTGTAACTTTTCATTAAATAATGAAAGCAATCCGTCGTCGGTATGCAGAATTAGATGCAAATACGCACCGAACCTGGGTAATATCTTGTGTCTTTTGTTTGGTGTGTTTTCCTTTTATTATTTATTGTTTTTGCGTAGTTGTTGCATTTGATCTTTTTCATTAGTTTCGATTTGCGCGTATCGATCATCCGCTGGGTATTTTGGTGCTATTTTCGTAAATACCGTCCATCAGATGCCATTAATGTTGCTTGCTTCGGCTTCAATTCACAAGAATAAGAAGAAGCAGCTTACTAGGACGAACTAGGGGTGTGAATGTCAAGTTGGGTTTCACCCGACTTTCGAGCATCATAATTTGGACTATAGCATCCAAAAGGCCTCTCCTCTCATCCAAAATTTCTAAAAAATATATTTTGTGGTTTTTTTGATGGGAAGTCGTTTAAAGTTAGGTTCATTTAATGAAAACCCCAAACAGATTTAAGTCATTTTAACAAAACTATCATTTTCTTTAAAACTATCAAAAAACCATCAAAATTAACGACGCCACGTCAGTACCGTCTGTGATACCTCACTTAAATTGCCGTGCCATCAATTTTTTTTTGAAAACCCCAAATTACTCATATTCTACCATTAATCCTAATTTAAAAAAAAATAAAAATACATAAATAAAAAAAACCTTATTTCCTCATCCGCCATAGCCATCATCATGATCAACAACACAGCCGTCGCCGCCGCCGTCAACAACACAACCATCACCTCCTCCATCCTCTTCAACCGACTACCGCGACGAACATCAACGCCATCGTCAACAGCAAAAAACACCACTACCATCTTTTTCGCTACCACCACCACCACCATCATTATCAACACCTCCATCACCATCTTTCTCCTCTTCTTCAACCCGCAGCCGCCACCGCCATCGCCATCACCATCCCCATCATCAACCTCATCGTCATCATCCATACCAACATTACCATCTACTTCTTCTTTCTCATCTCCTTCAGCACCACCGCCGTCATCATCTCCCCCGCGAGCACCCTTCCCCTCCCCTACTCCAGGCCCTTGCCTTCACAAGAGGCCCCTCCCTCCGGCCCCCTCTTCTGCCTCCGATCTCGTCCCCTCCCTCTAGCCCAACCACCATCATCATCGCTACCGCCACAATCACCACCACCTCCATCATCATCACCGTCTAAATCACCGCCACAAATCACCACCACCATCATCATCACCACCGCGACAAGTCACCACCGCCATCATCATCACCATCGCTTCAATCATCGCCGCCGCCACTAGCCTGTCCCTCCCTCCAATTCCCCTCCATCTCTCGGCCTCCCCTTGCTCCATCTGGGCCTCCCCTGTCTTATCTCCGAGCCTCTCCCAAGTCCCCGACCTCCCTGCCCACTTCCGCACCCTCCCCAAAAAATAAAATTAATTATACATGAAATATTATTACTATAGTTAATAATTAATTATTTGTTTTATGATAAGGGCAAAATGGTCTTTTACTGTGAAATTTAACACCGTTAACTCATGGTATTTTCTTGATACTTTTCAAGATAATTAAAATGACCCAAACCGGTTGAGAGTTTTCAGTAAATATGCCTTTAAAGTTATTTCCAAGTTTTTGATGAGAAGTTGTTCAAAGTTATTAGAAATATAAGTTCATAAGGGGCTGCTTGGTTGCAGGATTATGGAATTTGGATTCCAAAAATAGCACGGTTGAAATTTCTGGATTTGGTAATTTGTTGTTTGGTTGGCTTTGGATTCCTAGTATTGGATTTGTAGATCCTTGTAATATTTGTTTGGTTGGTGGAAAAAAATGGGATTTGGATTTGAGGATTTTAGAGAGAGAGAGGACTGTTAAATAAATAAAGTACATGGGCCCCATCTAAAAGTACAATGAATAGTGTCAAATCCTTGAGAATTCTTGAAAATTTTTAGAATTCATCGATACTTCTTCTGTGGTGGGCCCCCCATACAAAACAAAGGAATTCTAGAACTCCTAATCTTCCAACCAAACACAAAATTGTGGAATCCTAGGATTCCACAATCCAAAATCCAAATCCAAACTCATAATCCTGCAACCAAACAGGCCCTAATGCGCTTGCTTGCGAAATTGTTTCCCTATGTATGTTGATGGCTTTTGCCCTAAATTGGTGTATTTTTTTTTTATTGATCCATTGTGTTGAATTTTTCATTTGCTTTTGCATACCCCCACAGGCGCACATGCGTGAGGGGATCGATATCAGGACACTGGAGAACTCAAGATGAAACTTGTGAAACCCGTTGTCATAATAATGTACGGATAATTCATATCTAAGATGCCGATGTCGTCGATACAAGCCTTGTTCTCCTAATGTTGAGTGATAAAGTAATGTTCTTGCATGAGGGGTACCATAACTTGCACACACACTTCACTCTCAGAAACAGATTTCGCAGGGACTCTTCTCAGTATCTCAATGATAACTTCATGGGCACAGAAAATGCGTCCTTGCTCTCTCTTTCTCTGTCGTGCTCTGGGCGATACAACACATCTAGAATTTAAACTGAAACTTACATGGCAAAATGATTAAAAAAGATAAGAGCATTCGCAATGATGCATCTTTCTGGCACAGATGCTTGTTTTCATCATTAACTCAAGCCATGGATACAATTGTTAGACGGGAAAAAAAGTAAACAACTTGGAAGCATAATATAGGAAGCTGATTGCTGCTTATATTTATGTCAGAACTTAAATACAATTTGTCACGTTGGCGAAATCATTATATAGTTTTCTAATGAAGCAACAATTTGCTCTGTTGGCGAAAGATACTGCATCCGTATGTTGAACTGACTATTTCTAAAAGTAGAGAAAATTGCAAAAATGCGAAAAAGGTAACCGGAAGCGAGGCAAGCAAAGTTACTGGAAGAGCAATCCACTTAATTTCATGGCGAAGCATAATGGTCAGTGTCGCACCAAACGCTATCATTGTGCTTGCTATGGAAAGGAAAAGCGAGAGAAGTCCGACGATCAACCTCTTGGGCAACACACGGAGGAAGTCTTCTTCAGCATATCGAGAAGTGAGTACCGCCAAGAACATTAGCACCGAAGTAGAAGATGAAAACAATGCAATAGCGTCCGATATCGCAAATACCATGAAGGCTCTCTGTTTCAAGTACAATGGCGTACCGTCACTTTGATTTCCACCCGGGACGGTAAAGGCAGCAGCAAACGCTGCCGTGATAATCAGGGCCGCGACAACTGTAAATGAAGTCGCTGTATTTTTCATCCATTGTTCTCCTTCTTTGACCAAATCGGCGTGTTCCTTGGTAAACGTGATCCTTGGTGTTATTCTATCTTCTTTGGGAGTATGTCGTGCGAGTTCTTCAACTTCCTACAAGAAATAGCTCACATTTATGTATGATCACTGCGCCGTATGTCGGTCTTGGGTGTTTTAGGCAAAATTATTAAAAATATTATTTACATTCATTGTCTAATTTGTCTCCGCAGAAACAAAATTCCGAGACATTGGAATGAAAATAGTTACCTTTAGCCATTGCAGTTCCCTCTGCATTTGCAAAGCTGCACCAGGTACGGAGTTAAGCCGGCTAGGAGGCGCCAACTGTGCTACCGTCTCTAATATGGTGTCTTCACCCAAGTATAATTTATGCGCGCTCATTTGATATATGAGATTGTAAACCTTTTCTTGTCGATGCTTGATTGCGATGTTAATCAAGAAACCCACATCGGATTTTTTATACCAAATCAAGCCGGGGTAAACCCGAAGACACGCCTCAACAATCTCAGGAATCCCAAATTCAGCTGCTGTGGTCATTGCTTCTCCTAATACATTCCATGCAATCTCATGTTTCTTCTTCGAAATGATCTTCGAGCACATGCCCGTGATCAGTTCTCGTGTTTGTATATGCTTCAGCTTCAGCTCATGCATGTGCTTGATAAATGGTGCGGCTGCTTTGTACATATAACAGTGTTAGAAAAAAGCGATCGGAGAACTTTATAGAGAGGCTGGTTGAAAATGGCTCATACCCAAGTGATGAATAGCACCCCAAAAGACTTCATTCATTTTGCGGCATCCTATATCATAAATCAGAATATGAATAACAGAAAGGAAACAAGGGAGAAACAAAACAATTCTTTTATGTTTTGGCTATACTAGTTTTGATGTTTTAAGAATCAGAGCACCAAATCTTTTCACCAAAGAAATTTCATTTTCTTAAAGAAAATGAGTAGCGATATCATACCCGATTTGAAGAAGTTGAGAACATGGGCGTCGACCTTGCATTCACTTCTCTTATGCATTTTAATACCTTGAATCTCTTTGATGGACTTGCCAAAAGCTTCCTTCGAGTTTATAGAAATCCCTTAACAATGAAAGAGACATTGGATGGTGATGTCTAGAAAAGTTATAAATTTTGTGTCGGACTCCCAATGATGCATATAACTACACCTTCATGAGTGTTTAGTTCCCTTAATAGATACTTGTTAATGTCCGCACTCATAAGAGGTCAAACTTTCAACCGCAAAACCCGCAATGTTTTTCTCCGATCCGATCGGTCATCATGATCTACATGCTCAAAAAGGCCATATGTATGAAAATTCATGACATTTCGAGAGTTTCGAGCGCATCAATCAAGTTATGACGTTTTTCATGTATCGAAAAAACTGTTTGTATTGTAATTCACTGAATATATGCGTAGAGGAGTCATAATCTGGTGATTTTCATACATAAGGCTTTAAGAGTATGTAGACCACGGTGACTGGTTGGATCGGTAAAATACATGGCATGGCAGATTGTATGTGTGAGAGTTTGGACTCAAAATAAGAAACGAGGCCGGGCCTCATAGGATCAGCCCGCGTGCGTGTGTGTGTGTGTGTGTAGACAGAGAGAGAGAGAGAGAGAGAGAGAGAGAGTTGTTACATCTATAAATGAAGTCCTGCCAAAACCATAAGTTCCACCCGCTCCGGAAAGACCGAGTTTTTGTTGCCAATACTTGCAGGGCAGTCTTGTTATTCCTATCCCTCTCAGTGATTAATTCAGGATAGTTCGCCACCAGATACAAGGCCACATCTGCAGCAGATGATCATAGGATTCGATTTTAATGGGATTGAAATTCAAAGGACCACGTGAAAGGGTGTTAAAATCTCATAACCTAACTAACAACAAGAGCTTAAGCCCTTTTGGGTAGAGCAAGCAAGTGGTTAGATCGATCATGGGGATTAATGGATTAATTAATTACCATAGAATTCGGCATCAATGGAAAGGGTGAGGAGATCGGCACCGGCAGAGGCTCTATAAGGGCTGGTCCCGTCCTCGCCAACCTCGTCCCTGGTGACGTCCAGCAGGTACCACACCAAGTCCCTTCGGGCGTACCAGGCCGCCAACTTCAGCGGGGTGTTACGGTAAGGGTTCTGGACCAGGGGCAGGTCCGGGTCTTTGGACACAATGAGCTCGGCGGCCCTCTTATTCCCTGCCTTGGCCGCATAATGGAGGGCGTTGTTTCCGCCGTAGCTGCAGGTCCTCAGCTTCTCCACGGATGAATGCTCGCAGATCCATTCGACGAGTCTCTCGACGAATGCGTGGGACCGGTTGCTGCCGGCGGCAATGTGGAGCGGGGTCTCCCAGTAATAGGTGATCTGAGCGGTGGCCGCCTCCGGGTCGGCCTTGAAGATCTCGGCTGCGCTGTCCCAGTCGTCGTCGATTGCGGCCTTGTATAACGGGATGTACCCCACCACGCAGTCGTACTTTCCGTCTGCTGCCATTAATTAATATTTTCCCTTGCTTCAGCTTCAGCTTCAGCTTCAGCTTCACAAGAACAAGAAGAAGAAGAAGAAGAAGAAGCAGCAGCTTAATCAATTAGTTGTTCTGAAATGAAATCGTGCCACTCATCGAAGTCAACGCCACTTGATCAAGGGAGTTTGATTGTTGTGGGCGGTAGATGATCTTGGAGAAGAGTGGGAGGAAGTGATTGATGGTCTTGGAGAAGAGAGGGAGCAAGCGATGTTATCACAAGTAGTAGGAGAAGGAGTTCATTGAAACAAGAATTTTGATGGTGTCCTGATTAAATTTAAGGAGGTGGGTAGGTGGGTATATAGCTAGCTGTTGGTGGTTTGGTTCATTTTTTTTGGGGGTGGGTGGGGGGATAGGGAGCGGCTTGCAAGGAATGTTTTGCAACGTTTCAGATTCATCAAAATCCGAAACCAACGGACGAGATTTGTCTCAAATAGGGCCCTATGGCATTGGTATATTTTACGTGCAAAGCGCGTAGGATTTATGGACATGATTAGAGCAGAGCATCCCGGCTATTATTTGTGCAGAGCAGCCACTCTTTTTCCGTGGGTGGGGAAGGCAGTGGATGCCTATTGCGATTTATGTATTATATAGCCACTGCAGTCTATTGCATATTGCATATAATTCATATAGTTTTATTTAAATATAAATTTGTGCATATATATTTGTTTGGTAGAACGTATATCGTGCTTTTAATTTTTTTGATAAATTATAATGGGCAAAACCCGAAAAACCCGTAAAAACCGACCATCCTGCATAAACCTGAAACCCGTCCGAAACCCAAAGTTGCGGGTTCGGGTTTAGCGCATTATAAACCCGTCGGGTTCGGACAGGTTTTAAGTTCGGGTTTTAATTTTCTGGTCCGATAAAAAATTTAATGAAAACCGGTCCAACCCGGGCCCGGATTCGACTAAAAACAAAAGAGGAAATATATGAGTGGTTAGGTTGATAGTTTGTGTAAATATTATATTATTAGTATTATATATTTTTTTTAAGAAAATGGGCTAGAGTGTTACTTTAGGCATTCAACTGCTCTGACAAGTCTCCGAGGGTATAGGACTTGAGGGGCTATTTGCAAAGTCTTCGGGGGCTTATCGTTAAAACTATCGCCTATAAGTTTGTACACCCTAGGCTTCATTTTCTTTATATTTTTTAGGGTAAATTTGTTACTTATACAATAATAAATCACCATTTTAGCAAATAACTAGAGTACCAACTGAATACCGTAACCAATTGGACTTAACTTTGTTGGTATTAATTTTCTTTTCAATTTGAAAGGTCACAATTCTGATCCGGTTGATTTCAAAAAAAACCTAAATATATACCATAACCTTTTACTTTCACTTTGCTACCTTGATGCTGTTAGCAACTAAATACCACAAAGTTTTCCTTTTTGCACTTGTTAACCTAACGCCTAAACACTGTTATCCGACACCGATTGTCTCCGATCAGTCGGTCTCTACCCTTCCTTCACCTCCGGTGGTCTGCCGCCGTTGCCGCGGCTCGCCCGGCCGCCTCTCGTCGTTGCTTGTCTATCGACCATCATCCTTGTCGACCGCCCATCGGCTGGCTATCATAGACCAACAACCTTTGGCTGCCGTTGCCTGCTTGTTCACTACTATTCATCGACAATCATCAATATTCGTTGTTGTTGTTGCAAGTTGTATATATTACCATTAACATTAACGATTAGAGTATATCGATCACGTTAATGTAATATTCCTTAAAATGAGATACCGAAATATTACATTCCTAGTAATTAATGTGTAAAGTTCCACTAATCTTTCATACTGTGTACCAAGCTCTCTCCTCGTATTATTCTCTTAAAAGATTCGGCTGACTAGTTATCCAAATCTATTAATGATAAATTGGTTTGTCATGATATGAAATGAGTTCCGGTAGCAACTTTCATGGTTCTGTAGGTTAAAGGAAAACTTTCTGAACGGCTCCAAGTGTACACATAAAAAAAGAAGAAAACAATAATGGAGGATAAACGTCTTCAGAGAAAAATTCTTCCATAATGTTGAAAACAGTCAATACTACATCATTTTCCTCGACGATCGGCATCCAACATCATTATCTTTATCGATGTTTAAGACGTAGATAAACCAAATTTCATATAATTTTAGTGAATAATGGTCCCGCAGGAACACCGCAGGCTCATAATTGTAGTGTCCAGACTGCATCCCTGTAGGGCCGAGAGACTATTTATACATAGACCCTGGGTCCCAAAGGGTCTGCAGTCTGGACACTACAGTTTTGGACCTGCAGTGTCCATGTTTTCTCATAATTCTTACAATTTTTCACCGAATTTGAATTCCACAATATGACTACAGATAATTGTACAATCATAGATTTTGCTAGATTACAGTACTAGTAGTTAAGGTCAGCATATGTAAACACAGAGAAATTACAAAATAAAAAATAAAAAATTAATTAATTAATTAAAGCATATGATTGAAAGTTGAAAGTCACAAATTACATATAAGCAACGCTATCAAAAGTCAGAGTCTCAATCAAGAAGATAAATCTTTGAAGCAAGCTTTAAGCATTGCTCCAAGGTTTCTTCAAAACCAAAATCGGCTACATTAAACTTTCCTTGTATGGAGTAACATTCTGACCATAAGATTTCACCGAATGGTGCGGCTTCACGAACTTCTTCTTCTTAAGACCATAACGATCAAATCTGTCACCCTTATGCCAAAACATTATCCTATCTCTAATAACCACCGGATACATGCTATAGGCCACATGTTTATCTTCGATCTGACGCACGTCAATCCGATGCTTTTTCCATATAGAATTGTGTTAGTCCTCCAAAACCCATAAATCCTTGTACTTAATTTTTTTAACCGGACATCTAGGTGAAGAACAGATGCATAGATGTCCATCAAAGTTTAACAGATGGTTATTATTCGAATGGCTAGCCGAGCTTGTAGGTAGCATGATTACATTGAATGTTTCGTTTTCGATATCGAAAGAAACAATTTCTTAATCGAAAGAATGAGTCAACCAATGTATGGCTCCATTCACAGCAAGATGTGTATGATTATTTGGTATGTGATAAGGCGCGTCTTGAACGTTTCTCCAGGAACGGGTCCGGAAATCAAAGATTTCACATTCGGTTCTGTCTTTACCACCGCAGAACGAGAGTCGCACAACCTTGTATTCTCCTGTAGAGATATTTTGCCCCAACGCAACACTTGTACGTAGCGTGTCTATATTTGGCTGTCGGAAGTAATAGCGCTCCTTGATGCTCGGGTTCGCCAGATAAATTATAAATTTAGTAAATATGCAAACTAAACCGTTGCAAGAATTTGATGCATGAAAATCCTCCATTTCGTTGAGGCCGGTCATATCAAACTTGTGAAATCCGTTGTCATAATAATGCACGCACAGGTCCATAATACGGAGGCACCGCTAAGATGCCGATGTCGTCGATATTAGGCTTGTTCTCTAAGTGTTGAGCGATAAAGTAATGTTCTTGCGTAAGGAAGTACCATAACTTGCACACACACTTCACTCTCAAAACAGATTTCGTGGGGAGTCGTCTCAGTATCTCAATGGTAACTTCGGGGGGCAAAGAAATTGCGTCCTTTCTCTCTCTTCCTCTGTCGTGCTCTAGACGGTATGAGGCCTCTAGGAATTTAACCTGAAAATTATATGGCAAAATGATTAAAAAGGAATTCATAGAGGAATTTAGTTCCGCATATGAATAAGGATGGAGTAAATAGGTAATTGGCGTGTGATCCGGTAATAATTGGTTAACCTTGCAACAAAATTGGCTCAGCCTATCGATGCGGTACAAAGCATGCGCTAGTTCTCTATCCGTTTGCTCGACGTTCAATGCATGAATCGATTATACGCCTGATAACCAAACTACGCAAAGCACAAAAGTAGAACTTTTATGTGTATGTGTGTTGGAAAACCTCGGAAAGTTAGGGGAGAAGAACTACTCTAGGTCTTTGTTAAGGGGATACTAAATGAAGAAAAATCCTGTTCAGCTCGAATTATCGAGCCTATCCAAATTGCAACTCTTTCTGGACCTCATTAATGTTTGACTCGTTCGACTCATACTTCGATACGGAAAATATGTAGCTCTCATACTCATAATTCGAAAGTTATAATTATATGATTAAGTTTTCAACATCATACTCGGGTAGTACTGTAAGATTTTATTAATCGTCGTCAGTTTGAGTTGTATATATAGGTTTGTTAATTTATATGAACAGGCTTAAAAACTGTCCAAGCTCTGATTTCTCATCTATTAAATGTACACACATAATATCATATAAATACTGCATTTTTTGACCAAATGTTATATAACTGGAAAATTTGCAGACTAGGGCATGTTTGGATCAATCCCCATACAGTCCTTTAAAAATGGTTGTTTGGATGGCAATTCACGGTAAATCCAAAGGGGGAAAATACCCGAGATAGATCCATTCTACAACAACAAGAACCCTTCATCCCAAAATTTTGGAAACATGTATATGAATCCTTCTCTTCCATTCCGTTTTATTAAAGACCGTCTCCTCGATCAAATCAACCGAAATAGATGTGTGGGAGATTTTTTTTTATCTAAGCCCTTAATATTGTTTCCAATACTTTTCACTCTCTTTGTATCTTTGAAATCCGTGTTGCTCTAATGTTCTTTTTTTTTAAAAAAAGAATATTTTAACTCAATCATAGATTAAAACCAAGCAATATATCCTTGTCCTGGTTCCCTGTGATTTCCAAGATTTATTTATCCAAAATGAAATTCCTAAAATTATTTTCCAAACTATCCAAAAATGGCGAGACATTCCAGTTGCATGCTAAGGGGTAGGCCTGGCAAATGAGACGAGCTGGCCCGGCTCGCCGCGCGACTCGCTTGTCAGGTGAGGGGAGTTGGATTCTCCTCGCCGAGGTGAGATGAGGCGCATTGCCAGACCCCAAAACTCAAACCGACTTGTCTTGCAGACTCACGAGTCGAGATGAGGCAACTCAAGCAAGTTGCACCTCTGAATTTAATTTTTTTTAAAAAGGAAAATTTGACTAAAAAATTAAAAAAAACAAATAAATGGAATAAAATAATTGGAATATAAACTAAATTTTTTATTAATATAAATTAAATAATACAATTTATAGCCGTTACGTGGCGAGACAAATTCGTGGGATGTAAGTCCACGGTAGCGCCCCGGCCGTCTAACAAACGCCAAATGCGGAACAAAACTTTTACAACTGGCGCTATCGCGTGCTATAACCCGGATTTGCCATTAAAACTAAACTAACAAACTACAAAGTGGGTAGAAGAGTTATACCGAACGATCCGAGTCCTTCGGTCTTCAACCATCATCCCACGCTTTGTTGCGGCTGCTCCGATCTCCTGAATCTCCAGTCTTCTCGTCCAGGTGGCACCACGTCGACGGATTTTTAAACGAGCTCCCGCCTCTGAACCGAGGCAACTCGATCATCTAGTTTGCTAAAAGAGATGACCAAGATTGATGTAGAGAATGAGTAGAACACTTTGTCTCGTTACGTCCAAAACTATGGACGGACGGTTAATGAAGTTGCATTTTGGAATCGGGTGAAATGAGAAATGAGGCTATCTAATTTCCATGAGTCCAAACTATCATAATCTTTTTAATCAATAAGTGTGTAAGTAGAGGAGGGGAAGGCCGGCCATATATAGAGGATGAGGGAGGTGAGTATAGGAGAGGGGGTGACCATTAACATGAATGAAACAATAAGTCATGATACACCTAGTATGAACTCATTTAATGAACTAATGAATCACTTAACCTTGTCATCAAAAACATTAAATGATCATTTAAAGCACAAATGAGTCACAAGCAACCTCATCATCCTAGTCACCATCTAGATACTTCTAGAACCTTCCACACTCATCAAGAAAAGATAAATCCGCATTTAACCGAATGTTAAATACGGCTAATAGAAAACTAGAAACTGGCAACTTCCAAAAGTGATCCTGAAACGAATTTCAGGATAACCCCGTATCAGTATAAACATACCCGCATTTGTATTACGACCGAATACAAATACAACTGAGACAAAGATATTATATCTACACAGCATAACACTCGGATCCGGCTTAAACCAAAGCCGACAAATATTATCTGCCCGAAAAACGACACGTGCGAAAACGCACGTGCATTTTCCGAACCCTGCCATAATACCATACGGTTTCTACAACGTTTCGTCCGAACTTGGGAAACGGTCTGTGGGGGACTCTAATGACTCATCAACATACTGGCACTGGATATAACCACTAGCACGTCAGAGGTACAAGCTGTACGTAACGTTTGCCTATGTATTGATTGGAAGGGAAGCTGACGAGCGAACTCATCTATAAACCCTACTGAGCCTAACAATGACAATATACATACAGTCCGGTCCGGTCGTCTATGAGTATCGCATATCGGCCTAGGGGCTGGTAACGTCAGACCCCCAATAGCAGCATAAGTCGTGTTAGAGAGTGGCTCGGAACACCCTGAGATACTACTGGAGTACCTACCAGTAAATCTCCTGCCTCGGCCGAGGGCTTTGTGTAATGGCTCTCCTAGACACAGCGCGATCTCACCCCCAATACCGGGAGAGACGAATCCCCTGCCGATCCGCTCACTTGCCTCCATGTGGCTCGGGACTGTACCCAAAAAAGACCTGTTTGCACGACTCCTTTGAACCGTGGTAGGGTAGAAATCAAAGCACAGTGGGAAATCACACGAGACAAATGACGACCTCAGGTCGATGAACTAACCTGTACACATGTCACCAGGGAACTGCTATCTGACGATATGTATAATACCAACTAGCATGTTCCCGGCGAGTCCTGTCCGGTGTACCCATAACCCAATGAGCACCTGTATACATCTTAGGTAAACCAACTGACACCAATGGCTTGTGAGACTGGCTACCGCCCCTCGTTGGGGTCTCGACTGTATACACTAGTCTACTCTGGAATATCGATGCCCTGTCTCGAAACTCCCACGACTAGAGACAATTTAAGGATGTGCTTACAGACCCCAGCTCCTACGTATATGATCGCCATCATACTGCTGGTAGTCAAGCAAGAATCTTATGGGCTCTATCAACTCCCTCAGATGTTGTCTTCCGTCGATCTCCTGATAGATTCTGGAGGGGATTCCCTGTTGTGTGTGGGTCTCAATGGGTGTAGAGGAAATTTGGTGATTGGAGGAGTTTGACGCCAAATACCTGTAAAGAAGCCCCGAGGTGGTTGAATACCACCGAGGACCCTCCGACGATCAAGTTAGTACTAGATCCAAGCAGCGTAATGGCTAAGTGGAGTAAAAATGGCTTCCTTGACCCCTCTGTGATGGGGGTTTATATAGCGGTGATGGCACGCAGCAGCAGGCGCGAGAATCTCGCCGGCAGTTACGCTCCTGACGTCACGTCCGCGTAGAGAGCGGATCGCCCGTTAATGGGGATCGTGAAGGCATGGAACGTGGGATATTGCTGGCAGAGAATCCGCACATGGCGAGATTCGCGGGGTGACGGTTATGCCTGTGAGCGGTGGAGCTGGTCGGAGGACCGAGGAAGACGGCTTCGGCCGGGGGGCTCGGAGACGAGCGAGAAGGCCGAGGAGACTTAGTCTTGTGGCAGCTCAGGGCGAGCAGAGGAGCCGAGGAGGCGAATCTGCAGGGAGCCCCAAGGAGGGCTAGCTTGTGATTGCAGGTCGGGTACAGGGGAGGCATGGTCGGCCTCTGTGGGCCCTTTCTTCCGAGTTATGGGATATGCCATCCGCCACGTGTCCTAATCCTAGGCATCGCTAATATTGAGCATCATCATTAGCCCCCCACTCTTGTCCCGACCAACCAGCGGGTCGGGTCAGGAGTAGACTGCCGGGCCGTCCGGGGTGAGCTCCCTTCTAATGGTTTCGTCGGGACGCGTCTCCGGGCCTCGAGCTGTCTTTTCTGCTAGCGAATCAGGATGAGATCTCCGCATTTAAGGAGGGTGCTCTGGTTCGTGTATCTTGCCTTTGAAGTGACGGCCCACGTGTTGAGCGTCGGTTGGCTGACGCGACGTGTGTAGACCTGCGACGTCTGAAAGGGTGCGGTCCAATGGGGGGACGACAAGTGGAGCAATCGGGGCCGTCAGATGCGAGGAGGCGTCTTGGCGGGAGATGAAGGGCACCGTTGGATGAGGTCGCTTGTGGAGATAAAATAGGGATGGGGCCCGTTCCGGGGCCCTCACTCCTTCATATTTCCTGTAACAACCCTAATTTTTTATACACTTTTTTCCTATACAAATTTTTTTTTTCAAAATATTTTTAAAATCCACAAAGGGGTATTTTAGCCTGAGCACAAAATTTAGGTAATTATTTTTGTTTTTAATTACAAGCTACAAGAATGAAATAACTCCATTTTTAGTGTACAAGAAATTGCTTTAAATTTAATGTATACCAGGAGTATTTATTCTTGCTGCTATCAGTTTAAGTAATTAAAAACCACAATAATTACAAGAAGGAGCTTGTAGTTCATTGGTAATACCTTACACTGCTGAACCAAGCCACCAGAGTTCGAATCCCATGCCCCACATAATTTTTATATCATTTTTTTAAATTTTTTTTAGAAGTCAAACGGTCAAACAGCCATAACTCACAATTTATTGCGAATTATAAAAATTAAAGTATACTAAAATCTCCCCCAGATCAAACCCCACCCATCGACACCCGACTCGGCCGAATCGGCCGGCGCCGCCGGCCGGACTCGGCCGGTCGGCCGAGTCATCAACATGAAAATTTTTCGTGTTGACCTGGTCTAACCCCCTGTATAGTCTATTTTTCCAGTACTGTTACACAATTTCAATTAAATCCCTTTTAAGACCAAAATTAATGAATTTTTAATAATTTTTACATTTTTTAAAATATTTTTTAAATCCAAACCCTAACCCTAGCCTAGCCCTATATAAAGACCCCTACCCTCTACCATTTCACCTCACAACTCTAAGTCCACTCTCCCAAATTCTTGAGAACTCGGTGCAAAGAGCGAAGAAGCGAAGCGCTGCCGAAACCGACGACGGATTCCGGCGACCGGATCAGAACCTTCGCGACGTTTTCGACGAATCGACAACCACCTCATCTCTTAGCTTCCTTAGCTTGTCCAAACCGTAAGTCCCATCCCTTCTATCTCTCTTTTCTATAAATGTAAAAATACGACTTTTTGGAACCCGACGGAAATCGGATAAACCGATTTCCGATTCGGTTTTTCTATAAATTTCCACTTGTCACCTAATACATAATATCTACCCATATTCATGTTGACTATTAATCACCCATAAACCAATTTAAATAAAAATTTTCACATGAAATGATAGCTTCTTTGCAAAACCGTATTCTTTTCATAAAAATACCATGAAGTTCATTTTTCTTAGTTTAATCAATTACCTCACTCCTAAATATGTTTATTTTGATCACTAAACTTCTAGAACCCAATTTGAATGAAATTTCACATATAAAATGATAACGTTTTCGAATACCGTGTTCTTGCGCTATAATACCTTTAAGTTTAATATATCATGTTTAACCTCTAAACTTCATTAAAACTTAAAATAAGTCACGAGGTAATGACCTACCTCTACACACACACAAATATATGTTGGAAATAGTGCCCTCAGAGTCAATTATTGGATCACAGGCACGTGATTGCAATGATTGAGGGAGGACCTATCCCGGTAGGACAGTCTTACTCGAGATGATAGTTTGCTATCTGGTTTACCTTTATCATCGTGTACTGCTTTAGGTGACCTGACAGGTCGCTATTGCACGTTGATAGAGCCCATAGGATTCTTGCTTGACTGCCAGCAGTATGAGGGCGATCATATACGTGGGAGCTGGTAGTCTATAAGCACATCCTTAAAAGGTCCCTAGTCGTAGGAGTTTCGAGACAGGGCATCGATTCTCCAGAGTAGACTAGTGTATACAGTCGAGACCCCGACGAGAGACGGTGGCCGGTCTCACAAGCCACTGGTGTCAGTTGGTTCACCTAAGATGTATACAGGTGCTCATTGGGTTATGAGTACACCGGACAGGACTCGCCGGGAACATGCTAGTTGGTCTTATACCTGACGTCAGATAGCAGTTCCCAGGTGACATGTGTACAGGTTAGTTCATCGACCTGGGGATCGTCATTTGTCTCGTGTGAGTTCCCACTGTGCTTTGATTACTACCCTACCACGGCTCAAAGGAGTCGTGCAAACAGGTTTTAGTTGGGTACAGTCCCGAGCCACATGGAGGCAGTGAGCGGATCTTCAGGGGTTCGTCTCTCCCGGTATTGGGGGTGAGGTCGCGCTGTGTCTAGGAGAACCATTACACGAAGTCCTTGGCCAAGGCAGGAGATTTACTGGTAGGTATTCCAGTAGTATCTCAGGGTGTTCTGGGCTACACTCCGACACGACTTGTACCGCTTTTGGGGGTCTGACTTTTACCAACCCCCTAGGCCCGCCATGCGATGCTCATAGACGAACGGACCGGACTGTACGGATATTGTCACTGACAGGCTCAGTAGGGTGTCAGGATGAGTTCGCTCATCGACGTCCCTTTTGGTCAATAGCTGGTGGCCCGTCACGTATTGGCTTATACCTCTGACGTGCTGGTGGTTAAATCCACAGCCATAGTATTGACGAGTCTTTAGAGTCCACCACACTTACAGTTACTCAAGTTTTCGGGCGAAACGCTGTAGAGGCCGTATGAAGATATGGCAGGGTCCGATCAGATACGTGCGGTATTGCACGGATCAGGATCGGACGGTTAGTACTAGTGGCCGTATGGTTATATGGCAGGGTTCGATCAGATACGTGCGGTATTGCACGGATCAGGATCGGACGGATATTACTAGCCGGCTTTAGTTTAAGCCGGATCCTAGTTTGGTACAGTGTAGATTTTGTCTCATTGCATTTGTATCCGGACGAAATACAGATGCGGGTGTGTATGCACAGTATCGGGGTTTTCCTGTAATTTATTACGGGACCAGTTTTCTGGAGTTGCCAGTTTGCATTCCGTTCCGGCCGGTTTTCCTTTGTTCTTTCCCGGCCGGACTTTTCCGATGGAGGGTGTTATTTGCAAGTTTGCAAATAACACATTGTGGAGGGTTTTCTTGCATATGGATTAATTATGAAAGTATCTTTTGATACCATTCTTATCTATCATCATCACTTGCTTTTTGTTGATTTGAGGTGATTAGTAGTTGATGTGAGTTTGTTATGATGATGTTTGGATATGGTCACCCTCTCTCTTTTCCTACACTCACCTCCCTCTTGCTTATGTATTCTTTTCCTCCACCCTTTTCTCATATGAGATGGTTGAACACATTTGAGAGAAGAAGATGAGAGTTTCATTCTTGAGAGTGTGGCTTTCTTGATCTCATTTTCATGCTAGAAAAATGCAAGCACCATTTTTCTTATCTTGATTCCTCCATCATCTTCAAAGGCAACAAAACCCCAAATGAGACATAGCCTTAACCCTACACATTCTACAGCAAATCTTGGACGCGTCGGCCAGCCAACTTCACGCCCGAATTGCCTCGGTATTGAGGTGGGAGCCCGTAAAAGATGCAGGCGATGTGGTGCCCTTCCGGCGAGGAGGCGACGACCGGAGTTTCCGCAGGAGATCGGGACGACGACGAGAAGACCGGAGGACTCGGATCATTCGGTATACCTCTTCCCTATCTTGTTACTTTGCTAGATCTAGTTTAATGGCCCGATCCGGGGTTTAGTGCGCGGTGGTGCCGGTTTGCTAAGTTCGCAAAATTAAAGTTTATCACAGCTTCCGCATTCCGGCGTCGGATTGACGGCCGGGGCGCCGCCGTGCACTTACAGTGGTATCAGAGCCTCGCCATTAACTTAGTCTAGCTTGGTTTAATGTGTTTTGCATTTCCGATCGACCAAAATTCCAAAATCTACATTTTTGTTCACATCAGTTTTCTGTTGAAAATTTTTGGTGTCAAAAAATTTTTCAGGTTAGAGAAAAGTGATGTACTGGAAAATCTAAGGGTTCTGCAAAAATTCGATGCAGTGATTCGAATGTAGGAGCGCGGAACCGCGGCAAACACCCCCTTCTTGCCGCGGTTCCGCCGCACCTTTATGTGATCACTGTATCTTATTTCTGCAGTTGCCTCCTGAATGGAATTTAGGGTTTTTGGAATATTAATATTGGGCCCAGAATTTCCTGATCTGCTACAGTAATGCTTGGGGGCCCACTTGTTAAAATTTGATCGATCGGATATTTTAAACACATTATTTCACAGTATTTACATTATATCTGCGACCGTGAATGTCACTTGATCGGTAAATCCGGTTTAACTGCTATAGCCCGGTTAGACGGATTTGCGAACGTGACTTTCACGTTGATGTTTTGTGATTTTGCTGTGATGTTGCGGATCGGTCGTGGGGGATAGCCTGGATGCAATGCTAGTACAGTGTTGTTGTATTATGTACATTTGATATTGCGGGGCGAGCGTCCGACATGTGGACTGCCGTCACTGCCTGATTGTATTATTCTTTTGGGGCACGACCTGGTTGCGGTCGATGTACCCGTTGTATGTGTATTTTACTTTCTGTACTAGGATTACCCCGCGGAGGGGTGCACGGATAGCCGGGTTCTAGAGGGCAACAAGCCCGCATCTCATGGCATTGAGACGGAAGGGGCTTCACTCTAGAATTGGCGGGCTATTCGCCGCACTCGTAGGGGGTACAGGTTGACCCAGGAGGGGTGCCCAAGTTACCGGATTCCGTGAAGTGCTGGGTGGTCCATTCACGGTGCTGAAGGGGGCTGCCTCGCTTCAGGTTTTGGCGGGTAACTTGCCGCGCCCGTAGGGGTCTAGGATTTCATTGCACAGGCTATCCACACGACCAGGGGAATGTCGGGTTTCAGTAGTGGCTCTGTGAAACCCGGGGATCCCAGATATCTGTATTGTTCTGTGATGCTGTACATTTCTGTGATGTTGCATTTTTATCACGCCTTGAGCGAATATAATATATTGGTATATATATTAGTAGATGTTGTATATGTTTTACATCCGCGCTAGTCCAGTCCCCGCTCTGTCGTTAGTAAGCTAACCTAACGGGTAATGACGGGACCCAGTGGCGAATGCGGATGGCATATACGTACATCAGTATATTTTCGTTCTTTGTGGTGTGATCAATTGATGGGACTGCGTTGATTCGGATCAATGCAAGTTAAAACAAACCTAATCTGATGTTATTGGAACACTTTTCAAAAAGCTGTTATTGCAAGTACGTTCACTTTTGTTTTGCATCGTGGTATTCATTTGGAATATCCTGCTCCTCAGTCGACGAGGCAAGGGCCGAGATCCCTTCACCGGGAGTGACCCCTTGGACAGAAGTTTGCGTCAGGGCATTAACTTCACTATAGCCGATTACTTTTGCTTTGCATCGTGGTATTCATTTGGAATATCCTGCACCCCATTCTACGGGGAAAGAGCCGAGATCCCTTCACCGGGAGTGACCTCTTTAGTAAAGGTTTTCGTCACTATATTTTCTAAACAGCTATCCGTTCCTTCAACGATATCAAGTTCATTACGTTAAAGGTTTTCGCCAGAAACCACTCGTAGCTCTCCGTCGTTTCATATGGGTAGTCAATAGTATTCAAGTTGTGTTTGTTGGCCAAAGTCAAGGCACAGTGTTTGGTAGCTGTTGGTTATTCATATGCAGCATAGATAGATGCGTTGGTTTGGGGCAGTCGTATAGCCTTGTTAGACAAAGTCAAGGGCTTGTACAGGTGGGCTCAAATTAACCTGGAGAATGACGGGTAGAACTTGACATGTGACTTATGATTTGTTGGCCAAAGTCAAGGTCATAAGAGCATGGGGTAAAAATCACATCGGGAGTTTCAAAAGAACTGAAACTTGCCAGATATGCGCATACCTTCTGGAGTGTGATACCGTGAGCGGATTCCGTCATGTTATCATGCGATGAGAGTTGGATCCCGATTCCCACTGATGAGTTAGTTTGCTCCTCGGGTGACCCCGACTAATTCTTCTTTCAGGTTTGGAGGAGAATTTGAGGTACAGTGGGAGGTTTCCAGATTAGATAAAGTGATAACCATTCTGATCTAGGTTAGAGTGCACGCTGAGTGTTTCTTTTCTCTCTCTCTTTGGCAGCGACCATTGACCCGACCCTAGACTATGACTCAGTGACCAAGTTGACCGAACCTTCTTAACACTGGCTTTTGGATTGTCAGAGTTGCAGACCTCATTGCCACTCCTACTTTTACCCTTTTCTCCAGGACACCCCGTATTACTACGAACGTCCACTTTCATTGGACAAAACCATCGTATGGTTAGATACGAACTCGAAGGAATTCGAGGATGGTTTCCGGTTCTGGAGAAAACGGATAGGATTATTCAGTTGTCTTTTCCCTTTTACCTTCTCTCAAGTTGTGAGTACTCCTTGGTTTAGGAGATAGTACACCTATTGTGCAAATTGGATAGTCTTCTTCCAAACCTTAGGCTGGTGCCGACTGGTAGGGAATGAAGAAAACCAATTAGCCTAAACGGTGTGCAGAAGGTATTAAGATTAAGACAAAGCAAGGGATTAGTAAGAGGGCAAAGTAAATTGCGACTGATATTCACGACCAAACCAAGTATTCCTTCGCCAATCCTAAATCACCTTTGTATTTCTCCAGGACACTCCGTATCACTACGAAGATCCACAGTTTATTTGGATACTCCATCGTATGGTTATATACGAACTCGAAAGGAACTTGTTCCAGTTCGGGGATGGATTCTGGTTCAGGAGAAATAGGAATAAGGTTTATTCGGTTGTCTTTTATCTTCACCTTCTCTCGCATTGCGAGTGCTCCTAGGACTAGGACAGTACACCCATTATGCTTATTGGATAGTCTTCTTCCAAACCATAGGCTGGTGCCGAACGGTAGGGAAGGAAGAAAACCATTTGGCCTAAGGGGTGTGCAGAAGGTAATGACTAAAGACATATAAAGGGATTTGGAGAGGTGGCAAAGAACTATACGGTTACAGTCGTGAATCTGGAAGAGGCATTACTAGGAATACCAGGATACCCCATCGAAACATTTCAATGTTTCAGTTCAACTATGTACTGTTAAAAGAAAACCGATTTCCCGATTAGACACTTGCTCCAGGGTATGTATTTACCAGGTTTGATTCTCACATCTGTATGGTTTTACAGATGATGAGTGGGAGTAAGTTATTGGGAATTGGGTGATCATCCTCATTATATCGGGATTCGTTGTAATCGGTGATATTTGAGGAGATCACCTGGGCTGTTTGCCGGTCGGCAAATATTTGGTTTTGAATATCCGCTGTTTTGCACCAATTTCAAATTGATATATCTGTACGTCTATTTTCATAGAGTGAGATATACCTTTTGATATTATGTCGATGACATTTACCTATATCAGTGGATGGTTAGGTAAGGAGCATTAAACAGCGGTGTAATTCTTCTTAACCATAAGTACAGTTTTCAACCTACGACACACAGTGAAAGAGTTGTTAGACTCGGCGGACTTATACAGAGTATTGTATGTTGTCCAGTGTCCATTAGGACAGAGGGGTTGGTCCTCATACTATATTCTGTTTACTTTTAACTTCTCTAGTTCTTAGACATGTGTTTCGTAGAAACACAGGGTCTAAGTTTTGAGGAGTTATAGGTATTTGAATAGAGTAGAGAACCAAGTATAGCAAGTATCGGGATTCTTCAAGGTGATCGAAGATGTAGATACTTATGTAAGGTATTCAGTTGATAGTAATGATAAAGAGAAATTGCTTCTCTTTCAGGTTACTCATAATTGGAAGCATTCCTAAGTTGAGTAACGCTGATCGGCCTCTCTCCATTTAGTTGACATGCACTGGAGACAGCTGCATGATTTGAATCTGGTTAAATTAAATCAGTGCCTCTGGTTCTATATTGGATATAGTACAGTTCATATCTTAACATTGTCAAGGTACGGGGAGTTGTCCGGCTTATGATTAAAACCAGACTCTGGATAACTCAAGGCACGTTTTTGTAATGGCTGTTTGTGGGTTGACCCAGGCTATGACGAGGGTTGATTTTCTACCATGAGAAAGATCAATAGTAATATTGTTCTAGACTCGCCACAGTTTTATTAAAAATGGATTTTTTCAAAAACAGTAGTGGGAGTATGGTAGAACTAGAAGTGATTCCAGAACCGCAAACGATTACTGAAGATTTGATAAGGAACCTAAAGATTCAATCTGATTTGACATTCCATTGGCCACTCCGCAGATAAGGTGGGTAACTTCAGGCACCCGAGAGGTACTCCGGTAGCCTCAAGGACGGTGACAAGGAAGTTCTTGTTTACCCACACTTGCCATTGTTGTTGTTCCAGACTGCGAGACCCGGCAGGAGGATGAGTATAGCGTCGTTCTAAACTAGCTTTAGAAGTGCACGTCTATATGACTCTGCCAGAGGGTTTTCGTAGTCAGTGGGAGCAGCGGAAGCATTGGTGGACATCAGGCTTATGTCTATTTATAGACTAAAGCAGATATAGCGGAGATAGATCATCTGTTTCTGATGTGACAGTCATAGGTTTGACGTCATCAGAATAGGGGATGGATCTGTTGAGAAGGTAGTAGGAAGTGATATTCCTATACAACGATCGGTTATACTTTGGTCGTCACACAGTGTTTTCTCCACATGGGACTTGGACATTATATCAGACATACTGGTTACTAGATCTATGGTTTTAGATCTAGATTTGGGTGGTTTCCCAATCAGGGTACTTTGACAGCATTCTAAGAGTATTTAGAATGGACGACTCTTGGCACGGTAGTATACCTGCAGGTGATGGAGTCGCCCTCTCTAAAGGTGTCTTATAGACTAAAGTAGAGAGGGATGCGCATGATTGGCAGATCACTTGCTCAGGCAATTGAGTCAATCATGAGATGTCAAGTACCACACCAGATGTTGTTCTTGCAGTAGGTGCAATAAGTTGATATTGATCCAATCCTGGGGAAACAGTCGGAAGCAGTTTTAGAACATAAGTGAACGTTCTAGGGATATGATAACGGCTGCCTCCTTTAGGAGACGGTTATCACTCCAGGCTTCCAAGGTGACATGGACGACAGGGTGATCGTCAGAGTTGTAGTTTTCCCTCTGACGAGGGGCAGTATTTTGGACAGGTGATCCAAGGAAATACTGAGGGTGGCATGGCGCAGGATACTGATTAAGTTCAGTTGACGATACAGTCTAAGAAGTTTGGATTTGGAGTTCATTTATGAGCTAGGTCCCATCAGACATCCGGACATTCTAAGACAGGTATTGCTCATTTCGGGAGATGGCTTTCTCCGCGAACTTGAGATAGAGAGAGACATAGAAAGAAACATCTAGGCGGATCCACTCACTGAGGCTATTCCTCGAACGCAATAGTTTCGCAAACGAGTTTTGTGAGACTGACTAGTAGAGGAGTTGGGTGTTCGGTATCACACGGGCTGTGAGTATGCGATATCGCAATAATTAGCCTTGAGTGCAAGTGGGAGATTGTTGGAGATAGTGCCCTCAGAGTCAATTATTGGATCACAGGCACGTGATTGCAATGATTGAGGGAGGACCTATCCCGGTAGGACAGTCTTACTCGAGATGATAGTTTGCTATCTGGTTTACCTTTATCATCGTGTACTGCTTTAGGTGACCTGACAGGTCGCTATTGCACGTTGATAGAGCCCATAGGATTCTTGCTTGACTGCCAGCAGTATGAGGGCGATCATATACGTGGGAGCTGGTAGTCTATAAGCACATCCTTAAAAGGTCCCTAGTCGTAGGAGTTTCGAGACAGGGCATCGATTCTCCAGAGTAGACTAGTGTATACAGTCGAGACCCCGACGAGGGGCGGTGGACGGTCTCACAAGCCACTGGTGTCAGTTGGTTCACCTAAGATGTATACAGGTGCTCATTGGGTTATGAGTACACCGGACAGGACTCGCCGGGAACATGCTAGTTGGTCTTATACCTGACGTCAGATAGCAGTTCCCAGGTGACATGTGTACAGGTTAGTTCATCGACCTGGGGATCGTCATTTGTCTCGTGTGAGTTCCCACTGTGCTTTGATTACTACCCTACCACGGCTCAAAGGAGTCGTGCAAACAGGTTTTAGTTGGGTACAGTCCCGAGCCACATGGAGGCAGTGAGCGGATCTTCAGGGGTTCGTCTCTCCCGGTATTGGGGGTGAGGTCGCGCTGTGTCTAGGAGAGCCATTACACGAAGTCCTTGGCCAAGGCAGGAGATTTACTGGTAGGTATTCCAGTAGTATCTCAGGGTGTTCTGGGCTACACTCCGACACGACTTGTACCGCTTTTGGGGGTCTGACTTTTACCAACCCCCTAGGCCCGCCATGCGATACTCATAGACGAACGGACCGGACTGTACGGATATTGTCACTGACAGGCTCAGTAGGGTGTCAGGATGAGTTCGCTCATCGACGTCCCTTTTGGTCAATAGCTGGTGGCCCGTCACGTATTGGCTTATACCTCTGACGTGCTGGTGGTTAAATCCACAGCCATAGTATTGACGAGTCTTTAGAGTCCACCACACTTACAGTTACTCAAGCTTTCGGGCGAAACGCTGTAGAGGCCGTATGGAGATATGGCAGGGTCCGATCAGATACGTGCGGTATTGCACGGATCAGGATCGGACGGTTAGTACTAGTGGCCGTATGGTTATATGGCAGGGTTCGATCAGATACGTGCGGTATTGCACGGATCAGGATCGGACGGATATTACTAGCCGGCTTTAGTTTAAGCCGGATCCTAGTTTGGTACAGTGTAGATTTTGTCTCATTGCATTTGTATCCGGACGGAATACAGATGCGGGTGTGTATGCACAGTATCGGGGTTTTCCTGTAATTTATTACGGGACCAGTTTTCTGGAGTTGCCAGTTTGCATTCCGTTCCGGCCGGTTTTCCTTTGTTCTTTCCCGGCCGGACTTTTCCGATGGAGGGTGTTATTTGCAAGTTTGCAAATAACATATTGTGGAGGGTTTCCTTGCATATGGATTAATTATGAAAGCATCTTTTGATACCATTCTTATCTATCATCATCACTTGCTTTTTGTTGATTTGAGGTGATTAGTAGTTGATGTGAGTTTGTTATGATGATGTTTGGATATGGTCACCCTCTCTCTTTTCCTACACTCACCTCCCTCTTGCTTATGTATTCTTTTCCTCCACCCTTTTCTCATATGAGATGGTTGAACACATTTGAGAGAAGAAGATGAGAGTTTCATTCTTGAGAGTGTGGCTTTCTTGATCTCATTTTCATGCTAGAAAAATGCAAGCACCATTTTTCTTATCTTGATTCCTCCATCATCTTCAAAGGCAACAAAACCCCAAATGAGACATAGCCTCAACCCTACACATTCTACAGCAAATCTTGGACGCGTCGGCCAGCCAACTTCGCGCCCGAGTTGCCTCGGTATTGAGGTGGGAGCCCGTAAAAGATGCAGGCGATGTGGTGCCCTTCCGGTGAGGAGGCGACGACCGGAGTTTCCGCAGGAGATCGGGACGACGACGAGAAGACCGGAGGACTCGGATCATTCGGTATACCTCTTCCCTATCTTGTTACTTTGCTAGATCTAGTTTAACGGCCCGATCCGGGGTTTAGTGCGCGGTGGTGCCGGTTTGCTAAGTTCGCAAAATTAAAGTTTATCACCGCTTCCGCATTCCGGCGTCGGATTGACGGCCGGGGCGCCGCCGTGCACTTACAATATAACCCTAATTGATAAACATCAAAATATAGAATACGAAAATACATGACTTTTCACTAAAATACCATAATCTTTATAACCTTTATTTAAAGCTTTAAGTTGTAAACTTTTCTAAATAAAATCTTTTATAAAATGAAAGCACGATAGGTCATGGACATCGATCGTTTATCTAAACTGTCTTGTGGTGACTAGGCAAGTGTGTCTAAGGCTAATGGTTTTTAATTAGGCCCACGACTGTGGTTCCTTCCCACTTACCTGGCACTTACCTGGCCGCAATTGACGGTGAAGAGGCGATTTGAGGCTTCTAATGACTCATCGTTTAGACCTTAGAAGTAGGCTAGTTGGCTTAGGAAACCCTAACAACTAAAATACGGAAAACTATACTCTTTTGCAAATAAATACCTTATATTTATAAAACCGTTTTCCTAAATGTGAAGTGTTTATAAAACCTAAGCAAAGTGCAGCTACAACCCACTTTTGGGGAATCTGTTAGGGATAGTACGGTTCATCGTGCACCCGCAGGCTAGTAGTGCGAGATTCAGACCTCCGCAAGGAGTATTCGGTCTCGAAAGGTTTAAAATACGACATTTAAGAAAAATGAGATTTTTGAAAATAAAATATTCATTTAAAAATTATTCATGTGTTAATATATATATAATTATCATTTAAACACCTATTTTATTATAATATGAAGTTTCCATTTTTTCCTAAAATTCCAAGATTAAAAGTTATATTAAAATACCATGAATTTTAGATAAAACAATTAATACTTTTATTAGGATATATTCACTAGAATAACACAAATAAAATTCACATTCATTATAACAATAAAGACGATTATTAAATACTTGAGGTGTATTTTTGAAAACTATACAAAAGTACTTTTACAGAAACCCCCCTCAAGTTTTACAAATTGCAATAAGGCCCCTAACTAATATTGAACTTCAAATAATCTTTCTTTTAGTCTGACTAGGGTTAGAGTCTGACTATTCCTGGCTCGAATATGATTCAAGTCAATCTATATTCTTTTATATTCCAATACAATTTGAATACATGAATCCCTGAATCCAGTTAACAATATATTCTTTTTGACTGAATCAAACCATGGATATTCATCAATTATCCTGATATTCCATTTACCTGATTACACAGTTACAACATATTTACTGATATCATGGTTTTGGTCAGTCACCCAACTTACATATTCCAATACTACAATACTGTTAAAACACTACGGGGTTTAAGGGGTAGATTGGTACGGGAGGTGTTAAAGGTGGCACGAGGTGGTCAGATTAAGACACCTAACCTGAATCATATTGCTGTTGTACCGTGGCATAACGGTTCCTTGTACGACACGTGCCTTAGTCTCTGGCAAGTGAGACTCCCCTCGTATACACTGGCATCCTTCTGTACCAAGCTACAAACAACAGCGTTACTCAATGTTCCATAATATTCAACAATATAATACTTTAGAAAATACTGATACTCTGTCATTCTCATTCTTCTTATTCTTTAGGACTTACCGAGCGACCTGTTCGCTGACGACATTCTATTTCTTTCTTCTTTGAATGTCGTCAGGTGCGTTGGATCAAGCTGAGATCGAGCCCACCGGTGAAGATTTGGAGCAGTTCCAGGAAGATCCAGAGCTCTAGATACTGTACCTTGTTCTTTCCAGTTTATTTCATTTTCTGTTATGCCACTGTTTAGGCATTGCTTTTCATTCCAGTTGTATTTTCTTTTCATGCATTGTACAAAGAATGTTATTAATAAAAGTTGCTGTTATTTCTATATTATTCGTCTCTTATGATTTACTTTATATTGCTTAGTTACGCTTAGCGTATGTACTTCTGAGTATATACGTAGCGGGCCTCGCCACGTCCACTTCGCCGTACACTGGGAAGCGGGGCGTGACAGGTTTTGTTGGTGGCCCATGCAGGTCAAGCTGTATGAATCCCTGTCATGAAGTTCTGGTCTGCATGAACAACCTAAGCAATATAACACAAGAACCAGCAACTAAAACATTCTTTACAATTCATGTTCTTTGAAACTTGCAAATCTCTATTCCTTGAATCTTATCATTTCATGTATTTGAATCTGTCCTAATCCAAATTTTTCTTCAGGGTTATGGATTCCCCGAACAACATCAGTACCAATGTCAACAACACACCTACACCTCCAACACTACCTCTCACATCTGCCGTTCCTGCTCCACCCAACGAGCAGACGGTTCTGCTTAAGGAAATCCAAAGCCTACTGGTTGGACTGCAGCAGCAGATTGCCATATTATTAAACCGACCAGAAGCAGGAGCAACTGTCAGGAAACGCACTGCCACCCAGATGGCAAGAGGAACCTACACTACACAACCTGCAAAACCCAAGAGACAGAAGGAAACAATTAACCAGTCAAGTTCAGGATTTTGCTACTACTGCCATAGGAATGGACACTTGTGGAAGGACTGTAGGCGCGCAAAAGGCCTGTGCCTAGTTTGCGGCGCATCCGATCATAGAATTGGAGACTGTCCCTATAGACGCAACTCAGCCCACACACCCACTATCTACACGAAGCAGCCAGCTATCCAGACTCCTACACCTAGTCTTGCACTCCCAGCACCACCTCCATATGGACCATCCCTACCTAGTCAGACATCGATGTATCGGCTTACTCAGAAAAATGTGTCGAGACGTCAAGCCTCCACCTTAACGGCCTTAGAACCTGAGACTAAGAACCAAGGTAACCCAGGTAACTCCCTCACTTTGACCAAAACATTTTGCAATATTTCTTCCTTCTAAATATCTTCATACACTACCAATAGTTCTATCACAAAACCTTCTTTGAAACTGTTACACCTTTCTTTTACAAATTTCGAGGACGAAATTCTTATAAGGAGGGTAGAATGTAACAACCCTAATTTTTTATACACTTTTTTCCTATACAGATTTTTTTTTCAAAATATTTTTCAAATCCACAAAGGGGTATTTTAGCCTGAGCACAAGATTTAGGTAATTTTTTTTTTAATTACAAGCTACAAGAATGAAATAACTCCATTTTTAGTGTACAAGAAATTGCTTTAAATTTAATGTATACCAGGAGTATTTATTCTTGCTGCTATCAGTTTAAGTAATTAAAAACCACAATAATTACAAGAAGGAGCTTGTAGCTCATTGGTAATACCTTGCACTGCTGAACCAAGCCACCAGAGTTCGAATCTCTTGCCCCACATAATTTTTATATCATTTTTTAAAAAGTTTTTTTAGAAGTCAAACGGTCAAACAGCCATAACTCACAATTTATTGCGAATTATAAAAATTAAAGTATACTAAAATCTCCCCTAGATCAAACCCCACCCATCGACACCCGACTCGGCCCTGACTCGGCCGAATCGGCCGGCAACTCGGCCGGTCGGCCGAGTCGTCAATACGAAAATTTTTCGTGTTGACCTGGTCTAACCCCCTGTATAGTCTATTTTTCCAGTACTGTTACACAATTTCAATTAAATCTCTTTTAAGACCAAAATTAATGAATTTTTAATGATTTTTACATTTTTAAAAATATTTTTTAAATCCAAACCCTAACCCTAGCCTAGCCCTATATAAAGACCCCTACCCTCTACCATTTCACCTCACAACTCTAAGTCCGCTCTCCCAAATTCTTGAGAACTCGGTGCAAAGAGCGAGAAGCGAAGCGCTGCCGAAACCGACGACGGATTCCGGCGACCGGATCAGAACCTTCGCGACGTTTTCGACGAATCGACAACCACCTCATCTCTTAGCTTCCTTAGCTTGTCCAAACCGTAAGTCCCATCCCTTCTATCTCTCTTTTCTATAAATGTAAAAATACGACTTTTTGGAACCCGACGGAAATCGGTTAAACCGATTTCCGATTCGGTTTTTCTATAAATTTCCACTTGTCACCTAATACATAAAATCTACCCATATTCATGTTGACTATTAATCACCCATAAACCAATTTAAATAAACTTTTTCACATGAAATGATAGCTTCTTTGCAAAACCGTATTCTTTTCATAAAAATACCGTGAAGTTCATTTTTCTTAGTTTAATCAATTACCTCACTCCTAAATATGTTTATTTTGATCACTAAACTTGTAGAACCCAATTTGAATGAAATTTCACACATGAAATGATAACGTTTTCGAATACCGTGTTCTTGCGCTATAATACCTTTAAGTTTAATATATCATGTTTAACCTCTAAACTTTATTAAAACTTAAAATAAGTCACGAGGTAATGACCTACCTCTACACACACACAAATATAACCCTAATTGATAAACATCAAAATATAGAATACGAAAATACATGACTTTTCACTAAAATACCATAATCTTTATAACCTTTATTTAAAGCTTTTAAGTTGTAAACTTTTCTAAATAAAATCTTTTATAAAATGAAAGCACGATAGGTCATGGACATCGATCGTTTATCTAAACTGTCTTGTGGTGACTAGGCAAGTGTGTCTAAGCTAGTGGTTTTTGTTAGTGTATATGCCCTAGAGGCCATTACTGTATCATACTATTTTGTATATTACTTAATGGAAGTTTGGGATATTCACCTTGTATATACAATCTTGCTCAAAATAGAAGTATGCTACTTGGTTTGTTTCTACTTTAATGTGTACTTGTGTTTATTTTAGTATATCACCTATACACATTAGTGGAGCCCTTAGGATTTTTGCTTGATTACCAGCGTTGTGATGGCAGTCACACTAGTGGGGGCTGGGTAATATATAAGCACATCCTTATGCAGGTCCCTAGTCGCAGGACTATCGAGACAGGGCCTCGATACTCCGGAGTAGACTAGCGCATGCGCTTCTCATCCCAGAGTGGGAGATAGTCTGTCCCACAGCCATCAGTACGTCGTACTGGAGATAGTATGCGGGTGCTCGTTAGGTTACGAGTACACTGGACACGACTCGTCGGGAACTGACCGGTTGGTATTATACCTATCGTCAGTTATCAGTTCCCAGATGACATGAGTACAGCTTAGTCCGCTGACTTGACACTGTCACTTCGCCTCGAGTGTGTTCCCACTGTACTTTGATTACTACCCTACCACGGCTCAAAGGAGTCGTGCAAACAGGTAGTAGTTGGGTGCAGTCCCGAAGCACTTGGAGGCAGTGACGGTTAGACAGGATTCGTCTCTCCCGGTATTGAGGGTTGACATCGCGCTGTGTCTAGGAGAGCCATTACACGAGTAGTCCCTGGCCAGGGCAAGCGAGATATACTGGTAGGCTTCCAGTGTTATCTCAGGGTGTATTGGGCTTCACTCCGACATGACTTGTACCGCTATTAGGGGACTGACGTTTACCGCCCTCCTAGGCCCGCCATGCGATGTATCAGACGAACAGACCGGACTGTGCGGAGATTGTCACATTCAGGCTCAGTAGGAGTTCAGATGGGTTTCACCTCGTTAGTCTTCTTGTCGGCATCTACCTGGGGACCGTTACGCACAGCTAGTGCCGCTTGCGGTCTGTGGTTAAACCCACTGCCAGCGTAGTGTCGAGTCTTTAGAGTCCCACACAGAAAGCTATTCGCCTTTAGGCAAAAGAGTAGAGGTCGCATGGTTTTGCGACAGGGTCCGGTCACATCCGTGCACTTGTGCACGTACAGTGTCCGGACAGTTAACACTAGCGGGCTTTGGTTTAAGCCGGATCCTAGTGTACGTTTTGGGATTGATTTTATCTCGTTTGTATTCGTGTTCCTCGGAACGCGAATGCGGGTGTGTATGCACAGTTGACGGAGAGACAGAGGCAGATGATTCTCATTAGGGTTGTTGACCGTTGACTGTTGACTGTTGACTATTGACTTTTTGCTCAACCCTAATGAGAATATGATATGTAATTAACAATAATATTAATTAAGTATTGTGGTGACATGGTTGTTGAGGGGTTGACTTTGTTGACTTGTTGACTTTGTTGACCGGTTAACTAGGTTGGACTAGTTGACCATCATGATGACAATGGCTATCATTTCATGGCAAAGAATTTTTACTTGCTTGTTCTCTTGTGCAATATGAGTGCATGAAATGATATAGCCATTTTGACTTAAACCATTTACACAATACTTGATTACTATTTTTGTGATGATGGTTTTGGATTATGAGAGCCAAGTGAGAAAGGTCTTGCTCATTCTATCATTTTCATTCTCTCTCTTATGTTCTTGAGCTCCCATCTTCTTCCTCTTGCTCTCCCTCTCTTTAGTCTATGGTTCACTTGTCTCATGTGTTGAGAACCAAGAACCATAGAGAAAATCCCAACACACTCTCCTCTACTCACTCTAGTTCACAAGGTTTAGCAAACCGAGTGAACTAGTTTCTTCAAAGTTTGAAGAAGAAGCCAAAGGTAGAAGCTTTCAGGTGGATCGATCTTTGGCGCAAGGAGACGACGGGGTGAAGCCGATCCTGACAACCATCGAGGTTTGAAGACGAAGGAGTTCAAGTAAGAAAGGTATAACCCCCTAACCAAGTAGTTAACAACTCCTAGTTAGGTTGTTAGTTAGATATTTAACCAAGATCCGGTTTTGAGTCCATGCTACCGCCTCTAGAAAATTGTTTTTCACCAAATTCCGCATGTCCGAAAGTACCGGGAGAGGTAGCATGGACTTACAGTGGTATCAGAGCCTAGTTAAACTCTATCTAACATGTTACCATAGTAGCTAGAAATTCGATCGGAGAAAAAGTCCCGAAATAAACCCGAAATTCAAAGTTGCTGTCGATTTTTAAAGTTCTGTAAAATTGATAAATTTCATCTTAAAAATCGGCTCAGGGTTTTTATTAAACACCAACGAAATTTGGTCCCACGAACCGGTCAAAGCGCCGCGGAAACGCGGCGGGAGCATGCTCCCGCCGCGGTTCCGCGGCCGAGGTCCAAATTTTGTGCAGTGTTTTTATGGGGTTGTTTTGGGATTTTTGGAATATGTATTTTCTGCCCAGATTTTCCAGAATGAAAATTTTGTGTTTGGGGCCTGAAAATCCGTATTTTTGATCGAACTTCTAAAAGACTTAAGCTGACAGGTTTTTCTGTGATGTGATATTTGTATTGAACCTCTGCTAATCGCTATATGTCGATTAGTGGGAGTTATACAAATCTGTGATCTGTAATGTTATTGGTTTGTGTATATGAATTCATTGGATTATCGCGGGTGAATAGCCGGGGGTTGTGAGACGAGAGTTTTCTTTTCTTTCAATTCATGTAAATTTGTAAATTGATGTAATAATTATTTGTATGGCCGCACAACCGGGTCGGGGTTGTAGCCGTCATTGTATAATTTCTTTTTACTGTTTTTGCTCCTAGGATAGACCCATGGAAGGGGTGCACAAACTACCGGGTATGCCGAAGTGCCGAGTGGCCTACTCACGGAGTTGAGGGAGGTTGCTTCGCTTCGGGTACTTGGCGGGTAGTTTGCCACACCTGTAGGGGTCTTGGGTGGGGTATTGGCTATTCACCGCGACCGTGTAATCTGCTTTTCGTTACAGGCTCGTACGAATTGCGGGTTCCTAGTATATCCAATGTGTTCATCTGTGATCTGAAATGGCTATCATTGCAATATATCTATATATGATATTATTTAGACGTTGCTTATGTTTTACAGCCGCGCTAGCCCAGCCCCCGCTCTGTCGTTAGTTAAGTAACCTAACGGGTAATGACGGGGCCCCATGGCGAATGCGAATGGCATAAGCGTACGTTATATTTTTGTTGTTTTCTGCAATGGTAGGATTAAATGATGGAACGCATTAAAAGAACTAATGCAAGAATATCACGTATTAAAAGAACTAATGCAAGAAAAATAAACCAAGTAAAAGTCGTTGGAACACTTTCGAAAAACCACTCGGTTCTTTTCAAAACCAACTTTTAAATGCGGAGCTTGAGCCACTCTTTTTAAAAGCTATCTCGTTCCATCGATTATATCAAGTTCACTACGTTCACGGTTTTGCCAAAACCATTTGTAGCTCTCCGTCGTTTCACATGAATGGTCAATAGTATTCAAGCTATGTATGTTGGCCAAAGTCAAGGCATAGTGATTGGTAGCTATTGGGTATTCATGTGTAGCATAGATAGATGCGTTGGTTTGGGACAGTCGTACTGCCATTTTGGCCAAAGTCAAGGGTAGGTACGGGTGGATCCAAATTAACATGGAGAATGACGGGTAGAACTTGACATGTGACTTATGATATTTTGGCCAAAGTCAAAGTCATAAGAGCATGGGGCAAAAATCCACATCGGGAGTTTCAAAAGAACTGAAACTTGCTAGTGTTGCATACCATTTGGAGTGTGATGATTCTGGTAGGATTCCTTCAGTTTTGTCACGCGATGATATTTGGATCCCGATCCTACTGTGAGTATATGCTACTCCTCGGGAAATTTCTCACTTAACGATCAATGCTATAAACCAAGTAGGTGTCTAGAAAGGTGTTAGCGGGGCTACGCCCCCAGGGAAAAGAGGTTATTTAATTAAGGAACTTTGCGAAAGCATTGGAAAACCTCCCTCGAAGTACCGACACTGGCCTGGCTGAACAGTTAAGCAAGTATTGTACGGTGAGATTGATCCTGACTAATTCTTCCTTTTTGGTTTGAGGAGGGATTCGAGAAACAGTAGGAGCCATCCTGTTTAGCCAAACTAAAAACCATTCTAAACTTGCAAGAGCATCATGCTGAGTGTTTCTTCTCTCTCCTAATTGCAGCGACCAATCGACATGACTGGACTTAAGTTACTTCTAGATAAAAACATACTGACAGGACCAAACTACAAAGATTGGCTCAGGAATGTCAAGATGGCAATCACTTACGACACAAAACCAGCGTCGCGGATAAGGAAATCCGTAAGACCTGGGAACTAGATTGCGCGAAGGCCAAGTGCCTCGTGCTTGCCTCTATAGACAACGAACATCAGAGGAAGCACGAGAATATGGACCTCGAATCCATATTTCTCCATACAAAAGAATTGTATGGAGAGCAGTCTCGTATCGCAAGATACGAAGTGTCGAAGAAGTTATTTTCGGCAAGGTTGGCCGTCGGATCATTGGTAGTGGAACACGTGCTTAAGATGATTGGCTACATAGAAGAGCTCGCGGACCTTGGTACCACGTTGGAGAATGAGCTCTATACGGACTTGATTCTCCAGTCCCTTCCTTCCACTTACGCCCAGTTTATCCTGAACTTCAACTTACAAGAAAAGGAAGTTGAACTTTCAGAACTCCTCAACATGCTGAGGAGTGCAGAGGGCACCCTACAGAAAGGTAGGGAAACATCCACTTTGTTTGTAGGAGGATCTTCCTCTTCTAGGTCCAAGACGAAAGCCAAGGGAAAGAAGAAGAAAGCCCCCGCCAAACCAAGGGGCAGTGTTAGTAAAGTGGATACGAAGGGAAAGGCAAAAGCAACAAAGAAAGTGGGAAAGCTTATGGATAAGGAAGAATGCTTCTATTGTCATAAGAAGGGACACTGGAAGAATGATTGCAGGGCTTGGAAGGCCAGAACACAGGATCTGAAGCAGGTTGCGGCTTTAGCTTCAGGTGTGTATGTTATTGAAAACTGTCTTTCAATAAACTCTACTTCCTGGGTATTGGATACCGGATCAGGATCTCATATCTGTAATTCTTTGCAGGCGTTGAGAAACCGTAGGGTTTTGAAGGCAGGTGACATGACCCTCAAAGTTGCAAACGGAGCTAGCATGGATGCTAAGGCCGTGGGGGACTATCACCTGGGAATGTCAGATGGACATGTTTTGGTTTTGCGTAATTGTTTTTTTGTACCCAACGCAACTTGTAATATCATTTCTGTATCTTTGGTTTCTAAAGAAGGTTATGAATTTGCGTTTGTAAGCAATGTTGTAAACATTCACCTTAATCAAGTTCTGATTGGGTCAGGTACATTGAGCAATGGTATATACGTATTAAACCAACCACAGATTTTCAATGTCCAGAATACACACAAAAAGGTCTCCGGAAATTAATCAGACTTTCTTGGGGATTGTAGACTAGGTCACATCAATGAGAGAAGGTTGACGAAGTTGCATACAGAAGGATATTTGAATCCGTTCGAATATCAATCGTATGCCACTTGTCAATCCTGTCTCAAAAGAAAGATGACAAAGACTCCGTTCACTGGACACGGAGTAAGAGCGAGCGAGCTCTTGGGACTCGTACACAGTGACGTGTGCGGTCCAATGTCTACACATGCGCGAAGCGGTTATTCTTACTTCATTACTTTTACGGATGACTTTTCAAGGTACGGTTATGTCTTCTTAATGAAATATAAGTCCGAAGCCTTTGGAAAATTCCAGGAATATAAGAATGAAGTAGAAAAACAAACCGGCAAAAGTATCAAGATCCTAAGATCGGATCGAGGTGGTGAATACTTGAGTGCCGAATTCCTGGACTATTTAAAAGAGAACGGAATTCTCTATCAGCTTACTCCTCCATACACTCCGCAACATAACGGTGTATCGGAGAGACGGAACCGAACTCTATTGGATATGGTACGGTCCATGATGAGTAACGCTGAGTTACCGCGATCATTCTGGGGGTATGCGCTAGAATCAGCAGCATACCTTTTGAACCGAGTTCCAACTAAGACTGTGCCTACTACACCATATGAGATGTGGTGTGGGAAGAGACCCTATCTTAATCATATTAAGACATGGGAAAGTCCAGCTTTTGTCAAAAAGCAACATGCGTACAAGCTCGAGGCATGCTCAGTACAGTGCAAGTTTGTGGGATATCCAAAGAACTCCAAGGGATATTTCTTCTACTGCGAAGAGGAACAAAAGGTTTTTGTTTCTCGTCATGCCCACTTTCTAGAACACCAGTTCTTAGAAAAGGAAATTAGTGGGAGCGCAGTAGAACTGGAAGAAATTCCAGAACCACAGACTATTACTGAAAGCTTAGTGGGACCAGAGGGTTCAAAAGAACAGGACATTCCTACGCCGCTCCGCAGGAGTAGTAGACAGTCTCATCCGCCCGAGAGATACTACAGTTTTCTCATAGACGGGGATATAGAGGATTGCATCATAGATTATGATGAGCCTACTAGCTTCCAGCAGGCCGTTCAGAGCGTTGACTCGGTAAAATGGCTGGATGCAATGCGGACCGAAATGGAGTCCATGTACACCAACAAGGTATGGACGTTGGACATTGCTCCAGACGGGGTAAAACCCGTAGGATGCAAGTGGATCTTCAAAAGGAAAATTGGTGTAGATGGACAAGTTGAGACCTATAAAGCTAGACTGGTTGCAAAGGGTTTTCGTCAAAGACTTGGTTTGGACTATGACAAGACCTTTTCTCCAGTAGCTATGCTTAAATCCATTCGGATCCTACTTACCATTGCTGCCTTCCACGATTATGAGATTTGGCAGATGGACGTAAAGACCGCTTTTCTAAATGGAAATTTAGAGGTGTGTGTCTATATGGACCAGCCAGAGGGTTTCATTCAGAGTGGGAGCAGCGGAAAGGTGTGCAAGTTGCTTAAGTCTATCTATGGACTAAAGCAGGCATCGCGGAGTTGGAACATCTGTTTTGATGAGACGGTCAAGGAATTTGGCTTTATCAAAAATCCAGATGAACCATGCATCTATAATGATTTGTAGCGAGAACTGTAGTATTCCTCGTTTTATACGTGGATGACATTCTCTTAATAGGAAATGACATTCCTATGCTACAATCTGTCAAGGGGTTCTTGTCACACAGGTTCTCCATGAAAGACCTGGGTGATGCCTCATACATCCTGGGGATCCGGAGCCATCGTGATAGATCCAAGAGGATATTAGGACTTTCACAGTCCAGGTACATCGACACCATACTGAAGAGATTCAGTATGGAAGATTCCAAACGCGGTAACCTACCGGCTTGTCACGGGATCATCCTCTCTAAAGAGATGTCTCTCAAGACTGATTTGGAGAGGGATCGCATGTCTATTATACCCTACGCTTCTGCGGTAGGCTCTATAATGTATGCGATGTTGTGTACCAGACCGGATGTAGCTTATGCACTGAGTGTGGTAAGCCGGTATCAGCCAAACCCTGGGGAGAAACACTGGATAGCGGTAAAGAACATTCTCAAGTACCTGAGAATGACTAAGGAGATGTTCTTGGTGTATGGCGGAAAAGACCTCCAGATCGAGGCCTTTGCTAACTCCAGCTTCCAGAGTGACAAGGATGATTCCAAGTCCATGTCGGGTTTTGTCTTTACCCTCAATGGAGGGGCGGTGTGTTGGAAGAGTTCCAAACAGGAAACCGTTGCAGACTCGACGATGGAAGCGGAATACATCGCTGCATCTGATGCCGCAAAAGAAGCTGTCTGGATGAGGAAGTTCTTGAAAGAACTTCAGGTGGTTCCGTCCATTGTTGATCCAATACCTCTGTATTGCGACAACAACGGGGCTATAGCTTTAGCGAAGGAACCCAGGTCCCATCAGAGATCCAGACACATCTTGAGGCGGTATCACCTGATCAGGGAGATCGTGGATCGCCAGGAGATCGAGGTTCGGAGGGTTGCTTCAGAAGATAACATTGCAGATCCATTCACTAAGGCCTTGCCCCAAACTCAGTTCGAGCGGCTGATCGAGATGATAGGTCTTCGATACGCCAGTACATGGCCTTAGTGCAAGTGGGAGATTGTTAATGTATATGCCCTAGAGGCCATTACTGTATCATACTAGTTTGTATATTACTTAATGGAAGCTTGGGATATTCACCTTGTATATACAATCTTGCTCAAAATAGTAGTATGCTACTTGGTTTGTTTCTACTTTAATGTGTACTTGTGTTTATTTTAGTATATCACCTATACACATTAGTGGAGCCCTTAGGATCTTTGCTTGATTACCAGCGTTGTGATGGCAGTCACACTAGTGGGGGCTGGGTAATCTATAAGCACATCCTTATGCAGGTCCCTAGTCGCAGGACTATCGAGACAGGGCATCGATACTTCGGAGTAGACTAGCGCATGCGCTTCTCATCCCAGAGTAGGAGATGGTCTGTCCCACAGCCATCAGTACGTCGTACTGGAGATAGTATGCGGGTGCTCGTTAGGTTACGAGTACACTGGACACGACTCGTCGGGAACTGACCGGTTGGTATTATACCTATCGTCAGTTATCAGTTCCCAGGTGACATGAGTACAGCTTAGTCCGCTGACTTGACACTGTCACTTCGCCTCGAGTGTGTTCCCACTGTACTTTGATTACTACCCTACCACGGCTCAAAGGAGTCGTGCAAACAGGTAGTAGTTGGGTGCAGTCCCGAAGCACTTGGAGGCAGTGACGGTTAGACAGGATTCGTCTCTCCCGGTATTGGGGGTTGACATCGCGCTGTGTCTAGGAGAGCCATTACACGAGTAGTCCCTGGCCAGGGCAAGCGAGATATACTGGTAGGCTTCCAGTGTTATCTCAGGGTGTATTGGGCTTCACTCCTACACGACTTGTACCGCTATTAGGGGACTGACGTTTACCGTCCCCCTAGGCCCGCCATGCGATGTATCAGATGAACAGACCGGACTGTGCGGAGATTGTCACATTCAGGCTCAGTAGGAGTTCAGATGGGTTTCACCTCGTCAGTCTTCTTGTCGGCATCTACCTGGGGACCGTTACGCACAGCTAGTGCCGCTTGCGGTCTGTGGTTAAACCCACTGCCAGCGTAGTGTCGAGTCTTTAGAGTCCCACACAGAAAGCTATTCGCCTTTAGGCAAAAGAGTAGAGGTCGCATGGTTTTGCGACAGGGTCCGGTCACATCCGTGCACTTGTGCACGTACAGTGTCCGGACAGTTAACACTAGCGGGCTTTGGTTTAAGCCGGATCCTAGTGTACATTTTGGGATTGATTTTATCTCGTTTGTATTCGTGTTCCTTGGAACGCGAATGCAGGTGTGTATGCACAGTTGACGGAGAGACAGAGGCAGAGGATTCTCATTAGGGTTGTTGACCGTTGACTGTTGACTATTGACTTTTTGCTCAACCCTAATGAGAATATGATATGTAATTAACAATAATATTAATTAAGTATTGTGGTGACATGGTTGTTGAGGGGTTGATTTTGTTGACTTGTTGACTTTGTTGACCGGTTGACTAGGTTGGACTAGTTGACCATCATGATGACAATGGCTATCATTTCATGGCAAAGACTTTTTACTTGCTTGTTCTCTTGTGCAATATGAGTGCATGAAATGATATAGCCATTTTGACTTAAACCATTTACACAATACTTGATTACTATTTTTGTGATGATGGTTTTGGATTATGAGAGCCAAGTGAGAAAGGTCTTGCTCATTCTATCATTTTCATTCTCTCTCTTGTGTTCTTGAGCTCTCATCTTCTTCCTCTTGCTCTCCCTCTCTTTAGTCTATGGTTCACTTGTCTCATGTGTTGAGAACCAAGAACCATAGAGAAAATCCCAACACACTCTCCTCTACTCACTCTAGTTCACAAGGTTTAGCAAACCGAGTGAACTTGTTTATTCAAAGTTCGAAGAAGAAGCCAAAGGTAGAAGCTTTCAGGTGGATCGATCTTCGGCGCAAGGAGACGACGGGGTGAAGCCGATCCTCACAACCATCGAGGTTTGAAGACGAAGGAGTTCAAGCAAGAAAGGTATAACCCCCTAACCGAGTAGTTAACAACTCCTAGTTAGGTTGTTAGTTTGATGTTTAACCAAGATCCGGTTTTGAGTCCATGTTACCGCCTCTAGAAAATTGTTTTTCACCAAATTCCGCATGCCCGAAAGTACCGGGAGAGGTAGCATGGACTTACAGATTTTAATTAGGCCCACGACTGTGGTTCCTTCCCACTTACCTGGCACTTACCTGGCCGCAATTGACGGTGAAGAGGCAATTTGAGGCTTCTAATGACTCATCGTTTAGACCTTAGAAGTAGGCTAGTTGGCTTAGGAAACCCTAACAACTAAAATACGGAAAACTATACTCTTTTGCAAATAAATACCTCATATTTATAAAACCGTTTTCCTAAATGAGAAGTGTTTATAAAACCTAAGCAAAGTGCCGCTACAACCCACTTTTGGGGAACCTGTTAGGGATAGTACGGTTCATCGTGCACCCGCAGGCTAGTAATGCGAGATTCAGACCTCCGCAAGGAGCATTCGGTCTCGAAAGGTTTAAAATACGACATTTAAGAAAAATGAGATTTTTGAAAATAAAATATTCATTTAAAAATTATTCATGTGTTAATATATATATAATTATCATTTAAACACCTATTTTATTATAATATGAAGTTTCCATTTTTTCTTAAAATTCCAAGATTAAAAGTTACATTAAAATACCATGAATTTCAGATAAAACAATTAATACTTTTATTAGGATATATTCACTAGAATAACACAAATAAAATTCACATTCATTATAACAATAAAGACGATTATTAAATACTTGAGGTGTATTTTTGAAAACTATACAAAAGTACTTTTACAGAAAACCCCCTCAAGTTTTACAAATTACAATAAGGCCCCTAACTAATATTGAACTTCAAATAATCTTTCTTTTAGTCTGACTCGGGTTAGAGTCTGACTATTCCTGACTCGAATATGATTCAAGTCAATCTATATTCTTTTATATTCCAATACAATTTGAATACATGAATCCCTGAATCCAGTTAACAATATATTCTTTTTGACTGAATCAAACCATGGATATTCATCCATTATCCTGATATTCCATTTACCTGATTACACAGTTACAACATGTTTACTGATATCATGGTTTTGGTCAGTCGCCCAACTTACATATTCCAATACTACAATACTGTTAAAACACTACGGGGTTTAAGGGGTAGATTGGTACGGGAGGTGTTAAAGGTGGCACGAGGTGGTCAGATTAAGACACCTAACCTGAATCCTATTGCTGTTGTACCGTGGCATAACGGTTCCTTGTACGACACGTGCCTTAGTCTCTGGCAAGTGAGACTCCCCTCGTATACACTGGCATCCTTCTGTACCAAGCTACAAACAACAGCGTTACACAATGTTCCATAATATTCAACAATATAATACTTTAGAAAATACTGATACTCTGTCATTCTCATTCTTCTTATTCTTTGGGACTTACCGAGCGACCTGTTCGCTGACGACATTCTATTTCTTTCTTCTTTGAATATCGTCAAGTGCGTTGGACCAAGCTGAGATCGAGCCCACCGATGAAGATTTGGAGCAGTTCCAGGAAGATCTAGAGCTCTAGATACTGTACCTTGTTCTTTCCAGTTTATTTCATTTTCTGTTATGCCGCTGTTTAGGCATTGCTTTTCATTCCAGTTGTATTTTCTTTTCATGCATTGTACAAAAAATGTTATTAATAAAAGTTGCTGTTATTTTTATATTATTCGTCTCTTGTGATTTACTTTATATTGCTTAGTTACGCTTAGCGTATGTACTTCTGAGTATATACGTAACGGGACTCGCCGCGTCCACTTCGCCGTACACTGAGAAGCGGGGCGTGACAGGTTTTGTTGGTGGCCCATGCAGGTCAAGCTATATGAATCCCTGTCATGCAGTTCTGGTCTGCGTGAACAACCTAAGCAATATAACACAAGAACCAGTAACTAAAACATTCTTTACAATTCATGTTTTTTGAAACTTGCAAATCTCTATTCCTTGAATCTTATTATTTCATGTATTTGAATCTGTCCTAATCCAAATTTTTCTTCAGGGTTATGGATTCCCCGAACAACATCAGTACCAATGTCAACAACACACCTACACTTCCAACACTACCTCTCACATCTGCCGTTCCTGCTCCACCCAACGAGCAGACGGTTCTGCTTAAGGAAATCCAAAGCCTACTGGTTGGACTGCAGCAGCAGACTGCCATATTATTAAACCGACCAGAAGCAGGAGCAACTGTCAGGAAACGCACTGCCACCCAGATGGCATGAGGAACCTACACTACACAACCTGCAAAACCCAAGAGACAGAAGGAAACAATTAACCAGTCAAGTTCAGGATTTTGCTACTACTGCCATAGGAATGGACACTTGTGGAAGGACTGTAGGCGCGCAAAAGGCCTGTGCCTAGTTTGCGGCGCATCCGATCATAGAATTAGAGACTGTCCCTATAGACGCAACTCAGCCCACACACCCACTATCTACCCGAAGCAGCCAGCTGTCCAGACTCCTACACCTAGTCTTGCACTCCCAGCACCACCTCCATATGGACCATCCCTACCTAGTCAGACATCGATGTATCGGCTTACTCAGAAAAATGTGTCGAGACGTCAAGCCTCCACCTTAACGGCCTTAGAACCTGAGACTAAGAACCAAGGTAACCCAGGTAACTCCCTCACTTTGACCAAAACATTTTGCAATATTTCTTCCTTCTAAATATCTTCATACACTACCAATAGTTCTGTCACAAAACCTTCTTTGAAACTGTTACACCTTTCTTTTACAAATTTCGAGGACGAAATTTTTATAAGGAGGGTAGGATGTAACAACCCTAATTTTTTATACACTTTTTTCCTATACAGATTTTTTTTTTCAAAATATTTTTAAAATCCATAAAGGGGTATTTTAGCCTGAGCACAAGATTTAGGTAATTATTTTTGTTTTTAATTACAAGCTACAAGAATGAAATAACTCCATTTTTAGTGTACAAGAAATTGCTTTAAATTTAATGTATACCAGGAGTATTTATTCTTGCTGCTATAAGTTTAAGTAATTAAAAACCACAATAATTACAAGAAGGAGTTTGTAGCTCATTGGTAATATCTTGCACTGCTGAACCAAGCCACCAGAGTTCGAATCCCATGCCCCACATAATTTTTATATCATTTTTTTAAAATTGTTTTTAGAAGTCAAACGGTCAAACAGCCATAACTCACAATTTATTGCGAATTATAAAAATTAAAGTATACTAAAATCTCCCCCAGATCAAACCCCACCCATCGACACCCGACTCGGCCGGTCGGCCGAGTCGTCAACACGAAAAATTTTCGTGTTGACCTGGTCTAACCCCCTGTATAGTCTATTTTTCCAGTACTGTTACACAATTTCAATTAAATCTCTTTTAAGACCAAAATTAATGAATTTTTAATGATTTTTACATTTTTTAAAATATTTTTTAAATCCAAACCCTAATCCTAGCCTAGCCCTATATAAAGACCCCTACCCTCTACCATTTCACCTCACAACTCTAAGTCCGCTCTCCCAAATTCTTGAGAACTCGGTGCAAAGAGCGAGAAGCGAAGCGCTGCCGAAACCGACGACGGATTCCGGCGACCGGATCAGAACCTTCACGACGTTTTCGACGAATCGACAACCACCTCATCTCTTAGCTTCCTTAGCTTGTCCAAACCGTAAGTCCCATCCCTTCTATCTCTATTTTCTATAAATGTAAAAATACGACTTTTTGGAACCCGACGGAAATCGGTTAAACCGATTTCCGATTCGGTTTTTCTATAAATTTCCACTTGTCACCTAATACATAAAATCTACCCATATTCATGTTGACTATTAATCACCCATAAACCAATTTAAATAAACTTTTTCACATGAAATGATAGCTTCTTTGCAAAACCGTATTCTTTTCATAAAAATACCATGAAATTCATTTTTCTTAGTTTAATCAATTACCTCACTCCTAAATATGTTTATTTTGATCACTAAACTTGTAGAACCCAATTTGAATGAAATTTCACACATGAAATGATAACGTTTTCGAATACCGTGTTCTTGCGCTATAATACCTTTAAGTTTAATATATCATGTTTAACCTCTAAACTTCATTAAAACGTAAAATAAGTCACGAGGTAATGACCTACCTCTACACACACACAAATATAACCCTAATTGATAAACATCAAAATATAGAATACGAATATACAGGACTTTTCACTAAAATACCATAATCTTTATAATCTTTATTTAAAGTTTTAAGTTGTAAACTTTTCTAAATAAAATCTTTTATAAAATGAAAGCACAATAGGTCATGGACATCGATCGTTTATCTAAACTGTCTTGTGGTGACTAGGCAAGTGTGTCTAAGGCTAGTGGTTTTTAATTAGGCCCACGACTGTGGTTCCTTCCCACTTACCTGGCACTTACCTGGCCACAATTGACGGTGAAGAGACGATTTGATGCTTCTAATGACTCATCGTTTAGACCTTAGAAGTAGGCTAGTTGGCTTAGGAAACCCTAACAACTAAAATACGGAAAACTATACTCTTTTGCAAATAAATACCTTATATTTATAAAACCGTTTTCCTAAATGAGAAGTGTTTATAAAACCTAAGCAAAGTGCCGCTACAACCCACTTTGGGGGAACCTGTTAGGGATAGTACGGTTCATCGTGCACCCGCAGGTTAGTAGTGCGAGATTCAGACCTCCGCAAGGAGCATTCGGTCTCGAAAGGTTTAAAATACGACATTTAAGAAAAATGAGATTTTGAAAATAATATATTCATTTAAAAACTATTCATGTGTTACTATATATATAATTATCATTTAAACACCTATTTTATTATAATATGAAGTTTCCATTTTTTCCTAAAATTCCAAGATTAAAAGTTACATTAAAATACCATGAATTTCAGATAAAACAATTAATACTTTTATTAGGATATATTCACTAGAATAACACAAATAAAATTCACATTCATTATAACAATAAAGACGATTATTAAATACTTAAGGTGTATTTTTGAAAACTATACAAAAGTACTTTTACAGAAAACCCTCTCAAGTTTTACAAATTACAATAAGGCCCCTAACTAATATTGAACTTCAAATAAGCTTTCTTTTAGTCTGACTCGGGTTAGAGTCTGACTATTCCTGACTCGAATATGATTCAAGTCAATCTATATTCTTTTATATTCTAATACAATTTGAATACATGAATCCCTGAATCCAGTTAACAATATATTCTTTTTGACTGAATCAAACCATGGATATTCATCCATTATCCTGATATTCCATTTACCTGATTACACAGTTACAACATGTTTACTGATATCATGGTTTTGGTCAGTCACCCAACTTACATATTCCAATACTACAATACTGTTAAAACACTACGGGGTTTAAGGGGTAGATTGGTACGGAAGGTGTTAAAGGTGACACGAGGTGGTCAGATTAAGACACCTAACCTGAATCCTATTGCTGTTGTACCGTGGCATAACGGTTCCTTGTACGACACGTGCCTTAGTCTCTGGCAAGTGAGACTCCCCTCGTATACACTGGCATCCTTCTGTACCAAGCTACAAACAACAGCGTTACACAATGTTCCATAATATTCAACAATATAATACTTTAGAAAATACTGATACTCTGTCATTCTCATTCTTCTTATTCTTTGGGACTTACCGAGCGACCTGTTCGCTGACGACATTCTATTTCTTTCTTCTTTGAATGTCGTCAGGTGCGTTGGACCAAGCTGAGATCGAGCCCACCGGTGAAGATTTGGAGCAATTCCAGGAAGATCCAGAGCTCTAGATACTGTACCTTGTTCTTTCCAGTTTATTTCATTTTCTGTTATGCCACTGTTTAGGCAGTACTTTTCATTCCAGTTGTATTTTCTTTTCATGCATTGTACAAAGAATGTTATTAATAAAAGTTGTTGTTATTTCTATATTATTCGTCTCTTGTGATTTACTTTATATTGCTTAGTTATGCTTAGCGTATGTACTTCTGAGTATATACGTAGCGGGCCTTGCCGCGTCCACTTCGCCGTACACTGGGAAGCGGGGCGTGACATTTCCCGTTCCAAGTCTCGGTTTCTCGGCGCTCGTTTTCTTCATTCCACTTTCGTTCCCCGAGGATCATTCTTCCCAAGGTTAGATGTCTTCTCTTGTCGAGTCGGTAGATGTCGTTGGGGTAGGTTCTAGGAACCCTTTAGGTGAGCCTGAGTCCTCCCGGGGGGCAGAGGTTGGCCCCTCTTCCCGGGATCATATGGCGGGGGCAGCCCCCAGGGAGGAGGCGGTAGATGCTGCTCCCAGTGCCTTGTGTTGGATAAGGCATGAGGACGAGCTTTCCAACGCGCGGGCTCGCTTCCACATCCCCTCGCGCTATATGCTCCGCCTGGCTAAGGAGGGAGAGAGGGCAGACCAAGTACGTGGCAGGGAGATCGCCCTGTATTTGGAAGTATTTTGGGGTGGAATACGTCTGCCCTTCTCTCTTGAGGTCGTTGAAGCGTTGAACTTCTTCAGGTTAGCCCCCGGTCAGTTGGTGCCAAACTCGTGGAGGATTCTCCCCGGGTTCCTGGTTCGCCTGAAATTACAGGCGATCCTTTCAGCTTTTCCCTCCTTGATTCTTCCCTCGTCTTCAAAAATCACCCCGGTGGTCGAGCGAGCGACCCGAGGTGGGTTTATCTCTCTTTCAGAAAGCGATCAGGGGGCCCCGCCGGGACGGGAGTTGTAGCCCTACCTTCTTCCATTCACGACTGGAAGAAGAAGTTCTTCTTCGTTTCCCCTCCCGAGGGCGAAGACTGGCCCGTGCCTACAGAGTGGTCGAGGGAGAAGCACTTGCCGGGGAACCAGTCCAGTGATCCCGTTGCAGTGAGAGTGGCGTCGTGGGAGCCCATCCCCCGTTTCGACGTGCTGTTGTCTGAGAGGGTTCTGAGTTGGACCGGGCTCAGCCCTGTTGAGTTCGTCGGTAAGTTTAGGTTTTCCTTTTTGGTTCGTATATTACCCGTATCGTTGACTCCCTCTACATTTGGTTCTGTGCAGGACCCATGGACATAAACTCGCTCCGGGCTTCAATGCGCCAGCCGAGGCCGGCTGCGAAGGTTGGGGGCGCCGGCTCTTCCCGTTCACAGCCTGCCCCGGCTCCTTCTCCCCCGGCGGTAGTGCCCCGCGAGCGCTCGGAAGTGAATCTCGCCCCGGGGCCCAGCAGAACGTCGAGTCGGAGGTGGGCTCGGATTCTGAAGGACCCGGCCTCGGAGGAGGAGACCGACTCTCCCTCGAGGCCACTCAAGAAGAGATCTGCCCAGGAACCGTCTTCGCCGATCACGGTGGAGGAAGGCGGTCTCCAGTTTGCCGTGCCTTCGGGGCTATCTGTCGCGGATAGCCTGCTGCATGAGATAGAGGCATCGGCCAGGGGTAGAGTCCCCGGGGGGACCTTTAGGGCTCAGCTGGCGTCCATCGCCCAGGAGTCCGTGCAGGTAAGCGCTTGTCTTTCACTACTATTTGAGGTTCAGTTCCTCTCTCATTTTCTTGATCTCTCTTCTGCCTTTCAGGTCCTTCAGCACGTCGTCCTCGCCTTGCGCATGGAGGCCGAGATGGTAGCCCCGGCGATGAAAGCTGCGGGCCAGCTTGCCTCGCTGGAAGAGAGCTCCAAGCGGGAGCTGGAGGCGATGAAGGCGAGGGTCGTCGTCCTGGAGGGTGAGGTGGAGACTGGGAAGCGGAAAGTCGTCCGGCACCGCGAGGCCGCCGCAGTCGTTGAGGCCAAGCTTGAGGACGCTCAGGTGCTGGCCGGCAATCTGAAGAAGACAGTAAAATCCCTCCGGAAGGAGCTGGGGGCGGCGGCCGAGTGGGCGAAGTCGGCCGACCTGAGGGTGGCCATGTTAGCCGACCTCTCGGCGGCGACGGCGGTGGAGGGCTACAAGAAGTCGAAAGACTTCTATGATGATTTGACCGTCGCCACGACCCTTATCTGGCATGAGGCCCTCGACGCTGTTAAGGCCCGAGTGCTGGGGTTTGCCGATGAAGAGCTCCGGGCCCAGTACCCCCTCGCGGACACCAATGGGCAGGGGCAGGAGATTAATGACGAGGAATTCACCGAGGACCCAGCTCACCTCGTGGTGGATGTCGAGGGCCCTGAGGCCGTTCCTGGCCCGAAGGCCTAAAGCCTCCGTCTTCCTCCTCTTTTTATTTTGCTGCGTCTAGAACTTTGTAAGCCTCCGGGTATTTTGTTAGGCTGAGGAGCCAAAAATACCCTCTGTAAAGACCGCCTTTTAGTAATAAAACTTTTTCTTTCTTTGGTTTCCTTGATTTGCGCTTTTGTCTTTTGTTCATGAAGAATGCTTGTAAAATTTTTCTTCTTGCACTGTTGGGCCTCCATATCAGGTCGGCTATCTGCCTAGCAATCGTCCATCGAGTTGATTCAAGCGCTGCTGAGGAGAAGGCATCTCCATGCATCCCCATGGCCCCGAATTCGAGGGGAGATCGCTCGAGACTTGGATAGACCTGATGCCCCTAGTTGGCAGCTCGGGCTGTCTGCGCGTGGTGGGCGGAGGGTTGTCGGCCTTATTTGGACTGAGTAGGGTAGCTGCCCGGTTGCCTCTTGCGAGGACTTTTGATCCTTCAGGACGGGGATCGAGCAGGGTTACGCCCAGTGCCTCTTGATGAGGACTTTGATCCCTGTCGGTTGTGGTAGGAAGCTACCAGCCGGGGATAGCCGAGCAAGGACTCGACTGTCTCTGGGAGGATTTTGGTCCTTGGCACGGGAGGGGCTGTAGAAGCCTACCAATGACCCTTGGCCGGGCAAGGTTACTACCTGGTGCCTCTTGGCGAGGGCTTTTGTCCTGAAGGATAGCCGAGCGAGGGATCCTCGAGCTCGACTGTCTCTGGGAGGGCTTTTTGATCCTTGGCGTTGAGGTAGGAGAGCTACCCGTCGGGGATGACAAGCAGGGGAGCTGCTAGGTTGCCTCTTGGTGAGGGCTTTGATCCCCGGCGTTGCGGCAGGGAGGCTACCTGCCAGGGATAACCGAGCAGGGCAGCTGCTGGGTTTCCTCTTGGTGAGGGTTTTGATCCCTGGCGTTGCGGTAGGGGAGCCACCCGCCGGGGAGACTGAGCAGGGCAGCTGCTAAGTTGCCTTTGGGAGGACTTTCCGATCCCTGGCATTGCTGTAGAGAATCTACCCACCAGGGATAACCGAGCAGGGCGGCTTCTGGCAGCTGCGGGTTGCCTCTTGGTGAGGGTTCTGATCCCTGGCGTTGCGGTAGGAGAGCTACCCGCCGGGGATGACCGAGCAGAGCAGCTACTAGGTTGCCTCTGGGTGGGCTTTCCGATCCCTGGCGTTGCGGTAGGGAAGCTACCCGCCAGGGATTACCGAGCATGGCGGATGCTCGGTCGAATCCTTGGCGTTGCGGAGATCTTCACCGAGTATCACGAGCAGTGCTCTCTGCACCTCCTTCCCCCGTTGCTGTAATAGTAACAACAATTTTTTTTGTATGTACGGCTGAGGAGCTCATAATACCCCCCCTTGAATAAACAAGAACTTTTCTACTTTCTTCGCAATGTTCTGCCGATCTTTATTAAATTGACAATAGGCCTTAGGGAGAGTTTACATTGCCTCGAAAGAAAAGTACAGGCTAATAGATGACCCTATCAGCGCGGCCCGAGCTTCCTGGAGATTTGCTATCCTCCGTGCCTGGCGCCGGGTACGGGGCACTCCGGGTGCCGGACTGGTCCTCCGCGGAAGCAAGCATGATCTGGCCGATGGTCAGCTCGGCGGGGGGAGGACGCTGCTCCTGCTCGCGTTCAGCCTGCCGTTTATCCCTTAAGTAGGTGGCGAGGTGCCCCGATCGGATGAGTTCCTCGATGTAATCCCGGAGTTGCTTGCAATCCTCGGTGGCGTGGCCCAGCGTCCGGTGGAAGGCGCAGTAAGGGCCCCGGGTCCGCTTTGATGCCTGACACGGGATTGGAGGGAACTTGAAGAACCCCTCGCCTTGGGCCTCCTCTAGTAACACTGCGAGGGAGACGTTGAGCGGGGTGTACTCCTTGAATTTTGGGTGATAGGGCTGCTGATGCTCCGACCTCTCCTCCCGAGCCATTTTCTTCTGGTCGAATCGTTCTGCCCGGGGGAAGTTCGCATTCACCTCGGACTCTAGCTGAACCTCGCGCTCGGTCCACGTCTTGACCTCGGCCATGGTCTTAAGCTGTGCCAACGCAAAGGAGCACAACCACTCCTTGTGCCTCAGGCCAGATCTGAGCGCCGTGATGACGGTCTCGTCCCGGTGCTCGGGAACCTCGAGGAGGGCGTTGTAAAAGCGAGTGATGTAAGCCTTGAACGTCTCCTTGTCTCCACTCTTAATTGTGAAGAGGTAGTCGACCGTGTGCTTCTGCCGACGGTTCCCAACGAAGTGGCTGAGGAACTGAGTAGCCAGCTCGTCGAAGGTCGAGATCGAGCGAGGCTCGAGTCCTCAGAACCAGTCCCGACCAGAACGGATGAGGGTGGTAGGGAAGGCCCTGCACTGGGCGTCGTCGAAATGGTCCTGGAAGCTCATTCCCGTGATGAAAGCATCCAAATGGTCTTTGGGGTCGGTTTTCCCGTCGAACAGAGAGACCTTCGGGGGTTTGTTGCGCTAGGAGACGTGGACAGCAAGCAGCTCCTCGGTGAACGGTTTGGTAAGCGAGTCGGCGACGTACTCGGCCCCGTCGGCCGAGAAGTGACCTTCCTGACGCATGCCCTCGATCTTCTTCTCGAGGGCGTCGAGTCGGCCGCGGTACTCCGAGGACTCGGTGCCTCGGGATCCCTGGCCTCTGCTGTGGGAGACCTGCGTTTGGGCTCGGCTCCGATTCCTCTCGATGAGGTTCCTCAGATCCCCGGGTGCGGTGGCTCTCGAGCCGTCGTAGCGAGCCCCTTCTGTGTGACCCGTCGGGGGAGTGGGTGTCGGTCATGCCTGTGGACAGGCTAGGTGACCGACATCTCCTCAGGAGGGCAAGGGTCGCGAAGAGGCTCGAGGCGTGGTGCTCCGGCGACAAGCTTGGTGGTGGAGCCGCTAGGCGCCCAACGGGTCTCAAGGAGTACGGGTCCGTAGGATCCGTGGTCGGGAGTAGCGGCCCGCTGGTGGTCGGCCGTGCCGACGGGGGTAGAGCGTTCCGGAGGCGGAGGAGCGGCGATCTGGAGCCCAGGCCCTGCCGTTTAGGCGCGGACGAGCGCCTCCACAAGGGACTGTAGCTGACCTATTCGGCTGGCGAGGGCGTGGATGATGGTCGCCGGAGGGGGTTCATCCGCGCCTTCGGTGAGGGGGAGGTGGCGGCTGGTACCCGAATCTTCAGGATGGTCGCTTGCCATGTGGACGGAGATCGGAAGGAGACCTTTGTTTTTGTGGAGTTTGCGTTTCCCACAGACGGCGCCAACTGATGGAGGTCCTTTTCAGATCTCTCTCAGATGTTGTCTTCCGTCGATCTTCTGGTAGATTCTGGAGGGGATTCCCTATTGTGTGTGGGTCTCAATGGGTGTAGAGGAAATTTGGTGATTGGAGGAGTTTGACGCCAAGTACCTGCAAAGAAGTCCCGAGATGGTTGGATACCACCGAGGACCCTCCGACGATCAAGTTAGTACTAGATCCGAGCAGCGTAACGGCTAAGTGGAGTAAAAATGGCTTCCTTGACCCCTCTGTGATGGGGGTTTATATAGCGGTGATGGCACGCAGCAGCAGGCGCGAGAATCTCGCCGGCAGTTACGCTCCCGACGTCACACCCGCGTAGAGAGCGGATCGCCCGTTAATGGAGATCGCGGAGGCGTGGAACGTGGGATGTTGCTGGCGGAGAATCCGCGCATGGCGAGATTCGCGGGACGACGGTTACGCCTGTGAGCGGTGGAGCTGGTCGGAGGACCGAGAAAGACGGCTTCGGCCGGGGGGCTCGGAGACGAGCGAGGAGACTTAGTCTTGTGGCAGCTCAGGGCGAGCAGAAGGGCCGAGGAGGCGAATCTGCAGGGAGCCCCGAGGAGGGCTAGCTTGTGATTGCAGGTCGGGTACAGGGGAGGCCTGGTCGGCCTCTGTGGACCCTTTCTTCCGAGTTATGGGACACGCCATCCGCCACATGTCCTGATCCTAGGCGTCGCCAATATTGAGCATCATCAAGCCTTGTTTTTAAAATATTCGATAAGGACTCTAAACAAAAATTCCTAGATATATTCTTATACATTCTGTGTCTTTCAAATTCGAGACAGAGAATATTAATTCATCATGTAACCATTTCCTAAATGTGTCGCAAAATTTAACTGTATGTATGCAGTAGAATATATTTTTATCAATAATCATGTAAAAATATGAATCATTTTGATTTTTGAAGAATTCTCAGGTAAATTCTAATAATATCTTGATGATGAAATTTCTTGCTTATGGTTAATTGCTAAAAGCTTTCAACTCATACTTCGAGCTTAGAAATTTTTGAGGCTTTCATCTAGCTAATTATTAGAAAGCATATAAGTGGAGAACAAGACCATCATCACGTTGTAATCATAATTGGAGTGTTATGGAGTTTAACCTGACATTTTAATGTATCTGGTTTAATTATGGATTTGGATTTATTATAAGTTATCTCAACTTTAAATTTTGTGATAATTAATTGCAGTGATCTAAACTCCTTCAAATGTTTTTTTGACTATGTTTAGCTTCAAAGTTAGGGAAAACAGAGTTTATTATTATAAATTTAATAGAGAATAATGGAGGATAGAGGCCTGGGAGGGGATTCCCCCCTATGGAGCGGTCAAAGTCAATTCTATATCATTTTTCGGATGATTAGTACTGACCATCTTGATCTCCATCATCAAATAGTAGATACAACAAAATTTCACATGATTCTAAACAGTTTCACCATTGATTTAGTGGAATGAAAATGTTCTGTATATTATCGAAAAACCGTCAATTTTCTATTAATTAAATCAACGGTTAAACGATTTAGAATCACGTGGAATTTCTTGTATATTATCCCAACTAACGATTCTAAACCGTTTCACCATTATAATTTGGAGTTTAATATTTTCCAATATTACCACTTTCTCCTGAAGTCATCCTGACAATTTGTTCAAATCAGCACCCAATTGACGGTTTTTCGAAAGTGAGAAATTATTTGGTGTGCCGGATGTAATACATCCGGACAGGAGAGAGAAAGAAATGGGGAATTTCCGACAACTTTTGGACAGCTTGGTGGGGTCCATTTGCTTATGTCTTTCTCACTCATGACCGTCTTGTATGGCTGGCACACAATAGAATTTTTCTAAATTAGAGCGAGAGAATATCAAATATCGGAAGGAGAGGAGTTTGAGGCTCACAAAAAGGTCACATTGCAGTAAAAAGTAAGCCCCCGTTTTGGTATGGAGTTGAGATAACACCGATTTATTTTTAAGTGGAACTAGAGACGATGCAAACCATGGTTTGCAAGGTCCAAACTTCATTTGAAGCTTTAATTTTGATGGGATGCTTGGCTTTGTGGCTATCTAAACTCCAAAATAGATGTTTTCTTCATAAATTTTGAAGTTCATGAAACTTTGTTTGGATCGGAGTTTAGCTATTTATTGTTATCTCAACTTTGGATTTTATGAATCTTAGATCGAATTTTAACCAGAAAGCTGAAATAGGGTGAGTTTTCATTATTCCACCGTGTCACAGATATAAATGCTTTGTTTCTTAGCCTCATGGGAGAAAAATCTGATTTTTTTTTGGAGGTGTGTGTTGGCAGGCGGGGTTATTGTGTTTCCGAAAACGGTTACAGGGTTTTAGATTTTTTAATTTATATATGGATTGGATTGGATATAAGGGTAAAGGGTCTTTTAAACTCCAATCAAAAATCAATATCCATTAACTTAAAACACCCAAATCAAACTGTCTACTTCCTGAAAATCTAAATCCTTAATGTCTTGTTTGGCAATTATTTTGGAGTTGAGATAACTGCAGTTATTTGAGCCCACATATTTAGATACTGCAGTTATCTTAACTCCAATCCAATCAAAATTTTGTAAACTCCATTTTTGGAGTTTGGGAATTGCAAACCGCAGTTTTGCATCCTCCTACCTTCACTAAAAAATAAACTATAGTTATCCCAACTCCATAACCAAAAAAGACCTAAACTGTTTGGGAATGGAGTTACATAAAGTTGGCAAAACTAAACTCCAAGGCTTGTTTGTTTGGATACAAAGTTAGGATATTTAATTTTAAAGTGGAGGTACCAGTGATGCAAACTATGGTTTGCAAATCTCAAACTCCAAAAATGGAGTTTAGTAAATTTTGATCGGATTGGAGTTGAGATAACTGCAATCGAAGGCTGAAAATTTGCACTTATCTCAACTCCAAAACGATCGCCAAACAAGCAAAAGATAGCATTTTGAAGTTATCTTTTGCTAACTTTATGAAAACAAAGTTTACAAAACTTGCTCCGTCCCCAAATAGACCCAAAATGCTAACTATACTCTTATTCGCAACCATTTCGAAATCGAAAGAACCACCACAACTCTAACAACTCTAATATGATCAAAATTTCGTAAACTCTATTTTTGGAGTACATCCTCCTTAGCTCTATATCCAAACATTTTCTACCATTTCGATCCTGGTTCGTTGCTTCTCCATTAGATCTTAAGAAGCCTTTTTGCACCAAAATATATAAATAAAAAACCATAAAAATAAAAATCTCTTCTTAGAGAGTCTGCTTACTTCACCGAACATTTCTTTTGGTGTGCTACGGGATTTGTGTATACGAAAGTGTTTTGTGGTCGGGTCGATCTTCCGAATTTCTTGTCCTAGCCTCCTATCATGTCGTTTAGTTCGGAACTATTATGATGTTCAACAAGCTTCGTTTGATAATTAATCGTCTTTAGTCAGTGCATCCATAGTTATTGATGTTGGTATGAACTTAGAGGTTGTGAAAACGCCGTTGAATTTATTAGAGAGCTGCCAGAAACCGAAGATCTCAAGAGCATTAACTCAGGGATTGAGGTATTTATACATTCTCATATCATTCGTATACATGTTCATTTATTTGGATCTATTCATTTGATAGCTTAGCTTTATGATTTATAGTACTTTTGGTTGATGTAGGAAAATCTATAGGAATTACCATTGTTTTAAATGTCCTTGACATGCTCGGCAGGTCGTTCATGATGACTCTTAGAGCTTTGCTTGTCATCGACATGCAGAGAAACAATGTTATAACCGTTTTTTGGTTGATGTTCGTCAAGCCCGATTGACCGTTTCCCTTACTGGGTTTTTGCTCTAAATATTTTTCAATTTGATTATATATCATGATATGGTAAAAAAAATTGGTTTCCTATGTAGATAGTGAGATTAGGGGAAGGAGAGAACGATCTCCCCCTGGTGAGTCTCGCCTAGCCTTTGCCTATATGTATAAGGTGTATAGAGCATGATATGACATGGGCCACGATAAATGATGTCGTCTAATGATACATCAAAAAGAACTAGCATTACAAGTGCCGGAATAAGCATTTTGAATATAAACTGAAAGTGAATAGCAATGCATGCTTTTCTTATTTCAAACACAAGCAAGTTCGATAAGCAACTAGCCAACTATGACCGAGATCATATAAAGACATGAGAAAGGTGATCAGCATTTGAAGCAAACCAATTTTGTTATTAAAGAAGATGGGATGCATGAATAAACCAAGTGTGTGATGCAAACCGAGGACTTACCCCGCTTTGGCCTAAATAGAAAAAGGGTTGAAGGGAGGGGTTCAAGTCCTTGGAGAAAATTACATTGGCGCTTCACTCTCAATGTCACATCCCGCTTCCCAAAAGAAGGTGAAAGGTGACATGGCAAAATCCGCAACCTAACTGTATTGAAAGTGGTCTATTCAATACAGTTACGTTAAGCGTATGAATATCTAACATGCAGGATGTGTACCAAAATCAAAATAATATAAGCGAAAGCCATTTATTTCCATTAATTAAACTTTATTACATTCCAAAAGAAATAGTAAAATAAACTAAATAGTTTAATTACATCAAAGGAGAAACAAAAGCCCTAAACATGTGGGTAACAACAAAAATTAAATCTAGCCAATCTTCCGTCGTCAAGTCTGCATAATCTTCATTAGTTGGCTCCACATCTTGATTCTCGCCATAATACTCATTCTTATCTGATGGATATTCCAAAGATAGAGAAAGAAAAGAAAAGTTCGTCAGCGAGTTATACTCAGGTAGAATTGCCTCATAAGAAAGTAAAGGTATAGAAACGATGTGTATAAATATAATGAATATGATGTACATGGGTATAAAAGTATGAGGTTATATACAAATTAGATATGTTGACAGAGGTATATGTGAATATGAGTAGGTGGTGTGAGATATATATTTGGTAAAAGTTCAAGTCAAGTCAAACGGATATTCAGTCTAAGAGTTAGTTCAGATTAAACAAGGTGTGTATGAATAGAATTGACTAGTGGACATACTCGTATCCTTGAGGTATCCCTGTAGGGTGTTTTTCGTCACCCCATTGAGATGGGAATACGCGCACGCTTGTCAGGCGTACTACAGATTTTCCCTGCCTAGGGTAGGCTGAGCTTTAATGATTGTGGGGATCCGAATCTCCGGCAGCCGCGGACTAAGCTACCGTTAATTACCCTTCGCCTTTGGGGCGAGAGAACCACCGATTAACGAGTTAAACTGGTCATGCGAACTCAATGTGCGGTGTGCGTGTGTTTTTTAAAAGGGGGTTTTGGATATATCGGAAACCACGCAGAGTTTTTACGGGGGTCCCGCTACCCGGATAGCGGGCTGGGGGTCAAGGGGGCTAGCAGCCCCCTTGCGGGGTTCGGGGCAACGCCCCGGCCCAAAATTTTTTTTGAGGGGGACAGTGTCGTGGAGTATGTGTATGTATACATTTGTATATATATGTATATATATAAAAAAAAGGGGGGGGAAAGACATCCAGAGGATGCGTGGGGCCAGCGACTGGGCGCTTGACCGCAAGCGCGCCACGTGTCGGCACGTGGACGCTTTGAGCTCGAGCGTAGAGCGCTGGAGCGCAAGCGCGCTGGAGCACAAGCGCGCCACGTGTCGGCACGTGGGCGCTTTGCGCTCGAGCGCTAGCGCACCAGCGAGGAAAAAAAGGGGTTTTTAGTCCCGGAAATTCTCTAAAGAGAAAATAGGGTGGAGTTAGACTCCTAAGATACTTTGGGTTAAGGAAATGGGTCCTTCTTCTTTCTTTGCTGGCCGGATCTTGGAGATAAAGAGATGTGGGATTTAAAAATCTTTTCTTTTTGAGATCTGATGGCAGATCTGAGTTCCCCTTAATGGGTTTTGTGGTGGAAAACTATTTAGTTTTGAAAAAGGAAGAGTAAAACTCTTGATTTAATTCAAAAGAAAGAAGAAAGTTTTGGAACCTTGAAGAAGGAAGAAAGATCTCAGATCTGAAACTTTTTTTGGAGAGAGAAAAAAAAGTTGTTGAGATATTTCATTATCTTTGCCTTTATAGGCTATACACTTTACACATAGCCCCTTGGGCTTCACAAAATGGCATTTTGCCTATCCCATGGTTCATGTGCCATTTCTTTTTGCACATAAGCCACGGGCTTTACAAAAATTTGGCTTTATGCCTATTTTTCTTACATTTATCCATAAAATAAAATAAAAGAAATGCAATAAAATTATTTATTACAAAATTTTTATCTTGGCATGGGGGGAGGCCAGGCGCTTCATGTTCGGGCTCGACCCGGGCATGAGCCCACTGGATCTGGGCTTGGGCCCACTTGGCTTGGGGTTGACTTTGATTTTGACTTGGTCAACCGGGGTGTAAATTTTTACCCCAACAAATTGCCCCTCATCAATAAATGCACACCACATATGTGGGTCGTGTGCATGAAATTGATGGATCCTCTTTTACTTGGAGGCGACCCGATTTGGTTCCCGCTTTTTGGGAAGCTAGCACTGCCCTTTTTACGACATGGACGGTCGTTGCTTGACATGTCTCCGAGACGGAGTGTCCGTGATAGACGTTTCCCTGGCCCGGAGTGATCTGGTTCCCGCTTTGTAGGAATCCTGCGTTGCCATTTTTACGGCATGGACGGTCAATGCTGCCCTTTTTGCGACTTGGACGGTCGATACTGCCCTTTTAGCGACTTGGACGGTCGATGTTGCCATTTTAGCGACGTGGACGGTCGATTCTGCCCTTTTTGCGACTTGGACGGTCGTTGCTGCCCTTTTAGCGATGTGGACGGTCGATGCTGCCATTTTTGCGACTTGGACGGTCGTGGCTGCCCTTTTAGCGACTTGGACGGTCGGTGCTACCCTTTTAGCGACGTGGACGGTCGGTTCTGCCCTTTTTGCGACTTGGACGGTCGATACTGCCCTTTTTGCGACTTGGACGGTCAGTGCTGCCATTTTAGCGACTTGGACGGTCGTGGCTGCCCTTTTAGCGACTTGGACGGTCGGTGCTGCCCTTTTAGTGACGTGGACGGTCGGTGCTGCCCTTTTAGCGACGTGGACGGTCGGTCCTGCCCTTTTTGCGACTTGGACGGTCGATGCTGCCCTTTTTGCCACTTGGACGGTCGGTTCTTGATTTGACTTGCTCTGTTTCTTGCAGTGTCAGGGGTAGACTTGACTTGCTCCGCTTCTTGCGGTGTCGAGATTGGATTCTGACTTGCTCCGCTTTCTGCGGTGTCGGAGTGGAAGTTGACTTGTTGATTTTGATTTGGGTTGACATCAGCATCGCTATACTGGAATATGGTACCAGGAGCGAATCATCTATCATTGAGAGGATTTTGGGATTGTTTTACGCCCGTGGATTGTATACGGTTTTGCAGGATATATGATCCAGACCGTAGGGCCGGAAAAATTTCGGGATTTTGTTGGTGTCTGCATCGCTGCACTGGAATATGGTACCAGGAGCGACTCATCATTCGCCGTTGGGGTATGGGATTTGGAATTTGGTTGGCGTCTGCATCGCTGCACTGGAATATGGTACCAGGAGCGACTCATCATTCGCCATTTGGGGACTTGGAATTTGGATCTTGTTTGGCATCAACATTGCTGCACTGGAATAATGCCAGGAGCAACTCATCATTTGCCTTGGGAGGACTTGGGATTTGGGTTTTTGGTTGGCATCAGCACCGCTAACACTGAAGCGAAATGCCAGGAGCGACTCATCATTTGCCGTTGCCCGTTGGGGGACGATGGCTTAGGAGACAGGTTTGGGTCCCTATTACCTAAGGCTTTTCAATTTTATGGGCCGTGAGTTTCCCATAAAAGCATTTTCTTCCTACGAGTCGTAAGGATCCCGCAGGTGTATTTTCTCCTTAGGAATCGTGAGGATTCCTAAGTGTGTTGCTCCTTTATGAGTCGTAAAGATCTCACGCAGGGGTTTTCTCCTCACAAGGTCGAGAGGACTTTGCGAGTGTATTTCATCTCTTTTCACGAGTTTGCGCCCTTTCGGGTTATCGCAGACTCTCCGGTAGTCATGCTGTTTTTACTCACGGAGCCCTTTCGGGTTTTCATCCGTGCCCGTTTTGCTTGTGGACATACCGTTTATTTTTTCTATTTCTTTTATTATTATTTTTTTTTCTCTTTCTCTCTTTTTTTTACCGCTGGTGGGACTTTAAAAGTAGTCTCACCGGCAGGATTTGGGAGAGATAGGGGTCATTTACGCCCGTGGATTGTATACGGTTTTGCAGGATGTCTGATCCAGACCGTAGGGCTGATATGCTCAATTCGCCTGCGACTTAGAGCATTTACGTGTAGTATTTCTTGAGATATCGGCCATTGATGGGTGGCATGGGCCTTTCTCCCTCGGCACTTATTAGTTGGTAGGATCCTCCGTCGAACACTTTCTCGATGACGTATGGTCCTTCCCAGTTTGGTTCGAATTTTCACTTGGCATGTCGATTGGGGATAATCGGTCTTTTGAGGACCAACACCGATTCACCTTTCTTGAAAGCGCGGAGACGGGTTATCTTGTCATGGGCCCGTGACATTTGGGCTCGGTATAGCTCCAGATTTTGCTGTACCGCGAGCCTCTTTTCTTCGAGGGCATCGAGCTCTTCAAGTCGAAGGAGCACGTGTTCCTCCTCCGTCAACTCGTGCTGAACGACCATTCTTAAGCTTGGAAATTCGACTTCGAGAGGGAGGACCGCCTCCACTCCGAAGAGCAATGAGTATGGAGTGGACTGTGTTGGAGTACGGTGCGTGGTACGATATGCCCACAACGCCTCGTGAAGTTTGAGATTCCAGTCTCTCTTGTTGGCTGAAGCATTTTTCCTCAGGAGCTTGCATAGAGTCTTATTGAAGGCTTCGGCTAGCCCATTGGCTCTTGGATTGTAGATGGAGGAATATCTCCAGTCTATCTTGTGCTGAGTAGCGAACCTTGAGGCATTGAAGCTCTTGAAGGAAGGCCCGTTGTCAGAAATGATTCTTCTTGGTGTACCAAAGCGGTATAGAATATTGTGTTGGAAGAATGTCAGAATATCTTTTGTCTTGACTTCTTTTAGCGGGACAGCTTCAGCCCATCTGGAGAAGTAATCAGTTGCGGCCAGTATGAACCGGTGGCCTTTGGATGACGGAGGATCAATTGGGCCAACAATGTCGGTGCCCCAGACTTCGAAGGGCCACGACGCCACCGTAGGATGCAATGGATTGGGATGCTTGTGAATAAAATCACCGTGAATTTGGCAGATATAACATTTCTTTGCATGCTCTCCGCGGTCCCGTATCATGGTGGGCCAATAATACCCAAGCCGTTTAATTTGCAGTGGCATCCTGGGGCCAGATTGGTGAGCACCGCAAACGCCTGAGTGAACTTCTTTCATGACTTTTTGGGTTTCGGTCGATGACAGGCACCTGAGCCAGAGTTGGTCATATGACCTGCGGTATAGCGTGTCATTTACAAACACGTATCGGAGAGCTCTCTTCTTCAGCTGAATCCTCGCAGATTTTTCTTCGGGCAGCTTGTCGTATCAGAGGTACTCTATGAAGGGTTCTCTCCAATCGGGCTCGTTTTGGATGATCGAAGCTTCTTCCGCAGGACTGCTCTTCTGTTCCGCGCTTTCCTCTTCTCGTAGAGAGACTGGGGGTAGAATTTGCCGGCTCCTGACTGTGATCAGAATTTCGTCCATGTCAGGATCAGCCAGCTCCTTGGCCAAGCGAGCGAGTACATCAGCCTTTCCGTTCAACGCTCTAGGGACTCTCGTTAGTTCAATATGAGTGAACCGTTTCATGAGTTCCACCGCTCGGCTTCTGTACCGAGCCAACTCGGGTTTGTATATCTTATAATTGCCGCTTACTTGGTTGACGACAAGCGGGAGTCACCGTAAACCCGTAGCCGACGGATTTCCATTTCTATGGCGAGCTCCAAACAAGCTATCAGAGCTTCATACTCAGCTTCGTTGTTCGTTCGAGGCTCGGTGAGAGCGAAAGAACGCCGTAGGGTTCCCATTGATGGCGTGATGAATACCAATCCTATCCCCGCTTTGACCTCCGGGACGCTTGATTTGCCGAAGCTCCTTATTGATGAGGCTCCATCGAAGTAGAGCTCCCAACATGGCTCATCTTTCTCGAGGTGCAGCACTTGTTCGTCGGGTAACTCACAATTTAGCGGCGACCCTTCTGGTATGGGATGAGCAGCGAGAAAGTCTGCAAGAGCTTGCCCTTTTACTGCTTTCTGAGGAGTATAAACTATGTCAAACTCAAGTAGCATGACAGCCCATCTTGCCATCCTGCCGGCTACGCTTGCTTTGGTCATCAAGTGTTTGAGCGGGTCGACCTTGGAGATCAGCATAACCCGATGAGCCAGCAGATAGTGCCTCAGCTTCTTCACAGCAAATATCAGAGCCAGGCATTGCTTTTCGATTGGGGAATAGTTGTGTTCCGCCCCGACTAGAGTTTGACTGAGGTAGTAGAGGGCATTTTCCTTTCCCTTCTCGTTATTCTGGGCGAGGAGCGCACCGAGTGACTCATCTAGCGCGGCAGTATAGAGAATCAACGGTTTATTTGGAATAGGAGCGGCCAGCACTGGAGGGTGCAACAAGTATTGTTTGATGCTTTCGAACGCTGCTTGACATTCGGCATCCCAGATAAAAGGAGCTCCTTTCTTCATGAGCTTTGAGAAGGGCTTACATCTCCCCGATAAATTTGAGATAAACCTCCGTATATAAGCAAGCTTGCCTTGAAAAGATCTTAGCTGGGCCAGACTCTTCGGATGGGGCATCTCCATGATGGCCTTTATCTTTGATGGGTCAACTTCGATCCCTCGATATCGGACTATGAAGCCCAGGAATTTTCCCGATGACACGCCAAAAGCGCATTTCAGAGGATTCGTCTTCAGGTCAAATTCCCTCAGTCTGGTGAGAACGGTCCTAATATCCTGGATATGATCGGCCTTGGTTTTAGTCTTAACGACCGGATCATCAACATAACATTCGATGACTTTATGAATTAGGTCATCGAAGATATTGGTCATTGCTCTTTGATATGTAGCACCTGCGTTCTTCAATCCGAACGACATCACCTTGTAACAATATATTCCGATCGGGGTTCGAAATGCTGTGTGCTTCTCATCCTCAGGCGACATCTTGATCTGATTATTTCCAGACGAGCCATCCATAAAGGTGAACAGTTCGTAATTTGAGGTGTCATCGACCATCATTTCCATGACCGGTAGCGGGAAGTCGTCTTTAGGACATGCCTTGTTGAGGTCCCTGAAATCGACATAAACTCGGATCTGCCCATTTTTCTTCTTCACTGGGACTATGCATGCGATCCAGTCTGCATATTTCTCTTCCCTGATGAAGCCGGCATCGATGAGTTTCTTGGTTTTCTTGATGACCTTTTCTTCCAACTCCCTTCTCATTCTTCGAGGAGCTTGTTTGACTGGCTTAGCATCAGGAGATATAGCCAGCTTATGCACGACTACCTCAGGGGAAAGGCCAGGCATTTCTTTGTACGTCCACGCGAAGCAGTCGACGAACTCACGCAGCAGGGCAATTATTTGCTCTTTCATTTCCTCCGACAAGAGTGAGCTGATGTAGGCCGGCCTTGGATTATCGGGCGTTCCTAAGTCAATCTCGGTTAGCTCGTCAAAGGTTGCTTGTCCACCATCTTCGAGCTCTTGAGGAGCTTCTTCTGGCTCGGCTATCTCGTCATCATCATTTGATCTTTCGCTGGCCTCACCAACATGGATCATGTAGCACGCTTTGGAATCAGGTTGAATGTAGCCTATGCCCCGTCTATCTGGAATTCGTCCATCGATGAGTGCTCGGACTTAGGGCGGATACCATAGCCCTTCGTAAAACTTTGCTTCGGACTCCGTTTGATATAACCGGCATCCGCACTTCTTAAAGTATTCCCACATATCGGGCGCATAGTATCTGGGATTGAGGACGGCTCTTATGCCCCTCTCATAGGGAAGGCACGCGACAGAAAGATCGTCCGGGTGCACAACGGGGTTTGACCTGTAAAACAGGATGCCCTTCTATCTATTTTTCCTTCCGGGTACGTAGAAAGTTTTCAGCTGGTCCACGGTAGAGACTGACAAAGCGTCGAGCTCTTTTCACATCCGTTCCGGCACCCTTGTGATGGCCAGGGACCCTTCTGCAACTTCGAAGGTCTCTCTTAGTTTCCCTTGCTGCATAGGGGTCCAATCTGCACAGCTGTTGCACGGCAGGTCCTCTTCTTCTGACTCTTCAGTGTCACTGCCAAGATGAGGGCGGACTTTGCTGCTAGATAGACCTTCAGTAACAGATTCGTCCGTATCGCTGCCGAAATGAGGGCGGGTTTTACGGAAGGACGGGCTTCCAGCGTCGGACTCATCAGTGTCGCTACCGAAATGTGGGCGCACTTGGGCGTTTTTACTTTTGAAAGTGACAACCGGTGCAGATTTGCTTTTGGGTCTTGGGGCCGGTCTATCCTCAGTCAGTTGTGGCTTAGCATTTTGGTGGTTCATAAAGTACCGAGAATCTTTATAGCGGACTTCATGCACACCGAACGGCTGGATGTCTCCGTCAATGCGTCTTTCTTCGCCATTTTTAGTATACTTCATGCATTGATGGAGAGTTGACGGAATGATGCCATAATCGTGGAGCCACGGCCGCCCCAAGAGAATCTTATAAGACGTGTCGGCGTCGATCACGTATATCTTAGCTTCAGTTTGCAGATCCCCGAATTTGATTGGCAGAGCTATGGACCCCAGAACTTGCTGGCAATTTTGGTTGAAGCCCTAAATGACAATCCTTTCTCTTGACAGGTGTCGGACGTCCATTGACAAACTCTTCAGCGTCCGCAAGTTCATGATGTTCACTAAAGACCCCGGATCAATCAATATGCGATTAATCCGATCTCCGTCGCTGTACCCGGTCACGTAAAGCGGCCGATTATGCTCAGCCGTTCCCAGTAGCAAGTCTTCATCCTTAAATGTGACTGCGGCGGCATGCAAAGCGTGCGGAGCTTCTTTCATATTAATTTCCGCAAAGTGAGCCTGATACCGCTCGGGGTTTTGGAGAGCGTGAATAAGAACATTTCTAAGCTCCTTAGATAAGACCAAGACGTCGTAGATGCTCAGGAGAGACGGAAGCCTTCGAAGGTGAGCCAAGACATTATAGTCCACCGAGGAAGGACTTGAGTTTTGATCAGCCGGTTCTCTGCCATCTTCATCATTAGCCGCATGTTTTTCCTTCCCTTTTGGGGCGTTGCCCTGATTTGGTGGTAGAGCCCTGCCGCTTCTGAGCTGGATTTGATTGGCCTTTGTGGCGAGCTCCTCATCTTCTTCGAGAAAACAGAGCTCATCCTCGGAGTCGCTGCCAAGATGGATAGCGTAGCAGGTCACTACTGGGATCTCTTCATTGGAGTCTTCTTCTAACTCCTCCAGAATTTCAGCCGCTTGTACAGGGAAGAACTCCTTCAATTGAATCAATGTTCTTTCCTTTTGTTCATATTCTTCGAGAGAATCGATATATTTTTGAATGGTCGATCTCCCTGCAGACTCTTTTTCGCGCCTAGCTGCACTTTTCTTCTTCTTGAGCTTCTTGGATTTTGAGCCTGATGGAGCCGCATTGGCAGCTGGACTGGTAGGCTTCTTCTGCCCTTCCCGTTCCGTCCTGGGTTCTTTCCGAAGTAGCTTTATCATCTTCTTCGTCTTATTAGATGTGCGTACTCCACGGAGGCCGTGATGAGTCCGTTTCATTTCTCAGGGCAGCGGGTTCGGCTGTCTGCTCCCAGAAGGCTTCAGTTTCTGTCTGTATAAAGTTGGTGGTTGCAACTTGATTGTTCACCAACACACTTTTGGACAGCTCGATTTCTCCAGCCTTGTACTGCTTCTCGACCCAGTCTTTGAAGATATAGCAATCCTCGATCGCATGGCTCACTACTCGGTGGTACGGGCAATACAGAGGATTGTCGGTCATTTTTGCTTCTTGGGGTCTTTTCGACTCCGGCAATTGTAGGCCGTTGTTCAAGGCATCTTTAAATATCTTGCGGACCTTATCCCTTCTGAAAGAGTAAACCTTGTTCTTTTTCTCCTCTAGGGAAGGCCCATCTCCTCCCAGCAATGGCTTTCGAGACCGGTTGGTTTTGGATTCGCCCGCCCTTCGCTTTTCTTCATTGTCGGAGGCATTGAAGACATTGGTACTGCTGGAACTCCCGTTTCTACGATTGTCGTCCCGCTTGCTTTTTCAAGTTTTGTCTCTCTGAGAGTCCGGCGGGGACTCTTGCTTCGAGCGTTCTAGCATTTGAACTTTCTTGGTTAGCTCCTGAAATGTCTTAAGGCCCGCTGTACACAAGAATGGGACCATCCAATTGCTGAGGTTCCCAATGAGAAGGCTGACGGACTGGTCCTGCTCCAGCGGCTGTTCGCACTTGACTGTGAGATTACGCCATCGGGCGATAAAGTCGGTGTTGCTTTCATTCTTCCCCGGCTTAGTCCTCACAAGGTCGGCAATGGAGATTTTATCACTGACACTCATGAACCTTTGCCGAAACAGGGACTCCATTTGGGCAAAGGTAATGACAGACCCGTCCGGTATACTCGCATACCAGTCGAAGGCAACGCCGGTCAGGCTGTTGACAAACTGACGAAGAAGGAGCGCGTCATTGCCCCCTGTATTTCCGCACGATGCTTTGAAGTGGGCGACGTGCTGATTTGCATTCCCCGTTCCATCAAATCTTCCGAACTTAGGAATAACGTAGCCGCTTGGGAACTCAATCAGATCGTACTGCGCGGGATATGGCCGCCCACTACTGCCGATTTCTTTCTGAGCTTCAGCTTCGGCCACCAATATTTTAACCTTGCTGGTGACCAAATCCATTATCCGATCCTGTGTTAGCGGGATAATGCTATCTGGGGCCAAGGCGTCCCCAGAAGCGGAATGTGGCCGGCTTTCATGTGGCTCGACCAGTCTTGGTCCTAAAGGAACAAGCATTGGCTGCCTCGGATTGTCATCACCCGGCTGATTAGTAGCGGCTTGTGCCTGATTGGGAGGCGCTCGAGAAATTTGAGCCGTAAGCTGCATCACCACGTTCGTTAAGTCATCAATTTTCGAATAGAGCTTGGTCATCTCTTTATCTTTGCTCCTGAGCTGTTTTCGAAGCTTTTGAAGCAGCTCTTGCTCCGCAGTCCTGGGGCGGAAGGTTGGCTCTTCCTCGCTGTCCGAGCTTGACTCTGCATGGACCGAGGGGTCTTTCTGCCTATCATCCTCATCGAGAGGGTTTTCTTCATCAAGTGGGGGCGGCTGTTCTTGGGCAGCGGCAACCACATTCAGGCTAGATTGGGCTTGGGATGTGGTGGCCCCATCCTTGCTTCTGCTGTGAAGGTTGTCGCTGGGGCGCCCGCCCGCCATATAGACCGTATGGATGACATATCCAGCCGTCTTTTTATTATCGGCGGCTGATTTCACGGATCGCTGTCTTGGCCCTCCTGTTTCGGTAGCGGGCAGTCGATTGAAGGCGGATGGCCTGGCCGGATTCTTGAATGGTGCTGGCGCTTCTTTTCTGGATTTTCCCCGCTGCTTTCGTGCGGCACAAAGCGCCCGATAGACTCTTGAAGAGACAGTGTCATACCTTTTCTGTTGAGGCCGGGACACGTCTCTTTGTAGCATTGTTCGGACCGCTGTCTTCTTGATTCTGGCGGTCATGGCATTTTTCTGAACCCACTTCAGAGGCTCGAAGGAATTGCTGATTCTCACGTCCGACTTAGCCGTCGTCGCGGGGAGACCATGCACTTGGAACTTCACAAAATTCCATTTGGCCGAAGTCCTGGCCCTCTTGTTGGCTCGATACCTGAGCCGCTTCTGTCTTAACTTTTCTGTTCTAAGCACCTGGCAGGCTTCGGCTCTTTGGGAAGACGCCGCAGACCGGGCAATGGAAGGCTTTGGAGATACGCTCAATTGTGCATTTGTTGGAGTCATCGCCTGAGCTCGTCCGCAACATTTGATGTTGCCCTTTGTACCGGAGTTCTTGCCCCCTGCTGGAGTACCAGAGAATCGTTCAGACACCGTCTTAAGTTTTGGTTGTGGTGCCTTGGCGATCACGACATTCGGCCTCTTGCCCCTTGGGACCGGTTTGGCCACCTGTTCCGCCGGGATTTCCTCCAGATGAGCGCTTCCGGCAGGGTAGATGATGACGGAGCCAAACTGGCGGGGCGGTTCCTCCCACTGTCGACTGAGGCTTGCGGGGAGGACCACACGAGCGTTGATCTTGACCACGTACGGAATCGGGGTCACGTTGGAAGCTGAATTCGTCTGGGGAGACATTGTCGTCGAAGGTTGATTGCTGCACAGAAAAAAAAACATCATTTCAGTATAGACAATCGATATGTATATTGATTGAGTTCGCATGAACGTTTAACCCGAAATATGGGAGGAGAGATTAGTCCCACCGGGCATGCCAGAGTCTGTAGAGTGTTTTTCGTCACCCCATTGAGATGGGAATACGCGCACGCTTGTCAGGCGTACTACAGATTCCCCCTGCCTAGGGTAGGCTGGGGTTTAATGATTGTGGGGATCCGAATCTCCGGCAGCCGCGGACTAAGCTACCGTTAATTACCCCTCGCCTTTGGGGCGAGGGAACTTCCGATTAACGAGTTAAACTGGTCATGCGAACTCAATGTGCGGTGTACGTGTGTTTTGTTTTAAAAGGGGGTTTTGGATATATCGGGAGCCACGCAGAGTTTTTACGGGGGTCCCGCTACCCGGATAGCGGGCTGGGTGTGTATGTGTACATTTGTATACATATGTATATATATAAAAAAAAGGGGGGGAAAAGACATCCAGAGGATGCGTGGGGCCAGCGCTTGAGCGCAAGCGCGCCACGTGTCGGCACGTGGGCGCTTTGCGCTCGAGCGCAGAGCGCTGGAGCGCAAGCGCGCCACGTGTCGGCACGTGGGCGCTTTGCGCTCCAGCGCCTGGGCGCTTGAGCGCAAGCGCGCCACGTGTCGGCACGTGGGCGCTTTGCGCTAGAGCGTGAGGCGCTGGAGCGCAAGCGCGCCACGTGGCGGCACGTGGGCGCTGTGCGCTCGAGCGCAGAGCGCTGGAGCGCAAGCGCGCCACGTGTCGGCACGTGGGCGCTTTGCGCTCGAGCGCTAGCGCACCAGCGAGGAAAAAAGGGGGTTTTTAGCCCCTGAAATTCTCTAAAGAGAAAATTGGGTGGAGTTAAACTCCTAAGATGCTTTGGGTTAAGGAAATGGGTCCTTCTTCTTTCTTTGCTGGCCGGATCTTGGAGATAAAGAGATGTGGGATTTAAAAATCTTTTCTTTTTGAGATCTGATGGCAGATCTGAGTTCCCCTTAATGGGTTTTGTGGTGGAAAACTATTTAGTTTTGAAAAAGGAAGAGTAAAACTCTTGATTTAATTCAAAAGAAAGAAGAAGCTTTTGGAACCTTGAAGAAGGAAGAAAGATCTCAGATCTGAAACTTTTTTTGGAGAGAGAAAAAAAGTTGTTGAGATATTTCATTATCTTTGCCTTTATAGGCTATACACTTTACACATAGCCCCTTGGGCTTCACAAAATGGCATTTTGCCTATCCCATGGCTCATGTGCCATTTCTTTTTGCACATAAGCCATGGGCTTTACAAAAATTTGGCTTTATGCCTATTTTTCTTACATTTATCCATAAAATAAAATAAAAGAAATGCAACAAAATTATTTATTACAAAATTTTTATCTTAGCATGGGGGGAGGCCGGCCGCTTCATGTTCGGGCTCGACCCGGGCATGGGCCCACTAGATCTGGGCTTGGGCCCACTTGGCTTGGGGTTGACTTTGATTTTGACTTGGTCAACTGGGATGTAAATTTTTACCCCAACAATCCCATAACTAGCTGGAAGCAGTATGAGCTGGCATTCGTGCCTGGGGTGGCAATCAATACGGTAGCGTGAACATCCCCGAAAGGTGTCTCATGACTATGATGGAGCTTTGTCTAGTGTGAATATCACTCAAGTGCACCGGTATTTCCACCCTTCAGTTCCATAATAAATAATAAGTCTAAACTGGTAAAATATCCACATCCAAGATACTGAATAACTCGCGTCTCATAAAGAAAGGTAAATAAGATAATGGGTAGGTATAGCACATGATGTGAGTTTAGTGTTGAGTATCAATAAGTATTGTAAACGTTTTAGTTTGTCAAATAAGGGTCCGGATACTCGCGATTATTCTGTTGTGGCCATGGAACAACAACTGGGAAAGTGAAATGTACCATTTCACTTCCCGGGATCATGATCGAGTAGTAGGGGAATCCGAGTTCCGAATCTCCTTGCCTAATCAAACTACTTATCCCCGTGGTTCAGTATAAAGGTTTTGACGAATTAGAGTTAGTGCGTATACCTCTAGGCATTGAATTTCTACATTGTATGTCATCCACATATTGGACCATTCGCTCTCAAGTAGGGTTAGTATTCGTCCGAATATCGGGTTAGTAGTTGTCCACACATTAGACCATTCACCCTAAGTAGGGTTAGTATTCGCCCGAATATCGGGTTAGTAGTCGTCCACACATTGGACTGTTCACCATGCCTGTAGGGATCCTCAAATATAAGTATTCCATACCTAGGTCCGCACATTCTAACCCTAACCGTATCATGTGTCATGTATGTCATAAACTGAAAATCAAGAAGTTGATCTCATTTAATATGGCATTCCACAACCACTTATTTTATCTTGTTATCTTCTTAAGTTTGTAAGGTACTTCGTATCATCTTATAAAACACTTAGTTAATAAAGGATAATAGTGTTTAATTATATTTATTGTTTATAAGAAAACCATGATGTTTGGAATATTTATCGTTTTGGTTACCCATAATATTTTAATGAGAAAATATCCTTTTAATAAAAGGTTATAGTATTTATTTGAAAATTATCTTTTAATAAAGTTTTAGATATCCTTTTGGAAAATATCATTTATAAGGGTTATGGTCTTTGTTGAAAATAGCCTTTTAGTAAAGATCAAGGTATTTAAATGAAATTATCTCTTTTTAGGATGGATTGAGCTATTTTATTGTAAATAATAATTTTATGAAATTATTGTGTTTTAAGTTTGAGGTAACGTTTTAGAAAATACGTTCGTGTTGGCAACCACTGCATATGGACGGCAGGATTTGTGTCCTTTTCAGGGACGATTGTCTATCAACAACGAGGTACTCGCGTAAAACATTGCCCTATTATTAGGGTACCTCATTAAACTTTAATTAACATTCTAAGAAGAATTAATATAAAGATTTCCTTTCGAGTGAAAGAGGCTAAGTTGGAAAAAACCATATGCCGTTATTTAGATTTAGTATTATCCCATTTCAAAGGGTAAAAGGATTTAACAAAATTACAGTAGTTGGTGAAAAAAGTGTTAGTAACATATATATATATATATATATATATATATATATATATATATATATATATATATATCGTATCTAAAAGATTTATTACAAATATTTTATCTCATATGGATATTTTAAACAAATATAACTTTTTAATAAAACGAGGGTATTTTGTGGAAGTAACCTATTTCGAGATCACAAAGATAGCATGAGTAAGTGTGGGTATGTAAGGGGTGAATTGATACCTCATGGGTTATAACATTAAGCATATCATGTTCCATATTGTATGAGAGGGCAACATTTTTGCATATAGGAGTGATTAAAGAAACCATTTTAAACATGAGTCAACACTATTATCATTAACAGGTACCAAAACAGACATGCAGAAATATTTTTAACATTATCTTAATATGAGATTGAGAATTAGGACTTGAAATCAAGATTATTATGAGAAAGAAGGCGAGAGACAAGTGGGGAGAGACGGATCCTAGCTTTGGTTAGAGTTGAATGTCGATGAGTTGAAACGTAGGCTTGCACTAAATCCTCAATAGCTCCGCGCTCGGATTTTTTCTTGATATTTGAGTGGAACCACAGCGTTGGCGTCGTCAATACGAAGGCGTGGATATTTTTTTTCAGAATTTTTGGAGTTCTGAGATGTGAGAAATCAGTGTTTGAAGGTGTCTATTTATAGGGGTTTTTAACCAACCATAAAATCCAAAAAATCTGTTAAAATCCCCCAAAATCCGCGCCCCAAATGATTGCAGAATCATCAGCCGCCGCTGCCAGCGCTTCGTGGCCGTTGGATCTTGATCCAACGGCCGAGATCGCGCCGCCAAGCCTATTCACCCACGCCACGCGTCACGCGTGTGGGGATCACGCGTTTTCGCGTGGCCCCCACCACGTGGGCGCCGCTGGGTGATTCTGGGCCGTTGGATCTTGTATCCAACGGTCTAGGATCAAGGGATTTAATATTTTTTTTATAAATAAAAATACTAACTGTTTATTATTTAAAAATTGAATTTGGTTTTAAAAAATTTGTTAAAAATAGTTAAAAATACGGGAAAATTATGGAAAAATTTCAGAAAATATATTTTATTGTTATCTTTAGTATAAAAATAATTTTGGGCTAAAACTAAATAATATATCCATATCTATGGTATTTGCTAGTTATTATAATTATTTAAAAAAATCTATTTTATTCTAAGAAATATTTTAATTACGAAATAATTATTTTAATCGATAATAAAAATATGTAAATTATTTTGAGGCATAATAAAATTTTATTAAAACATTTTATGCCTAGAAAAATATAAATAGATTTTAGAAAATTCTTTTATCATATCTCAATGCTTCGAAAGTTATTAACATTACTTTAAAAATATTTTTCTATCAACGAAACACGTAAATACTTATTTGATACTAGAAATTTAAATAAAATATATTTTATTAGGTATTAGAAAATACGGTCGTTACAATCTACCCTCCTTAAAATAATTTCGTCCTCGAAATTTCCGAAGGTGGGTAAAGAAGAAGGGAAAAAAATCACCAAGAAAGGATATCGTGGTTTAAAAATTTTGGGTCTCGCTCTCTCATCTCGTGTCCTCGCTTCCGTGTATGTCTGCCTAGTAGTTCTTTCTTCATATAGTTTTAGCCAGCTGGATTGTCTTGTCGCTCAAGGTTTCATCTTTCTAGTATCCCGACCGGTTACTGCTCGTAGGTTATGCCAACCTTTCCGTGATCTCGGAACGATCAAAAGTATGGCTAGGGTTGCCAGCATACCCTCCAAGAAAAGTAGCAAAAGTAGGCTATACACAAACCCACCGTCTCCTTCTAAGATGTTAAGCGGCCGATGAGTCGTGGGCTGAGCTTTCCGCGCTCGCTGTATTGTATCACCATATCCACTTTTTTCCTACAATTATCTCAATCTTACAAATTCTCCATCTTCAGAATCGTCCCAACCGATCGGCACTTCTCCTATATAAAACTTGACCCCTCTCATCCGCCTCATATGTTTCAACCATCCGTGTCCTCACGTTCTCCTTAGAGTAGTGTTTTTATATTTTCAAGATGGATATCACAATCGCCAGCTTTAGATCTGAACATGATGGTTGCGTCCACAAGTCGTTAGTTGTCTTGACGCAGATGCAACTATATCGCCGTGCGGATATCTCGCACCACCAAGTCCCTTCTCCGAAATATCGTAGTGGATGTTTAAAACTTCTGGGTTTGCTAAGAATGACAAGAATGGTTGTGATAGTTATGATATATTCTCCTTAGAATAATTTCAAATTTTGAAATTTCCAAAGGAGTAGCCACTACGAGGCACGGAAATGAGTAACGCTGTCAGGAACCCTCTTTGCTGCATGTGTCGCCCCCGAGAGTTGGTGTATAATTTGATGCATGGAAAGTCTTTGAAGGGTTTAGGTATAAGGAATCGGAAAATGTAAAATCGGTAGTTGCTTCCGGATAGAAAAGTTTGGAAGTTGAAGGAAGGTTGTGAATTGATGGAAAACTTGAGAGCTATAACATAAAGGCAACCGGTCGAAATTACGGAAACTAGAGGAATTAAGGCGAGTCTAATTAAGATTTGCATCGAAAGATAAATAAGTATGGTATTAAAGAAAGGTTGAAAAAGAAAAGAGTACCTCTGCTGTCTTGCCACGCGGCATCAGCCTTCTCAGCTGTCATAGTGAAGGTCTGGTGTTTGGGTCCATTCCGCTGCGCTTGCTGAAAAACACGCTCCTGTGATGGCAAGGGTGGTCCCTTTTGGTGATGCCCCTTGACCGGTTGGTTTAGTGGGGGAAAGTGGCCGGTTTCCCTGTGTTGGTGCCCCATAATTAGCCGGCTTGTTGACGGGACCTAATTGTCTCCCTCTTTGAGGACAGTCCCCAATAGCATGATCCGGAGACCCACAGACTATGCAAAGTTTGTTCAAAATACGACAGTCTCTCATGTAGTGTCCAGCTCTACCGCAATGGTTGCATGTAACGGACGGTTTTATGAAGATAGTTGGTCCTGCTGATCTTTTGGGTTGTTGTCTCCCGCCGCGCACCCGTTGAGGGGGAGGAGACGGCTGGTGCTTGGATCGTCGTGATGATCGCTCATCATTAGGTTAAGATCGGAAGGCGAACTTTTGTTTTTGTGGAATCAAGAACTTCACACAGACGGCGCCAGCTGACGCGACCTGGATCGCGCCAAGATGTTACCTTCCATTGATCTGCTGATGGCGGCGATGGGTGGCTGAGATTGGATCTGGAGGCTGTCGCTCCTGAAGCGTGTGGATCTCAATGGGTTAGAGGTTGTGGATGCCGAGCTACCTGTAAGGAAGTCCCGGGGTGGTGTACCATCGAGGACCCTCCGACGGTCAAGTTGGACTAGAGATCCGAGCAGAGTAACGGCTTAGTAGAGTAAAAAATGGTTTACTTGAACCGTCTGAAGAAGGGGTTTATATAGCACTGGCATCAGGCGAGGCAGGCGCGAGAATCACGCCGGCCGTTACGCTCCCGACGTCACGTCCGTGTGATGAGCGGGACCTCCCATTAATGACGAGACAGGCTCGTTAATGGGGGATCGTGGTGGTGTGGAACGTGGGATGTGGCCGGCGGAGATTTCGCGCATGGCGAGATTCGCGGGATGGCGGTTACGCCTGCAAGCGGTGCCGTTGATCGGTCGATGAGACCGAGGAAGATGATCTCGGCGGGAGAGTTCGCGGAGGAGCGGGAGAGCCGAAATATCTTGGTTCTGCGGTAGCTCGGAGACGAGCTGTGAGGCCGAGGAGGCCAGTTGTGCAGGGGGCTCGGAGACGAGCCAGCGTTCGCTTGGTAGGACGAACGTAGGTGGTCTGGTCGGCCACTGTAGGTCCTTTCTTGTGAGCCCTGGGACACGTCATCTGCCACATGTCATGATCTGGGAGATCACCGATATCGAGCATCATCAAATTCCCCTCCATCTCTGGGCCTCCCCTGCCTCATCTACGAGCCTCTCCCAAGTCCCCGACCTCCCTGCCCTGTTTCCGCGCCCCTCGCACCCCAATTTTTTTTTAATTACTATAGTTAATAGTTAATAACTACATGAAATATTATTACTATTTAATAATTAATTATTTGTTTTATGATAAGGGCAAAATGTTCTTTTATTGCGAAATTTAACACCGTTAACTTAAACCGTTAACTCATGGTAGTTTCATGATAGTTTTAAAGTTAATGGTAGTTTTGTTAAAATAAACTAATCCATTCAGAGTTTTCAGTAAATATGCCTTAAAGCTATTGCCAAGTTTTTGAAGAGAAGCTGTTCAAAGTTATTAGAAATAGAAGTTCTTAATGCACTTGCTTGCGAAATTGTTTCCCTATGTATGTTGATGGCTTTTGACCTAAATTGGTGCAGTTTTTTTTATTGATCCATTGTGCTGAATTTTTCATTTGCTTTTGCATACCCCCACTGACGCACATGCGGGAGGGGATCGATATCAAGACATTGGAGAACTCAAGATGGAACTTGTGAAACCCGTTGTCAAAATAATGTACCGATAATTCATATCTAAGATGCCGATGTCGTCGATACAAGGCTTATTGTTGAGTGACAAAGTAATGTTCTTGCATGAGGGGGTACCACAACTTACACACACACTTCACTCTCAGAAACAGATTTCGCAAGGACCCGTCTCAGTATCTCAATGATAACTTCACGGGCACAGAAATTGTGTCCTTGCTCTCTCTTTCTGTGTCATGCTCTGGGCGATACAACACATCTAGAATTTAAACTGAAACTTACATGGCAAAATGATTAAAAAAGATAAGAACATTCGCAATGCTGCATCTTTCTGGCACAGATGCTTGTTTTCATCATTAACTCAAGCCATGGATACAATTGTTAGACAGGAAAAAAAGCAAACAACTTCGAAGCATAATATAGGAAGCTGATAGCTGCTTATATTTATGTCAGAACTTAAATACAATTTGTCCCGTTGGCGAAATCATTATATAGTTTTCTAATGAAGCAACAATTTGCTCTGTTGGCGAAAGATACTGCATCCGTATGTTGAACTGACTATTTCTAAAAGTAGAGAAAATTGCAAAAATGCGAAAAAGGTAACCGGAAGCGAGGCAAGCAAAGTTACTGGAAGAGCAATCCACTTAATTTCATGGCGAAGCATAATGGTCAGTGTCGCACCAAACGCTATCATTGTGCTTGCTATGGAAAGGAAAAGCGAGAGAAGTCCGACGATCAACCTCTTGGGCAACACACGGAGGAAGTCTTCTTCAGCATATCGAGAAGTGAGTACCGCCAAGAACATTAGCACCGAAGTAGAAGATGAAAACAATGCAATAGCGTCCGATATCGCAAATACCATGAAGGCTCTCTGTTTCAAGTACAATGGCGTACCGTCACTTTGATTTCCACCCGGGACGGTAAAGGCAGCAGCAAACGCTGCCGTGATAATCAGGGCCGCGACAACTGTAAATGAAGTCGCTGTATTTTTCATCCATTGTTCTCCTTCTTTGACCAAATCGGCGTGTTCCTTGGTAAACGTGATCCTTGGTGTTATTCTATCTTCTTTGGGAGTATGTCGTGCGAGTTCTTCAACTTCCTACAAGAAATAGCTCACATTTATGTATGATCACTGCGCCGTATGTCGGTCTTGGGTGTTTTAGGCAAAATTATTAAAAATATTCTTTACATTCATTGTCTAATTTGTCTCCGCAGAAACAAAATTCCGAGACATTGGAATGAAAATAGTTACCTTTAGCCATTGCAGTTCCCTCTGCATTTGCAAAGCTGCACCAGGTACGGAGTTAAGCCGGCTAGGAGGCGCCAACTGTGCTACCGTCTCTAATATGGTGTCTTCACCCAAGTATAATTTATGCGCGCTCATTTGATATATGAGATTGTAAACCTTTTCTTGTCGATGCTTGATTGCGATGTTAATCAAGAAACCCACATCGGATTTTTTATACCAAATCAAGCCGGGGTAAACCCGAAGACACGCCTCAACAATCTCAGGAATCCCAAATTCAGCTGCTGTGGTCATTGCTTCTCCTAATACATTCCATGCAATCTCATGTTTCTTCTTCGAAATGATCTTCGAGCACATGCCCGTGATCAGTTCTCGTGTTTGTATATGCTTCAGCTTCAGCTCATGCATGTGCTTGATAAATGGTGCGGCTGCTTTGTACATATAACAGTGTTAGAAAAAAGCGATCGGAGAACTTTATAGAGAGGCTGGTTGAAAATGGCTCATACCCAAGTGATGAATAGCACCCCAAAAGACTTCATTCATTTTGCGGCATCCTATATCATAAATCAGAATATGAATAACAGAAAGGAAACAAGGGAGAAACAAAACAATTCTTTTATGTTTTGGCTATACTAGTTTTGATGTTTTAAGAATCAGAGCACCAAATCTTTTCACCAAAGAAATTTCATTTTCTTAAAGAAAATGAGTAGCGATATCATACCCGATTTGAAGAAGTTGAGAACATGGGCGTCGACCTTGCATTCACTTCTCTTATGCATTTTAATACCTTGAATCTCTTTGATGGACTTGCCAAAAGCTTCCTTCGAGTTTATAGAAATCCCTTAACAATGAAAGAGACATTGGATGGTGATGTCTAGAAAAGTTATAAATTTTGTGTCGGACTCCCAATGATGCATATAACTACACCTTCATGAGTGTTTAGTTCCCTTAATAGATACTTGTTAATGTCCGCACTCATAAGAGGTCAAACTTTCAACCGCAAAACCCGCAATGTTTTTCTCCGATCCGATCGGTCATCATGATCTACATGCTCAAAAAGGCCATATGTATGAAAATTCATGACATTTCGAGAGTTTCGAGCGCATCAATCAAGTTATGACGTTTTTCATGTATCGAAAAAACTGTTTGTATTGTAATTCACTGAATATATGCGTAGAGGAGTCATAATCTGGTGATTTTCATACATAAGGCTTTAAGAGTATGTAGACCACGGTGACTGGTTGGATCGGTAAAATACATGGCATGGCAGATTGTATGTGTGAGAGTTTGGACTCAAAATAAGAAACGAGGCCGGGCCTCATAGGATCAGCCCGCGTGCGTGTGTGTGTGTGTGTGTAGACAGAGAGAGAGAGAGAGAGAGAGAGAGAGAGTTGTTACATCTATAAATGAAGTCCTGCCAAAACCATAAGTTCCACCCGCTCCGGAAAGACCGAGTTTTTGTTGCCAATACTTGCAGGGCAGTCTTGTTATTCCTATCCCTCTCAGTGATTAATTCAGGATAGTTCGCCACCAGATACAAGGCCACATCTGCAGCAGATGATCATAGGATTCGATTTTAATGGGATTGAAATTCAAAGGACCACGTGAAAGGGTGTTAAAATCTCATAACCTAACTAACAACAAGAGCTTAAGCCCTTTTGGGTAGAGCAAGCAAGTGGTTAGATCGATCATGGGGATTAATGGATTAATTAATTACCATAGAATTCGGCATCAATGGAAAGGGTGAGGAGATCGGCACCGGCAGAGGCTCTATAAGGGCTGGTCCCGTCCTCGCCAACCTCGTCCCTGGTGACGTCCAGCAGGTACCACACCAAGTCCCTTCGGGCGTACCAGGCCGCCAACTTCAGCGGGGTGTTACGGTAAGGGTTCTGGACCAGGGGCAGGTCCGGGTCTTTGGACACAATGAGCTCGGCGGCCCTCTTATTCCCTGCCTTGGCCGCATAATGGAGGGCGTTGTTTCCGCCGTAGCTGCAGGTCCTCAGCTTCTCCACGGATGAATGCTCGCAGATCCATTCGACGAGTCTCTCGACGAATGCGTGGGACCGGTTGCTGCCGGCGGCAATGTGGAGCGGGGTCTCCCAGTAATAGGTGATCTGAGCGGTGGCCGCCTCCGGGTCGGCCTTGAAGATCTCGGCTGCGCTGTCCCAGTCGTCGTCGATTGCGGCCTTGTATAACGGGATGTACCCCACCACGCAGTCGTACTTTCCGTCTGCTGCCATTAATTAATATTTTCCCTTGCTTCAGCTTCAGCTTCAGCTTCAGCTTCACAAGAACAAGAAGAAGAAGAAGAAGAAGAAGCAGCAGCTTAATCAATTAGTTGTTCTGAAATGAAATCGTGCCACTCATCGAAGTCAACGCCACTTGATCAAGGGAGTTTGATTGTTGTGGGCGGTAGATGATCTTGGAGAAGAGTGGGAGGAAGTGATTGATGGTCTTGGAGAAGAGAGGGAGCAAGCGATGTTATCACAAGTAGTAGGAGAAGGAGTTCATTGAAACAAGAATTTTGATGGTGTCCTGATTAAATTTAAGGAGGTGGGTAGGTGGGTATATAGCTAGCTGTTGGTGGTTTGGTTCATTTTTTTTGGGGGTGGGTGGGGGGATAGGGAGCGGCTTGCAAGGAATGTTTTGCAACGTTTCAGATTCATCAAAATCCGAAACCAACGGACGAGATTTGTCTCAAATAGGGCCCTATGGCATTGGTATATTTTACGTGCAAAGCGCGTAGGATTTATGGACATGATTAGAGCAGAGCATCCCGGCTATTATTTGTGCAGAGCAGCCACTCTTTTTCCGTGGGTGGGGAAGGCAGTGGATGCCTATTGCGATTTATGTATTATATAGCCACTGCAGTCTATTGCATATTGCATATAATTCATATAGTTTTATTTAAATATAAATTTGTGCATATATATTTGTTTGGTAGAACGTATATCGTGCTTTTAATTTTTTTGATAAATTATAATGGGCAAAACCCGAAAAACCCGTAAAAACCGACCATCCTGCATAAACCTGAAACCCGTCCGAAACCCAAAGTTGCGGGTTCGGGTTTAGCGCATTATAAACCCGTCGGGTTCGGACAGGTTTTAAGTTCGGGTTTTAATTTTCTGGTCCGATAAAAAATTTAATGAAAACCGGTCCAACCCGGGCCCGGATTCGACTAAAAACAAAAGAGGAAATATATGAGTGGTTAGGTTGATAGTTTGTGTAAATATTATATTATTAGTATTATATATTTTTTTTAAGAAAATGGGCTAGAGTGTTACTTTAGGCATTCAACTGCTCTGACAAGTCTCCGAGGGTATAGGACTTGAGGGGCTATTTGCAAAGTCTTCGGGGGCTTATCGTTAAAACTATCGCCTATAAGTTTGTACACCCTAGGCTTCATTTTCTTTATATTTTTTAGGGTAAATTTGTTACTTATACAATAATAAATCACCATTTTAGCAAATAACTAGAGTACCAACTGAATACCGTAACCAATTGGACTTAACTTTGTTGGTATTAATTTTCTTTTCAATTTGAAAGGTCACAATTCTGATCCGGTTGATTTCAAAAAAAACCTAAATATATACCATAACCTTTTACTTTCACTTTGCTACCTTGATGCTGTTAGCAACTAAATACCACAAAGTTTTCCTTTTTGCACTTGTTAACCTAACGCCTAAACACTGTTATCCGACACCGATTGTCTCCGATCAGTCGGTCTCTACCCTTCCTTCACCTCCGGTGGTCTGCCGCCGTTGCCGCGGCTCGCCCGGCCGCCTCTCGTCGTTGCTTGTCTATCGACCATCATCCTTGTCGACCGCCCATCGGCTGGCTATCATAGACCAACAACCTTTGGCTGCCGTTGCCTGCTTGTTCACTACTATTCATCGACAATCATCAATATTCGTTGTTGTTGTTGCAAGTTGTATATATTACCATTAACATTAACGATTAGAGTATATCGATCACGTTAATGTAATATTCCTTAAAATGAGATACCGAAATATTACATTCCTAGTAATTAATGTGTAAAGTTCCACTAATCTTTCATACTGTGTACCAAGCTCTCTCCTCGTATTATTCTCTTAAAAGATTCGGCTGACTAGTTATCCAAATCTATTAATGATAAATTGGTTTGTCATGATATGAAATGAGTTCCGGTAGCAACTTTCATGGTTCTGTAGGTTAAAGGAAAACTTTCTGAACGGCTCCAAGTGTACACATAAAAAAAGAAGAAAACAATAATGGAGGATAAACGTCTTCAGAGAAAAATTCTTCCATAATGTTGAAAACAGTCAATACTACATCATTTTCCTCGACGATCGGCATCCAACATCATTATCTTTATCGATGTTTAAGACGTAGATAAACCAAATTTCATATAATTTTAGTGAATAATGGTCCCGCAGGAACACCGCAGGCTCATAATTGTAGTGTCCAGACTGCATCCCTGTAGGGCCGAGAGACTATTTATACATAGACCCTGGGTCCCAAAGGGTCTGCAGTCTGGACACTACAGTTTTGGACCTGCAGTGTCCATGTTTTCTCATAATTCTTACAATTTTTCACCGAATTTGAATTCCACAATATGACTACAGATAATTGTACAATCATAGATTTTGCTAGATTACAGTACTAGTAGTTAAGGTCAGCATATGTAAACACAGAGAAATTACAAAATAAAAAATAAAAAATTAATTAATTAATTAAAGCATATGATTGAAAGTTGAAAGTCACAAATTACATATAAGCAACGCTATCAAAAGTCAGAGTCTCAATCAAGAAGATAAATCTTTGAAGCAAGCTTTAAGCATTGCTCCAAGGTTTCTTCAAAACCAAAATCGGCTACATTAAACTTTCCTTGTATGGAGTAACATTCTGACCATAAGATTTCACCGAATGGTGCGGCCTCACGAACTTCTTCTTCTTAAGACCGTAACGATCAAATCTGTCACCCTTATGCCAAAACATTATCCTATCCCTAATAACCACCGGATACATGCTATAGGCCACATGTTTATCTTCGATCTGACGCACGTCAATCCGATGCTTTTTCCATATAGAATTGTGTTAGTCCTCCAAAACCCATAAATCCTTGTACTTAATTTTTTTAACCGGACATCTAGGTGAAGAACAGATGCATAGATGTCCATCAAAGTTTAACAGATGGTTATTATTCGAATGGCTAGCCGAGCTTGTAGGTAGCATGATTACATTGAATGTTTCGTTTTCGATATCGAAAGAAACAATTTCTTAATCGAAAGAATGAGTCAACCAATGTATGGCTCCATTCACAGCAAGATGTGTATGATTATTTGGTATGTGATAAGGCGCGTCTTGAACGTTTCTCCAGGAACGGGTCCGGAAATCAAAGATTTCACATTCGGTTCTGTCTTTACCACCGCAGAACGAGAGTCGCACAACCTTGTATTCTCCTGTAGAGATATTTTGCCCCAACGCAACACTTGTACGTAGCGTGTCTATATTTGGCTGTCGGAAGTAATAGCGCTCCTTGATGCTCGGGTTCGCCAGATAAATTATAAATTTAGTAAATATGCAAACTAAACCGTTGCAAGAATTTGATGCATGAAAAGCCTCCATTTCGTTGAGGCCGGTCATATCATGTTAGTGTATATGCCCTAGAGGCCATTACTGTATTATACTAGTTTGTATATTACTTAATGGATGCTTGGGATATTCACCTTGTATATACAATCTTGCTCAAAATAGTAGTATGCTACTTGGTTTGTTTCTACTTCAATGTGTACATGTGTTTATTTTTGTATATCGCCTATACACATTAGTAAAGCCCTTAGGATCTTTGCTTGATTACCAGCGATGTGATGGCCGTCACACTAGTGGGGCTGGGTAATCTATAAGCACATCCTTATGCAGGTCCCTGGTCGCAGGACTATCGAGACAGGGCATCGATACTCCGGAGTAGACCAGCGCATGCGCTTCTCATCCCAGTGTGGGAGACGGTCTGTTCCACAGCCGTCAGTACGTCGTACTTGAGATAGTATGCGGGTGCTCGTTAGGTTACGGGTACACTGGACAGGACTCGTCGGGAACTGACTAGTTGGTATTATACCTATCGTCAGTTATCAGTTCCCAGGTGACATGAGTACAGCTTAGTCCGCTGACTTGACACTGTCACTCCGCCTCGAGTGTGTTCCCACTGTACTTTGATCACTACCCTACCACGGCTCAAAGGAGTCGTGCAAACAGGTAGTGGTTGGGTGCAATCCCGAAGCACTTGGAGGCAGTGACGGTTAGACAGGATTCGTCTCTCCCGGTATTGGGGGTTGACATCGCGCTGTGTCTAGGAGAGCCATTACACGAGTAGTCCCTGGCCAGGGCAAACGAGATATACTGGTAGGTTTCCAGTGTTATCTCAGGGTGTTTTGGGCTTCGCTCCGGCACGACTTGTACCGCTATTGGGGGACTGACGTTTACCGCCCCCTAGGCCCGCCATGCGATGTATCAGACGAATAGACCGGACTGTACGGAGAATGTCACACTCAGGCTCAGTAGGAGTTCAGATGGGTTTCGCCTCGTCGGTCTTCTTGTCGGCATTACCTGGGGACCGTTACGCACAGCTAGTGCCGCTTGCGGTCTGTGGTTAAACCCACTGCCAGCGTAGTGTCGAGTCTTTAGAGTCCCACACAGAAAGCTTTTCGCCTTTAGGCAAAAGAGTAGAGGTCGCATGGTATTGCGACAGGTCGCATGGTTTTGCGACAGGGTTCGGTCACATCCGTGCACTTGTGCACGTACAGTGTCCGGACAGTTTACACTAGCGGGCTTTGGTTTAAGCCAGATCCTAGTGTACCTTATGGGATTGGATTTATCCAGTTTGCATTCGTGTTCCTCGGAACGCGGATGCGGGTGTGTATGCACAGTTGACAGGGAGGCAGAGGCAGCGGATTCTCATTAGGGTTGTTGACAGTTGACCGTTGACTATTTGACTTTTTGCTCAACTCTAATGAGAATATGATATGTGATTAACTATTATATTAATTAAGTATTATGGTGATATGGTTGTTGACTTTGTTGACTTGTTGACTTTTGTTGACTTGTTGACTTTGTTGACTTGTTGACTTTTGTTGACTTGTTGACCGGTTGACTAGGCTTGACTAGTTGACCATCATGATAACCATAGCCATCATTTCATGGCAAAGACTTTTGTTTACTTGCTCATTTGTGTAAAATGAGTGCATGAAATGATATGGTTATGGTTGCTTCAAACCATCACATAAGACTTTTTTGATATGATGAGTTATGAACACTTTGGATTATGAGAGGGTGAAAGACAAAAGAGAGCCTCATTCTTTCTTGCTCATTCTCTCTCTTGTTCTTGAGCTCTCCTCTTGCTCTCACCCTCAACCTCTTGCTCCCTCTCTTGATCTATGGTTCTCTTGTCTCATGAGTTGAGAATCAAGAACCATAGATAAAATCCCATTCTATTTCCTCTCTACTCATTCTAGTTCACTAAGTTTAGCAAACCAAGTGAACTAGTTTCTTCAAAGAACGAAGAAGGAGCTAAAGGTTGGAGCTTTCAAGTGGATCTATCTTCGGCGTACGGAGACGACGAGAAGGAGCCATCGGACCACCATCGGAGCTTGAAGAGAAGGAGTTCAAGACAAGCTAGGTATAAACCCCTAACCGAGTAGCTAGAATCTCTTAGTTAGGATGTTAGATAGATGTTTAACCAAGATCCGGGTTATAGGTCCATGTTACCATCTTTAAGAAAATCGTTTTTTACCAAATTCCGCATTCCCGAAAGTACCGGGAGAGGCAGTATGGACTTACAGTGGTATCAGAGCCTAGTTAAACTCTATCTAGCATGTTAGCAAGTAACTAGAAGATCGATCAACGAAAAAGTCCCGAAACAAACCCCAAAAAGTTTGCAGTTTCTGTCGATTTTTCCACTGTTCAAAAGTTGATTATTTTAACACCTAAAATCGGCTCAGGCTTTTCTGTGAACACCCACCAAAATTGGTCGCACGATCGAGTCAATGCGCCGCGGATCCGCGGCGGGAGCACGCTCCCGCCGCGGATCCGCGGCCGAGTTGACTCGGCCGTGGTCCCTTTTTGGTGCAGTGTTCTTCTGGGGGTATTTTGGGATTTTTGGAATATATATTTTCTGCCCAGATTTTCCAGAACGAAAATTTTATTTTGGGGTCCCGAAAATCCGTATTTTTGATCGAACTTCTAAAAGACTTAAGCTAACGGGTTTTCTGTAATGTGTTATTTGTATTGAACGTCTACTAATCGCTATATGTCGATTAGTGGGGGTTATACAAATCTGTGATCTGTAATGTGCTGGAATGTGTATATGAATATGTTGGATTGTCGCGGGTGAATAGCCGGGGGTTGTGAGACGAGAGTTTTCTTTTCTTTCAATTCATGTAAATTTGAAAATTGATGTAATAATTATTTGTATGGCCGCACAACCGGGTCGGGGTTGTAGCCGTCATTGTATAATTTCTTTTTACTGTTTTTGCTCCTAGGATAGACCCATGGAGGGGGTGCACAAACTACCGGGTATTCCGAAGTGTCGAGTGGCCTACTCATGGAGATGAGGGAGGTTGCTACGCTTCGGGTACTTGGCGGGTAGTTTGCCGCACCCGTAGGGGTCTTGGGTGGGGTTTTGGCTATTCACCGCGACCGTGTAATCTGTCTTTTGTTACAGGCTCGTACAAGTTACAGATTCCTAGTATATCCAATGTATTCATCTGTGATCTGAAATGTTTATCATTGCAGTATATCTATATATGATATTATTTAGGCGTTGCTTATGTTTTACAGACGCGCTAGCCCAGCCCCCGCTCTGTCGTTAGTTAAGTAACCTAACGGGTAATGACGGGGCCCCGTGGCGAATGCGAATGGCATAAGCGTACGCCATATTTTGGTTGTTTTCTGCAATGGTAGGATTAAATGATGGGACGCATTAAAAGAACTAATGCAAGAATATCACGCATTAAAAGAACTAATGCAAGATAATAAACCAAGTTAAAGTCGTTGGAACACTTTCGAAAAACCACTCGGTTCTTTTCAAAACAAACTTTTAAAATACGGAGTTTGAGCCACTCCATTTAAAAGCTATCTCGTTCCATCGACCAAATCAAGTTCACTACGTTCACGGTTTTGCCAAAACCATCCGTAGCCCTCCATCATTTCAGTTAAATATTCGGTAGTATTCAAGTTATGTATTTTGACCTCACGCCAAGGCATAGTGATTGGTAGCTGCCGGATATTTATCTGTTGCATAGATAGAATGCGTTGGTTTGAGACAGTCGTACTGCCATTTTGGCCTACGTCAAGGGTATGTACGGGTGGGTTCAAATTAACCTGGATAATGATGGGACGAACTTGACATGTGACTTATGACATTTTGACCTCACGCCAAGGTCATAAGAGCATGGGGCAAAAATCCACATCGGGAGTTTCATAAGTACTGAAACTTGCTAGTTTTGCATACCATTTGGAGTGTGATGATTCTGGTAGGATTCCTTCAGTTTCGTCACGCGATGATATTTGGATCCCGATCCTACTGTGAGTATATGCTACTCCTCGGGAAATTTCTCACTTAACGATCAATGCTATAAACCTAGTAGGTGCCTAGAAAGGTGTTAGCGGGGCTACGCCCCCAGGGAAAAGAGGTTCTTTAATTAAGGAACTTCGCGAAAGCGTTGGAAAACCTCCCTCGAAGTACCGACACCGGCCTGGCTGAACGGTTAAGCAAGTATTGTACGGTGGGATTGATCCTGACTAATTCTTCCTTTATGGTTTGAGGAGGGATTCGAGAAACAGTGGGAGCCATCCTGTTTAGACAAACTAAAAACCACTCTAAACTTGCAAGAGCATCATGCTGAGTGTTTCTTCTTCTCTCTCCTAATTGCAGCGACCAATCAACATGACTGGACTTAAGTTACTCCTAGATAAAAACAAACTGACAGGGCCAAACTACAAAGATTGGCTCAGGAATGTCAAGATAGCAATCACTTACGACAAGCTGGGGTATCTTCTTACCACCAAAGCTCCCCCTGTCCCTGGTCCAACTTCCAGCGTCGCGGATAAGGAAATCCGTAAGACTTGGGAGATTGATAGCGCGAAGGCCAAATGCCTCCTGCTTGCCTCGATGGACAACGAACATCAGAGGAGGCATGAGAATATGGACATGGAATCCATATTGCTTCATACAAAAGAACTGTATGGAGAGCAATCTCGCATCGCAAGATACGAAGCGTCGAAAAAGTTATTTTCGACAAGAATGGCCGTCGGATCATCAGTAGCCGAGCACGTGCTAAAGATGATCGGCTTCATTGAGGAGCTCGCTGACCTAGGGATCACATTGGAGAGTGAGCTATATACGGATATAGTTCTCCAGTCCCTTCCTTCCACTTACGCCCAGTTTATACTGAACTTCAACTTACAAGAAAAAGAGGTTGAACTTTCAGAGCTCCTCAACATGCTGAGGAGCGCAGAGGGCACCCTACAGAAAGGTAGGGATACATCCACTTTGTTTGTAGGAGGATCATCTTCTTCTAGGTCCAAGGCGAAAGCCAGGGGAAAGAAGAAGAAGGCCCCCGCCAAACCAAGGGGCGGTGTTAGTAAAGTGGATACGAAGGGAAAAGGTAAAGCAACAAAGATAGCGGGGAAGCTTGTGGATAAGGAAGAATGCTTCTATTGTCATAAGAAAGGACACTGGAAGAATGATTGCAGGGCCTGGAAGGCCAGAACACAGGAATTGAAGCAGGTTGCAGCTTCAGCTTCAGGTGTGTATGTTATTGAAAACTGTCTTTCAATAAACTCTACTTCCTGGGTATTGGATACCGGATCAGGATCTCATATCTGTAATTCTTTGCAGGCGTTGAGAAACCGTAGGGTTTTGAAGGCAGGTGACATGACCCTCAGAGTTGCGAACGGAGGTAGCATGGATGCTAAAGCCGTGGGGGACTATCACCTGGGAATGTCAGATGGACATGTTTTGGTTTTGCGTAATTGCTTTTTTGTACCCAACGCAACTTGTAATATCATTTCTATATCTTTAGTTTCTAAAGAAGGTTATGAATTTGCGTTTGTAAGTAATGTTGTAAACATTCACCTTAATCAAGTTTTGATTGGGTCAGGTACATTGAGTAATGGTATATACGTGTTAAACCAACCACAGATTTTTAATGTCCAGAATACACACAAAAGAAAGTCTCCAGAAATAAATCAGACTTTCTTATGGCATTGTAGATTGGGTCACATCAATGAGAGAAGGTTGACTAAGTTACATACAGAAGGATATTTGAATGCGTTCGAATATCAATCGTATGCCACTTGTCAATCTTGTCTCAAAGGAAAGATGACAAAGACTCCGTTTACTGGACATGGAGTAAGAGCGAGCGAGCTCTTGGGACTCGTACACAGTGACGTGTGCGGTCCAATGTCTACACATGCCCGAAGCGGACATTCTTACTTCATTACTTTTACGGATGACTTCTCAAGGTACGGTTATGTCTTCTTAATGAAACATAAGTCCGAAGCCTTTGGAAAATTCCAGGAGTATAAGAATGAAGTAGAGAAACAGACCGGCAAAAGTATTAAGATTCTAAGATCGGATCGAGGTGGAGAATACTTAAGTGCCGAGTTCCTGGACTACTTAAAAGAGAACGGAATTCTCTCTCAGCTTACTCCTCCATACACCCCGCAACATAACGGTGTATCGGAGAGACGGAACCGCACCCTATTGGATATGGTGCGGTCCATGATGAGTAACGCTGAGTTGCCGCGATCATTCTGGGGATATGCGCTAGAATCAGCAGCATACCTTTTGAACCGAGTTCCGACTAAGACTGTGCCCACCACCCCATATGAAATGTGGAGTGGGAAGAAACCCTATCTTCAATATCTGAAGATCTGGGGATGTCCAGCTTTTGTCAAAAAGCAGCATGCGGACAAACTCGAGGCACGCTCAGTACTGTGCAAGTTTGTGGGATACCCAAAGAACACCAGGGGGTATCTTTTCTACTACGCAGAGGAACAAAAAGTCCTTGTTTCTCGTAATGCCCACTTTCTAGAACACCAGTTCTTGGAAAAGGAAAATAGTGGGAGCGCAGTGGAACTGGAAGAAATTCCAGAACCACAGACTATTACTGAAAAGTTAGTGGAACCAGAGGGTTCAACAGAACAGGACATTCCTACGCCGCTCCGCAGGAGTAGTAGGCAGTCTCATCCGCCCGAGAGATACTGCGGTTTTCTCATAGACGGGGATAGAGAGGATTGCATCATAGATTATGATGAGCCTACTAGCTTCCAGCAGGCCGTTCAGAGCGTTGACTCAGTGAAATGGCTGGATGCAATGCGGACCGAAATGGAGTCCATGTACACCAACAAGGTATGGACGTTGGACATTGCTCCAGACGGGGTAAAACCCGTAGGATGCAAGTGGATTTTCAAAAGGAAGATTGGTGTAGAAGGGCAGGTTGAGACCTATAAAGCAAGGCTGGTAGCAAAGGGTTTCCGTCAAAGACCTGGCTTGGACTATGACGAAACCTTTTCTCCAGTAGCCATGCTGAAATCCATTTGGATCCTTCTTGCCATTGCTGCCTTCCACGATTATGAGATCTGGCAAATGGACGTAAAGACCGCTTTTCTAAATGGAAATTTAGAGGAGTGTGTCTATATGGACCAGCCAGAGGGTTTCATTCAGAGTGGGAGCAGCGGAAAGGTGTGCAAGTTGCTTAAGTCCATCTATGGACTAAAGCAGGCGTCGCGGAGTTGGAACATCTGCTTTGATGAGACGGTCAAAGAATTTGGCTTTATCAAAAATCCAGATGAACCATGCATCTATAGTAGATTTGTAGCGAGAACTGTAGTATTCCTCGTTTTATACGTGGATGACATTCTCTTAATAGGAAATGCCATTCCTATGCTACAATCTGTCAAGGGGTTCTTGTCACACAGGTTCTCCATGAAAGACCTGGGTGATGCCTCATACATTCTGGGTATCCGGATCTACCGTGACAGATCCAAGAGGATATTAGGACTTTCACAGTCCAGGTATATCGACACTATACTGAAGAGATTCCAAGCGCGGTAACCTACCGGCTTGTCACGGGATCACCCTCTCTAAAGAGATGTCTCCCAAGACTGATTTGGAGAGGGATCGCATGTCTATTATACCCTACGCTTCTGCGGTAGGCTCTATAATGTATGCGATGTTGTGTACCAGACCGGATGTAGCTTATGCACTGAGTGTGGTAAGCCGGTATCAGTCAAACCCTGGGGAGAAACACTGGATAGCGGTAAAGAACATTCTCAAGTACCTGAGAAGGACTAAGGAGATGTTCTTGGTGTATGGCGGAAAAGACCTCCAGATCGAGGCCTTTGCTGACTCCAGCTTCCAGAGTGACAAGGATGATTCCAAGTCCATGTCGGGTTTTGTCTTTACCCTCAATGGAGGGGCGGTGTGTTGGAAGAGTTCCAAACAGGAAACCGTTGCAGACTCGACGATGGAAGCGGAATACATCGCTGCATCTGATGCCGCAAAAGAAGCTGTCTGGATGAGGAAGTTCTTGAAAGAACTTCAGGTGGTTCCGTCCATTGTTGATCCAATACCTCTGTATTGCGACAACAACGGGGCTATAGCTTTAGCGAAGGAACCCAGGTCCCATCAGAGATCCAGGCACATCTTAAGGCGGTATCACCTGATCAGGGAGATCGTAGATCGCCAGGAGATCGAGGTTCGGAGAGTCGCTTCAGAAGATAACACTGCAGATCCATTCACCAAGGCCCTGCCCCAGACTCAGTTCGAGCGGCTGATCGAGATGATAGGTCTTCGATACGCCAGTACATGGCCTTAGTGCAAGTGGGAGATTGTTAGTGTATATGCCCTAGAGGCCATTACTGTATCATACTAGTTTGTATATTACTTAATGGATGCTTGGGATATTCACCTTGTATATACAATCTTGCTCAAAATAGTAGTATGCTACTTGGTTTGTTTCTACTTCAATGTGTACATGTGTTTATTTTTGTATATCGCCTATACACATTATTAGAGCCCTTAGGATCTTTGCTTGATTACCAGCGATGTGATGGCCGTCACACTAGTGGGGCTGGGTAATCTATAAGCACATCCTTATGCAGGTCCCTGGTCGCAGGACTATCGAGACATGGCATCGATACTCCGGAGTAGACCAGCGCATGCGCTTCTCATCCCAGTGTGGGAGACGGTCTGTCCCACAGCCGTCAGTACGTCGTACTTGAGATAGTATGCGGATGCTCGTTAGGTTACGGGTACACTGGACAGGACTCGTAGGGAACTGACTAGTTGGTATTATACCTATCGTCAGTTATCAGTTCCCAGGTGACATGAGTACAGCTTAGTCCGCTGACTTGACACTGTCACTCCGCCTCGAGTGTGTTCCCACTGTACTTTGATCACTACCCTACCACGGCTCAAAGGAGTCGTGCAAACAGGTAGTGGTTGGGTGCAGTCCCGAAGCACTTGGAGGCAGTGACGGTTAGACAGGATTCGTCTCTCCCGGTATTGGGGGTTGACATCGCGCTGTGTCTAGAAGAGCCATTACACGAGTAGTCCCTGGCCAGAGCAAACGAGATATACTGGTAGGTTTCCAGTGTTATCTCAGGGTGTTTTGGGCTTCGCTCCGGCACGACTTGTACCGCTATTGGGGGACTGACGTTTACCGCCCCCTAGGCCCGCCATGCGATGTATCGGACGAACAGACCGGACTGTACGGAGAATGTCACACTCAGGCTCAGTAGGAGTTCAGATGGGTTTCGCCTCGTCGGTCTTCTTGTCGGCATTACCTGAGGACCGTTACGCACAGCTAGTGCCGCTTGCGGTCTGTGGTTAAACCCACTGCTAGCGTAGTGTCGAGTCTTTAGAGTCCCACACAGAAAGCTTTTCGCCTTTAGGCAAAAGAGTAGAGGTCGCATGGTATTGCGACAGGTCGCATGGTTTTGCGACAGGGTTCGGTCACATCCGTGCACTTGTGCACGTACAGTGTCCGGACAGTTTACACTAGCGGGCTTTGGTTTAAGCCAGATCCTAGTGTACCTTATGGGATTGGATTTATCCAGTTTGCATTCGTGTTCCTCGGAACGCGGATGCGGGTGTGTATGCACAGTTGACAGGGAGGCAGAGGCAGCGGATTCTCATTAGGGTTGTTGACAGTTGACCGTTGACTATTTGACTTTTTGCTCAACCCTAATGAGAATATGATATGTGATTAACTATTATATTAATTAAGTATTATGGTGATATGGTTGTTGACTTTGTTGACTTGTTGACTTTTGTTGACTTGTTGACCGGTTGACTAGGCTTGACTAGTTGACCATCATGATAACCATAGCCATCATTTCATGGCAAAGACTTTTGTTTACTTGCTCATTTGTGTAAAATGAGTGCATGAAATGATATGGTTATGGTTGCTTCAAACCATCACATAAGACTTTTTTGATATGATGAGTTATGATCAATTTGGATTATGAGAGGGTGAAAGACAAAAGAGAGCCTCATTCTTTCTTGCTCATTCTCTCTCTTGTTCTTGAGCTCTCCTCTTGCTCTCACCCTCAACCTCTTGCTCCCTCTCTTGATCTATGGTTCTCTTGTCTCATGAGTTGAGAATCAAGAACCATAGATAAAATCCCATTCTATTTCCTCTCTACTCATTCTAGTTCACTAGGTTTAGCAAACCAAGTGAACTAGTTTCTTCAAAGAACGAAGAAGGAGCTAAAGGTTGGAGCTTTCAAGTGGATCTATCTTCGGCGTACGGAGACGACGAGAAGGAGCCATCGGACCACCATCGGAGCTTGAAGAGAAGGAGTTCAAGACAAGTTAGGTATAAACCCCTAACCGAGTAGCTAGAATCTCTTAGTTAGGATGTTAGATAGATGTTTAACCAAGATCCGGGTTATAGGTCCATATTACCATCTTTAAGAAAATCGTTTTTTACCAAATTCCGCATTCCCGAAAGTACCGGGAGAGGCAGCATGGACTTACATATCAAACTTGTGAAATCCGTTGTCATAATAATGCACGCACAGGTCCATAAAACGGAGGCACCGCTAAGATGCCGATGTCGTCGATATTAGGCTTGTTCTCTAAGTGTTGAGCGATAAAGTAATGTTCTTGCGTAAGGAAGTACCATAACTTGCACACACACTTCACTCTCAAAACAGATTTCGTGGGGAGTCGTCTCAGTATCTCAATGGTAACTTCGGGGGGCAAAGAAATTGCGTCCTTTCTCTCTCTTCCTCTGTCGTGCTCTAGACGGTATGAGGCCTCTAGGAATTTAACCTGAAAATTATATGGCAAAATGATTAAAAAAGAATTCATAGAGGAATTTAGTTCCGCATATGAATAAGGATGGAGTAAATAGGTAATTGGCGTGTGATCCGGTAATAATTGGTTAACCTTGCAACAAAATTGGCTCAGCCTATCGATGCGGTACAAAGCATGCGCTAGTTCTCTATCCGTTTGCTCGACGTTCAATGCATGAATCGATTATACGCCTGATAACCAAACTACGCAAAGCACAAAAGTAGAACTTTTATGTGTATGTGTGTTGGAAAACCTCGGAAAGTTAGGGGAGAAGAACTACTCTAGGTCTTTGTTAAGGGGATACTAAATGAAGAAAAATCCTGTTCAGCTCGAATTATCGAGCCTATCCAAATTGCAACTCTTTCTGGACCTCATTAATGTTTGACTCGTTCGACTCATACTTCGATACGGAAAATATGTAGCTCTCATACTCATAATTCGAAAGTTATAATTATATGATTAAGTTTTCAACATCATACTCGGGTAGTACTGTAAGATTTTATTAATCGTCGTCAGTTTAAGTTGTATATATAGGTTTGTTAATTTATATGAACAGGCTTAAAAACTGTCCAAGCTCTGATTTCTCATCTATTAAATGTACACACATAATATCATATAAATACTGCATTTTTTGACCAAATGTTATATAACTGAAAAATTTGCAGACTAGGGCATGTTTGGATCAATCCCCAGACAGTCCTTTAAAAATGGTTGTTTGGATGGCAATTCACGGTAAATCCAAAGGGGGAAAATACCCGAGATAGATCCATTCTACAACAACAAGAACCCTTCATCCCAAAATTTTGGAAACATGTATATGAATCCTTCTCTTCCATTCCGTTTTATTAAAGACCGTCTCCTCGATCAAATCAACCGAAATAGATGCATGTTGTGGGAGATTTTTTTTTATCTAAGCCCTAAATATTGTTTCCAATACTTTTCACTCTCTTTGTATCTTTGAAATCCGTGTTGCTCTAATGTTCTTTTTTTTTAAAAAAGAATATTTTAACTCAATCATAGATTAAAACCAAGCAATATATCCTTGTCCTGGTTCCCTGTGATTTCCAAGATTTATTTATCCAAAATGAAATTCCTAAAATTATTTTCCAAACTATCCAAAAATGACGAGACATTCCAGTTGCATGCTAAGGGGTAGGCCTGGCAAATGAGACGAGCTGGCCCGGCTCGCCGCGCGACTCGCTTGTCAGGTGAGGGGAGTTGGATTCTCCTCGCCGAGGTGAGATGAGGCGCATTGCCAGACCCCAAAACTCAAACCGACTTGTCTTGCAGACTCACGAGTCGAGATGAGGCAACTCAAGCAAGTTGCTCCTCTGAATTTAATTTTTTTTAAAAAGGAAAATTTGACTAAAAAATTAAAAAAAAACAAATAAATAGAATAAAATAATTGGAATATAAACTAAATTTTTTATTAATATAAATTAAATAATACAATTTATAGCCGTTACGTGGCGAGACAAATTCGTGGGATGTAAGTCCACGGTAGCGCCCCGGCCGTCTAACAAACGCCAAATGCGGAACAAAACTTTTACAACTGGCGCTATCGCGTGCTATAATCCAGATTTGCCATTAAAACTAAACTAACAAACTACAAAGTGGGTAGAAGAGTTATACCGAACGATCCGAGTCCTTCGGTCTTCAACCATCATCCCACGCTTTGTTGCGGCTGCTCCGATCTCCTGAATCTCCAGTCTTCTCGTCCAGGTGGCACCACGTCGACGGATTTTTAAACGAGCTCCCGCCTCTGAACCGAGGCAACTCGATCATCTAGTTTGCTAAAAGAGATGACCAAGATTGATGTAGAGAATGAGTAGAACACTTTGTCTCGTTACGTCCAAAACTATGGACGGACGGTTAATGAAGTTGCCTTTTGGAATCGGGTGAAATGAGAAATGAGGCTATCTAATTTCCATGAGTCCAAACTATCATAATCTTTTTAATCAATAAGTGTGTAAGTAGAGGAGGGGAAGGCCGGCCATATATAGAGGATGAGGGAGGTGAGTATAGGAGAGGGGGTGACCATTAACATGAATGAAACAATAAGTCATGATACACCTAGTATGAACTCATTTAATGAACTAATGAATCACTTAACCTTGTCATCAAAAACATTAAATGATCATTTAAAGCACAAATGAGTCACAAGCCACCTCATCATCCTAGTCACCATCTAGATACTTCTAGAACCTTCCACACTCATCAAGAAAAGATAAATCCGCATTTAACCGAATGTTAAATACGGCTGATAGAAAACTAGAAACTGGCAACTTCCAAAAGTGATCCTGAAACGAATTTCAGGATAACCCCGTATCAGTATAAACATACCCGCATTTGTATTACGACCGAATACAAATGCAACTGAGACAAAGATATTATATCTACACAGCATAATACTCGGATCCGGCTTAAACCAAAGCCGACAAATATTATCTGCCCGAAAAACGACACGTGCGAAAACGCACGTGCATTTTCCGAACCCTGCCATAATACCATACGGCTTCTACAACGTTTCGTCCGAACTTGGGAAACGGTCTGTGGGGGACTCTAATGACTCATCAACATACTGGCACTGGATATAACCACTAGCACGTCAGAGGTACAAGCTGTACGTAACGTTTGCCTATGTATTGATTGGAAGGGAAGCTGACGAGCGAACTCATCCATAAACCCTACTGAGCCTAACAATGACAATATACATACAGTCCGGTCCGGTCGTCTATGAGTATCGCATATCGGCCTAGGGGCTGGTAACGTCAGACCCCCAATAGCAGCATAAGTCGTGTTAGAGAGTGGCTCAGAACACCCTGAGATACTACTGGAGTACCTACCAGTAAATCTCCTGCCTCGGCCGAGGGCTTTGTGTAATGGCTCTCCTAGACACAGCGCGATCTCACCCCCAATACCGGGAGAGACGAATCCCCTGCCGATCCGCTCACTTGCCTCCATGTGGCTCGGGACTGTACCCAAAAAAGACCTGTTTGCACGACTCCTTTGAACCGTGATAGGGTAGAAATCAAAGCACAGTGGGAAATCACACGAGACAAATGACGACCTCAGGTCGATGAACTAACCTGTACACATGTCACCAGGGAACTGCTATCTGACGATATGTATAATACCAACTAGCATGTTCCCGGCGAGTCCTGTCCGGTGTACCCATAACCCAATGAGCACCTGTATACATCTTAGGTAAACCAACTGACACCAATGGCTTGTGAGACCGGCTACTGCCCCTCGTTGGGGTCTCGACTGTATACACTAGTCTACTCTGGAGTATCGATGCCCTGTCTCGAAACTCCCACGACTAGGGACAATTTAAGGATGTGCTTACAGACCCCAGCTCCTACGTATATGATCGCCATCATACTGCTGGTAGTCAAGCAAGAATCTTATGGGCTCTATCAACTCCCTCAGATGTTGTCTTCCGTCGATCTCCTGATAGATTCTGGAGGGGATTCCCTGTTGTGTGTGGGTCTCAATGGGTGTAGAGGAAATTTGGTGATTGGAGGAGTTTGACGCCAAATACCTGTAAAGAAGCCCCGAGGTGGTTGGATACCACCGAGGACCCTCCGACGATCAAGTTAGTACTAGATCCGAGCAGCGTAATGGCTAAGTGGAGTAAAAATGGCTTCCTTGACCCCTCTGTGATGGGGGTTTATATAGCGGTGATGGCACGCAGCAGCAGGCGCGAGAATCTCGCCGGCAGTTACGCTCCCGACGTCACGTCCGCGTAGAGAGCGGATCGCCCGTTAATGGGGATTGCGAAGGCATGGAACGTGGGATATTGCTGGCAGAGAATCCGCACATGGCGAGATTCGCGGGGTGACGGTTATGCCTGTGAGCGGTGGAGCTGGTCGGAGGACCGAGGAAGACGGCTTCGGCCGGGGGGCTCGGAGACGAGCGAGAAGGCCGATGAGACTTAGTCTTGTGGCAGCTCAGGGCGAGCAGAGGAGCCGAGGAGGCGAATCTGCAGGGAGCCCCGAGGAGGGCTAGCTTGTGATTGCAGGTCGGGTACAGGGGAGGCCTGGTCGGCCTCTGTGGGCCCTTTCTTCCGAGTTATGGGATATGCCATCCGCCACGTGTCCTAATCCTAGGCATCGCCAATATTAAGCATCATCATTAGCCCCCCACTCTTGTCCCGACCAACCAGCGGGTCGGGTCAGGAGTAGACTGCCGGGCCGTCCGGGGTGAGCTCCCTTCTAATGGTTTCGTCGGGACGCGTCTCCGGGCCTCGAGCTGTCTTTTCTGCTAGCGAATCAGGATGAGATCTCCGCATTTAAGGAGGGTGCTCTGGTTCGTGTATCTTTCCTTTGAAGTGACGGCTGACGTGTTGAGCGTCGGTTGGCTGACGCGACGTGTGTAGACCTGCGACGTCTGAAAGGGTGCGGTCCAATGGGGGGACGACAAGTGGAGCAATCGGGGCCGTCAGATGCGAGGAGGCGTCTTGGCGGGAGATGAAGGGCACCGTTGGATGAGGTCGCTTGTGGAGATAAAATAGGGATGGGGCCCGTTCCGGGGCCCTCACTCCTTCATATTTCCTGTAACAACCCTAATTTTTTATACACTTTTTTCCTATACAAATTTTTTTTTCAAAATATTTTTAAAATCCACAAAGGGGTATTTTAGCCTGAGCACAAAATTTAGGTAATTATTTTTGTTTTTAATTACAAGCTACAAGAATGAAATAACTCCATTTTTAGTGTACAAGAAATTGCTTTAAATTTAATGTATACCAGGAGTATTTATTCTTGCTGCTATCAGTTTAAGTAATTAAAAACCACAATAATTACAAGAAGGAGCTTGTAGTTCATTGGTAATACCTTACACTGCTGAACCAAGCCACCAGAGTTCGAATCCCATGCCCCACATAATTTTTATATCATTTTTTTAAATTTTTTTTAGAAGTCAAACGGTCAAACAGCCATAACTCACAATTTATTGCGAATTATAAAAATTAAAGTATACTAAAATCTCCCCCAGATCAAACCCCACCCATCGACACCCGACTCGGCCGAATCGGCCGGCGCCGCCGGCCGGACTCGGCCGGTCGGCCGAGTCGTCAACATGAAAATTTTTCGTGTTGACCTGGTCTAACCCCCTGTATAGTCTATTTTTCCAGTACTGTTACACAATTTCAATTAAATCTCTTTTAAGACCAAAATTAATGATTTTTTAATGATTTTTACATTTTTTAAAATATTTTTTAAATCCAAACCCTAACCCTAGCCTAGCCCTATATAAAGACCCCTACCCTCTACCATTTCACCTCACAACTCTAAGTCCACTCTCCCAAATTCTTGAGAACTCGGTGCAAAGAGCGAGAAGCGAAGCGCTGTCGAAACCGACGACGGATTCCGACGACCGGATCAGAACCTTCGCGACGTTTTCGACGAATCGACAACCACCTCATCTCTTAGCTTCCTTAGCTTGTCCAAACCGTAAGTCCCATCCCTTCTATCTCTCTTTTCTATAAATGTAAAAATACGACTTTTTGGAACCCGACGGAAATCGGATAAACCGATTTCCGATTCGGTTTTTCTATAAATTTCCACTTGTCACCTAATACATAATATCTACCCATATTCATGTTGACTATTAATCACCCATAAACCAATTTAAATAAACTTTTTCACATGAAATGATAGCTTCTTTGCAAAACCGTATTCTTTTCATAAAAATACCATGAAGTTCATTTTTCTTAGTTTAATCAATTACCTCACTCCTAAATATGTTTATTTTGATCACTAAACTTCTAGAACCCAATTTGAATGAAATTTCACATATAAAATGATAACGTTTTCGAATACCGTGTTCTTGCGCTATAATACCTTTAAGTTTAATATATCATGTTTAACCTCTAAACTTCATTAAAACTTAAAATAAGTCACGAGGTAATGACCTACCTCTACACACACACAAATATATGTTGGAGATAGTGCCCTCAGAGTCAATTATTGGATCACAGGCACGTGATTGCAATGATTGAGGGAGGACCTATCCCGGTAGGACAGTCTTACTCGAGATGATAGTTTGCTATCTGGTTTACCTTTATCATCGTGTACTGCTTTAGGTGACCTGACAGGTCGCTATTGCACGTTGATAGAGCCCATAGGATTCTTGCTTGACTGCCAGCAGTATGAGGGTGATCATATACGTGGGAGCTGGTAGTCTATAAGCACATCCTTAAAAGGTCCCTAGTCGTAGGAGTTTCGAGACAGGGCATCGATTCTCCAGAGTAGACTAGTGTATACAGTCGAGACCCCGACGAGGGGCGGTGGCCGGTCTCACAAGCCACTGGTGTCAGTTGGTTCACCTAAGATGTATACAGGTGCTCATTGGGTTATGAGTACACCGGACAGGACTCGCCGGGAACATGCTAGTTGGTCTTATACCTGACGTCAGATAGCAGTTCCCAGGTGACATGTGTACAGGTTAGTTCATCGACCTGGGGATCGTCATTTGTCTCGTGTGAGTTCCCACTGTGCTTTGATTACTACCCTACCACGGCTCAAAGGAGTCGTGCAAACAGGTTTTAGTTGGGTACAGTCCCGAGCCACATGGAGGCAGTGAGCGGATCTTCAGGGGTTCGTCTCTCCCGGTATTGGGGGTGAGGTCGCGCTGTGTCTAGGAGAGCCATTACACGAAATCCTTGGCCAAGGCAGGAGATTTACTGGTAGGTATTCCAGTAGTATCTCAGGGTGTTCTGGGCTACACTCCGACACGACTTGTACCGCTTTTGGGGGTCTGACTTTTACCAACCCCCTAGGCCCGCCATGCGATGCTCATAGACGAACGGACCGGACTGTAAGGATATTGTCACTGACAGGCTCAGTAGGGTGTCAGGATGAGTTCGCTCATCGACGTCCCTTTTGGTCAATAGCTGGTGGCCCGTCACGTATTGGCTTATACCTCTGACGTGCTGGTGGTTAAATCCACAGCCATAGTATTGACGAGTCTTTAGAGTCCACCACACTTACAGTTACTCAAGCTTTCGGGCGAAACGCTGTAGAGGCCGTATGAAGATATGGCAGGGTCCGATCAGATACGTGCGGTATTGCACGGATCAGGATCGGACGGTTAGTACTAGTGGCCGTATGGTTATATGGCAGGGTTCGATCAGATACGTGCGGTATTGCACGGATCAGGATCGGACGGATATTACTAGCCGGCTTTAGTTTAAGCCGGATCCTAGTTTGGTACAGTGTAGATTTTGTCTCATTGCATTTGTATCCGGACGGAATACAGATGCGGGTGTGTATGCACAGTATCGGGGTTTTCCTGTAATTTATTACGGGACCAGTTTTTTGGAGTTGCCAGTTTGCATTCCGTTCCGGCCGGTTTTCCTTTGTTCTTTCCCGGCCGGACTTTTCCGATGGAGGGTGTTATTTGCAAGTTTGCAAATAACACATTGTGGAGGGTTTTCTTGCATATGGATTAATTATGAAAGCATCTTTTGATACCATTCTTATCTATCATCATCACTTGCTTTTTGTTGATTTGAGGTGATTAGTAGTTGATGTGAGTTTGTTATGATGATGTTTGGATATGGTCACCCTCTCTCTTTTCCTACACTCACCTCCCTCTTGCTTATGTATTCTTTTCCTCCACCCTTTTCTCATATGAGATGGTTGAACACATTTGAGAGAAGAAGATGAGAGTTTCATTCTTGAGAGTGTGGCTTTCTTGATCTCATTTTCATGCTAGAAAAATGCAAGCACCATTTTTCTTATCTTGATTCCTCCATCATCTTCAAAGGCAACAAAACCCCAAATGAGACATAGCCTCAACCCTACACATTCTACAGCAAATCTTGGACGCGTCGGCCAGCCAACTTCGCGCCCGAGTTGGCTCGGTATTGAGGTGGGAGCCCGTAAAAGATGCAGGCGATGTGGTGCTCTTCCGGCGAGGAGGCGACGACCGGAGTTTCCGCAGGAGATCAGGACGACGACGAGAAGACCGGAGGACTCGGATCATTCGGTATACCTCTTCCCTATCTTGTTACTTTGCTAGATCTAGTTTAATGGCCCGATCCGGGGTTTAGTGCGCGGTGGTGCCGGTTTGCTAAGTTCGCAAAATTAAAGTTTATCACCGCTTCCGCATTCCGGCGTCGGATTGACGGCCGGGGCGCCGCCGTGCACTTACAGTGGTATCAGAGCCTCGCCATTAATTTAGTCTAGCTTGGTTTAATGTGTTTTGCATTTCCGATCGACCAAAATTCCAAAATCTACATTTTTGTTCACATCAGTTTTCTGTTGAAAATTTTTGGTGTCAAAAAATTTTTCAGGTTAGAGAAAAGTGATGTACTGGAAAATCTAAGGGTTCTGCAAAAATTCGATGCAGTGATTCGAATGTAGGAGCGCGGAACCGCGGCAAACACCCCCTTCTTGCCGCGGTTCCGCCGCACCTTTATGTGATCACTGTATCATATTTCTGCAGTTGCCTCCTGAATGGAATTTAGGGTTTTTGGAATATTAATATTGGGCCCAGAATTTCCTGATCTGCTACAGTAATGCTTGGGGGCCCACTTGTTAAAATTTGATCGATCGGATATTTTAAACACATTATTTCACAGTATTTACATTATATCTGCGACCGTGAATGTCACTTGATCGGTAAATCCGATTTAACTGCTATAGCCCGGTTAGACGGATTTGCGAACGTGACTTTCACGTTGATGTTTTGTGATTTTGCTGTGATGTTGCGGATCGGTCGTGGGGGATAGCCTGGATGCAATGCTAGTACAGTGTTGTTGTATTATGTACATTTGATATTGCGGGGCGAGCGTCCGACATGTGGACTGCCGTCACTGCCTGATTGTATTATTCTTTTGGGGCACGACCTGGTTGCGGTCGATGTACCCGTTGTATGTGTATTTTACTTTCTGTACTAGGATTACCCCGCGGAGGGGTGCACGGATAGCCGGGTTCTAGAGGGCAACAAGCCCGCATCTCATGGCATTGAGACGGAAGGGGCTTCACTCTAGAATTGGCGGGCTATTCGCCGCACTCGTAGGGAGTACAGGTTGACCCAGGAGGGGTGCCTAAGTTACCGGATTCCGTGAAGTGCTGGGTGGTCCATTCACGGTGCTGAAGGGGGCTGCCTCGCTTCAGGTTTTGGCGGGTAACTTGCCGCGCCCGTAGGGGTCTAGGATTTCATTGCACAGGCTATCCACACGACCAGGGGAACGTCGGGTTTCAGTAGTGGCTCTGTGAAACCCGGGGATCCCAGATATCTGTATTGTTCTGTGATGCTGTACATTTCTGTGATGTTGCATTTTTATCACGCCTTGAGCGAATATAATATATTGGTATATATATTAGTAGATGTTGTATATGTTTTACATACGCGCTAGTCCAGTCCCCGCTCTGTCGTTAGTAAGCTAACCTAACGGGTAATGACGGGACCCAGTGGCGAATGCGGATGGCATATACGTACATCAGTATATTTTCGTTCTTTGTGGTGTGATCAATTGATGGGACTGCGTTGATTCGGATCAATGCAAGTTAAAACAAACCTAATCTGATGTTGTTGGAACACTTTTCAAAAAGCTGTTATTGCAAGGACGTTCACTTTTGTTTTGCATCGTGGTATTCATTTGGAATATCCTGCTCCTCAGTCGACGAGGCAAGGGCCGAGATCCCTTCACCGGGAGTGACCCCTTGGACAGAAGTTTGCGTCAGGGCATTAACTTCACTATAGCCGATTACTTTTGCTTTGCATCGTGGTATTCATTTGGAATATCCTGCACCCCATTCTACGGGGAAAGAGCCGAGATCCCTTCACCGGGAGTGACCTCTTTAGTAAAGGTTTTCGTCACTATATTTTCTAAACAGCTATCCGTTCCTTCAACGATATCAAGTTCATTACGTTAAAGGTTTTCTCCAGAAACCACTCGTAGCTCTCCGTCGTTTCATATGGGTAGTCAATAGTATTCAAGTTGTGTTTGTTGGCCAAAGTCAAGGCACAGTGTTTGGTAGCTGTTGGTTATTCATATGCAGCATAGATAGATGCGTTGGTTTGGGGCAGTCGTATAGCCTTGTTGGACAAAGTCAAGGGCTTGTACGGGTGGGCTCAAATTAACCTGGAGAATGACGGGTAGAACTTGACATGTGACTTATGATTTGTTGGCCAAAGTCAAGGTCATAAGAGCATGGGGTAAAAATCACATCGGGAGTTTCAAAAGTACTGAAACTTGCCAGATATGCGCATACCTTCTGGAGTGTGATACCGTGAGCGGATTCCGTCACGTTATCATGCGATGAGAGTTGGATCCCGATTCCCACTGATGAGTTAGTTTGCTCCTCGGGTGACCCCGACTAATTCTTCTTTCAGGTTTGGAGGAGAATTTGAGGTACAGTGGGAGGTTTCCAGATTAGATAAAGTGATAACCATTCTGATCTAGGTTAGAGTGCACGCTGAGTGTTTCTTTTCTCTCTCTCTTTGGCAGCGACCATTGACCCGACCCTAGACTATGACTCAGTGACCAAGTTAACCGAACCTTCTTAACACTGGCTTTTGGATTGTCAGAGTTGCAGACCTCATTGCCACTCCTACTTTTACCCTTTTCTCCAGGACACCCCGTATTACTACGAACGTCCACTTTCATTGGACAAAACCATCGTATGGTTAGATACGAACTCGAAGGAATTCGAGGATGGTTTCCGGTTCTGGAGAAAACGGATAGGATTATTCAGTTGTCTTTTCCCTTTTACCTTCTCTCAAGTTGTGAGTACTCCTTGGTTTAGGAGATAGTACACCTATTGTGCAAATTGGATAGTCTTCTTCCAAACCTTAGGCTGGTGCCGACTGGTAGGGAATGAAGAAAACCAATTAGCCTAAACGGTGTGCAGAAGGTATTAAGATTAAGACAAAGCAAGAGATTAGTAAGAGGGCAAAGTAAATTGCGACTGATATTCACGACCAAACCAAGTATTCCTTCGCCAATCCTAAATCACCTTTGTATTTCTCCAGGACACTCCGTATCACTACGAAGATCCACAGTTTATTTGGATACTCCATCGTATGGTTATATACGAACTCGAAAGGAACTTGTTCCAGTTCGGGGATGGATTCTGGTTCAGGAGAAATAGGAATAAGGTTTATTCGGTTGTCTTTTATCTTCACCTTCTCTCGCATTGCGAGTGCTCCTAGGACTAGGACAGTACATCCATTATGCTTATTGGATAGTCTTCTTCCAAACCATAGGCTGGTGCCGAACGGTAGGGAAGGAAGAAAACCATTTGGCCTAAGGGGTGTGCAGAAGGTAATGACTAAAGACATATAAAGGGATTTGGAGAGGTGGCAAAGAACTATACGGTTACAGTCGTGAATCTGGAAGAGGCATTACTAGGAATACCAGGATACCCCATCGAAACATTTCAATGTTTCAGTTCAACTGTGTACTGTTAAAAGAAAACCGATTTCCCGATTAGACACTTGCTCCAGGGTATGTATTTACCAGGTTTGATTCTCACATCTGTATGGTTTTACAGATGATGAGTGGGAGTAAGTTATTGGGAATTGGGTGATCATCCTCATTATATCGGGATTCGTTGTAATCGGTGATATTTGAGAAGATCACCTGGGCTGTTTGCCGGTCGGCAAATATTTGGTTTTGAATATCCGCTGTTTTGCACCAATTTCAAATTGATATATCTGTACGTCTATTTTCATAGAGTGAGATATACCTTTTGATATTATGTCGATGACATTTACCTATATCAGTGGATGGTTAGGTAAGGAGCATTAAACAGCGGTGTAATTCTTCTTAACCATAAGTACAGTTTTCAACCTACGACACACAGTGAAAGAGTTGTTAGACTCGGCGGACTTATACAGAGTATTGTATGTTGTCCAGTGTCCATTAGGACAGAGGGGTTGGTCCTCATACTATATTCTGTTTACTTTTAACTTCTCTAGTTCTTAGACATGTGTTTCGTAGAAACACAGGGTCTAAGTTTTGAGGAGTTATAGGTATTTGAATAGAGTAGAGAACCAAGTGTAGCAAGTATCGGGATTCTTCAAGGTGATCGAAGATGTAGATACTTGTGTAAGGTATTCAGTTGATAGTAATGATAAAGAGAAATTGCTTCTCTTTCAGGTTACTCATAATTGGAAGCATTCCTAAGTTGAGTAACGCTGATCGGCCTCTCTCCATTTAGTTGACATGCACTGGAGACAGCTGCATGATTTGAATCTGGTTAAATTAAATCAGTGCCTCTGGTTCTATATTGGATATAGTACAGTTCATATCTTAACATTGTCAAGGTACGGGGAGTTGTCCGGCTTATGATTAAAACCAGACTCTGGATAACTCAAGGCACATTTCTGTAATGGCTGTTTGTGGGTTGACCCAGGCTATGACGAGGGTTGATTTTCTACCATAAGAAAGATCAATAGTAATATTGTTCTAGACTCGCCACAGTTTTATTAAAAATGGATTTTTTCAAAAACAGTAGTGGGAGTATGGTAGAACTGGAAGTGATTCCAGAACCGCAAACGATTACTGAAGATTTGATAAGGAACCTAAAGATTCAATCTGATTTGACATTCCATTGGCCACTCCGCAGATAAAGTGGGTAACTTCAGGCACCCGAGAGGTACTCCGGTAGCCTCAAGGACGGTGACAAGGAAGTTCTTGTTTACCCACACTTGCCATTGTTGTTGTTCCAGACTGCGAGACCCGGCAGGAGGATGAGTATAGCGTCGTTCTAAACTAGCTTTAGAAGTGCACGTCTATATGACTCTGCCAGAGGGTTTTCGTAGTCAGTGGGAGCAGCGGAAGCATTGGTGGACATCAGGCTTATGTCTATTTATAGACTAAAGCAGATATAGCGGAGATAGATCATCTGTTTCTGATGTGACAGTCATAGGTTTGACGTCATCAGAATAGGGGATGGATCTGTTGAGAAGGTAGTAGGAAGTGATATTCCTATACAACGATCGGTTATACTTTGGTCGTCACACAGTGTTTTCTCCACATGGGACTTGGACATTATATCAGACATACTGGTTACTAGATCTATGGTTTTAGATCTAGATTTGGGTGGTTTCCCAATCAGGGTACTTTGACAGCATTCTAAGAGTATTTAGAATGGACGACTCTTGGCACGGTAGTATACCTGCAGGTGATGGAGTCACCCTCTCTAAAGGTGTCTTATAGACTAAAGTAGAGAGGGATGCGCATGATTGGCAGATCACTTGCTCAGGCAATTGAGTCAATCATGAGATGTCAAGTACCACACCAGATGTTGTTCTTGCAGTAGGTGCAATAAGTTGATATTGATCCAATCCTGGGGAAACAGTCGGAAGCAGTTTTAGAACATAAGTGAACGTTCTAGGGATATGATAACGGCTGCCTCCTTTAGGAGACGGTTATCACTCCAGGCTTCCAAGGTGACATGGACGACAGGGTGATCGTCAGAGTTGTAGTTTTCCCTCTGACGAGGGGCAGTATTTTGGACAGGTGATCCAAGGAAATACTGAGGGTGGCATGGCGCAGGATACTGATTAAGTTCAGTTGACGATACAGTCTAAGAAGTTTGGATTTGGAGTTCATTTATGAGCTAGGTCCCATCAGACATCCGGACATTCTAAGACAGGTATTGCTCATTTCGGGAGATGGCTTTCTCCGCGAACTTGAGATAGAGAGAGACATAGAAAGAAACATCTAGGCGGATCCACTCACTGAGGCTATTCCTCGAACGCAATAGTTTCGCAAACGAGTTTTGTGAGACTGACTAGTAGAGGAGTTGGGTGTTCGGTATCACACGGGCTGTGAGTATGCGACATCGCAATAATTAGCCTTGAGTGCAAGTGGGAGATTGTTGGAGATAGTGCCCTCAGAGTCAATTATTGGATCACAGGCACGTGATTGCAATGATTGAGGGAGGACCTATCCCGGTAGGACAGTCTTACTCGAGATGATAGTTTGCTATCTGGTTTACCTTTATCATCGTGTACTGCTTTAGGTGACCTGACAGGTCGCTATTGCACGTTGATAGAGCCCATAGGATTCTTGCTTGACTGCCAGCAGTATGAGGGCGATCATATACGTGGGAGCTGGTAGTCTATAAGCACATCCTTAAAAGGTCCCTAGTCGTAGGAGTTTCGAGACAGGACATCGATTCTCCAGAGTAGACTAGTGTATACAGTCGAGACCCCGACGAGGGGCGGTGGCCGGTCTCACAAGCCACTGGTGTCAGTTGGTTCACCTAAGATGTATACAGGTGCTCATTGGGTTATGAGTACACCGGACATGACTCGCCGGGAACATGCTAGTTGGTCTTATACCTGACGTCAGATAGCAGTTCCCAGGTGACATGTGTACAGGTTAGTTCATCGACCTGGGGATCGTCATTTGTCTCGTGTGAGTTCCCACTGTGCTTTGATTACTACCCTACCACGGCTCAAAGGAGTCGTGCAAACAGGTTTTAGTTGGGTACAGTCCCGAGCCACATGGAGGCAGTGAGCGGATCTTCAGGGGTTCGTCTCTCCCGGTATTGGGGGTGAGGTCGCGCTGTGTCTAGGAGAGCCATTACACGAAGTCCTTGGCCAAGGCAGGAAATTTACTGGTAGGTATTCCAGTAGTATCTCAGGGTGTTCTGGGCTACACTCCGACACGACTTGTACCGCTTTTGGGGGTCTGACTTTTACCAACCCCCTAGGCCCGCCATGCGATACTCATAGACGAACGGACCGGACTGTACGGATATTATCACTGACAGGCTCAGTAGGGTGTCAGGATGAGTTCGCTCATCGACGTCCCTTTTGGTCAATAGCTGGTGGCCCGTCACGTATTGGCTTATACCTCTAACGTGCTGGTGGTTAAATCCACAGCCATAGTATTGACGAGTCTTTAGAGTCCACCACACTTACAGTTACTCAAGCTTTCGGGCGAAACGCTGTAGAGGCCGTATGGAGATATGGCAGGGTCCGATCAGATACGTGCGGTATTGCACGGATCAGGATCGGACGGTTAGTACTAGTGGCCGTATGGTTATATGGCAGGGTTCGATCAGATACGTGCGGTATTGCACGGATCAGGATCGGACGGATATTACTAGCCGGCTTTAGTTTAAGCCGGATCCTAGTTTGGTACAGTGTAGATTTTGTCTCATTGCATTTGTATCCGGACGGAATACAGATGCGGGTGTGTATGCACAGTATCGAGGTTTTTCTGTAATTTATTACGGGACCAGTTTTCTGGAGTTGCCAGTTTGCATTCCGTTCCGGCCGGTTTTCCTTTGTTCTTTCCCGGCCGGACTTTTCCGATGGAGGGTGTTATTTGCAAGTTTGCAAATAACACATTGTGGAGGGTTTTCTTGCATATGGATTAATTATGAAAGCATCTTTTGATACCATTCTTATCTATCATCATCACTTGCTTTTTGTTGATTTGAGGTGATTAGTAGTTGATGTGAGTTTGTTATGATGATGTTTGGATATGGTCACCCTCTCTCTTTTCCTACACTCACCTCCCTCTTGCTTATGTATTCTTTTCCTCCACCCTTTTCTCATATGAGATGGTTGAACACATTTGAGAGAAGAAGATGAGAGTTTCATTCTTGAGAGTGTGGCTTTCTTGATCTCATTTTCATGCTAGAAAAATGCAAGCACCATTTTTCTTATCTTGATTCCTCCATCATCTTCAAAGGCAACAAAACCCCAAATGAGACATAGCCTCAACCCTACACATTCTACAGCAAATCTTGGACGCGTCGTCCAGCCAACTTCACGCCCGAGTTGGCTCGGTATTGAGGTGGGAGCCCGTAAAAGATGCAGGCGATGTGGTGCCCTTCCGGCGAGGAGGCGACGACCGGAGTTTCCGCAGGAGATCGGGACGACGACGAGAAGACCGGAGGACTCGGATCATTCGGTATACCTCTTCCCTATCTTGTTACTTTGCTAGATCTAGTTTAATGGCCCGATCCGGGGTTTAGTGCGCGGTGGTGCCGGTTTGCTAAGTTCGCAAAATTAAATTTTATCACCGCTTCCGCATTCCGGCGTCGGATTGACGGCCGGGGCGCCGCCGTGCACTTACAATATAACCCTAATTGATAAACATCAAAATATAGAATACGAAAATACAGGACTTTTCACTAAAATACCATAATCTTTATAACCTTTATTTAAAGCTTTAAGTTGTAAACTTTTCTAAATAAAATCTTTTATAAAATGAAAGCACGATAGGTCATGGACATCGATCGTTTATCTAAACTGTCTTGTGGTGACTTGGCAAGTGTGTCTAAGGCTAATGGTTTTTAATTAGGCCCACGACTGTGGTTCCTTCCCACTTACCTGGCACTTACCTGGCCGCAATTGACGGTGAAGAGGCGATTTGAGGCTTCTAATGACTCATCGTTTAGACCTTAGAAGTAGGCTAGTTGGCTTAGGAAACCCAAACAACTAAAATACGGAAAACTATACTCTTTTGCAAATAAATACCTTATATTTATAAAACCGTTTTCCTAAATGAGAAGTGTTTATAAAACCTAAGCAAAGTGCCGCTACAACCCACTTTTGGGGAACCTGTTAGGGATAGTACGGTTCATCGTGCACCCGCAGGCTAGTAGTGCGAGATTCAGACCTCCGCAAGGAGCATTCGGTCTCGAAAGGTTTAAAATACGACATTTAAGAAAAATGAGATTTTTGAAAATAAAATATTCATTTAAAAATTATTCATGTGTTAATATATATATAATTATCATTTAAACACCTATTTTATTATAATATGAAGTTTCCATTTTTTCCTAAAATTCCAAGATTAAAAGTTATATTAAAATACCATGAATTTTAGATAAAACAATTAATACTTTTATTAGGATATATTCACTAGAATAACACAAATAAAATTCACATTCATTATAACAATAAAGACGATTATTAAATACTTGAGGTGTATTTTTGAAAACTATACAAAAGTACTTTTACAGAAACCCCCCTCAAGTTTTACAAATTGCAATAAGGCCCCTAACTAATATTGAACTTCAAATAATCTTTCTTTTAGTCTGACTCGGGTTAGAGTCTGACTATTCCTGGCTCGAATATGATTCAAGTCAATCTATATTCTTTTATATTCCAATACAATTTGAATACATGAATCCCTGAATCCAGTTAACAATATATTCTTTTTGACTGAATCAAACCATGGATATTCATCAATTATCCTGATATTCCATTTACCTGATTACACAGTTACAACATATTTACTGATATCATGGTTTTGGTCAGTCACCCAACTTACATATTCCAATACTACAATACTGTTAAAACACTACGGGATTTAAGGGGTAGATTGGTACGGGAGGTGTTAAAGGTGGCACGAGGTGGTCAGATTAAGACACCTAACCTGAATCATATTGCTGTTGTACCGTGGCATAACGGTTCCTTGTACGACACGTGCCTTAGTCTCTGGCAAGTGAGACTCCCCTCGTATACACTGGCATCCTTCTGTACCAAGCTACAAACAACAGCGTTACTCAATGTTCCATAATATTCAACAATATAATACTTTAGAAAATACTGATACTCTGTCATTCTCATTCTTCTTATTCTTTGGGACTTACCGAGCGACCTGTTCGCTGACGACATTCTATTTCTTTCTTCTTTGAATGTCGTCAGGTGCGTTGGATCAAGCTGAGATCGAGCCCACCGGTGAAGATTTGGAGCAGTTCCAGGAAGATCCAGAGCTCTAGATACTGTACCTTGTTCTTTCCAGTTTATTTCATTTTCTGTTATGCCACTGTTTAGGCATTGCTTTTCATTCCAGTTGTATTTTCTTTTCATGCATTGTACAAAGAATGTTATTAATAAAAGTTGCTGTTGTTTCTATATTATTCGTCTCTTATGATTTACTTTATATTGCTTAGTTACGCTTAGCGTATGTACTTCTGAGTATATACGTAGCGGGCCTCGCCACGTCCACTTCGCCGTACACTGAGAAGCGGGGCGTGACAGGTTTTGTTGGTGGCCCATGCAGGTCAAGCTGTATGAATCCCTGTCATGCAGTTCTGGTCTGCATGAACATCCTAAGCAATATAACACAAGAACCAGCAACTAAAACATTCTTTACAATTCATGTTCTTTGAAACTTGCAAATCTCTATTCCTTGAATCTTATCATTTCATGTATTTGAATCTGTCCTAATCCAAATTTTTCTTCAGGGTTATGGATTCCCCGAACAACATCAGTACCAATGTCAACAACACACCTACACCTCCAACACTACCTCTCACATCTGCCGTTCCTGCTCCACCCAACGAGCAGACGGTTCTGCTTAAGGAAATCCAAAGCCTACTGGTTGGACTACAGCAGCAGATTGCCATATTATTAAACCGACCAGAAGCAGGAGCAACTGTCAGGAAACGCACTGCCACCCAGATGGCAAGAGGAACCTACACTACACAACCTGCAAAACCCAAGAGACAGAAGGAAACAATTAACCGGTCAAGTTCAGGATTTTGCTACTACTGCCATAGGAATGGACACTTGTGGAAGGACTGTAGGCGCGCAAAAGGCCTGTGCCTAGTTTGCGGCGCATCCGATCATAGAATTGGAGACTGTCCCTATAGACGCAACTCAGCCCACACACCCACTATCTACACGAAGCAGCCAGCTATCCAGACTCCTACACCTAGTCTTGCACTCCCAGCACCACCTCCATATGGACCATCCCTACCTAGTCAGACATCGATGTATCGGCTTACTCAGAAAAATGTGTCGAGACGTCAAGCCTCCACCTTAACGGCCTTAGAACCTGAGACTAAGAACCAAGGTAACCCAGGTAACTCCCTCACTTTGACCAAAACATTTTGCAATATTTCTTCCTTCTAAATATCTTCATACACTACCAATAGTTCTGTCACAAAACCTTCTTTGAAACTGTTACACCTTTCTTTTACAAATTTCGAGGACGAAATTCTTATAAGGAGGGTAGAATGTAACAACCCTAATTTTTTATACACTTTTTTCCTATACAGATTTTTTTTTTCAAAATACTTTTAAAATCCACAAAGGGGTATTTTAGCCTGAGCACAAGATTTAGGTAATTATTTTTTTTTTAATTACAAGCTACAAGAATGAAATAACTCCATTTTTAGTGTACAAGAAATTGCTTTAAATTTAATGTATACCAGGAGTATTTATTCTTGCTGCTATCAGTTTAAGTAATTAAAAACCACAATAATTACAAGAAGGAGCTTGTAGCTCATTGGTAATACCTTGCACTGCTGAACCAAGCCACCAGAGTTCGAATCTCTTGCCCCACATAATTTTTATATCATTTTTTAAAAAAATTTTTTAGAAGTCAAACGGTCAAACAGCCATAACTCACAATTTATTGCGAATTATAAAAATTAAAGTATACTAAAATCTCCCTCAGATCAAACCCCACCCATCGACAGCCGAATCGGCCGGCAACTCGGCCGGTCGGCCGAGTCGTCAACACGAAAAATTTTCGTGTTGACCTGGTCTAACCCCCTGTATAGTCTATTTTTCCAGTACTGTTACACAATTTCAATTAAATCTCTTTTAAGACCAAAATTAATGAATTTTTAATGATTTTTACATTTTTTAAAATATTTTTTAAATCCAAACCCTAATCCTAGCCTAGCCCTATATAAAGACCCCTACCCTCTACCATTTCACCTCACAACTCTAAGTCCGCTCTCCCAAATTCTTGAGAACTCGGTGCAAAGAGCGAGAAGCGAAGCGCTGCCGAAACCGACGACGGATTCCGGCGACCGGATCAGAACCTTCGCGACGTTTTCGACGAATCGACAACCACCTCATCTCTTAGCTTCCTTAGCTTGTCCAAACCGTAAGTCCCATCCCTTCTATCTCTATTTTCTATAAATGTAAAAATACGACTTTTTGGAACCCGACGGAAATCGGTTAAACCGATTTCCGATTCGGTTTTTCTATAAATTTCCACTTGTCACCTAATACATAAAATCTACCCATATTCATGTTGACTATTAATCACCCATAAACCAATTTAAATAAACTTTTTCACATGAAATGATAGCTTCTTTGCAAAACCGTATTCTTTTCATAAAAATACCATGAAGTTCATTTTTCTTAGTTTAATCAATTACCTCACTCCTAAATATGTTTATTTTGATCACTAAACTTGTAGAACCCAATTTGAATGAAATTTCACACATGAAATGATAACGTTTTCGAATACCGTGTTCTTGCGCTATAATACCTTTAAGTTTAATATATCATGTTTAACCTCTAAACTTCATTAAAACGTAAAATAAGTCACGAGGTAATGACCTACCTCTACACACACACAAATATAACCCTAATTGATAAATATCAAAATATAGAATACGAAAATACAGGACTTTTCACTAAAATACCATAATCTTTATAATCTTTATTTAAAGCTTTAAGTTGTAAACTTTTCTAAATAAAATCTTTTATAAAATGAAAGCACAATAGGTCATGGACATCGATCGTTTATCTAAACTGTCTTGTGGTGACTAGGCAAGTGTGTCTAAGGCTAGTGGTTTTTAATTAGGCCCACGACTGTGGTTCCTTCCTACTTACCTGGCACTTACCTGGCCACAATTGACGGTGAAGAGGCGATTTGATGCTTCTAATGACTCATCGTTTAGACCTTAGAAGTAGGCTAGTTGGCTTAGGAAACCCTAACAACTAAAATTCGGAAAACTATACTCTTTTGCAAATAAATACCTTATATTTATAAAACCGTTTTCCTAAATGAGAAGTGTTTATAAAACCTAAGCAAAGTGCCGCTACAACCCACTTTGGGGGAACCTGTTAGGGATAGTACGGTTCATCGTGCACCCGCAGGCTTGTAGTGCGAGATTCAGACCTCCGCAAGGAGCATTCGGTCTCGAAAGGTTTAAAATACGACATTTAAGAAAAATGAGATTTTTGAAAATAATATATTCATTTAAAAACTATTCATGTGTTACTATATATATAATTATCATTTAAACACCTATTTTATTATAATATGAAGTTTCCATTTTTTCCTAAAATTCCAAGATTAAAAGTTACATTAAAATACCATGAATTTCAGATAAAACAATTAATACTTTTATTAGGATATATTCACTAGAATAACATAAATAAAATTCACATTCATTATAACAATAAAGACGATTATTAAATACTTAAGGTGTATTTTTGAAAACTATACAAAAGTACTTTTACAGAAAACCCTCTCAAGTTTTACAAATTACAATAAGGCCCCTAACTAATATTGAACTTCAAATAAGCTTTCTTTTAGTCTGACTCGGGTTAGAGTCTGACTATTCCTGACTCGAATATGATTCAAGTCAATCTATATTCTTTTATATTCTAATACAATTTGAATACATGAATCCCTGAATCCAGTTAACAATATATTCTTTTTGACTGAATCAAACCATGGATATTCATCCATTATCCTGATATTCCATTTACCTGATTACACAGTTACAACATGTTTACTGATATCATGGTTTTGGTCAGTCACCCAACTTACATATTCCAATACTACAATACTGTTAAAACACTACGGGGTTTAAGGGGTAGATTGGTACGGAAGGTGTTAAAGGTGACACGAGGTGGTCAGATTAAGACACCTAACCTGAATCCTATTGCTGTTGTACCGTGGCATAACGGTTCCTTGTACGACACGTGCCTTAGTCTCTGGCAAGTGAGACTCCCCTCGTATACACTGGCATCCTTCTGTACCAAGCTACAAACAACAGCGTTACACAATGTTCCATAATATTCAACAATATAATACTTTAGAAAATACTGATACTCTGTCATTCTCATTCTTCTTATTCTTTGGGACTTACCGAGCGACCTGTTCGCTGACGACATTCTATTTCTTTCTTCTTTGAATGTCGTCAGGTGCGTTGGACCAAGCTGAGATCGAGCCCACCGGTGAAGATTTGGAGCAGTTCCAGGAAGATCCAGAGCTCTAGATACTGTACCTTGTTCTTTCCAGTTTATTTCATTTTCTGTTATGCCACTGTTTAGGCATTACTTTTCATTCCAGTTGTATTTTCTTTTCATGCATTGTACAAAGAATGTTATTAATAAAAGTTGTTGTTATTTCTATATTATTCGTCTCTTGTGATTTACTTTATATTGCTTAGTTATGCTTAGCGTATGTACTTCTGAGTATATACGTAGCGGGCCTCGCCGCGTCCACTTCGCCGTACACTGGGAAGCGGAGCGTGACATTTCCCGTTCCAAGTCTCGGTTGCTCGGCGCTCGTTTTCTTCATTCCACTTTCGTTCCCCGAGGATCATTCTTCCCAAGGTTAGATGTCTTCTCTTGTCGAGTCGGTAGATGTCGTTGGGGTAGGTTCTAGGAACCCTTTAGGTGAGCCTGAGTCCTCCCGGGGGGCAGAGGTTGGCCCCTCTTCCCGGGATCATATGGCGGGGGCAGCCCCCAGGGAGGAGGCGGTAGATGCTGCTCCCAGTGCCTTGTGTTGGATAAGGCATGAGGACGAGCTTTCCAACGCGCGGGCTCGCTTCCACATCCCCTCGCGCTATATGCTCCGCCTGGCTAAGGAGGGAGAGAGGGCAGACCAAGTACGTGGCAGGGAGATCGCCCTGTATTTGGAAGTATTTTGGGGTGGAATACGTCTGCCCTTCTCTCTTGAGGTCGTTGAAGCGTTGAACTTCTTCAGGTTAGCCCCCGGTCAGTTGGTGCCAAACTCGTGGAGGATTCTCCCCGGGTTCCTGGTTCGCCTGAAATTACAGGCGATCCTTTCAGCTTTTCCCTCCTTGATTCTTCCCTCGTCTTCAAAAATCACCCCGGTGGTCGAGCGAGCGACCCGAGGTGGGTTTATCTCTCTTTCAGAAAGCGATCAGGGGGCCCCGCCGGGACGGGAGTTGTAGCCCTACCTTCTTCCATTCACGACTGGAAGAAGAAGTTCTTCTTCGTTTCCCCTCCCGAGGGCGAAGACTGGCCCGTGCCTACAGAGTGGTCGAGGGAGAAGCACTTGCCGGGGAACCAGTCCAGTGATCCCGTTGCAGTGAGAGTGGCGTCGTGGGAGCCCATCCCCCGTTTCGACGTGCTGTTGTCTGAGAGGGTTCTGAGTTGGACCGGGCTCAGCCCTGTTGAGTTCGTCGGTAAGTTTAGGTTTTCCTTTTTGGTTCGTATATTACCCGTATCGTTGACTCCCTCTACATTTGGTTCTGTGCAGGACCCATGGACATAAACTCGCTCCGGGCTTCAATGCGCCAGCCGAGGCCGGCTGCGAAGGTTGGGGGTGCCGGCTCTTCCCGTTCACAGCCTGCCCCGGCTCCTTCTCCCCCGGCGGTAGTGCCCCGCGAGCGCTCGGAAGTGAATCTCGCCCCGGGGCCCAGCAGAACGTCGAGTCGGAGGTGGGCTCGGATTCTGAAGGACCCGGCCTCGGAGGAGGAGACCGACTCTCCCTCGAGGCCACTCAAGAAGAGATCTGCCCAGGAACCGTCTTCGCCGATCACGGTGGAGGAAGGCGGTCTCCAGTTTGCCGTGCCTTCGGGGCTATCTGTCGCGGATAGCCTGCTGCATGAGATAGAGGCATCGGCCAGGGGTAGAGTCCCCGGGGGGACCTTTAGGGCTCAGCTGGCGTCCATCGCCCAGGAGTCCGTGCAGGTAAGCGCTTGTCTTTCACTACTATTTGAGGTTCAGTTCCTCTCTCATTTTCTTGATCTCTCTTCTGCCTTTCAGGTCCTTCAGCACGTCGTCCTCGCCTTGCGCATGGAGGCCGAGATGGTAGCCCCGGCGATGAAAGCTGCGGGCCAGCTTGCCTCGCTGGAAGAGAGCTCCAAGCGGGAGCTGGAGGCGATGAAGGCGAGGGTCGTCGTCCTGGAGGGTGAGGTGGAGACCGGGAAGCGGAAAGTCGCCCGGCACCGCGAGGCCACCGCAGTCGCTGAGGCCAAGCTTGAGGACGCTCAGGTGCTGGCCGGCAATCTGAAGAAGACAGTAAAATCCCTCCGGAAGGAGCTGGGGGCGGCGGCCGAGTGGGCGAAGTCGGCCGACCTGAGGGTGGCCATGTTAGCCGGCGGTGGAGGGCTACAAGAAGTCGAAAGACTTCTATGATGATTTGACCGTCGCCACGACCCTTATCTGGCATGAGGCCCTCGACGCTGTTAAGGCCCGAGTGCTGGGGTTTGCCGATGAAGAGCTCCGGGCCCAGTACCCCCTCACGGACACCGATGGGCAGGGGCAGGAGATTAATGACGAGGAATTCGCCGAGGACCCAGCTCACCTCGTGGTGGATGTCGAGGGCCCTGAGGCCGTTCCTGGCCCGAAGGCCTAAAGCCCCCGTCTTCCTCCTCTTTTTATTTTGCTGCGTCTAGAACTTTGTAAGCCTCCGGGTATTTTGTTAGGCTGAGGAGCCAAAAATACCCTCTGTAAAGACCGCCTTTTAGTAATAAAACTTTTTCTTTCTTTGGTTTCCTTGATTTGCGCTTTTGTCTTTTGTTCATGAAGAATGCTTGTAAAATTTTTCTTCTTGCACTGTTGGGCCTCCATATCAGGTCGGCTATCTGCCTAGCAATCGTCCATCGAGTTGATTCAAGCGCTGCTGAGGAGAAGGCATCTCCATGCATCCCCATGGCCCCGAATTCGAGGGGAGATCGCTCGAGACTTGGATAGACCTGATGCCCCTAGTTGGCAGCTCGGGCTGTCTGCGCGTGGTGGGCGGAGGGTTGTCGGCCTTATTTGGACTGAGTAGGGTAGCTGCCCGGTTGCCTCTTGCGAGGACTTTTGATCCTTCAGGACGGGGATCGAGCAGGGTTACGCCCAGTGCCTCTTGATGAGGACTTTGATCCCTGTCGGTTGTGGTAGGAAGCTACCAGCCGGGGATAGCCGAGCAAGGACTCGACTGTCTCTGGGAGGATTTTGGTCCTTGGCACGGGAGGGGCTGTAGAAGCCTACCAATGACCCTTGGCCGGGCAAGGTTACTACCTGGTGCCTCTTGGCGAGGGCTTTTGTCCTGAAGGATAGCCGAGCGAGGGATCCTCGAGCTCGACTGTCTCTGGGAGGGCTTTTTGATCCTTGGCGTTGAGGTAGGAGAGCTACCCGTCGGGGATGACAAGCAGGGGAGCTGCTAGGTTGCCTCTTGGTGAGGGCTTTGATCCCCGGCGTTGCGGCAGGGAGGCTACCTGCCAGGGATAACCGAGCAGGGCAGCTGCTGGGTTTCCTCTTGGTGAGGGTTTTGATCCCTGGCGTTGCGGTAGGGGAGCCACCCGCCGGGGAGACTGAGCAGGGCAGCTGCTAAGTTGCCTTTGGGAGGACTTTCCGATCCCTGGCATTGCTGTAGAGAATCTACCCACCAGGGATAACCGAGCAGGGCGGCTTCTGGCAGCTGCGGGTTGCCTCTTGGTGAGGGTTCTGATCCCTGGCGTTGCGGTAGGAGAGCTACCCGCCGGGGATGACCGAGCAGAGCAGCTACTAGGTTGCCTCTGGGTGGGCTTTCCGATCCCTGGCGTTGCGGTAGGGAAGCTACCCGCCAGGGATTACCGAGCATGGCGGATGCTCGGTCGAATCCTTGGCGTTGCGGAGATCTTCACCGAGTATCACGAGCAGTGCTCTCTGCACCTCCTTCCCCCGTTGCTGTAATAGTAACAACAATTTTTTTTGTATGTACGGCTGAGGAGCTCATAATACCCCCCCTTGAATAAACAAGAACTTTTCTACTTTCTTCGCAATGTTCTGCCGATCTTTATTAAATTGACAATAGGCCTTAGGGAGAGTTTACATTGCCTCGAAAGAAAAGTACAGGCTAATAGATGACCCTATCAGCGCGGCCCGAGCTTCCTGGAGATTTGCTATCCTCCGTGCCTGGCGCCGGGTACGGGGCACTCCGGGTGCCGGACTGGTCCTCCGCGGAAGCAAGCATGATCTGGCCGATGGTCAGCTCGGCGGGGGGAGGACGCTGCTCCTGCTCGCGTTCAGCCTGCCGTTTATCCCTTAAGTAGGTGGCGAGGTGCCCCGATCGGATGAGTTCCTCGATGTAATCCCGGAGTTGCTTGCAATCCTCGGTGGCGTGGCCCAGCGTCCGGTGGAAGGCGCAGTAAGGGCCCCGGGTCCGCTTTGATGCCTGACACGGGATTGGAGGGAACTTGAAGAACCCCTCGCCTTGGGCCTCCTCTAGTAACACTGCGAGGGAGACGTTGAGCGGGGTGTACTCCTTGAATTTTGGGTGATAGGGCTGCTGATGCTCCGACCTCTCCTCCCGAGCCATTTTCTTCTGGTCGAATCGTTCTGCCCGGGGGAAGTTCGCATTCACCTCGGACTCTAGCTGAACCTCGCGCTCGGTCCACGTCTTGACCTCGGCCATGGTCTTAGGCTGTGCCAACGCAAAGGAGCACAACCACTCCTTGTGCCTCAGGCCAGATCTGAGCGCCGTGATGACGGTCTCGTCCCGGTGCTCGGGAACCTCGAGGAGGGCGTTGTAAAAGCGAGTGATGTAAGCCTTGAACGTCTCCTTGTCTCCACTCTTAATTGTGAAGAGGTAGTCGACCGTGTGCTTCTGCCGACGGTTCCCAACGAAGTGGCTGAGGAACTGAGTAGCCAGCTCGTCGAAGGTCGAGATCGAGCGAGGCTCGAGTCCTCAGAACCAGTCCCGACCAGAACGGATGAGGGTGGTAGGGAAGGCCCTGCACTGGGCGTCGTCGAAATGGTCCTGGAAGCTCATTCCCGTGATGAAAGCATCCAAATGGTCTTTGGGGTCGGTTTTCCCGTCGAACAGAGAGACCTTCGGGGGTTTGTTGCGCTAGGAGACGTGGACAGCAAGCAGCTCCTCGGTGAACGGTTTGGTAAGCGAGTCGGCGACGTACTCGGCCCCGTCGGCCGAGAAGTGACCTTCCTGACGCATGCCCTCGATCTTCTTCTCGAGGGCGTCGAGTCGGCCGCGGTACTCCGAGGACTCGGTGCCTCGGGATCCCTGGCCTCTGCTGTGGGAGACCTGCGTTTGGGCTCGGCTCCGATTCCTCTCGATGAGGTTCCTCAGATCCCCGGGTGCGGTGGCTCTCGAGCCGTCGTAGCGAGCCCCTTCTGTGTGACCCGTCGGGGGAGTGGGTGTCGGTCATGCCTGTGGACAGGCTAGGTGACCGACATCTCCTCAGGAGGGCAAGGGTCGCGAAGAGGCTCGAGGCGTGGTGCTCCGGCGACAAGCTTGGTGGTGGAGCCGCTAGGCGCCCAACGGGTCTCAAGGAGTACGGGTCCGTAGGATCCGTGGTCGGGAGTAGCGGCCCGCTGGTGGTCGGCCGTGCCGACGGGGGTAGAGCGTTCCGGAGGCGGAGGAGCGGCGATCTGGAGCCCAGGCCCTGCCGTTTAGGCGCGGACGAGCGCCTCCACAAGGGACTGTAGCTGACCTATTCGGCTGGCGAGGGCGTGGATGATGGTCGCCGGAGGGGGTTCATCCGCGCCTTCGGTGAGGGGGAGGTGGCGGCTGGTACCCGAATCTTCAGGATGGTCGCTTGCCATGTGGACGGAGATCGGAAGGAGACCTTTGTTTTTGTGGAGTTTGCGTTTCCCACAGACGGCGCCAACTGATGGAGGTCCTTTTCAGATCTCTCTCAGATGTTGTCTTCCGTCGATCTTCTGGTAGATTCTGGAGGGGATTCCCTATTGTGTGTGGGTCTCAATGGGTGTAGAGGAAATTTGGTGATTGGAGGAGTTTGACGCCAAGTACCTGCAAAGAAGTCCCGAGATGGTTGGATACCACCGAGGACCCTCCGACGATCAAGTTAGTACTAGATCCGAGCAGCGTAACGGCTAAGTGGAGTAAAAATGGCTTCCTTGACCCCTCTGTGATGGGGGTTTATATAGCGGTGATGGCACGCAGCAGCAGGCGCGAGAATCTCGCCGGCAGTTACGCTCCCGACGTCACACCCGCGTAGAGAGCGGATCGCCCGTTAATGGAGATCGCGGAGGCGTGGAACGTGGGATGTTGCTGGCGGAGAATCCGCGCATGGCGAGATTCGCGGGACGACGGTTACGCCTGTGAGCGGTGGAGCTGGTCGGAGGACCGAGAAAGACGGCTTCGGCCGGGGGGCTCGGAGACGAGCGAGGAGACTTAGTCTTGTGGCAGCTCAGGGCGAGCAGAAGGGCCGAGGAGGCGAATCTGCAGGGAGCCCCGAGGAGGGCTAGCTTGTGATTGCAGGTCGGGTACAGGGGAGGCCTGGTCGGCCTCTGTGGACCCTTTCTTCCGAGTTATGGGACACGCCATCCGCCACATGTCCTGATCCTAGGCGTCGCCAATATTGAGCATCATCAAGCCTTGTTTTTAAAATATTCGATAAGGACTCTAAACAAAAATTCCTAGATATATTCTTATACATTCTGTGTCTTTCAAATTCGAGACAGAGAATATTAATTCATCATGTAACCATTTCCTAAATGTGTCGCAAAATTTAACTGTATGTATGCAGTAGAATATATTTTTATCAATAATCATGTAAAAATATGAATCATTTTGATTTTTGAAGAATTCTCAGGTAAATTCTAATAATATCTTGATGATGAAATTTCTTGCTTATGGTTAATTGCTAAAAGCTTTCAACTCATACTTCGAGCTTAGAAATTTTTGAGGCTTTCATCTAGCTAATTATTAGAAAGCATATAAGTGGAGAACAAGACCATCATCACGTTGTAATCATAATTGGAGTGTTATGGAGTTTAACCTGACATTTTAATGTATCTGGTTTAATTATGGATTTGGATTTATTATAAGTTATCTCAACTTTAAATTTTGTGATAATTAATTGCAGTGATCTAAACTCCTTCAAATGTTTTTTTGACTATGTTTAGCTTCAAAGTTAGGGAAAACAGAGTTTATTATTATAAATTTAATAGAGAATAATGGAGGATAGAGGCCTGGGAGGGGATTCCCCCCTATGGAGCGGTCAAAGTCAATTCTATATCATTTTTCGGATGATTAGTACTGACCATCTTGATCTCCATCATCAAATAGTAGATACAACAAAATTTCACATGATTCTAAACAGTTTCACCATTGATTTAGTGGAATGAAAATGTTCTGTATATTATCGAAAAACCGTCAATTTTCTATTAATTAAATCAACGGTTAAACGATTTAGAATCACGTGGAATTTCTTGTATATTATCCCAACTAACGATTCTAAACCGTTTCACCATTATAATTTGGAGTTTAATATTTTCCAATATTACCACTTTCTCCTGAAGTCATCCTGACAATTTGTTCAAATCAGCACCCAATTGACGGTTTTTCGAAAGTGAGAAATTATTTGGTGTGCCGGATGTAATACATCCGGACAGGAGAGAGAAAGAAATGGGGAATTTCCGACAACTTTTGGACAGCTTGGTGGGGTCCATTTGCTTATGTCTTTCTCACTCATGACCGTCTTGTATGGCTGGCACACAATAGAATTTTTCTAAATTAGAGCGAGAGAATATCAAATATCGGAAGGAGAGGAGTTTGAGGCTCACAAAAAGGTCACATTGCAGTAAAAAGTAAGCCCCCGTTTTGGTATGGAGTTGAGATAACACCGATTTATTTTTAAGTGGAACTAGAGACGATGCAAACCATGGTTTGCAAGGTCCAAACTTCATTTGAAGCTTTAATTTTGATGGGATGCTTGGCTTTGTGGCTATCTAAACTCCAAAATAGATGTTTTCTTCATAAATTTTGAAGTTCATGAAACTTTGTTTGGATCGGAGTTTAGCTATTTATTGTTATCTCAACTTTGGATTTTATGAATCTTAGATCGAATTTTAACCAGAAAGCTGAAATAGGGTGAGTTTTCATTATTCCACCGTGTCACAGATATAAATGCTTTGTTTCTTAGCCTCATGGGAGAAAAATCTGATTTTTTTTTGGAGGTGTGTGTTGGCAGGCGGGGTTATTGTGTTTCCGAAAACGGTTACAGGGTTTTAGATTTTTTAATTTATATATGGATTGGATTGGATATAAGGGTAAAGGGTCTTTTAAACTCCAATCAAAAATCAATATCCATTAACTTAAAACACCCAAATCAAACTGTCTACTTCCTGAAAATCTAAATCCTTAATGTCTTGTTTGGCAATTATTTTGGAGTTGAGATAACTGCAGTTATTTGAGCCCACATATTTAGATACTGCAGTTATCTTAACTCCAATCCAATCAAAATTTTGTAAACTCCATTTTTGGAGTTTGGGAATTGCAAACCGCAGTTTTGCATCCTCCTACCTTCACTAAAAAATAAACTATAGTTATCCCAACTCCATAACCAAAAAAGACCTAAACTGTTTGGGAATGGAGTTACATAAAGTTGGCAAAACTAAACTCCAAGGCTTGTTTGTTTGGATACAAAGTTAGGATATTTAATTTTAAAGTGGAGGTACCAGTGATGCAAACTATGGTTTGCAAATCTCAAACTCCAAAAATGGAGTTTAGTAAATTTTGATCGGATTGGAGTTGAGATAACTGCAATCGAAGGCTGAAAATTTGCACTTATCTCAACTCCAAAACGATCGCCAAACAAGCAAAAGATAGCATTTTGAAGTTATCTTTTGCTAACTTTATGAAAACAAAGTTTACAAAACTTGCTCCGTCCCCAAATAGACCCAAAATGCTAACTATACTCTTATTCGCAACCATTTCGAAATCGAAAGAACCACCACAACTCTAACAACTCTAATATGATCAAAATTTCGTAAACTCTATTTTTGGAGTACATCCTCCTTAGCTCTATATCCAAACATTTTCTACCATTTCGATCCTGGTTCGTTGCTTCTCCATTAGATCTTAAGAAGCCTTTTTGCACCAAAATATATAAATAAAAAACCATAAAAATAAAAATCTCTTCTTAGAGAGTCTGCTTACTTCACCGAACATTTCTTTTGGTGTGCTACGGGATTTGTGTATACGAAAGTGTTTTGTGGTCGGGTCGATCTTCCGAATTTCTTGTCCTAGCCTCCTATCATGTCGTTTAGTTCGGAACTATTATGATGTTCAACAAGCTTCGTTTGATAATTAATCGTCTTTAGTCAGTGCATCCATAGTTATTGATGTTGGTATGAACTTAGAGGTTGTGAAAACGCCGTTGAATTTATTAGAGAGCTGCCAGAAACCGAAGATCTCAAGAGCATTAACTCAGGGATTGAGGTATTTATACATTCTCATATCATTCGTATACATGTTCATTTATTTGGATCTATTCATTTGATAGCTTAGCTTTATGATTTATAGTACTTTTGGTTGATGTAGGAAAATCTATAGGAATTACCATTGTTTTAAATGTCCTTGACATGCTCGGCAGGTCGTTCATGATGACTCTTAGAGCTTTGCTTGTCATCGACATGCAGAGAAACAATGTTATAACCGTTTTTTGGTTGATGTTCGTCAAGCCCGATTGACCGTTTCCCTTACTGGGTTTTTGCTCTAAATATTTTTCAATTTGATTATATATCATGATATGGTAAAAAAAATTGGTTTCCTATGTAGATAGTGAGATTAGGGGAAGGAGAGAACGATCTCCCCCTGGTGAGTCTCGCCTAGCCTTTGCCTATATGTATAAGGTGTATAGAGCATGATATGACATGGGCCACGATAAATGATGTCGTCTAATGATACATCAAAAAGAACTAGCATTACAAGTGCCGGAATAAGCATTTTGAATATAAACTGAAAGTGAATAGCAATGCATGCTTTTCTTATTTCAAACACAAGCAAGTTCGATAAGCAACTAGCCAACTATGACCGAGATCATATAAAGACATGAGAAAGGTGATCAGCATTTGAAGCAAACCAATTTTGTTATTAAAGAAGATGGGATGCATGAATAAACCAAGTGTGTGATGCAAACCGAGGACTTACCCCGCTTTGGCCTAAATAGAAAAAGGGTTGAAGGGAGGGGTTCAAGTCCTTGGAGAAAATTACATTGGCGCTTCACTCTCAATGTCACATCCCGCTTCCCAAAAGAAGGTGAAAGGTGACATGGCAAAATCCGCAACCTAACTGTATTGAAAGTGGTCTATTCAATACAGTTACGTTAAGCGTATGAATATCTAACATGCAGGATGTGTACCAAAATCAAAATAATATAAGCGAAAGCCATTTATTTCCATTAATTAAACTTTATTACATTCCAAAAGAAATAGTAAAATAAACTAAATAGTTTAATTACATCAAAGGAGAAACAAAAGCCCTAAACATGTGGGTAACAACAAAAATTAAATCTAGCCAATCTTCCGTCGTCAAGTCTGCATAATCTTCATTAGTTGGCTCCACATCTTGATTCTCGCCATAATACTCATTCTTATCTGATGGATATTCCAAAGATAGAGAAAGAAAAGAAAAGTTCGTCAGCGAGTTATACTCAGGTAGAATTGCCTCATAAGAAAGTAAAGGTATAGAAACGATGTGTATAAATATAATGAATATGATGTACATGGGTATAAAAGTATGAGGTTATATACAAATTAGATATGTTGACAGAGGTATATGTGAATATGAGTAGGTGGTGTGAGATATATATTTGGTAAAAGTTCAAGTCAAGTCAAACGGATATTCAGTCTAAGAGTTAGTTCAGATTAAACAAGGTGTGTATGAATAGAATTGACTAGTGGACATACTCGTATCCTTGAGGTATCCCTGTAGGGTGTTTTTCGTCACCCCATTGAGATGGGAATACGCGCACGCTTGTCAGGCGTACTACAGATTTTCCCTGCCTAGGGTAGGCTGAGCTTTAATGATTGTGGGGATCCGAATCTCCGGCAGCCGCGGACTAAGCTACCGTTAATTACCCTTCGCCTTTGGGGCGAGAGAACCACCGATTAACGAGTTAAACTGGTCATGCGAACTCAATGTGCGGTGTGCGTGTGTTTTTTAAAAGGGGGTTTTGGATATATCGGAAACCACGCAGAGTTTTTACGGGGGTCCCGCTACCCGGATAGCGGGCTGGGGGTCAAGGGGGCTAGCAGCCCCCTTGCGGGGTTCGGGGCAACGCCCCGGCCCAAAATTTTTTTTGAGGGGGACAGTGTCGTGGAGTATGTGTATGTATACATTTGTATATATATGTATATATATAAAAAAAGGGGGGGGAAAGACATCCAGAGGATGCGTGGGGCCAGCGACTGGGCGCTTGACCGCAAGCGCGCCACGTGTCGGCACGTGGACGCTTTGAGCTCGAGCGTAGAGCGCTGGAGCGCAAGCGCGCTGGAGCACAAGCGCGCCACGTGTCGGCACGTGGGCGCTTTGCGCTCGAGCGCTAGCGCACCAGCGAGGAAAAAAAGGGGTTTTTAGTCCCGGAAATTCTCTAAAGAGAAAATAGGGTGGAGTTAGACTCCTAAGATACTTTGGGTTAAGGAAATGGGTCCTTCTTCTTTCTTTGCTGGCCGGATCTTGGAGATAAAGAGATGTGGGATTTAAAAATCTTTTCTTTTTGAGATCTGATGGCAGATCTGAGTTCCCCTTAATGGGTTTTGTGGTGGAAAACTATTTAGTTTTGAAAAAGGAAGAGTAAAACTCTTGATTTAATTCAAAAGAAAGAAGAAAGTTTTGGAACCTTGAAGAAGGAAGAAAGATCTCAGATCTGAAACTTTTTTTGGAGAGAGAAAAAAAAGTTGTTGAGATATTTCATTATCTTTGCCTTTATAGGCTATACACTTTACACATAGCCCCTTGGGCTTCACAAAATGGCATTTTGCCTATCCCATGGTTCATGTGCCATTTCTTTTTGCACATAAGCCACGGGCTTTACAAAAATTTGGCTTTATGCCTATTTTTCTTACATTTATCCATAAAATAAAATAAAAGAAATGCAATAAAATTATTTATTACAAAATTTTTATCTTGGCATGGGGGGAGGCCAGGCGCTTCATGTTCGGGCTCGACCCGGGCATGAGCCCACTGGATCTGGGCTTGGGCCCACTTGGCTTGGGGTTGACTTTGATTTTGACTTGGTCAACCGGGGTGTAAATTTTTACCCCAACAAATTGCCCCTCATCAATAAATGCACACCACATATGTGGGTCGTGTGCATGAAATTGATGGATCCTCTTTTACTTGGAGGCGACCCGATTTGGTTCCCGCTTTTTGGGAAGCTAGCACTGCCCTTTTTACGACATGGACGGTCGTTGCTTGACATGTCTCCGAGACGGAGTGTCCGTGATAGACGTTTCCCTGGCCCGGAGTGATCTGGTTCCCGCTTTGTAGGAATCCTGCGTTGCCATTTTTACGGCATGGACGGTCAATGCTGCCCTTTTTGCGACTTGGACGGTCGATACTGCCCTTTTAGCGACTTGGACGGTCGATGTTGCCATTTTAGCGACGTGGACGGTCGATTCTGCCCTTTTTGCGACTTGGACGGTCGTTGCTGCCCTTTTAGCGATGTGGACGGTCGATGCTGCCATTTTTGCGACTTGGACGGTCGTGGCTGCCCTTTTAGCGACTTGGACGGTCGGTGCTGCCCTTTTAGCGACGTGGACGGTCGGTTCTGCCCTTTTTGCGACTTGGACGGTCGATACTGCCCTTTTTGCGACTTGGACGGTCAGTGCTGCCATTTTAGCGACTTGGACGGTCGTGGCTGCCCTTTTAGCGACTTGGACGGTCGGTGCTGCCCTTTTAGTGACGTGGACGGTCGGTGCTGCCCTTTTAGCGACGTGGACGGTCGGTCCTGCCCTTTTTGCGACTTGGACGGTCGATGCTGCCCTTTTTGCCACTTGGACGGTCGGTTCTTGATTTGACTTGCTCTGTTTCTTGCAGTGTCAGGGGTAGACTTGACTTGCTCCGCTTCTTGCGGTGTCGAGATTGGATTCTGACTTGCTCCGCTTTCTGCGGTGTCGGAGTGGAAGTTGACTTGTTGATTTTGATTTGGGTTGACATCAGCATCGCTATACTGGAATATGGTACCAGGAGCGAATCATCTATCATTGAGAGGATTTTGGGATTGTTTTACGCCCGTGGATTGTATACGGTTTTGCAGGATATATGATCCAGACCGTAGGGCCGGAAAAATTTCGGGATTTTGTTGGTGTCTGCATCGCTGCACTGGAATATGGTACCAGGAGCGACTCATCATTCGCCGTTGGGGTATGGGATTTGGAATTTGGTTGGCGTCTGCATCGCTGCACTGGAATATGGTACCAGGAGCGACTCATCATTCGCCATTTGGGGACTTGGAATTTGGATCTTGTTTGGCATCAACATTGCTGCACTGGAATAATGCCAGGAGCAACTCATCATTTGCCTTGGGAGGACTTGGGATTTGGGTTTTTGGTTGGCATCAGCACCGCTAACACTGAAGCGAAATGCCAGGAGCGACTCATCATTTGCCGTTGCCCGTTGGGGGACGATGGCTTAGGAGACAGGTTTGGGTCCCTATTACCTAAGGCTTTTCAATTTTATGGGCCGTGAGTTTCCCATAAAAGCATTTTCTTCCTACGAGTCGTAAGGATCCCGCAGGTGTATTTTCTCCTTAGGAATCGTGAGGATTCCTAAGTGTGTTGCTCCTTTATGAGTCGTAAAGATCTCACGCAGGGGTTTTCTCCTCACAAGGTCGAGAGGACTTTGCGAGTGTATTTCATCTCTTTTCACGAGTTTGCGCCCTTTCGGGTTATCGCAGACTCTCCGGTAGTCATGCTGTTTTTACGCACGGAGCCCTTTCGGGTTTTCATCCGTGCCCGTTTTGCTTGTGGACATACCGTTTATTTTTTCTATTTCTTTTATTATTATTTTTTTTTCTCTTTCTCTCTTTTTTTTACCGCTGGTGGGACTTTAAAAGTAGTCTCACCGGCAGGATTTGGGAGAGATAGGGGTCATTTACGCCCGTGGATTGTATACGGTTTTGCAGGATGTCTGATCCAGACCGTAGGGCTGATATGCTCAATTCGCCTGCGACTTAGAGCATTTACGTGTAGTATTTCTTGAGATATCGGCCATTGATGGGTGGCATGGGCCTTTCTCCCTCGGCACTTATTAGTTGGTAGGATCCTCCGTCGAACACTTTCTCGATGACGTATGGTCCTTCCCAGTTTGGTTCGAATTTTCACTTGGCATGTCGATTGGGGATAATCGGTCTTTTGAGGACCAACACCGATTCACCTTTCTTGAAAGCGCGGAGACGGGTTATCTTGTCATGGGCCCGTGACATTTGGGCTCGGTATAGCTCCAGATTTTGCTGTACCGCGAGCCTCTTTTCTTCGAGGGCATCGAGCTCTTCAAGTCGAAGGAGCACGTGTTCCTCCTCCATCAACTCGTGCTGAACGACCATTCTTAAGCTTGGAAATTCGACTTCGAGAGGGAGGACCGCCTCCACTCCGAAGAGCAATGAGTATGGAGTGGACTGTGTTGGAGTACGGTGCGTGGTACGATATGCCCACAACGCCTCGTGAAGTTTGAGATTCCAGTCTCTCTTGTTGGCTGAAGCATTTTTCCTCAGGAGCTTGCATAGAGTCTTATTGAAGGCTTCGGCTAGCCCATTGGCTCTTGGATTGTAGATGGAGGAATATCTCCAGTCTATCTTGTGCTGAGTAGCGAACCTTGAGGCATTGAAGCTCTTGAAGGAAGGCCCGTTGTCAGAAATGATTCTTCTTGGTGTACCAAAGCGGTATAGAATATTGTGTTGGAAGAATGTCAGAATATCTTTTGTCTTGACTTCTTTTAGCGGGACAGCTTCAGCCCATCTGGAGAAGTAATCAGTTGCGGCCAGTATGAACCGGTGGCCTTTGGATGACGGAGGATCAATTGGGCCAACAATGTCGGTGCCCCAGACTTCGAAGGGCCACGACGCCACCGTAGGATGCAATGGATTGGGATGCTTGTGAATAAAATCACCGTGAATTTGGCAGATATAACATTTCTTTGCATGCTCTCCGCGGTCCCGTATCATGGTGGGCCAATAATACCCAAGCCGTTTAATTTGCAGTGGCATCCTGGGGCCAGATTGGTGAGCACCGCAAACGCCTGAGTGAACTTCTTTCATGACTTTTTGGGTTTCGGTCGATGACAGGCACCTGAGCCAGAGTTGGTCATATGACCTGCGGTATAGCGTGTCATTTACAAACACGTATCGGAGAGCTCTCTTCTTCAGCTGAATCCTCGCAGATTTTTCTTCGGGCAGCTTGTCGTATCAGAGGTACTCTATGAAGGGTTCTCTCCAATCGGGCTCGTTTTGGATGATCGAAGCTTCTTCCGCAGGACTGCTCTTCTGTTCCGCGCTTTCCTCTTCTCGTAGAGAGACTGGGGGTAGAATTTGTCGGCTCCTGACTGTGATCAGAATTTCGTCCATGTCAGGATCAGCCAGCTCCTTGGCCAAGCGAGCGAGTACATCAGCCTTTCCGTTCAACGCTCTAGGGACTCTCGTTAGTTCAATATGAGTGAACCGTTTCATGAGTTCCACCGCTCGGCTTCTGTACCGAGCCAACTCGGGTTTGTATATCTTATAATTGCCGCTTACTTGGTTGACGACAAGCGGGAGTCACCGTAAACCCGTAGCCGACGGATTTCCATTTCTATGGCGAGCTCCAAACAAGCTATCAGAGCTTCATACTCAGCTTCGTTGTTCGTTCGAGGCTCGGTGAGAGCGAAAGAACGCCGTAGGGTTCCCATTGATGGCGTGATGAATACCAATCCTATCCCCGCTTTGACCTCCGGGACGCTTGATTTGCCGAAGCTCCTTATTGATGAGGCTCCATCGAAGTAGAGCTCCCAACATGGCTCATCTTTCTCGAGGTGCAGCACTTGTTCGTCGGGTAACTCACAATTTAGCGGCGACCCTTCTGGTATGGGATGAGCAGCGAGAAAGTCTGCAAGAGCTTGCCCTTTTACTGCTTTCTGAGGAGTATAAACTATGTCAAACTCAAGTAGCATGACAGCCCATCTTGCCATCCTGCCGGCTACGCTTGCTTTGGTCATCAAGTGTTTGAGCGGGTCGACCTTGGAGATCAGCATAACCCGATGAGCCAGCAGATAGTTCCTCAGCTTCTTCACAGCAAATATCAGAGCCAGGCATTGCTTTTCGATTGGGGAATAGTTGTGTTCCGCCCCGACTAGAGTTTGACTGAGGTAGTAGAGGGCATTTTCCTTTCCCTCCTCGTTATTCTGGGCGAGGAGCGCACCGAGTGACTCATCTAGCGCGGCAGTATAGAGAATCAACGGTTTATTTGGAATAGGAGCGGCCAGCACTGGAGGGTGCAACAAGTATTGTTTGATGCTTTCGAACGCTGCTTGACATTCGGCATCCCAGATAAAAGGAGCTCCTTTCTTCATGAGCTTTGAGAAGGGCTTACATCTCCCCGATAAATTTGAGATAAACCTCCGTATATAAGCAAGCTTGCCTTGAAAAGATCTTAGCTGGGCCAGACTCTTCGGATGGGGCATCTCCATGATGGCCTTTATCTTTGATGGGTCAACTTCGATCCCTCGATATCGGACTATGAAGCCCAGGAATTTTCCCGATGACACGCCAAAAGCGCATTTCAGAGGATTCGTCTTCAGGTCAAATTCCCTCAGTCTGGTGAGAACGGTCCTAATATCCTGGATATGATCGGCCTTGGTTTTAGTCTTAACGACCGGATCATCAACATAACATTCGATGACTTTATGAATTAGGTCATCGAAGATATTGGTCATTGCTCTTTGATATGTAGCACCTGCGTTCTTCAATCCGAACGACATCACCTTGTAACAATATATTCCGATCGGGGTTCGAAATGCTGTGTGCTTCTCATCCTCAGGCGACATCTTGATCTGATTATTTCCAGACGAGCCATCCATAAAGGTGAACAGTTCGTAATTTGAGGTGTCATCGACCATCATTTCCATGACCGGTAGCGGGAAGTCGTCTTTAGGACATGCCTTGTTGAGGTCCCTGAAATCGACATAAACTCGGATCTGCCCATTTTTCTTCTTCACTGGGACTATGCATGCGATCCAGTCTGCATATTTCTCTTCCCTGATGAAGCCGGCATCGATGAGTTTCTTGGTTTTCTTGATGACCTTTTCTTCCAACTCCCTTCTCATTCTTCGAGGAGCTTGTTTGACTGGCTTAGCATCAGGAGATATAGCCAGCTTATGCACGACTACCTCAGGGGAAAGGCCAGGCATTTCTTTGTACGTCCACGCGAAGCAGTCGACGAACTCACGCAGCAGGGCAATTATTTGCTCTTTCATTTCCTCCGACAAGAGTGAGCTGATGTAGGCCGGCCTTGGATTATCGGGCGTTCCTAAGTCAATCTCGGTTAGCTCGTCAAAGGTTGCTTGTCCACCATCTTCGAGCTCTTGAGGAGCTTCTTCTGGCTCGGCTATCTCGTCATCATCATTTGATCTTTCGCTGGCCTCACCAACATGGATCATGTAGCACGCTTTGGAATCAGGTTGAATGTAGCCTATGCCCCGTCTATCTGGAATTCGTCCATCGATGAGTGCTCGGACTTAGGGCGGATACCATAGCCCTTCGTAAAACTTTGCTTCGGACTCCGTTTGATATAACCGGCATCCGCACTTCTTAAAGTATTCCCACATATCGGGCGCATAGTATCTAGGATTGAGGACGGCTCTTATGCCCCTCTCATAGGGAAGGCACGCGACAGAAAGATCGTCCGGGTGCACAACGGGGTTTGACCTGTAAAACAGGATGCCCTTCTATCTATTTTTCCTTCCGGGTACGTAGAAAGTTTTCAGCTGGTCCACGGTAGAGACTGACAAAGCGTCGAGCTCTTTGCACATCCGTTCCGGCACCCTTGTGATGGCCAGGGACCCTTCTGCAACTTCGAAGGTCTCTCTTAGTTTCCCTTGCTGCATAGGGGTCCAATCTGCACAGCTGTTGCACGGCAGGTCCTCTTCTTCTGACTCTTCAGTGTCACTGCCAAGATGAGGGCGGACTTTGCTGCTAGATAGACCTTCAGTAACAGATTCGTCCGTATCGCTGCCGAAATGAGGGCGGGTTTTACGGAAGGACGGGCTTCCAGCGTCGGACTCATCAGTGTCGCTACCGAAATGTGGGCGCACTTGGGCGTTTTTACTTTTGAAAGTGACAACCGGTGCAGATTTGCTTTTGGGTCTTGGGGCCGGTCTATCCTCAGTCAGTTGTGGCTTAGCATTTTGGTGGTTCATAAAGTACCGAGAATCTTTATAGCGGACTTCATGCACACCGAACGGCTGGATGTCTCCGTCAATGCGTCTTTCTTCGCCATTTTTAGTATACTTCATGCATTGATGGAGAGTTGACGGAATGATGCCATAATCGTGGAGCCACGGCCGCCCCAAGAGAATCTTATAAGACGTGTCGGCGTCGATCACGTATATCTTAGCTTCAGTTTGCAGATCCCCGAATTTGATTGGCAGAGCTATGGACCCCAGAACTTGCTGGCAATTTTGGTTGAAGCCCTAAATGACAATCCTTTCTCTTGACAGGTGTCGGAAGTCCATTGACAAACTCTTCAGCGTCCGCAAGTTCATGATGTTCACTAAAGACCCCGGATCAATCAATATGCGATTAATCCGATCTCCGTCGCTGTACCCGGTCACGTAAAGCGGCCGATTATGCTCAGCCGTTCCCAGTAGCAAGTCTTCATCCTTAAATGTGACTGCGGCGGCATGCAAAGCGTGCGGAGCTTCTTTCATATTAATTTCCGCAAAGTGAGCCTGATACCGCTCGGGGTTTTGGAGAGCGTGAATAAGAACATTTCTAAGCTCCTTAGATAAGACCAAGACGTCGTAGATGCTCAGGAGAGACGGAAGCCTTCGAAGGTGAGCCAAGACATTATAGTCCACCGAGGAAGGACTTGAGTTTTGATCAGCCGGTTCTCTGCCATCTTCATCATTAGCCGCATGTTTTTCCTTCCCTTTTGGGGCGTTGCCCTGATTTGGTGGTAGAGCCCTGCCGCTTCTGAGCTGGATTTGATTGGCCTTTGTGGCGAGCTCCTCATCTTCTTCGAGAAAACAGAGCTCATCCTCGGAGTCGCTGCCAAGATGGATAGCGTAGCAGGTCACTACTGGGATCTCTTCATTGGAGTCTTCTTCTAACTCCTCCAGAATTTCAGCCGCTTGTACAGGGAAGAACTCCTTCAATTGAATCAATGTTCTTTCCTTTTGTTCATATTCTTCGAGAGAATCGATATATTTTTGAATGGTCGATCTCCCTGCAGACTCTTTTTCGCGCCTAGCTGCACTTTTCTTCTTCTTGAGCTTCTTGGATTTTGAGCCTGATGGAGCCGCATTGGCAGCTGGACTGGTAGGCTTCTTCTGCCCTTCCCGTTCCGTCCTGGGTTCTTTCCGAAGTAGCTTTATCATCTTCTTCGTCTTATTAGATGTGCGTACTCCACGGAGGCCGTGATGAGTCCGTTTCATTTCTCAGGGCAGCGGGTTCGGCTGTCTGCTCCCAGAAGGCTTCAGTTTCTGTCTGTATAAAGTTGGTGGTTGCAACTTGATTGTTCACCAACACACTTTTGGACAGCTCGATTTCTCCAGCCTTGTACTGCTTCTCGACCCAGTCTTTGAAGATATAGCAATCCTCGATCGCATGGCTCACTACTCGGTGGTACGGGCAATACAGAGGATTGTCGGTCATTTTTGCTTCTTGGGGTCTTTTCGACTCCGGCAATTGTAGGCCGTTGTTCAAGGCATCTTTAAATATCTTGCGGACCTTATCCCTTCTGAAAGAGTAAACCTTGTTCTTTTTCTCCTCTAGGGAAGGCCCATCTCCTCCCAGCAATGGCTTTCGAGACCGGTTGGTTTTGGATTCGCCCGCCCTTCGCTTTTCTTCATTGTCGGAGGCATTGAAGACATTGGTACTGCTGGAACTCCCGTTTCTACGATTGTCGTCCCGCTTGCTTTTTCAAGTTTTGTCTCTCTGAGAGTCCGGCGGGGACTCTTGCTTCGAGCGTTCTAGCATTTGAACTTTCTTGGTTAGCTCCTGAAATGTCTTAAGGCCCGCTGTACACAAGAATGGGACCATCCAATTGCTGAGGTTCCCAATGAGAAGGCTGACGGACTGGTCCTGCTCCAGCGGCTGTTCGCACTTGACTGTGAGATTACGCCATCGGGCGATAAAGTCGGTGTTGCTTTCATTCTTCCCCGGCTTAGTCCTCACAAGGTCGGCAATGGAGATTTTATCACTGACACTCATGAACCTTTGCCGAAACAGGGACTCCATTTGGGCAAAGGTAATGACGGACCCGTCCGGTATACTCGCATACCAGTCGAAGGCAACGCCGGTCAGGCTGTTGACAAACTGACGAAGAAGGAGCGCGTCATTGCCCCCTGTATTTCCGCACGATGCTTTGAAGTGGGCGACGTGCTGATTTGCATTCCCCGTTCCATCAAATCTTCCGAACTTAGGAATAACGTAGCCGCTTGGGAACTCAATCAGATCGTACTGCGCGGGATATGGCCGCCCACTACTGCCGATTTCTTTCTGAGCTTCAGCTTCGGCCACCAATATTTTAACCTTGCTGGTGACCAAATCCATTATCCGATCCTGTGTTAGCGGGATAATGCTATCTGGGGCCAAGGCGTCCCCAGAAGCGGAATGTGGCCGGCTTTCATGTGGCTCGACCAGTCTTGGTCCTAAAGGAACAAGCATTGGCTGCCTCGGATTGTCATCACCCGGCTGATTAGTAGCGGCTTGTGCCTGATTGGGAGGCGCTCGAGAAATTTGAGCCGTAAGCTGCATCACCACGTTCGTTAAGTCATCAATTTTCGAATAGAGCTTGGTCATCTCTTTATCTTTGCTTCTGAGCTGTTTTCGAAGCTTTTGAAGCAGCTCTTGCTCCGCAGTCCTGGGGCGGAAGGTTGGCTCTTCCTCGCTGTCCGAGCTTGACTCTGCATGGACCGAGGGGTCTTTCTGCCTATCATCCTCATCGAGAGGGTTTTCTTCATCAAGTGGGGGCGGCTGTTCTTGGGCAGCGGCAACCACATTCAGGCTAGATTGGGCTTGGGATGTGGTGGCCCCATCCTTGCTTCTGCTGTGAAGGTTGTCGCTGGGGCGCCCGCCCGCCATATAGACCGTATGGATGACATATCCAGCCGTCTTTTTATTATCGGCGGCTGATTTCACGGATCGCTGTCTTGGCCCTCCTGTTTCGGTAGCGGGCAGTCGATTGAAGGCGGATGGCCTGGCCGGATTCTTGAATGGTGCTGGCGCTTCTTTTCTGGATTTTCCCCGCTGCTTTCGTGCGGCACAAAGCGCCCGATAGACTCTTGAAGAGACAGTGTCATACCTTTTCTGTTGAGGCCGGGACACGTCTCTTTGTAGCATTGTTCGGACCGCTGTCTTCTTGATTCTGGCGGTCATGGCATTTTTCTGAACCCACTTCAGAGGCTCGAAGGAATTGCTGATTCTCACGTCCGACTTAGCCGTCGTCGCGGGGCGACCATGCACTTGGAACTTCACAAAATTCCATTTGGCCGAAGTCCTGGCCCTCTTGTTGGCTCGATACCTGAGCCGCTTCTGTCTTAACTTTTCTGTTCTAAGCACCTGGCAGGCTTCGGCTCTTTGGGAAGACGCCGCAGACCGGGCAATGGAAGGCTTTGGAGATACGCTCAATTGTGCATTTGTTGGAGTCATCGCCTGAGCTCGTCCGCAACATTTGATGTTGCCCTTTGTACCGGAGTTCTTGCCCCCTGCTGGAGTACCAGAGAATCGTTCAGACACCGTCTTAAGTTTTGGTTGTGGTGCCTTGGCGATCACGACATTCGGCCTCTTGCCCCTTGGGACCGGTTTGGCCACCTGTTCCGCCGGGATTTCCTCCAGATGAGCGCTTCCGGCAGGGTAGATGATGACGGAGCCAAACTGGCGGGGCGGTTCCTCCCACTGTCGACTGAGGCTTGCGGGGAGGACCACACGAGCGTTGATCTTGACCACGTACGGAATCGGGGTCACGTTGGAAGCTGAATTCGTCTGGGGAGACATTGTCGTCGAAGGTTGATTGCTGCACAGAAAAAAAAACATCATTTCAGTATAGACAATCGATATGTATATTGATTGAGTTCGCATGAACGTTTAACCCGAAATATGGGAGGAGAGATTAGTCCCACCGGGCATGCCAGAGTCTGTAGAGTGTTTTTCGTCACCCCATTGAGATGGGAATACGCGCACGCTTGTCAGGCGTACTACAGATTCCCCCTGCCTAGGGTAGGCTGGGGTTTAATGATTGTGGGGATCCGAATCTCCGGCAGCCGCGGACTAAGCTACCGTTAATTACCCCTCGCCTTTGGGGCGAGGGAACTTCCGATTAACGAGTTAAACTGGTCATGCGAACTCAATGTGCGGTGTACGTGTGTTTTGTTTTAAAAGGGGGTTTTGGATATATCAGGAGCCACGCAGAGTTTTTACGGGGGTCCCGCTACCCGGATAGCGGGCTGGGTGTGTATGTGTACATTTGTATACATATGTATATATATAAAAAAAAAGGGGGGAAAAGACATCCAGAGGATGCGTGGGGCCAGCGCTTGAGCGCAAGCGCGCCACGTGTCGGCACGTGGGCGCTTTGCGCTCGAGCGCAGAGCGCTGGAGCGCAAGCGCGCCACGTGTCGGCACGTGGGCGCTTTGCGCTCCAGCGCCTGGGCGCTTGAGCGCAAGCGCGCCACGTGTCGGCACGTGGGCGCTTTGCGCTAGAGCGTGAGGCGCTGGAGCGCAAGCGCGCCACGTGGCGGCACGTGGGCGCTGTGCGCTCGAGCGCAGAGCGCTGGAGCGCAAGCGCGCCACGTGTCGGCACGTGGGCGCTTTGCGCTCGAGCGCTAGCGCACCAGCGAGGAAAAAAGGGGGTTTTTAGCCCCTGAAATTCTCTAAAGAGAAAATTGGGTGGAGTTAAACTCCTAAGATGCTTTGGGTTAAGGAAATGGGTCCTTCTTCTTTCTTTGCTGGCCGGATCTTGGAGATAAAGAGATGTGGGATTTAAAAATCTTTTCTTTTTGAGATCTGATGGCAGATCTGAGTTTCCCTTAATGGGTTTTGTGGTGGAAAACTATTTAGTTTTGAAAAAGGAAGAGTAAAACTCTTGATTTAATTCAAAAGAAAGAAGAAGCTTTTGGAACCTTGAAGAAGGAAGAAAGATCTCAGATCTGAAACTTTTTTTGGAGAGAGAAAAAAAGTTGTTGAGATATTTCATTATCTTTGCCTTTATAGGCTATACACTTTACACATAGCCCCTTGGGCTTCACAAAATGGCATTTTGCCTATCCCATGGCTCATGTGCCATTTCTTTTTGCACATAAGCCATGGGCTTTACAAAAATTTGGCTTTATGCCTATTTTTCTTACATTTATCCATAAAATAAAATAAAAGAAATGCAACAAAATTATTTATTACAAAATTTTTATCTTAGCATGGGGGGAGGCCGGCCGCTTCATGTTCGGGCTCGACCCGGGCATGGGCCCACTAGATCTGGGCTTGGGCCCACTTGGCTTGGGGTTGACTTTGATTTTGACTTGGTCAACTGGGATGTAAATTTTTACCCCAACAATCCCATAACTAGCTGGAAGCAGTATGAGCTGGCATTCGTGCCTGGGGTGGCAATCAATACGGTAGCGTGAACATCCCCGAAAGGTGTCTCATGACTATGATGGAGCTTTGTCTAGTGTGAATATCACTCAAGTGCACCGGTATTTCCACCCTTCAGTTCCATAATAAATAATAAGTCTAAACTGGTAAAATATCCACATCCAAGATACTGAATAACTCGCGTCTCATAAAGAAAGGTAAATAAGATAATGGGTAGGTATAGCACATGATGTGAGTTTAGTGTTGAGTATCAATAAGTATTGTAAACGTTTTAGTTTGTCAAATAAGGGTCCGGATACTCGCGATTATTCTGTTGTGGCCATGGAACAACAACTGGGAAAGTGAAATGTACCATTTCACTTCCCGGGATCATGATCGAGTAGTAGGGGAATCCGAGTTCCGAATCTCCTTGCCTAATCAAACTACTTATCCCCGTGGTTCAGTATAAAGGTTTTGACGAATTAGAGTTAGTGCGTATACCTCTAGGCATTGAATTTCTACATTGTATGTCATCCACATATTGGACCATTCGCTCTCAAGTAGGGTTAGTATTCGTCCGAATATCGGGTTAGTAGTTGTCCACACATTAGACCATTCACCCTAAGTAGGGTTAGTATTCGCCCGAATATCGGGTTAGTAGTCGTCCACACATTGGACTGTTCACCATGCCTGTAGGGATCCTCAAATATAAGTATTCCATACCTAGGTCCGCACATTCTAACCCTAACCGTATCATGTGTCATGTATGTCATAAACTGGAAATCAAGAAGTTGATCTCATTTAATATGGCATTCCACAACCACTTATTTTATCTTGTTATCTTCTTAAGTTTGTAAGGTACTTCGTATCATCTTATAAAACACTTAGTTAATAAAGGATAATAGTGTTTAATTATATTTATTGTTTATAAGAAAACCATGATGTTTGGAATATTTATCGTTTTGGTTACCCATAATATTTTAATGAGAAAATATCCTTTTAATAAAAGGTTATAGTATTTATTTGAAAATTATCTTTTAATAAAGTTTTAGATATCCTTTTGGAAAATATCATTTATAAGGGTTATGGTCTTTGTTGAAAATAGCCTTTTAGTAAAGATCAAGGTATTTAAATGAAATTATCTCTTTTTAGGATGGATTGAGCTATTTTATTGTAAATAATAATTTTATGAAATTATTGTGTTTTAAGTTTGAGGTAACGTTTTAGAAAATACGTTCGTGTTGGCAACCACTGCATATGGACGGCAGGATTTGTGTCCTTTTCAGGGACGATTGTCTATCAACAACGAGGTACTCGCGTAAAACATTGCCCTATTATTAGGGTACCTCATTAAACTTTAATTAACATTCTAAGAAGAATTAATATAAAGATTTCCTTTCGAGTGAAAGAGGCTAAGTTGGAAAAAACCATATGCCGTTATTTAGATTTAGTATTATCCCATTTCAAAGGGTAAAAGGATTTAACAAAATTACAGTAGTTGGTGAAAAAAGTGTTAGTAACATATATATATATATATATATATATATATATATATATCGTATCTAAAAGATTTATTACAAATATTTTATCTCATATGGATATTTTAAACAAATATAACTTTTTAATAAAACGAGGGTATTTTGTGGAACTAACCTATTTCGAGATCACAAAGATAGCATGAGTAAGTGTGGGTATGTAAGGGGTGAATTGATACCTCATGGGTTATAACATTAAGCATATCATGTTCCATATTGTATGAGAGGGCAACATTTTTGCATATAGGAGTGATTAAAGAAACCATTTTAAACATGAGTCAACACTATTATCATTAACAGGTACCAAAACAGACATGCAGAAATATTTTTAACATTATCTTAATATGAGATTGAGAATTAGGACTTGAAATCAAGATTATTATGAGAAAGAAGGCGAGAGACAAGTGGGGAGAGACGGATCCTAGCTTTGGTTAGAGTTGAATGTCGATGAGTTGAAACGTAGGCTTGCACTAAATCCTCAATAGCTCCGCGCTCGGATTTTTTCTTGATATTTGAGTGGAACCACAGCGTTGGCGTCGTCAATACGAAGGCGTGGATATTTTTTTTCAGAATTTTTGGAGTTCTGAGATGTGAGAAATCAGTGTTTGAAGGTGTCTATTTATAGGGGTTTTTAACCAACCATAAAATCCAAAAAATCTGTTAAAATCCCCCAAAATCCGCGCCCCAAATGATTGCAGAATCATCAGCCGCCGCTGCCAGCGCTTCGTGGCCATTGGATCTTGATCCAACGGCCGAGATCGCGCCGCCAAGCCTATTCACCCACGCCACGCGTCACGCGTGTGGGGATCACGCGTTTTCGCGTGGCCCCCACCACGTGGGCGCCGCTGGGTGATTCTGGGCCGTTGGATCTTGTATCCAACGGTCTAGGATCAAGGGATTTAATATTTTTTTTATAAATAAAAATACTAACTATTTATTATTTAAAAATTGAATTTGGTTTTAAAAAATTTGTTAAAAATAGTTAAAAATACGGGAAAATTATGGAAAAATTTCAGAAAATATATTTTATTGTTATCTTTAGTATAAAAATAATTTTGGGCTAAAACTAAATAATATATCCATATCTATGGTATTTGCTAGTTATTATAATTATTTAAAAAAATCTATTTTATTCTAAGAAATATTTTAATTACGAAATAATTATTTTAATCGATAATAAAAATATGTAAATTATTTTGAGGCATAATAAAATTTTATTAAAACATTTTATGCCCAGAAAAATATAAATAGATTTTAGAAAATTCTTTTATCATATCTCAATGCTTCGAAAGTTATTAACATTACTTTAAAAATATTTTTCTATCAACGAAACACGTAAATACTTATTTGATACTAGAAATTTAAATAAAATATATTTTATTAGGTATTAGAAAATACGGTCGTTACAATCTACCCTCCTTAAAATAATTTCGTCCTCGAAATTTCCGAAGGTGGGTAAAGAAGAAGGGAAAAAAATCACCAAGAAAGGATATCGTGGTTTAAAAATTTTGGGTCTCGCTCTCTCATCTCGTGTCCTCGCTTCCGTGTATGTCTGCCTAGTAGTTCTTTCTTCATATAGTTTTAGCCAGCTGGATTGTCTTGTCGCTCAAGGTTTCATCTTTCTAGTATCCCGACCGGTTACTGCTCGTAGGTTATGCCAACCTTTCCGTGATCTCGGAACGATCAAAAGTATGGCTAGGGTTGCCAGCATACCCTCCAAGAAAAGTAGCAAAAGTAGGCTATACACAAACCCACCGTCTCCTTCTAAGATGTTAAGCGGCCGATGAGTCGTGGGCTGAGCTTTCCGCGCTCGCTGTATTGTATCACCATATCCACTTTTTTCCTACAATTATCTCAATCTTACAAATTCTCCATCTTCAGAATCGTCCCAACCGATCGGCACTTCTCCTATATAAAACTTGACCCCTCTCATCCGCCTCATATGTTTCAACCATCCGTGTCCTCACGTTCTCCTTAGAGTAGTGTTTTTATATTTTCAAGATGGATATCACAATCGCCAGCTTTAGATCTGAACATGATGGTTGCGTCCACAAGTCGTTAGTTGTCTTGACGCAGATGCAACTATATCGCCGTGCGGATATCTCGCACCACCAAGTCCCTTCTCCGAAATATCGTAGTGGATGTTTAAAACTTCTGGGTTTGCTAAGAATGACAAGAATGGTTGTGATAGTTATGATATATTCTCCTTAGAATAATTTCAAATTTTGAAATTTCCAAAGGAGTAGCCACTACGAGGCACGGAAATGAGTAACGCTGTCAGGAACCCTCTTTGCTGCATGTGTCGCCCCCGAGAGTTGGTGTATCATTTGATGCATGGAAAGTCTTTGAAGGGTTTAGGTATAAGGAATCGGAAAATGTAAAATCGGTAGTTGCTTCCGGATAGAAAAGTTTGGAAGTTGAAGGAAGGTTGTGAATTGATGGAAAACTTGAGAGCTATAACATAAAGGCAACCGGTCGAAATTACGGAAACTAGAGGAATTAAGGCGAGTCTAATTAAGATTTGCATCGAAAGATAAATAAGTATGGTATTAAAGAAAGGTTGAAAAAGAAAAGAGTACCTCTGCTGTCTTGCCACGCGGCATCAGCCTTCTCAGCTGTCATAGTGAAGGTCTGGTGTTTGGGTCCATTCCGCTGCGCTTGCTGAAAAACACGCTCCTGTGATGGCAAGGGTGGTCCCTTTTGGTGATGCCCCTTGACCGGTTGGTTTAGTGGGGGAAAGTGGCCGGTTTCCCTGTGTTGGTGCCCCATAATTAGCCGGCTTGTTGACGGGACCTAATTGTCTCCCTCTTTGAGGACAGTCCCCAATAGCATGATCCGGAGACCCACAGACTATGCAAAGTTTGTTCAAAATACGACAGTCTCTCATGTAGTGTCCAGCTCTACCGCAATGGTTGCATGGAACGGACGGTTTTATGAAGATAGTTGGTCCTGCTGATCTTTTGGGTTGTTGTCTCCCGCCGCGCACCCGTTGAGGGGGAGGAGACGGCTGGTGCTTGGATCGTCGTGATGATCGCTCATCATTAGGTTAAGATCGGAAGGCGAACTTTTGTTTTTGTGGAATCAAGAACTTCACACAGACGGCGCCAGCTGACGCGACCTGGATCGCGCCAAGATGTTACCTTCCATTGATCTGCTGATGGCGGCGATGGGTGGCTGAGATTGGATCTGGAGGCTGTCGCTCCTGAAGCGTGTGGATCTCAATGGGTTAGAGGTTGTGGATGCCGAGCTACCTGTAAGGAAGTCCCGGGGTGGTGTACCATCGAGGACCCTCCGACGGTCAAGTTGGACTAGAGATCCGAGCAGAGTAACGGCTTAGTAGAGTAAAAAATGGTTTACTTGAACCGTCTGAAGAAGGGGTTTATATAGCACTGGCATCAGGCGAGGCAGGCGCGAGAATCACGCCGGCCGTTACGCTCCCGACGTCACGTCCGTGTGATGAGCGGGACCTCCCATTAATGACGAGACAGGCTCGTTAATGGGGGATCGTGGTGGTGTGGAACGTGGGATGTGGCCGGCGGAGATTTCGCGCATGGCGAGATTCGCGGGATGGCGGTTACGCCTGCAAGCGGTGCCGTTGGTCGGTCGATGAGACCGAGGAAGATGATCTCGGCGGGAGAGTTCGCGGAGGAGCGGGAGAGCCGAAATATCTTGGTTCTGCGGTAGCTCGGAGACGAGCTGTGAGGCCGAGGAGGCCAGTTGTGCAGGGGGCTCGGAGACGAGCCAGCGTTCGCTTGGTAGGACGAACGTAGGTGGTCTGGTCGGCCACTGTAGGTCCTTTCTTGTGAGCCCTGGGACACGTCATCTGCCACATGTCATGATCTGGGAGATCACCGATATCGAGCATCATCAAATTCCCCTCCATCTCTGGGCCTCCCCTGCCTCATCTACGAGCCTCTCCCAAGTCCCCGACCTCCCTGCCCTGTTTCCGCGCCCCTCGCACCCCAATTTTTTTTTAATTACTATAGTTAATAGTTAATAACTACATGAAATATTATTACTATTTAATAATTAATTATTTGTTTTATGATAAGGGCAAAATGTTCTTTTATTGCGAAATTTAACACCGTTAACTTAAACCGTTAACTCATGGTAGTTTCATGATAGTTTTAAAGTTAATGGTAGTTTTGTTAAAATAAACTAATCCATTCAGAGTTTTCAGTAAATATGCCTTAAAGCTATTGCCAAGTTTTTGAAGAGAAGCTGTTCAAAGTTATTAGAAATAGAAGTTCTTAATGCACTTGCTTGCGAAATTGTTTCCCTATGTATGTTGATGGCTTTTGACCTAAATTGGTGCAGTTTTTTTTATTGATCCATTGTGCTGAATTTTTCATTTGCTTTTGCATACCCCCACTGACGCACATGCGGGAGGGGATCGATATCAAGACATTGGAGAACTCAAGATGGAACTTGTGAAACCCGTTGTCAAAATAATGTACCGATAATTCATATCTAAGATGCCGATGTCGTCGATACAAGGCTTATTGTTGAGTGACAAAGTAATGTTCTTGCATGAGGGGGTACCACAACTTACACACACACTTCACTCTCAGAAACAGATTTCGCAAGGACCCGTCTCAGTATCTCAATGATAACTTCACGGGCACAGAAATTGTGTCCTTGCTCTCTCTTTCTGTGTCATGCTCTGGGCGATACAACACATCTAGAATTTAAACTGAAACTTACATGGCAAAATGATTAAAAAAGATAAGAACATTCGCAATGCTGCATCTTTCTGGCACAGATGCTTGTTTTCATCATTAACTCAAGCCATGGATACAATTGTTAGACAGGAAAAAAAGCAAACAACTTCGAAGCATAATATAGGAAGCTGATAGCTGCTTATATTTATGTCAGAACTTAAATACAATTTGTCCCGTTGGCGAAATCATTATATAGTTTTCTAATGAAGCAACAATTTGCTCTGTTGGCGAAAGATACTGCATCCGTATGTTGAACTGACTATTTCTAAAAGTAGAGAAAATTGCAAAAATGCGAAAAAGGTAACCGGAAGCGAGGCAAGCAAAGTTACTGGAAGAGCAATCCACTTAATTTCATGGCGAAGCATAATGGTCAGTGTCGCACCAAACGCTATCATTGTGCTTGCTATGGAAAGGAAAAGCGAGAGAAGTCCGACGATCAACCTCTTGGGCAACACACGGAGGAAGTCTTCTTCAGCATATCGAGAAGTGAGTACCGCCAAGAACATTAGCACCGAAGTAGAAGATGAAAACAATGCAATAGCGTCCGATATCGCAAATACCATGAAGGCTCTCTGTTTCAAGTACAATGGCGTACCGTCACTTTGATTTCCACCCGGGACGGTAAAGGCAGCAGCAAACGCTGCCGTGATAATCAGGGCCGCGACAACTGTAAATGAAGTCGCTGTATTTTTCATCCATTGTTCTCCTTCTTTGACCAAATCGGCGTGTTCCTTGGTAAACGTGATCCTTGGTGTTATTCTATCTTCTTTGGGAGTATGTCGTGCGAGTTCTTCAACTTCCTACAAGAAATAGCTCACATTTATGTATGATCACTGCGCCGTATGTCGGTCTTGGGTGTTTTAGGCAAAATTATTAAAAATATTCTTTACATTCATTGTCTAATTTGTCTCCGCAGAAACAAAATTCCGAGACATTGGAATGAAAATAGTTACCTTTAGCCATTGCAGTTCCCTCTGCATTTGCAAAGCTGCACCAGGTACGGAGTTAAGCCGGCTAGGAGGCGCCAACTGTGCTACCGTCTCTAATATGGTGTCTTCACCCAAGTATAATTTATGCGCGCTCATTTGATATATGAGATTGTAAACCTTTTCTTGTCGATGCTTGATTGCGATGTTAATCAAGAAACCCACATCGGATTTTTTATACCAAATCAAGCCGGGGTAAACCCGAAGACACGCCTCAACAATCTCAGGAATCCCAAATTCAGCTGCTGTGGTCATTGCTTCTCCTAATACATTCCATGCAATCTCATGTTTCTTCTTCGAAATGATCTTCGAGCACATGCCCGTGATCAGTTCTCGTGTTTGTATATGCTTCAGCTTCAGCTCATGCATGTGCTTGATAAATGGTGCGGCTGCTTTGTACATATAACAGTGTTAGAAAAAAGCGATCGGAGAACTTTATAGAGAGGCTGGTTGAAAATGGCTCATACCCAAGTGATGAATAGCACCCCAAAAGACTTCATTCATTTTGCGGCATCCTATATCATAAATCAGAATATGAATAACAGAAAGGAAACAAGGGAGAAACAAAACAATTCTTTTATGTTTTGGCTATACTAGTTTTGATGTTTTAAGAATCAGAGCACCAAATCTTTTCACCAAAGAAATTTCATTTTCTTAAAGAAAATGAGTAGCGATATCATACCCGATTTGAAGAAGTTGAGAACATGGGCGTCGACCTTGCATTCACTTCTCTTATGCATTTTAATACCTTGAATCTCTTTGATGGACTTGCCAAAAGCTTCCTTCGAGTTTATAGAAATCCCTTAACAATGAAAGAGACATTGGATGGTGATGTCTAGAAAAGTTATAAATTTTGTGTCGGACTCCCAATGATGCATATAACTACACCTTCATGAGTGTTTAGTTCCCTTAATAGATACTTGTTAATGTCCGCACTCATAAGAGGTCAAACTTTCAACCGCAAAACCCGCAATGTTTTTCTCCGATCCGATCGGTCATCATGATCTACATGCTCAAAAAGGCCATATGTATGAAAATTCATGACATTTCGAGAGTTTCGAGCGCATCAATCAAGTTATGACGTTTTTCATGTATCGAAAAAACTGTTTGTATTGTAATTCACTGAATATATGCGTAGAGGAGTCATAATCTGGTGATTTTCATACATAAGGCTTTAAGAGTATGTAGACCACGGTGACTGGTTGGATCGGTAAAATACATGGCATGGCAGATTGTATGTGTGAGAGTTTGGACTCAAAATAAGAAACGAGGCCGGGCCTCATAGGATCAGCCCGCGTGCGTGTGTGTGTGTGTGTAGAGAGAGAGAGAGAGAGAGAGAGAGAGAGAGAGTTGTTACATCTATAAATGAAGTCCTGCCAAAACCATAAGTTCCACCCGCTCCGGAAAGACCGAGTTTTTGTTGCCAATACTTGCAGGGCAGTCTTGTTATTCCTATCCCTCTCAGTGATTAATTCAGGATAGTTCGCCACCAGATACAAGGCCACATCTGCAGCAGATGATCATAGGATTCGATTTTAATGGGATTGAAATTCAAAGGACCACGTGAAAGGGTGTTAAAATCTCATAACCTAACTAACAACAAGAGCTTAAGCCCTTTTGGGTAGAGCAAGCAAGTGGTTAGATCGATCATGGGGATTAATGGATTAATTAATTACCATAGAATTCGGCATCAATGGAAAGGGTGAGGAGATCGGCACCGGCAGAGGCTCTATAAGGGCTGGTCCCGTCCTCGCCAACCTCGTCCCTGGTGACGTCCAGCAGGTACCACACCAAGTCCCTTCGGGCGTACCAGGCCGCCAACTTCAGCGGGGTGTTACGGTAAGGGTTCTGGACCAGGGGCAGGTCCGGGTCTTTGGACACAATGAGCTCGGCGGCCCTCTTATTCCCTGCCTTGGCCGCATAATGGAGGGCGTTGTTTCCGCCGTAGCTGCAGGTCCTCAGCTTCTCCACGGATGAATGCTCGCAGATCCATTCGACGAGTCTCTCGACGAATGCGTGGGACCGGTTGCTGCCGGCGGCAATGTGGAGCGGGGTCTCCCAGTAATAGGTGATCTGAGCGGTGGCCGCCTCCGGGTCGGCCTTGAAGATCTCGGCTGCGCTGTCCCAGTCGTCGTCGATTGCGGCCTTGTATAACGGGATGTACCCCACCACGCAGTCGTACTTTCCGTCTGCTGCCATTAATTAATATTTTCCCTTGCTTCAGCTTCAGCTTCAGCTTCACAAGAAGAAGAAGAAGAAGCTTAATCAATTAGTTGTTCTGAAATGAAATCGTGCCACTCATCGAAGTCAACGCCACTAGATCAAGGGAGTTGATGATCTTGGAGAAGAGTGGGGGGGAGTGATTGATGGTCTTGGAGAAGAGAGGGAGGAAGTGATGTTATCACAAGTAGTAGGAGAAGGAGTTCATTGAAACAAGAATTTTGATGGTGTCCTGATTAAATTTACGGAGCAGGAGGTGGGTATATAGCTAGCTGTTGGTGGTTTGGTTCATTTTTTGGGGGGTGGGTGGGGGACAGGGAGCGGCTTGCGAGGGACGTTTCAGATTCATCAAAAATTGAAACCAACTAATTGTATCAAATAAACCCGTCGGGTTCGGGTTTAGCGCATTATAAACCCGTCGGGTTCGGGCAGGTTTTAAGTTCGGGTTTTAATTTTCTGGTCCGATAAAAAAATTAATGAAAACCGGTCCAACCCGGACCCGGATTCGACTAAAAACAAAAGAGGAAATATATGAGTGGTTAGGTTGATAGTTTGTGTAAATATTATATTATTAGTATTATATATTTTTTTTAAGAAAATGGGCTAGAGTGTTACTTTAGGCATTCAACTGCTCTGACAAGTCTCCGAGAGTATAGGACTTGAGGGGCTATTTGCAAAGTCTTCGGGGGCTTATCGTTAAAACTATCGCCTATAAGTTTTGTACACCCTAGGCTTCATTTTCTTTATATTTTTTAGGGTAAATTTGTTACTTATACAATAATAAATCACCATTTTAGCAAATAACTAGAGTACCAACTGAATACCGTAACCAATTGGACTTAACTTTGTTGGTATTAATTTTCTTTTCAATTTGAAAGGTCACAATTCTGATCCGGTTGATTTCAAAAAAAACCTAAATATATACCATAACCTTTTACTTTCACTTTGCTACCTTGATGCTGTTAGCAACTAAATACCACAAAGTTTTCCTTTTTGCACTTGTTAACCTAACGCCTAAACACTGTTATCCGACACCGATTGTCTCCGATCAGTCGGTCTCTACCCTTCCTTCACCTCCGGTGGTCTGCCGCCGTTGCCGCGGCTCGCCCGGCCGCCTCTCGTCGTTGCTTGTCTATCGACCATCATCCTTGTCGACCGCCCATCGGCTGGCTATCATAGACCAACAACCTTTGGCTGCCGTTGCCTGCTTGTTCACTACTATTCATCGACAATCATCAATATTCGTTGTTGTTGTTGCAAGTTGTATATATTACCATTAACATTAACGATTAGAGTATATCGATCACGTTAATGTAATATTCCTTAAAATGAGATACCGAAATATTACATTCCTAGTAATTAATGTGTAAAGTTCCACTAATCTTTCATACTGTGTACCAAGCTCTCTCCTCGTATTATTCTCTTAAAAGATTCGGCTGACTAGTTATCCAAATCTATTAATGATAAATTGGTTTGTCATGATATGAAATGAGTTCCGGTAGCAACTTTCATGGTTCTGTAGGTTAAAGGAAAACTTTCTGAACGGCTCCAAGTGTACACATAAAAAAAGAAGAAAACAATAATGGAGGATAAACGTCTTCAGAGAAAAACTCTTCCATAATGTTGAAAACAGTCAATACTACATCATTTTCCTCGACGATCGGCATCCAACATCATTATCTTTATCGATGTTTAAGACGTAGATAAACCAAATTTCATATAATTTTAGTGAATAATGGTCCCGCAGGAACACCGCAGGCTCATAATTGTAGTGTCCAGACTGCATCCCTGTAGGGCCGAGAGACTATTTATACATAGACCCTGGGTCCCAAAGGGTCTGCAGTCTGGACACTACAGTTTTGGACCTGCAGTGTCCATGTTTTCTCATAATTCTTACAATTTTTCACCGAATTTGAATTCCACAATATGACTACAGATAATTGTACAATCATAGATTTTGCTAGATTACAGTACTAGTAGTTAAGGTCAGCATATGTAAACACAGAGAAATTACAAAATAAAAAATAAAAAATTAATTAATTAATTAAAGCATATGATTGAAAGTTGAAAGTCACAAATTACATATAAGCAACGCTATCAAAAGTCAGAGTCTCAATCAAGAAGATAAATCTTTGAAGCAAGCTTTAAGCATTGCTCCAAGGTTTCTTCAAAACCAAAATCGGCTACATTAAACTTTCCTTGTATGGAGTAACATTCTGACCATAAGATTTCACCGAATGGTGCGGCCTCACGAACTTCTTCTTCTTAAGACCGTAACGATCAAATCTGTCACCCTTATGCCAAAACATTATCCTATCCCTAATAACCACCGGATACATGCTATAGGCCACATGTTTATCTTCGATCTGACGCACGTCAATCCGATGCTTTTTCCATATAGAATTGTGTTAGTCCTCCAAAACCCATAAATCCTTGTACTTAATTTTTTTAACCGGACATCTAGGTGAAGAACAGATGCATAGATGTCCATCAAAGTTTAACAGATGGTTATTATTCGAATGGCTAGCCGAGCTTGTAGGTAGCATGATTACATTGAATGTTTCGTTTTCGATATCGAAAGAAACAATTTCTTAATCGAAAGAATGAGTCAACCAATGTATGGCTCCATTCACAGCAAGATGTGTATGATTATTTGGTATGTGATAAGGCGCGTCTTGAACGTTTCTCCAGGAACGGGTCCGGAAATCAAAGATTTCACATTCGGTTCTGTCTTTACCACCGCAGAACGAGAGTCGCACAACCTTGTATTCTCCTGTAGAGATATTTTGCCCCAACGCAACACTTGTACGTAGCGTGTCTATATTTGGCTGTCGGAAGTAATAGCGCTCCTTGATGCTCGGGTTCGCCAGATAAATTATAAATTTAGTAAATATGCAAACTAAACCGTTGCAAGAATTTGATGCATGAAAAGCCTCCATTTCGTTGAGGCCGGTCATATCATGTTAGTGTATATGCCCTAGAGGCCATTACTGTATCATACTAGTTTGTATATTACTTAATGGATGCTTGGGATATTCACCTTGTATATACAATCTTGCTCAAAATAGTAGTATGCTACTTGGTTTGTTTCTACTTCAATGTGTACATGTGTTTATTTTTGTATATCGCCTATACACATTAGTAAAGCCCTTAGGATCTTTGCTTGATTACCAGCGATGTGATGGCCGTCACACTAGTGGGGCTGGGTAATCTATAAGCACATCCTTATGCAGGTCCCTGGTCGCAGGACTATCGAGACAGGGCATCGATACTCCGGAGTAGACCAGCGCATGCGCTTCTCATCCCAGTGTGGGAGACGGTCTGTCCCACAGCCGTCAGTACGTCGTACTTGAGATAGTATGCGGGTGCTCGTTAGGTTACGGGTACACTGGACAGGACTCGTCGGGAACTGACTAGTTGGTATTATACCTATCGTCAGTTATCAGTTCCCAGGTGACATGAGTACAGCTTAGTCCGCTGACTTGACACTGTCACTCCGCCTCGAGTGTGTTCCCACTGTACTTTGATCACTACCCTACCACGGCTCAAAGGAGTCGTGCAAACAGGTAGTGGTTGGGTGCAGTCCCGAAGCACTTGGAGGCAGTGACGGTTAGACAGGATTCGTCTCTCCCGGTATTGGGGGTTGACATCGCGCTGTGTCTAGGAGAGCCATTACACGAGTAGTCCCTGGCCAGGGCAAACGAGATATACTGGTAGGTTTCCAGTGTTATCTCAGGGTGTTTTGGGCTTCGCTCCGGCACGACTTGTACCGCTATTGGGGGACTGACGTTTACCGCCCCCTAGGCCCGCCATGCGATGTATCAGACGAATAGACCGGACTGTACGGAGAATGTCACACTCAGGCTCAGTAGGAGTTCAGATGGGTTTCGCCTCGTCGGTCTTCTTGTCGGCATTACCTGGGGACCGTTACGCACAGCTAGTGCCGCTTGCGGTCTGTGGTTAAACCCACTGCCAGCGTAGTGTCGAGTCTTTAGAGTCCCACACAGAAAGCTTTTCGCCTTTAGGCAAAAGAGTAGAGGTCGCATGGTATTGCGACAGGTCGCATGGTTTTGCGACAGGGTTCGGTCACATCCGTGCACTTGTGCACGTACAGTGTCCGGACAGTTTACACTAGCGGGCTTTGGTTTAAGCCAGATCCTAGTGTACCTTATGGGATTGGATTTATCCAGTTTGCATTCGTGTTCCTCGGAACGCGGATGCGGGTGTGTATGCACAGTTGACAGGGAGGCAGAGGCAGCGGATTCTCATTAGGGTTGTTGACAGTTGACCGTTGACTATTTGACTTTTTGCTCAACTCTAATGAGAATATGATATGTGATTAACTATTATATTAATTAAGTATTATGGTGATATGGTTGTTGACTTTGTTGACTTGTTGACTTTTGTTGACTTGTTGACTTTGTTGACTTGTTGACTTTTGTTGACTTGTTGACCGGTTGACTAGGCTTGACTAGTTGACCATCATGATAACCATAGCCATCATTTCATGGCAAAGACTTTTGTTTACTTGCTCATTTGTGTAAAATGAGTGCATGAAATGATATGGTTATGGTTGCTTCAAACCATCACATAAGACTTTTTTGATATGATGAGTTATGAACACTTTGGATTATGAGAGGGTGAAAGACAAAAGAGAGCCTCATTCTTTCTTGCTCATTCTCTCTCTTGTTCTTGAGCTCTCCTCTTGCTCTCACCCTCAACCTCTTGCTCCCTCTCTTGATCTATGGTTCTCTTGTCTCATGAGTTGAGAATCAAGAACCATAGATAAAATCCCATTCTATTTCCTCTCTACTCATTCTAGTTCACTAAGTTTAGCAAACCAAGTGAACTAGTTTCTTCAAAGAACGAAGAAGGAGCTAAAGGTTGGAGCTTTCAAGTGGATCTATCTTCGGCGTACGGAGACGACGAGAAGGAGCCATCGGACCACCATCGGAGCTTGAAGAGAAGGAGTTCAAGACAAGCTAGGTATAAACCCCTAACCGAGTAGCTAGAATCTCTTAGTTAGGATGTTAGATAGATGTTTAACCAAGATCCGGGTTATAGGTCCATGTTACCATCTTTAAGAAAATCGTTTTTTACCAAATTCCGCATTCCCGAAAGTACCGGGAGAGGCAGTATGGACTTACAGTGGTATCAGAGCCTAGTTAAACTCTATCTAGCATGTTAGCAAGTAACTAGAAGATCGATCAACGAAAAAGTCCCGAAACAAACCCCAAAAAGTTTGCAGTTTCTGTCGATTTTTCCACTGTTCAAAAGTTGATTATTTTAACACCTAAAATCGGCTCAGGCTTTTCTGTGAACACCCACCAAAATTGGTCGCACGATCGAGTCAATGCGCCGCGGATCCGCGGCGGGAGCACGCTCCCGCCGCGGATCCGCGGCCGAGTTGACTCGGCCGTGGTCCCTTTTTGGTGCAGTGTTCTTCTGGGGGTATTTTGGGATTTTTGGAATATATATTTTCTGCCCAGATTTTCCAGAACGAAAATTTTATTTTGGGGTCCCGAAAATCCGTATTTTTGATCGAACTTCTAAAAGACTTAAGCTAACGGGTTTTCTGTAATGTGTTATTTGTATTGAACGTCTACTAATCGCTATATGTCGATTAGTGGGGGTTATACAAATCTGTGATCTGTAATGTGCTGGAATGTGTATATGAATATGTTGGATTGTCGCGGGTGAATAGCCGGGGGTTGTGAGACGAGAGTTTTCTTTTCTTTCAATTCATGTAAATTTGAAAATTGATGTAATAATTATTTGTATGGCCGCACAACCGGGTCGGGGTTGTAGCCGTCATTGTATAATTTCTTTTTACTGTTTTTGCTCCTAGGATAGACCCATGGAGGGGGTGCACAAACTACCGGGTATTCCGAAGTGTCGAGTGGCCTACTCATGGAGATGAGGGAGGTTGCTACGCTTCGGGTACTTGGCGGGTAGTTTGCCGCACCCGTAGGGGTCTTGGGTGGGGTTTTGGCTATTCACCGCGACCGTGTAATCTGTCTTTTGTTACAGGCTCGTACAAGTTACAGATTCCTAGTATATCCAATGTATTCATCTGTGATCTGAAATGTTTATCATTGCAGTATATCTATATATGATATTATTTAGGCGTTGCTTATGTTTTACAGACGCGCTAGCCCAGCCCCCGCTCTGTCGTTAGTTAAGTAACCTAACGGGTAATGACGGGGCCCCGTGGCGAATGCGAATGGCATAAGCGTACGCCATATTTTGGTTGTTTTCTGCAATGGTAGGATTAAATGATGGGACGCATTAAAAGAACTAATGCAAGAATATCACGCATTAAAAGAACTAATGCAAGATAATAAACCAAGTTAAAGTCGTTGGAACACTTTCGAAAAACCACTCGGTTCTTTTCAAAACAAACTTTTAAAATACGGAGTTTGAGCCACTCCATTTAAAAGCTATCTCGTTCCATCGACCAAATCAAGTTCACTACGTTCACGGTTTTGCCAAAACCATCCGTAGCCCTCCATCATTTCAGTTAAATATTCGGTAGTATTCAAGTTATGTATTTTGACCTCACGCCAAGGCATAGTGATTGGTAGCTGCCGGATATTTATCTGTTGCATAGATAGAATGCGTTGGTTTGAGACAGTCGTACTGCCATTTTGGCCTACGTCAAGGGTATGTACGGGTGGGTTCAAATTAACCTGGATAATGATGGGACGAACTTGACATGTGACTTATGACATTTTGACCTCACGCCAAGGTCATAAGAGCATGGGGCAAAAATCCACATCGGGAGTTTCATAAGTACTGAAACTTGCTAGTTTTGCATACCATTTGGAGTGTGATGATTCTGGTAGGATTCCTTCAGTTTCGTCACGCGATGATATTTGGATCCCGATCCTACTGTGAGTATATGCTACTCCTCGGGAAATTTCTCACTTAACGATCAATGCTATAAACCTAGTAGGTGCCTAGAAAGGTGTTAGCGGGGCTACGCCCCCAGGGAAAAGAGGTTCTTTAATTAAGGAACTTCGCGAAAGCGTTGGAAAACCTCCCTCGAAGTACCGACACCGGCCTGGCTGAACGGTTAAGCAAGTATTGTACGGTGGGATTGATCCTGACTAATTCTTCCTTTATGGTTTGAGGAGGGATTCGAGAAACAGTGGGAGCCATCCTGTTTAGACAAACTAAAAACCACTCTAAACTTGCAAGAGCATCATGCTGAGTGTTTCTTCTTCTCTCTCCTAATTGCAGCGACCAATCAACATGACTGGACTTAAGTTACTCCTAGATAAAAACAAACTGACAGGGCCAAACTACAAAGATTGGCTCAGGAATGTCAAGATAGCAATCACTTACGACAAGCTGGGGTATCTTCTTACCACCAAAGCTCCCCCTGTCCCTGGTCCAACTTCCAGCGTCGCGGATAAGGAAATCCGTAAGACTTGGGAGATTGATAGCGCGAAGGCCAAATGCCTCCTGCTTGCCTCGATGGACAACGAACATCAGAGGAGGCATGAGAATATGGACATGGAATCCATATTGCTTCATACAAAAGAACTGTATGGAGAGCAATCTCGCATCGCAAGATACGAAGCGTCGAAAAAGTTATTTTCGACAAGAATGGCCGTCGGATCATCAGTAGCCGAGCACATGCTAAAGATGATCGGCTTCATTGAGGAGCTCGCTGACCTAGGGATCACATTGGAGAGTGAGCTATATACGGATATAGTTCTCCAGTCCCTTCCTTCCACTTACGCCCAGTTTATACTGAACTTCAACTTACAAGAAAAAGAGGTTGAACTTTCAGAGCTCCTCAACATGCTGAGGAGCGCAGAGGGCACCCTACAGAAAGGTAGGGATACATCCACTTTGTTTGTAGGAGGATCATCTTCTTCTAGGTCCAAGGCGAAAGCCAGGGGAAAGAAGAAGAAGGCCCCCGCCAAACCAAGGGGCGGTGTTAGTAAAGTGGATACGAAGGGAAAAGGTAAAGCAACAAAGATAGCGGGGAAGCTTGTGGATAAGGAAGAATGCTTCTATTGTCATAAGAAAGGACACTGGAAGAATGATTGCAGGGCCTGGAAGGCCAGAACACAGGAATTGAAGCAGGTTGCAGCTTCAGCTTCAGGTGTGTATGTTATTGAAAACTGTCTTTCAATAAACTCTACTTCCTGGGTATTGGATACCGGATCAGGATCTCATATCTGTAATTCTTTGCAGGCGTTGAGAAACCGTAGGGTTTTGAAGGCAGGTGACATGACCCTCAGAGTTGCGAACGGAGGTAGCATGGATGCTAAAGCCGTGGGGGACTATCACCTGGGAATGTCAGATGGACATGTTTTGGTTTTGCGTAATTGCTTTTTTGTACCCAACGCAACTTGTAATATCATTTCTATATCTTTAGTTTCTAAAGAAGGTTATGAATTTGCGTTTGTAAGTAATGTTGTAAACATTCACCTTAATCAAGTTTTGATTGGGTCAGGTACATTGAGTAATGGTATATACGTGTTAAACCAACCACAGATTTTTAATGTCCAGAATACACACAAAAGAAAGTCTCCAGAAATAAATCAGACTTTCTTATGGCATTGTAGATTGGGTCACATCAATGAGAGAAGGTTGACTAAGTTACATACAGAAGGATATTTGAATGCGTTCGAATATCAATCGTATGCCACTTGTCAATCTTGTCTCAAAGGAAAGATGACAAAGACTCCGTTTACTGGACATGGAGTAAGAGCGAGCGAGCTCTTGGGACTCGTACACAGTGACGTGTGCGGTCCAATGTCTACACATGCCCGAAGCGGACATTCTTACTTCATTACTTTTACGGATGACTTCTCAAGGTACGGTTATGTCTTCTTAATGAAACATAAGTCCGAAGCCTTTGGAAAATTCCAGGAGTATAAGAATGAAGTAGAGAAACAGACCGGCAAAAGTATTAAGATTCTAAGATCGGATCGAGGTGGAGAATACTTAAGTGCCGAGTTCCTGGACTACTTAAAAGAGAACGGAATTCTCTCTCAGCTTACTCCTCCATACACCCCGCAACATAACGGTGTATCGGAGAGACGGAACCGCACCCTATTGGATATGGTGCGGTCCATGATGAGTAACGCTGAGTTGCCGCGATCATTCTGGGGATATGCGCTAGAATCAGCAGCATACCTTTTGAACCGAGTTCCGACTAAGACTGTGCCCACCACCCCATATGAAATGTGGAGTGGGAAGAAACCCTATCTTCAATATCTGAAGATCTGGGGATGTCCAGCTTTTGTCAAAAAGCAGCATGCGGACAAACTCGAGGCACGCTCAGTACTGTGCAAGTTTGTGGGATACCCAAAGAACACCAGGGGGTATCTTTTCTACTACGCAGAGGAACAAAAATTCCTTGTTTCTCGTAATGCCCACTTTCTAGAACACCAGTTCTTGGAAAAGGAAAATAGTGGGAGCGCAGTGGAACTGGAAGAAATTCCAGAACCACAGACTATTACTGAAAAGTTAGTGGAACCAGAGGGTTCAACAGAACAGGACATTCCTACGCCGCTCCGCAGGAGTAGTAGGCAGTCTCATCCGCCCGAGAGATACTGCGGTTTTCTCATAGACGGGGATAGAGAGGATTGCATCATAGATTATGATGAGCCTACTAGCTTCCAGCAGGCCGTTCAGAGCGTTGACTCAGTGAAATGGCTGGATGCAATGCGGACCGAAATGGAGTCCATGTACACCAACAAGGTATGGACGTTGGACATTGCTCCAGACGGGGTAAAACCCGTAGGATGCAAGTGGATTTTCAAAAGGAAGATTGGTGTAGAAGGGCAGGTTGAGACCTATAAAGCAAGGCTGGTAGCAAAGGGTTTCCGTCAAAGACCTGGCTTGGACTATGACGAAACCTTTTCTCCAGTAGCCATGCTGAAATCCATTTGGATCCTTCTTGCCATTGCTGCCTTCCACGATTATGAGATCTGGCAAATGGACGTAAAGACCGCTTTTCTAAATGGAAATTTAGAGGAGTGTGTCTATATGGACCAGCCAGAGGGTTTCATTCAGAGTGGGAGCAGCGGAAAGGTGTGCAAGTTGCTTAAGTCCATCTATGGACTAAAGCAGGCGTCGCGGAGTTGGAACATCTGCTTTGATGAGACGGTCAAAGAATTTGGCTTTATCAAAAATCCAGATGAACCATGCATCTATAGTAGATTTGTAGCGAGAACTGTAGTATTCCTCGTTTTATATGTGGATGACATTCTCTTAATAGGAAATGACATTCCTATGCTACAATCTGTCAAGGGGTTCTTGTCACACAGGTTCTCCATGAAAGACCTGGGTGATGCCTCATACATTCTGGGTATCCGGATCTACCGTGACAGATCCAAGAGGATATTAGGACTTTCACAGTCCAGGTATATCGACACTATACTGAAGAGATTCAGTATGGAAGATTCCAAGCGCGGTAACCTACCGGCTTGTCACGGGATCACCCTCTCTAAAGAGATGTCTCCCAAGACTGATTTGGAGAGGGATCGCATGTCTATTATACCCTACGCTTCTGCGGTAGGCTCTATAATGTATGCGATGTTGTGTACCAGACCGGATGTAGCTTATGCACTGAGTGTGGTAAGCCGGTATCAGTCAAACCCTGGGGAGAAACACTGGATAGCGGTAAAGAACATTCTCAAGTACCTGAGAAGGACTAAGGAGATGTTCTTGGTGTATGGCGGAAAAGACCTCCAGATCGAGGCCTTTGCTGACTCCAGCTTCCAGAGTGACAAGGATGATTCCAAGTCCATGTCGGGTTTTGTCTTTACCCTCAATGGAGGGGCGGTGTGTTGGAAGAGTTCCAAACAGGAAACCGTTGCAGACTCGACGATGGAAGCGGAATACATCGCTGCATCTGATGCCGCAAAAGAAGCTGTCTGGATGAGGAAGTTCTTGAAAGAACTTCAGGTGGTTCCGTCCATTGTTGATCCAATACCTCTGTATTGCGACAACAACGGGGCTATAGCTTTAGCGAAGGAACCCAGGTCCCATCAGAGATCCAGGCACATCTTAAGGCGGTATCACCTGATCAGGGAGATCGTAGATCGCCAGGAGATCGAGGTTCGGAGAGTCGCTTCAGAAGATAACACTGCAGATCCATTCACCAAGGCCCTGCCCCAGACTCAGTTCGAGCGGCTGATCGAGATGATAGGTCTTCGATACGCCAGTACATGGCCTTAGTGCAAGTGGGAGATTGTTAGTGTATATGCCCTAGAGGCCATTACTGTATCATACTAGTTTGTATATTACTTAATGGATGCTTGGGATATTCACCTTGTATATACAATCTTGCTCAAAATAGTAGTATGCTACTTGGTTTGTTTCTACTTCAATGTGTACATGTGTTTATTTTTGTATATCGCCTATACACATTATTAGAGCCCTTAGGATCTTTGCTTGATTACCAGCGATGTGATGGCCGTCACACTAGTGGGGCTGGGTAATCTATAAGCACATCCTTATGCAGGTCCCTGGTCGCAGGACTATCGAGACATGGCATCGATACTCCGGAGTAGACCAGCGCATGCGCTTCTCATCCCAGTGTGGGAGACGGTCTGTCCCACAGCCGTCAGTACGTCGTACTTGAGATAGTATGCGGGTGCTCGTTAGGTTACGGGTACACTGGACAGGACTCGTAGGGAACTGACTAGTTGGTATTATACCTATCGTCAGTTATCAGTTCCCAGGTGACATGAGTACAGCTTAGTCCGCTGACTTGACACTGTCACTCCGCCTCGAGTGTGTTCCCACTGTACTTTGATCACTACCCTACCACGGCTCAAAGGAGTCGTGCAAACAGGTAGTGGTTGGGTGCAGTCCCGAAGCACTTGGAGGCAGTGACGGTTAGACAGGATTCGTCTCTCCCGGTATTGGGGGTTGACATCGCGCTGTGTCTAGAAGAGCCATTACACGAGTAGTCCCTGGCCAGAGCAAACGAGATATACTGGTAGGTTTCCAGTGTTATCTCAGGGTGTTTTGGGCTTCGCTCCGGCACGACTTGTACCGCTATTGGGGGACTGACGTTTACCGCCCCCTAGGCCCGCCATGCGATGTATCGGACGAACAGACCGGACTGTACGGAGAATGTCACACTCAGGCTCAGTAGGAGTTCAGATGGGTTTCGCCTCGTCGGTCTTCTTGTCGGCATTACCTGGGGACCGTTACGCACAGCTAGTGCCGCTTGCGGTCTGTGGTTAAACCCACTGCTAGCGTAGTGTCGAGTCTTTAGAGTCCCACACAGAAAGCTTTTCGCCTTTAGGCAAAAGAGTAGAGGTCGCATGGTATTGCGACAGGTCGCATGGTTTTGCGACAGGGTTCGGTCACATCCGTGCACTTGTGCACGTACAGTGTCCGGACAGTTTACACTAGCGGGCTTTGGTTTAAGCCAAATCCTAGTGTACCTTATGGGATTGGATTTATCCAGTTTGCATTCGTGTTCCTCGGAACGCGGATGCGGGTGTGTATGCACAGTTGACAGGGAGGCAGAGGCAGCGGATTCTCATTAGGGTTGTTGACAGTTGACCGTTGACTATTTGACTTTTTGCTCAACCCTAATGAGAATATGATATGTGATTAACTATTATATTAATTAAGTATTATGGTGATATGGTTGTTGACTTTGTTGACTTGTTGACTTTTGTTGACTTGTTGACCGGTTGACTAGGCTTGACTAGTTGACCATCATGATAACCATAGCCATCATTTCATGGCAAAGACTTTTGTTTACTTGCTCATTTGTGTAAAATGAGTGCATGAAATGATATGGTTATGGTTGCTTCAAACCATCACATAAGACTTTTTTGATATGATGAGTTATGATCAATTTGGATTATGAGAGGGTGAAAGACAAAAGAGAGCCTCATTCTTTCTTGCTCATTCTCTCTCTTGTTCTTGAGCTCTCCTCTTGCTCTCACCCTCAACCTCTTGCTCCCTCTCTTGATCTATGGTTCTCTTGTCTCATGAGTTGAGAATCAAGAACCATAGATAAAATCCCATTCTATTTCCTCTCTACTCATTCTAGTTCACTAGGTTTAGCAAACCAAGTGAACTAGTTTCTTCAAAGAACGAAGAAGGAGCTAAAGGTTGGAGCTTTCAAGTGGATCTATCTTCGGCGTACGGAGACGACGAGAAGGAGCCATCGGACCACCATCGGAGCTTGAAGAGAAGGAGTTCAAGACAAGTTAGGTATAAACCCCTAACCGAGTAGCTAGAATCTCTTAGTTAGGATGTTAGATAGATGTTTAACCAAGATCCGGGTTATAGGTCCATGTTACCATCTTTAAGAAAATCGTTTTTTACCAAATTCCGCATTCCCGAAAGTACCGGGAGAGGCAGCATGGACTTACATATCAAACTTGTGAAATCCGTTGTCATAATAATGCACGCACAGGTCCATAAAACGGAGGCACCGCTAAGATGCCGATGTCGTCGATATTAGGCTTGTTCTCTAAGTGTTGAGCGATAAAGTAATGTTCTTGCGTAAGGAAGTACCATAACTTGCACACACACTTCACTCTCAAAACAGATTTCGTGGGGAGTCGTCTCAGTATCTCAATGGTAACTTCGGGGGGCAAAGAAATTGCGTCCTTTCTCTCTCTTCCTCTGTCGTGCTCTAGACGGTATGAGGCCTCTAGGAATTTAACCTGAAAATTATATGGCAAAATGATTAAAAAAGAATTCATAGAGGAATTTAGTTCCGCATATGAATAAGGATGGAGTAAATAGGTAATTGGCGTGTGATCCGGTAATAATTGGTTAACCTTGCAACAAAATTGGCTCAGCCTATCGATGCGGTACAAAGCATGCGCTAGTTCTCTATCCGTTTGCTCGACGTTCAATGCATGAATCGATTATACGCCTGATAACTAAACTACGCAAAGCACAAAAGTAGAACTTTTATGTGTATGTGTGTTGGAAAACCTCGGAAAGTTAGGGGAGAAGAACTACTCTAGGTCTTTGTTAAGGGGATACTAAATGAAGAAAAATCCTGTTCAGCTCGAATTATCGAGCCTATCCAAATTGCAACTCTTTCTGGACCTCATTAATGTTTGACTCGTTCGACTCATACTTCGATACGGAAAATATGTAGCTCTCATACTCATAATTCGAAAGTTATAATTATATGATTAAGTTTTCAACATCATACTCGGGTAGTACTGTAAGATTTTATTAATCGTCGTCAGTTTAAGTTGTATATATAGGTTTGTTAATTTATATGAACAGGCTTAAAAACTGTCCAAGCTCTGATTTCTCATCTATTAAATGTACACACATAATATCATATAAATACTGCATTTTTTGACCAAATGTTATATAACTGGAAAATTTGCAGACTAGGGCATGTTTGGATCAATCCCCAGACAGTCCTTTAAAAATGGTTGTTTGGATGGCAATTCACGGTAAATCCAAAGGGGGAAAATACCCGAGATAGATCCATTCTACAACAACAAGAACCCTTCATCCCAAAATTTTGGAAACATGTATATGAATCCTTCTCTTCCATTCCGTTTTATTAAAGACCGTCTCCTCGATCAAATCAACCGAAATAGATGCATGTTGTGGGAGATTTTTTTTTATCTAAGCCCTAAATATTGTTTCCAATACTTTTCACTCTCTTTGTATCTTTGAAATCCGTGTTGCTCTAATGTTCTTTTTTTTTAAAAAAGAATATTTTAACTCAATCATAGATTAAAACCAAGCAATATATCCTTGTCCTGGTTCCCTGTGATTTCCAAGATTTATTTATCCAAAATGAAATTCCTAAAATTATTTTCCAAACTATCCAAAAATGACGAGACATTCCAGTTGCATGCTAAGGGGTAGGCCTGGCAAATGAGACGAGCTGGCCCGGCTCGCCGCGCGACTCGCTTGTCAGGTGAGGGGAGTTGGATTCTCCTCGCCGAGGTGAGATGAGGCGCATTGCCAGACCCCAAAACTCAAACCGACTTGTTTTGCAGACTCACGAGTCGAGATGAGGCAACTCAAGCAAGTTGCTCCTCTGAATTTAATTTTTTTTAAAAAGGAAAATTTGACTAAAAAATTAAAAAAAAACAAATAAATAGAATAAAATAATTGGAATATAAACTAAATTTTTTATTAATATAAATTAAATAATACAATTTATAGCCGTTACGTGGCGAGACAAATTCGTGGGATGTAAGTCCACGGTAGCGCCCCGGCCGTCTAACAAACGCCAAATGCGGAACAAAACTTTTACAACTGGCGCTATCGCGTGCTATAATCCGGATTTGCCATTAAAACTAAACTAACAAACTACAAAGTGGGTAGAAGAGTTATACCGAACGATCCGAGTCCTTCGGTCTTCAACCATCATCCCACGCTTTGTTGCGGCTGCTCCGATCTCCTGAATCTCCAGTCTTCTCGTCCAGGTGGCACCACGTCGACGGATTTTTAAACGAGCTCCCGCCTCTGAACCGAGGCAACTCGATCATCTAGTTTGCTAAAAGAGATGACCAAGATTGATGTAGAGAATGAGTAGAACACTTTGTCTCGTTACGTCCAAAACTATGGACGGACGGTTAATGAAGTTGTCTTTTGGAATCGGGTGAAATGAGAAATGAGGCTATCTAATTTCCATGAGTCCAAACTATCATAATCTTTTTAATCAATAAGTGTGTAAGTAGAGGAGGGGAAGGCCGGCCATATATAGAGGATGAGGGAGGTGAGTATAGGAGAGGGGGTGACCATTAACATGAATGAAACAATAAGTCATGATACACCTAGTATGAACTCATTTAATGAACTAATGAATCACTTAACCTTGTCATCAAAAACATTAAATGATCATTTAAAGCACAAATGAGTCACAAGCCACCTCATCATCCTAGTCACCATCTAGATACTTCTAGAACCTTCCACACTCATCAAGAAAAGATAAATCCGCATTTAACCGAATGTTAAATACGGCTGATAGAAAACTAGAAACTGGCAACTTCCAAAAGTGATCCTGAAACGAATTTCAGGATAACCCCGTATCAGTATAAACATACCCGCATTTGTATTACGACCGAATACAAATGCAACTGAGACAAAGATATTATATCTACACAGCATAATACTCGGATCCGGCTTAAACCAAAGCCGACAAATATTATCTGCCCGAAAAACGACACGTGCGAAAACGCACGTGCATTTTCCGAACCCTGCCATAATACCATACGGCTTCTACAACGTTTCGTCCGAACTTGGGAAACGGTCTGTGGGGGACTCTAATGACTCATCAACATACTGGCACTGGATATAACCACTAGCACGTCAGAGGTACAAGCTGTACGTAACGTTTGCCTATGTATTGATTGGAAGGGAAGCTGACGAGCGAACTCATCCATAAACCCTACTGAGCCTAACAATGACAATATACATACAGTCCGGTCCGGTCGTCTATGAGTATCGCATATCGGCCTAGGGGCTGGTAACGTCAGACCCCCAATAGCAGCATAAGTCGTGTTAGAGAGTGGCTCAGAACACCCTGAGATACTACTGGAGTACCTACCAGTAAATCTCCTGCCTCGGCCGAGGGCTTTGTGTAATGGCTCTCCTAGACACAGCGCGATCTCACCCCCAATACCGGGAGAGACGAATCCCCTGCCGATCCGCTCACTTGCCTCCATGTGGCTCGGGACTGTACCCAAAAAAGACCTGTTTGCACGACTCCTTTGAACCGTGGTAGGGTAGAAATCAAAGCACAGTGGGAAATCACACGAGACAAATGACGACCTCAGGTCGATGAACTAACCTGTACACATGTCACCAGGGAACTGCTATCTGACGATATGTATAATACCAACTAGCATGTTCCCGGCGAGTCCTGTCCGGTGTACCCATAACCCAATGAGCACCTGTATACATCTTAGGTAAACCAACTGACACCAATGGCTTGTGAGACCGGCTACTGCCCCTCGTTGGGGTCTCGACTGTATACACTAGTCTACTCTGGAGTATCGATGCCCTGTCTCGAAACTCCCACGACTAGGGACAATTTAAGGATGTGCTTACAGACCCCAGCTCCTACGTATATGATCGCCATCATACTGCTGGTAGTCAAGCAAGAATCTTATGGGCTCTATCAACTCCCTCAGATGTTGTCTTCCGTCGATCTCCTGATAGATTCTGGAGGGGATTCCCTGTTGTGTGTGGGTCTCAATGGGTGTAGAGGAAATTTGGTGATTGGAGGAGTTTGACGCCAAATACCTGTAAAGAAGCCCCGAGGTGGTTGGATACCACCGAGGACCCTCCGACGATCAAGTTAGTACTAGATCCGAGCAGCGTAATGGCTAAGTGGAGTAAAATGGCTTCCTTGACCCCTCTGTGATGGGGGTTTATATAGCGGTGATGGCACGCAGCAGCAGGCGCGAGAATCTCGCCGGCAGTTACGCTCCCGACGTCACGTCCGCGTAGAGAGCGGATCGCCCGTTAATGGGGATTGCGAAGGCATGGAACGTGGGATATTGCTGGCAGAGAATCCGCACATGGCGAGATTCACGGGGTGACGGTTATGCCTGTGAGCGGTGGAGCTGGTCGGAGGACCGAGGAAGACGGCTTCGGCCGGGGGGCTCGGAGACGAGCGAGAAGGCCGATGAGACTTAGTCTTATGGCAGCTCAGGGCGAGCAGAGGAGCCGAGGAGGCGAATCTGCAGGGAGCCCCGAGGAGGGCTAGCTTGTGATTGCAGGTCGGGTACAGGGGAGGCCTGGTCGGCCTCTGTGGGCCCTTTCTTCCGAGTTATGGGATATGCCATCCGCCACGTGTCCTAATCCTAGGCATCGCCAATATTGAGCATCATCATTAGCCCCCCACTCTTGTCCCGACCAACCAGCGGGTCGGGTCAGGAGTAGACTGCCGGGCCGTCCGGGGTGAGCTCCCTTCTAATGGTTTCGTCGGGACGCGTCTCCGGGCCTCGAGCTGTCTTTTCTGCTAGCGAATCAGGATGAGATCTCCGCATTTAAGGAGGGTGCTCTGGTTCGTGTATCTTTCCTTTGAAGTGACGGCTGACGTGTTGAGCGTCGGTTGGCTGACGCGACGTGTGTAGACCTGCGACGTCTGAAAGGGTGCGGTCCAATGGGGGGACGACAAGTGGAGCAATCGGGGCCGTCAGATGCGAGGAGGCGTCTTGGCGGGAGATGAAGGGCACCGTTGGATGAGGTCGCTTGTGGAGATAAAATAGGGATGGGGCCCGTTCCGGGGCCCTCACTCCTTCATATTTCCTGTAACAACCCTAATTTTTTATACACTTTTTTCCTATACAAATTTTTTTTTTCAAAATATTTTTAAAATCCACAAAGGGGTATTTTAGCCTGAGCACAAAATTTAGGTAATTATTTTTGTTTTTAATTACAAGCTACAAGAATGAAATAACTCCATTTTTAGTGTACAAGAAATTGCTTTAAATTTAATGTATACCAGGAGTATTTATTCTTGCTGCTATCAGTTTAAGTAATTAAAAACCACAATAATTACAAGAAGGAGCTTGTAGTTCATTGGTAATACCTTACACTGCTGAACCAAGCCACCAGAGTTCGAATCCCATGCCCCACATAATTTTTATATCATTTTTTTAAATTTTTTTTAGAAGTCAAACGGTCAAACAGCCATAACTCACAATTTATTGCGAATTATAAAAATTAAAGTATACTAAAATCTCCCCCAGATCAAACCCCACCCATCGACACCCGACTCGGCCGAATCGGCCGGCGCCGCCGGCCGGACTCGGCCGGTCGGCCGAGTCGTCAACATGAAAATTTTTCGTGTTGACCTGGTCTAACCCCCTGTATAGTCTATTTTTCCAGTACTGTTACACAATTTCAATTAAATCTCTTTTAAGACCAAAATTAATGATTTTTTAATGATTTTTACATTTTTTAAAATATTTTTTAAATCCAAACCCTAACCCTAGCCTAGCCCTATATAAAGACCCCTACCCTCTACCATTTCACCTCACAACTCTAAGTCCACTCTTCCAAATTCTTGAGAACTCGGTGCAAAGAGCGAGAAGCGAAGCGCTGTCGAAACCGACGACGGATTCCGACGACCGGATCAGAACCTTCGCGACGTTTTCGACGAATCGACAACCACCTCATCTCTTAGCTTCCTTAGCTTGTCCAAACCGTAAGTCCCATCCCTTCTATCTCTCTTTTCTATAAATGTAAAAATACGACTTTTTGGAACCCGACGGAAATCGGATAAACCGATTTCCGATTCGGTTTTTCTATAAATTTCCACTTGTCACCTAATACATAATATCTACCCATATTCATGTTGACTATTAATCACCCATAAACCAATTTAAATAAACTTTTTCACATGAAATGATAGCTTCTTTGCAAAACCGTATTCTTTTCATAAAAATACCATGAAGTTCATTTTTCTTAGTTTAATCAATTACCTCACTCCTAAATATGTTTATTTTGATCACTAAACTTCTAGAACCCAATTTGAATGAAATTTCACATATAAAATGATAACGTTTTCGAATACCGTGTTCTTGCGCTATAATACCTTTAAGTTTAATATATCATGTTTAACCTCTAAACTTCATTAAAACTTAAAATAAGTCACGAGGTAATGACCTACCTCTACACACACACAAATATATGTTGGAGATAGTGCCCTCAGAGTCAATTATTGGATCACAGGCACGTGATTGCAATGATTGAGGGAGGACCTATCCCGGTAGGACAGTCTTACTCGAGATGATAGTTTGCTATCTGGTTTACCTTTATCATCGTGTACTGCTTTAGGTGACCTGACAGGTCGCTATTGCACGTTGATAGAGCCCATAGGATTCTTGCTTGACTGCCAGCAGTATGAGGGTGATCATATACGTGGGAGCTGGTAGTCTATAAGCACATCCTTAAAAGGTCCCTAGTCGTAGGAGTTTCGAGACAGGGCATCGATTCTCCAGAGTAGACTAGTGTATACAGTCGAGACCCCGACGAGGGGCGGTGGCCGGTCTCACAAGCCACTGGTGTCAGTTGGTTCACCTAAGATGTATACAGGTGCTCATTGGGTTATGAGTACACCGGACAGGACTCGCCGGGAACATGCTAGTTGGTCTTATACCTGACGTCAGATAGCAGTTCCCAGGTGACATGTGTACAGGTTAGTTCATCGACCTGGGGATCGTCATTTGTCTCGTGTGAGTTCCCACTGTGCTTTGATTACTACCCTACCACGGCTCAAAGGAGTCGTGCAAACAGGTTTTAGTTGGGTACAGTCCCGAGCCACATGGAGGCAGTGAGCGGATCTTCAGGGGTTCGTCTCTCCCGGTATTGGGGATGAGGTCGCGCTGTGTCTAGGAGAGCCATTACACGAAATCCTTGGCCAAGGCAGGAAATTTACTGGTAGGTATTCCAGTAGTATCTCAGGGTGTTCTGGGCTACACTCCGACACGACTTGTACCGCTTTTGGGGGTCTGACTTTTACCAACCCCCTAGGCCCGCCATGCGATGCTCATAGACGAACGGACCGGACTGTAAGGATATTGTCACTGACAGGCTCAGTAGGGTGTCAGGATGAGTTCGCTCATCGACGTCCCTTTTGGTCAATAGCTGGTGGCCCGTCACGTATTGGCTTATACCTCTGACGTGCTGGTGGTTAAATCCACAGCCATAGTATTGACGAGTCTTTAGAGTCCACCACACTTACAGTTACTCAAGCTTTCGGGCGAAACGCTGTAGAGGCCGTATGAAGATATGGCAGGGTCCGATCAGATACGTGCGGTATTGCACGGATCAGGATCGGACGGTTAGTACTAGTGGCCGTATGGTTATATGGCAGGGTTCGATCAGATACGTGCGGTATTGCACGGATCAGGATCGGACGGATATTACTAGCCGGCTTTAGTTTAAGCCGGATCCTAGTTTGGTACAGTGTAGATTTTGTCTCATTGCATTTGTATCCAGACGGAATACAGATGCGGGTGTGTATGCACAGTATCGGGGTTTTCCTGTAATTTATTACGGGACCAGTTTTTTGGAGTTGCCAGTTTGCATTCCGTTCCGGCCGGTTTTCCTTTGTTCTTTCCCGGCCGGACTTTTCCGATGGAGGGTGTTATTTGCAAGTTTGCAAATAACACATTGTGGAGGGTTTTCTTGCATATGGATTAATTATGAAAGCATCTTTTGATACCATTCTTATCTATCATCATCACTTGATTTTTGTTGATTTGAGGTGATTAGTAGTTGATGTGAGTTTGTTATGATGATGTTTGGATATGGTCACCCTCTCTCTTTTCCTACACTCACCTCCCTCTTGCTTATGTATTCTTTTCCTCCACCCTTTTCTCATATGAGATGGTTGAACACATTTGAGAGAAGAAGATGAGAGTTTCATTCTTGAGAGTGTGGCTTTCTTGATCTCATTTTCATGCTAGAAAAATGCAAGCACCATTTTTCTTATCTTGATTCCTCCATCATCTTCAAAGGCAACAAAACCCCAAATGAGACATAGCCTCAACCCTACACATTCTACAGCAAATCTTGGACGCGTCGGCCAGCCAACTTCGCGCCCGAGTTGGCTCGGTATTGAGGTGGGAGCCCGTAAAAGATGCAGGCGATGTGGTGCCCTTCCGGCGAGGAGGCGACGACCGGAGTTTCCGCAGGAGATCGGGACGACGACGAGAAGACCGGAGGACTCGGATCATTCGGTATACCTCTTCCCTATCTTGTTACTTTGCTAGATCTAGTTTAATGGCCCGATCCGGGGTTTAGTGCGCGGTGGTGCCGGTTTGCTAAGTTCGCAAAATTAAAGTTTATCACCGCTTCCTCATTCCGGCGTCGGATTGACGGCCGGGGCGCCGCCGTGCACTTACAGTGGTATCAGAGCCTCGCCATTAATTTAGTCTAGCTTGGTTTAATGTGTTTTGCATTTCCGATCGACCAAAATTCCAAAATCTACATTTTTGTTCACATCAGTTTTCTGTTGAAAATTTTTGGTGTCAAAAAATTTTTCAGGTTAGAGAAAAGTGATGTACTGGAAAATCTAAGGGTTCTGCAAAAATTCGATGCAGTGATTCGAATGTAGGAGCGCGGAACCGCGGCAAACACCCCCTTCTTGCCGCGGTTCCGCCGCACCTTTATGTGATCACTGTATCATATTTCTGCAGTTGCCTCCTGAATGGAATTTAGGGTTTTTGGAATATTAATATTGGGCCCAGAATTTCCTGATCTGCTACAGTAATGCTTGGGGGCCCACTTGTTAAAATTTGATCGATCGGATATTTTAAACACATTATTTCACAGTATTTACATTATATCTGCGACCGTGAATGTCACTTGATCGGTAAATCCGATTTAACTGCTATAGCCCGGTTAGACGGATTTGCGAACGTGACTTTCACGTTGATGTTTTGTGATTTTGCTGTGATGTTGCGGATCGGTCGTGGGGGATAGCCTGGATGCAATGCTAGTACAGTGTTGTTGTATTATGTACATTTGATATTGCGGGGCGAGCGTCCGACATGTGGACTGCCGTCACTGCCTGATTGTATTATTCTTTTGGGGCACGACCTGGTTGCGGTCGATGTACCCGTTGTATGTGTATTTTACTTTCTGTACTAGGATTACCCCACGGAGGGGTGCACGGATAGCCGGGTTCTAGAGGGCAACAAGCCCGCATCTCATGGCATTGAGACGGAAGGGGCTTCACTCTAGAATTGGCGGGCTATTCGCCGCACTCGTAGGGGGTACAGGTTGACCCAGGAGGGGTGCCTAAGTTACCGGATTCCGTGAAGTGCTGGGTGGTCCATTCACGGTGCTGAAGGGGGCTGCCTCGCTTCAGGTTTTGGCGGGTAACTTGCCGCGCCCGTAGGGGTCTAGGATTTCATTGCACAGGCTATCCACACGACCAGGGGAACGTCGGGTTTCAGTAGTGGCTCTGTGAAACCCGGGGATCCCAGATATCTGTATTGTTCTGTGATGCTGTACATTTCTGTGATGTTGCATTTTTATCACGCCTTGAGCGAATATAATATATTGGTATATATATTAGTAGATGTTGTATATGTTTTACATCCGCGCTAGTCCAGTCCCCGCTCTGTCGTTAGTAAGCTAACCTAACGGGTAATGACGGGACCCAGTGGCGAATGCGGATGGCATATACGTACATCAGTATATTTTCGTTCTTTGTGGTGTGATCAATTGATGGGACTGCGTTGATTCGGATCAATGCAAGTTAAAACAAACCTAATCTGATGTTGTTGGAACACTTTTCAAAAAGCTGTTATTGCAAGGACGTTCACTTTTGTTTTGCATCGTGGTATTCATTTGGAATATCCTGCTCCTCAGTCGACGAGGCAAGGGCCGAGATCCCTTCACCGGGAGTGACCCCTTGGACAGAAGTTTGCGTCAGGGCATTAACTTCACTATAGCCGATTACTTTTGCTTTGCATCGTGGTATTCATTTGGAATATCCTGCACCCCATTCTACGGGGAAAGAGCCGAGATCCCTTCACCGGGAGTGACCTCTTTAGTAAAGGTTTTCGTCACTATATTTTCTAAACAGCTATCCGTTCCTTCAACGATATCAAGTTCATTACGTTAAAGGTTTTCTCCAGAAACCACTCGTAGCTCTCCGTCGTTTCATATGGGTAGTCAATAGTATTCAAGTTGTGTTTGTTGGCCAAAGTCAAGGCACAGTGTTTGGTAGCTGTTGGTTATTCATATGCAGCATAGATAGATGCGTTGGTTTGGGGCAGTCGTATAGCCTTGTTGGACAAAGTCAAGGGCTTGTACGGGTGGGCTCAAATTAACCTGGAGAATGACGGGTAGAACTTGACATGTGACTTATGATTTGTTGGCCAAAGTCAAGGTCATAAGAGCATGGGGTAAAAATCACATCGGGAGTTTCAAAAGTACTGAAACTTGCCAGATATGCGCATACCTTCTGGAGTGTGATACCGTGAGCGGATTCCGTCACGTTATCATGCGATGAGAGTTGGATCCCGATTCCCACTGATGAGTTAGTTTGCTCCTCGAGTGACCCCGACTAATTCTTCTTTCAGGTTTGGAGGAGAATTTGAGGTACAGTGGGAGGTTTCCAGATTAGATAAAGTGATAACCATTCTGATCTAGGTTAGAGTGCACGCTGAGTGTTTCTTCTCTCTCTCTCTTTGGCAGCGACCATTGACCCGACCCTAGACTATGACTCAGTGACCAAGTTAACCGAACCTTCTTAACACTGGCTTTTGGATTGTCAGAGTTGCAGACCTCATTGCCACTCCTACTTTTACCCTTTTCTCCAGGACACCCCGTATTACTACGAACGTCCACTTTCATTGGACAAAACCATCGTATGGTTAGATACGAACTCGAAGGAATTCGAGGATGGTTTCCGGTTCTGGAGAAAACGGATAGGATTATTCAGTTGTCTTTTCCCTTTTACCTTCTCTCAAGTTGTGAGTACTCCTTGGTTTAGGAGATAGTACACCTATTGTGCAAATTGGATAGTCTTCTTCCAAACCTTAGGCTGGTGCCGACTGGTAGGGAATGAAGAAAACCAATTAGCCTAAACGGTGTGCAGAAGGTATTAAGATTAAGACAAAGCAAGAGATTAGTAAGAGGGCAAAGTAAATTGCGACTGATATTCACGACCAAACCAAGTATTCCTTCGCCAATCCTAAATCACCTTTGTATTTCTCCAGGACACTCCGTATCACTACGAAGATCCACAGTTTATTTGGATACTCCATCGTATGGTTATATACGAACTCGAAAGGAACTTGTTCCAGTTCGGGGATGGATTCTGGTTCAGGAGAAATAGGAATAAGGTTTATTCGGTTGTCTTTTATCTTCACCTTCTCTCGCATTGCGAGTGCTCCTAGGACTAGGACAGTACATCCATTATGCTTATTGGATAGTCTTCTTCCAAACCATAGGCTGGTGCCGAACGGTAGGGAAGGAAGAAAACCATTTGGCCTAAGGGGTGTGCAGAAGGTAATGACTAAAGACATATAAAGGGATTTGGAGAGGTGGCAAAGAACTATACGGTTACAGTCGTGAATCTGGAAGAGGCATTACTAGGAATACCAGGATACCCCATCGAAACATTTCAATGTTTCAGTTCAACTGTGTACTGTTAAAAGAAAACCGATTTCCCGATTAGACACTTGCTCCAGGGTATGTATTTACCAGGTTTGATTCTCACATCTGTATGGTTTTACAGATGATGAGTGGGAGTAAGTTATTGGGAATTGGGTGATCATCCTCATTATATCGGGATTCGTTGTAATCGGTGATATTTGAGAAGATCACCTGGGCTGTTTGCCGGTCGGCAAATATTTGGTTTTGAATATCCGCTGTTTTGCACCAATTTCAAATTGATATATCTGTACGTCTATTTTCATAGAGTGAGATATACCTTTTGATATTATGTCGATGACATTTACCTATATCAGTGGATGGTTAGGTAAGGAGCATTAAACAGCGGTGTAATTCTTCTTAACCATAAGTACAGTTTTCAACCTACGACACACAGTGAAAGAGTTGTTAGACTCGGCGGACTTATACAGAGTATTGTATGTTGTCCAGTGTCCATTAGGACAGAGGGGTTGGTCCTCATACTATATTCTGTTTACTTTTAACTTCTCTAGTTCTTAGACATGTGTTTCGTAGAAACACAGGGTCTAAGTTTTGAGGAGTTATAGGTATTTGAATAGAGTAGAGAACCAAGTGTAGCAAGTATCGGGATTCTTCAAGGTGATCGAAGATGTAGATACTTGTGTAAGGTATTCAGTTGATAGTAATGATAAAGAGAAATTGCTTCTCTTTCAGGTTACTCATAATTGGAAGCATTCCTAAGTTGAGTAACGCTGATCGGCCTCTCTCCATTTAGTTGACATGCACTGGAGACAGCTGCATGATTTGAATCTGGTTAAATTAAATCAGTGCCTCTGGTTCTATATTGGATATAGTACAGTTCATATCTTAACATTGTCAAGGTACGGGGAGTTGTCCGGCTTATGATTAAAACCAGACTCTGGATAACTCAAGGCACATTTCTGTAATGGCTGTTTGTGGGTTGACCCAGGCTATGACGAGGGTTGATTTTCTACCATAAGAAAGATCAATAGTAATATTGTTCTAGACTCGCCACAGTTTTATTAAAAATGGATTTTTTCAAAAACAGTAGTGGGAGTATGGTAGAACTGGAAGTGATTCCAGAACCGCAAACGATTACTGAAGATTTGATAAGGAACCTAAAGATTCAATCTGATTTGACATTCCATTGGCCACTCCGCAGATAAAGTGGGTAACTTCAGGCACCCGAGAGGTACTCCGGTAGCCTCAAGGACGGTGACAAGGAAGTTCTTGTTTACCCACACTTGCCATTGTTGTTGTTCCAGACTGCGAGACCCGGCAGGAGGATGAGTATAGCGTCGTTCTAAACTAGCTTTAGAAGTGCACGTCTATATGACTCTGCCAGAGGGTTTTCGTAGTCAGTGGGAGCAGCGGAAGCATTGGTGGACATCAGGCTTATGTCTATTTATAGACTAAAGCAGATATAGCGGAGATAGATCATCTGTTTCTGATGTGACAGTCATAGGTTTGACGTCATCAGAATAGGGGATGGATCTGTTGAGAAGGTAGTAGGAAGTGATATTCCTATACAACGATCGGTTATACTTTGGTCGTCACACAGTGTTTTCTCCACATGGGACTTGGACATTATATCAGACATACTGGTTACTAGATCTATGGTTTTAGATCTAGATTTGGGTGGTTTCCCAATCAGGGTACTTTGACAGCATTCTAAGAGTATTTAGAATGGACGACTCTTGGCACGGTAGTATACCTGCAGGTGATGGAGTCACCCTCTCTAAAGGTGTCTTATAGACTAAAGTAGAGAGGGATGCGCATGATTGGCAGATCACTTGCTCAGGCAATTGAGTCAATCATGAGATGTCAAGTACCACACCAGATGTTGTTCTTGCAGTAGGTGCAATAAGTTGATATTGATCCAATCCTGGGGAAACAGTCGGAAGCAGTTTTAGAACATAAGTGAACGTTCTAGGGATATGATAACGGCTGCCTCCTTTAGGAGACGGTTATCACTCCAGGCTTCCAAGGTGACATGGACGACAGGGTGATCGTCAGAGTTGTAGTTTTCCCTCTGACGAGGGGCAGTATTTTGGACAGGTGATCCAAGGAAATACTGAGGGTGGCATGGCGCAGGATACTGATTAAGTTCAGTTGACGATACAGTCTAAGAAGTTTGGATTTGGAGTTCATTTATGAGCTAGGTCCCATCAGACATCCGGACATTCTAAGACAGGTATTGCTCATTTCGGGAGATGGCTTTCTCCGCGAACTTGAGATAGAGAGAGACATAGAAAGAAACATCTAGGCGGATCCACTCACTGAGGCTATTCCTCGAACGCAATAGTTTCGCAAACGAGTTTTGTGAGACTGACTAGTAGAGGAGTTGGGTGTTCGGTATCACACGGGCTGTGAGTATGCGACATCGCAATAATTAGCCTTGAGTGCAAGTGGGAGATTGTTGGAGATAGTGCCCTCAGAGTCAATTATTGGATCACAGGCACGTGATTGCAATGATTGAGGGAGGACCTATCCCGGTAGGACAGTCTTACTCGAGATGATAGTTTGCTATCTGGTTTACCTTTATCATCGTGTACTGCTTTAGGTGACCTGACAGGTCGCTATTGCACGTTGATAGAGCCCATAGGATTCTTGCTTGACTGCCAGCAGTATGAGGGCGATCATATACGTGGGAGCTGGTAGTCTATAAGCACATCCTTAAAAGGTCCCTAGTCGTAGGAGTTTCGAGACAGGACATCGATTCTCCAGAGTAGACTAGTGTATACAGTCGAGACCCCGACGAGGGGCGGTGGCCGGTCTCACAAGCCACTGGTGTCAGTTGGTTCACCTAAGATGTATACAGGTGCTCATTGGGTTATGAGTACACCGGACAGGACTCGCCGGGAACATGCTAGTTGGTCTTATACCTGACGTCAGATAGCAGTTCCCAGGTGACATGTGTACAGGTTAGTTCATCGACCTGGGGATCGTCATTTGTCTCGTGTGAGTTCCCACTGTGCTTTGATTACTACCCTACCACGGCTCAAAGGAGTCGTGCAAACAGGTTTTAGTTGGGTACAGTCCCGAGCCACATGGAGGCAGTGAGCGGATCTTCAGGGGTTCGTCTCTCCCGGTATTGGGGGTGAGGTCGCGCTGTGTCTAGGAGAGCCATTACACGAAGTCCTTGGCCAAGGCAGGAAATTTACTGGTAGGTATTCCAGTAGTATCTCAGGATGTTCTGGGCTACACTCCGACACGACTTGTACCGCTTTTGGGGGTCTGACTTTTACCAACCCCCTAGGCCCGCCATGCGATACTCATAGACGAACGGACCGGACTGTACGGATATTGTCACTGACAGGCTCAGTAGGGTGTCAGGATGAGTTCGCTCATCGACGTCCCTTTTGGTCAATAGCTGGTGGCCCGTCACGTATTGGCTTATACCTCTGACGTGCTGGTGGTTAAATCCACAGCCATAGTATTGACGAGTCTTTAGAGTCCACCACACTTACAGTTACTCAAGCTTTCGGGCGAAACGCTGTAGAGGCCGTATGGAGATATGGCAGGGTCCGATCAGATACGTGCGGTATTGCACGGATCAGGATCGGACGGTTAGTACTAGTGGCCGTATGGTTATATGGCAGGGTTCGATCAGATACGTGCGGTATTGCACGGATCAGGATCGGACGGATATTACTAGCCGGCTTTAGTTTAAGCCGGATCCTAGTTTGGTACAGTGTAGATTTTGTCTCATTGCATTTGTATCCGGACGGAATACAGATGCGGGTGTGTATGCACAGTATCGGGGTTTTTCTGTAATTTATTACGGGACCAGTTTTCTGGAGTTGCCAGTTTGCATTCCGTTCCGGCCGGTTTTCCTTTGTTCTTTCCCGGCCGGACTTTTCCGATGGAGGGTGTTATTTGCAAGTTTGCAAATAACACATTGTGGAGGGTTTTCTTGCATATGGATTAATTATGAAAGCATCTTTTGATACCATTCTTATCTATCATCATCACTTGCTTTTTGTTGATTTGAGGTGATTAGTAGTTGATGTGAGTTTGTTATGATGATGTTTGGATATGGTCACCCTCTCTCTTTTCCTACACTCACCTCCCTCTTGCTTATGTATTCTTTTCCTCCACCCTTTTCTCATATGAGATGGTTGAACACATTTGAGAGAAGAAGATGAGAGTTTCATTCTTGAGAGTGTGGCTTTCTTGATCTCATTTTCATGCTAGAAAAATGCAAGCACCATTTTTCTTATCTTGATTCCTCCATCATCTTCAAAGGCAACAAAACCCCAAATGAGACATAGCCTCAACCCTACACATTCTACAGCAAATCTTGGACGCGTCGTCCAGCCAACTTCACGCCCGAGTTGGCTCGGTATTGAGGTGGGAGCCCGTAAAAGATGCAGGCGATGTGGTGCCCTTCCGGCGAGGAGGCGACGACCGGAGTTTCCGCAGGAGATCGGGACGACGACGAGAAGACCGGAGGACTCGGATCATTCGGTATACCTCTTCCCTATCTTGTTACTTTGCTAGATCTAGTTTAATGGCCCGATCCGGGGTTTAGTGCGCGGTGGTGCCGGTTTGCTAAGTTCGCAAAATTAAATTTTATCACCGCTTCCGCATTCCGGCGTCGGATTGACGGCCGGGGCGCCGCCGTGCACTTACAATATAACCCTAATTGATAAACATCAAAATATAGAATACGAAAATACAGGACTTTTCACTAAAATACCATAATCTTTATAACCTTTATTTAAAGCTTTAAGTTGTAAACTTTTCTAAATAAAATCTTTTATAAAATGAAAGCACGATAGGTCATGGACATCGATCGTTTATCTAAACTGTCTTGTGGTGACTTGGCAAGTGTGTCTAAGGCTAATGGTTTTTAATTAGGCCCACGACTGTGGTTCCTTCCCACTTACCTGGCACTTACCTGGCCGCAATTGACGGTGAAGAGGCGATTTGAGGCTTCTAATGACTCATCGTTTAGACCTTAGAAGTAGGCTAGTTGGCTTAGGAAACCCAAACAACTAAAATACGGAAAACTATACTCTTTTGCAAATAAATACCTTATATTTATAAAACCGTTTTCCTAAATGAGAAGTGTTTATTAAACCTAAGCAAAGTGCCGCTACAACCCACTTTTGGGGAACCTGTTAGGGATAGTACGGTTCATCGTGCACCCGCAGGCTAGTAGTGCGAGATTCAGACCTCCGCAAGGAGCATTCGGTCTCGAAAGGTTTAAAATACGACATTTAAGAAAAATGAGATTTTTGAAAATAAAATATTCATTTAAAAATTATTCATGTGTTAATATATATATAATTATCATTTAAACACCTATTTTATTATAATATGAAGTTTCCATTTTTTCCTAAAATTCCAAGATTAAAAGTTATATTAAAATACCATGAATTTTAGATAAAACAATTAATACTTTTATTAGGATATATTCACTAGAATAACACAAATAAAATTCACATTCATTATAACAATAAAGACGATTATTAAATACTTGAGGTGTATTTTTGAAAACTATACAAAAGTACTTTTACAGAAACCCCCCTCAAGTTTTACAAATTGCAATAAGGCCCCTAACTAATATTGAACTTCAAATAATCTTTCTTTTAGTCTGACTCGGGTTAGAGTCTGACTATTCCTGGCTCGAATATGATTCAAGTCAATCTATATTCTTTTATATTCCAATACAATTTGAATACATGAATCCCTGAATCCAGTTAACAATATATTCTTTTTGACTGAATCAAACCATGGATATTCATCAATTATCCTGATATTCCATTTACCTGATTACACAGTTACAACATATTTACTGATATCATGGTTTTGGTCAGTCACCCAACTTACATATTCCAATACTACAATACTGTTAAAACACTACGGGATTTAAGGGGTAGATTGGTACGGGAGGTGTTAAAGGTGGCACGAGGTGGTCAGATTAAGACACCTAACCTGAATCATATTGCTGTTGTACCGTGGCATAACGGTTCCTTGTACGACACGTGCCTTAGTCTCTGGCAAGTGAGACTCCCCTCGTATACACTGGCATCCTTCTGTACCAAGCTACAAACAACAGCGTTACTCAATGTTCCATAATATTCAACAATATAATACTTTAGAAAATACTGATACTCTGTCATTCTCATTCTTCTTATTCTTTGGGACTTACCGAGCGACCTGTTCGCTGACGACATTCTATTTCTTTCTTCTTTGAATGTCGTCAGGTGCGTTGGATCAAGCTGAGATCGAGCCCACCGGTGAAGATTTGGAGCAGTTCCAGGAAGATCCAGAGCTCTAGATACTGTACCTTGTTCTTTCCAGTTTATTTCATTTTCTGTTATGCCACTGTTTAGGCATTGCTTTTCATTCCAGTTGTATTTTCTTTTCATGCATTGTACAAAGAATGTTATTAATAAAAGTTGCTGTTATTTCTATATTATTCGTCTCTTATGATTTACTTTATATTGCTTAGTTACGCTTAGCGTATGTACTTCTGAGTATATACGTAGCGGGCCTCGCCACGTCCACTTCGCCGTACACTGAGAAGCGGGGCGTGACAGGTTTTGTTGGTGGCCCATGCAGGTCAAGCTGTATGAATCCCTGTCATGCAGTTCTGGTCTGCATGAACATCCTAAGCAATATAACACAAGAACCAGCAACTAAAACATTCTTTACAATTCATGTTCTTTGAAACTTGCAAATCTCTATTCCTTGAATCTTATCATTTCATGTATTTGAATCTGTCCTAATCCAAATTTTTCTTCAGGGTTATGGATTCCCCGAACAACATCAGTACCAATGTCAACAACACACCTACACCTCCAACACTACCTCTCACATCTGCCGTTCCTGCTCCACCCAACGAGCAGACGGTTCTGCTTAAGGAAATCCAAAGCCTACTGGTTGGACTACAGCAGCAGATTGCCATATTATTAAACCGACCAGAAGCAGGAGCAACTGTCAGGAAACGCACTGCCACCCAGATGGCAAGAGGAACCTACACTACACAACCTGCAAAACCCAAGAGACAGAAGGAAACAATTAACCAGTCAAGTTCAGGATTTTGCTACTACTGCCATAGGAATGGACACTTGTGGAAGGACTGTAGGCGCGCAAAAGGCCTGTGCCTAGTTTGCGGCGCATCCGATCATAGAATTGGAGACTGTCCCTATAGACGCAACTCAGCCCACACACCCACTATCTACACGAAGCAGCCAGCTATCCAGACTCCTACACCTAGTCTTGCACTCCCAGCACCACCTCCATATGGACCATCCCTACCTAGTCAGACATCGATGTATCGGCTTACTCAGAAAAATGTGTCGAGACGTCAAGCCTCCACCTTAACGGCCTTAGAACCTGAGACTAAGAACCAAGGTAACCCAGGTAACTCCCTCACTTTGACCAAAACATTTTGCAATATTTCTTCCTTCTAAATATCTTCATACACTACCAATAGTTCTGTCACAAAACCTTCTTTGAAACTGTTACACCTTTCTTTTACAAATTTCGAGGACGAAATTCTTATAAGGAGGGTAGAATGTAACAACCCTAATTTTTTATACACTTTTTTCCTATACAGATTTTTTTTTTCAAAATACTTTTAAAATCCACAAAGGGGTATTTTAGCCTGAGCACAAGATTTAGGTAATTATTTTTTTTTTTAATTACAAGCTACAAGAATGAAATAACTCCATTTTTAGTGTACAAGAAATTGCTTTAAATTTAATGTATACCAGGAGTATTTATTCTTGCTGCTATCAGTTTAAGTAATTAAAAACCACAATAATTACAAGAAGGAGCTTGTAGCTCATTGGTAATACCTTGCACTGCTGAACCAAGCCACCAGAGTTCGAATCTCTTGCCCCACATAATTTTTATATCATTTTTTAAAAAAATTTTTTAGAAGTCAAACGGTCAAACAGCCATAACTCACAATTTATTGCGAATTATAAAAATTAAAGTATACTAAAATCTCCCCCAGATCAAACCCCACCCATCGACAGCCGAATCGGCCGGCAACTCGGCCGGTCGGCCGAGTCGTCAACACGAAAAATTTTCGTGTTGACCTGGTCTAACCCCCTGTATAGTCTATTTTTCCAGTACTGTTACACAATTTCAATTAAATCTCTTTTAAGACCAAAATTAATGAATTTTTAATGATTTTTACATTTTTTAAAATATTTTTTAAATCCAAACCCTAATCCTAGCCTAGCCCTATATAAAGACCCCTACCCTCTACCATTTCACCTCACAACTCTAAGTCCGCTCTCCCAAATTCTTGAGAACTCGGTGCAAAGAGCGAGAAGCGAAGCGCTGCCGAAACCGACGACGGATTCCGGCGACCGGATCAGAACCTTCGCGACGTTTTCGACGAATCGACAACCACCTCATCTCTTAGCTTCCTTAGCTTGTCCAAACCGTAAGTCCCATCCCTTCTATCTCTATTTTCTATAAATGTAAAAATACGACTTTTTGGAACCCGACGGAAATCGGTTAAACCGATTTCCGATTCGGTTTTTCTATAAATTTCCACTTGTCACCTAATACATAAAATCTACCCATATTCATGTTGACTATTAATCACCCATAAACCAATTTAAATAAACTTTTTCACATGAAATGATAGCTTCTTTGCAAAACCGTATTCTTTTCATAAAAATACCATGAAGTTCATTTTTCTTAGTTTAATCAATTACCTCACTCCTAAATATGTTTATTTTGATCACTAAACTTGTAGAACCCAATTTGAATGAAATTTCACACATGAAATGATAACGTTTTCGAATACCGTGTTCTTGCGCTATAATACCTTTAAGTTTAATATATCATGTTTAACCTCTAAACTTCATTAAAACGTAAAATAAGTCACGAGGTAATGACCTACCTCTACACACACACAAATATAACCCTAATTGATAAATATCAAAATATAGAATACGAAAATACAGGACTTTTCACTAAAATACCATAATCTTTATAATCTTTATTTAAAGCTTTAAGTTGTAAACTTTTCAAAATAAAATCTTTTATAAAATGAAAGCACAATAGGTCATGGACATCGATCGTTTATCTAAACTGTCTTGTGGTGACTAGGCAAGTGTGTCTAAGGCTAGTGGTTTTTAATTAGGCCCACGACTGTGGTTCCTTCCTACTTACCTGGCACTTACCTGGCCACAATTGACGGTGAAGAGGCGATTTGATGCTTCTAATGACTCATCGTTTAGACCTTAGAAGTAGGCTAGTTGGCTTAGGAAACCCTAACAACTAAAATTCGGAAAACTATACTCTTTTGCAAATAAATACCTTATATTTATAAAACCGTTTTCATAAATGAGAAGTGTTTATAAAACCTAAGCAAAGTGCCGCTACAACCCACTTTGGGGGAACCTGTTAGGGATAGTACGGTTCATCGTGCACCCGCAGGCTTGTAGTGCGAGATTCAGACCTCCGCAAGGAGCATTCGGTCTCGAAAGGTTTAAAATACGACATTTAAGAAAAATGAGATTTTTGAAAATAATATATTCATTTAAAAACTATTCATGTGTTACTATATATATAATTATCATTTAAACACCTATTTTATTATAATATGAAGTTTCCATTTTTTCCTAAAATTCCAAGATTAAAAGTTACATTAAAATACCATGAATTTCAGATAAAACAATTAATACTTTTATTAGGATATATTCACTAGAATAACATAAATAAAATTCACATTCATTATAACAATAAAGACGATTATTAAATACTTAAGGTGTATTTTTGAAAACTATACAAAAGTACTTTTACAGAAAACCCTCTCAAGTTTTACAAATTACAATAAGGCCCCTAACTAATATTGAACTTCAAATAAGCTTTCTTTTAGTCTGACTCGGGTTAGAGTCTGACTATTCCTGACTCGAATATGATTCAAGTCAATCTATATTCTTTTATATTCTAATACAATTTAAATACATGAATCCCTGAATCCAGTTAACAATATATTCTTTTTGACTGAATCAAACCATGGATATTCATCCATTATCCTGATATTCCATTTACCTGATTACACAGTTACAACATGTTTACTGATATCATGGTTTTGGTCAGTCACCCAACTTACATATTCCAATACTACAATACTGTTAAAACACTACGGGATTTAAGGGGTAGATTGGTACGGAAGGTGTTAAAGGTGACACGAGGTGGTCAGATTAAGACACCTAACCTGAATCCTATTGCTGTTGTACCGTGGCATAACGGTTCCTTGTACGACACGTGCCTTAGTCTCTGGCAAGTGAGACTCCCCTCGTATACACTGGCATCCTTCTGTACCAAGCTACAAACAACAGCGTTACACAATGTTCCATAATATTCAACAATATAATACTTTAGAAAATACTGATACTCTGTCATTCTCATTCTTCTTATTCTTTGGGACTTACCGAGCGACCTGTTCGCTGACGACATTCTATTTCTTTCTTCTTTGAATGTCGTCAGGTGCGTTGGACCAAGCTGAGATCGAGCCCACCGGTGAAGATTTGGAGCAATTCCAGGAAGATCCAGAGCTCTAGATACTGTACCTTGTTCTTTCCAGTTTATTTCATTTTCTGTTATGCCACTGTTTAGGCATTACTTTTCATTCCAGTTGTATTTTCTTTTCATGCATTGTACAAAGAATGTTATTAATAAAAGTTGTTGTTATTTCTATATTATTCGTCTCTTGTGATTTACTTTATATTGCTTAGTTATGCTTAGCGTATGTACTTCTGAGTATATACGTAGCGGGCCTCGCCGCGTCCACTTCGCCGTACACTGGGAAGCGGGGCGTGACATTTCCCGTTCCAAGTCTCGGTTGCTCGGCGCTCGTTTTCTTCATTCCACTTTCGTTCCCCGAGGATCATTCTTCCCAAGGTTAGATGTCTTCTCTTGTCGAGTCGGTAGATGTCGTTGGGGTAGGTTCTAGGAACCCTTTAGGTGAGCCTGAGTCCTCCCGGGGGGCAGAGGTTGGCCCCTCTTCCCGGGATCATATGGCGGGGGCAGCCCCCAGGGAGGAGGCGGTAGATGCTGCTCCCAGTGCCTTGTGTTGGATAAGGCATGAGGACGAGCTTTCCAACGCGCGGGCTCGCTTCCACATCCCCTCGCGCTATATGCTCCGCCTGGCTAAGGAGGGAGAGAGGGCAGACCAAGTACGTGGCAGGGAGATCGCCCTGTATTTGGAAGTATTTTGGGGTGGAATACGTCTGCCCTTCTCTCTTGAGGTCGTTGAAGCGTTGAACTTCTTCAGGTTAGCCCCCGGTCAGTTGGTGCCAAACTCGTGGAGGATTCTCCCCGGGTTCCTGGTTCGCCTGAAATTACAGGCGATCCTTTCAGCTTTTCCCTCCTTGATTCTTCCCTCGTCTTCAAAAATCACCCCGGTGGTCGAGCGAGCGACCCGAGGTGGGTTTATCTCTCTTTCAGAAAGCGATCAGGGGGCCCCGCCGGGACGGGAGTTGTAGCCCTACCTTCTTCCATTCACGACTGGAAGAAGAAGTTCTTCTTCGTTTCCCCTCCCGAGGGCGAAGACTGGCCCGTGCCTACAGAGTGGTCGAGGGAGAAGCACTTGCCGGGGAACCAGTCCAGTGATCCCGTTGCAGTGAGAGTGGCGTCGTGGGAGCCCATCCCCCGTTTCGACGTGCTGTTGTCTGAGAGGGTTCTGAGTTGGACCGGGCTCAGCCCTGTTGAGTTCGTCGGTAAGTTTAGGTTTTCCTTTTTGGTTCGTATATTACCCGTATCGTTGACTCCCTCTACATTTGGTTCTGTGCAGGACCCATGGACATAAACTCGCTCCGGGCTTCAATGCGCCAGCCGAGGCCGGCTGCGAAGGTTGGGGGCGCCGGCTCTTCCCGTTCACAGCCTGCCCCGGCTCCTTCTCCCCCGGCGGTAGTGCCCCGCGAGCGCTCGGAAGTGAATCTCGCCCCGGGGCCCAGCAGAACGTCGAGTCGGAGGTGGGCTCGGATTCTGAAGGACCCGGCCTCGGAGGAGGAGACCGACTCTCCCTCGAGGCCACTCAAGAAGAGATCTGCCCAGGAACCGTCTTCGCCGATCACGGTGGAGGAAGGCGGTCTCCAGTTTGCCGTGCCTTCGGGGCTATCTGTCGCGGATAGCCTGCTGCATGAGATAGAGGCATCGGCCAGGGGTAGAGTCCCCGGGGGGACCTTTAGGGCTCAGCTGGCGTCCATCGCCCAGGAGTCCGTGCAGGTAAGCGCTTGTCTTTCACTACTATTTGAGGTTCAGTTCCTCTCTCATTTTCTTGATCTCTCTTCTGCCTTTCAGGTCCTTCAGCACGTCGTCCTCGCCTTGCGCATGGAGGCCGAGATGGTAGCCCCGGCGATGAAAGCTGCGGGCCAGCTTGCCTCGCTGGAAGAGAGCTCCAAGCGGGAGCTGGAGGCGATGAAGGCGAGGGTCGTCGTCCTGGAGGGTGAGGTGGAGACCGGGAAGCGGAAAGTCGCCCGGCACCGCGAGGCCACCGCAGTCGCTGAGGCCAAGCTTGAGGACGCTCAGGTGCTGGCCGGCAATCTGAAGAAGACAGTAAAATCCCTCCGGAAGGAGCTGGGGGCGGCGGCCGAGTGGGCGAAGTCGGCCGACCTGAGGGTGGCCATGTTAGCCGGCGGTGGAGGGCTACAAGAAGTCGAAAGACTTCTATGATGATTTGACCGTCGCCACGACCCTTATCTGGCATGAGGCCCTCGACGCTGTTAAGGCCCGAGTGCTGGGGTTTGCCGATGAAGAGCTCCGGGCCCAGTACCCCCTCACGGACACCGATGGGCAGGGGCAGGAGATTAATGACGAGGAATTCGCCGAGGACCCAGCTCACCTCGTGGTGGATGTCGAGGGCCCTGAGGCCGTTCCTGGCCCGAAGGCCTAAAGCCCCCGTCTTCCTCCTCTTTTTATTTTGCTGCGTCTAGAACTTTGTAAGCCTCCGGGTATTTTGTTAGGCTGAGGAGCCAAAAATACCCTCTGTAAAGACCGCCTTTTAGTAATAAAACTTTTTCTTTCTTTGGTTTCCTTGATTTGCGCTTTTGTCTTTTGTTCATGAAGAATGCTTGTAAAATTTTTCTTCTTGCACTGTTGGGCCTCCATATCAGGTCGGCTATCTGCCTAGCAATCGTCCATCGAGTTGATTCAAGCGCTGCTGAGGAGAAGGCATCTCCATGCATCCCCATGGCCCCGAATTCGAGGGGAGATCGCTCGAGACTTGGATAGACCTGATGCCCCTAGTTGGCAGCTCGGGCTGTCTGCGCGTGGTGGGCGGAGGGTTGTCGGCCTTATTTGGACTGAGTAGGGTAGCTGCCCGGTTGCCTCTTGCGAGGACTTTTGATCCTTCAGGACGGGGATCGAGCAGGGTTACGCCCAGTGCCTCTTGATGAGGACTTTGATCCCTGTCGGTTGTGGTAGGAAGCTACCAGCCGGGGATAGCCGAGCAAGGACTCGACTGTCTCTGGGAGGATTTTGGTCCTTGGCACGGGAGGGGCTGTAGAAGCCTACCAATGACCCTTGGCCGGGCAAGGTTACTACCTGGTGCCTCTTGGCGAGGGCTTTTGTCCTGAAGGATAGCCGAGCGAGGGATCCTCGAGCTCGACTGTCTCTGGGAGGGCTTTTTGATCCTTGGCGTTGAGGTAGGAGAGCTACCCGTCGGGGATGACAAGCAGGGGAGCTGCTAGGTTGCCTCTTGGTGAGGGCTTTGATCCCCGGCGTTGCGGCAGGGAGGCTACCTGCCAGGGATAACCGAGCAGGGCAGCTGCTGGGTTTCCTCTTGGTGAGGGTTTTGATCCCTGGCGTTGCGGTAGGGGAGCCACCCGCCGGGGAGACTGAGCAGGGCAGCTGCTAAGTTGCCTTTGGGAGGACTTTCCGATCCCTGGCATTGCTGTAGAGAATCTACCCACCAGGGATAACCGAGCAGGGCGGCTTCTGGCAGCTGCGGGTTGCCTCTTGGTGAGGGTTCTGATCCCTGGCGTTGCGGTAGGAGAGCTACCCGCCGGGGATGACCGAGCAGAGAAGCTACTAGGTTGCCTCTGGGTGGGCTTTCCGATCCCTGGCGTTGCGGTAGGGAAGCTACCCGCCAGGGATTACCGAGCATGGCGGATGCTCGGTCGAATCCTTGGCGTTGCGGAGATCTTCACCGAGTATCACGAGCAGTGCTCTCTGCACCTCCTTCCCCCGTTGCTGTAATAGTAACAACAATTTTTTTTGTATGTACGGCTGAGGAGCTCATAATACCCCCCCTTGAATAAACAAGAACTTTTCTACTTTCTTCGCAATGTTCTGCCGATCTTTATTAAATTGACAATAGGCCTTAGGGAGAGTTTACATTGCCTCGAAAGAAAAGTACAGGCTAATAGATGACCCTATCAGCGCGGCCCGAGCTTCCTGGAGATTTGCTATCCTCCGTGCCTGGCGCCGGGTACGGGGCACTCCGGGTGCCGGACTGGTCCTCCGCGGAAGCAAGCATGATCTGGCCGATGGTCAGCTCGGCGGGGGGAGGACGCTGCTCCTGCTCGCGTTCAGCCTGCCGTTTATCCCTTAAGTAGGTGGCGAGGTGCCCCGATCGGATGAGTTCCTCGATGTAATCCCGGAGTTGCTTGCAATCCTCGGTGGCGTGGCCCAGCGTCCGGTGGAAGGCGCAGTAAGGGCCCCGGGTCCGCTTTGATGCCTGACACGGGATTGGAGGGAACTTGAAGAACCCCTCGCCTTGGGCCTCCTCTAGTAACACTGCGAGGGAGACGTTGAGCGGGGTGTACTCCTTGAATTTTGGGTGATAGGGCTGCTGATGCTCCGACCTCTCCTCCCGAGCCATTTTCTTCTGGTCGAATCGTTCTGCCCGGGGGAAGTTCGCATTCACCTCGGACTCTAGCTGAACCTCGCGCTCGGTCCACGTCTTGACCTCGGCCATGGTCTTAGGCTGTGCCAACGCAAAGGAGCACAACCACTCCTTGTGCCTCAGGCCAGATCTGAGCGCCGTGATGACGGTCTCGTCCCGGTGCTCGGGAACCTCGAGGAGGGCGTTGTAAAAGCGAGTGATGTAAGCCTTGAACGTCTCCTTGTCTCCACTCTTAATTGTGAAGAGGTAGTCGACCGTGTGCTTCTGCCGACGGTTCCCAACGAAGTGGCTGAGGAACTGAGTAGCCAGCTCGTCGAAGGTCGAGATCGAGCGAGGCTCGAGTCCTCAGAACCAGTCCCGACCAGAACGGATGAGGGTGGTAGGGAAGGCCCTGCACTGGGCGTCGTCGAAATGGTCCTGGAAGCTCATTCCCGTGATGAAAGCATCCAAATGGTCTTTGGGGTCGGTTTTCCCGTCGAACAGAGAGACCTTCGGGGGTTTGTTGCGCTAGGAGACGTGGACAGCAAGCAGCTCCTCGGTGAACGGTTTGGTAAGCGAGTCGGCGACGTACTCGGCCCCGTCGGCCGAGAAGTGACCTTCCTGACGCATGCCCTCGATCTTCTTCTCGAGGGCGTCGAGTCGGCCGCGGTACTCCGAGGACTCGGTGCCTCGGGATCCCTGGCCTCTGCTGTGGGAGACCTGCGTTTGGGCTCGGCTCCGATTCCTCTCGATGAGGTTCCTCAGATCCCCGGGTGCGGTGGCTCTCGAGCCGTCGTAGCGAGCCCCTTCTGTGTGACCCGTCGGGGGAGTGGGTGTCGGTCATGCCTGTGGACAGGCTAGGTGACCGACATCTCCTCAGGAGGGCAAGGGTCGCGAAGAGGCTCGAGGCGTGGTGCTCCGGCGACAAGCTTGGTGGTGGAGCCGCTAGGCGCCCAACGGGTCTCAAGGAGTACGGGTCCGTAGGATCCGTGGTCGGGAGTAGCGGCCCGCTGGTGGTCGGCCGTGCCGACGGGGGTAGAGTGTTCCGGAGGCGGAGGAGCGGCGATCTGGAGCCCAGGCCCTGCCGTTTAGGCGCGGACGAGCGCCTCCACAAGGGACTGTAGCTGACCTATTCGGCTGGCGAGGGCGTGGATGATGGTCGCCGGAGGGGGTTCATCCGCGCCTTCGGTGAGGGGGAGGTGGCGGCTGGTACCCGAATCTTCAGGATGGTCGCTTGCCATGTGGACGGAGATCGGAAGGAGACCTTTGTTTTTGTGGAGTTTGCGTTTCCCACAGACGGCGCCAACTGATGGAGGTCCTTTTCAGATCTCTCTCAGATGTTGTCTTCCGTCGATCTTCTGGTAGATTCTGGAGGGGATTCCCTATTGTGTGTGGGTCTCAATGGGTGTAGAGGAAATTTGGTGATTGGAGGAGTTTGACGCCAAGTACCTGCAAAGAAGTCCCGAGATGGTTGGATACCACCGAGGACCCTCCGACGATCAAGTTAGTACTAGATCCGAGCAGCGTAACGGCTAAGTGGAGTAAAAATGGCTTCCTTGACCCCTCTGTGATGGGGGTTTATATAGCGGTGATGGCACGCAGCAGCAGGCGCGAGAATCTCGCCGGCAGTTACGCTCCCGACGTCACACCCGCGTAGAGAGCGGATCGCCCGTTAATGGAGATCGCGGAGGCGTGGAACGTGGGATGTTGCTGGCGGAGAATCCGCGCATGGCGAGATTCGCGGGACGACGGTTACGCCTGTGAGCGGTGGAGCTGGTCGGAGGACCGAGAAAGACGGCTTCGGCCGAGGGGCTCGGAGACGAGCGAGGAGACTTAGTCTTGTGGCAGCTCAGGGCGAGCAGAAGGGCCGAGGAGGCGAATCTGCAGGGAGCCCCGAGGAGGGCTAGCTTGTGATTGCAGGTCGGGTACAGGGGAGGCCTGGTCGGCCTCTGTGGACCCTTTCTTCCGAGTTATGGGACACGCCATCCGCCACATGTCCTGATCCTAGGCGTCGCCAATATTGAGCATCATCAAGCCTTGTTTTTAAAATATTCGATAAGGACTCTAAACAAAAATTCCTAGATATATTCTTATACATTCTGTGTCTTTCAAATTCGAGACAGAGAATATTAATTCATCATGTAACCATTTCCTAAATGTGTCGCAAAATTTAACTGTATGTATGCAGTAGAATATATTTTTATCAATAATCATGTAAAAATATGAATCATTTTGATTTTTGAAGAATTCTCAGGTAAATTCTAATAATATCTTGATGATGAAATTTCTTGCTTATGGTTAATTGCTAAAAGCTTTCAACTCATACTTCGAGCTTAGAAATTTTTGAGGCTTTCATCTAGCTAATTATTAGAAAGCATATAAGTGGAGAACAAGACCATCATCACGTTGTAATCATAATTGGAGTGTTATGGAGTTTAACCTGACATTTTAATGTATCTGGTTTAATTATGGATTTGGATTTATTATAAGTTATCTCAACTTTAAATTTTGTGATAATTAATTGCAGTGATCTAAACTCCTTCAAATGTTTTTTTGACTATGTTTAGCTTCAAAGTTAGGGAAAACAGAGTTTATTATTATAAATTTAATAGAGAATAATGGAGGATAGAGGCCTGGAAGGGGATTCCCCCCTATGGAGCGGTCAAAGTCAATTCTATATCATTTTTCGGATGATTAGTACTGACCATCTTGATCTCCATCATCAAATAGTAGATACAACAAAATTTCACATGATTCTAAACAGTTTCACCATTGATTTAGTGGAATGAAAATGTTCTGTATATTATCGAAAAACCGTCAATTTTCTATTAATTAAATCAACGGTTAAACGATTTAGAATCACGTGGAATTTCTTGTATATTATCCCAACTAACGATTCTAAACCGTTTCACCATTATAATTTGGAGTTTAATATTTTCCAATATTACCACTTTCTCCTGAAGTCATCCTGACAATTTGTTCAAATCAGCACCCAATTGACGGTTTTTCGAAAGTGAGAAATTATTTGGTGTGCCGGATGTAATACATCCGGACAGGAGAGAAAGAAATGGGGAATTTCCGACAACTTTTGGACAGCTTGGTGGGGTCCATTTGCTTATGTCTTTCTCACTCATGACCGTCTTGTATGGCTGGCACACAATAGAATTTTTCTAAATTAGAGCGAGAGAATATCAAATATCGGAAGGAGAGGAGTTTGAGGCTCACAAAAAGGTCACATTGCAGTAAAAAGTAAGCCCCCGTTTTGGTATGGAGTTGAGATAACACCGATTTATTTTTAAGTGGAACTAGAGACGATGCAAACCATGGTTTGCAAGGTCCAAACTTCATTTGAAGCTTTAATTTTGATGGGATGCTTGGCTTTGTGGCTATCTAAACTCCAAAATAGATGTTTTCTTCATAAATTTTGAAGTTCATGAAACTTTGTTTGGATCGGAGTTTAGCTATTTATTGTTATCTCAACTTTGGATTTTATGAATCTTAGATCGAATTTTAACCAGAAAGCTGAAATAGGGTGAGTTTTCATTATTCCACCGTGTCACAGATATAAATGCTTTGTTTCTTAGCCTCATGGGAGAAAAATCTGATTTTTTTTTGGAGGTGTGTGTTGGCAGGCGGGGTTATTGTGTTTCCGAAAACGGTTACAGGGTTTTAGATTTTTTAATTTATATATGGATTGGATTGGATATAAGGGTAAAGGGTCTTTTAAACTCCAATCAAAAATCAATATCCATTAACTTAAAACACCCAAATCAAACTGTCTACTTCCTGAAAATCTAAATCCTTAATGTCTTGTTTGGCAATTATTTTGGAGTTGAGATAACTGCAGTTATTTGAGCCCACATATTTAGATACTGCAGTTATCTTAACTCCAATCCAATCAAAATTTTGTAAACTCCATTTTTGGAGTTTGGGAATTGCAAACCGCAGTTTTGCATCCTCCTACCTTCACTAAAAAATAAACTATAGTTATCCCAACTCCATAACCAAAAAAGACCTAAACTGTTTGGGAATGGAGTTACATAAAGTTGGCAAAACTAAACTCCAAGGCTTGTTTGTTTGGATACAAAGTTAGGATATTTAATTTTAAAGTGGAGGTACCAGTGATGCAAACTATGATTTGCAAATCTCAAACTCCAAAAATGGAGTTTAGTAAATTTTGATCGGATTGGAGTTGAGATAACTGCAATCGAAGGCTGAAAATTTGCACTTATCTCAACTCCAAAACGATCGCCAAACAAGCAAAAGATAGCATTTTGAAGTTATCTTTTGCTAACTTTATGAAAACAAAGTTTACAAAACTTGCTCCGTCCCCAAATAGACCCAAAATGCTAACTATACTCTTATTCGCAACCATTTCGAAATCGAAAGAACCACCACAACTCTAACAACTCTAATATGATCAAAATTTCGTAAACTCTATTTTTGGAGTACATCCTCCTTAGCTCTATATCCAAACATTTTCTACCATTTCGATCCTGGTTCGTTGCTTCTCCATTAGATCTTAAGAAGCCTTTTTGCACCAAAATATATAAATAAAAAACCATAAAAATAAAAATCTCTTCTTAGAGAGTCTGCTTACTTCACCGAACATTTCTTTTGGTGTGCTACGGGATTTGTGTATACGAAAGTGTTTTGTGGTCGGGTCGATCTTCCGAATTTCTTGTCCTAGCCTCCTATCATGTCGTTTAGTTCGGAACTATTATGATGTTCAACAAGCTTCGTTTGATAATTAATCGTCTTTAGTCAGTGCATCCATAGTTATTGATGTTGGTATGAACTTAGAGGTTGTGAAAACGCCGTTGAATTTATTAGAGAGCTGCCAGAAACCGAAGATCTCAAGAGCATTAACTCAGGGATTGAGGTATTTATACATTCTCATATCATTCGTATACATGTTCATTTATTTGGATCTATTCATTTGATAGCTTAGCTTTATGATTTATAGTACTTTTGGTTGATGTAGGAAAATCTATAGGAATTACCATTGTTTTAAATGTCCTTGACATGCTCGGCAGGTCGTTCATGATGACTCTTAGAGCTTTGCTTGTCATCGACATGCAGAGAAACAATGTTATAACCGTTTTTTGGTTGATGTTCGTCAAGCCCGATTGACCGTTTCCCTTACTGGGTTTTTGCTCTAAATATTTTTCAATTTGATTATATATCATGATATGGTAAAAAAAATTGGTTTCCTATGTAGATAGTGAGATTAGGGGAAGGAGAGAACGATCTCCCCCTGGTGAGTCTCGCCTAGCCTTTGCCTATATGTATAAGGTGTATAGAGCATGATATGACATGGGCCACGATAAATGATGTCGTCTAATGATACATCAAAAAGAACTAGCATTACAAGTGCCGGAATAAGCATTTTGAATATAAACTGAAAGTGAATAGCAATGCATGCTTTTCTTATTTCAAACACAAGCAAGTTCGATAAGCAACTAGCCAACTATCACCGAGATCATATAAAGACATGAGTGTTAGGATCTTCTCGACTTTATGTTCGGTCTGCGATGTAGCCGAATGTGTTTGGAGGAGAGAATGGATAGAGAATGGAGAAAGTATCAATAAACTATTCTTATATTTTCCTTTCTCTCTTAAAACTTTACAAAACATCTCCTTATATAGGAGTTTACATGCCCCTTCATTATGACTCTTCATAATACCAATTGATTACAATAACCGTTACATATCCTTTCATTAAACCTATTCATGAATTGGTATCCCTTCCTTTTATAACCGATGTCTCTTCAATTCTTTGTAACCGAAAACAAGTTTAATTTCTAACATGCTCCCTTAAAATTGTTTTACCATGCCGATCTTTCCTCGCAATTTTGCGAACACTTCAAATTTTAGGGGCTTTGTAAAAATGTCGGCCAGTTGATCTTGTGATTTGACATGAACGAGTTCGACCTCTTTCTTCCTCACATGTTCTCTGATAGAGTGATACCGAGTATCAATGTGCTTGCTTCGTTCATGAAACACTGGATTCTTCGCCAGTGCTATAGCAGATTGGTTGTCCACATACATCTTCGTAGGTCCTTCATGTTCAATCTTTAGATCTTTCAGCCGATTTCTTAGCCATATAGCATGGCAAACTCCAGCCGATATAGCAATGTATTCGGCTTCACAAGTTGATAGTGTCACTATCGGTTGCTTCTTGGAACACCAAGTAAATGCTGATTCACCGATGAAGAAAATGTACCCTGTCGTACTTTTCCGGTCATCTATATCTCATCCCCAATCGCTATCGGTATATGCATATAATTCAAAATTGTTAGATTTCGAATAGAATAAACCGAAATTTGGTGTACCTTTGATATATCTCAATATCCTTTTCGCCGCTGATAAATGTGTCAATTTCGGTTCTTCCATGTATCGGCTGATCAAGCCGACTCCATATAGAATATCCGGTCTTGTGCATGTAAGATACCGAAGACTGCCTACCAAGCTTTTAAAATGCGTCGAGTCCACATTGCTCCCTTCATCGAACTTTGATAATTTTGTTCCGCAGTCTACTGGGGTATTGACCGAATTGCTTTGCTCCATATTGAACTTTCTCAAAATCGACCGAGCATATCCTTCTTGGGATAAGAAAATCTCATTCGGTCTTTGCTTTACCTCTATTCCCAAATAATATGCCATCTGACCGATGTCGGTCATTTCAAATTCTTTAACCATCGAGCTTTTGAAGTCATCGAACATACGTGGATTGTTTCCTGTGAAGATGAGATCATCCACATATAAACATACTATAAAAATATCACCTTTTTCGGACTTCTTTATGTATAATGCATGCTCATAAGGACACTTCATGAAACCGTGTGCTTGGAAGTATATGTCGATTCGACTATTCCATGCTCTCGGTGCCTGCTTCAGGCCATATAAAGCCTTCTTTAGCTTCAGTACTTTTGACTCATGTCCTTTCTTCTCATAACCGAGTGGTTGCTCGATGTAGACTTCTTCTTCAAGATATCCATTGAGGAATGCCGATTTAACATCCAATTGATATATCTTCCAACTGAATTGAGCCGCCATAGCAATGATCAGTCGAATTGTCTCGAGTCGTGCTACTGGTGAGAAAACTTCATCATAATCAATGCCAGCTTGTTGTTTGTAGCCTTTGACCACTAACCTTGCCTTGTATCGCTCGATTTCTCCCTTAGCGTTCTTTTTCTCCTTGTACACCCATTTCACTCCTATGGGTTTCTTGCCTTTGGGAAGTTCGGTGATCTCCCAAGTTCCATTTCTCTCAATAGCACTGATTTCTTCGTCCATTGCTTCTTTCCACCTTCGGTCTTTGACCGCTTCTTCAAAATTCATTGGCTCGCATTCGGCAAACAAACAAAATAATGTTAGATTATTTTGCATTTCGGTTACCTCATATAACTCGGTCATAGCCCTCGTCCTTGGATTTCTTGGTGGAGTTGAACTTGACGACGCTTCGGTTTGTGGAGAACCGACTTGAGGCGAATTGAACCGAGGTGTTGTTGCAGGCGATGGAACATCAACTTCGACTTCATTTCTTTTCTTTTCTTCTCGACCGAGTACTTCATTCGGTCTGCTGCTTTCGGCTTCATCGCTCCAACTCCATGAGCTTTCTTCATCAAATTCGACATCTCGGCTAACAATGACCTTCTTATTGACTGGATCAAACAGCTTGTAGCCTTTGGTTCTTAGATCATAACCGATAAAAATCAACCGAGAACTTCGGTCATCAAGTTTTACTCTCTTTTGTTCGGGGACATGAGCATATGCTATGCTCCCCAAAATTTTAAAGTGACTTACATTCGGCTTATAACCATGCCACATCTCCTGCGGTGTTACATTTTGTAGACTCTGGGTTGGGCATCGGTTTAGAATGTACACAGCACATGCAACCGCTTCTGCCCAAAATTCCTTCGGCATATTTTTACTACTCAACATACATCTCACCATGTCTAATATGGTTCTATTTTTTCGTTCGGCCACTCCATTTTGTTGTGGTGAATAGGAGGCTGTTAAGAAATGCCGAATCCCATTTTCTTTGCAAAAATTTTCAAACTCATTTGAAGTGAATTCTCCACCTCGGTCTGACCTGACCGATTTCAAATAAAACCCACTTTCTTTTTCCACATTCATTTTGAATCTTTTAAAATTTTCAAAAACTTCCGATTTATTTTTTAGAAAATATACCCATGTTTTCCTTGTGAAATCATCAATAAATGTTAGAATGTACCTTTTTCCACCAAATGAATTTGGAGTAATTGGTCCACATACATCGGTGTGGACAAGTTGTAATGGCTCCTTGGCTTTAAACTCGGCTTCTTTTGGAAAACTTGCTCGGTGATGTTTACCAAGTAAACACTCTTCACATAACTCTTTCGGTTCATTCATAATCGGCAAACCTTTGACCATGTTCTTCCTCGCCAACAAGTTTAGTCCGCCGAAATTGAGATGTCCATACCTCATATGCCATAACCGAGCCGAATCTTTCACCGATGATTTTAGACACTTTGCTTCACCATATTTGATATCCAATAGAAATAGTCGATTCTTCGTCATCTGCACTTTTGCTATCAACTTCATTCGGTTATCTCTTAAGAAAAGAGTTCGATCCTTTAAATGAATATCGAAATTCTTTTCTAAGAGTTGTCCCAAACTTAAGATGTTGTTTTTCATATTCGGCACATAATACACATTTTCGATATATTTTTGTGATCCATCTTTCAGTCGAATTAAAATTTTACCTTTGCCTTTTACTGGTACCTTCGAACAGTCACCGAATGTGACTTGGCCACTCACCGATTCGTCCAAGTCTACGAACATGTTTCGCTTGCCACACATATGATTACTTGCACCAGTATCGAGATACCAAGTGTCGGCACTTTCTTCGTCACCTTTAAAAGCCAGCAGAAGCACATCGTCATTGTAATCTTCTTTCTCCACAAAGTTTGATTTTTCCTCGACTGTTTTTCCCCAACAGTCTGCTGCGTAGTGACCGAATTTCTTGCAATTATAGCATTGAACATTCGGTCTCCCTCTTCCACCAGTCGATCGTCCTCAGCCTCGACCTCGGCCGAAATTTTGGCTTTGGCTTCTATCGTCATTGTTTTGACCTCCTCGACCACCTTGTCCTCGACCGAATTGACCTCGGTCACGGCCTCTTCTTCGGCCGCGTGTATTTCCTCGATTTCGGTCATTTTGACCATTTTCAACCGAATCACCTTTCAAATTAACTTGTGTTTGTAGTAATTTTTCAATCGGTTCTTGCTTTTTCACGAACCGTTCTTCGTGGGCTTTTAGTGAACCCATCAACTCATCTATCGTCATTTCTTCAAGATTCTTTGACTCTTCAATTGAACACACAATGAAGTCAAACTTCGGTGGTAGTGACCGAAGAATTTTCTCTATCACCCTTACATCCTCCATTTTTTCTCCGTTCCTCTTCAATTGGTTGACCACCGTAAGCACTCGGGCATTATAGTTAGTCACCGATTCATTCTCCTCCATTTTTAACAATTCAAACTCCCTCCTTAGTGATTGTAAGCGTACCTTTTTAACCTTCTCGACTCCTTGGAAGGTTTTCTCAAGTATCTCCCACTGTTGCTTTGCATTAGTGGCATCCGAAATCTTCTCGAAAGTCGAATCATCGACACCTTGCTCGATAAAGTATCTTGCGGTACAATCTTTCTCGAATAATTTTTCGTGGGTCGTTCTCTGAGCTGCCGTCAGTGCAGCTTCATCTTGAGGCCGATCATAGCCTCGGACCACCACATCCCAAGCGCCTACTGCTCCCAAAACAGTCTTCATTTTGATGCTCCAATTTTCATAGTTATCTTTGGTGAGGCGTGGGGCGTTGTACGAGAGTGTTGTCTTCGACATTTTCTTCGAACCTTGCTCTGATACCACTTTGTTAAGATCTTCTCAACTTTATGTTCGGTCTGCGATGTAGCCGAATGTGTTTGGAGGAGAGAATGGATAAAGAATGGAGAAAGTATCAATAAACTATTCTTATATTTTCCTTTCTCTCTTAAAACTTTACAAAACATCTCCTTATATAGGAGTTTACATGCCCCTTCATTATGACTCTTCATAATACCAATTGATTACAATAACCGTTACATATCCTTTCATTAAACCTATTCATGAATTGGTATCCCTTCCTTTTATAACCGATGTCTCTTCAATTCTTTGTAACCGAAAACAAGTTTAATTTCTAACAATGAGAAAGGTGATCAGCATTTGAAGCAAACCAATTTTGTTATTAAAGAAGATGGGATGCATGAATAAACCAAGTGTGTGATGCAAACCGAGGACTTACCCCGCTTTGGCCTAAATAGAAAAAGGGTTGAAGGGAGAGGTTCAAGTCCTTGGAGAAAATTACATTGGCGCTTCACTCTCAATGTCACATCCCGCTTCCCAAAAGAAGGTGAAAGGTGACATGGCAAAATCCGCAACCTAACTGTATTGAAGATGGTCTATTCAATACAGTTACGTTAAGCGTATGAATATCTAACATGCAGGATGTGTACCAAAATCAAAATAATAAAAGCGAAAGCCATTTATTTCCATTAATCAAACTTTATTACATTCCAAAAGAAATAGTAAAATAAAATAAATAGTTTAATTACATCAAAGGAGAAACAAAAGCCCTAAACATGTGGGTAACAACAAAAATTAAATCTAGCTAATCTTCCGTCGTCAAGTCTGCATAATCTTCATTAGTTGGCTCCACACCTTGATTCTCGCCATAATACTCATTCTCATCTGACGGATATTCCAAAGATAGAGAAAGAAAAGAAAAGTCCGTCAGCGAGTTATACTCGGGTAGAATTGCCTCATAAGAAAGTAAAGGTATAGAAACGATGTGTATAAATATAATGAATATGATGTACATGGGTATAAAAGTATGAGGTTATATACAAATTAGATATGTTGACAGAGGTATATGTGAATATGAGTAGGTGGTGTGAGATATATATTTGGTAAAAGTTCAAGTCAAGTCAAACGGATATTCAGTCTAAGAGTTAGTTCAGATTAAACAAGGTGTGTATGAATAGAATTGACTAGTGGACATACTCGTATCCTTGAGGTATCCCTGTAGGGTGTTTTTCGTCACCCCATTGAGATGGGAATACGCGCACGCTTGTCAGGCGTACTACAGATTCCCCCTGCCTAGGATAGGCTGGGGTTTAATGATTGTGGGGATCCGAATCTCCGGCAGCCGCGGACTAAGCTACCGTTAATTACCCTTCGTCTTTGGGGCGAGAGAACCTCCGATTAACGAGTTAAACTGGTCATGCGAACTCAATGTGCGGTGTGCGTGTGTTTTGTTTTAAAAGGGGTTTTTGGATATATCGGAAACCACGCAGAGTTTTTACGGGGGTCCCGCTACTCGGATAGCGGGCTGGGGGTCAAGGGGGCTAGCAGCCCCCTTGCGGGGTTCGGGGTAGCGCCCCGGCCCAAAAAATTTTTTGAGGGGGACAGTGTCGTGGAGTATGTGTATGTATACATTTGTATACATATGTATATATATATATAAAAAGGGGTGGAAAAGACATCCAGAGGATGCGTGGGGCCAGCGACTGGGCGCTTGACCGCAAGCGCGCCACGTGTCGGCACGTGGGCGCTTTGCGCTCGAGCGTAGAGCGCTGGAGCGCAAGCGCGCTGGAGCACAAGTGCGCCACGTGTCGGCACGTGGGCGCTTTGCGCTCGAGCGCGAGGCGCTGGAGCGCAAGCGCGCCACGTGTCGGCACGTGGGCGCTTTGCACTCGAGCGCGAAGCGCACCAGCGAGGAAAAAAGGGGGTTTTTAGTCCCGGAAATTCTCTAAAGAGAAAATAGGGTGGAGTTAAACTCCTAAGATGCTTTGGGTTAAGGAAATGGGTCCTTCTTCTTTCTTTGCTGGCCGGATCTTGGAGATAAAGAGATGTGGGATTTAAAAATCTTTTCTTTTTGAGATCTGATGGCAGATCTGAGTTCCCCTTAATGGGTTTTGTGGTGGAAAACTATTTAGTTTTGAAAAAGGAAGAGTAAAACTCTTGATTTAATTCAAAAGAAAGAAGAAGGTTTTGGAACCTTGAAGAAGGAAGAAAGATCTCAGATCTGAAACTTTTTTTGGAGAGAGAAAAAAAAGTTGTTGAGATATTTCATTATCTTTGCCTTTATAAGCTATACACTTTACACATAACCCCTTGGGCTTCACAAAATGGCATTTTGCCTATCCCATGGCTCATGTGCCATTTCTTTTTGCACATAAGCCACGGGCTTTACAAAAATTTGGCTTTATGCCTATTTTTCTTACATTTATCCATAAAATAAAATAAAAGAAATGCAATAAAATTATTTATTACAAAATTTTTATCTTGGCATGGGGGGAGGCCAGCCGCTTCATGTTCGGGCTCGACCCGGGCATGAGCCCACTGGATCTGGGTTTGGGCCCACTTGGCTTGGGGTTGACTTTGATTTTGACTTGGTCAACCGGGGTGTAAATTTTTACCCCAACAAATTGCCCCCTGTAGGGTGTTTTTCGTCACCCCAGTGAGATGGGAATACGCGCGCGCTTGTCAGGCGCACTACAGATTCCCCCGGCCTAGGGTAGGCCGGGGTTTATTGATTGTGGGGATCCGAATCTCCGGCAGCCGCGGACTAAGCTGCCGTTAATTACCCCTCGCCTTTGGGGCGAGGGAACCTCCGATTAACGGGTTAAACTGGTCATGCGAACTCAATGTGCAGTATACGTGTGTTCAGTTCTGAAAGGGGGGTTTGGATATATCGGGAGCCACGCAGAGTTTTTACGGGGGTCCCGCTACCCGGATAGCGGGCTGGGGGTCAAGGGGGCTAGCAGCCCCCTTGCGGGGTGCGGGGCAGCGCCCCGTTAGAAATTTTTTTCTAACAGGGACAGTGTCGTGGAGTACGTGTATGTATAAATTTGTATACATATGTATATGTGTATATATGTACACAAAAGAGGGGGAAAAGACATCCAAGGGATGCGCAGGTGCGCAAGCGCGCGCGCCACGTGTCGGCACGCGGGCGACTTGCGCAACTGCGCAGTTGCGCAAGCGCGCGCGTCACGTGTCGGCACGCGGGCGACTTGCGCAACTGCGCAGGTGCGCAAGCGCGCGCGCCACGTGTCGGCACGCGGGCGTCTTGCGCACTTGCGCAGTTGCGCAAGCGCGCGCCACGTGTCGGCACGCGGGCGACTTGCGCACACAACAGGCTTTTAGCCTAAAAAGATTTCTCTGAAGAGAAATCAAAGAGGAGTTAGACTCCTGAGTGTTGTTTTTTTTTTGTTGGGTTAATGGAAGGGTTCTTCTTCTTCCTCCTGTTGCTTGCTGGATCTTGAAGATCAAGAGATGTAAAATCTCAAAATCTCTCCTTTTTAAGATCTGATGGCAGATCCAAGTTCCCCTTTGTGGGTTTTGTGGTGGAAAACTATTTTGTTTTTGAAAAGGAAGAGTAAAACTCTTGATTTAATTCAAGAGAAAGAAGAAGGTTTTGGAACCTTGAGGAAGGAGAAAAGATCTCAGATCTAATTTTTGTGGAGAGAATGAAAAGTATATTTTATTCATCATCATTTTGCCTTTTATAGGCTTACATATTTGCATATAGCCCCTTGGGCTTTTACAAAATGGCATTTTGCCATCCCATGGCTCATGTGCCATTTCATTTTTTGCACATAAGCCATGGGCTTACAAAATATTGGCTTTATGCCCATTTTGCATACATTCATGCATAAAAAATTTCATAAAAATTATTTATTACATGATCTATATTTTAGCATGGAGGAGGCTGGCCGCGGGCTCGACTTGGGCATGGGCCCGCTTGACCTGGGCTTGGGCCCACCTGGCTTGGGGTTGACCTTGACTTTGACTCGGTCAACCAGGGTGTAAATTTTTACCCCAACAAAGTGCCCCCCATCAATAAATGCACACCGCACATTTGGGTTGTGTGCATGAAATTGATGGATCTTGAAGCTGAACTTCGAGGTGGAACATCATTCCAGAGGCGAAGCATCATCCCGGAGAGCATGATCCCCGGGGATCGGAGCATCATTTCGATGAGCGGAGCATGATTCCAGGGTTCGGAGCATCATCCCGATGAGCGGAGCATGATTCCAGGGTTCGGAGCATCGTTCCGATGGGCGGAGCATAATTCCAGGGATCGGAGCATCTTTCCGAAGGGTGGAGCATAATTTCAGGGTTCGGAGCATCATTCCGATGAGCGGAGCATGATTCCAGGGTTCGGAGCATCGTTCCGATGGGCGGAGCATAATTCCAGGGATCGGAGCATCTTTCCGAAGGGTGGAGCATAATTCCAGAGATCGGAGCATCTTTCCGAAGAGCGGAGCATAATTCCAGGATTCGAAGCATCATTCCGAAGGGCGGAGCATCATTCCAAGGATCGGAGCATCATTCCGATGGGCGGAGCATGGTTCCAAGGATCGGAGCATCGTTCCAAGGATCGGAGCATCGTTCCGAGGGTCGGAGCATAATTCCAGAGAGCAGAGCATAATTCCAGGATTCGGAGCATCATTCCGAAGGGCGGAGCATAATTCCAGAGATCGGAGCATCTTTCCGAAGAGCGGAGCATCATTCCAGGGATCGGAGCATCGTTCCGATGGGCGGAGCATAATTCCAGAGTTCGGAGCATCATTCCGAAGAGCGGCAGACATTCTGACCGAAGCATGATTTCGATGCAGAGATAGATTCCTAGGCGAAGTATAATTCCGACAAGGAAGGCAAATATTCCGAGGCGAAGCATTGATTTCGACACGGGATATATTCTGAGACGGAGCATGATTCCGGCGCAGAACTTGTTGGCTAACTTGATTCCGAGGCGAAGCATAATTTCGACAGGGAAGGCAGGTACACCGAGGCGAAGCATCATTTCGACACGGGGTGCATTCTGAGACTAAGCATAATTCCGACGCAGAGCTTGCTGGTTGACTTGATTCCGAGACGGAGCATAATTCCGACGAGGAGGTCGTTGGTTGATTCCGAGCCGAAGCATAATTCTGACAGGGAGCTTGCTGGTTGACTTGATTCCGAGGCGGAGCATAATTCCGACGAGGAGGTCGTTGGTTGATTCCGAGCCGAAGCATAATTCCGACAGGGAGCTTGCTGGTTGACTTGATTCCGAGGCGGAGCATAATTCCGACGAGGAGGTCGTTGGTTGATTCCGAGCCGAAGCATAATTCCGACAGGGAGCTTGCTGGTTGACTTGATTCCGAGGCGGAGCATAATTCCGACGAGGAGGTCGTTGGTTGATTCCGAGCCGAAGCATAATTCCGACAGGGAAGGCAGGTATACCGAGGCGAAGCATGATTTCGACACGGGGTAAATTCTGGGACAGAGCATGATTCCGCCGTAGAGGTTGTTGGTTTGATTTGATTTGGGTTGACATCAGCATCGCTACACTGGAATATGGTACCAGGAGCGAATCATCATTTGTCATGAGAGGATTTGGGAATTGGGGTTTTTATTTGGCATCTGCATTGCTGCACTGGAATAATGCCAGGAGCAACTCATCATGTGCCCCGAGAGGATTTGGGAATTGTTGGCTTAGGAGATAGGTTTTAGATCCCTGTCACCTAAGGCTTTTCCATTTTGTGAGCCGTAAGGGTCTCACAAAGCATTTTCTCCCTACGGGTCGTAAGGATCCCGTAGGTGTATTTTCTCCTTAGGAATCGTGAGGATCCCCAAGTGTGTTGCTCCTGTGTGAGTCGTAAGGATCTCACGCTGGAATTTTCTCCTCACAAAGTCGAGAGGACTTTGCGAGTGCATTTCATTTCTTTTTTTTTATTTTTTTTTTTACGAGTTTGCGCCCTTTCGGGTTTTCACAAACTCGCCGGCAGTCCTGCTGTTTTTACTCACGGAGCCCTTTCGGGTTTTCATCCGTGCCCGTTTTGCTTGTGGACATACCGTTCTTCTTTTTTTTTTTTTTTTTTTTTTTTGAGAGATCGAGATTGTTTTACGCCCGTGGATTGTATACGGTTTTGCAGGATGTATGATCCAGACCGTAGGGCCATAAAAATTTTAGGACTTTGTCGGCGTCTGCATCGCTGCATGTTCATAACAGAATACTGCATTTTATACCGCCCATTCTTACGCTCGTGTGTTTATAGGTAGGTGCTTTTTATCCGTGTTTATCACATATTTGCAGAATACAGGTTCTCGGTTCTAAAACGGTGAAATTCATGGAAAACACGACAATATCCGGGTTCCTGCCAACCACTGATAAAACACGGTCTCTGCTCTTCATCCGTATGCTACCAGATATCAGTTAAGAGACAAAATGTCAAATCAATGTCGCTTTCATGCACAAGGCTCAATGGTAGCACAAGATCCAAGAGATCTACGCGGAGCTCGAGGCAATCATGACAAAAGACATCCACAAAAAGTCCACCCTTCCTCAACAGAAATTCTGGAAGAATTGTGAATGTATTTTCAGAAAATGTATGTACCAAACAGTTGGAAAAATCCAACCAGGGATCCCAACCAAAAACCACTGCCCAATTCCACTGTTCGGCCGCGCATGCGCGGCCAAAAGGGGGTTTTGGCCGCGCAAGCGCGGCAAGGTGGGGCCCACTCCCTGCCGAATTTCAGGGGCACTTTTGGTACTTCAAATATGGTCTGCTGGTTGCCCTAGAACCCCATTTCTCTGCCTATAAATACAGCAGAACTTGCCAAAGCCAAGGGTCATTCTTTGCATTCTTTTGTTCCCCTTTCTTTTGTAGTTTTAGTTCTTTTTCTTCTTCTTCTTCATTCCTCTTCCATGAATTGTAGTGAGAGCTTTTTGTGGATATGAATAAAGATGAGGGTTTTGTATCATTCTTTTGTGTTTCTTCTTCCCCTTGAGATTCTTGCTTTCTCTTGCTCATTCAACCTCTTTATTGAGCTTGAATGGGTAAGGGTTAGTTATTGATCTCAAAGGTCGTATTTTCTCCCGGGACTAGTTCGTCACTTCACATGCGTTCTCTACCCTTCCCTTGATCTTGCAACCTCTTCATTGAGCTTGCAAGTTTAAGGGTTGGCTATTGAGCACATGCTTGGCTTGGGTTCTACTTCCGTGTTCTTTTCTTGTTCTTTTTATTACTCGCTTTTTCATTCTTGCTTTTATTACTTGCAATTTATTTCATGCAATTTTATTCCATGTACTTTAATTACTTGTATCTTTTCTTTTCTTTGTTCTTTTCTTTTTGCTCTCTTTTTGGTTCTCTTTTGTGAATGTTGTAATTATTATTGTTAAGAAGAAATACGGTATTATAAGTTAACACATTTCTTTGCCAATTCCTTTTCCCGTTATTTTCCATTTGAACTTCGCCCAAACCATACGCAAGCGCCCCGTTAGGCACCGTACCCTGACAAGGTAACGGTGATTCCTAACCACGACCGGTTGCGTTCGGTTTGGCCGGAGGCGAAAGCAAGAGACAAGAACGGAAGGACAAGGGTAAATAAGCCGGATTCCACGAATACCGCGCTTAAATCCCCTAATCCTCGTTGTTGCCGATTGCTTAGCTTCAATTGGTCAAGACTCGGCTCAAAGGTTTTGAGTACGGATTTCTTAGCTTACAATCTCGTATCTTTTCTTAACAACTTTATACTTGCAGATAAACACATAGGTTAGACCGAACAAACATACAGATTCTTTATTGACTCGTCTAAGACAAGAAGGTAAGATACCACCATCTCCCTGTGGACCGACCCGTGCTCAACCGGCTAGCTGCAAAGCGACACCGTCCTGATCGCGGTTACACTTTAATTCTTTGAACATCCGACACGCTCTCGGCGTGCGATCAAATGGCGCCGTTGCCGGGGAGACGGTAGCGTATTCTCTTTCTTGTTATTCGGGTTAATATTCTTTTTGTATATAAAAAAAAATATATATTCTTTTTTTTTTTTTTTTTTTTTGGACAATATTTTTGTGGGCAAGTGTGCAGATTTTTGCAAGTTTGCAAACTGCAATAGTGGGGAAGCAAAGTGTACATTCAACGTTAAGGTGATTACGAAGTACAGTGCCAAAGATCCGGGTAGTTTGACCCGCGCAAGCGAACTTTTCAAGCTTACCGGATTTGATTCAACGGGGGTTTCCTAACCCAAAATCTTAACGGTACGTACTTTACTAACACCTTCTTCTCAAATCCGACGCTTCCAATATACTATTCTTTTGCAGGATTCTTTGCAAGTTCGCTAGCAAACGCTAAAACTTGACTAACCCGTATTTGTTGCAGCGCCGCGCTTAACATAAAAAACGATTGTTTTATTCTTTATAGAATTTTTACTGATTTGCGCATTGCATCAATTAATACGGACTTAAGGGCAAGCGAACCCCACAAGATACGGTAAAGGATTTCATCACCTTTTCCGTGGCCCACAAATCACGAACTTGAGCATAACGATAACCCGCACAAATTTTAAAAGACACTAGACTTTAAGCCTTAAGGACTTCGCGCTCACTAGGAGAAGTTAACTGTATTTAGAAGCTTGCTTAACGGTATATTGTTTACGGGGTGTCTAGGAAAGTGTTAACGGCGAAACCGCCAAAAGAGAAAGGGTTATTTAATTAAGGAACTTCGCGAAAGCGTTGGAAAACCTCCCCTTATCTCTGCACTTACCTGGCCTCGTGATCAGTGTATCTTGAGCCTGTTTCTCGACACAGTTTTACTTCGACAATCAAGTTCTCGAGCAGGTCTAGTTGACCTAGGTGAACCCTAGAACGATTAGGGGTGTGGTATTTTTTGTATCGTGATTTTTGTCCATATTCTTTTTTGTGTATACTTCATACTTTTGCTAACAACTAACTAAATAAAAAAAATCACATTCTTTTCCCCCTCCTTTTCTCTTCCTTCCTTTCCCTCTCTCTTCATATCATGGGTACCCCACCTCGCAAAACTCTTGCCGAACTTTGGTACCCACAACCAGACATCACTTCTTACGGTTCTTGCTTTGGTCGAACTTCAAATGACCCCTCCATGCCAAAAATTTCATTGAAAGATCGGATAGACGCGTCTAGGACAAACAACTGGACCCCGCAATCCACTTCGTATCAACCGTTTCAAACATTCACCCCTTCGTACGTTGATACACCTTTTGAAAATCCAGTTGTCACTCCTAGACCTATGTCTATTGCTGAACGTATTGAACAATCTCGTAGCAGATCTTTCACTCCTTTCCCCACTACAAATTCTTGGGATCAACAATTCCATTCACCTTCTTATCCCAATGTTGATCCCACTCCTGTCCAGCCATTCAACTCCTACCAATCCTACCCTAATTTTGCACCTTCCCTAGACATTGCATCAGAACCGCAATTTAGGAGTTTTCAGTATCCAAATAACTTTGAATGTTTTACTGAAACCCCTTCACAACCAATGTCTAGTTTAGAACAGTCCTTGGAAGACTTTAGGGTAGCGTCAAGCCAACAGATGATGGATTTGAATGCGTCCATGGCCGCCCTCATGCAACCTAGTGACCCGGTAGCTAGTTTTCAATTAGCTACAACTTTTCCAATGTATGATGCGGTGGCAGGACAGGCTGTGAATTTGAGTGGAGAAAGTGAGATATACCCCCTTCCAAATCAAACCTACCCATCCCAAATTGAATCCGACAACTCCTGTTTTGAAAGTCTATCGAGTATCCCAAATGAATTATCAATTGAAGATAGAATGTTTAATGAGTTGTGCGACTTTGTAGTGTTTGATTTGCCCGATTGTGAAGGGTCCCTTTTGAGTGAAACCATACCCAATCCTCTTGACCTCTACACCTCCACTCTAGAACCTGAATTGATTGATATCCATGCTTTTGTTGAGGTGTCGGAGAATTTTGATTTTCACTTGATTGAGGATATCGACGCTGGGAATATTTTGGATGATGAAACCGTAGATTTGGCTGAGTTTATCTCTTCAAGTCATCATCCCGAGTCATTAAATGTTTTTCCCGAACTTCATATGCGTCTGGATTTTGAAGAAATGTGCATGGATAAGCTTAACTTTGAGGAAAATTTTGAGGATATTTTTGAGGATGAAACAGTTCTAGATGATGAGTCGGATTTTCCAATCCATCCTGTTCCTTTCACTGACTGTACACACCCTCCTGAACCTTTAACCGATACCCTTCCTCAACCACTTCCCTCCACCCTTTCGATCGTTCCGACCTTGCAAGAACCGATATCATTTTCATTTCATATGTCTGGTTTACCAAGTTCGGCGTACCCATGGTTTCTCACGAATCTTGAGGGATTTGACCCCATTTCTCGACGGGTAAATATATTAGCACAATCACTTTTCACACAGCGTTCATCACAAATTGTGCTAATCTATTTACTCCAGTTACACCCTCAAGTTCGCATTCCACTTCTTTTTTCCCTTCTGCCATTCTTCTTCTTCTCATCTACCGAGACCGCATTCCACTTCTCTCCACAAGCGGTCTCGCGTATTGTCCTTCTCTTTTCTCTACGCCTTCTTCCACCAACCTGTACATTATAGCGATAAAATCTTTGAATGGTTGGTGCTCACCTTTGGCCTGTGTAAGGCCTTGTATAGCTTGATACTGTTCTTTCCCCCCTAAATCCTGAATTTCAACGCTTAACAGTGGAAACACTGTTTTACTTAAGTTTGGGGGGGACACTTTTTTGTATATATTTTTGTTTTCCTTTTTGTTTTGTATATAATTTGTTTCTAGGAAGCGCCGGCAATTTTAACCCTCTTGGTATAGCCTGACAGTGAGGGCACTGTCAAGTTTAAGTTTGGGGGTGTGCTCGGTAAGCTTTCTTCCTTCGCATTCATTTGTATATTTTGCATTTGCATACCTTATTTTAAAAACCCATAAAAACTGAAAATTTTCTAAAATATAAAAACTTTTTTGTCAAGTTAGATTGTGGAAGAACTCTGATTCAACATTCGACGTTTTTTTTTGTTTGAAAAAATAGGAATAACTAAATCTTATGTTTAGATTTTGAAAACCTGAAAGATAACTCTCCTTTGAAGTTAACTATAGCTGATATACGTCTTTACATCACACTACACGTGTCGTGAGTTTTTGGGAATTAGATGACAAGTCTTTTATGTTTAAAAACTTTTAAATAAGATAAATGATTTTCTGAGGATCAAATAGGTTTGTTCTGAAATAAGTAATATATCAAGAATAGTTTATGAAGTAAGTGAATATGAAGGAATGTTATTGATGCCTTAATTGGAACTAAGTCTGAAAAATAACCCATCTGAAACTTGATTGGAATGATTACACACCGAATCCACTAAACACGTCTTTTATCCAAAAAAAATAACTGAACTGCCGGTTATATCTCCGTTCATATTGAATCATCATGTTTTTCACGCCAAACTGTCTTTTGTTTTTGGACCTAGGTAACTTGAGTAATTAAGTCCGCTGGGGTGTTTCTACACCTAATGCCCTAAAACCAACTGGTTTGGGCGCATTGGCCCAAAGCTCGCTAAGAAGCCTAGAAAGTCCAATTTAAAACAAAGTCAAGCAAGTGTTCTCTCCGAGTTAAAATTCCTAACGGTTCTTTGTGTGAGAATAATCTTGATAAAAGACAGGCTTTTATAAAAATTTCTTAACGGAGATATGAAGGTTTTACTCTTTGATAAAGACTATTGCACGTTCACAGAGGTGTGTATGAAATGAAAACAAGAAAAAGGTGGAGTGAAGAATAAGACCTAGTTTCCTGTTAGGGAAGATAGAAATTCTGAAGTTGAAACTTTACTGGAAAACGAAACTTGAAAAATGCTTAGCTCTCTATAAAACTTATGTGATCCTTTTAAAATTGTTATCTGGGCTTTATTGTGTGACATAATGACTTTATTCGACCTTTCAGGAACTTAACGACACTATTTTGCACTGCACGTAAAGACATATAAAATCTGTAGTTAAATAAGAAGCGAGGTGTGAAAAATAAAGGTTCGATGGTCTAGACTTAGGATTATAGAGTTGTTATTTTCTAAAACAAAGCTTTTGGGGCTTGAATCTTAGTTATTTTACAAAACTAGCTTGACCGGATTTTGTGGGTAGTATCCGCTGAAAACCCTCAGGAGACAACACTCCTCCTACTAGGGACACCTAGAGGTTTAACGGCTTGTTGCACGCGCTCAGTGCAATCGCGTTCCCTGCGAAAGTGCGGTTATCATTTTATTTTTGTGAATAATTGGTTTTGCTCGGGACGAGCAAAAGTTAAGTTTGGGGGTATTTGTTCATAACAGAATACTGCATTTTATACCGCCCATTCTTACGCTCGTGTGTTTATAGGTAGGTGCTTTTTATCCGTGTTTATCACATATTTGCATAATACAGGTTCTCGGTTCTAAAACGGTGAAATTCATGGAAAACACGACAATATCCGGGTTCCTGCCAACCACTGATAAAACACGGTCTCCGCTCTTCATCCGTATGCTACCAGATATCAGTTAAGAGACAAAATGTCAAATCAATGTCGCTTTCATGCACAAGGCTCAATGGTAGCACAAGATCCAAGAGATCTACGCGGAGCTCGAGGCAATCATGACAAAAGACATCCACAAAAAGTCCACCCTTCCTCAACAGAAATTCTGAAAGAATTGTGAATGTATTTTCAGAAAATGTATGTACCAAACAGTTGGAAAAATCCAACCAGGGATCCCAACCAAAAACCACTGCCCAATTCCACTGTTCGGCCGCGCATGCGCGGCCAAAAGGGGGTTTTGGCCGCGCAAGCGCGGCAAGGTGGGGCCCACTCCCTGCCGAATTTCAGGGGCACTTTTGGTACTTCAAATATGGTCTGCTGGTTGCCCTAGAACCCCATTTCTCTGCCTATAAATACAGCAGAACTTGCCAAAGCCAAGGGTCATTCTTTGCATTCTTTTGTTCCCCTTTCTTTTGTAGTTTTAGTTCTTTTTCTTCTTCTTCTTCATTCCTCTTCCATGAATTGTAGTGAGAGCTTTTTGTGGATATGAATAAAGATGGGGGTTTTGTATCATTCTTTTGTGTTTCTTCTTCCCCTTGAGATTCTTGCTTTCTCTTGCTCATTCAACCTCTTTATTGAGCTTGAATGGGTAAGGGTTAGTTATTGATCTCAAAGGTCGTATTTTCTCCCGGGACTAGTTCGTCACTTCACATGCGTTCTCTACCCTTCCCTTGATCTTGCAACCTCTTCATTGAGCTTGCAAGTTTAAGGGTTGGCTATTGAGCACATGCTTGGCTTGGGTTCTACTTCCGTGTTCTTTTCTTGTTCTTTTTATTACTCGCTTTTTCATTCTTGCTTTTATTACTTGCAATTTATTTCATGCAATTTTATTCCATGTACTTTAATTACTTGTATTTTTTCTTTTCTTTGTTCTTTTCTTTTTGCTCTCTTTTTGGTTCTCTTTTGTGAATGTTGTAATTATTATTGTTAAGAAGAAATACGGTATTATAAGTTAACACATTTCTTTGCCAATTCCTTTTCCCGTTATTTTCCATTTGAACTTCGCCCAAACCATACGCAAGCGCCCCGTTAGGCACCGTACCCTGACAAGGTAACGGTGATTCCTAACCACGACCGGTTGCGTTCGGTTTGGCCGGAGGCGAAAGCAAGAGACAAGAACGGAAGGACAAGGGTAAATAAGCCGGATTCCACGAATACCGCGCTTAAATCCCCTAATCCTCGTTGTTGCCGATTGCTTAGCTTCAATTGGTCAAGACTCGGCTCAAAGGTTTTGAGTACGGATTTCTTAGCTTACAATCTCGTATCTTTTCTTAACAACTTTATACTTGCAGATAAACACATAGGTTAGACCGAACAAACATACAGATTCTTTATTGACTCGTCTAAGACAAGAAGGTAAGATACCACCATCTCCCTGTGGACCGACCCGTGCTCAACCGGCTAGCTGCAAAGCGACACCGTCCTGATCGCGGTTACACTTTAATTCTTTGAACATCCGACACGCTCTCGGCGTGCGATCACTGCACTGGAATATGGTACCAGGAGCGACTCATCATTCGCCATTGGGATTTGGAATTTGGTTGGCGTCTGCATCGCTACACTGGAATATGGTACCAGGAGCGACTCATCATTCGCTGTTGGGGTACGGGATTTGGAATTTGGTTGGCGTCTGCATCGCTGCACTGGAATATGGTACCAGGAGCGACTCATCATTCGCCATTGGGATTTGGAATTTGGTTGGCGTCTGCATCGCTATACTGGAATATGGTACCAGGAGCGACTCATCATTCGCCGTTGGGGTATGGGATTTGGAATTTGGTTGGCGTCTGCATCGCTGCACTGGAATATGGTACCAGGAGCGACTCATCATTCGCCACTTGGGGATTGGGGAGCGATGGCTTAGGAGACAGGTTTGGATCCCTATCACCTAAGACTTTTCAATTTTATGGGCCGTGAGGGTCCCATAAAGGTATTTTCTCCCTGCGAGTCGTAAGGATCCCACAGGTGTATGTTCTCCTTAAGAGTCGTGAGGACTCCTAAGTGTGTTTTTCCTTGGTGAGTCGTAAGGATCTCACGAAGGTTTGTTCTCCTCATGTATCGTGAGGACACATGAGTGGGTCTTTCCAATGAAGCATGATTCCAAAGGCGGAGATCAGCCGCGTAACTGGTGGTTGCGGTGGGGCATGGGTATGCTGAGAATTATTTGAACCCGTGGATTGTATACGGTAGTCAATTTGGGGACTGGCCGTAGGGCTGAAAGAATTTTGGGAAATTGGATTTTGTTTGGCGTCTGCATTGCTGCACTGGAATAATGCCAGGAGCAACTCATCCTCCGCCCATGTTTTTTTTTTTGTTTTTTTTTTATTTTACCGCGATTGCTCTATCATTTCAGCTTTTCTTATCGCGAAGGTCGCGATTGCCCTATCATTTCGGCTATTTATTCGCGGTTGCCCCATCATTTCGGCTTTATTTTCATTTTTATTTTTACTCGCTGATTTTTATTGCGAGTTGCCCCATCATTTCGGCTTTTCTTTTTATTCATTTATTTACACATTCTTTTTTTTCTTATTTACACTTTTTTTTTTTTTTACATTTCCAGTTTAACGACTTAGAGGTCGATTATTCCCAGTTTAATGACGTGGTGGTCGATTGTTCCCAGTTTAATGACGTGGCGGTCGACTGTTTCCCAGTTTAACGACGTGGTGGTCCTCTTTGCTTATCCCAGCTCCTTGAACATTGATCTTGGCGGAGCTGTGCTGATGGCCTAGCTCCGTGGCTTGCCGATATGTCCGAGGATTGAGAGGTTTTTCCAAGCTTATATTGGTCCTCTGCCCAATCTTTGAAAACACAGCAGTCTTCAATGGTATGACTCAGCACTCTATGGTATGGGCAGTACATGGGATTGCCAGTCATATTCATTTCATGTGGCCTCTTCGGAATAGGCAGTTGCAGGCCATTGTTCAGGGCTTCCTTGAATATATCGCGGACCTCATCCCTCCTAAAGGAGTACACCTTCTTCCTTCTCTCCATCAGAGTAGGTGCCCTCACTGACGCCGGTCCCTGAGGCCGATCAATCTTTGGTTCGCCCTGCACATGTCTGGGAGGGTTAGGTTCCCGAAAGGTTTCGGTCTCCATTTGCATGAAATCAGCGGTCGTAGCTTGACTGTTTGCTAACACGCCTTTAGACATTTCTATCTCTCCCGTCATGTATTGCTTTTCGACCCAATCTTTGAAGACGAAGCAGTCCTCAATGGAATGACCTATCACCCTATGATAGGGGCAATATTTTGGGTCGTCGATCATATTCTCTTCTTGCGGTCTCCTTGATTCTGGCAGTTGTAGACCGTTTCTTAGGGCGTCCCTGAATATCTTGTGGACCTTTTCCCTCTTGAAGGAATAGACCTTTTCCAGCTTCTCTTTCAGAGGCGATTCCCCCCCGGCGTATGTATCAGAGGGACTGGAGGCTAACTGCGGCCGTTTTTCGCGAAGGCGCTCCGCTTTTAGATTTAAAGGGATATCAGCTGGCTGCCCCCGGGTACCAATCCCTGGCTCATGAGCCAAAATTTGATTCTGCTGCGATTGTAATCGGGCCACTTGGGTCGTGAGATCTGCCACGACGTTTGCCAGCTCGTCGACTTTGGAATGGACCTCGGCCATCTTCTCATCCCTGTCCTGAAATTGCCTTTGAAGCCATTGGAATAATGCATGTTCTATAGTTCCGGCTATGACAACCGGGTAATCTTTATTGCCTGAGCTCCATTCCATAGGAACCACGGGATCCTCTGGCTTATCGGCCTGAGCGGGCTCTTCATCATTTAGATCGAGCCGATACTGGGTAGCGTCAACCGTATCATCACCATGGCTGTGAAGAAGAAGAGGGTTCGTTTCTTCATGTCCGGCCATGTAGACAGTGTGGATAACACATTCAGCCATTCTTTCATCACTGGCAGCTGGTTTCGCGGAGCGGTCCGGGCTTTGGAAATTCATAAATTTTAACATGGCCAGAGCCCTAGCCCTTTTGTTGGCTCTATATCTGAGCCGCTTCTGCCTCAACTTCTCTGCCTTAAGCGCTTGGCAGGCTTCTGCTCTTTGGGAAGCCATTGTGAGTTGATTAGCGGGGAGCTTAGAGAAAACACCCGATCGAGCAGTTGTCGGGGGTACCGCTGGAGCTTGCCCGAGATGCCCAGTTGCTTCGTTGACGTTGATGGCCATGCCCCCAGCTGGAGCGATGGAGGGTCGTTCGGAAATGGATTTGTGCTTGGGCTGAGGTGCCCTCGCGACCACCACATTTGGTCTCCTGCCTTTCGAGACCGGTTTGTCCGCCACCGGGGCTTGAGGAGCTGGGATGGCGCCAACTGGCATGAACACAATAGAGCCGAATGGTAGCAGCGGCTCCTCCCATTGTCGCCCGAGACTGGCCGGAAGGACCGTCCTGGAGTCTATCTTCATCGTGTAGGAGACAGGAGCTGAGTTCATCATCGAAGACATCGTCGGAAGGTGATTGCTTGAAAATCTGCATGAAAGAGCATTATTTTAGTATAAATATAGACATGTAAATTGATTGAGTTCGCATGAATGCTTAACCCGAAATATGGGAGGAGAGATTGGTCCCACCGGGCGTGCCAGAATCTGTAGGGTGTTTTTCGTCACCCCAATGAGATGGGAATACGCGCGCGCTTGTCAGGCGCACTACAGATTCCCCCGGCCTAGGGTAGGCCGGGGTTTATTGATTGTGGGGATCCGAATCTCCGGCAGCCGCGGACTAAGCTGCCGTTAATTACCCCTCGCCTTTGGGGCGAGGGAACCTCCGATTAACGGGTTAAACTGGTCATGCGAACTCAATGTGCAGTATACGTGTGTTCAGTTCTGAAAGGGGGGGTTTGGATATATCGGGAGCCACGCAGAGTTTTTACGGGGGTCCCGCTACCCGGATAGCGGGCTGGGGGTCAAGGGGGCTAGCAGCCCCCTTGCGGGGTGCGGGGCAGCGCCCCGTTAGAAATTTTTTTCTAACAGGGACAGTGTCGTGGAGTACGTGTATGTATAAATTTGTATACATATGTATATGTGTATATATGTACACAAAAGAGGGGGAAAAGACATCCAAGGGATGCGCAGGTGCGCAAGCGCGCGCGCCACGTGTCGGCACGCGGGCGACTTGCGCACTTGCGCAGTTGCGCAAGCGCGCGCGCCACGTGTCGGCACGCGGGCGACTTGCGCAACTGCGCAGTTGCGCAAGCGCGCGCGCCACGTGTCGGCACGCGGGCGACTTGCGCACTTGCGCAGTTGCGCAAGAGCGCGCGCCACGTGTCGGCACACGGGCGTCTTGCGCACTTGCGCAGGTGCGCAAGCGCGCGCCACGTGTCGGCACGCGGGCGACTTGCGCACACAACAGGCTTTTAGCCTAAAAAGATTTCTCTGAAGAGAAATCAAAGAGGAGTTAGACTCCTGAGTGTTGTTTTTTTTTTTGTTGGGTTAATGGAAGGGTTCTTCTTCTTCCTCCTGTTGCTTGCTGGATCTTGAAGATCAAGAGATGTAAAATCTCAAAATCTCTCCTTTTTAAGATCTGATGGCAGATCCAAGTTCCCCTTTGTGGGTTTTGTGGTGGAAAACTATTTTGTTTTTGAAAAGGAAGAGTAAAACTCTTGATTTAATTCAAGAGAAAGAAGAAGGTTTTGGAACCTTGAGGAAGGAGAAAAGATCTCAGATCTAATTTTTGTGGAGAGAATGAAAAGTATATTTTATTCATCATCATTTTGCCTTTTATAGGCTTACATATTTGCATATAGCCCCTTGGGCTTTTACAAAATGGCATTTTGCCATCCCATGGCTCATGTGCCATTTCATTTTTTGCACATAAGCCATGGGCTTACAAAATATTGGCTTTATGCCCATTTTGCATACATTCATGCATAAAAAATTTCATAAAAATTATTTATTACATGATCTATATTTTAGCATGGAGGAGGCTGGCCGCGGGCTCGACTTGGGCATGGGCCCGCTTGACCTGGGCTTGGGCCCACCTGGCTTGGGGTTGACCTTGACTTTGACTCGGTCAACCAGGGTGTAAATTTTTACCCCAACACCCCCCATCAATAAATGCACACCACATATGTGGGTCGTGTGCATGAAATTGATGGATCCTCTTTTACTTGGAGGCGACCCGATTTGGTTCCCGCTTTTTGGGAAGCTAGCACTGCCCTTTTTACGACATGGACGGTCGTTGCTTGACATGTCTCCGAGACGGAGTGTCCGTGATAGACGTTTCCCTGGCCCGGAGTGATCTGGTTCCCGCTTTGTAGGAATCCTGCGTTGCCCTTTTTACGGCATGGACGGTCAATGCTGCCCTTTTTGCCACTTGGACGGTCGATACTGCCCTTTTAGCGACTTGGACGGTCGATGTTGCCATTTTAGCGACGTGGACGGTCGATTCTGCCCTTTTTGCGACTTGGACGGTCGTTGCTGCCCTTTTAGCGACGTGGACGGTCGATACTGCCATTTTAGCGACTTGGACGGTCGTGGCTGCCCTTTTAGCGACTTGGATGGTCGGTGCTGCCCTTTTAGCGACGTGGACGGTCGGTTCTGCCCTTTTTGCGACTTGGACGGTCGATGCTGCCCTTTTTGCGACTTGGACGGTCAGTGCTGCCATTTTAGCGACTTGGACGGTCGTGGCTGCCCTTTTAGCGACTTGGACGGTCGGTGCTGCCCTTTTAGCGACGTGGACGGTCGGTGCTGCCCTTTTAGCAACGTGGACGGTCGGTCCTGCCCTTTTTGCGACTTGGACGGTCGATACTGCCCTTTTTGCCACTTGGACGGTCGGTTCTTGATTTGACTTGCTCTGTTTCTTGCAGTGTCAGGGGTAGACTTGACTTGCTCCGCTTCTTGCGGTGTCGAGATTGGATTCTGACTTGCTCCGCTTTCTGCGGTGTCGGAGTGGAAGTTGACTTGTTGATTTTGATTTGGGTTGACATCAGCATCGCTATACTGGAATATGGTACCAGGAGCGAATCATCTGTCATTGAGAGGATTTTGGGATTGTTTTACGCCCGTGGATTGTATACGGTTTTGCAGGATATATGATCCAGACCGTAGGGCCGGAAAAATTTCGGGATTTTGTCGGCGTCTGCATCGCTGCACTGGAATATGGTACCAGGAGCGACTCATCATTCGCCGTTGGGGTATGGGATTTGGAATTTGGTTGGCGTCTGCATCGCTGCACTGGAATATGGTACCAGGAGCGACTCATCATTCGCCATTTGGGGACTTGGAATTTGGATCTTGTTTGGCATCAACATTGCTGCACTGGAATAATGCCAGGAGCAACTCATCATTTGCCTTGGGAGGACTTGGGATTTGGGTTTTTGGTCGGCATCAGCACCGCTAACACTGAAGCGAAATGCCAGGAGCGACTCATCATTTGCCGTTGCCCGTTGGGGGACGATGGCTTAGGAGACAGGTTTGGGTCCCTATTACCTAAGGCTTTTCAATTTTATGGGCCGTGAGGGTCCCATAAAAGCATTTTCTCCCTACGAGTCGTAAGGATCCCGCAGGTGTATTTTCTCCTTAGGAATCGTGAGGATTCCTAAGTGTGTTGCTCCTTTGTGAGTCGTAAGGATCTCACGCAGGGGTTTTCTCCTCACAAGGTCGAGAGGACTTTGCGAGTGTATTTCATCTCTTTTCACGAGTTTGCGCCCTTTCGGGTTTTCGCAGACTCGCCGGTAGTCATGCTGTTTTTACTCACGGAGTCCTTTCGGGTTTTCATCTGTGCCCGTTTTGCTTGTGGACATACCGTTTATTTTTTCTATTTCTTTTATTATTATTTTTTTTTCTCTTTCTCTCTTTTTTTTACCGCTGGTGGGACTTTAAAAGTAGTCTCACCGGCAGGATTTGGGAGAGATAGGGGTCATTTACGCCCGTGGATTGTATACGGTTTTGCAGGATGTCTGGTCCAGACCGTAGGGCTGATATGCTCGATTCGCCTGTGACTTGGAGCATTTACGTGTAGTATTTCTTGAGATATCGGCCATTGATGGGTGGCATGGGCCTTTCTCCCTCGGCACTTATTAGTTGGTAGGATCCTCCGTCGAACACTTTCTCGATGATGTATGGTCCTTCCCAGTTTGGCTCGAATTTTCACTTGGCATGTCGATTGGGGATAATCGGTCTTTTGAGGACCAACACCAATTCACCTTTCTTGAAAGCGCGGAGACGGGTTATCTTGTTATAGGCCCGTGACATTTGGGCTCGGTATAGCTCCAGATTTTGCTGTACCGCGAGCCTCTTTTCTTCGAGGGCATCGAGCTCTTCAAGTCGAAGGAGCACGTTTTCCTCCTCCGTCAACTCGTGCTGAACGACCATTCTTAAGCTTGGAACTTCGATTTCGAGAGGGAGGACCGCCTCCACTCCGAAGAGCAATGAGTATGGAGTGGACTGTGTTGGAGTACGGTGCGTGGTACGATATGCCCACAACGCCTCGTGAAGTTTGAGATTCCAGTCTCTCTTGTTGGCTGAAGCATTTTTCCTCAGGAGCTTGCATAGAGTCTTATTGAAGGCTTCGGCTAGCTCATTGGCTCTTGGATTGTAGATGGAGGAATATCTCCAGTCTATCTTGTGCTGAGTAGCGAACCTTGAAACATTGAAGCTCTTGAAGGAAGGCCCGTTGTCAGAAATGATTCTTCTTGGTGTACCAAAGCGGTATAGAATATTGTGTTGGAAGAATGTCAGAATATCTTTTTTCTTGACTTCTTTTAGCGGGACAGCTTCAGCCCATCTGGAGAAGTAATCAGTTGCGGCCAGTATGAACCGGTGGCCTTTGGATGACGGAGGATCAATTGGGCCAACAATGTCGGTGCCCCAGACTTCGAAGGGCCACGACGCCACCGTAGGATGCAATGGATTGGGATGCTTGTGAATAAAATCACCGTGAATTTGGCAGATATAACATTTCTTTGCATGCTCTCCGCGGTCCCGTATCATGGTGGGCCAATAATACCCAAGCCGTTTAATTTGCAGTGGCATCCTGGGGCCAGATTGGTGAGCACCGCAAACGCCTGAGTGAACTTCTTTCATGACTTTTTGGGTTTCGGTCGATGACAGGCACCTGAGCCAGAGTTGGTCATATGACCTGCGGTATAGCGTGTCATTTACAAACACGTATCGGAGAGCTCTCTTCTTCAGCTGAATACTCGCAGATTTTTCTTCGGGCAGCTTGTCGTATCAGAGGTACTCTATGAAGGGTTCTCTCCAATCGGGCTCGTTTTGGATGATCGAAGCTTCTTCCGCAGGACTGCTCTTCTGTTCCGCGCTTTCCTCTTCTCGTAGAGAGACTGGGGGTAGAATTTGCCGGCTCCTGACTGTGATCAGAATTTCGTCCATGTCAGGATCAGCCAGCTCCTTGGCCAAGCGAGCGAGTACATCAGCCTTTCCGTTCAACGCTCTAGGGACTCTCGTTAGTTCAATATAAGTGAACCGTTTCATGAGTTCCACCGCTCGGCTTCTGTACCGAGCCAACTCGGGTTTGTATATCTTATAATTGCCGCTTACTTGGTTGACGACAAGCTGGGAGTCACCGTAAACCTGTAGCCGACGGATTTCCATTTCTATGGCGAGCTCCAAACCAGCTATCAGAGCTTCATACTCAGCTTCGTTGTTCGTTCGAGGCTCGGTGAGAGCGAAAGAACGCCGTAGGGTTCCCATTGATGGCGTGATGAATACCAATCCTATCCCCGCTTTTACCTCCGGGACGCTTGATCTGCCGGAGCTCCTTATTGATGAGGCTCCATCGAAGTAGAGCTCCCAACATGGCTCATCTTCCTCGAGGTGCAGCACTTGTTCGTCGGGTAACTCACAATTTAGCGGCGACCCTTCTGGTATGGGATGAGCAGCGAGAAAGTCTGCAAGAGCTTGCCCTTTTACTGCTTTCTGAGGAGTATAAACTATGTCAAACTCAAGTAGCATGACAACCCATCTTGCCATCCTGCCGGCTAGGCTTGCTTTGGTCATCAAGTGTTTGAGCGGGTCGACCTTGGAGATCAGCATAACCCGATGAGCCAGCAGATAGTGCCTCAGCTTCTTCACAGCAAATATCAGAGCCAGGCATTGCTTTTCGATTGGGGAATAGTTGTGTTCCGCCCCGACTAGAGTTCGACTGAGGTAGTAGAGGGCATTTTCCTTTCCCTCCTCGTTATTCTGGGCGAGGAGCGCACCGAGTGACTCATCTAGCGTGGCAGTATAGAGAATCAACGGTTTATTTGGAATAGGAGCGGCCAGCACTGGAGGGTGCAACAAGTATTGTTTGATGCTTTCGAACGCTGCTTGACATTCGGCATCCCAGATAAAAGGAGCTCCTTTCTTCATGAGCTTTGAGAAGGGCTTACATCTCCCCGATAAATTTGAGATAAACCTCCGTATATAAGCAAGCTTGCCTTGAAAAGATCTTAGCTGCGCCAGACTCTTCGGATGGGGCATCTCCATGATGGTCTTTATCTTTGATGGGTCAACTTCGATCCCTCGATATCGGACTATGAAGCCCAGGAATTTTCCCGATGACACGCCAAAAGCGCATTTCAGAGGATTCATCTTCAGGTCAAATTCCCTCAGTCTGGTGAGAACGGTCCTAATATCCTGGATATGATCGGCCTTGGTTTTAGTCTTAACGACCAGATCATCAACATAACATTCGACGACTTTATGAATTAGGTCATCGAAGATATTGGTCATTGCCCTTTGATATGTAGCACCTGCGTTCTTCAATCCGAACGACATCACCTTGTAGCAATATATTCCGATCGGGGTTCGAAATGCTGTGTGCTTCTCATCCTCAGGCGACATCTTGATCTGATTATATCCAGACGAGCCATCCATAAAGGTGAACAGTTCGTAATTTGAGGTGTCATCGACCATCATTTCCATGACCGGTAGCGGGAAGTCGTCTTTAGGACATGCCTTGTTGAGGTCCCTGAAATCGACACAAACTCGGATCTGCCCATTTTTCTTCTTCACTGGGACTATGCATGCGATCCAGTCTGCATATTTCTCTTCCCTGATGAAGCCGGCATCGATGAGTTTCTTGGTTTCCTCGATGACCTTTTCTTCCAACTCCCTTCTCATTCTTCGAGGAGCTTGTTTGGCTGGCTTAGCATCAGGAGATATAGCCAGCTTATGCACGACTACCTCAGGGGAAAGGCCAGGCATTTCTTTGTACGTCCACGTGAAGCAGTCGACGAACTCACGCAGCAGGGCAATTATTTGCTCTTTCATTTCCTCCAACAAGAGTGAGCTGATGTAGGTCGGCCTTGGATTATCGAGCGTTCCTAAGTCAATCTCGGTTAGCTCGTCAAAGGTTGCTTGTCCACCATCTTCGAGCTCTTGAGGAGCTTCTTCTGGCTCGGCTATCTCGTCATCATCATTTGATCTTTCGCTGGCCTCACCAACATGGATCATGTAGCACGCTTTGGAATCAGGTTGAATGTAGCCTATGCCCCGTCTATCTGGAATTCGTCCATCGATGAGTGCTCGGACCTGGGGCGGATACCATAGCTCTTCGTAAAACTTTGCTTCGGACTCCGTTTGATATAACCGGCATCCGCACTTCTTAAAGTATTCCCACATATCGGGCGCATAGTATCTGGGATTGAGGACGGCTCTTATGCCCCTCTCATAGGGAAGGCACGCGACAGAAAGATCGTCCGGGTGCACAACGGGGTTTGACCTGTAAAACAGGATGCCCTTCTGTCCATTTTTCCTCCCGGGTACGTAGAAAGTTTTCAGCTGGTCCACGGTAGAGACTGACAAAGCGTCGAGCTCTTTGCACATCCGTTCCAGCACCCTTGTGATGGCCAGGGACCCTTCTGCAACTTCGAAGGTCTCTCTTAGTTTCGCTTGCTGAATAGGGGTCCAATCTGCACAGCTGTTGCACGGCAGGTCCTCTTCTTCTGACTCTTCAGTGTCACTGCCAAGATGAGGGCGGACTTTGCTTCTAGATAGACCTTCAGTAACAGATTCGTCCGTATCGCTGCCGAAATGAGGGCGGGTTTTACGGAAGGACGGGCTTCCAGCGTCGGACTCATCAGTGTCGCTACCGAAATGTGGGCGCACTTGGGCGTTTTTACTTTTGAAAGTGACAACCGGTGCAGATTTGCTTTTGGGTCTTGGGGACGGTCTATCCTCAGTCAGTTGTGGCTTAGCATTTTGGTGGTTCATAAAGTACCGAGAATCTTCATAGCGGACTTCATGCACACCGAACGGCTGGATGTCTCCGTCAATGCGTCTTTCTTCGCCATTTTTAGTATACTTCATGCATTGATGGAGAGTTGACGGAATGATGCCATAATCGTGGAGCCACGGCCGCCCCAAGAGAATCTTATAAGACGTGTCGGCGTCGATCACGTATATCTTAGCTTCAGTTTGCAGATCCCCGAATTTGATTGGCAGAGCTATGGACCCCAGAACTTGCTGGCAATTTTGGTTGAAGCCCTGAATGACAATCCTTTCTCTTGACAGGTGTCGGACGTCCATTGACAAACTCTTCAGCGTCCGCAAGTTCATGATGTTCACTAAAGACCCCGGATCAATCAATATGTGATTAATCCGATCTCCGTCGCTGTACCCGGTCACGTAAAGCAGCCGATTATGCTCAGCCGTTCCCAGTAGCAAGTCTTCATCCTTAAATGTGACTGCGGCGGCATGCAAAGCGTGCGGAGCTTCTTTCATATTAATTTCCGCAAAGTGAGCCTGATACCGCTCGGGGTTTTGGAAAGCGTGAATAAGAACATTTCTAAGCTCCTTAGATAAGACCAAGACGTCGTAGATGCTCAGGAGAGACGGAAGCCTTCGAAGGTGAGCCAAGACATTATAGTCCACCGAGGAAGGACTTGAGTTTTGATCAGCCGGTTCTCTGCCATCTTCATCATTAGCCGCATGTTTTTCCTTTCCTTTTGGGGCGTTGCCCTGATTTGGTGGTAGAGCCCTGCCGCTTCTGAGCTGGATTTGATTGGCCTTTGTGGCGAGTTCCTCATCTTCTTCGGGAAAACAGAGCTCATCCTCGGAGTCGCTGCCAAGATGGATAGCGTAGCAGGTCACTACTGGGATCTCTTCATTGGAGTCTTCTTCTAACTCCTCCAGAATTTCAGCCGCTTGTACAGGGAAGAAGTCCTTCAATTGAATCAATGTTCTTTCCTTTTGTTCATATTCTTCGAGGGAATCGATATATTTTTGAATGGTCGATCTCCCTGCAGACTCTTTTTCGCGCCTAGCTGCACTTTTCTTCTTCTTGAGTTTCTTAGATTTTGAGCCTGATGGAGCCGCATTGGCAGCTGGACTGGTAGGCTTCTTCTGCCCTTCCCGTTCCGTCCTGGGTTCTTTCCGAAGTAGCTTTATCATCTTCTTCGTCTTATTAGATGTGCGTACTCCACGGAGGCCGCGATGAGTCCGTTTCATTTCTCAGGGCAGCGGGTTCGGCTGTCTGCTCCCAGAAGGCTTCAGTTTCTGTCTGTATAAAGTTGGTGGTTGCAACTTGATTGTTCACCAACACACTTTTGGATAGCTCGATTTCTCCAGCCTTGTACTGCTTCTCGACCCAGTCTTTGAAGATATAGCAATCCTCGATCGCATGGCTCACTACTCGGTGGTACGGGCAATACAGAGGATTGTCGGTCATTTTTGCTTCTTGGGGTCTTTTCGACTCCGGCAATTGTAGGCCGTTGTTCAAGGCATCTTTAAATATCTTGCGGACCTTATCCCTTCTGAAAGAGTAAACCTTGTTCTTTTTCTCCTCTAGGGAAGGCCCATCTCCTCCCAGCAATGGCTTTCGAGACCGGTTGGTTTTGGATTCGCCCGCCCTTCGCTTTTCTTCATTGTCGGAGGCATTGAAGACATTGGTACTGCTGGAACTCCCGCTTCTACGGTTGTCGTCCCGCTTGCTTTTTCAAGTTTTGTCTCTCTGAGAGTCCGGCGGGGACTCTTGCTTCGAGCGTTCTAGCATTTGAACTTTCTTGGTTAGCTCCTGAAATGTCTTAAGGCCCGCTGTACACAAGAATGGGACCATCCAATTGCTGAGGTTCCCAATGAGAAGGCTGACGGACTGGTCCTGCTCCAGCGGCGGTTCGCACTTGACTGTGAGATTACGCCATCGGGCGATAAAGTCGGTGTTGCTTTCATTCTTCCCCGGCTTAGTCCTCACAAGGTCGGCAATGGAGATTTTATCACTGACACTCATGAACCTTTGCCGAAACAGGGACTCCATTTGGGAAAAGGTAATGACGGACCTGTCCGGTATACTCGCATACCAGTCGAAGGCAACGCCGGTCAGGCTGTTGACAAACTGACGAAGAAGGAGCGCGTCATTGCCCCCTGTATTTCCGCACGATGCTTTGAAGTGGGCGACGTGCTGATTTGCATTCCCCGTTCCATCAAATCTTCCGAACTTAGGAATAACGTAGCCGCTTGGGAACTCAATCAGATCGTACTGCGCGGGATATGGCCGCCCACTACTGCCGATTTCTTTCTGAGCTTCAGCTTCGGCCACCAATATTTTAACCTTGCTGGTGACCAAATCCATTATCCGATCCTGTGTTAGCGGGATAGTGCTATCTGGGGCCAAGGCGTCCCCAGAAGCGGAATGTGGCCGGCTTTCATACGGCTCGACCAGTCTTGGTCCTAAAGGAACAAGCATTGGCTGCCTTGGATTGTCATCACCCGGCTGATTAGTAGCGGCTTGTGCCTGATTGGGAGGCGCTCGAGAAATTTGAGCCGTAAGCTGCATCACCACGTTCGTTAAGTCATCAATTTTCGAATAGAGCTTGGTCATCTCTTTATCTTTGCTCCTGAGCTGTTTTCGAAGCTCTTGAAGCAGCTCTTGCTCCGCAGTCCTGGGGCGGAAGGTTGGCTCTTCCTCGCTGTCCGAGCTTGACTCTGCATGGACCGAGGGGTCTTTCTGCCTATCATCCTCATCGAGAGGGTTTTCTTCATCAAGTGGGGGCGGCTGTTCTTGGGCAGCGGCAACCACATTCAGGCTAGATTGGGCTTGGGATGTGGTGGCCCCATCCTTACTTCTGCTGCGAAGGTTGTCGCTGGGGCGCCCGCCCGCCATATAGACCGTATGGATGACATATCCAGCCGTCTTTTTATTATCGGCGGCTGATTTCACGGATCGCTGTCTTGGCCCTCCTGTTTCGGTAGCGGGCAGTCGATTGAAGGCGGATGGCCTGGCCGGATTCTTGAATGGTGCTGGCGCTTCTTTTCTGGATTTTCCCCGCTGCTTTCGTGCGGCACAAAGCGCCCGATAGACTCTTGAAGAGACAGTGTCATACTTTTTCTGTTGAGGCCGGGACACGTCTCTTTGTAGCATTGTTCGGACCGCTGTCTTCTTGATTCTGGCGGTCATGGCATTTTTCTGAACCCACTTCAGAGGCTCGAAGGAATTGCTGATTCTCACGTCCGACTTAGCCGTCGTCGCGGGGCGACCATGCACTTGGAACTTCACAAAATTCCATTTGGCCGAAGTCCTGGCCCTCTTGTTGGCTCGATACCTGAGCCGCTTCTGCCTTAACTTTTCTGTTCTAAGCACCTGGCAGGCTTCGGCTCTTTGGGAAGACGCCGCAGACCGGGCAATGGAAGGCTTTGGAGATACGCTCAATTGTGCATTTGTTGGAGTCATCGCTTGAGCTCGTCCGCAACATTTGATGTTGCCCTTTGTACCGGAGTTCTTGCCCCCTGCTGGAGCACCAGAGAATCGTTCAGACACCGTCTTAAGTTTTGGTTGTGGTGCCTTGGCGATCACGACATTCGGCCTCTTGCCCCTTGGGACCGGTTTGGCCACCTGTTCCGCCGGGATTTCCTCCAGATGAGCGCTTCCGGCAGGGTAGATGATGACGGAGCCAAACTGGCGGGGCGGTTCCTCCCACTGTCGACTGAGGCTTGCGGGGAGGACCACACGAGCGTTGATCTTGACCACGTACGGAATCGGGGTCACGTTGGAAGCTGAATTCGTCTGGGGAGACATTGTCGTCGAAGGTTGATTGCTGCACAGAAAAAAAACATCATTTCAGTATAGACAATCGATATGTATATTGATTGAGTTCGCATGAACGTTTAACCCGAAATATGGGAGGAGAGATTGGTCCCACCGGGCATGCCAGAGTCTGTAGGGTGTTTTTCGTCACCCCATTGAGATGGGAATACGCGCACGCTTGTCAGGCGTACTACAGATTCCCCCTGCCTAGGGTAGGCTGGGGTTTAATGATTGTGGGGATCTGAATCTCCGGCAGCCGCGGACTAAGCTACCGTCAATTACCCCTCGCCTTTGGGGCAAGGGAACTTCCGATTAACGAGTTAAACTGGTCATGCGAACTCAATGTGCGGTGTGCGTGTGTTTTGTTTTAAAAGGGGGTTTTGGATATATCGGGAGCCACGCAGAGTTTTTACGGGGGGGGACAGTGTAGTGGAGTATGTGTATGTGTACATTTGTATACATATGTATATATATAAAAAAAGAGGGGGAAAAAGACATCCAGAGGATGCGTGGGGCCAGCGCCTGGGCGCTTGAGCGCAAGCGCGCCACGTGTCGGCATGTGGGCGCTTTGCGCTGGAGCGCAGAGCGCTGGAGCGCAAACGCGCCACGTGTCGGCACGTGGGCGCTTTGCGCTCCAGCGTCTGGGCGCTTGAGCGCAAGCGCGCCACGTGTCGGCACGTGGGCGCTTTGCGCTCGAGCGTGAGGCGCTGGAGCGCAAGCGTGCCACGTGTCGGCACGTGGCCGCTTTGCGCTCGGGCGCAGAGCGCTGGAGCGCAAGCGCGCCACGTGTCGGCACGTGGACGCTTTGCGCTCGAGCGCTAGCGCACCAGCGAGGAAAAAGAGGGTTTTTAGCCCCGGAAATTCTCTAAAGAGAAAATAGGGTGGAGTTAAACTCCTAAGATGCTTTGGGTTAAGGAAATGGGTCCTTCTTCTTTCTTTGCTGGCCGGATCTTGGAGATAAAGAGATGTGGGATTTAAAAATCTTTTTTCTTTTTGAGATCTGATGGCAGATCTGAGTTCCCCTTAATGGGTTTTGTGGTGGAAAACTATTTAGTTTTGAAAAAGGAAGAGTAAAACTCTTGATTTAATTCAAAAGAAAGAAGAAGGTTTTGGAACCTTGAAGAAGGAAGAAAGATCTCAGATCTGAAACTTTTTTTGGAGAGAGAAAAAAAGTTGTTGAGATATTTCATTATCTTTGCCTTTATAGGCTATACACTTTACACATAGCCCCTTGGGCTTCACAAAACGGCATTTTGCCTATCCCATGGCTCATGTGCCATTTCTTTTTGCACATAAGCCATGGGCTTTACAAAAATTTGGCTTTATGCCTATTTTTCTTACATTTATCCATAAAATAAAATAAAAGAAATGCAACAAAATTATTTATTACAAAATTTTTATCTTGGTATGGGGGGAGGCCGGCCACTTCATGTTCGGGCTCGACCCGGGCATGGGCCCACTAGATCTGGGCTTGGGCCCACTTGGCTTGGGGTTGACTTTGATTTTGACTTGGTCAACTGGGGTGTAAATTTTTACCCCAACAATCCCATAACTAGCTGGAAGCAGTTTGAGCTGGCATTCGTGCCTGGGGTGGCAATCAATGCGGTAGCGTGAACATCCCCGAAAGGTGTCCCATGACTATGATGGAGCTTTGTCTAGTGTGAATATCACTCAAGTGCACCTGTATTTCCACCCTTCAGTTCCATAATAAACAATAAGTCTAAACTGGTAAAATATCCACATCCAAGATACTGAATAACTCGCGTCTCATAAAGAAAGGTAAATAAGATAATGGGTAGGTATAGCACATGATGTGAGTTTAGTGTTGAGTATCAATAAGTATTGTAAACGTTTTAGTTTGTCAAATAAGGGTCCGGATACTCGCGATTATTCTGTTGTGGCCATGGAACAACAACTGGGGAAGTGAAATGTACCGTTTCACTTTCCGGGATCATGATCGAGTAGTAGGGGAATCCGAGTTCCGAATCTCCTTGCCTAATCAAACTACTTATTCTCGTGGTTCAGTATAAAGGTTTTGACGAATTAGAGTTAGTGCGTATACCTTTAGGCATTGAATTTCTACATTGTATGCCATCCACATATTGGACCATTCGCTCTCAAGTAGGGTTAGTATTCGTCCGAATATCGGGTTAGTAGTTGTCCACACATTAGACCATTCACCCTAAGTAGGGTTAGTATTCGTCCGAATATCGGGTTAGTAGTCGTCCACACATTGGACTGTTCACCATGCCTGTAGGGATCCTCAAATATAAGTATTCCATACCTAGGTCCGCACATTCTAACCCTAACCGTATCATGTGTCATGTATGTCATAAACTGGAAATCAAGAAGTTGATCTCATTTAATATGGCATTCCACAACCACTTATTTTATCTTGTTATCTTCTTAAGTTTGTAAGGTACTTCGTATCATCTTATAAAACACTTAGTTAATAAAGGATAATAGTGTTTAATTATATTTATTGTTTATAAGAAAACCATGATATTTGGAATATTTATCGTTTTGGTTACCCATAATATTTTAATGAGAAAATATCCTTTTAATAAAAGGTTATAGTATTTATTTGAAAATTATCTTTTAATAAAGTTTTAGATATCCTTTTGGAAAATATCATTTATAAGGGTTATGGTCTTTGTTGAAAATAGCCTTTTAGTAAAGATCAAGGTATTTAAATGAAATTATCTCTTTTTAGGATGGATTGAGGTATTTTATTGTAAATAATAATTTTATGAAATTATTGTGTTTTAAGTTTGAGGTAACGTTTTAGAAAATACGTTCGTGTTGGCAACCACTGCATATGGACGGCAGGATTTGTGTCATTTTCAGGGACGATTGTTTATCAACAACGAGGTACTCGCGTAAAACATTGCCCTATTATTAGGGTACCTCATTAAACTTTAGTTAACATTCTAAGAAGAATTAATATAAAGATTTCCTTTCGAGTGAAAGAGGCTAAGTTGGAAAAAACCATATGCCGTTATTTAGATTTAGTATTATCACATTTCAAAGGGTAAAAGGATTTAACAAAATTACAGTAGTTGGTGAAAAAAGTGTTAGTAACATATATATATATATATATATATATATATATATATATATATATATATATCGTATCTAAAAGATTTATTACAAATATCTTATCTCATATGGATATTTTAAACAAATATAACTTTTTAATAAAACGAGGGTATTTTGTGGAAGTAACCTATTTCGAGATCACAAAGATAGCATGAGTAAGTGTGGGTATGTAAGGGGTGAATTGATACCTCATGGGTTATAACATTAAGCATATCATGTTCCATATTGTATGAGGGGGCAACATTTTTGCATATAGGAGTGATTAAAGAAACCATTTTAAACATGAGTCAACACTATTATCATTAAGAGGTACCAAAACAGACATGCAGAAATATTTTTAACATCATCTTAATATGAGATTGAGAATTAGGACTTGAAATCAAGATTATTATGAGAAAGAAGGCGAGAGACAAGTGGGGAGAGACGGATCCTAGCTTTGGTTAGAGTTGAATGTCGATGAGTTGAAACGTAGGCTTGCACTAAATCCTCAATAGCTCCGCACTCGGATTTTTCCTTGATATTTGAGTGGAACCACAGCGTTGGCGTCGTCAATACGAAGGCGTGGATATTTTTTTCAGAATTTTTGGAGTTCTGAGATGTGAGAAATCAGTGTTTGAAGGTGTCTATTTATAGGGGTTTTTAACCAACTATAAAATCAAAAAAATCTGTTAAAATCCCCCAAAATCTGCGCCCCAAATGATTGCAGAATCATCAGCTGCCGCTGCCAGCGCTTCGTGGCCGTTGGATCTTGATCCAACGGCCGAGATCGTGCCGCCAAGCCTATTCACCCACGTCACGCGTGTGGGGATCACGCGTTTTCGCGTGGCCCCCACCACGTGGGCGCCGCTGGGTGATTTTGGGCCGTTGGATCTTGTATCCAACGGTCTAGGATCAAGGGATTTAATAATTTTTTTTATAAATAAAAATACTAACTGTTTATTATTTAAAAATTGAATTTGGTTTTAAAAAATTTGTTAAAAATAGTTAAAAATACGGGAAAATTATGGAAAAATTTCAGAAAATATATTTTATTGTTATCTTTAGTATAAAAATAATTTTGGGCTAAAACTAAATAATATATCCATATCTATGGTATTTGCTAGTTATTATAATTATTTAAAAAAATCTATTTTATTCTAAGAAATATTTTAATTACGAAATAATTATTTTAATCGATAATAAAAATATGTAAATTATTTTGAGGCATAATAAAATTTTATTAAAACATTTTATGCCTAGAAAAATATAAATAGATTTTAGAAAATTCTTTTAATCATATTTCAATGCTTCGAAAGTTATTAACATTACTTTAAAAATATTTTTCTATCAACGAAACACGAAAATACTTATTTGATACTAGAAATTTAAATAAAATATATTTTATTAGGTATTAGAAAACACGGTCGTTACAATCTACCCTCTTTAAAATAATTTCGTCCTCGAAATTTCCGAAGGTAGGTAAAGAAGAAGGGAAAAAAATCACCAAGAAGGGATATCGTGGTTTAAAAATTTTGGGTCTCGCTCTCTCATCCCGTGTCCTCGCTTCCGTGTATGTCTGCCTAGTAGTTCTTTCTTCATATAGTTTTAGCCAGCTGGATTGTCTTGTCGCTCAAGGTTTCATCTTTCAAGTATCCCGACCGGTTACTGCTCGTAGGTTATGCCAACCTTTCCGTGATCTCGGAACGATCAAAAGTATGGCTAGGGTTGCCAGCATACCCTCCAAGAAAAGTAGCAAAAGTAGGCTATACACAAACCCACCGTCTCCTTCTAAGATGTTAAGCGGCCGATGAGTCGTGGGCTGAGCTTTCCGCGCTCGCTGTATTGTATCACCATATCCACTTTTTTCCTACAATTATCTCAATCTTACAAATTCTCCATCTTCAGAATCGTCCCAACCGATCGGCACTTCTCCTATATAAAACTTGACCCCTCTCATCCGCCTCATATGTTTCAACCATCCCTGTCCTCACGTTCTCCTTAGAGTAGTGTTTTTATATTTTCAAGATGGATATCACAATCGCCAGCTTTAGATCTGAACAGGATGGTTGCGTCCACAAGTCGTTAGTTGTCTTGACGCAGATGCAACTATATCGCCGTGCGGATATCTCGCACCACCAAGTCCCTTCTCCGAAATATCGTAGTGGATGTTTAAAACTTCTGGGTTTGCTAAGAATGACAAGAATGGTTGTGATAGTTATGATATATTCTCCTTAGAATAATTTCAGATTTTGAAATTTCCAAAGGAGTAGCCACTACGAGGCACGGAAATGAGTAACGCTGTCAGGAACCCTCTTTGCTGCATGTGTCGCCTCCGAGAGTTGGTGTATCATTTGATGCATGGAAAGTCTCTGAAGGGTTTAGGTATAAGGAATCGGAAAATGTAAAATCAGTAGTTGCTTCCGGATAGAAAAGTTTGGAAGTTGAAGGAAGGTTGTGAATTGATGGAAAACTTGAGAGCTATCACATAAAGGCAATCGGTCGAAATTACGGAAACTAGAGGAATTAGGGCGAGTCTAATTAAGATTTGCATCGAAAGATAAATAAGTATGGTATTAAAGAAAGGTTGAAAAAGAAAAGAGTACCTCTGCTGTCTTGCCACGCGGCATCAGCCTTCTCAGCTGTCATGGTGAAGGTCTGGTGTTTGGGTCCATTCCGCTGCGCTTGCTGAAAAACACGCTCCTGTGATGGCAAGGGTGGTCCCTTTTGGTGATGCCCCTTGACCGGTTGGTTTAGTGGGGGAAAGTGGCCGGTTTCCCTGTGTTGGTGCCCCATAATTAGCCGGCTTGTTGACGGGACCTAATTGTCTCCCTCTTTGAGGACAGTCCCCAATAGCATGATCCGGAGACCCACAGACTATGCAAAGTTTGTTCAAAATACGACAGTCTCTCATGTAGTGTCCAGCTCTACCGCAATGGTTGCATGTAACGGACGGTTTTATGAAGATAGTTGGTCCTGCTGATCTTTTGGGTTGTTGTCTCCCGCCGCGCACCCGTTGAGGGGGAGGAGACGGCTGGTGCTTGGATCGTCGTGATGATCGCTCATCATTAGGTTAAGATCGGAAGGCGAACTTTTGTTTTTGTGGAATCAAGAACTTCACACAGACGGCGCCAGCTGACGCGACCTGGATCGCGCCAAGATGTTACCTTCCATTGATCTGCTGATGGCGGCGATGGGTGGCTGAGATTGGATCTGGAGGCTGTCGCTCCTGAAGCGTGTGGATCTCAATGGGTTAGAGGTTGTGGATGCCGAGCTACCTGTAAGGAAGTTCCGGGGTGGTGTACCATCGAGGACCCTCCGACGGTCAAGTTGGACTAGAGATCCGAGCAGAGTAACGGCTTAGTAGAGTAAAAAATGGTTTACTTGAACCGTCTGAAGAAGGGGTTTATATAGCACTGGCATCAGGCGAGGCAGGCGCGAGAATCACGCCGGCCGTTACGCTCCCGATGTCACGTCCGTGTGATGAGCGGGACCTCCCATTAATGACGAGACAGGCTCGTTAATGGGGGATCGTGGTGGTGTGGAACGTGGGATGTGGCCGGCGGAGATTTCGCGCATGGCGAGATTCGCGGGATGCCGGTTACGCCTGCAAGCGGTGCCGTTGGTCGGTCGATGAGACCGAGGAAGATGATCTCGGCGGGAGAGTTCGCGGAGGAGCGGGAGAGCCGAGATATCTTGGTTCTGCGGTAGCTCGGAGACGAGCTGTGAGGCCGAGGAGGCCAGTTGTGCAGGGGGCTCGGAGACGAGCCAGCGTTCGCTTGGTAGGACGAACGTAGGTGGTCTGGTCGGCCACTGTAGGTCCTTTCTTGTGAGCCCTGGGACACGTCATCTGCCACATGTCATGATCTGGGAGATCACCGATATCGAGCATCATCAAATTCCCCTCCATCTCCGGGCCTCCCCTGCCTCATCTCCGAGCCTCTCCCAAGTCCCCGACCTCCCTGCCCTGTTTCCGCGCCCCTCGCACCCCAATTTTTTTTTTAATTACTATAGTTAATAGTTAATAACTACATGAAATATTATTACTATTTAATAATTAATTATTTGTTTTATGATAAGTGCAAAATGTTCTTTTATTGCGAAATTTAACACCGTTAACTTAAACCGTTAACTCATGGTAGTTTCATGATAGTTTTAAAGTTAATGGTAGTTTTGTTAAAATAAACTAATCCATTCAGAGTTTTCAGTAAATATGCCTTAAAGCTATTGCCAAGTTTTTGAAGAGAAGCTGTTCAAAGTTATTAGAAATAGAAGTTCTTAATGCACTTGCTTGCGAAATTGTTTCCCTATGTATGTTGATGGCTTTTGACCTAAATTGGTGCAGTTTTTTTTATTGATCCATTGTGCTGAATTTTTCATTTGCTTTTGCATACCCCCACTGACGCACATGCGGGAGGGGATCGATATCAAGACATTGGAGAACTCAAGATGGAACTTGTGAAACCCGTTGTCAAAATAATGTACCGATAATTCATATCTAAGATGCCGATGTCGTCGATACAAGGCTTATTGTTGAGTGACAAAGTAATGTTCTTGCATGAGGGGGTACCACAACTTACACACACACTTCACTCTCAGAAACAGATTTCGCAAGGACCCGTCTCAGTATCTCAATGATAACTTCATGGGCACAGAAATTGTGTCCTTGCTCTCTCTTTCTGTGTCATGCTCTGGGCGATACAACACATCTAGAATTTAAACTGAAACTTACATGGCAAAATGATTAAAAAAGATAAGAACATTCGCAATGCTGCATCTTTCTGGCACAGATGCTTGTTTTCATCATTAACTCAAGCCATGGATACAATTGTTAGACAGGAAAAAAAGCAAACAACTTCGAAGCATAATATAGGAAGCTGATAGCTGCTTATATTTATGTCAGAACTTAAATACAATTTGTCCCGTTGGCGAAATCATTATATAGTTTTCTAATGAAGCAACAATTTGCTCTGTTGGCGAAAGATACTGCATCCGTATGTTGAACTGACTATTTCTAAAAGTAGAGAAAATTGCAAAAATGCGAAAAAGGTAACCGGAAGCGAGGCAAGCAAAGTTACTGGAAGAGCAATCCACTTAATTTCATGGCGAAGCATAATGGTCAGTGTCGCACCAAACGCTATCATTGTGCTTGCTATGGAAAGGAAAAGCGAGAGAAGTCCGACGATCAACCTCTTGGGCAACACACGGAGGAAGTCTTCTTCAGCATATCGAGAAGTGAGTACCGCCAAGAACATTAGCACCGAAGTAGAAGATGAAAACAATGCAATAGCGTCCGATATCGCAAATACCATGAAGGCTCTCTGTTTCAAGTACAATGGCGTACCGTCACTTTGATTTCCACCCGGGACGGTAAAGGCAGCAGCAAACGCTGCCGTGATAATCAGGGCCGCGACAACTGTAAATGAAGTCGCTGTATTTTTCATCCATTGTTCTCCTTCTTTGACCAAATCGGCGTGTTCCTTGGTAAACGTGATCCTTGGTGTTATTCTATCTTCTTTGGGAGTATGTCGTGCGAGTTCTTCAACTTCCTACAAGAAATAGCTCACATTTATGTATGATCACTGCGCCGTATGTCGGTCTTGGGTGTTTTAGGCAAAATTATTAAAAATATTATTTACATTCATTGTCTAATTTGTCTCCGCAGAAACAAAATTCCGAGACATTGGAATGAAAATAGTTACCTTTAGCCATTGCAGTTCCCTCTGCATTTGCAAAGCTGCACCAGGTACGGAGTTAAGCCGGCTAGGAGGCGCCAACTGTGCTACCGTCTCTAATATGGTGTCTTCACCCAAGTATAATTTATGCGCGCTCATTTGATATATGAGATTGTAAACCTTTTCTTGTCGATGCTTGATTGCGATGTTAATCAAGAAACCCACATCGGATTTTTTATACCAAATCAAGCCGGGGTAAACCCGAAGACACGCCTCAACAATCTCAGGAATCCCAAATTCAGCTGCTGTGGTCATTGCTTCTCCTAATACATTCCATGCAATCTCATGTTTCTTCTTCGAAATGATCTTCGAGCACATGCCCGTGATCAGTTCTCGTGTTTGTATATGCTTCAGCTTCAGCTCATGCATGTGCTTGATAAATGGTGCGGCTGCTTTGTACATATAACAGTGTTAGAAAAAAGCGATCGGAGAACTTTATAGAGAGGCTGGTTGAAAATGGCTCATACCCAAGTGATGAATAGCACCCCAAAAGACTTCATTCATTTTGCGGCATCCTATATCATAAATCAGAATATGAATAACAGAAAGGAAACAAGGGAGAAACAAAACAATTCTTTTATGTTTTGGCTATACTAGTTTTGATGTTTTAAGAATCAGAGCACCAAATCTTTTCACCAAAGAAATTTCATTTTCTTAAAGAAAATGAGTAGCGATATCATACCCGATTTGAAGAAGTTGAGAACATGGGCGTCGACCTTGCATTCACTTCTCTTATGCATTTTAATACCTTGAATCTCTTTGATGGACTTGCCAAAAGCTTCCTTCGAGTTTATAGAAATCCCTTAACAATGAAAGAGACATTGGATGGTGATGTCTAGAAAAGTTATAAATTTTGTGTCGGACTCCCAATGATGCATATAACTACACCTTCATGAGTGTTTAGTTCCCTTAATAGATACTTGTTAATGTCCGCACTCATAAGAGGTCAAACTTTCAACCGCAAAACCCGCAATGTTTTTCTCCGATCCGATCGGTCATCATGATCTACATGCTCAAAAAGGCCATATGTATGAAAATTCATGACATTTCGAGAGTTTCGAGCGCATCAATCAAGTTATGACGTTTTTCATGTATCGAAAAAACTGTTTGTATTGTAATTCACTGAATATATGCGTAGAGGAGTCATAATCTGGTGATTTTCATACATAAGGCTTTAAGAGTATGTAGACCACGGTGACTGGTTGGATCGGTAAAATACATGGCATGGCAGATTGTATGTGTGAGAGTTTGGACTCAAAATAAGAAACGAGGCCGGGCCTCATAGGATCAGCCCGCGTGCGTGTGTGTGTGTGTGTGTAGACAGAGAGAGAGAGAGAGAGAGAGAGAGAGAGTTGTTACATCTATAAATGAAGTCCTGCCAAAACCATAAGTTCCACCCGCTCCGGAAAGACCGAGTTTTTGTTGCCAATACTTGCAGGGCAGTCTTGTTATTCCTATCCCTCTCAGTGATTAATTCAGGATAGTTCGCCACCAGATACAAGGCCACATCTGCAGCAGATGATCATAGGATTCGATTTTAATGGGATTGAAATTCAAAGGACCACGTGAAAGGGTGTTAAAATCTCATAACCTAACTAACAACAAGAGCTTAAGCCCTTTTGGGTAGAGCAAGCAAGTGGTTAGATCGATCATGGGGATTAATGGATTAATTAATTACCATAGAATTCGGCATCAATGGAAAGGGTGAGGAGATCGGCACCGGCAGAGGCTCTATAAGGGCTGGTCCCGTCCTCGCCAACCTCGTCCCTGGTGACGTCCAGCAGGTACCACACCAAGTCCCTTCGGGCGTACCAGGCCGCCAACTTCAGCGGGGTGTTACGGTAAGGGTTCTGGACCAGGGGCAGGTCCGGGTCTTTGGACACAATGAGCTCGGCGGCCCTCTTATTCCCTGCCTTGGCCGCATAATGGAGGGCGTTGTTTCCGCCGTAGCTGCAGGTCCTCAGCTTCTCCACGGATGAATGCTCGCAGATCCATTCGACGAGTCTCTCGACGAATGCGTGGGACCGGTTGCTGCCGGCGGCAATGTGGAGCGGGGTCTCCCAGTAATAGGTGATCTGAGCGGTGGCCGCCTCCGGGTCGGCCTTGAAGATCTCGGCTGCGCTGTCCCAGTCGTCGTCGATTGCGGCCTTGTATAACGGGATGTACCCCACCACGCAGTCGTACTTTCCGTCTGCTGCCATTAATTAATATTTTCCCTTGCTTCAGCTTCAGCTTCAGCTTCAGCTTCACAAGAAGAAGAAGAAGAAGCTTAATCAATTAGTTGTTCTGAAATGAAATCGTGCCACTCATCGAAGTCAACGCCACTAGATCAAGGGAGTTGATGATCTTGGAGAAGAGTGGGGGGGAGTGATTGATGGTCTTGGAGAAGAGAGGGAGGAAGTGATGTTATCACAAGTAGTAGGAGAAGGAGTTCATTGAAACAAGAATTTTGATGGTGTCCTGATTAAATTTACGGAGCAGGAGGTGGGTATATAGCTAGCTGTTGGTGGTTTGGTTCATTTTTTGGGGGGGTGGGTGGGGGACAGGGAGCGGCTTGCGAGGGACGTTTCAGATTCATCAAAAATTGAAACCAACTAATTGTATCAAATAGGGCCCTATGCCATTGGTATATTTTACGTGCAAAAGCGCGTAGGATTTATGGCCAGGATTGGAGGAGAGCACCCAGCTATTATTTGTGCAGAGCAGCCACTCTTTTTCCGTGAGTGGAGAAGGCAGTGGATGCCTGTTGCGATTTATGTATTATATAGCCACTGCAGTCTATTGCATATTGCATATAATTCATATAGTTTTATTTAAATATAAATTTGTGCATATACATTTGTTTGGTAGAATGTATATCGTGCTTTTAATTTTTTTTGATAAATTATAATGGGCAAAACCTGAAAAAACCGGCAAAAACCGACCCTCCTGCATAAACCTGAAATCCGTCCCAAACCCGAAGTTGCGGGTTCGGGTTTAGCGCATTATAAACCCGTCGGGTTCGGACAGGTTTTAAGTTTGGGTTTTAATTTTCTGGTTCGATAAAAAAATTAATGAAAACCGGTCCAACCCGGGCCCGGATTCGACTAAAAACAAAAGAGGAAATATATGACTGGGTTAGGTTGATAGTTTGTGTAAATATTATATTATTAGTATTATATATTTTTTTTAAAGAAAATGGGCTAGAGTGTTACTTTAGGGGCTGTTTGGTTGCAGGATTATGGAATTTGGATTCCAAAAATAGTACGGTTGAAATTTCTGGATTTGGTAATTTGTTGTTTGGTTGGTTTTGGATTTGTAGATCTGGATTTGTAGATCCTTGTAATCTTTGTTTGGTTGTTGGAAAAAAAATAGGATTTGGATTTGAGGATTTTAGAGAGAGATAGAGAGAGAGGATTGTTAAATAAATAAAGTGCATGGGCCCCATCTAAAAGTACAATGAATAGTGCCAAATCCTTGAGAATCCATGAAAATTTTTAGGATTCATGAATCCTTCATTTGTGGTGGGCCCCCCATATAAAACAAAGGAATCCTAGAAATCCTAATTCTGCAACCAAACACAAAATTGTGGAATCCTAGGATTCCACAATCCAAAATCCTAATCCAAACCCATAATCCTGCAACCAAACAGCCCCTTAGGCATTCAACTGGCCTGACAAGTCTCCGAGGGTATAGGACTTGAGGGGCTATTTGCAAAGTCTTCGGGGGCTTATCGATAAAACTATCACCTATAAGTTTTGTACACCCTAGGCTTCATTTTCTTTATATTTTTTAGGGTAAATTTGTTACTTATACAATAATAAATCACTATTTTAGCAAATAACTAGAGTTCCAACTGATTACCATAACCAATTGCTCCTAACTTTGTTGGTATTAATTTTCTTTTCAATTTGAAAGGTCGCAATTCTGATCAGTTGATTTCAAAAAAAACCTAAATATATACCATAACCTTTTACTTTCACTTTGCTACCTTGATGCTGTTAGCAACTAAATACCACAAAGTTTTCCTTTTTGCACTTGCTAACCTAACGCCTAAACACTGTTACCCGACACTGATTGTCTCCGATCAGCCAGTGTCTACCCTTCCTTCACCTCCGGTGGTCTGACGCCGCCGCCGCCTCTCGTCGTTGCTTGCCTATCGACCATCACCCTTGTCGACCGCCCATCGGCTGACTGTCATAGACCGACGACCATTGGCTGTCGTTGCCTGCTTGTTCACTACCATTCATCGACGTGTGACAATCATCAATATTCGTTGTTGTTGCTGCAAGTTATATATATTACCATTAACATTAACGATTAGAGTATATTTCGATCACGTTAATGTAATATTCCTTGAAATGAGATACCGAGATATTACATTCCAAGTAATTAATGTGTAAAGTTCCACTAATCTTTCATTATGTGTACCAAGCTTTCTCCTCAGATTATTCTCTTAAAAGATTCGGCTGACTAGTTATCCTAATCTATTAATGATAAATTGGTTTGTCATGATATGAAATGAGTTCCGGTAGCAACTTTCATGGTTCTGTAGGTTGAAGGAAAACTTTCTGAACGGCTCCAACTGTATACATAAAAAAAGAAGACAATAATGGAGGATAAACGTCTTAGGAGAAAAACTCTTCCACAACGTTGAAAACAGTCAATACTACATCATTTTCCTTGACGATCGGCATCCAACATCATTATCTTTATCGCTGTTTAAGACGTAGTTAAACCAAATTTCATATAATTTTAGTGAATAAGGGCCCCGCAGGAACACCGCAGGCTCATAATTGCAGTGTCCAGACTTCATCCCTATAGGACGGAGAGACTATTTATACATAGACCCTGGGTCCCAAAGGTTCTGCAGTCTGGACACTACAGTTTTGGACCTCCCTGCATGACCCGTTTTCTCATAACTCTTATGATTTTTCACCGAATTTGAATTCCACAATATGATTACAGATAACTGTACAATCATAGATTTTGCAAGATACAGTACTAGTAGTTAAGGTCAGCATATGTAAACACAGAGAAATTACAAAATAAAAAATAAAAAATTAATTAATTAATTAAAGCATATGATTGAAAGTTAAGTCACAAATTACATATAAGCAACACTATCAAAAGTCAGAGTCTCAATCAAGAAGATAAATCTTTGAAGCAAGCTTTAAGCATTGCTCCAAGGTTTCTTCAAAACCAAAATCGGCTACATTAAACTTTCCTTGTATGGAGTAACATTCTGACCATAAGTTTTCACCGAATGGTGCGGCCTCACGATCTTCTTCTTCTTAAGACCGTAACGATCAAATCTGTCACCCTTATGCCAAAACATTATCCCATCCCTAATAACCACCGGATACATGCTATAGGCCACATGTTTATCTTCGATCTGACGCACGTCAATCCGATGTTTTTTCCATATAGAATTGTGGTAGTCCTCCAAAACCCATAAATCCTTGTACTTAATTTTTTTAACCGGACATCTAGGTGAAGAACAGATGCATAGATGCCCATCAAAGTTTAACAGATGGTTATTATTCGAACGGCTAGCCGAGCTTGTAGGTAGCATGATTACATTGAATGTTTCGTTCTCGATATCGAAAGAAACAATTTCTTAATCGAAAGAATGAGTCAACCAATGTATGGCTCCATTCACAGCAAGAGATGTACGATTATTTGGTATGTGATAAGGCGTGCCTTGAACGTTTCTCCTGGAACGGGTCTGGAAATCAAAGATTTCACATTCGGTTCTGTCTTTACCACCGCAGAACGAGAGTCGCACAACCTTGTATTCTCCTGTAGAGATATTTTGCCCCAACGCAACACTTGTACGTAGCGCGTCTATATTTGGCCGTCGGAAGTAATAGCGCTCCTTGATGCTCGGGTTCGCCAGATAAATTATAAATTTAGTAAATATGCAAACCAAACCGTAGCAAGAATTCGATGCATGAAAAGCCTCCATTTCGTTGAGGCCGGTCATATCAAACTTGTGAAACCCGTTGTCATAATAATGCACGCATAATTCAGGTCCATAATACGGAGGCAACGCTAAGATGCCAATGTCGGCGATATTAGGCTTGTTCTCCAAGTGTTGAGCGATAAAGTAATGTTCTTGCGTAAGGGAATACCATAACTTGCACACACACTTCACTCTCAAAACAGATTTCGCGGGGAGTCGTCTCAGTATCTCAATGGTAACTTCGGGTGGCAAAGAAATTACGTCCTTTCTCTCTCTTCCTCTGTCGTGCTCTAGACGGTATGACGCCTCTAGGAATTTAAACTGAAAATTATATGGCAAAATGATTAAAAAAGAGTCCATCGAGGAATTTAGTTCCGCATATGAATAAGGATGGAGTAAATAGGTAATTGGCATGTGATCCGGTAATAATTGGTTAACCTTGCAACAAAAATGGCTCAGCCTATCGATGCAGTACAAAGCACGCGCTAGCTCTCCATCCGTTTGCTCGACATTCAATGCATGAATCGATTATACGCCTGATAACCAAACTACGCAAAGCACAAAAGTAGAATTTTTATATGTGTATGTGTGTTGGAAAACCTCGGAAAGTTACGGGAGAAGAACTACTCTAGGTCTTTGTTAAGGGGATACTAAATGAAGAAAAATCCTGTTCAGCTCAAATTATCGAGCCTATCCAAATTGCAACTCTTTCTGGACCTCATTAACGTTTGACTCGTTCGACTCATAATTGGATACGGAAAATATGTAGCTCTCATACTCACAATTGGAAAGTTATAATTATATGATTAAGTTTTCAACATCATACTCGGGTGGTACTGTAAGATTTTATTAATCGTCGTCAGTTTGAGTTGTATATATAGGTTTGTTAATTTATATGAACAGGCTTAAAAACTGTCCAAGCTCTGATTTCTCATCTATTAAATGTACACACATAATATCATATAAATACTGCATTTTTTGACCAAATGTTATATAACTGGAAAATTTGCAGACTAGGGCATGTTTGGATCAATCCCCAGACAGTTCTTTAAAAATGGTTGTTTGGATGGCAATTCACGGTAAATCCAAAGGGGAAAAATACCCGAGATAGATCCATTCTACAACAACAAGAAGCCTTCATCCCAAAATTTTGGAAACATGTATATGAATCCTTCTCTTCCATTCCGTTTTATTAAAAACCGTCTCCTCGATCAAATCAACCGAAATAGATGCATGCTATGGGAGATTTTTTTTTTATCTAAGCCCTAAATATTGTTTCCAATACTTTTCACTCTCTTTGTATCTTTCAAAACCGTGTTGCTCTAATATTCTTTTTTTTAAAAAAAGAATATTTTAACTCAATCATACATTCAAACCAAGCAATATATATATCCTTGTCCTGGTTCCTCGTGATTTCCAAGATTTATTCATCCAAAATTAAATTCCTAAAATTATTTTCCAAACTATCCAAAAATGGGGAAACATTCCAGTTGCATGCTAAGGGGTAGGCCTGGCAAATGAGGCGAGCTGGCCCGGCTCGCCGCGCGACTCGCTTGTCAGGTGAGGGGAGTTGGATTCTCATCGCCGAGGTGAGATGAGGCGAATTGCCAGACCCCAAAACTCAAACCGACTTGTCTTGCAGACTCACGTTGCTCGTCTGAATTTAATTTTTTTTAAAAGGAAAATTTGACTAAAAAATTAAAAAAAAACAAATAAATAGAATAAAATAATTGGAATATAAACTAATTTTTTTATTAATATAAATCAAATTACAATTAAATAATGCAATTTATAGCCGTTACGTGGTGAGACAAATTCGTGGGAATCCGACTGTTTATAGCTATTGGTTGCGGATCTTGAGGCAAGACGATGCGAATTCAACCGTTGGCGCAGGAAATCGAAGCGAGTCAAAGCGAGGTGAGGTGAGTCGACTCGTTTATAGCCGTTGGAACTCGTCAACGGCTACTTAAACAAGTCCGCTCCCGAGATGGCGAGGCGAGTCGACTCGCAAGCTAGGCGAGGCGTAACGAGACAACATTGGATTTTTTTCCAAACCCACTTGCCTCGTCTAACTCGTCTGAACGAGACAAGTTGACTCGCCGGCTCGTCCACGTCACAATGAGGTGAGTAAAACTCGCCTCGTGGCGAGCGAAGACGAGGCAGTTTCATTTTCCTGCCCTACTAAGGGGTACTGTTACATGCTAATAAACCAGCAGAGAGTTTACCTGCAATTCACCCAGATAAAAATATATAAATAAATAATGCAAAAAAAAGTTCAAGAGAGAGAGAGAGAGAGAGAGAGAAAACTTGCTTGCTTGATTGTGAGAGAGGTATATACCTGAGGTTGAGAAAAGTTGCAATCTTGAAGACAAAGATTTGGAGTTTGCAGGTAGTAGGGATGGATGAAACAACAGAAGGGAGAGCAAAGAGTTCCATGGCTGTGCATTGCATCTATCAATTCTAGGGTTTGTTTTTGGGGCTCATGAATGGAATAATGTTGTTGATCCCATGATAATGAACTAGGGTTTCAGGGGGTACAGATAGGGTTTAGATTTTTTTTTTTACTTGGGCTAGACATTTTGGCATGTAGAGTTGGTCTTTTAGTTTAATTTATTCGTAAATTATCGGAAATATTTCTAGATATTTTTCCTATTAAATTTTTTTTCCTATACCCTTGAGATTTTTCTTTTTCAAAGATTTTATTATTATTAAAAAAAAGTATTTTTTTTCCTACAAATGCATGAATGCATAAAGTATAAGAAGTTACCAAAAGTAATAAATAATCATAATAAGGTTCTATTAACTTTGATTTGATATGCTGGTATATTCATGAAAAATTTCTAAGATCCAGTTAAACTTCACATCCTTACATAGGGTATTTTGTTTTTATTTTTTTCTGGGATTTGGCCCTCTTCCGAAATCAAACCGGCGGCCTCTCAATTTGAACCGGTGGCCCTCTTCCTGTTTGCATTATGCTGGTGTTTCTTCATTTTGAAATGAGATATGTGTGCGCGTTGTATGCAGATGTTTCTTCTGCTCAAACCTCCAGCTGCAATTTATGTCTTTATCACACTACCTTGAATCATCAAAACAAGATCACTGATTAATATTGAAAATTTGTTTGATACTGCCTCCTATTAAATTTTCTTGGGTTTTCTACAATATGACTATAGTTAATTATATATTTTTTGAGTAGGGTTCTTTGTCCTGTTTTTTCTGTCACAAAAAATAAAGGGCTGCAGTAATTAATTGTATAATCTAAATTTTGCTAGATAAAGTGCTAGTTGTCATTACTCAATTTCCCTTCCTTTGGATCTCTTTTTGTTCAATCCTGTCACTTAAATTAATGTAAATGTAGAGAATCGATGTAAATTACCGTATCTCTTTTTGCTAGATACGGTAAGCCATCTTCGAATATAATGGCCTCATGAACATTCTTTTCTGAAAATCATAACGAATCAAACCTGATGCCCTTACGCCAATATACTATCCCATCCTTAGCCATCACTGCATCGATACAGTACGCCATATCATAAAACCTTCAATCTGCGCTGCGTGTAGATTCGATGATTTGTGGTAATCTTCCAGAACCCAAATGTACTTGATATTTCCAGAGGCTTAGATGCCCGTCAAAGTCCAACAAATGCCGGATAATACAGACGGCTATAGCCCATTGGTTGCATGAATATATCAAACTTTTCGCTCTTAATATTGAAAGAAACAATTTCTTAATCGGAGGATTGAGTCGACCAGTGTATGGCTCTATTCACAGCAATAGGTGATATGATCAGGTGATAAATAACAAGGCAAACCTTGGACGTTTCTCCAAGAACGGGAAGAAAAGTCAAAGATTTCACATTCCGTCCGGTCTTTATTTCTAAAGGAAGAGAGACAGACAACCTTGTATTCTCCTGTAGAAATGTTTTGCCCCAACGCAACACTTGTAATGCCTCTGTACTTGGATATCGGAAGTAGTACTAGCACTTCCTTGATGTTTCGGTTCACCAAATAAGTTATAGATTCATTAAATATACAAACCAAACCGCTGCAAGAATTCGACACATGAAAAGCACCTTTTTTGTAGCGGCCGAACATATCAAAGGTGTGAAACCCGTTGTCATAACAATGAACTTTTAGATCATGTTCATAGCAGGAACGCAACCTTATGATGCCAATGTCGTCAAAATGTGGCTTCTTTTCCTGGTGCTGAGTGGTAATGTGATGCTCCTGAATGAGGGAGCACCATAACTTGCGCGTGCACCTCACTCTTAAAACATATTTTGCAGGGAGCCGTCTGAGTATCTCAATAATAACTTCAGGGGGGATAGAAATTGTGCATGATTTGCATCCTTGCTCTCTCTTTCTCATCCGTGCTCTGGACGAGATGAGGTCTCTAGGAATTTAAGCTGAAAATTACATGGTAAAATGATTAAAAAAGAGAAGATCATTGGCATGATATGTCTTTCTGGTATAGATTCTTGCATGTTTTCATCATCAATTTAAGCCGTACGTGAATGAAATTGGCAGACAGGAAAAAAAAACTAATATACTTAAAATATGAGCATGATATATGCAGTTGATGGTTGATTCTATCTATGTCAGAACTTATATACCAATAAAAACAATATTTTAAATAGTACATGTTATCAAACATATGATACCTAAATATTGTAAACAACAAGACTGAATATAGTAGTACCTATAACAAAACTAAAGTCATATATGGGGAATTGTTATAAGTTGATATCGGAATTTTGTTTCCCATTAGAACAGCAGTGGGGCTATAGGTAATTGACGTGTGATCCAATATCGATTGGTTAACCTTTCATACTAAAACTCATTTATACTGATACGCAAAAACAATAGCAATAGCGTAGGAAGCAGTAAAACTTGTCTGCAATCAAGTTACCCTATCATAGTCTACATGTTCATCATGCTCCATGATATTGGAGCCACCTCGATCATATATACCTGCTTCCCTTGCTATAGAGATGCAATCGAAGGAGAAAATACGTTTTGGGATAAATTGGGTGTAAGGAAAGGAGGAGAAACTACATGAATCTTGTAAGAACGCAGGATTTTTGTTCTGACGGGCATACAAACTTATAGTTTATGAGTACATAAGGGCCTGTTTGGTTGTAGGATTATGAGTTTGGATTTGGATTTTGGATTGTGGAATCCCAAGATTCCATAATTTTGTGTTTGGTTGCAAGATTAGTATTTCTAGGATTCCTTTGTTTTTTATGGAGGCCCCACCACAAAACAAGGATTATGGAATCCTAAAAATTTTCAAGGATTTTCAAGAATTTGGCACTATTCATTGTACTTTTAGATGTGACACATGCACTTTATTTATTTAACAATCCTCTCTCTCTATCTCTCTCTAAAATCCTCAAATCCAAATCCCACTTTTTTGCACCAACCAAACAAAAATTACAAGGATCTATAAATCCAATACTAGAAATCCAAAACCAACCAAACAAAAAATTACCAAATCCAGAAATTTCAACCGTACTATTTTGGAATCCATATTCCATAATTCTGCAACCAAACAGCCCCTAAAGGATGACTTTTATGCTATGCCATGTTTGAAGACAAGCAAAACAAATCTACTTGGAGGAAGGGAGAGGTTTTAGGATTGCAGGAGGGTTGACGAAGCAGTTATTTCCGTGGATTGCATTTTTTTTTTGCATTGGCCCGTAAGCCCTAACCTATGCATACCCTATGCATACAACGCACACAACACACCCACGCACACATCACACAAGCACACAGCATACACGTTGCCCCAAAAACGTTAATTTTTGGTCACTTTCCCTCCTTGGTTGGAATCCCGCACTCTCCTTAAGAGGGGAAGTGTTCATACCAACTGAGCCATTGCTCATTGGTTTTCTATTGATTACTTTAGTAGAAAAATTTAGATATGATTAAATCATTAGATATGATATCAAAACTCAAATGAAATGGGGCAATTCATTTGCATATGATTGTAACATGAACAGACTCCATAAGGAGCAACAGCGAACAATAAGGAATGCATGAATAAAACGTAGGCATGTTGATCAATACCGAATTACAAAGCAACAACTTATCTGGTACTAAACATCGATTCACAGTAAAGTTATGCTGTCGGAATCTTCATGTTCGCCATATTCCTTGACATTGGAGACCTATGAAGCACACATACTTCAAACAGCCTCACGAATTGTCCACAAATATGTATTGGATACCGATACTCTCGGAAACTTTTGGAAACGCAAAACTCAGAAACGTGAATCCCCTATTTTTGATTAAAATAAATCAAAAAATATTTGGAAACATTGGGATACTTCTCTTTTTGTGAATCGAATACCTTGGCCGATTCTTATTTTTTCAATTGAGATTGATATTTGATCCCAATTACTTTTACCTTTAACTCTAACACCTCTAGGGTTTTTGAAATATCGACAAATTCTAAGACTGATCATGTGTCCCTCTTGGATCTGAGACCCCACCAGAGATCGCACGCAACTTGAGACCTCGCCACAGTTTCTCTTGATCAGTTCAAATCAGCTCTTTCTGATTTATGGCTAGATTTACGATTTAATGTTATCATGTCATATTTTCAATTGTTCAATTGAAAGTAACTGAATACTATTTGAGAGAATTAGTATATAATGGGATCGAATTGGTATTTGAAATCAAAACCTTTTGACATGGAACATGATAAATGAGAATGCTACAATTGTTTTCTTAGAATAGCATGCTAAAGTGTTAATCAAATATATGTGATGTAATCTTGCCTTTCTATTTATTTATATATTTATGTATATATTAAAAATAAACATACACACACACACATAGTTGGAAAAATTTAATATAAAAACGTATCCCGTATCTTAGGTTTTTGGAAAATTACGTTTCCGCGTATCCATATCGTATCGTACTCGTTTTCGTGCTTCATAGTTGGAGATGCCTATATCATAACATGAGAGGAGCATCTCCACTACGGACTCCATGGATGGCCTTTTGCCTCTGTCCTCTTCGAGGCAGGATACCGCTATCTCCACCATAAGCATTGCCTGGTTACGTTTGAATTGACCATTCATCTGAAACCAACAAAGTTCTCAATCCAAGATTCCTCCCCCTTCCCCAATTTGTCCTTGAGCATCGCACATGGTCTACTTATAACCATTTCCACCTCTTCTTCTCCATTCAGCAACCAAACGCCCAGTTTGAAGCCCTACTTCCCTTCATTCCAATTGATGGATCTCTGGATCTCCTTCAGATATTATCTTCCGTTGATCTGCAGCGAGCGGTGATGGACGACTGAGATTGAGTTGGAGGGTTGCCTCCTGGAGCATGTGGATCTCAGTGAGTTTTATGTGGTTGAGGCTGAGCTACCTGCAAAGAAGTCCCGGGGTGGTTGTGCCACCGAGGACCCTCCGATGATCAAGTTAGACGGGGTATTTTGGCAGAGTAACGGTCTATTTGTGTAAAATTGGCTTACCTGAGTCGTCTGAGAGAGGGATTTATATAGCGGCAGCCATGGGCAGGCGGGCGCGAGATTCACGCCGGCCGTTACGTCCCTGGCGTCACGTCCGCGTTATAGGCGGGATCCCCCATTAATGACGAGAAATGCTCGTTAATGGGGGATCGTGACGGCATGGAACGCGGGATCATGGGCAGTGGATATCTCGCGCCTGGCGAGATTCATGGAGCCATGGCGGAGGCGCCTGTGATCGGTGCTGTGAGTCGGTTGGTGAGACCGAGGAAGATGAGCTCGACGGGAGGCTCGGGAACGAGCGGGGGGCCGAGACATCTTGATTCTGTGATGGCTCGGAGACAAGCCGGAGGTGGTCTGGAAGTCCACCGAAGGTCGGGACCATCCTCGGGTCGGAGGCCCGGGGTGTGATTCCAACGTAACGTTCTTGATCCTTTCTTGTAAGTTCTGGGACACGTCGTCTGCCACGTGTCATGATCTGGGAAGTCATTGATATCGAGCATCATCATTAACCCCCCACTCTCGTTTCGACCCGTTCGTGGGTCGGGTCGAGAGTGCTCTGACCGGTCACCCGGGGTAAGCTCTTATTTGAAGATATCGTCGGTGCGTATTCCCGGGCAATGAGTCGTATTTTCTTGATGACGTCGGCGGATCAGAGGAGAGATCTCGCATTAAAGAGGAAGCGACGGTTTGTGCATACGTTCGTCGAAGCGGTAGCCCACGTGTCTGGCGCTGGTTGGCTGACAAGACAGGCCGCAGGTGAGTGCGACAGGTGGAATGTTGTCGGCCGTTGGTTGCGAAGCGTCGTTTTGGCGGGAGGCGATCAAAGCCGTAGGATATGTACGCCGGCAGGTATAAATAGAGGTGGGATCCCTATCAGGGCCCATACCTCACCATAACTTTCTCGTCCCTAGTCGTGTTAGCTCGACGCTCTTCTCCTCAGGTCGGATTCCTTGCGTTTTCTCTTCCGAGAACTCGTCCCTTTGATCAGGTTAGATGTCTTCTACCGAGGAGTCTGTAGAAATAGTCCGGGTAGAGTCTAAGGAGTCTTCTTCAGCTTCCTCTTCTACTTCTTCCTCTTCCTCTTCTGAGTCGGAGTCCCCTGGGAAGTTAGGGTTAGTCATTCTCCCCGGGGTCGTACGACGGGGGCGGTCCCCAGAGCGCAGGTCACAGGTGTTCTTTGCGTGTCATCCACGCTGATGCATGCGAATGAGCTCGCCACCATCCGGACTCGTTTTCACATTCCTCCCAGCTATTCGCTTCGTCTGGAGGAGGGGGAGAGGGCAGACCAGGTACGGGGCAAGGAGATTGCCTTATACCTGTAAGCCTTTTGGGCTGGGATGCGCGTGCCCTTCTCCCCTGAGGTGAGTGCGGTGTTGAATTATTTTGGGTTAGCCCCGGGCCAGTTAGTGTCGAACTTTTGGAGGATTCTCCTTGGGTTCTCGGTCCGGTTGAATTGCGTCTGATCCCTTTCAGCCGGAGCCTTCTCGTTTCTTCTCTTTGCTACAAAAACCATCTTGGCACTCGCAGGGGCGAGCCGAGCTGGGTATACATCTCTTTTAGAAAACGACAGAGGGACGCTACCAGGTCGGGGGTCGTCGTAGTACCTTTTTCCATTCACGAATGGAAGAAGAAGTTTTTGTTTGTTGGGCCGCCCAAGGGTGAGGATTGTCCTGTGCCCATCCAGTGGCATGAGGCCAGCTGTCCCCGGGTGAGTCGGTCGAATGATCCCGATGCGGTGTCGGTGTAGGAGTGGAAGCCCCTCCCCCGGGCTGATGTGCTGCTGTCTGAGCGGGCCCTCGGTTGGGCCGGGCTCAGCCCTGACCAGTTCGCGGGTAAGTTAGGAGTTTTCAGGCGACCTATTTAGACTTGTGTATTCTTTTACTTTTCTGGCATTGCTGACTCCTCTGTATTTTTGTCTCATGCAGAACCCATGGACCTAGGCAAATTTCGGGCAGCCCTGGTCGAACAGAAGAAGGGGAAGAAGGCCGGAGGCGCCGGCCCTTCTCGCCCGTCATCGGCTCTGGCTCCACCGGCAACCGCTCCATCAAGGCTCTCAAGCGCGCCCCAGGCTCCGGAGTCCAGCCAAGCGCCGAGCCGAAAACGTGCTTGGGAGCAAGAGCCCCGGGCTCCAGAGGTGGGGGGTGAGACTGGTTCCCCTGCGTCGCTCCTGAAAAGGTTTCATAGGACGGTGCCCCATTCCCCGGCTTCCCCGATCCTCGTGGACGATGGGGAGCTCCGCTTCAAGGTGCCCTCTGGGCTTTCCATTGCCGACAGCCTGCTCTCGGAGATGGAAAGGTCGGCCGTGGGCAGAATCCCTCGAGGGACCCTCTGGGCCCAAATAGCGGCCATAGCTTAAGAGGCCATGCAGATTAGTGTTCGCACCCCCACTCGATTCTTCATTCAGTATTTTTGCTCACGTGATTGGGTGCCCCCTTTTTCTTCTTAACCCTCCTCTGTTCTCTTCAGGTCCTCCAGCACGTCGCTTTCGTCGTCAACATGGAGGACGAGGAAATTGTCCCGGCGATGCGGGCCGCGGGCGAGTTCTCCTTACGGGAGGAGAGCTTAGGCTGGAGCTGGAGGTGGCGATAGAGAGGGTCGCTGTCCTCGAAGACCGGGTGGCGGCCGGAGATCGGAAGATCGCCAGGTGCCGAGAGGCCGTCCGAGCCGCCGAGGCCAAGTTAGAAGATTCCAAGGTGCTCGTCGCCGCCCTGAAAAAGACGGCGAACACCCTCCTGAAGGAGAATGAGGCGGCGAAGGAGGGAACGAGGCGTGCCGAGCTCCGAGCGTCGAAGGCAGTGGATAGCTACAAGAAGTCGGACCAGTACTACACCGACCTTGCTGGAGCCGCTGCCGTCGTTTGGCACGACACTCTCGACGTCGTTAAGGCCCTGATGCCGGAGTTTCCTGACGGCGAGCTCCGGGGTGAGTACCCTCTCGGAGAGGATGCGCAGGGGAATGCCTCCGGAAGTGTTGCAGGGGGAGAGGCCCCCGGTGGGAGCGTTGGTGAGAAGTCGGTCCCCACGGCTCCCGGCGATGGGCACCGACCTTCAAGACGTCACCCCGGTCGCCGCAGTGGAAGCGCATATCCTCGAGGTTCTCGCTGGAGCCGCTGCCGTCGTTTGGCACGACACTCTCGACGTCGTTAAGGCCCTGATGCCGGAGTTTCCTGACGGCGAGCTCCGGGGTGAGTACCCTCTCGGAGAGGATGCGCAGGGGAATGCCTCCGGAAGTGTTGCAGGGGGAGAGGCCCCCGGTGGGAGCGTTGGTGAGAAGTCGGTCCCCCCGGCTCCCGGCGATGGGCACCGACCTTCAAGACGTCACCCCGGTCGCCGCAGTGGAAGCGCATATCCTCGAGGTTCTCCACGGCCCCGAGGCCTGAACTTCCCCACCTCCTTATTTTCTTTGCGCTAAAATTTTGTAAGCTTCCGGGCGTTTTTGTAAGGCCGGGGAGCCCATAATACCTCTGCAAAGACTTCCGATTTTTATGAATAAAAATCTTTTTGCAGTGTTCTTTGCATGCGCATTTTCCTTTTGTTTGTGGTAAACATTTTCATTTGCGCGGTACTGCTTTTATGTTAGGTCGGTTTTTCATCTTGCGATCGCACGTCGAGTTGAATTCGACCATTTGCCAAGTGTGCAAAGACCGGTGAAAGGTCGGCATCTATATGGCCCTGAAGTTGAGGGGGGATCGCTTAGTAAAGTGAGCAGAGAAGCTGCTCGGCGGCCTCTTGATGAGGGCTTTGATCCTTGGCGTTACAAGGTAAGAAATTACCAGCCAATGATGGACCGAGCAAGGTAGCTGCTCGGTGGCCTCTTAATGAGGGCTTTGATCCTTGGCATCGGTGGGTAGCGAACTACCAGCTATGGATGGACCGAGCAGGGTACCTGCTCGGTCGCCTCTTGATGAGGGCTTTGATCCTTAGCGTCGGTGAGTAGCGAACTACCATCCATGGATGAACCGAGCAGGGTTGCTGCCCGGTGGCCTCTTGATGGAGGTTTTGATTCTTGACGTCGTGGGGGTAAGAGATTACCAGCCAAGGATGGAACGGGCAGGGTTGCTTCCTGGTTGCCTTTGGTGAGGGCTTTGATCCTTAGTGCGGGAGGGCATGGAGAGGCCTGCTAAGGATGGACTGAGCAGGGTTGCTGCCTGGTTGCCTCTTGGTGAGGGCTTTGATCCTTGGCGTCGGTGGATAAGAAATTACCAGTCAAGGATGGACCGAGCAGGGTTACTGCCCGGTTGCCTCTTGGTGAGGGCTTTGATTCTTGGCGTCATGGGGTAAGAGTTTACCATCCAAGAATGGACCGAGCAGGGAAGCTGCATGGTGGCCTCTTGGTGAGGGCTTTGATCTTTGGCATCGGTGGGTAGTGAACTACCAGCCATGGATGGACCGAGCAAGGTTGCTGCCCGGCGGCATCTTGGTGAGGGCTTTGATTCTTAGTGCGGAAGGGCATGGAGAGACCCGCTAAGGATGGATCTGCCCGACGGCCTATTGATGAGGGCTTTGATCCCTGGCATCGTGGGGTAAGAAATTACCAGCCAAGAATGGACCGAGCAGGGTAGCTGCTCGGTGGCCTCTTGATGAGGGCTTGTGTCACGACCCAAACTTCGGCCCGTGACCGGCACCTAACCACGTAACGTCTACAGGCGTAACGCGATTAAGTAAGCCGAAACCCAGAAATAAAACCATTAAAAATAGTGAGTAATGAAAACATTAGTTTAAAACATTTAGAAAACCTTAAGTAAAACCTTTAAAGTTTAAGTTATTTTCTTAAAAATTTCAGCAGCACCTCCTTTGTAAAAACTAGCCTTGAAATCGGGTACAAGACATGATACAAGTAAAATGACATACAATAAGAATAAAGCATCCCCAAATGGGAGCAACTACGCCCAACGGCGGAAACAACCACCACAATAATAGTATACGACGCCGTAGTAAAGAAATGAACAATATAAGTGTAAAGAGCATGAAAGAATAAAAGAAATAGACACCCAGAGTAACAAAATAATATATAATATCGTCCTCATAACTGGTCTCTAAGTCAATACATAACTGGTAGATGGAGAGTACTAGATACAATGAGGTGTACAATGAAATCTAAACAGATAACCGCAACCCACCTATAGCAAAATGGCTCGCATGCCAACTGTAGCGGTATCCGCAACAAAAAGATACAAGGATGTAGCCCTGCCATGACTACTCTGAGGGTCTACCTGCAAGCACTGTGGCACAATGGGGGTGAGTTGCCAACTCATGAATAGTAAATAACATATAAATGTAATCGCAGGTATTCACGTACCGCGATACTCTAACATGTGCAACAGATAACATCAATACGGTAATCTGGGTATACAATAATCAAGCGAGGTACTCTATCAGGTACTAAAGGTGCATGATGTAATGTATGTAAATGAGTGCTGAGCATGGGAAAATAAATCACCAACATGAATCATCATCGTGGAAAAACCCCGGTGTATACCAAAAACACCCTAAATCCCATATAACTCAGGCGCCGTCAATCTAACAGGCCCTCATGTCCTGTAAATCTCATAAAAACGGAGTGCCTAACATCGACACTTGAAAACATCATGAAATACTCGTGTCCAGCATCGACACGGAAATACTCATATCTCAGGCGCCGCATACCAAATCGGCCCTCAATATATCTCATGTCATAACTCCCAGGTGGTATCCTCCGGATATCCGTCGGGTCTCCAAACTGTCACCGGCAGGTAGTAGTCCCTCCGCTGGGCTCACCGTCTAACTATACGAGTCTTCTTGCCCCGGGGTACCATACCGGGTCCACCATGTACCCACAGACGGTGCCTACCTCTCCTCGAATCGGGTATATGTATACAAGCTCTCAGAACCGAGAAAACTCATGGTGGACGCACTGAAATATCATATCAAGAGAAACCGGGTTTTCAAAATAAGGCATACTTTCTTGAAATAATACCACGGTTCTCAAATCAGAAATCACATGAAATCCAAATTCAATGCGTAAATCCATGCGATGTGATGTATGCATCATAAAGTCGTACTATGAGTAAAAGGGAAAAACCGCTCTTTAAATAATTTCAGTCTTAAAAATATATCATGCGGTCCCCAGTTTTCCCAAAAAAACCCAGCTCATCTAGGTAGGTACAATGTGTATATGCGTAAGTATGGATGTATCAATATATATGTGCACCAATATGGGTATCCAAATGTGTATGTGCACCGGTAGAGATGTATCAATGTGTATGTGCACCAATATAGATATACAACTGTGTATGTGTACAAGTAAAGATGTATCATATCGAATTATATATGAGGTGAGCTACAATATATTGTTCATGGCAATTCTATAGTGTGAGTGTCATGGCAATTACTAACGGCGTGTGTGTAACATGCAGATTAGTGCTCGTGCAACATGAACCGTTAGTAACAGTGCGGTGTTCTATTAATTCTAAGTCCATATAGAGCAGGGAATACAGTATGCAACAAATAGTATCCATGCGCAATCAATGTATATGAATGCAAATATGCAGCTACAATATCTTATCGAGCCCTGACGCATAACGCCATACGGGCGATTTCCCCGTAGATGTCAAATCTACTCACTAATGATCTGGCGCTACGTGTATCCGACCACCTGCTTTCCCTTCTTCACGGCGTCCGAAGTCTCTGCCTGCGAACCTAGAGTTTACACAAAATAACACACGTAAGGCAAAATCCTGCAAAAACGCGATATCAAGATCAAACGAGAAACTAGAGTCTGAAGCTAAACGCGTGTGTACCCGACATGCCAAACCTCCCCGATACGCTGTGACACACAGCAACACGCTGTGACACACAGCAACACCAGACCCATCCCGTAACGTATGTGTCGCGCAAGTTCCGCTACACAAACAATAGGTAAATAGTCCCAGATTCTTACCTGGAACAAAACCAAGAAAATAAACAATACCAAACACATAAAAACACACATAGACACCCCCCTGCACAACACCAAGCCCCAATTCCCTCAGGAGGCCAGCGAGCTCGGATTTAGGAGGGTACTCGCCGGATTTTGGGTAGGGAGACGAGCTCTAAATCCTACATAATAATCTAAAAAGCCTGCACATTATTCTATACATGTTTGCAAACAAGAATAAAATCATAGATATAGCAGATTTACCGTATCCCATAATTTTGTTTAGAAACGTTTTTAAAAAAACACTAATTTGGTACACTAGGGTACATTTGAGTAATCAGGTGAAAATGCTTTGATTGAGTGACACCAACAACACATAAAATAGTTAATCTAACCATAAAAATCCTAGCTTAACCTAATCTCCACCCAACCACCCATGATCACAAAAACCCACAAAACACTAAAACTAGCTATACTATCCCAGATCTAACCCACTGTAAAAACCCAAAAACCAAACAGTGTCAAAGACCCCAAAACTATAGCAGGAAGCAACCCTAGAAGGTTCAAGCCCCCAGCCCCTCCCCATGCCGAGGTCGCCGGATTCCTCCCCTAGTCGCCGGCTAAAACCGCCCAGGTTGGCCTCGAACTCTACCCACACGCTCAGGGTGACTAGGTCTATACATCCACATTGTTTGGGTTTACTAGCAACTCACGGGGTAACAGCAGGTTACAAGTATCAAAACACGACACTAAAATATGACATCGGCACCAAAACTACGACTTTAAGGTTCTAAACTGAAGCTAATAAGTAATACAACATAAAAACTAACTAATTAACAGTTAGGGGTTTATACCTATACAAGTTGTTCCAAAAATCCACACTTTCCTAGCTCCATGGGTTAACTTGGGGTGTAGGATCAATTTTTGTGAAGGAAGTGATGAATTTTGATGAGGTGAGGTGGGGATCTTGAAGAAGTTGGGTTGAGGTTTGGTGAGGACTGAAATGCTTCAGTTTTGAGAGAGGGAGAGAGAAGGGAGAATATGGGAGAAAGAATAATGGAAATTCAAATAATAGAGAGTGAGTGAGAGGGGGTTAGGGGACAAAGCATGGCACATTCTCTCTCTTCATTTAATGCCAAGCATGCTTTGTCTCCTCTCTCTCTTCCTCCTTCTCCAAGTCAACCCCAAAAGGAAAAATTCATTTCTTTAAAATTGAAACTAAAACACTTAATTTAATTACATATTTATCTAATGAAATGGTTAAAGCACCATGGCTACTAAGCATGGTTTAACTCCAAAATTATCCCTAGTTTACATGCACATGTGTGTGCAAGCCCAAATAAATTCTAATAAAATATCCATTAATTTTTATAAAATATTTGAAAACCGTTTTGGTAAACTTTTTACTAAAATCCATATTTTCGCTTAATTAATTCCTAATCGCATCTTAGGGTGTTACAATCTTCCCCCCTTAAAGAAATTCGTCCCCGAATTTAAAAATATGGCTACGCGTACCTCTAAAGAGATGAGGGAACTTCTTCCGCATCTCGCCCTCGGCCTCCCAAGTGATCTCTTCACCATTCGGGCTGCGCCAAAGCACCTTCACAGATGGCAAGACCTTCGATCGAAGTTTCTTCACCTGCCGGTCCAATATCACTACTGGCTGCTTGGTGAACGAAAGATCGCGCTCAAGCTGAACGGTCTGGTTCTGAATCATGTGAGAAGGGTCATGAAGGTATTTGCGAGGTATCGACACATGGAATACGGGGTGAACATCCGGAAAGTCGGGTGGAAGAGCCAAACGATATGCCACTGCGCCCACACGCTCGAGTATCTCGAAGGGACCTATAAATCTGGGACTAAGCTTCCCTTTCCGCCTAAATCTCATCACGTCCTTCATCGGAGAGACCCTCATAAACACATGATCGCCAACGGCGAATTCGAGTCTGTGGCGGCGTCTGCCAGCATACGATTTCTGCCTACTCTGAGCTGTCCTCATCCTGTCTCGAAACAACTGTATCTTCTCGGTCGTCTCCTGTACGATCTGCGGCCCCAAAATATTGCTCTCGCTGAGCTCTGTCCAACAGATGGGCGATCGACATCTCCTCCCATATAAAGTCTCAAAAGGTGCCATCTGAATCGTATCCTGGAAGCTATTATTGTAGGAGAATTCCACCAAGGGCAAATGACGATCCCAGCTGCCGCCGAAATCTAGAATACAAGCTCGAAGCATGTCCTCAAGAGTCTGAATAGTCCGCTCTGACTGGCCGTCGGTCTACGGATGGAAGGCTGTGCTGAAACTCAAGCGGGTGCCCAAAGCCTCCTGAAGCCTCTGCCATAGTCGGCTGGTGAACTGGGTGCCTCGGTCGGACACGATACAAGTTGGGATGCCATGCAATCGTACAATCTCGTCGATATAAATCTGGGCATACTGAGCAAATCCAAAAGTGGTCTTCATCGGCAGAAAGTGAGCCGTTTTCGTCAATCGATCCACGATAACCCAAACGGAGTCGTACCCTCGACCGGTCCTGGGTAGACCCACAATGAAGTCCATAGAAATCTGCTCCCATTTCCACTCCGGAATACGCAACGGCTGTAGCTCTTCCGTGGGCCTCTAGTGCTCGGCCTTGACTTGTTAACAAGTCAGGCATCTCGACACGAAGTCTGCGACGTCCCTCTTCATCCCTTCCTACCAGTAAACATCTCTTAGATCATGGTACATCTTGGTGGAACCTGGATGAACTCTATATATCGATCGATACGCTTCCTCGAGAATCTCATGTCTCAGTCCCTCAGAATCCGGTATGCATAGTCGAGTCCCAAATCGCAGTACCCCCTGAGCATCGATCACGAACTCGGAGTCTCTGCCTTGTCTAATCTGCTCCCTGATCTCTGAAAGACGGTCATCATTGGGCTGCGCCTCACGGATACGGTCAAGCAACTGTGTACGTGCACGGATATGCGCAAGCTATCCCCCGGTCGGAGTAAACTCGAACTGCACTCGGCTGTCGCATAAAGTTTGCCAATCTGCCGACGACTGCCTCTGCACTGTGCTCAAACAAGATAGACTACCTCTGGGCCTCCGACTCAAAGCATCCGCCGCTACATTCGCTTTGCCCAGATGATAAAGGATCTCGCAATCGTAGTCCTTCACTAGCTCTATCCAGCGGCGCTGTCTCAGATTCAGGTCTCGCTGCTGAAATATGTACTTCAAGCTCTTGTTGTCCGTGAATATCTGGCACGCCTCGCCGTAAAGGCAATGTCTCCAGATCTTGAGTGCAAACACCACTGCAGCCATCTCCAAATCGTGAGTGGGGTAGTTCTGTTCATGTTTCTTCAACTGCCGAGAAGTATACGCGATAACCTTGTCGTGCTGCATCAATATGCACTCTAGTCCCACTCGAGAAGCATCACAATAGACCACAAATCCGCCCGATCCCGAAGGCAATGATAACACCGGCGCCGTGGTCAAACGAGTCTGCAACTCTGAAAGCTATGCTCACACGCCTCCGTCTAAACAAAAGAAACTCCCTTCCGGGTCAACCCGGTCAACGGTGCAGCAATACGGGAGAAGTCCTGAACAAATCGTCGGTAGTAGCCGGCCAGTCCTAGGAAGCTGCGGACCTCCGTAACTGATGCTGGTCTGGGCCAATGCTGAAGGACCTTGATCTTCTTTGGGTCCACACATATGCCATCTTTCGTCACCACGTGACCCAAGAAGTCTACACTGTCGAGCCAGAATGCGCACTTGGAGAATTTAGTGAACAGCTGATGCTCCCTCAAGGTCTGCAATGTAATACTCAAGTCCTGCTCGTGCTCCTCTCGGCTCCGGGAGTACACTAAGATATCGTCGATGAATACGATGATGAACTGATCAAGATACGGCCTGAAGACGCGGTTCATCAAATCCATAAATGCTGCTGGGGCATTGGTGAGTCCGAACGACATCACCAAAAACTCATAGTAGCCGTAATGCGTGCAGAAAGCCGTCCTTGAAATATCCTCCTTCCGAACCCGCAACTGATGGCAGCCTGATCGCAAATTAATCCTCGAAAAGTATCCCGCACCCTGAAGCTAGTCAAATAGGTCGTCGATACGTGGTAAAGGATATCTATTCCGTACGGTAACCCTGTTCAGCTGGCGGTAATCAATACACAAGCGCAAACTGCTGTCCTTCTTCTTGACGAACAGGACATGAGCACCCCAAGAAGACACACTAGGTCGAATAAGCCCTTTATCCAGCAAATCTTGCAACTGATCTTTCAACTCTCTAAGCTCCGCCGGAGCCATCCGGTAAGGCGGTATGGAAATAGGCCCCGTGCCGGGAATCAAGTCAATGCAGAAAACAATATCGCGCTCAGGCGGTAGCCCAGGCAGCTCGTCAGGGAAAACATCAGGGAACTCACTAACAATCGGGATCTGGTCTAAAGGAACCTCTGCGGCTCTAGTATCGCAAACGTAGGCTAGAAATCCCTGACATCCCCTCCTCAAAAGCTGTCCAGCGCCAAGAGACGAAATCAAACTGTGAGGGGCGGCACCACTGTCCCCCTGCACAACAAAAACCGACTTGCCGGGAAAACAAAACCTAACTGTCTTCTCGCGGCAGTCCACAGACGCATAGCATGTGGCTAACCAGTCCATACCCAGGAGAACGTCGAAGTCCAACATCTCAAGAAGGATCAAGTCGACGGACAGCTCTCTCTCACCTATACGGACAACACATGACCGGAACACGTGTCTAGCAATAAACGACTCGCCCACGGGAGTGGTCACTACAAGCGGCTGATCAAGCAAACCAGACTCTCTACCCAAACTCGGAACGAAGTGTGTGGAAATGTACGAGTGTGTAGATCCCGGATCAAATAACACGTGTGCGTCAACAAAACAAACTGAAAGAGTACCTGAGACCACTGCATTGGACGCCTGCGCGTCCTGGTGCGTTAAAGCAAAAACCCGTACCTGCCCTCCACCCGCGACTGGCTGTCCCCTGCCTCGGTCACCTCGTCCTCTCTGAACGAACCCTCTGCATCCATGACCTCTCTGTGCGTAATTCTGACGCAGAGAAATAGCAGGTGCAAGAGGCAACGCTCTCTGAGGTGGTGAAGGTGGTAAAGTGACATGCGGTACTGCTGTCTCCCTCTGGCGTATCTCGGTACAATCTATGATGTGGTGATGGGGACTACCACACCCAAAGCATCCACGCGATGAATGCTGACCCTCCTGGGGATAAGAGCTAAACATCTGACCTCGCCCTGAGTCTCTGCCACCTGTACGACGTCTGTCACGGCGTCCGAATGGAAGTCTCCGTGCTGCTGTATCAGTACGAACCCTCTTCGGCCCGGAAACCACCGAAGTCTCGGCAAGACGCTCCTCGACTAATAGGGCTGCGTCCACAGCTGCTGCACAAGTCTCGCAATGCTGTACGCTGATCGCAAGAAACAACGGTGTAAGCAGGCCTCGAAAAAACCTCTTGACTCGTATCTCCTCAGTAGCTACTAAATATGGGGCATACGTAGATAGCTCGATAAATAGTACATCGTACTCCACCACTGTCATCTCCGGAGTCTGGCTTAAAGACTCGAACATGCGCGCTCTATAATCTCTGACACTCTGTGGAAGGAAACGGGCAAGAAACACCGTCACGAACTCAGTCCAGGTCATAGGAGGAATACCTGCTGCTCTGCCCTTCTCTACCGACTCACACCACTTCTGCGCAAGACCTTCCAGGCGAAAGCTCGCGAACTCCACCCATCTCGCATCGGAGCATCTCAGTGAACGGCATATCCTGGCCATCCGATCAATAAAAGACTGCGGATCCTCAGCTACATCGGTGCCTGTAAAGACCGGAGGCTTCAGCTTCATAAATTAAGATAGCGACACTGTGATAACCTCTGTAGCTGTAGGTGCAACTGCCTGAACTGTAGGTACCATCGCGGTCCCCGTAACGGGTGGAACTACCTCTGGTCGCTGCGCTCGAAGTGACTCAACTAACGACCCTATCATCTAGCGCATCTCCTGCATACCGGCCCCTAGCATAGAGATCTGGTCTGTTGAAAGGGGAAGAGTCTGCTCTGGTACAACGGGTGTACTGCCCGGTTCAGTCCTTGTCTTAGACGAATCAACTCTAATCTCGGCTCTCGCGGTCGCTCTCTGCGCCCTCATAGTCTTTGGCGGCATACTGGCTAGAAATGAAACAAGATTCGATAAGAATATGGAAATCGAATCACAAGAATATATATAATCACGAAGGAATTTCAACCAATAAGTCTTAAGGTCCCTTAGGCGGAGTACCGTGTCGTGAGTATGCCGTGGAACATACACACGCTACGCCATCCTGCTTCAGCTACCTACTCTATCATACCAAGATCATCCTACACTCCGAAAGGTAAAACCTACGCTTTGATACCAACTTTGTCACGACCCAAAGTTCGGCCCGTGATCGGCAACTAACCACGTAACGTCTACAGGCGTAACACGATTAAGTAAGCCGAAACCCAGGAATCAAACCATTATAAATAGTGATTAATGAAAACATTAGTTTAAAACATTTAGAAAATCTTGAGTAAAACCTTTAAAATTTAAGTTATTTTCTTAAAAATTTCGGCAGCACCTCCTTTGTAAAAACTAGCCCCGAAATCGGGTAAAAGACATGATACAAGTAAAATGACATACAATAAGAATAAAGCATCCCCAAACAGGAGCAACCACGCCCAACGGTGGAAACAACCACCATAATAATAGTATACGACGCCGTAACAAAGAAATGAACAATATAAGTGTAAAGAGCATGAAAGAATAAAAGAAATAGACACCCAGACTCACAAAATAATATACAATATCATCCTCACAACTGGTCTCTAAGTCAATACATAACTGGTAGATAGAGAGTACTAGATATAATGAGGTGTACAATGAAATGTAAATAGATAACCGCAACCCACCTATAGCAAAATGGCTCGCATGCCAACTGTAGCGGTATCCGTAACAAAAAGATACAAGGATGTAGCCCTGCTGCGACTACTCTGAGGGTCTACCTGCAAGCACCGTGGCATAACGGGGGTGAGTTGCCAACTCGTGAATAGTAAATAACATATAAAGGTAATCGCAGGTATGCACGTACTGCGATACTCTAACATGTGCAACAGATAACATCAATATGGTAATCTGGGTATACAATAATCATGCGAGGTACTCTATCAGGTACTAAAGGTGCATGATGCAATGTATGTAAATGAGTGCCAAGTATGGGAAAATAAATCACCAACACGAATCATCATCGTGGAAAAACCCCGGTGTATACCAAAAACACCCTAAATCCTATATAACTCAGGCACTGTCAATCTAACCGGCCCTCATATCCTGTAAATCTCATAAAAACGGAGTGCCTAACATCGACACTCAAAAACATCATGAAATACTCGTGTACAGCATTGACACGGAAATACTCATCTCTCAGGCGCCACATACCAAATCGGCCCTCCATATATCTCATGTCATAACTCCCAGGCGGTATCCTCCGGATATCCGTCGGGTCTCCAAACTGTCACCGGCATGTAGTAGTCCCTCCGTTGGGCTCACCGTCTAACTATACGAGTCTTCTTGCCCCGGGGTACCATACCGGGTCCACCATGTACCCACGGACGGTGCCTACCTCTCCTCGAATCGGGTATATGTACACAAGCTCTTAGAACCGAGAAACTCATGGTGGACGCATTGAAATATCATTTCAAGAGAAACCGGGTTTTCAAAATAAGGCATACTTTTTTGAAATAATACCACGGTTCTTAAATTCAGAAATCACATGAAATCCAAACTCAATGCGTAAATCCATGCGATGTGATGTATGCATCATAAAGTCGTACTATGAGTAAAAGGGAAAAACCGCTCTTTAAATAATTTCAGTCTTAAAAATATATCATGCGGTCCCAAGTTTTCCCCAAAAACCCCCAGCTCATCTAGGTAGGTACAAGGTGTATATGCGTAAGTATGGATGTATCAATGTATATGTGCACCAATATGGGTATCCAAATGTGTATGTGCACCAGTAGAGATGTATCAATGTGTATGTGCACCAATATAGATATACAACCGTGTATGTGCACAAGTAAAGATGTATCATGTCGAATCATATATGAGGTTAGCTACAATATATTGTTCATGGCAATTCTATAGTGTAAGTGTCATGGCAATTACTAACGGTGTGTGTGTGTAACATGCAGATTAGTGCTCGTGCAACATGAACCGTTAGTAATAGTGCGGCGTTCTATTAATTCTAAGTCTATATAGAGCATGGATTACAGTATGCAACAAATAGTATCCATGCGCAATCAATGTATATGAATGCAAATATGCAGCTACAATATCTTATCGAGCCCTGACGCATAACGCCATACGGGCGATTTCCCCGTAGATGTTAAATCTACTCACCGGTGATCTGGCGCTACGTGTATCCGACCACCTGCTTTCCCTTCTTCACGGCGTCCGAAGTCTCTGCCTGCGAACCTAGAGTTTACACAAAATAACACACGTAAGGAAAAATCCTGCAAAAACGCGATATCAAGACCAAACGAGAAACTAGCGTCTGAAGCTAAACGCGTGTGTACCCGACACGCCAAAACGTGTGTGCACACGTCAAAAACCTCCCCGATACGCTGTGACACACAGCAACACGCTGTGACACACAGCAACACCAGACCCATCTTGTAATGTACGTGTCGCGTAAGTCCCGCTACACAAACAATTGGTAAATGGTCCCAGATTCTTACCTGGAACAAAACCAAGAAAATAAACAATACCAAACACATAAAAACACACATAGACACCCCCCTGCACAGCACCAAGCCCAAATTCCCTCAGGAGGCCGGCGAGCTCGGATTTAGGAGGGTACTCGCCGGATTTTAGGTAGGGAGACGGGCTCTAAATCCTACAAAATAATCTAAAAAGCCTGCACATTATTCTGTATATGTTTGCAAACAAGAATAAAATCATAGATATAGCAGATTTACCGTATCCCATAATTTTGTTTAGAAACGTTTTTAAAAAAACACTAATTTGGTACACTAGGGTACATTTGAGTAATCAGGTGAAAATGCTTTGATTGAGTGACACCAACAACACATAAAATAGTAAATCAAACCATAAAAACCTTAGCTTAACATAATCTCCACCCAACCACCCATGATCACAAAAACCCACAAAACACTAAAACTAGCTATACTATCCCAGATCTAACCCACTGTAAAAACCCAAAAACCAAACAATATCAAAGAACCAAATACTATAGCAGGAAGCTACCCTAGAAGGTTCAAGCCCCCAGCCCCTCCCCAGGCCGAGGTCACCGGATTCCTCCCCCTAGTCGCCGGCCAAAACCGTCCAGGTTGGCCTCAAACTCCACCCACACACTCAGGATGACTAGATCTATACATCTACATTGTTTGGGTTTACTAGCAACTCACGGGGTAACAACAAGTTACAAGTATCAAAACACGGCACTAAAATACGACATCGGCACCAAAACTATGACTTTAAGGTTCTAAACTGAAGCTAATAAGTAATACAACATAAAAACTAACTAATTAACAGTTAGGGATTTATACCTATACAAGTTGTTCCAAAAATCCACACTTTCCTAGCTCCATGGGTTAACTTGGGGTGTAGGATCAATTTTTGTGAAGGAAGTGGTGAATTTTGATGAGGTGAGGTGGGGATCTTGAAGAAGTTGGGTTGAGGTTTGGTGAGGGCTGGAATACTTCAGTTTTGAGAGAGGGAGAGAGAAGGAAGAATATGGGAGAAAGAATAATGGAAATTCAAATAATAGAGAGAGAGAGTGAGAGGGGGTTAGGGGACAAAGCATGGCACATTCTCTCTTTTCATTTAATGCCAAGCATGCTTTGTCTCCTCTCTCTCTCTTCCTCCTTCTCCAAGTCAACCCTAAAAGGAAAAATTCATTTCTTTAAAATTGAAACTAAAACACTTAATTTAATTATATATTTATCTAATGAAATGGTTAAAGCACCATGGCTACTAAGCATGGTTTAACCCCAAAATTATCCCTAGTTTATATGCACATGTGTGTGCAAGCCCAAATAAATTCTAATAAAATATTCATTAATTTTTATAAAATATTTGAAAACTGTTTTGGTAAGCTTTTTACTAAAAACCATATTTTCGCTTAATTAATCCCTAATCGCTTCCTAGGGTGTTACAGCTTGGATCCTTAGCGTCATGGGGTAAGAGATTACCAACCAAGGATGGACCGAGCTGGGTAGCTGCTCGGTTTTGTGATGTTCAGTTCGACCTTCCTTAGTTCGTGAGCATTGAGAAGAGCGACCGTCGTGGGTGAGGTGTTATGAACGTGTGGGGGAAGGCAAAGCGTAAGAGCCGTGTCGTTCCGATTTCGGTTTGCCGAGAAAAACGGGATATTCGCCGCGTGGCGTTACAGTAGTGGAAGAAAAGAGCGACTGTTGGACTCTTAGGGGCGCTGTAGGGCTATAAAACGGAGGGCGTGTTGATCACTCCTTTCTCCATCCACAAAACGCAAGAATAGACGAATTCCCTTTCACCATCCCCGAAATCATAAATTTCGAGGACGTATATCTGTACGACCAGTTGTGCTCCGAGGAGACGGTGCAGGCGGTAATCTAGCGGGTGGAGGATCATATCGGCCGCCTGCTCCCCCGACGATCACCCTTTCTCCAGCCGCTGATGTACTCGATCTGGAGGGCATCGCCGGGGCTGCACAACCCCTTGTCCGAACAACTGAAGGACGATGCGGTTGGCAAGCCGAGGTCGTTATGTCGTCTCGGCCTGATCTCGAGGAGTCGGCGGGATCGCTCGGTGGCACTCGTCCTTGAGTGTTACCAATTGAGGCATCTTGGCATCAGGTCCGAGGCGGCAAGGGCTCGGCTGGCGGAAATTTCCTTGGAGTATCACGAGGAATGCTTCTTGCATCCCCTTCCCCCGCCGCTGTAATAATTTTTTTTAACAATGTACGGCCGAGGAGCCTATAATAACTTTGAATGAATAAAATTCTTCTTTTTGCAATGCTTTATCGTGTCCTTCTTATTGTTTAAATAAAGAGAACTTAGAAGAATTTACATCGCTTTGTTGAAGAAGAAATATACATGAGTATATACTTTTTTCAGAGGTACAGCTTGAGCTTCTCAGCGTTGTAAGGTTGTCAAAATTTGTGACCATTCGCGTCTTGTAAACGATAGGCTCCGCCGGGCAGGACCTCGGAGACGAGGAAGAGACCGTCCCATTTTGGGGAAAACTTATGCAGCTTGCCTTGATCGACGAACTCGTTCCTCCTTAGGACTAAATCTTCGGTCTTGAAGAAGCGACGCTTGACTCGTGCGTTGTAGTAGCGGACGGTTTGCTGTTGATAGGCGGCAGCTCTGATCTGAGCCCGGTCCCGTTTTTCTAACAAGATGTCTAGCTTAGTTCGGAGGGCTGAGGTATTCGCTTCGTCGTCGAAATGCTCGACCCGGTGACTGGGGAGCCCGATCTCCGCTAGGACCATTGCCTCGGTACCGTAGCAGAGGCTGAAAGGGGTCTTCCCGGTGGGGGTTTTCTTCGACGTGCACAGGGCCCATAAGACCCGGGGTAATTTCTCAACCCAACTGCCTTGTCGTCCTTCTAGGCGTGTCCGAAGACCTCGGAGGACATCCCGGTTAGCGACCTCGGCTTGCCCGTTGTATTGGGGATGTGCGACCACGGCAAACTTCATGAGAATACGATATTCACTGCAGAATTCCTTAACCTTTTCGTTTTCGAAATTTGTCCTATGGTCGTTGATGATACACCTCGGGATGCTGAACCGGAGTATCACGTTGTTCTGTAGGAACTTGATAGTCGTGGCGGCGTCCGGTTTCCTGATAGGAATGGCCTCGATCCACTTCGTGAAGTAGTCCACTGCGACGAGGACGTACTTGTGCCCGCTCGTACCGGTAGGGAACTGGCCTATCATGTCCATTCCCTACTAGGAAAATAGCCACGGGGAGGTTAGGGTGGTTAGCTCGGTAGCTGGAAGGCGAGGTATGCTTCCATGGAGTTGGCAGCTCTTGCATCTCCTGACGAGCTTCTGGGTGTCCTGATGAATTGTCGGCCAGTAGTACCCCTGGAGCAGTGCCTTCTGGATTAAGGTGAGGGCCTCTTGGTACGCGCCGCCGACCCCTTCATGGATCTCATGGAGGACATAGTCAGCTTCGTGGGGGTTGACGCACTGGAGCAGGGTCTGAGTGAAGGACTTCTTGTAGATGTTCCCATTGCTCTAGACGAAATCGCGAGCTTTGGCTCGGAGACGGTTGGCTTCTCCCCGATCTTCTGGGAGCGTACCTTCCCTCAGGAATTCCACGAGGGGCTTTCTCCAATCCCGGTCTTCTTCCTGGGCTATGTACACTTGAAGTGGCGTTGCCTCGTCTTCCACGCTGGGCCGTGGCAAGACCTCGAAGAGGATGTTCCTCTTGTTGTTGGCCTTATAAGATGAAGCCAGCTTACTCAAGGCGTCGGCCTGGACATTTAGCTGTATGGGGATCTGCTCCACCTGGACTTCGTGGAAGTCCTTCCGCAGTCTTCTTACCTCGGCCAGATACTTCACTATCAAAGGCTCCCGTGCCTCGAATCGGCCGGTCACTTGGCCAACGATTAGGGCGGAGTCGCTGCGGATCCGAATTGTTTTCAGCCCCAGTCCGAAGGCTATGCGCAGTCCGGCCAGCAAGGCCTCGTATTCCGCCGCGTTATTTGAGGTTTTGAACCCGAGATTCAGAGAATACTCCATTTCTGCCTCGTTCGGGCCCCGAATGATGAGGCCGACACTACATCCTTCCTCGGTCGAGAACCTGTCGATGTAGAGGATCCAATCAGGGATGGAGTCGGACTTCTCATCGACTGAGGGTTGAGATGCGGGGGCCGGCGTGGACTCTGGCTCTTTGCTGGGGATGGTGCACTCGACAATAAAATCGACCATGTCTTGTGCTTTGGTAGCCTGCCTCGGACAGTATTTTATGTCAAACTGGGACTGTTAGTTATATGTATGCCCTAGAGGCCATTACTGTACATAGGATGTATATTGTAGTGGATGCTAGGACGTATATAGGGAGGACTTTCTTGCTCGACATGATAGTATGCTATCTGGTTGCACTTTACCTTAACGTGTATACTGATTGTCTCTCTGTTACATGTTGGTAAAGCCCTTGGGATGTGTGCTTGACTACCTGGACTATGATGCAGATCATACTAGTAGGGACAGATAGTCTATAAGTACATCCTTCAAAGTCCCTAGTCGAGGGTGTATCGAGACGGGGCATCGATATACCAGAGTAGACTAGCGTATACCTTCTCGACCCATATAGATGGGCGATGGATGATCCCATATCCATTGGTGTTTGACATCAGAGATGATATACGGGTGCTCAGTAAAGACTGGGTATACTGGACGGACTCGCCGAGAACTCCCAGATAGTATTATACCTCACGTCAGATGGCAGTTCTCTGGTGACACTGGTACAGAGTAGTCTGTTGACCCGAGATCGTCATAGAGTCTTGTGTGGTTCCCACTGTGCTTTGATTTCCATCTTACCACGTCCAAGAAGGCGTGCAAAATGGTGGTTTTTGGGTACAGTCCCGAGTCACATGGAGGCAATGAGCGATAGGAGGGGATTCGTCTCTCCCGGTATAGGGAGTTGATGTTGCGCTGTGTTCGATTGGCTATAACAGGAAATCCCTGGCCAGGGTTGCTGAGATTTACTGGTAAGTGTTATCAGTAGTTTCTCGAATTGTTATAGACCTCATATCGACACGACTTATTGAGCTATTGGGGTCTGACGTTTACCATCCCTAGGCGAGATATGCGACATATCAGACGATCAGACCGGACTGTACGGTAGTGTTACTGGTCGGATTCACTGGAGTGTGAGCGGGCTTGCTCGTCGATCTTCAGATCGCTCAATACCCGGGTGGCCGTTACGTTTAGCAGACCGCTTGCGGCTTGTGGGTGTTTGATATGATCATCATCTGCTGCCGGCGTATTGACGAGTCTTTAGAGTCCTACACAGAGGTTTCCTGGATCAAGCGAAACGAAATAGGAGCGCATATGAGATATGTGCGGGACCGAGAATGATACCAGTACGTGATACTGTGTTTGATTCTCGCGATTTGTGACATTGATCGGTTATATGCGATATAGCCGGGTTATCGGATCAAGTGTTGATTCGATCAGATGTTACTGTTGATACCAGTCGGTTATATGTGATATGACCGGATCATTAAATCAAGTGTTTGATTTAATGATTTAATGTATAATTATATATTTGATATATTACTTTGCATTAACTAGTATCGGTTCACTTTAGAAGGATTTTCTCACTTGGATGTACAAGTTGTATATGTGATATACTTTTTGTGCATTTTATTGTATCATGTTTGATGATGCATGTTTACTTGGTTAAGTGTAAAGAATTAAACCATGGTTAAACTTATGATTAGGGTTTGATTTCCTTTTCTCATTTATTTATCTATTTATTCATTTTGGAAAATAGATGGAAAAAGGAGAAAAGAATGGTGGCTTTTTTTATTGTTTAGTGGAAGCTTCATGAAACCTTAACCCTAACCATTCCTTTAACCTTGGTCAATTCTCTACACATAACCATAGTTACAATTATGATAAGGATGGTTTTTCTTTTCTTTTCTAATTAATCTTATCATAATATTCTTCTTCTTCTTCCTTGAACTCAAGAAGAAACCTTCACTTCATCAATGGTGGATTGATGAAATGAGTGAGAAATCCAAAACTAAAGTCTACCCACTTCCTATTTCTTCATCCTCTACTTCTTGCCAAGTAGTAGAGTGTGTTTCCTTCACAAGTTTTCAAGACTTGGTGAAGGTGGAGCTCGATCTAGTGATGCTTCGACGTAGATCATCTTCGGCACGTTGTCGACGACCTAGCCCGTCCATTCTCCGATGAAGCCGACGCTAGAGCCCGGATTTGATTTGGACAGCGGAGAGGACCTCATCTTGGAGCCATGGAGGTGGAGGGCCGGATCTACAAAGGTTGTATTTCCGTATCTCTTAGTTAAGTGTTAACTAGTTTATGTTTTCGCCTAGAAATCTAGCCAACGACCCGTAGTCGGGTTTCTCGGCACCTAGATTTTTTTGAAATTGGCATGGTCGATGCCTTGTGAGACCTCACTAGTGTGCCTAGGAACCCTACAGTGGTATCAGAGCCTAGCTAGAGCCTTAGGCGAAGTCTAGACGGAATTTGAAGTCCGAACGAACCGAAAACCCAACCCGGAAAATGCTCTCTGTCCTTTTTCTAAAATCTGGGATTTTTCGAAAATAAAAATATGCAGAAAAATCAGCAGGCTTTTCTATGAATTACTGTGAAATTCGAGAACGTGATTCCACCAATACGCGGCGGAACCGCGGCACAAGCATGGCTTGTGCGGCGGTTCCGCGGTCTCCTTGTCACATTAGCACTTGAATTTTGCACAGTAATTCGTATTTTTCTGTGTTGGTTTTCCTGGGATATTTTAAATCTGACTACAGAGTTGAATTTTCTGGAGTTGTTTTGGGGATTCGGTGTTTCGATCGGGGTATCAAATTTTGTCTATTTGGCTTTCCGGATAAATTTTAGAATATGTTAAAAAGTTCGACCGGATATAAATACCCAATTTTTCCCCTGTCGGGAAATTTCCAAGTGTTGGATTTTTCCGTAGTTTAATGACGTTCTAAGTAGTGCAAGTAACTCGATGGACCCTCTAGAAGACAACAAACCTTAACTCGATTATGTGACCGTCTTGAACTGCCCTTTGAACCTTCGGGTTTGGGGCAGTACGGCGTGCCACATGTGAGGCGTTGGCTTGACCCTTCTACGGCTGGACCGTTGGTACTGAGGCACGAACTGAATGTTGTTAGACTTATTTCATGTGTTGAGCTGTATCGGGAAAACTTGGGTGTTTGACTGTTCGATCGAAAAGTTTAACATTTTCTGTTTATCTGGAATGGGATACAATAATTAGAATTCACAATAAGTTATGAGATAACTGAATGAATGTTATAAACATAGCACTTTAGTCTCGCTTGATCGGTTGCCACGGAATTTTGATGTGATCAAAAGTCCGTCACAATCACGTAGCGTACGCGGATACTCGCCGGGTAAACTTAATAGACAGCCTCACTTCATAGCCCCGACCAAGTGACTGTAGGAGAACCCCGTCGCCGAAAGCATCCGTTCGGGTGCTCGCGGTAGCGGTGTTCCGCCTTGGTGCACTTCGTCGACGGTATCAGGGGTGCGGCCGCCTACTAAAGTTTGCGACGAGCATTCGATCAGTCTTTTCGGGAATCTTGTTGAATTGCCCGACTTGATATTGAAAAGAGTTTTCAATAATGGGACTAAAATACGGGGTTTATAATTGTTAGGCATGCGATGTCTAAGGAATTCATTTGGTCAGGCATGCGATGTCTGAGGTGGTTGCGGATTCCAACTGTTGTAGTTTTACACTTTATTTTCTGTGACCGTAAGTGTAATATGTGATATCGCCGGTTTCGTTGCTATATGTCAACGACAATTGGGATGCGCATGTTTACTTACGTTGATGACATGTGATGTTCTGTGTTGCTGGATATGTTATATTGGATCGTCGTGTTTGAATAGCCTGGGGTTTTTATGTGAGATGAGTGTTTTTCATTTTCATTCATGTAAAAACTTGTATGTAATATTCTTTTATTGGGGCACTTCCAGGTTGCGGAAGTTGTCACCTGTTGTATATTATTTACTTTTCCTCACTAGGATAGACCCAAGGAGGAGGGCACAAGTAACCGGGTTCTGGAGTCCAGTGGGAGACCAACTCGAGGAGTCGAGTCCGGGTCTCCTAACTCTAGAATTGGTAGGGTTGCTTGCCGCTCTCGTAGGGGTCTAGGGGTGTGGGTTTGGCTATTCATCGCGACCGTGGAATCCGTGTTTTATACTGGCTCGTATTGAAAACACGGACGTCTTAGTATATCCAATATTTCATATGATTCTTCTGCTGCGATATCTGTGATGTGATCATGTGATGTTCTGTGATAGATACAGTATATAGTATATATGATATATTATATAGACGTTACTTATGTTTTACACCCGTGCTAGCCCTGCCCCGCTCTGCCGTTAGTTACCTAACCTAACGGTGCACGAGGGGACATCGAGACGAATGCGGATGGCATAAGTGTACGTCGTATTTATCTGTGATGTTTAGGTACTTAAATGATGGGATTTCATTAATGTGATTAATGAAATAAAAGAAACCTAAGATGTTGTAGAATCGAATTTCAAAATAAAACAGGTAGCTACAGTTCTTGCTTTGCACAGCGGTATATGTGATATATCCTGCACCTTATTCGATGAGGAAAGGACCGAGATCCCTTCACCGGGAGTGACTCCTTTAGCAATAACTGGCAGATGCTACACACTCGGTTTGTCTTTTTATTGCTTTTAAGAGTTTATGCTTTGCACAGTGATATATACGATATATCCCGCACCTCATTCGACGAGGAAAGGACCGACGATCCCTTCACCGGGAGTGACTCCTTTAGCAAAACTAGAAAAGTCTCAAAGACATTCCATTTCAAAATTCATTCGATCCTACAACGATATCAAGTTCATTACGCAATAGGTTTTCAGAAAAACCTGTCATAGCCCTCCGTCATTTCAGATAAATCCTGTTTAGTATTCGTGCTGCGTTTGTTGACCTTGTCAAGGCGCAGTGTGCGGTAGCTAACCAGTACTTATCTGCTTATGCATATGATGCAGATTGGGTTAGGGTAGTCGTGCGGCCTTGTTGACCTTGTCAAGGGTCGTGCGGGTGGGTTTGATTCAATCAAGAAATGACGGGTTGAACTTGACTTGCGGTCTATGGTTTATTGACCTTGTCAAGGTCATAGATCGTTCGGGGAAAAACATTATCGGGAATTTCAAGTGTTGAAATTTGCAATGAGATTGCATACCTTCTATGAGATAGTTGGATCCCGATACCCGCTGCGAGTAAGTGTTACTCCTGGGAGAGTTTTACACATTACAATTAGCCGATCTAGTAGGTGTCTAGAAAGGTGTCAACGGGGTTACGCCTCTGGGAAAACGAGGTTTACATTAATTAGGTTCGTGCGAAAGCACGGGGGACCTCCCTCAAAGTACCGACACTGGCCTGGCTGAAAGATTGGCGAACTTGTAGTGTATAATTAATCCCGGCTAGTCTTTCCTTTTAGGGTTTGAAGGAAGATTTGATAAAAAGCAGTGGGAGCCATCCTGATTAGATAAAATAATAACCAATCTATTCTTGCAAGAGCGCACGCTGAGTGTTTTCTTCTCTCTCTCTCCAGGTAGCGACCATATCACGCCTTAATCAAGATAATAATACGGATTTTTGACCGAACCCGCTTGTTATACTGAGCTGGGGAACGTTGGTCCCGCTCCAACTTATAATTGTTATAAGACAGAGCAGGAAATTGGGGAATACCAGAATTCCCGTGCCGCCCAAACGAAGAGAGTGCATGTTGATGCATCATCTTCGGGTGTGTTCATTACAAAGAACTGTTTCTCTGTATCCTCTACGTCCTGGGTATGTGATACCAGATCAGGATCCCAGATATGTAATCTGTTACATAGGGCTACAGAAAGGTAGAGAACTGAGAACGGGTGATAAGTTTCATAAGGCAGAAAACGGGGCAAGTGTTGCAGCCAAGTCTGTCGGTCACTGTCACCCTGTATTACCAATACATTGGTTCTGAACGAATGTTATTAGATACCGAACCTGATATACAAAATCATATCAGTCTCTTTATTAGTAAAGAAATGATAAAATTTTGTATTGTTGGATAATGTTTTGAACATTTCCTATATCAAAAGTTGATCGGTTCAGGCACGTTATCTAAAAGCATTGATGTTCTAAATCAAACTACAGTTCTTTTGTATACGGAACACACACAAGAGGAAGAGTTCAGATATGAATGAATCCTTCTTGAGGCATTGTAGACTAGGTCATATCAATGCGACCCGACTGGCTGAAGTTACATTTTAGATGCATATTTAAATTAGTTTGAATTTACATCTTGTGAAACTTGCCAATCATGTCACAAAGATTAGATGACCATAGCCCTGTTTATTGGAAACAGAGAAAGAGTTAGTGAACTCTTGGGATGATACATGTTGATGTATGTAAGGTCCCCTGTCTATATATGCCAGGACTGGTTCTTTGTACTTCATTACATTCTCTGATGATCTCTTTAGATTCAGACATATGTTCCTGTTGAAACACAAGTCCGAACCTTTTGAGATATTCACAGAATATAAGTTCGAAGTAGGGAACCAATAAGGGTATAAGTATTATGTCCTTTGATGTGATCAGGGAGGAGAATACTTGAGCACGGAATTCCTGGACTATTCTAAAGGAGAATGAGATTCTCTCTCAGCATTACTCCTCCGTATACACCATAGCACGATGGTATATCGGGGCGGAGAAATCACACCCTATATGATAAGGTGTGCTCTATGATGAGTACTACTGAGATACCTGTTTCCTTTTTGGGAGTTATGCGCTTGAGAAGCTGCATACCTATTGAATAGGGTTCGAATCAGATCACTGCCTACCACTCCATATGAGATATGGAATGGGAAGAGCCCATGTCTTAAGCTAGTTAAGATTTAGGGTTTTCCGGGCTATGTCTAAAAGCATAATCTGGACAAGCTCGAGGTAAATACTGTTATGTAGAACTGGAATGGTTCCAGCCATACAAACTGCAGATGATGATTTGATAGAACCAAAGGATTCAATAGTAACTAACGAACCTCAGCCTCTCCGCCGATCTAGTAGGGTTCCTCACCCACCTGAGAGATATTTCTGTTTCTCTATGACAGTGGGAGCGAGGATTGCATCATGAGATGATGACCCAACTAGTTTCGAGCTGGCCATCAGGAGTAAGACTCTGTAAGAATGGCTGGATGCTTAGTGATCTGAGATGGAATCCATGTACACCAACAAAGTATGGACTTTGGTTGCTATATCTGAAGGGTTAAATCCCTATCAGGAGCAAGTATATCTTGAGAAGATTACTTGGTGTAGATGGAAAAGTTGAGACTTTCAAAGCTAGACTTGTTAAAAGTTTGCATCATTGACCAGGTGTGGATAATGATGAAACCTTTTCAAGTAGCTATGCTTAAGTCCATCCAGATCCTACTTGTCACGGCTACATACCATGACTACGATATCTGGTGGTTGGGTGTCATGACTGCTTTTCTAAATGATGTTTTAGAAGAGTGCGTCTATAAGTACACAGCCAGAGGGCTTCGTAGACATTGGGAGCAGCGGAAACGTGTGCAAGATGCTTTATAGGATTAAAGCAGGCATCGCGGAGTTGGAACATCTGTTTTGATGGATTAGTCAAAGAGTTTGACATCATCAAAATGGTAGATGAACCTTGTATAAACAAAAAGGTAGTAGGGAGTATGGTGACGATCCTCGTAGAGTACGTGGATGACATACTCTTGATAGGGAAGGAGTTTCCTATGCTACGCTCGGTCAATCTCCGCTTATCACTAGGATTCTCCATATAGGATCAAAGTGATACCTACTAAATCCTGGATTTTGGATCTATGAGATAGATCTAAATGGATGTTAGGATACTCACTAGTTGTAGTGAGATGGTATCAACTGATCCTGGGGAGAATCACTGGAATGGTTCCAGGGTGATAAAGACGACTAAGTGTCAGTCACAGGCATTGTCTTTACCCTCAGTAAAGGGACGGTATGTTGGAAGAGTTCCAAGCTAGATACCGTGACATACTAGACGATAAAGGCATGATACATCGCTACTTAAGATGCTACCAAAGAGGCTGTTTGGGTGTATATTGGTTCATGAGATGAACTATGTTCCTCCCATTGTGTGACAATGGAGTTGTGGCTTATGCCAAGGAACGCAGGTCCCATCAGTGATCCAGACATACTCTAAGGCAGTACCACTTGATCATGGAGATAGTTGATCTCCAGGGTGATCGAGGTCAGGAGAGTAGATTCAGAGGACAACACAGCGGATCCACTCACAAAGGCCTGTTCCCAGAGAGAGATTTTTATGGGATGGTTGAGTATGAGATACTACAACCACTGCTACAGATGGCCCTAGTGCAAGTGGGAGATTGTTAGTTATATGTATGCCCTAGAGGCCATTACTGTACATAGGATGTATATTGTAGTGGATGCTAGGACGTATATAGGGAGGACTTTCTTGCTCGACATGATAGTATGCTATCTGGTTGCACTTTACCTTAACGTGTATACTGATTGTCTCTCTGTTACATGTTGGTAAAGCCCTTGGGATGTGTGCTTGACTACCTGGACTATGATGCAGATCATACTAGTGGGGACAGATAGTCTATAAGTACATCCTTCAAAGTCCCTAGTCGAGGGTGTATCGAGACGGGGCATCGATATACCAGAGTAGACTAGCGTATACCTTCTCGACCCATATAGATGGGCGATGGATGATCCCATATCCATTGGTGTTTGACATTAGAGATGATATACGGGTGCTCAGTAAAGACTGGGTACACTGGACGGACTCGCCGAGAACTCCCAGATGGTATTATACCTCACGTCAGATGGCAGTTCTCTGGTGACACTGGTACAGAGTAGTCTGTTGACCCGAGATCGTCATAGAGTCTTGTGTGATTCCCACTGTGCTTTGATTTCCATCTTACCACGTCCAAGAGGGCGTGCAAAACGGTGGTTTTTGGGTACAGTCCCAAGTCACATGGAGGCAATGAGCGATAGGAGGGGATTCGTCTCTCCCGGTATAGGGAGTTGATGTTGCGCTGTGTTCGATTGGCTATAACAGGAAATCCCTGGCCAGGGTTGCTGAGATTTACTGGTAAGTGTTATCAGTAGTTTCTCGAATTGTTATAGACCTCATATCGACACGACTTATTGAGCTATTGGGGTCTGACGTTTACCACCCCTAGGCGAGATATGCGACATATCAGACGATCAGACCGGACTGTACGGTAGTGTTACTGGTCGGATTCACTGGAGTGTGAGCGGGCTTGCTCGTCGATCTTCAGATCGCTCAATACCCGGGTGGCCGTTACGTTTAGCAGACCGCTTGCGGCTTGTGGGTGTTTGATATGATCATCATCTGCTGCCGGCGTATTGACGAGTCTTTAGAGTCCTACATAGAGGTTTCCTGGATCAAGCGAAACGAAATAGGAGCGCATATGAGATATGTGCGGGACCGAGAATGATACCAGTATGTGATACTGTGTTTGATTCTCGCGATTTATGACATTGATCGGTTATATGCGATATAGCCGGGTTATCGGATCAAGTGTTGATTCGATCAGATGTTACTGTTGATACCAGTCGGTTATATGTGATATGACCGGATCATTAAATCAAGTGTTTGATTTAATGATTTAATGTATAATTATATATTTGATATATTACTTTGCATTAACTAGTATCGGTTCACTTTAGAAGGATTTTCTCACTTGGATGTACAAGTTGTATATGTGATATACTTTTTGTGCATTTTATTGTATCATGTTTGATGATGCATGTTTACTTGGTTAAGTGTAAAGAATTAAACCATGGTTAAACTTATGATTAGGGTTTGATTTCCTTTTCTCATTTATTTATCTATTTATTCATTTTGGAAAATAGATGGAAAAAGGAGAAAAGAATGGTGGCTTTTTTTGTTGTTTAGTGGAAGCTTCATGAAACCTTAACCCTAACCATTCCTTTAACCTTGGTCAATTCTCTACACATAACCATAGTTACAATTATGATAAGGATGGTTTTTATTTTCTTTTCTAATTAATCTTATCATAATATTCTTCTTCTTCTTCCTTGAACTCAAGAAGAAACCTTCACTTCATCAATGGTGGATTGATGAAATGAGTGAGAGATCCAAAACTAAAGTCTACCCACTTCCTATTTCTTCATCCTCTACCTCTTGCCAAGTAGTAGAGTGTGTTTCCTTCACAAGTTTTCAAGACTTGGTGAAGGTGGAGCTCGATCTAGTGATGCTTCGACGTAGATCATCTTCGGCACGTCGTCGATGACCTAGCCCGTCCATTCTTCGATGAAGCCGACGCTAGAGCCCGGATTTGATTTGGACAGCGGAGAGGACCTCATCTTGGAGCCGTGGAGGTGGAGGGCCGGATCTACAAAGGTTGTATTTCCGTATCTCTTAGTTAAGTGTTAACTAGATTGCTTTTTCGCCTAGTTTTCTAGCCAACGACCCGTAGTCGGGTTTCTCGGCACCTAGATTTTTTTGAAATTGGCATGGTCGATGCCTTGTGAGACCTCACTAGTGTGCCTAGGAACCCTACAGGGATAACTCCCACCTCCATTTCTCCAAGCGGCCAGAGGACTCGGGGGAGGCGAGGATAGCCCCCAAAGGTCGCTCGGTAAGAACGATGATGGTGTGCGCCTAGAAATAGTGCTGTAGTTTCCTTGAGGCCACGATGAGTGCCAAAACGATCTTCTCTATGGCTGGGTACCTCATTTCTGCGTTCTTGAAGATGTAGCTCACATAGTATACCGGCGTTTCGACTCCGTCGACCTCTCGGACGAGCACCGAGATTGCAGCTTGGTCGGATACTGCCAGGTATAGCGATAGCTCATCCCCTTCAACTGGCCGGATGAGCAGCGGGGGAGTCACAAGGTGCCTCTTTAATTTCTTAAAGGCGGTCTGGCACTCCTCCGGTCACTCGAATCTTGGTATCGTCCTTAGAGCTTTGAAGAACGGGAGGCACTTCTCCCCAGACCTCGACATGAAACGAGTCAGAGTGGCTACCCACCCTGTCAGCCACATGATTTCGACATTAGTCTTGGGCGCGGCCATGTTGAGGATGGCATTGATTTTCTCCGGGTTAGCTTCGATCCCACGGTGGGTGACCATGAAACCGAGGAACTTTCCACCGGTGACCCCAAATGCGCAATTGGCGGCGTTCAGTTTCATCTTGTATTTGCGGTGGACGTCGAAGGCCTTGCCCAGATCCTTGGCGTGTTTGTCCGATGAGATCGATTTGACGAGCATGTCGTCGACGTAAACTTCCATGTTCCTACCGATCTGCGGCTTGAACATGCGATTGACCAAGCGTTGGTACGTAGCTCTGGCATTTTTGAGGCCGAAAGGCATCACCTTATAGCAGTATACCTCCGGTCCGTTGTGAATGCGGTGAGATCCTCGTCTTCCGGATTCATACGTATCTGGTTGTAGCCGGAGAAAGCATCCATGAAGCTAAGTAGCTCGTGGCCTGCCGAGCTGTCGACGAGCTGATCTATCCGAGAGAGGGGATAGTTGTCTTTCGGGCAGGCCTTGTTAAGGTCGGTGAAGTCGACACACATGCGCCACTTCCCGCTTGAATTTTTGACCATGACTACATTCGCCAACCATTCCGAGTAAGGCACATTCCGAATGAAGTTGGCGGCGAGGAGCCTATCTATCTCGTCCTCGATCGCCTTTTGCTTGATCGGGACGAAACTTCGTTTTTTCTGCCTGACGGGTCGGACCGTAGGTTCTACCCCGAGCTTATGAGATATGATTTTGGGGTCGATCTCAGGCATGTCGGCAGGCGCCCAGGCGAACACGTAAGAGTTGTTTCTAAGGAAGTGAACTAGGTCGTCTCGCTGAGTCCCCATCAAAAGTGAACCAATCTGGACGGTTCGTTCGTCGTCCCTTTCTATGAAGGGGACCTCTGTTAGTGGCTCCACCAGGGTCCTTCGGATCTCTTTTTGCTCGTCTCGAGTGTCCATAGAACCCTTGATGTCACCCTCGCCCTCAACATCATTGTTTGGCCGCTCAGACATAGATGTTGTGCTGAAGCAAACCTTTGCCGTTCGTTGATCCCCGTAGGCCTGACCTATCCTGCTTTGGTCGAGTGGGAATTTCATCGCTAAGTGGTAGGTCGATATCAGGTCTCGGAGTGAGTTCAGTGTCAGGCGACCGAAGAGGAAGTTGTAGGCCGATGGGATTCTCGCGACGATAAACTCTACAGGCACGGTGTGCGTACGCCCCGCCTCCCCGATGTTAAATTGGAGAGTGATTACCCCTTCCGCTGGGATGGAGTGGTTAGTGAACCCTGACAGGACATGGGCGGTCGGCCTTAGGTCCGACGGGGTGAGTCCCATACGCAGGAAGCAGTCATAAAAAAGAATGTCTGTCGAGCTTCCCAAGTCGATCAGTATCCTCTGCACCTCGTAATGGTGGACTCGAGCTGTGATCACCAGCGGGTCGTTGTGAGGTAGAGATATACTGTGGAGGTCCTCGTCGGTAAAAACGATCGGCTCGGCCGCTTTGGCCTTCTTCCTCGGGTGGCTGCAAGTCCCTTCGATCGGTGAGGGACACTGAGTCTCGTCGGTCCTCACCATACCCCCCACTGATATGGCCATGATTTGGCCGATTGTCAATTTGTCGGGAGGGGGACGTTGCTCTTGCTCACGGTCGGCTTGCCGCTTGTCCCGCAAGTACGTTGCCAGGTGCCCCGAGCGGATGAGCTCCTCGATGTAGTCTCAGAGCTGCTTGCAGTTCTCAGTGGAGTGACCCTACGACCTGTGGAAACAGCAGTAGGGGCCTCTGGTGCGTTTCGTCTTCTTACTCAAGACTGGGGGAGTTTGAAGAACCTCTCGCCCTTAGCCTCCTCCAACAATACCGTCTGGGAGACGTTAAGCGGGGTGTACTCCTGAAACTTCGGGGAGTAGGGCTTTGGCCGCTCAATCTTATTTTTCTCCTCCCGGGCCCTTTTCTTCTGATCTGCTTGTTCTGTCCAGAGCAGGTTGGCGTTCATCTCGGACTCAAGCTGGATCTCACGTTCGGTCCAGGCCTTTACCTCGGCCATAGTCTTAGGTTGCGCTAATGCAAAGGAGCGTATCCACTCCTTGTGCCTAAGACCCGACCTAAGTGCCGTAATGATCATTTCGTCCCGGTGTTCCAGGACTTCAAGGATGGCGTTGTAGAAGTGGGTGGCGTATCCTTTGAAGAATTCTTTGTCACTGCTCTTTATGGTGAAGTGATGGTCGATGGTCTGCTTCTGCCGTCTGTTCCCAACGAAGTGGCCGAGGAATTGGGTGGCCAGCTCATCGAAGGTGGAGATCGAGCGCGGCATGATTCCTCAGAACCAGTCTCGTCCAGAGCGGATGAAAGTGGCGGGGAAAGCGCGGCATTGTGTGGCGTCGGAACAGTCCTGGAATCTCATCCCGGTCGTGAATGCGTCCAAATGGTCTTTCGGGTCGGACTTCACGTCGAAGAGGGAGACCTTCGGGGGCTTGTTCCGGGAGGAGACGTGGATGGCAAGCAACTCTTTGTTGAAGGGCTTCGTGAGTGAGTCGGCGGCATATTTAGCCCCGTCGCTTGAATGAAGACTTTCCCAATACATGCCTTCGATCTTCTTTTCTAGGGCATCGAGTCAGCCGTGGTATCCCGACGATTCGGCACATTCTGATTGTTGGCCTCTGCTGCCGGAGACCTCTGCCTGGCCACGGCCCCAGTTCCGTTCGATGAGGTTCCTCAGGTCCCCAGATGAGGTCGTCTTCGAGCTGCCGTGGCGAGTCCCGTGCGCGTGACCCCGTTGAGAGAGGGGGTGCCGGTCATGCCTGGGCGCAGGCGAGCTGACCGACACATCCTCGGGAGGGACAAGGGCGCGATGGGGCTCGGGGTGAGGCGATCTGGCGTAAGACCTCGGTGTTAAGCTATGCAGCGCCCACCGGGTCATCGAATACGTCGGCTCGGGGTATCTGCGGCTGCCGGAGACAGCGAGGTGGTGATCGGTCGTGCCAACGCGGGCGGAGTCTTCCCTCCCTCTGTAGGGGTCCCGGTCCCGAGGTGGGGGAGCGGCGACCTGGGGAGCTTGCCCGATCGTTTGGACACGGACGAGTGCGTCCACGACAGACGCGAATCGATCTATCCGAGCGGATAGGGCATGAATGGCGTTCGGGGGAGGAGGGGATTCTCTCTCGTCTCCACTGCAGGGAGGACGTGTTTGGATCGTCACGGTGACCGCTTGCCATGAAGTCGAAAAGCCTTAGGTGATAGAGATCTAAACATGTCTCCTAACCTATCGCTCCCCAACGGAAACGGGAAATGGCAAATGATGAGTCGCTCCTGGCATTACGCTTCAGTGTTAGCGGTGCTGATGCCAACCCAAAAACCAAATCCCAAGTCCTCCCGGGGAAAATGATGAGTTGCTCCTGGCATTATTCTAGTACAACAATGCTAATGCCAAACAAAATCCAAATTCCAAGTCTCCAAACGGCGAATGATGAGTCGCTCCTGATATCATATTCCAGTGCAGCAATGTAGACGCCAACCAAAATCCAATTTCCCAAAATTCTTCCAGCCCTACGGCCAGTCCCCAAATTGATTACCGTATACAATCTACGAGCTTAAATAATTCTCATCACACCCAGGCCCCACGGCAATCACAAGCCCCATGATCGGTCTCCGCCATCGGAATTATGCTCCAATTGGGAAGACCCACTCATGTGTCCTCACGATATATGGGGAGAACAAAACTTACGAGATCCTCTCGACTCGTAAGAAAACACCTTCATGGGAACTTTACGAATCACAAAGGAAAAACACACTTGGGAGTCCCCACGACCCCTAAGGAGAAAGTACACCTACGAGATCCATTCGACTCGTAGGGAGAAAATACTTTTATAGGACCCTTACGGCTCATAAAATTGAAAAGCCTTAGGTGATAGGGACCTAAACCTGTCTCCTAAGCCATCGCTCCCCAACAGGAAAAGGCAAATGATGAATTGCTCCTGGCACATGTGCTTCAGTGTTAGAAACGCTGATGACTACCCTAACCCTAAAATCCCAAACTCTAATCCAATAGACCCCTAAGTCTTTAAACTGGGAACAGATGACCTCTAAGTCGTTAAACTGGGAGCAGATGACCCCTAAGTCGTTAAACTGGGAATGAGGGAAATTCCCTCACGGCAAATGATGATTCGCTCCTGGTACAATATTCCAGTGTAGCAGTGCTGATGCCAAACCAAAACCAAAATCCCTAAATCCTCTCATGGCAAATGATGATTCACTCCTGGTACCATATTCCAGCGTAGTGATGCTGATGTCAACCCAATTCACATCAAATCAGCAAGACAACCAACGACCTCCCTGGCGGAATCAAGCTACACCTCAGAAACAAGTCATATCCTGACACCGCAGGAAGCGGAGTGAGTCAAATCCAATCCCTGACACCGCAAGAAGCGGAGCAAGTCAAATTAAGCACTGACCTTCCATGTCGTAAAAAGGGTAGCAACGACCATCCACGTCGCTAAAAGGGCATCACCGACCGTCCAAGTGGCTAAAAAGGTAGAACCGACCGTCCACGTCGCTAAAACGGCAGCACCGACCGTCCACGTCGCTAAAAGGGCAAAACCGACCGTCCAAGTCGTAAAAAGGGAAGCAATGACCGTCCACATGCTAAAAGGGCAGCACCGACCGTCTAAGTCGCTAAAAGGGCAGAACCGACCGTCCACGTCGCTAAAAGGGCAACATCGATTGTCCATGTCGCTAAAAGGGAACCACCGACAGTCCACGTCGCTAAAAGGGCAGAACCGACCGTCTTAGTCGCTAAAAGGGCAGAACCGACTATCCAAGTCGCAAAAAGGGGAGCACCGACCGTCCAAGTCGCTAAAAGGGCAGCACCGACCGTCCAAGTCGCAAAAAGGGCAGTACCGACCATCCAAGTCGCAAAAATAGGAGAACTGACCATCCAAGTCGCAAAAAGGGCAGAACCGACCGTCCACGTCGCTAAAATGGCATAAACGACCTCCACGTCATCAAAACAGGAACCAAATTAAATCAACCTCCATACGAAAGAAGATCCATCAATTTCATGCACACAACCTACATATGTGGTGTGCATTTATTGATAGGAGGCAATTTGTTGGGGTCAAAATTTACACCCCGGTTGACCAAGTCAAAATCAAAGTCAACCCCAAGCCAAGTGGGCCCAGGCCCAGGTCAAGTGGGCCAATGCCCGGGTCGAGCCCGAACATGAAGCCACCGGCTTCCCCCATGCCAAAATAAAAAGTTTGTAATAAATAATTTTAGTGTATGTTTTCTTAAATGTAAGAAAAATAGGCATAAAGCCAAATTCTTATAAAACCCATGGCTCATGTGCAAAAAAAAGGAGCACATGAGGCATGGGATGATCAAAATACCATTTTGTAAAGCCCAAGGGGCTATATGTAAACTTTGTTGCCTATAAAGGCAAACATAATGAAAATATCTTGGACACCTTTTTCATTCTCTAAAAAAACTTAAGTGTTTTTGTGCCTCCTTCTTCTTCCTCAAGGTTCTAAACCTTCTTCTTCTTTTTTAATTAAATCAAGAGTTTAACTCTTCCTTTTCTAAAAATAAATAGTTTTTCACCATCAAACCCTTGAAGGGGAACTCAAATCTTCCATCAGATCTCAAAAGGGGAGATTTTGAATCTCACCCCCCTTTCCTCCAAGATCCGGCCAACAAAGAGGAGGAAGAAGGAGACCCGTCTCCGAAAATACCACTTTGGAAAAGATCCAAGGCTCAAGAGAAGATCCAAGGCTTAAGAGAGAAGAACCTCTGAAGATCTTTGGGGAGTTCAACTCCAAGACCCAAATCCTTAAAGGAGTTTAACTCCTAATCCAGATTCTTTAGGAGTTTAACTCCAAATCTAAATCATTTGGAGTTTAACTCCACTCAAAATCCTCTTTTGGGGTTTAAATCCTATTTCTGGGGCTAAAAGACCTTTCTTTTCACCGACGCCCAGCACCCACGTGCCGAGCACGTGAGGCGCCGGCGCCCAAATGCCCAGCGCCCAGCTCCCACATGCCGGGCACATGAGGCGCTAGCGCCCAAGCGCCAAGCATCCACGTGCCGGGCACGTGAGGTGCTCGTGCCCAAGCGCCCAGCGCCCACGTGTTGGGCATGTATGGCGCTAGCGCCCACGTGCCAGGCACGTGAGGCGCTAGCGCCCAAGCGCCTAGCGCTTAAGCACCCAGTGCTCAAGCACCCAGCGCCCGCGTGCTAGACACATAAGGCGCTGGCACCCACGCGTCCTTTAGGCGCTATTCTTCCCTTTTTTTTACATACACACACTCCACAACACTATCCCCGTTAGAAAAAACTTCTAACGGGGCGTTGCCCCACACCCTGCAAGGGGGCTGCTAGCCTTCTTGACTCCCAGCCCGCTATTCGAGTAGTGGGACCCTCGTAAAAACTTTGCGGGGTCCCTGATATATCCAAAACCCCTTCAAAACACAACACTGCACATTGAGTTCGCATGATATGTTTGACCCGTTAATCGAAGGTTCTCTCGCTCCAAAGTCGAGGGGTAATTAACGGCAGCTTAGTCCGCGGCTGCTGGAGATTCGGATCCCCACAATCAATAAACCCCAGCCTATCCTAGGCAGGGGGAATCTGTAATGCGCCTGATAAGTGCACGCTTATTCCCATCTCAATGGGGTGACGAAAAACACCCTATAGACATATTGTGTAAAGATAGAGCCATGGATCATATCCCTCAGGTGGATCATCTACGACAAAGGAGGACCGGAGATTAAGTTCGATCCCGAAGAACCGATGGAGTGGGAAAAGAAGATCAAGCATGTTCAAGGTAGTCACTTGGAGCTAACGACGAGGAAAGAAGACCGAAGGACTTCGATCGTTTGGTGAGACTTCTTTCATAGTAGTTAGCTCATTTCTTTTAGTTTTGCTAGATAGGTTTATGGAAAGATCCGAGTTTTCATTGGGTTAACTTAGCGTCAGTTTTAAATTAGTAAAAAAATTTTTGTTCCGCAAACTGCCACGTTCGATGGCTCCGGCGTTGAGGTAACCCAACATCACCACCTGAGAAACTACTGATCCGAATCAGTAATTCTCGACTACCTTGGCTAAGGATTTCTGGTGATGGCTACCCGTGCACTCCGCGACATCATCCCACAATACCGGGAGATACGAATCCCCTGACGATCCGCTCACTGCCTCCATGTGGCTCGGGACTGTACCCAACTAAAGCCTATTTGCACGACTCCTTAGAGCCGTGGTAGGGTAGTAATCAAAGCACAGTGGAAACTCACACAAGACAAATGACGATCTCAGGTCGATAGACTAACCTGTACATATGTCACCTGGGAACTACTATCTGAAAATAAGTATAATACCAACTAGCATGTTCCCGGCGAGTCCATCCGGTGTACTCATAACCCAATTAGCACCTGTATACATCTTAGGTGAACCAACTAACACCAATGGCTTGTGAGACCGGCCATCGCCCCTCGTCGGGGTCTCGATCCGTATACACTAGTCTACTCTTAGAGTATCGATGCCCAGTCTCGAAACTCCCACGACTAGGGATATTTTAAGGATGTGCTTATAGACCACCCAACTCCCATGTATTTGATCACCATCATACTGCTGGTAGTCAAGAAAGAATCCTATGGGCTCTATCAACATGTAATAGTGATCTGTAATGTCACCTGAAGCATGTACACAATGATAAAGACAAACCAGATAGCATACTATCATCTCGAGTAAGACTGTTCTACCGGTATAGGTCCTCCCTCAATTATTGCAACCACGTGCCTGCGATCCAATAATTGACTTGAGGGCACTATAGCCAACATTCTTGAGGATATATTTTCTACTACCCTGAGGAATAAAAGGTGTTTGTTTCTCGGCATTCCACCTTTTTGGAAAAGGAATTTCTTGATAAATAAATTAGAGGGGGCGCAGTAGAACTGGAAGAAATTCTAGAACCATAAGCTGATGCTGAAAACATGGTTGGACCTGAATCTCAATAGAACCCGACAAACCCCGCCCACTTCATAGATCTAGTAGGCCTTCTCACCCACTCGAGAGATACTACGATTTTCTCGTAGACGGTGATCGAGAAGACTACATCATGGAAGATGATGACCCTACTAGTTTTCAGCAAGCTATCACGAGTAAGGACTTAGTGAAGTGGCTAGATGCTATAAGATCTGAAATGGAATCCATGTACACCAACAAAGTTTGGACTTTGAACGTTACTCCACTAGGGTAAAACCCATTGGATGTAAATAGATCTTCAAAAAGAAGATTGGTGTAGATGGACAGGTGGGGACCTATAAAGCTAAACTTGTTGCTAAAGGTTTTCGTCAAAGACCAGGCGTGGACTATGACGAAACCTTTTCTCCAGATCCTACTTACCATTGCTACCTTCCACGACTATGACATCTGGCTGATGAATGTTAAAACCGCTTTTCTAAATGGAGATTTATAAAAATGTGTTTATATGGATCAGCCAGAGGGCTTCATTAAAAGTGGGAGTAGTGGGAAGGTGTGTATGTTGCTTAAATCCATTTATGGATTAAAGCAGGCATCATGGAGTTGGAACATCTGCTTTAATGATACAATTAAAGAGTTTGATTTTATTAAAAATATAGACGAACATTGTATTTATAAAAAGATTGTAGGGAGTACGGTCACTTTCCTCATATTATACGTAGATGAAATCCTCTTGATAGGAAATGACATTCTTATGCTACAATCGGTCAAACTATTCTTGTCACAAAGGTTTTCCATGAAAGATCTGGGTGATGCCAACTACATTCTTGGGATAAAGATCTATAGGGATAAATTTAAAAGGATGTTGAGATTTTCTCAATCTTGGTACATCGACATAATACTAAAGAGGTTTAGTATGGAAGATTCCAAGTGTGGTAATTTACCCGCTTGTCACGGAATTACCCTCTCTAAAGATATGTCTCCTAAGACTGATGAAGAGAGAGCTTGCTTGAGTGTTATACCCTATTCTTCTGCTACAGGGTCTATCATGTATGCAATGTTGTGTACTCGACCAGATGTAGCTTACGCACTTAATGTAGTAAACAGGTATCAATCCAACCTAGGGAAAAAATACTGGATAGCTGTGAAGAACATTCTAAAGTACTTAAGAAGGACTAAAGAAATGTTCTTAGTGAATGGCAACGGTAACCTCCAAATAGAGGCCTTTACCGACTCCAGCTTTCAGAGTGACAAGAATGACATCAAGTCTATCTCGGGTTTCGTGTTCACCCTCAATGGAGGGACGGTATCTTGGAAAAGTTCCAAACAGGATACTGTAACAGACTCGACGATGGAAGCTGAGTATATTGCTGCCAACGATGCTGCTAAGGAAGTGGTCTGGATGCAGAAGTTCATCTTAGAGCTCGGTGCGGGTCCAACCATTGTTAATCCAATATCCTTGTATTGTGATAACAATGGGGCTATGGCGTTAGCCAAGAAACCCCGGTTCCATCAGCGTTCCAGACACATTTTGAGGCGGAATCACCTGATCCGGGAGATAGTTAATCGCCGTGAGATTGAGATTATGAAAGTAGACACGGAGAATAACACAGCAGATCCACTCACCAAGGCCCTCCCTCAGATACAGTTCGAGCGACTTTTTGAGATGGGTATGTGATACACTAATAATTAGCCTTAGTGCAAGTGGGAGATTGTTAGATATGTATGCCCTAGAGTTAATTATTGATATATATATATATATATATATATGTATGTATGTATTTATGTACATGATAGTTTTGCTTGATATGATAGTATGCTATTTGGTTTTCCTTTATCATTCATGTGTATAGTTTCTACTTGTTATTTCTATCGCTAATACATGTTGATAAAGCCCGTTGGATATTTGCTTGACTCTCAGGATTATGATAGAGATCGTACTTATGGAGCCTTGATAGTCTATAAGCACAACCTTAAATGTTTCTAGTCACGGGAGTATCGAGACTGGGCATCGATACTCCAGAGTAGACTAGTGTATATGTTTCTAGGCCCTGACCGGGGTGATGGTAGTTCTTGTAGCCATTGATGTTTGACACTAAAGATTGTATACAGGTGCTCATTGGAGATTGAGTTTCACCGAACGGACTCACCGAAAACTCCTGGATGGTATTATACCTATCGTCAGATAACAGTTCTCCGGTAACATAAGTACATGGTAGTCTGTAGAACTGAGATTGGCATAGTATCTTATGTGTTTCCCACTGTACTTTAATTATTACCTTACCACGATTTTAAAGAGCCGTGCAAATAGGTTTTACTTGGGTATAGTCCCGAACCATATGGAGGCAGTAAGCGATCGGAAGGGTATGGGGAGTTGATATCGTACTATGCCTGATCGACCGTAACCATAAGTCCTTGCTTCAGGGTGGATGGTATAAACTGATAAGTGTTATTAGTTATATCTATAGTAGTTATAGGTCAGTCATTGGCACAACTTATCGGGTTATTGGGGTCGGATGGATTCCACCCTCCAGACTTGATATGTGACACTCTTAGAAGAAGAGATCGGACTGTACGGTGAGTGTCACCGATAGGCTTTGCAGGGTTAGGATAAGCTTGCTTGTCGACCTTTCTTTCGGTAAATACCTGAGTATCCGTTACGTACAACTAGTGCCATTGATGTGCTTGTGGTTATGGATATGATCATGAGCTACTTCCAGCGTATTGTCGAGTCTTTAAAGTCCAACACAAAAGGTATCCCAGCTTTGGCGAAATGATGGTGTGCATATGATGATGCGCACGGGAGTTCGATTAAACACATGTATATGATGCGAGTATTTTAATCGGATATTTTGATAATACTTGTCGGATATTAAATCAAGTGTTGATTTAATATCAATAGTATTATATCTTTTATTTACTCTCTCTCTCTCTCTACGGTATTCGTATTTTGATACGAATACGGTATATGTATTTGATACCTAAACAAGTGTAGGTATTTAATATAATTATATATATATATGTGTGTGTGTGTGTGTGTGTGTAAAATAAAATACACTCTGTTTCCCCCAATCAGAGCCAAGCTCTGTTTGAATTTCAAATTCAAAAGGTGAAGTAACGCTTCAGATCCCTTGCGCTGCGCGCAGAGCGCCACGTGTCAAAAGCAGACACGACAGCGCAAGGGGCATTGTGCTCAAGGCAGCGCACCCCCAATCAGAGCAAGGCTCTGTTTTAAAATTCAAATTTTAAATAAAGGAAGCAACGCTTCAGATAACTTGCGCTCTGCGCTGCGTGACACGTGTCAGCGCAGGTGCGCTAGCGCAGGTGCGCTGCACGACACGTGTCAGCGCAGTTGCGCTAGCGCAGGTGCGCTGCACGACACGTGTCAGCGCAGTTGCGCTGCACGGCACGTGTCAAGCGCAGGTGCGCTAGCGCAGTTGCGCTGCGCTCTGCGCTGCGCGACACGTATCAAGCGCAGGTGCGCTTGCGCCAATTGCGCCAGCACTAAAATTTAAATAATAAATTATTTAATTAATCAGAATTAAAATTCTAGAAAAATCTTTCCAATCTTATTAAAATAAGAAGATTGTCTTCTGTAAAACAGAGGCCTTAGGATCAAAGATCCAACGGTGGGGAAATATCCCCAGATCAATCAGAGAAAGATCACTGTAACTAACTCAACAAACCAATTGGCCCTATATAAAGGCCCCTAGACTCTAAGTCTTTGATATACAGAAATAGAAAAAGGATAGAACTCTAAAAAAATTTGAAAGGCAAGCCTTTGAAGAAAGAAGATCATCTTCTTCAAGTTAAAGAATTAAATTCTTGGAAGAACAGAGATGAAAACATCTCACAAAAAGAAGAATTTCTTCTAAAAAAGATCAAAGATCTAAGAACAGGATCAAGATCTTCACTACAAAGAAATAAAAAAGATAAAAAAAAGATCCAATCACAAAAAAAATTAAAGAAGTAATTTACTTCATCCCTAGATCTTTTGATCTATATAAAGGCACAGCCTTTTGATGAACCATTGGTTCTTGAATCTTGAGGTAGAACCTCTTTAGAACTAGAAAGATTCTTTTCTTTGATCTAAATTTGATCAAGATGCGCCCTGCGCTATTGAACAGTGCCCTGCACTCTTATTCTGTGCCTTTGCGCTCCTTGGACTGGCGCAAGTCACCAGAACGCGCCACGTGTCAATCACAGAACAATCTGCGCCTTGCGCTCCTAAAAACAGAGCGCTACGCTCTTAGATTGGCACACTGCACCAGAGCACGCCACGCGTCAGTAGCGCACTGGCGCAGCGCACTGCGCTAACGCACTTGCGCTCATGCAGAGCGTGACACGCGTCACCTCCACATGCGCTGGCGCCTTACACTCTTTAATTGGCACAAAGCGCCTGACAGGCCACGTGGCACATTATCAGACCACTAAATGCTGTGCATTATTTAAAAAAGGGCAGAGCCCAATTAAAAAGCCTAATAGGCCTAATATAAAAGCTATGCATTTAATTAAAAAGCCTAATGCTATGCATTGTTTAAAAGGGCAGAGCCCAAACAAAGGCCTAACAGGCCAAATATAAATAAAATGTTACACATTTTCAAATGGACTTAGCCCAATTCTAGCCATAAGTTCTCAATATAAATTGAACTGAGCACAACTGCTCTCTCAATCAATTTACACCCGGTTCGAGGGTACATCTCTTTATTCCTCTGGCATCCGTCGTTGTAATCCCTCAACGTCGACAGAGAGGTGACGGGTCCCGACAACCACACACCGCTACGGACTATGGGGTCCATAAACTCATGGACTATGATGTCCTTAACCTCGACCATGATGTCTTACAACTAATACCGGACTATGATGTCCTTAACCTCGACCGTGATGTCTTAAAACTAACATCGGATTGTGAGGTCCTTAAGCTCACGGACTATGACGTCCTTAACCTTGACCGCGATGTCTTAAAACTAACATTGGACCGCAATCTCTTTAAACTACCTATCGACCACAATGTCACTAAACTAAATAATAGAGCCCCCAATTGCTCTCTTGTCGAATCTAAATGATCCCGTTAAGTCGATCTTAGTCTAAAAATTAGACTAACGTGTACTTAACGAACGTTTAAGTTGATCTTAGCCTCAAATAAGGCTAACGTATCCTTAAACACACCCCCAAACCCAAATCTAAGAAAGATACGGATTTGGACTAATCCACGTCCTACGGGCGATGGCGTAACTTAGTCTCCGTATACAATCCACGGGCAGCCGAACACAAAACAAACACCCACGACACGAAGTGACCACATAGAGAAGGAGAAAGTTGTTATCGCGATGCGGTAGCGTAATTAACTGCAGGGGTTGCGCCTGCAGGGAAGAGCGTCCCCACAATCAAAAAACCCCTCAAGCGAGGGGGAATCTGACGAAGTCTGCTACATCGGCTGCATCCGTTTAAACCTTCGATACACGGTGCCATAAATCAACTTGGCATCTTCGGAGAGGTGGACGGATAGCACCTATTAGCATCTGCCCCGAATCTCAGGCAAGACATCCCTGTCTTGCCCGTCTTTCGGAGGGGAACAGATTCTGGCACGCCCGGTGGGACCTTTTCCTCTTTCCACTCCACACTTCGTGCGTCGTATTCGCGAACGAATCGCGGTTTGTTAATGGTTGCCCTCGGGTTTCAAGTTACTAAGATTTGGTCTCTTGCTTGGCGCAGAAAGCAAACCGCAATGGCATTCACCTGCTCGAAGTGCTCCAACTGCAGCTGCATCCCGCGCTCCGCCTCACCTGGAGGTGTAGCTTATGGACCTCAAGCGGCGTCCTTGTTCACGATGCCGATAGAACAAGTCACCCAGGCTACGACTGGATTATTTTTCGGGACCATGCTCCCGCCAATGAGCTACACTGCTCCCGTGCCCGTACCAGAAGCTCCTAAGAAGTCGGTCTTCGATCGACTTACAGCTGCTGCGGCCCCTCTCAATGGGTCGTCCAACACCAGTGCCTCGGTCTTCTCTAAGCTGAGCCAGAACTCCTGTGGGCCCACGATGAAGCTTGTAGTCCCAGAAAAGGTTATTCCGAAGAGAGTAACTAAACCTGCTCCTGAAGTCGTCAAAGCGACTTCTCCTGCCAAGGGGTCAGTCTTTACAAGACTGACCGTCCCAACTTCCACTCCCGCTCCCGCTGCTCAAAAGACATCAGTCTTTAATAGGCTGACACCGGCAACAGCCCTTCACCTGAACAGGGGCAAGACAAGGCCATCCCCGTTACCGAGCCAATTCCCACTACTCGACATGCTCGACGTCGCCACTGGCGCCGAGTGAGGAAGTCTAGAGGCAACTCCCCTTCCGGGTTAACTCCACCATCCCCGACGGCGGAAATTAATGCTGCTGTTCCAACTGGGAACAGCTTTGAGCTGCTAAATAAGGTGCGTAAGAATTCTCCTACCGCTGCACTGAAAAGGTCTCCCCCTCCACTGGAGAAGGTTGTGGAAGTGAAGCCAGAACAGCCCCAATCCCCTCAACAGCTGTCCTCCAAGATCTATAAAGTCTAGCGGCAGGCCCGAGACTCGGTGATCGATCCAAATTTCTCCCGCCAACATAAGAAGCTGAAGGTCCAACAGAAAGTAAGCCATCCTGTCCAGCCACGAAAAGATGTCTTGGTGCCCACCTCGACGGCCCCCTCAACTTCGACCACTCAAAAAAGGAGGCCAGAGAAAGCCCCTGTAAACATGGCAGACCGCAAAAACACCGAGCCCAAATGCCCTAATTCTCGGGGCATGGTGGTCCATACTGTTTACATGGCATCTGGAAAGGAAGATAGCCACGCTTCAACGGGCCACCGACCACGCACCCGATCCATCACAAGAGCCTAGGAACAACAGCAGCAGAAGCTCCAAGAGATGCTAACTACGATGGCCGCACTCACCGGATCGAAAGAAAGCCCGGAGGCGTCATCGGAACAACATCGCGAACACGAGACCGATGCTGAATTCCTTCGTAGAATGCTTGAAAAGAAGGACAAGGAGGCTGCAGAACAAGCGACCAATATAAAGCAGACGGCTCTCCTATTTCAAGACATGGTCGGGATGATGATACAGCCGGATCCCCCAGCCGAAGATCCTCCGATTATCCTTGAAGATGACAGAGGAGAAATGTCAAATCCACCTCCAGCTCTTTCAATAGCCAAAGAGGAAACAATCTCTAAGGCCGCCCTGGATGACTATATTGCTCAACAAATAAGAGTTCACCAGGCAAATGAGGCAGCCGGCCAAGTCGTCAAAACGGGGCGACTATATCCGGGCTAGTATGATCAGATAAAATATCCTCATGGCTACACGATCCCGAAATTCCATGTCTACAAGGGGATATGCAATCCCCACCAGCACGTCGCCCAGTTCAGAGCTCTGTGCGGCAACACCGGGGGCGATGATAAGCTTTTGCTCCGCCAATTCATCGGCAGCTTATCGGAGACGGCGTTTGAATGGTACTCCGAGCTTCCGAATGACTCCGTAAAAACCTTCGCAGAGATGGAGTTGCTATTCACTCAGTGATTCGCGAGCGCCAGTGAACGCACCCTGATAACAGTGTTGATTAATGCGAGGGTAAATTCGGGCGAAACTTGGGTTCAATACGCAATCCGATGGCGGAACCTGTGGTCTAAGTGCGAACAACGCAATGAGGAAGCACCAGCAGTGGGCATGTTCGTGGGTACCCTAGACCTTCATGTAACTATTTCACAGTTCATGATGTTCTTTAAACCGACCACGTTCCAGGCTTTAATCGATAAGCTAGCCCAGATGGATCAAATGGGTCACAGACCGTCTCCCCCGAAACCGGAACCGCGGAACAACAAGGGTAAAGGGAAGGCGACCTTCGTTGCAAACACCCAATAACAGCCCAGTGCCCTAAAGCTAGCGGATCAACTGGAGAAGAGACGGCGCTATTACAATGAGAAAATGAAGCGTCCTTACTCATTCCCACGGGACAAAACGAAGAGGTTGTTCGAGCTGGCGATGCGCAACATGCTTATCAATTTGCCGAATCCATTGCGACCACCGCAACCCAGCGAAGTGAATAATCCCAATTATTGCCCTTACCACCAAACGGTAAGCCATCCGATCGAGGATTGCTTCGTCTTTAAAGGATGGATCGAAGATCAATACCTACAAGGCAAGTTTGTGCTGTCTGAGAAGTGGAAAGTAAATCCACCACAACCGCACACTCCTAAGAAGACGGACACACCGGGGGAAACTTGTTCTTTTGTTGAAGAAGCTCCATGGAAAGTCGTGCTTTCAGCCAAAACCAAAAGTATGCTGAATGATCTCCAGACATGCCCGGCAGTCAGATGGAAGAACCCGCTAGAACCCCAGATCATCGAAGGGATGCTGAAGCCGCGTCCAACTCCAAAGATTGGTGGTGATAGCCCGAGCACTCACACCCAGCCCTCAAAATCTTCAAAGAAGAAGAAGAAGAGATCCAAGAAGGCCGTGAAGCCTGGCGAAAAGCGCACGGACTTACAGAAACAGGTTGACGTGCTGGAAGAGTATAATCAGAAGGCGCGGACTCCCATCACGCTCCAAGAGTTCATCACCCACGTCCTTGAGGACGAAGATGATGGAGAAGACTCGTCGGATGGATCTGAGGAGTATGTGGCAAGTTGTCATGTGATCTCTCACTCGTCGATAGACGATGAAGAAATTCCTTGCACTGAGAAGCTGGGGGCAAATTCTAAGCCGGAACTCCCGGAGCCGTCAGATGAAATAATTGATGCATTCCTGAACACGACTCTTTTGAAAAGTAAAGCTGATCGGGAGCGCGAGACGGCCATATTTGAAAGAGCCAAACGCCGGGGACTAGATGAAAGAGTCGAGACACTCCCGCCGAATCAAGGAACATCCATCATGGATAAAAACAAGTTCAAGACGAGGAAAAGGTTTGCTAAAGCCATATCAATGGGAATGAAGCTACCACCCTCTGAAGGAAACACTTCCGGTGAAGCAAAAATGCATCCTAGCTGCTGCTCATATCATCAGAAGATTTCGCACCCCACCGAGGAGTGCAATGCTTTTAAAAGATGGTGGCAGGGATACGTTGCTCACCGGCAACATTTTAAGCGGATGAAACGCAAAACCCAGCGAGAGCAAAGAAGTGCGACTGAGGAGCATAAAAGAGATACCGGTAACTGTCGCATGGTCAACACCGGGGGATAGCAAATTCTCACTTTCCGAAGCGACTCTGACGAAGAAATGGCTCTTGGCCCTCTCTTTAAAGAACCCACCTTGGGGAGAGAGGAAGAACCGAAGGCCTGTGAAAACATCCAGCTGTGCAATCGCACGCTTCCGGAAAAGAATCTTGGACCCAATAGTAGAAAAGATAAGCGAAAAGAAAAGGTCTCTGAGGATATCGCCCTGGATGACCAAGTCATGAAAGAGCTGACCACCAAGGACCCGCCAAAGAAGAATAAGGTGGACTATAACGTTCTGGCGCACTTAAGGAAGTTACCTTCGCGGCTCAGCATTCTCGATGCCCTTTTACTATCCAAAGAGGCGAGGGATTCACTGATCAAGGCACTACAAGAGCCAGAGCAATTCCAAGCTTTTCTCGCCGAAGAAAAGAAGAAGGACGAGCTGGAAGAAGTACACACGGCCGATATCACCTTCGGCGACGAAGACCTACTCCTTGGGACGTGCGAGCACAACCGACCCCTCTATGTCTGAGGGTACTGCCACGATATAAAGATAGGCAAAATCCTGGTCGACAATGGGTCTTCCGTCAATCTCCTCAACGTGCGAGTGTTGAAGGAAATTTGCATGAGCGTACAACATCTCGCTCGTGATAAAATCACCATCTCTGGTTTCGACTCCCAGTCATCGCGGACTTTCGGGTCTGTGATATTGACATTATGATTCAGGCTACTTGTCATGGATATCAAGTTTCATGTCATTGACGCCAAGACATGCTACAATGCTTTGCTCGGCCGGCCTTGGTTACATGAGTACAACATCATCTCTTCTACACAACATCAGTGTATGAAATACTTTAAGAATGGTCTTGAGTATACCGTAACAGGAGAGTTGAACCCGTTCTCCGTAAACGAAGTCCGCAAGTATGAAGATGCAAAGTATTTCTTACCGGATTTCGAAGACACGGAAAGATGTCACAAACCGGAGAACAAAGCTATTGCCACCATTCCTGTCTTCGGGAGTGATACTGAAGAAGAGGAAGCAATGGTTTATTTGGGTCCACCACAGTACAACAAGCCAGGACCGTCCACTCCTATATTGATCTTTGGCAGCGACTCGGAAGGTGAGGTCCATGCTATATTCTCTGCTCGGCCTCCAATACAAACATTCGCTGATAAAGAGCAAAGTTTGCAAGTTGCCATGGTTCCACCCAAGCATCATAAAGAACTGGACGCGCTTGATACCTATAGTGAGGAAGAGCTGCAGACGTTCTATGTCCCTCCCAGGTAAGAAGGTGAAAAGGCGATCCTATTCTACCGCTCTGGGGAAAATAAAATGGAGAAAGAAATCTGGCACGGCGCAGATCCTACACTTGACAGGCTCCAGCCCATCCGCCTGCCTAGATATTATACAGAAGGCTTGAAAAGGCTGTTAAAGCGCCAAGGGATACCCTTCAAACAGACCGCTCAAAAAGCCAAGTTCTATAACAGGGTCTGGAACGTTCCCGGAACTCAGCGCAAGTTGCCCAATGGGAGAATGGAAGCAATCGGGCTTGGATACGTTCGATCCAAGAAACGGGAGCTACTCAACAACTGCTATGTTGTACATGACTTTGATGAAGAAGGAGATGCACAATGGGAGAGTGCTAATCCTGAACCAGAAAAAGTCCCCGACGTAAAAATGCCCAGTTCGTCATTCGAAGAACAAATGGACAAGCTTATAAGGGAAACTGGTCAAAAAGTTCGAGACGACCATAACTGCGAAATGGCCATCTACGAGAAAGTCAGGATGCAACGCCTTCTCCAACAGGCTGCGAAAAATGAAAATGCCCCTCCCTGTCAACCTGTTGCAAAAAAGGCCCGACGCAGAGGCAGAAACAAGTCAAAGAGCGGAAAAGGCGTTCAGCAACGACAAAGCGGGACTAAGAAGTCACGCGAGCGGGAATCGATGTCCGGATTTGTCCCTTATGAAGAAGATGTGTCGAGCATACTCTTTTCCTCAAGACAAGAAAAAGAAGATACTTGACCTCGCTATAAGACATCAAATGATTACACTGCCGGAATCTAAACACCCCGAGTAAGCAGGAGAAGTCTCTCACCCAGACTACTGCTCTTATCACCGAGCAGTAGGACATCCTCTCGAAGATTGCATTACCTTCAAGAACTGGGTCGAAGATTAATATCAGCTCGGCAAGTTCGCTCTATCCGACAGTTGGAGGATAACTCCGCCGCAAAAGCATGAACCAAAATCCACGAGGATAGAACCAGATCAACATCGGTCGTGGAAGCGAGCTCGTACTTGTCATATGATAACACTATCAGAAGAAGAGCCTGAGGATAGGGGTGACCTCCCCTGGTGCTTCGAAAGCAATGATGACGAGGTGATCTCAGAGTTTCCACCGGCGCCAAAAAAGCTGGAAGATGGAATACATACCACTGCAGATAACCTCAAGAAGATTGATTTGGGAATGGCAAGCGACTCGTGACCTACATTCGTCAGTGAGCTGCTATCTGAAGAAAGGGTGGCTGCGTTAAAAGACGTGCTTATGCGGCATAGAGATTGCTTTGCATGGAACTATTCCGAAATGCCAGGATTAGATCCAGAGATTGCGGTCCACAAATTGATGATATCCCCAGACGTCAAGCCAATCAAACAAGCACCGAGAAGTATGCGGCTCGAGCTTGAGATGAGCATCAACGCTGAGGTCAAGAAGCTGATCGACTCTGGCTTCATCCAAGAAGTACAGTATCCTGATTGGATCGCCAACATCGCCCCGGTGATGAAGAAAAATGGGACGGTGCGCATCTGTGTGGACTTCCGGGATCTCAATAAAGCTTGTCCAAAGGATGACTTCCCAGTACCGGTCACCGAGCTGATGATAGACAATACGTCCACTCACGAAGTCTTCTCCTTCATGGACGGATCGTCGGGATACAATCAGATAAAGATGCATCCTGAAGACCAGAAGCACACTGCTTTCCGGACCCCTTTGGGTATATTCTGCTACAAGGTGATGCCCTTCGGTCTAAAGAACGCCGGTGCCACCTATCAGAGGGCCACGACGAAGATCTTTGATGACCTCATACATGAAATCATCGAATGCTATATCGACAATCTCGTGGTTAAAAGCAAATCATATAAGGAACATCTCGAGCATCTGAAGATCGTATTTCAACGCCTTCGGCAATACAACTTGAATATGAACCCTCTCAAATGCGCGTTCGGGGTGTCCTCGGGCAAATTCCTAGGATTCATCGTCCGACACCGAGGCATCAAGATAGATCTGTCAAAGATCAAGGCAATTATGGAGATGCCCCCGCCAAGGACTCTCAAGCAATTGCGGTCTCTTCAAGGGAAGCTCGCGTATATCCGGCGATTTATAGCCAATCTTTCAGGCAAGTGCCGCCCTTACAGTCACCTAATGAAGAAGGGAACTCCGTTCGTCTGGGATCATAAATGCCAAGGCGCACTGGAAGAAATCAAGCAGTATCTGCAGAACCCGCCAGTGCTGGCCGCTCCGGTCAAAGGAAAGCCTCTTATTCTTTATACAACAGCCCTCGAAGGTTCCTAAGGCGCATTATGGGCACAAGAGAATGACCAAGGGAAAGAAAGGGCTCTCTATTACTTGAGTCGAGTTCTCCTGGGGGCAGAAAGCAATTACTCTCCCATCGAAAAACACTGCGTGGCGTTGATTTTCGCGATAACGAAACTCCGGCACTATGCATTGGCGCATGAAGTCCGTCTCATATCGAAGGTGGATCTTCTCAAGTATTTGATGTCAAAGGCCATATTGACGGGGCGACTCGCTAAATGGGCCTTGCTCTTGATGGAGTTCTCAATAACTTATCAGCCTCTTAAGGCAGTGAAAGGCCAGGCCATCGCCGACTTCCTCGCTGATCATCCAATACCTGCCGATTCCCCTCTGAATTGCGAACTGCCAGACGAACATGCGTTTGACACGATCGACGGAAGTGATACCCGGTGGGAACTTTATTTCGATGGAGCATCCTCCATGAAGAAGCGCAAACAAAACACCCCCATAATTAAATCGGGGGTAGGCCTCATCTTCGTAACCCTACAAGGAAGGATAATGCGCTTCGCCTTCTCCTTGACAGAGCCGAGAACGAACAATGAAGCCGAGTATGAAGCTTTGATAGCAGGCCTCGAGATCTCCATCGATATGGGAATTGAAAACCTCCTCATATACGGGGATTCCCAGCTGATCGTTAGTCAAGTAAATGGCGATTACCAAACTTGCAAACCAGAGTTGGTGAAGTACGGCGAAAAGGTGCAGCAACTGATGAACTAAATTCCTTCCTACACTTTGGAAAGCATACCGCGTGCGGAAAATAGCAAGGCGGACGCATTAGCCAAGCTCGCTAAAGAACTGGCTGATGAGAACCTCGATGACGTAAGAATCGTGGTACAAAGCTGTCGGGTCCTCGCACCGGCAAAAATATCTCCGGAATCATCCGAGGAAAAGGAAGCGACCGAGCAGACGGCCCTGCAAATAAAAGACCAAGAAACGGTGGTGGATTGGAGAGAAGTCTTTATAGACTACTTCAAATCCCATCGAACGCCTGAAGATGCGTCCTCAAGACATCGGCTCATGAAGCGAGCCCTATCTTTCGCCTTCGTCAATGACACTCTGTATAAGAGATCATTTGATTCCCTGTGGCTGAGATGCCTGGGACCTGAAGAGGTGAAGAGAGTCATCAGGAAGTTCACGATGGACTCTGTGGTTCTTACCAAGTAGGGTCGAAGATGAAGTTGAAGATCAAACGGATGGGCTACTACTGGCCCACGATGATCCAGGACTTCCTCGAATATGCGAAGCAATGCCACTCGTGCCAAATCCATGGGGAATTTATCCATCAACATCCAAATCCATTACACCCGACAGTGGCTAGCTGGCCGTTTGAAATGTAGAGGACTGGCATAATCGGCCCCATTGAACCAGCATTGTCCAGGGGACACCGTTTCATTTTGGCGACGACTGATTACTTCTCTAAGTGGGCAGAAGCAGTACCGCTAAGGGAAGTGAAGATGGAGAATATCCTTCACTTCTTCAAGACGCACGTTATTTATCGATTTGGAACTCCACGACGGATCATATCTGATAACGGGCCAGCCTACAGAAGCCACAAGATCAACCGCTTCGCACAACAGCACAACATAGACTGGAGATACTCCTCAGTTTATAATCCCCAAGCTAATGGTCTAGCTGAGGCTTTCAACAAAACCTTAACAAAGATCGTGAAGAAGACGGTGTCCCGAAATAAGAAAGACTGGCATAAGAGACTGCAAGAAGCTCTCTGGGCATATCGAACTACGTTCAAGACAGCCATGAACACAACGCCGTACACATTGGTATTCGGTACAGAAGTAGTACTCCCCCTCGAGATAGAATTACCTTCTCTACGAGTGGCAGTCCATTACGAGCTAACGGACGAAGAGAATGCTCACCTTTACCTCGAGGAGCTCGATGCCCTTGATGAAACTCGGCTCCTGGCGCAGCAAAATTTGGAAGCTTATAAAGCGAAGATGACACGCTCATATGAAAGATTGACCAGGCCGAGGACATTCCGCCAAGGCGAACTCGTGCTGGTGGTCAAAAGACCCATGATCCCCAATCGCGCCAAGCGGGGAAAATTCGAGCCGAACTATGAAGGCCCGTACATCATAGACAAGGTCTACCAGGGTGGAGCCTATCTACTCATGAACATGCATGGCGAAAGGCCCTTTAGGCCAATTAATGGTCGCTTCCTGAAGAAATACTATGCCTAACGAGTTGCGGCCTAGGTCAATGATAGATGACGACGACTATGTCCTCTCGCTATCTTCCTAAGCCCAAAACTCTATAAGTAGTAGCTGGTTAACGGACCGAAACGTCCTTAAACTAACAGCGGACCGAAACGTCCTTAAACTAACGATGGACCACTATGTCCTAAAACTAGCTGTTGACCGGGATGTCAAGAAGCTACGGCGGATTGCAGCATCCCGAAGCTGATATAAAAAATAATAAATAAAATAAAAATAAAAATAAAAACGTTATGTCCATAAGCAAAATGGGCACGAATGAAAACCTGAAAGGGCTCCGTGAGTAAAAACAGCAGGGCTACCGGCGAGTGTTGTGAAAACCCGAAAGGGCGCAACCTCGTTAAATAAAAAAAAGAGAGAGAAAAGAATAAAAAAAGAGAAAACGGTATGTCCATAAGCAAAATGGGCACGGATGAAAACCCGAAAGGGCTCCGTGAGTAAAAACAGCAGGACCACCGGCGAGTGTTTGTGAAAACCCGAAAGGGCACAACCTCGTTAAAGGACACTTACAAGGTCCTCTCGACCTTGTGAGGAGAAACCATCTGTGTGAGATCCTTACGACTCACAAGGGAGCAACACACTTAGGGATCTCCACGATTTCTAAGGAGAAATTACACTTGTGGGATCCTCACGACTCGTAAGGAGAATCCTCTTATGAGATCCTCACGGCTCATAAGATTTGAAAGTCTTAAGCTACAGAGATCTGAATATGTTCTTAAGCAACCCCCACAACCTCCGATACTGCCCTACAAGCGGTGCATCACTGACCCTTGTATACAATCCACGGGCGCGAATAAACATTTCCCTAACCAAGTCCCACCCGTGACTTGGGATATGTCCATATGGTAAACAACCCTTGTAAGTCCTCTTAATTTATGAGGAGAAAACACTCTTGTAAGATCCTTATGACTTACAGGAGAACATGCACTTAGGAATCTTAGTTATATGTATGCCCTAGAGGCCATTACTGTACATAGGATGTATATTGTAGTGGATGCTGGGACGTATATAGGGAGGACTTTCTTGCTCGACATGATAGTATGCTATCTGGTTGCTCTTTACCTTAACGTGTATACTGATTGTCTCTCTGTTACATGTTGGTAAAGCCCTTAGGATGTGTACTTCACTACCTGGATTATGATGCGGATCATACTAGTGGGGACATGGTAGTCTATAAGTACATCCTTCAAAGTCCCTAGTCGTGGGTGTATCGAGACGGGGCATCGATATACCAGAGTAGACTAGCGTATACCTTCTCGACCCATACAGATGGGCGATGGATGATCCCATATCCATCGGTGTTTGACATCAGAGATGATATACGGGTGCTCAGTAGAGACTGGGTACACTGGACGGACTCGCCGAGAACTCCCAGATGGTATTATACCTCACGTCAGATGGCAGTTCTCTGGTGACACTGGTACAGAGTAGTCTGTTGACCCGAGATCGTCATAGAGTCTTGTGTGGTTCCCACTGTGCTTTGATTTCCATCTTACCACGTCCAAGAGGGCGTGCAAAACGGTGGTTTTTGGGTACAGTCCCGAGTCACATGGAGGCAATGAGCGATAGGAGGGGATTCGTCTCTCCCGGTATAGGGAGTTGATGTTGCGCTGTGTTCGATTGGCTATAACAGGAAATCCCTGGCCAGGGTTGCTGAGATTTACTGGTAAGTGTTACCAGTAGTTTCTCGAACAGTTATAGACCTCATATCGACACGACTTATCGAGCTATTGGGGTCTGACGTTAACCACCCCTAGGCGAGATATGCGACATATCAGACGATCAGACCGGACTGTACGGTAGTGTTACTGGTTGGATTCACTGGAGTGTGAGCGGGCTTGCTCGTCGATCTTCTGATCGCTCAATACCCGGGTGGCCGTTACGTTTAGCAGACCGCTTGCGGCTTGTGGATGTTTGATATGATCATCATCCGCTGCCGGCGTATTGAAGAGTCTTTAGAGTCCTACACAGAGGTTTCCTGGCTCAAGCGAAACGAAATAGGAGCGCATATGAGATATGTGCGGGACCGAGAATGATGCGTGTATGTGATACCGTATTTCATTCTCGCGATGTGACATTGATCAGTTATATGCGATATAGCCGGGTTATCGGATCAAGTGTTGATTCGATGAGTTGTTACTAATGATACCAGTCGGTTATGTGCGACATGACCGGATCATTGAATCAAGTGTTGATTTAGTGATTTAATGCATAATTATATATATTTGATATATTACTTTGCATTAACTAGTATCGGTTCACTTTGAATGGATTTTCTCACTCGGGTGTGCGCATTCCATATACGATATGATTTTGTGCACTTGATTGTATCATGTTTGATGATACATGCTTTTTGGTTAAGTGTATAGTATCAAACTATAGTTAAGTGGATGATTAGGGTTTTTGATTTCCTTATTTATATATTAATCTTTTTCTTTTTGGAAAAAGAATAAGCAAATGAGAAAATGGTGGCAATTTTTGTTTTGTTCATGAAGTTTCATGAACACTTTGACTTTGTCACCATTTTGTCTCATGCTTAACCCTAACCACTCCACTAACCCTAGTTCTCTCTCTACAACTAACCATGGTTCACTTATGATAAGAATGGATTATTCTTTTCATTTTAAATAATTCTCATGAGAATAATCATTCTTTTATCATCTTCTTCTTCTTCTTCTTCAAGAAGCAAAAACCTAGACTTCATCAATGGTGATTGATGGAAATGAGTGAGAAATCCAATTCTAAAGTCTACCCACTTCCTATTTCTTCATCCTCTACCTCTTGCCAAATAGTAGAGTGTGTTTCCTTCACAAGTTTACATGGCTTGGTGAAGGTGGAGCTTGATTTAGCGATGCCTCGACGTAGATCATCTTCGGCATGGACATGGACGACCTAGCTCGCCTATTCTCCGATGAAGCCGACGCTAGAGCCCGGATTCTTTTTGGACAGCAAAGGACTTCGTTGCGGAGCTATGGAGGTGGAGCACCGGATCTACAAAGGTTGTATTTCCGTTTACTTGTAGTTAAGTGTTAACTAGTTTACTTTTCGCCTAAACTTTAGCCAACGATCCGTATTAGGGTTTCTCGGCACCTAGATTTTTTGAAATTGGCATGGTTGATGCCTTGTGAGACCTCATTAGGGTGCCTAGGAACCCTACAGTGGTATCAGAGCCTAGCTAGAGGCTTAGGCGAAATCTAGACGGAATTTGAAGTCCGAACGATCCGAAACCCCAACCCTAAAAATGCTCTCTGTCCTTTTTTTAAAAATCTGGTCTTTTTCCAAATTAAAAATATGCAGAAAAATCAGCAGGCTTTTCTATGAATTACTGTGAAATTCGAGAACGTGATTCCACCAATACGCGGCGGAACCGCGGCACAAGCTTGGCTTGTGCGGCGGTTCCGCGGTCTCCTTATCACATCAGCACTTGAAGTTTGCACAGTAATTCGTATTTTTCTGTGTTGGTTTTCCTGGGATATTTTAAATATGACTACAGAGTTGAATTTTCTGGGATTGATTTGGGGATTCGGTGTTTCGATCGGAGTATCAGATTTTGTCTATGTGGCTTTCCGGATAAATTTTAGAATATGTTAAAAAGTTCGACCGGATATAAATACCCAATTTTTCCCCTGTCGGGAAATTTTCAAGTATTGGATTTTTCCGTAGTTTAACGACGTTCTAAGTAGTGCAAGTAACGCGATGGACCCTCTAGAAGACAACAAACCTTAACTCGATTATGTGACCGTCTTGAACTGCCCTTTGAACCTTCGGGTTTGGGGCAGTACGGCGTGCCACATGTGAGGCGTTGGCTTGACCCTTCTACGGCTGGACCGTCGGTACTGAGGCACGAACTGAATGTTGTTAGACTTATTTCATGTGTTGGATTGTATCGGGAAAACTTGGGTGTTCGATTGTTCGATCGGAAAGTTTAACATTTTCTGTTTATCTGGAATGTGATACAATAATTGGAATTCACAAATAGTTATGAGATAACGGAATGAATATTATAAACATAACAGTTTAGTCTCACTTGATCGGTTGCCACGGAATTTTGATGTGATCAAAAGTCCGTCGCAATCACGTAGCGTACGTGGATACATGCCGATAAACTTAATAGACAGCCTCGCTCCATAGCCCCGACCAAGTGACTGTAGGAGAACCCCGTCGCCGAAAGCATCCGTTCGGGTGCTCGCGGTAGCGGTGTTCCGCCTTGGTGCACTTCGTCGACTGTATAGGGGGTGCGGCCGTCTACTGAAGTTTGCGACGAGCATTCGATCAGGATGTCGGGAATCTTGTTGAATTGCTCGACTTGATATTGAAAAGTGTTTTCGATTTTGAGACTAAAATGCGGGGTTTATAATTGTTAGGCATGCGATGTCTAAGTAATTCATTTGGTCAGGCATGCGATGTCTGAGGTGGTTGCGGATTCCAACTGTTGTAGTTTTACACTTTCTTTTCTGTGACCGTAAGTGTAATATGTGATATCGCCGGTTTCGTTGCTATATGTCAACGACAATTGGGATACGCACATTTACTTACGTTGATGACATATGATGTTATGTGTTGCTGGATATGTTATATTGGATCGTCGTGTTTGAATAGCCGGGGGTTTTTATGTGAGATGAGTGTTTTTCATTTTCATTCATGTAAAAACTTGTATGTAATATTCTTTCATTGGGGCACTTCTAGGTTGCGGAAGTTGTCACCGTTTGTATATTATTTACTTTTCCGCACTAGGATAGACCCAAGGAGGAGGGCACAAGTAACCGGGTTCTGGAGTCCAGTGGGAGACCAACTCGAGGAGTCGAGTCCGGGTCTCCTAACTCCAGAATTGGTAGGGTTGCTTGCTGCTCTCGTAGGGGTCTAGGGGTGTGGGTTTGGCTATTCATCACGACCGTGGAATCCGTGTTTTATACTGGCTCGTATTGAAAACACGGACGTCCTAGTATATCCAATATTTCATATGATTCTTCTGCTGCGATATCTGTGATGTGATCATGTGATGTTCTGTGATAGATACAATATATAGTATATATGATATATTATATAGACGTTACTTATGTTTTACACCCGTGCTAGCCCTGCCCCGCTCTGCCGTTAGTTACCTAACCTAACGGTGCACGAGGGGACATCGAGGCGAATGCGGATGGCATAAGTGTACGTCGTATTTATCTGTGATGTTTAGGTACTTAAATGATGGGACTTCATTAATATGATTAATGAAAGAAAAAGAAACCTAAGATGTTGTAGAATCGAATTTCAAAATAAAACAGGTAGCTACAGTTCTTGCTTTGCATAGCGGTATATATGATATATCCTGCACCTTATTCGATAAGGAAAGGACCGAGATCCCTTCACCGGGAGTGACTCCTTTAGCAATAACTGGCAGATGCTACACACTCGGTTTGTCTTTTGATTGCTTTTAAGAGTTCTGCTTTGTACAGTGATATATATGATATATCCCGCACCTCATTCGACGAGGAAAGGACCGACGATCCCTTCACCGGGAGTGACTCCTTTAGCAAAACTAGAAAAGCCTAAAAAACACTCCATTTCAAAATTCATTTGATTCTACAACGATATCAAGTTCATTACGCAATAGGTTTTCAGAAAAACCTGTCGTAGCCCTCCGTCATTTCAGATAAGTAGTAGTTAGTATTCGTGCTACGTTTGTTGGCCTGCGTCAAGGCGTAGTGTGCGGTAGCTAACTGGTGCTTATCTGCATAAGCATATGATGTGATTGGATTAGGGTAGTCGTGTGACTTTGTTGGCCTGCGTCAAGGGTCGTGCGGGTGGGTTTAATTCAATCAGGAAATGACGGGTTGAACTTGACTAGCGGACTATGGTTTGTTGGCCTGCGTCAAGGTCATAGGACGCTAGGGGCAAAATATTATCGGGAATTTCAAGTGTTGAAATTTGCAATGAGATTGCATACCTTCTATGAGATAGTTGGATCCCGATACCCGCTGCGAGTAAGAGTTACTCCTGGGAGAGTTTTACACGTTACAATTAGCCGATCAAGTAGGTGTCTAGAAAGGTGTCAACGGGGTTACGCCTCTGGGAAAACGAGGTTTACATTAATTAGGTTCGTGCGAAAGCACGGGGGACCTCCCTCAAAGTATCGACACTGGCCTGGCTGAAAGATTGGCGAACTTGTAGTGTGTAATTAATCCCGGCTAGTCTTTCCTTTTAGGGTTTGAAGGAAGATTTGATAAAAAGCAGTGGGAGCCATCCTGATTAGATAAAATAATAACCAATCTATTCTTGCAAGAGCGCACGCTGAGTGTTTTCTTCTCTCTCTCTCCAGGTAGCGACCATATCACGCCTTAATCAAGATAATAATACGGATTTTTGACCGAACCCGCTTGTTATACTGAGCTGGGGAACGTTGGTCCCGCTCCAACTTATAATTGTTATAAAACAGAGCAGGAAATTGGGGATTACCAGAATTCCCGTGCCGCCCAAACGAAGAGAGTGCATGATGATGCATCATCTTCGGGTGTGTTCATTATACAGAACCGTTTCTCAGTATCCTCTACGTCCTGGGTATGTGATACCAGATCAGGATCCCAGATATGTAATCTGTTACATAGGGCTACAGAAAGGTAGAAAAACTGAGAACGGGTGATAAGTTTCATGAGACAGAAAACGGGGCAAGAGTTGCAGCCAAGTCTGTCGGTCACTGTCACCCTGTATTACCAATACATTGATTCTGAATGAATGTTATTAGATACCGAACCTGATATACCAAATCATATCACTCTCTTTGTTAGAAAAGAAAGGATATAATTTTGTATTGATGGATAATGTTTTGAACATTTCCTATATCAAAAGTTGATCGGTTCAGGCACGTTATCTAAAAGCATTGATGTTCTAAATCAAACTACAGTTCTTAGTATATGGAACACACACAAGAGGAAGAGTTCAGAAATGAACGAATCCTTCTTGAGGTATTGTAGACTAGGTCAGATCAATGCGACCCGACTGGCTAGAGTTACATAAAGATGCATATTTAAATTAGTTTGAATTTACATCTTGTGAAACTCGCCAGTCATGTCACAAAGATAAGATGACCACAGCTCTGTTTATTGGAAACAGAGAAAGAGTTAGTAAACTCTTGGGATGATACATGTTGATGTATGTAAGGTCCCCTGTCTACACATGCCAAGACCGGTTCTTTATACTTCATTATATTCTCTGATAATCTCTCAAGATTCAGTCATATGTTCCTGTTGAAACATGAGTCCGAACCTTTTGAGATATTCACAGAATATAAGCTAGAAGTAGAGAACCAAAATACGGGTATAAGTATTATGTCCTATGATGAGATCAAGGAGGAGAATACTTGAGCACGGAACTCCTGGACTATTCTAAAGGAGAATGAGATTCTCTCTCAGCATTACTCCTCTGTATACACCATAGCACGATGGTATATCAGGGCGGAGCAATCACACCCTATATGATAAGGTGTGCTCTATGATGAGTACTACTGAGTTACCTATTTCCTTTTTGGGAGTTATGCACTTGAGAAGCTGCATACCTATTGAATAGAGTTCGAATCAAATCAGTTGCCTACCACTTCATATGTGATATAGAAAGGGAAGAGCCCATATCTTAAGTTAGTTAAGATTTGGGGTTGTCCGGGCTATGTCTAAAAGCATAATCCGGACAAGCTCGAGGCAAGGTCTGTAATGTAGAACTGGAAAGGTTCCAGCCATACAAACTGCAGCTGATGATTTGGTAGATCCAAAGGATTCAGTAGATTCCAACGAACCTCAGCCTCTCCGCCGATCTAGTAGGGTTCCTCACCCACCTGAGAGATACTTCTATTTCTCTATGACAGTGGGAGCGAGGATTGCATCATGAGATGATGACCCAACTAGTTTCGAGCTGGCCATCAGGAGTGGGACTCTGTAAGAATGGCTGGATGCTTAGCGATCTGAGATGGAATCCTAATACACCAACAAAGTATGGACTTTGGTTGCTATATCTGAAGGGTTAAATCCCCATCAGGAGCAAGTATATCTTGAGAAGATTACTTGGTGTAGATGGAAAAGTTAAGACTTTCAAACCTAGACTTGTTAAAGGTTTTCGTCATCGACCAGGCGTGGATAATGATGAAACCTTTTCAAGTATCTACGCTTAAGTCCATCCAGATCCTACTTACCACGGCTACATACCATGACTACGATATCTGGTGGTTGGGTGTCATGACTGCTCTTCTAAATGATATTTTGGAAGAGAGCGTCTATAAGTACACAGCCAGAGGGCTTCGTAGACAGTGGCAGTAGCGGAAACGTGTGCAAGATGTTTTATGTGATAAATCAGGCATCGCGGAGTTGGAACATCTGTTTTGATGGATTAGTCAAAGAAGTTGACATCATCAAAATGGTAGATGAACCTTGTATAAACAAAAAGGTAGTAGGGAGTATGGTGACGATCCTCGTAGAGTACGTGGATGCCATACTTTTGATAGGGAAAGAGTTTCCTATGCTACGCTCGATCAATCTCCGCTTATCACAATGACTCTCCACATAGGATCAAAGTGATACCTACTAAATCCTAGGTTTTGGATCTATGAGATAGATCTAAATGGATGTTAGGATTCTCACTAGTTGTAGTGAGAAGGTATCAATCGACCCTGGGGAGAATCACTGGAAGTGTTCCATGGTGATAAAGACGACTGAGTGTCAGTCACAGGCATTGTCTTTACCCTCAATCGAGGGACGGTATGTTGGAAGAGTTCCAAGCTAGATACCGTGGCATACTAGACGATAAAGGCTGGATACATCGCTATTTAAGATGCTACCAAAGAGGCTGTTTGGGTGTATATTGGTTCATGAGATGAACTATGTTCCTCCCATTGTGTGACAATGGAGTTGTGGCTTATGCCAAGGAACGCCGGTCCCATCAGTGATCCAGACATATTCTAAGGCAGTATCACCTGATCATGGAGATGGTTGATCTCCAGGGAGATCGAGGTTAGGAGAGTAGACTCAGAGGACAACACAGCGGATCCACTCACAAAGGCCTGTTCCCAGAGAGAGACTTTTATGGGATGGTTGAGTATGAGATACTACAACCACTGCTACAGATGGCCCTAGTGCAAGTGGGAGATTGTTAGTTATATGTATGCCCTAGAGGCCATTACTGTACATAGGATGTATATTGTAGTGGATGCTGGGACGTATATAGGGAGGACTTTCTTGCTCGACATGATAGTATGCTATCTGGTTGCTCTTTACCTTAACGTGTATACTGATTGTCTCTCTGTTACATGTTGGTAAAGCCCTTAGGATGTGTACTTGACTACCTGGATTGTGATGCGGATCATACTAGTGGGGACATGGTAGTCTATAAGTACATCCTTCAAAGTCCCTAGTCGTGGGTGTATCGAGACGGGGCATCGATATACCAGAGTAGACTAGCGTATACCTTCTCGACCCATACAGATGGGCGATGGATGATCCCATATCCATCGGTGTTTGACATCAGAGATGATATACGGGTGCTCAGTAGAGACTGGGTACACTGGACGGACTCGCCGAGAACTCCCAGATGGTATTATACCTCACGTCAGATGGCAGTTCTCTGGTGACACTGGTACAGAGTAGTCTGTTGACCCGAGATCGTTATAGAGTCTTGTGTGGTTCCCACTGTGCTTTGATTTCCATCTTACCACGTCCAAGAGGGCATGCAAAACGGTGGTTTTTGGGTACAGTCCCGAGTCACATGGAGGCAATGAGCGATAGGAGGGGATTCGTCTCTCCCGGTATAGGGAGTTGATGTTGCGCTGTGTTCGATTGGCTATAACAGGAAATCCCTGGCCAGGGTTGCTGAGATTTACTGGTAAGTGTTACCAGTAGTTTCTCGAACAGTTATAGACCTCATATCGACACGACTTATCGAGCTATTGGGGTCTGACGTTAACCACCCCTAGGCGAGATATGCGACATATCAGACGATCAGACCGGACTGTACGGTAGTGTTACTGGTTGGATTCACTGGAGTGTGAGCGGGCTTGCTCGTCGATCTTCTGATCGCTCAATACCCGGGTGGCCGTTACGTTTAGCAGACCGCTTGCGGTTTGTGGATGTTTGATATGATCATCATCCGCTGCCGGCGTATTGACGAGTCTTTAGAGTCCTATACAGAGGTTTCCTGGCTCAAGCGAAACGAAATAGGAGCGCATATGAGATATGTGCGGGACCGAGAATGATGCGTGTATGTGATACCGTATTTCATTCTCGCGATGTGACATTGATCGGTTATATGCGATATAGCCGGGTTATCGGATCAAGTGTTGATTCGATGAGTTGTTACTAATGATACCAGTCGGTTATGTGCGACATGACCGGATCATTGAATCAAGTGTTGATTTAGTGATTTAATGCATAATTATATATATTTGATATATTACTTTTCATTAACTAGTATCGGTTCACTTTGAATGGATTTTCTCACTCGGGTGTGCGCATTCCATATACGATATGATTTTGTGCACTTGATTGTATCATGTTTGATGATACATGCTTTTTGGTTAAGTGTATAGTATCAAACTATAGTTAAGTGGATGATTAGGGTTTTTGATTTCCTTATTTATATATTAATCTTTTTCTATTTGGAAAAAGAATAAGCAAATGAGAAAATGGTGGCAATTTTTGTTTTGTTCATGAAGTTTCATGAACACTTTGACTTTGTCACCATTTTGTCTCATGCTTAACCCTAACCACTCCACTAACCCTAGTTCTCTCTCTACAACTAACCATGGTTCACTTATGATAAGAATGGATTATTCTTTTCATTTTAAATAATTCTCATGAGAATAATCATTCTTTTATCATCTTCTTCTTCTTCTTCTTCAAGAAGCAAAAACCTAGACTTCATCAATGGTGATTGATGGAAATGAGTGAGAAATCCAATTCTAAAGTCTACCCACTTCCTATTTCTTCATCCTCTACCTCTTGCCAAGTAGTAGAGTGTGTTTCCTTCACAAGTTTACATGGCTTGGTGAAGGTGGAGCTTGATTTAGCGATGCCTCGACGTAGATCATCTTCGGCATGGACATCGACGACCTAGCTCGCCTATTCTCCGATGAAGCCGACGCTAGAGCCCGGATTCTTTTTAGACAGCAAAGGACTTCGTTGCGGAGCTATGGAGGTGGAGCACCGGATCTACAAAGGTTGTATTTCCGTTTACTTGTAGTTAAGTGTTAACTAGTTTACTTTTCGCCTAAACTTTAGCCAACGATCCGTATTAGGGTTTCTCGGCACCTAGATTTTTTGAAATTGGCATGGTTGATGCCTTGTGAGACCTCATTAGGGTTCCTAGGAACCCTACAAGGAATCCTCACGAATCCTAAGGAGAAAACACACCTACGAGATCCTCACGACTCCCAAGGAGAAATACCTTTATGAGACCCTTACGGCTCATGAAGTCAAAAGCCTTAGTCGACAGGACCCTAACCCTGTTCGCTAAGCCACCTTTGTTCAATATCGATAGAGGCAAATGATGATTCGCTCCTGGCAATATCCCAGTTGTAGCGGTACTGATGCCGAAATCGGTGTCTAATTCCAAGCTTGCAGCGAAAAGCCAGCAAGCCACACATGCATACGAAATAGCCGAAATGATGGGGCAACTTGCAACAAAATCAGCAAGTAAAAAAAATGTATGCTTGCAAAATAGCCGAAATGATTGGGCGACTCGCAATTAAAAGCAGCGAGTAGAAAAAATAAAATAAATAGCCGAAATGATTGGGCACCGCGAAAAATAGCCGAAATGATTGGGCACCGCGAAAAATAGCCGAAATGATTGGGCAATCGCGACCTTCGCGATATAAAAGCTGAAATGATAAAGCATCGCGGAAAGAAATAAAATAAAAATAAAAATGAAATTTACGCCCTACAGGTGATGTTACATCAATCCCTGTATACAATCCAGGGGCGCTAATAAAGAAGGGATCGCACTCCTTCTCTCCCAGGTTTCATCAGAAGAAGAAGCCAGGTTTCAATGAGTCACAGATAGCCTGAAGATCATCTCAACATTCGTATCAGCAGACACAACATCAAGCAAAGCGGAACGGCGGCAACTCCGAGTTCCATGACTCGGTGGTATACAGATGACCTAGAGTCAAATCCCAACTCCATGAAATGCGGATATAATCGACAAAATTCCTGGTTACGTGGAACACGGATAACGTTACTTCTAACCCTATGGAAAACGTCCAGAGCGGATCCTGGTCCTCGCAGAGCACGGCAGTGAACCCATGTGAAGCATCCAGAGCGGAGCCTAGTCCTCGCCGAACACGGCAGTGAACCCGTGGGAAGCATCTAGTGCAAATTCGTGGGTACGTGGAACATGGATAACGTCACTTCTGACCCGGAGGAAAATGTCCAGAGCGGATCCTGGTCCTCGCATAGCACGGCAGTGAACCCGTGTGAAGCATCCAGAGCGGAGCCTAGTCCTCGCCGAACACGGCAGTGAACCCGTGGGAAGCATCTAGTGCAAATTCCTGATTACGTGGAACACGGATAACGTCACTTCTGACCCCGTGGAAAACGTCCAGAGCGGATCCTGGTCCTCACAGAGCACGGCAGTGAGCCCGTGTGAAGCATCCAGAGCGGAGCCTAGTCCTCGCCGAACACGGTAGTAAACCCGTGGGAAGCATCTAGTACAAATTCCTGGTTACGTGGAACACGGATAACGTCACTTCTGACCCCGTGGAAAACGTCCAGAGCGGATCCTGGTCCTCGCAGAGCATGGCAGTGAACCCGTGTGAAGCATCCAGAGCGGAGCCTAGTCCTCGTCGAACACGGCAGTGAACCCGTGGGAAGCATCTAGTGCAAATTCCTGGTTACGTGGAACACGGATAACGTCACTTCTGACCCCGTGGAAAACGTCCAGAGCGGATCCTGGTCCTCGCAGAGCGTGACAATGAACCCGTGCGAAGCATCCAGAGCGGAGCCTGGTCCTCGCTAAACACGTCAGTGAACCCGTGAGAAGCATCCAGAGCAAACATTGGACTGTGGAGTCCTTAAATCCACGGACTATGATGTCCTTAACCTCGACCGTGATGTCTTAAAACTAACAATCAACCCCAAAGATTTCAAACTGATTCTACCTTGGTTCAAGGGTACATCTCTTCACTCCTTTGATATTTGTCGTTGTAATTCCTCAACGTCTTCAAAGAGGTGACGGGTCCCAGTAACCACACATTTCGCGGACTGTGAAGTCCTTAAAACTCACGGACTATGATGTCCTTAACCTCGACCGTGATGTCTTAAAACTAACATCGGACTGTGGAGTCCTTAAATCCACGGACTATGATGTCCTTAACCTCGACCGTGATGTCTTAAAACTAACATCAGACTATGGAGTCCTTAAATCCACGGATTATGATGTCCTTAACCTCGACCGTGATGTCTTAAAACTAATATCGGACTGTGAGGTCCTTAAACTCATGGACTATGATGTCCTTAACCTCGACCGTGATGTCTTAAAACTAACAACGGGCTGTGGAGTCCTTAAATCCACGGACTATGATGTCCTTAACCTTGACCGCGATGTCTTTAAACTACGGTACCCTGGAAAGTATCCGCAACAACCCCTGACTCCGTGAAATACGGATAAAGGCAACTTCGCCCATCACTTGCGGGTCCTCACGACTCGTAAGGGAGTAAATTCTCTTGTGAGGTCCGTACGACTCTCAAGAGAAAACATACTTAGGAATCCTCATGATTCCTAAGGAGAAAACGCACCTGCGGGATCCTCTCGACCTGTAGGGAGAAAATACTTTATGAGACCCTCACGGCTCATAAAGTTGAGAAGTCTTAGGTGACAGATCCTAACTCTGTTTTCTAAGTCGCCGCCACTCTACAAAAAGCATAAGATTGACAGTTATATACTATCTACGGATCGTACTTGCTAAAATCGCAGGGCAAACAACACAGCAAGAAAGAAGAAAGCAGAGAAATGACACAAGACATTATGAAGAATGTATATCTTTTATTCATGAATTCAATTGAGTACAAGTTACATCGTGTTAAATAATAAAAGAAACAAATACATTTTATTTACAATTACAAATGATACAAAATGATTCATGGAGAAGGAAGCGTTTTTAACAAATCTGCAAGTTGCCCTCGCATTTCCTTTAGCGCCTTCTCCTGATCGGCTGCCGCGGCCAACTCTGCTTCCACCTGGGCCCGCTGCTGCAAGTAGGATGAAAGTTGTTCTTCGACGGCTCGCCGAGTTGCTTCACAACCTTGGGCATCACGCTCAACGATATCAAACTTCCGCTTCAATGTTAATCCGTCGGAAATACTTTGCAGGAGGCCCTCGAAGATAGCTTTAACCCGAGCAGCGTTCGCGTCGACCTCAGCACGCAGTCGAGCAGACTCGCTCGAGATCTCTTTGCATTCCCTCCGCCTTAAAGCCGCTTTTTGTTCAAGATTGCGGAAGTAAGAAGCGCTCTGCTCGATCCATTCCGCCCGTTGAGTACTCGTGGCTAAAATCTCGGGGGCAGGACGCATAAGCTCTAGCTGATGCAGGCGGGCCTCGATCTCCCTGCAGTGATTAACCCAAGACTCAACGACGCCTTCATTATGAAAATTTACAAGCGTCGCCAGCATCTGATTAACCTCAGCAGCAAAATCTGCGGCAGATGCAGGAGCCTCTGCGTCAAGCTCCTCGACGCATCAGCTCAGCATACTCAAACTCATCGCAGCACCCTTTGAGGATGGACGTCTGGAGAATAGGCCTGCCGACATCATAATGCGGGACTCGAAAGGAGCTGGAACCAGAGAGATAGCTACAAAACAAATCATAATCAGATGACAGACCTAAAAAATGCAAGAGATTCATGAACAATGGAATTTACTATACCAGCTGCAGCAGACGGCAAAGCTGGGAGGATCGGTGGCGCAACCGATCTTTTATCTCCTCCTTCGATCTGTAGCACTGCAATCAGGGTAAGGAAAGATCAGAAACAATTTCATTATTGGAAAAAGAAAGAGCATTAATTGAAGACTATACTCACCAGCGCCACTGGAGGAAGCAAGCTCCGACGGGAAGGAGAAGTGTAGGTGCAGCACCTGGTACAGGTGATCAAAAAGTACTCCTGCAAAAACGCAATAGTACAACATCAGTACATAAATTATGCAGCCAAGATAAGACTGATGGGTCGCAAATCCATACCTTCCAACATCTGCGACGATACGAAGGAGGGTAGAGAGGTGGCCACCGTCAGGGCGGTAACGGACGGCGCTCCCTCAAGTAAAGTGGCATCAGCACTAGCCGCACCTGCGTTAGAAAACAAGATAAACTTTATTAGGAAAGATTGCGGAATAGAAGAAGGGCGGTAACCCAAGATTTACCTGAAAAACCGCCGGCCAGGGCCCTAACGAGGGCGTTGCTTGATGTAACGGTGGCGTCATCCTCCTCCATTGGGACGGTCTCACCTCCCGTTGCCTCATCGCCCGACTCTATAGGAGCCGTCGTCACGCTCGCGACGCCGGAAGACGACAAGGAGCCGTAAGCGGGGAGTGCGATGATTGGAGCGGCGCCTGATTCTTGAGAAAGAGCGGCCGTCTCGTGCTCAGCGATCATACCTGTCACGCCCCGCTTCCCAAAATACGGGATACGAGGGATTGACAGGGCCAGCCATGCTCCTACGGTCAAGGAAAGTCCTACCGTAGTCACACTTCGGCTTCTAGTTTTTCATGGTAAACAGTAAATGATGCACAGGTAATGAGAAATGCAGTAACTGGATGAAACAATGTAAAGAACTGACCTGATGGGAAACCAAGGATATAACTCTGAATAGCAAGTCGAGGTGTCTGTGATATACGTCTAGTCCTGGTCCAGGCTAAATCTTCTCCTCAAACTGAGCATGCATACTCAGGTCGTCAGAGCGACACAATAGCAGTATAATATATAAATTCATGTGACAATTCTAACAGTGATAATAGATATGTATAACAGTAGATCAATGGCAGTATGGGTATGAACATGCAGTAATCAATGCAGCGGAACAGTAAAAGTAGTAGAATGATATGCCACGTATGTCAACACAGTAAGTAAGGTAATCAATGCCAGTATCCCTATCAGTCTCTAAGTCTCACTGTACAGGTCACTAAGCCTATCGTCAGTCCAAGTGTGAGAGTCAACCACTCGCGAGTGTCCACCACCGAAGGGTAGAACCCAAGGGCAAGGGACCACGGGCCCAACATGTATATCACGGTAATAATCATGTACCCTGTAAATCTCCATATATCTCCCTAAATATATAAGCCGGCATGGGACTTCCGAGATTCTGTTGAACTCACACTCAAACTACCCCACACCCCGTGGTCTACATCAAACGCTAACCATAACCCTAAATACCAATCGGTCTGTGACAAGTCTGCACGAGAACTGGAGGCAGGACCTCCATCAAGCACGTCCCGACTAATACCTAAGATAAATGGCAGTGTCTGGTGCCTTATCTGTAACACCCGTGCAAGAGCTTCCATAAGTGTCCCATACCACTTATAGTCACACGTACACGCGTCCCACAGACGTCGACAATGCAATAGAGTAATAGGGTTCACTGATTGTGCACAAGTACGTATCACTTTCACTTATTCACTGATACACGAACACTAACGTACTTGCCACAATCATCACTAATACCTAACACTGGGTAATGCACGTTATCACTGGTTATCAATGCAGTGACATGTGTATGATATGATGCGTGAACAGTATATACAGCATGTTTATGATGTCCTGAATCAATAATCTACCACTTGCATAATTTATTATAAATCATACGGTTACAATTTAGTGAAACGATGAATGGGGAATAAATAGTATGTTCAATTATCTATCCAGAGAATTTAGTTTCACTCCAATCGGGTTTCAGGATCACTAATTATAGCCATTTCATTTTAAGCGTTTACGGCTGGAAATCCGTTTTCAGAATCGGAAGTCCGTTTCGCAACGCATTTTAATCCCAGTTGGGATCAGAATTTAGCGATACTACAGTTGAATGAAATCTAGATTTTTTAGTAAGGTTTTCAACACAATAGACGGATCTTCGATCGCGTCTGTACATCAGGAGATATACACTGTTCAATACTAGTATGTCAGTTCTGATTCTGCTGGGACTGTTATGCGTCCCGATCTTTTAAATTACAGATTAAATAACAAACGATAACGAAAGAGGATGAAACCACTTGGGTTGTCTAGCTAACAGATTCACCTATAATAAACAGCAGAGTTCCACAACCTACGAGTTAAGTAAACAGGGTGGTATTCATTACGGGACAGTAAACAACAACTGGGGTCGCTCTGGACTGCAGTCCAGAGTCGCGCTCCGATTCAAATATTGTCATAGTTTAAGTACAGAAACAAGTAGAAATTTACATAGGGTTATATTTCGTCGAGTCGTCTTCGATTTAAGTCCTCGAACGCATCATTTCAGTGTGTATATAATTTATGGTAATTTTAACGGTTTTCAGGTACAAGAAGATTCCAGTTTTACGAGTAAACTTGGGGGTAGTCGTTTTAGTCGTTAATGGTCATATTATCCAACGAAATTCACATACTAGATTCACAGCCATACGGGCCAGATTATACAATTGAGTTCCGTCAAAATAAATGATGATTTCCTATGAGAACATGCATCGAACAGATATGACACCTAATTGATCTAAAATTGTAACTTTATGATTTAAGTAATTTAAGATTGTAACTTGAGTAATTAGCATGTAAGCAAATAAAATACTTGCCTGGGAACGTCTCGGGGTTGTACGGTAGCAGCGGCGACGACCGAGACAGCAGTGATCGACGACGTATGAAAAGTGCTCGATGAAATGCCAAAGCTTGAATGTTTTGTGGTGATCTCGACTCGGCTTGTGGGGGCGAGGGTGGTTGCAATGAGGTGGAGGTTGCTGGGGGGGTTCAGGTGAGGTTCTCGGGATGTGGGTTCGAGAGAGGGAAAGTGATATATAGGGAGAGAGAGTGAGAAGTGTAGAGAGAGAGAGAGATAGAGAGAACACAGAGAGAGAGAGGGGGAAGAACAGAGAGGGGGAGATAGCAGGAGAGAGAGAGAGAGTGCAGAGGGAAGGTGAGGGAGAGAGCAGGGGAAAGAGAGAGAGATCAGAGAGAGTTAGAGAGAGAGAGACAAGCAGAGATGATGGCGATAGTGATGATGACGATGGTGGTCGAAGGTGGCACTGGGGTGTCGCTGGTGACGTGAGTGGCCGGCGGTTGGCGCGACTTAGGGTGGTTTCGACGGTGGGGTTGGAGAGAGGAGGCAACGGTTGTAATGGGTGGGTCGGGGAGGTGTAGTGGCGAGGTGAATCTGGTTGGTTCGGGGCTCGCCGGCGTCGTCGGGGTGCAGGCGAGGTTGGTGGTTGGTTTCTCGAGGAGGAGGCAGGGGCTCGATGGGGTTGGTCGACGAACGGGTATGTAGGGATGGTGTCACGGCGATGACAGGGAGGGTGTCGACGCGAAGACGAGAAGATGACGACGAGGTGAAGGCGTGCGACGGTGAGGCAGGTGAGGTGGAGGCGAGTGATGTGAGGGGACGACGGCGAGCGCGACGCGCTGGCGTGAGCGTGGGTTCGAGGGAGAAACGGGAAGGGAAGAAGAGAGAGGGAGTAGTGGGTAGAGGAGAGAGGTGGAGGGCGCACGTCGCGGTAACGTTCGCGAGCGGGGCGCATGACGAGCGGCGACGTGGGCGCAGGCGTGGGCGTCGGCGGAGGCGAGAAGCGTTGGAAAGATAGCCGTTGGGGAGAAGAAAGGGAATAGTGGGCCGGGTCGGGTAGGTGAAGCGGGCTGGGCTTGGAATAAATTTAATAAATACCTTTTTTTATTTAAGAGTTTGGGCTGTGAATGCTTGGGCCGCAGGAAATAAGGTTTTGGGTTTCAATTTTAAATAAAGAAAATAGGTTGGGGCTTAGGGTATGGGCCAGGAATAAAATAGAAGAATTATGGGGAAAAAAAGAGGGCCGGGCTAAAAGAATTTTGATGAAAAGGAAAATAGGCTGGCTGAGAAGAGGCTGGCCCAAAAATAAAATGGAAAATGAATTTATTTAAAAGGGGTGGGCTTGAGTTCTATTAAAAGAAAACTGGGGTTTAGAATGAAATAATTTTTATAAATAAAATTATAAATAAAACACATAAAATTATAAATAAAAATAAATAGAATTTTAGAGTAACAAAATACAGATTTTGGTATAAAAGGGGCTGGGTATTACATCATACCACCCTTACAAAAATTTCGTCCTCGAAATTTAAAAGAAATAACAAGCTATAAAATAATAAGCGAAGAGTTATCATATCGAACACTAATACATAGTGATTTACTTAAAACGGGTGGACAAAAGTTTGAAGGTATATATATGTAAGAACCACATACGAAAGATAGGTCTAATAGGTATAAGGCAGGAACAACTATAAGGGTAAATACATGTATACGAGAATTTAGATAACAATAGCGAATAATAATAATCAAGGCTTGTTCGATAGAATCGAACCCAAATATGTGCACATATAAGTATATTAAAAGTAGCACAGCAGAAATAACAAGTATAAAGTACAACCACTTATAATAGTAATCATAGGCACAATACCCGAAAATGAAATAACGATAATAAAGTAGTGAAAGATTTGTCGGTAGGTTAAAACATTTTAGGATAATGTATCGATCAAATAGTTTTAAAATAATTTAGAAAACTCGTATAGTGAAATTAAGAAACATGGAACAAAATATGCGCGGTGTAAGGTTGCGCTACTGAAAAATAAGGATAATAGTAGTGTACTTATAATACATAAAACGGAGTAATCAATAACACGCACTCTTTGATAAATACAAAATAATGAAAACTAAATTTCGAATAACAGTGTCCCTAAATATAGCTAGGGTAACAGGAAAAATATATAGGGCTAGCTAGGATAGGATTTACAAGGAAGTGTGGCTCATTCAGAAGGTCGGGATGTGACGGCTTGAGACTGAAGATCAAGGAGGTTGGGGTCGGGTCAGCACAGAAAGTAAGGATGAGTAACAAAGGACTACAAGGAGAAAAATATGGGGAGGACAACAGTCGGTACATACGAATCAAAATTTGAAGGGTTAGTTAACTTGGAAATTATCAATTTCCCCTCTCAGAAGGATCTCAAACAAGGTATAGACGAAGGATGAAGGGTGGACCTCTAAAAGATCGGGTGTGGTACTAGTTAATCTGAGTGATGGTCGAAACAGCACAAGATATAGGCGTGGATAGATCTCAGCAGGGAAAAATAATTGTATAGAAGAAATAATCAAGCAGCAAGTGAACTAAGAAGATCGAAAGATTAGCGAACTCAGCAATTTATTTCATTCCAGGAAATTCTAAACAAAGCATTCTTAAAGATGAAAGGTGGCCCTAAACTATACACAGTTTTATTTGGCCAGAGAAGACAACATCTAAAAGAAATCCGGTCAGTCGCGGTTGTGGAGATTCAGCAGGTTGCGGTAGGCTCGTGCACTCAGGCAGGGACGTCCGTTTCCATATCGCCCCGCAGGGATCGCCATTGGGAGTTCTTCCACAGCAGGGTCTTGATCTTTTGGTCCTTCTTCCTCGGATGGAGCTTCTTCATTGAGGTCCGATTCCATATGATTCTCTTCTCCTGGATTCTCTTCCATGGGGTTTTCCTCCACTGGATTTTCTCCTATCGGGTCTTCCTCGGGATCTTCCTCTATCGGGTTCTCTTCAGGGTCTCCTTCCTCTTCGTCTGAATCACCTATCATGTCCAACTCTAGGGCGGCTGCTCCTTCGTCCTCTGAATCGTTGTTTCCGAAATTGACCTGAGGGCCGTTGATCTCATCGTCAGAACTCATCAACGTGTGGTCTAAGGAAACGCATGACTGTGCATCCTCATCTAGATGCGGCGCTGCTCCAGGGTGGGCCATGGCCTGAAAAGAAAGTGTCATGATTAGACAATGGAATACATCAAGAAAATAGCTCAGTGTACGAAGTATAGGAAAATATGCGGTGGTAGGAACTGAAAGATCAGGATTAAAATACTGTGATAATGAATAGTATAAATAAGGAGAAAGCAAGAGAATGATACATATATTACGATTCAAAGTTTTATTGCATTCAACTAAAAATTCAACGGATACAAGATTTCAAACGGAAAGAAATATTCATAAGAGGATGACAACATTATTACTGAAAGTAGAAAACATGAAAATTCTTCTTTGACTACTAGAACGTTGCATTCTCGTCGCGTGAGTTGAATTCTGCGCTGGGTCCGCCTTATCCTCGATGTTTGAACCACGCAATAATCATCACTTGGCAGAAGTGGAGAGTGTGGATGAGTCTCATCCTTGTAGCTCCTTCCTTTCTGGGATCAAGAAAATAGCTCAGTGTACAAAGTATATGAAAATATGCGGTGGCAGGAACTGAAAGATCAGGATTAAAATACTGTGATAATGAATAGTATAAATAAGGAGAAAGCAAGAGAATGATACATATATTACGATTCAAAGTTTTATTGCATTCAACTAAAAATTCAACGGATACAAGATTTCAAACGGAAAGAAATATTCATAAGAGGATGACAACATTATTACTGAAAGTAGAAAACATGAAAATTCTTCTTTGACTACTAGAACGTTGCATTCTCGTCGCGTGAGTTGAATTCTGCGCTGGGTCCGCCTTATCCTCGATGTTTGAACCACGCAATAATCATCACTTGGCAGAAGTGGAGAGTGTGGATGAGTCTCATCCTTGTAGCTCCTTCCTTTCTGGGATCAAGAAAATAGCTCAGTGTACAAAGTATATGAAAATATGCGGTGGCAGGAACTGAAAGATCAGGATTAAAATACTGTGATAATGAATAGTATAAATAAGGAGAAAGCAAGAGAATGATACATATATTACGATTCAAAGTTTTATTGCATTCAACTAAAAATTCAACGGATACAAGATTTCAAACGGAAAGAAATATTCATAAGAGGACGACAACATTATTACTGAAAGTAGAAAACATGAAAATTCTTCTTTGACTACTAGATCGTTGCATTCTCATCGCGTGAGTTGAATTCTGCGTTGGGTCCGCCTTATCCTCGATGTTTGAACTACGCAATAATCATCACTTGGCAGAAGTGGAGAGTGTGGATGAGTCTCCTCCTTGTAGCTCCTTCCTTTCTGGGCAACCGTTAATGAGATGTTCGCTGTATCCGCAAATCAGACATTTCCCTTGGGCGCGACGACAATCCCTCTGAAGATGTCCTGGCCTCTTACAATACCCACAACATGGGGTCTTCTGCTGCTTCTGTCGCGGGGAAATAAATTGGCGCTTCATCTTCTTCTCTTTTCCTCGTCTAACGGGGATCCCTTTATGATTGGAGACAACCGCTGGTGCCTGATTCACCTGTCTTCTCAGTCCTTTAGCCAACAAGTCGTTTGTTCGCTCCTGGGCTTCCTTTAGACCTTGCAGTACACTCAGGATCTCAACAGTCTGATTCTGGGGAATGGAGATAGAGGAAGAGTCGTTGGAAGACATGATCCGGAAACAATAATTTTTGAGGATGATATAAGGCACAAGCTATACGAATCAAAATATAATGTGGATTGGACAAAGATTCAAGAGTATCAGATGTGATGAAATTCATTACAAGTGGAAAATCAACTATATGACTCTAAATCACTTAAACAGAGTACGGTAGTGCAACTGTAACCATGTAACCTTGCCAAGTCACCCCAAACCCTAGCGAATGGATAGCTGAACACACGATGTGAATATGGATCAAGAATGACAAGTTTACAACCTAGACCAAGGAATGTCTTAGATTGCCAAGCTATATACGGAAAACTGCAATCCCAATTGAAGCAAAACCTGGGCTCTGATACCAACTAAACCATGTCACGCCCCGCTTCCCAAAATATGGGATACGAGGGATTGACAAGGCCAGCCATGCTCCTACGGTCAAGGAAAGTCCTGCCGTAGTCACACTTTGGCTTCTAGTTTTTCATGGTAAACAGTAAATGATGCACAGGTAATGATAAATGCAGTAACTGGATGAAACAATGTAAAGAACTGACCTGATGGGAAACCAAGGATATAACTCTGAATAGCAAGTCGAGGTGTCTGTGATATACGTCTAGTCCTGGTCCCGGCTAAATCTTCTCCTCACACTGAGCATGCATACTCAGGTCGTCAGAGCGACACAATAGCAGTATAATATATAAATTCATGTGACAATTCTAACAGTGATAATAGATATGTATAACAGTAGATCAATGGCAGTATGGGTATGAACATGCAGTAATCAATGCAGCGGAACAGTAAAAGTAGTAGAATGATATGCCGCGTATGTCAACACAGTAAATAAGGTAATCAATGCCAGTATCCCTATCAGTCTCTAAGTCTCACTGTACAGGTCACTAAGCCTATCGTCAGTCCAAGTGTGAGAGTCAACCACTCGTGAATGTCCTCCACCCAAGGGTAGAACCCAAGGGCAAGGGACCACGGGCCCAACATGTATATCACGGTAATAATCATGTACCCTGTAAATCTCCATATATCTCCCTAAATATATAAGCCGGCATGGGACTCCCGAGATTCTGTTGAACTCACACTCAAACTACCCCACACCCCGTGGTCTACATCAAACGCTAACCATAACCCTAAATACCAATCGGTCTGTGACAAGTCTGCACGAGAACTGGAGGCAGGACCTCCATCAAGCACGTCCCGACTAATACCTAAGATAAATGGTAGTGTCTGGTGCCTTATCTGTGACACCCGTGTAAGAGCTTCCATAAGTGTCCCATACCATTTATAGTCACACGTACACGCGTCCCACAGACGTCGACAATGCAATAGAGTAATAGGGCTCATTGATTGTGCACAAGTACGTATTACTTTCACTTATTCACTGATACACGAACACTAACGTACTTGACACAATCATCACTAATACTTAACACTGGGTAATGCACGTTTTCACAGGTTATTAATGCAGTGACATGTGTATGATATGATGCGTGAACAGTATATACAGCATGTTTAGGATGTCCTGAATCAATAATCTACCACTTGCATAATTTATCATAAATCATACGGTTACAATTTAGTGAAATGATGAATGGGGAATAAATAGTATGTTCAATTATCTATCCAGCGAATTTAGTTTCACTCCAATCGGGTTTCAGGATCACTAATTATAGCCATTTCATTTTAAGCGTTTACGGCTGGAAATCCGTTTTCAGAATCGGAAGTCCGTTTCGCAACGCATTTTAATCCCAGTTGGGATCAGAATTTAGCGACGCTACAGTTGAATGAAATCTATAGTTTTCAGTAAGGTTTTCAATGCAATAGATGGATCTTCGATCGCGTCTGTACGTCAGGAGATATACACTGTTCAATACTAGTATGTCAGTTCTGATTCTGCTGGGACTGTTATGCGTCCCGATCTTTTAAATTGCAGATTAAATAACAAACGATAATGAAATAGGATGAAACCACTTGTGTTGTCTAGCTAACAGATTCACCTGGAATAACCAGCAGAGTTCCACAACCTACGAGTTAAGGAAACAGGGTGATGTCCATTACGGGACAGTAAACAGCAACTGGGGTCGCTCTGGACTGCAGTCCAGAGTCGTGCTCCGATCCAAATATTGTCACAGTTTAAGTACAGAAACAAGTAGAAATTTACATAGGGTTATAGTTCGTCGAGTCGGCTTCGATTTAATCCCTCGAACGCATCATTTCAGTGTGTATATAATTTATGGCAATTTTAACGGTTTTCAGGTACAAGAAGATTCCAGTTTTACGAGTAAACTTGGGGTAGTCGTTTTAGTCGTTAATGGTCATATTATCCAACGAAATTCACATACTAGATTCACAGCCATACGGGCCAGATTATACAATTGAGTTCCGTCAAAATAAATGATGATTTCCTATGAGAACATGCATCGAACAGATATGACACCTAATTGATCTAAAATTGCAACTTTATGATTTAAGTAATTTATGATTGTAACTTGAGTAATTAGCATGTAAGCAAGTAAAATACTTTCCTGGGAACGTCTCGGGGTTGTACGGCAGCAGCGGCGACGACCGAGACAGCAGTGATCGACGACGTATGAAAAGTGCTCGATGAAATGCCAAAGCTTGAATGTTTTGTGGTGATCTCGACTCGGCTTGTGGGGGCGAGGGTGGTTGCAATGAGGTGGAGGTTGCTGGCAGGGTTCAGGTGAGGTGCTCGGGATGTGGGTTCGAGAGAGGGAAAGTGATATAGAGAGAGAGAGTGAGAAGTGTAGAGAGAGAGAGATAAAGAGAACACAGAGAGATAGGGGGGAAGAACAGAGAGGGAGAGATAGCAGGAGAGAGAAAGAGAGTGCAGAGGGAATGTGAGGGAGAGAGCAGGGGAAAGAGAGAGAGATCAGAAAGAGTTAGAGAGAGAGAGAGAGACAAGCAGAGATGATGGAGATAGTGATGATGACGATGGTGGTCGAAGGTGGCACTGGGGTGTCGCTGGTGACGTGAGTGGCCGACGGTTGGCGCGACTTAGGGTGGTTTCAACGGTGGGGTTGGAGAGAGGAGGCAGTGGTTGTAATGGGTGGGTCGAGGAGGTGTAGTGGCGAGGTGGTTCTGGTTGGTTCGGGGCTCGCCGGCGTTGTCGGGGTGCAGGCGAGGTTGGTGGTTGGTTTCTCGAGGAGGAGGCAGGGGCTCGATGGGGTTGGTCGACGAACGGGTATGTAGGGATGGTGTCACGGCGATGACAGGGAGGGAGTCGACGAGAAGGCGACGGCGAGGTGAAGGCGTGCGACGGTGAGGCAGGTGAGGTGGAGGCGAATGACGTGAGGGGACGACAGCGAGCGCGACGCGCTGGCGTGAGCGTGGATTCGAGGGAGAAACGGGAAGGGAAGAAGAGAGAGGGAGTAGTGGGTAGAGGAGAGAGGTGGAGGGCGCGCGTCGCTGTAACGTTCGCGAGCGGGGCACGTGACGAGCGGTGATGTGGGCGCAGGCGTGGGCGTCGGCGGAGGCGAGAAGCGCGAGAAAGATAGCCGTTGGGGAGAAGAAAGGGAATAGTGGGCCGGGTCGGGTAGGTGAAGCGGGCTGGGCTTGGAATAAATTTAATAAATACCTTTTTTTATTTAAGAGTTTGGGCTGTGAATGATTGGGCGAACCGATGGGGGTTGTACCTCATGAAGAGCGCCATATCGTTTTGCCTGAACACCAGGAAGCTCGGCCGGATGGAGTATAAGTGAAGAATCTCCCGGGCTTTCAATACGGAGGCCCCGTCCTTGAAACCATCACGCAGCGCCAACACCGCCTTGGAGGTCTCCGGGCCAATGGTCATGACCTTGTCCGTGAAAGAGACGCCCGCTCCGACCATGCGCGGACGAAGAAGTAACCCCCTAGCCTCCCGCGGGGGCGGATTCACAATGGAAGCGCCAATTAACCGCATGACTCTCGGGAGTCTGCACTTCTCATAGAACAAGGGCCTCTTGTGAACACCAAAAACCCCGAGCACATGCATTTCTATCCATGAAGTAAAGTAGTGCATCGGGAGATTAGCGGTTTGCACCCCGGGTTCATTTGCGTCCGCCGCCACGCTGAGTCCATGGTATAGGTGGGCCAACCCGGCGATTCCAATCGACAACTGTATACCAGCCACCATCCGATGCGCTGGATAGAAGACAGACGGCCTCATGTAACGCGGGTGCATGGGGAGCGCGAACCAGCACAGCCATAACCCCAGAAACCCGAGAAAGAAGGTCTCCTCGTCGATGCCCGGGGCGGCGATTTCCGATTAGGGCATGATCGCAACGTCGGAAAGATAAAAACCCTTTTGATCGTCTTCCAATGCTGGTCGACGATCTAAGCCGAAGCTGAAGGGGTCGTCGAGCTTGGCGAACTTTTCGCTCCGCTGCGATAGAATCTCCGGTCGAACAAAGCGGGCGATGAAATCTGCAAAACTAACTCCCCGGCCATCCGATTCCAAATAGAGACTTTCATACATATTCAGCACCCTTACCAGGCTCGGAAACTGTTGCTGAATAGCATTCTCCGGCGTTAGGCCCATTACCAGCGGCTTGGTGGCGAAGACATATTCGTTAGGAGGAAATAACTCTTCATAATGCTCCTCCCTCACCGGCAAACCCGAAATCTCAGAAAATTCTTCCAGGGGGATGGAGACTTCCCTGTCCGTCAGAAGAAAGGTATGGGTGGGGATGTTCCATTGTTCCATGAATGCCTTAACCCACAACGTCGGAGGAATAGGGTACTCAAACAATGAGGCGTAGACTGCGGGGTACAGACCAATCTTCATCAAATGCGTCCTCTTCGCTGACAAGATGTATCTGGCCCACTGCAAATACCCAGCCGGTTGTCGAGGGGTCAATCCGATGTTATAAGGTTGTCCCCAAGGGCGTGACTCACCCTGGTATATGCGCCGCCCCAGAATATCCACGGCTCGCGGCGGCTGCACGGGGATGGCAGCAATCGAAGGCTGAAGAAGATCCTCCGAGTTCCAATTTACGACCTCCACGGCATAGTTCACCGAGGGTGCATCTGCATACGGGATCGATGAGATTGGCTCTGACGGCGTCGCGCAAGAGAAGCTTCGGCGACCCTTGATAATCTCGCTGTACCATCTACCCCACAGGTGAAGGTTCTTATACTCGCGGTCGTAATCCTTAATAAGAGTAAGAACCTCCCGGTCCACTGGTGCCTCAGGGAATCCTCCCTCTGAGCGGAAAAATAGGAACGAAAGATCAGCAGACATGTTGCCTGCAAGAAAAAGCGAAGTTTAATGATCAGTATCATAATTTAATTCCGACGCTTGGTACTTTGAAATTTGTACTACACTGCAATGCAGTGGAGAGGGGACCAAAGGGGGACCCAAAAAATCTAGATAACAATGCATCAGTTAATAAGACAGCCTCATCATTGGATGAGACAGTAAATTAATGAGGAGATCCTCAAAAGAATATTCTCATTAAATGAGAAATCCCTTGAGACAAGGAGAAAATCTTCCTTTTCAGAGCAAAGCTCTGTCACAGAGTGACACTTGTCAAACTCTGGTCACAAGGGAATAAAATTCCTTAAAGAGCCTAGCTCTATAATAATGATGGAAAAATCCATCAAAGGAAAAATTAATTCCTAAAAATTAAAATTTGTGATCTTAAAAATCCATGAAAAACTCTTAAGAGTTCATCATCAGAAGTCAAAATATCTATATTTTGTCAATGAGCAAAGCTCTGTTCATGGGTTAAGAAACCCTGAAACAAATTCTTAAGAGCAAAGCTCTGTTTGTGAAACCCCAAAGGGGATTTCTTTAGATCAAAAGATCTATAAGAGCAAGGCTCTATTAATTAAAGTGGATTTAATTAAGTTTAAATTTTTACCTAAAAATTTTTTCTAGGGTTTTAACTTTTAAAAGTTCTTGAAAATAAGAGCAAGGCTCTGAAAATAAAATTCCTGAAGATGATAATCATCTGCTGAGGACCAAGGGTCCTATTTATAGGCGCTCAAGCGCATCTTCAACTCCTGAATCGATCCAATGGATCAGATGTTGCCACCGCTGCACTCACGTGTGCGCCACGTGAGCGCAACGGTGGGGGGAGGGTATTTGTTTCCCCCAATCAGAGCAAAGCTCTATTTGAATTTCAAATTCAAAAGGTGAAGCAACGCTTCAGATTCCTTGTGCTGCGTGCAGAGCGCCACGTGTCAAAAGCAGACACGACAGTGCAAGGGGCACTGCGCCCAAGGCAGCGCACCCCCAATCAGAGCAAGGCTCTGTTTTAAAACTCAAATTTTAAATAAAGAAAGTAATGCTTCAGATAACTTGCACAGTTGCGCTGCGCGATACGTGTCATCGCAGGTGCGCCGGCGCAGTTGCGCTGCGGGACACGTGTCATCGCAGGTGCGCCGGCGCAGTGGCGCTGCGCTCTGCGCTGCGCGACACGTGTCCAGCGCAGGTGCGCTTGCGCCAACTGCGCCAGCACTAAAATTTAAATAATAAATTATTTAATTAATCAGAATTAAAATTCTAGAAAGATATTTCCAATCTTATTAAAATAAGAATATTGTCTTCCATAAACAGAGGCCTTAGGATCAAAGATCCAACGGTGGGGAAATATCCCCAGATCAATCAGAGAAAGATCTCTGTAACTAACTCAACAAACCAATTGACCCTATATAAAGGCCCCTAAACTCCAAGTCTCAGATATACAAAAATAGAAAAAGGAGAGAACTCTAAAAAAATTTGAAAGGCAAGCCTTTGAAGAAGAAGATCATCTTCTTCAAAGTAAAGAATTAAATTCTTGGAAGAACAGAGATGAAAACATTTCACAAAAAGAAGAATTTCTTCTAAAAAAGATCAAAGATCTAAGAACAGGATCAAGATCTTCACTACAAAGAAATAAAAAAGATCAAAAATAAAGATCCAATCATAAAAAAATTAAAGAAATAATTTACTTCATCCTTAGATCTTTTGATCTATATAAAGGAACAGCCTTTTGATGAACCATTGGTTCTTGAATCTTGAGGTAGAACCTTTTTAGAACTAGAAATATTCTTTTCTTTGATCTAAATTTGATCAAGATGCGCCATGCGCTATTGAACAGTGCCCTGCACTCTTAATCTGTGCCTTTGCGCTCCTTGGACTGGCGCAAGTCACCAGAACGTGCCATGTGTCAACCACAGAACAATCTGCGCCTTGCGCTCCTAAAAACAGAGCAATGCGCTCTTGGATTGGTGCACTGCACCAGAGCACGCCACGTGTCAGCAGCGCACTAGCGTAGTGCACTGGCGCAGCGCACTGCGCTAACAGACTTGCGCTCATGCAGAGCGTGACACGTGTCACCTTTGCATGCGCTGGCGCCTTGCACTCTTTAATTGGCGCAAAGCGCCTGACAGGCCACGTGACACATTGTCAGACCACTAAATGATGTGCATTATTTAAAAAAGGGCAGAGCCCAATTAAAAAACCTAACAGGCCTAATATAAATGCTATGCATTTAATTAAAAAGCCCAATGCTATGCATTGTTTAAAAGGGCAGAGCCCAAACAAAGGCCTAACAGGCCAAATATAAATAAAATGTTACACATTTTCAAATGGACTTAGCCCAATTCTGGCCATAAGTCCTCAATATAAATTGAACTGAGCACAACTGCTCTCTCAATCAATTTACACCCAGTTCGAGGGTACATCTCTTTATTCCTCTGGCATCCGTCGTTGTAATCCCTCAACGTCGTCAGAGAGGTGACGGGTCCCGACAACCACACACTGCTACGGACTGTGGGGTCCTTAAACTCATGGACTATGATATCCTTAACCTTGACCGTGATGTCTTAAAACTAATACCGAACTATGATGTCTTTAACCTCGACCGTGATGTCTTAAAACTAACATCGGACTGTGAGGTCCTTAAGCTCACGGACTATGACGTCCTTAACCTTGACCGCGATGTCTTAAAACTAACATTGGACCGTAATGTCCTTAAACTACCTATCGACCGCAATGTCACTAAACTAAACAATAGAGCCCCCAATTGCTCTCTTGTCGGATCTAAACGATCCCGTTAAGTCGATCTTAGTCTAAAAATTAGACTAACGTGTCCTTAACGAACGTTTAAGTTGATCTTAGCCTCAAATAAGGCTAACGTATCCTTAAACACCCCCCAAACCCAAATCTAAAAAAGATACGGATTTGGACTAATCCACGTCCTACGGGCGACGGCATAACTTAGTCTCCGTATACAATCCACGGGCAGCCGAACACAAAACAAACACCCACGACACGAAGTGACCACATGGAGAAGGAGAAAGTTGTTACCGCGATACGGTAGTGTAATTAACTGCAGGGGCTTGCGCCTGCAGGGAAGAGCGTCCCCACAATCAAAAAACCCCTCAAGCGAGGGGGAATCTGACGAAGTCTGCTACATCGGCCGCATCCGTTTAAACCTTCGATACACGGTGCCATAAATCAACTTGGCATCTTCGGAGAGGTAGACGGATAGCACCTATTAGCATCTGCCCCGAATCTCAGGCAAGACGTCCCTGTCTTGCCCGTCTTTTGGAGGGGAACAGATTCTGGCACGCCCGGTGGGACCTTTTCCTCTTTCCACTCCACACTTCGTGCATCGTATTCGCGAACGAATCGCGGTTTGTTAATGGTTGCCCTCGGGTTTCAAGTTACTAAGATTTGGTCTCTTGCTTGGCGCAGAAAGAAAACAGCAATGGCATTCACCTGCTCGAAGTGCTCCAACTGCAGCTGCAACCCACGCTCTGCCTCACCTGGAGGTGTAGCTTATGGACCTCAAGCGGCGTCCCTGTTCACGATGCCGAATCTCAGGCAAGACGTCCCTGTCTTGCGCGTACTTCAAAAGGGAACACACTCTTTTCTTGTCATTTTAGAAGGATGGAGAAGGGTGTGGGCTTGTGAGTCATAGGATGACTCATTGAAAAATCCCTCTCTCCGCAAATTGGAAAAGATAAAGAGTTAAAAGAGATATTTAGTTATTTCATTCTCTATACTTCATCTTCTTCCTCCAAGACTTTCTAAAAAGAAAAGAAAACTTAGAGAAGAGAGAAAACACAAAGATAACCTCACCACATCTCTTGATTTAATTCCCTAACAAAGAATTAAATCAAGTTGCTTCATCCAAGTTTACACAAGAGTGAAACTAGAGCCAAAGTTTCGATTTCCTTCGTGTGGACCATCTAAGACGAAAATGATCAACTTGCAAGCTTGTTCAAATCACTTGGAGCTTAGAAGGAGTCTATCAAACGAGCTTTAGAAGACGCTACAAAGGTTCTAGTTTCAACTTCTAGCTTTGCTTCTTTATTTTTCTTTCAAGCTATAATCTTTAGGTTCGATTTCGGTTAATTAGGGTTTTTGCTCTCTAGGTTTTTTTAAAATCGCTTCCGCTAAATTTTTAAAATCTTATCTAGTGAGAAAACTACCTTACACTGGTATCAGAGCAGTGTAAGCTATCTAATTTTGTATAAACTACTAAAAAGATATTGAAATTCCACTTCTGAAAACTTGGTTTTAGATTTTGCCTAAAAAAATAAAATTTTGTCACAGAAAACTGTTTTTAATTAGCTCTGATACAAGTGTTGGGTAGTTTGCTCACTAGATAGGATTTTAAAAATTTAGCAGAAGCGATTTTAGAAAAACCTAAAGAGAAAAAACCCTAATTAACCGAAATCAAACCTAAAGGTTATAACTTGAAAGCAAAATAAAGAAGTAAAGCTAGAAGTTGGAACTACAACCTTTGTAGTATCTTCTAAAGCTTCTTTAATGGATTCCTTCTAAGCTCAAAGTGATTTGAACGAGATTGCAAGTTGATCCTCTTCGTCTTAGATGATCCACGTGAAGGAAACTGAAACTTTAGCTCTAGCTTCACTCTTGTGTGAACTTGGATGAAGCAACTTGATTTGATTCTTTACTAAGGAATTAAATCAAGAGATGTAGTGAGATTATCTTTGTGTTTTCTCTCCTCTTTAAGTTTTCTTTTCTATTTAGAAAGTCTTGGAAGAAGAAGATGAAGTGTAGAGAATGAAATAACTAAATATCTCTTTTAACTCTTTATCTTTTCCAATCTGTGGAGAAGGGGGATGTTTCAATGAGTCATCCTACGACTCACATGCCCACACCCTTCTCCGCCCTTCTAAAATGACAAGAAAAGAGTGTATTTTATTTATATAACACACACACACACACACATATATATATATATTGTTATATATATATAATTATATTAAATACCTACACATGTTTATGTATCAAATACATATACCCGTATTCGTATCAAAATACGAATACCGTAGAGAGAGAAAATAAAAGATTTAATACTATTAATATTAAATCAACACTTGATTTTTTATCCGACAAGTATTATCAAAATGTCCGATTAAAATACTTGCATCATATACATGTGTTTAATCGAACTCCCACGCACATCATCATACACACACTACATCATTTCACCAAAGCTGGGAAACCTTCTGTGTGGCACTCTGAAGAATCAACAATACGCTGGCAGTAGTTCAGGATCATATCCATAAGAATAAGCATGTCAGCGGCACTAGCTGTACATAACGGCTACCCGGGTATTTACCAAAAGAAAGGCAGACAAGCAAGCTCATCCTAACCCTGCAAAACCTATGAGTGACACTCACCGTACAGTCCGGTCTCTTCGTCTAAGAGTTTCACATATCAAGTCTGTTTTAGGAATATGTATGCCCTAGAGGCCATTATTGTTGATATAGTGGATACTTAGACATATATATAGAGGACTTTCTTGCTCGACATGATAGTATGCTATATGGTTACATTTATCTTAACATGTAGACTAGTATCTTTATACTGTCTGTCTCTTACATGTTGATAAAGCCCTTAGGATATGTATTTGACTACCAGGATTATGATGAGAACATACTAGTGGGGCCAGGGTGGTCCAAAAGTACATCCTTTAATCAGTTCCTAATCGAGAGAATATCGAGATTAGGGCATCGATATTCCAGAGTAGAATAGTGTGTGTGTTTCTTGTCCCTCAGAGGGCGATGGTTGATCCCACAACCATTAGTGTGTGACATCAAAGATTGTTCACAGGTGCTCATTGGAGAATGGGTACACCGAACGGACTCGCCGAGAACTCCTAGTTGGTAGTATAGCTATAGTCAGATAACAGTCCTTTGGTGACATTGGTACAGGTTAGTCTGTTGTTCAGTCGAAAGTATTGTGCATTTGATATGACTTTTTCCTTACTATTTTATATAATAAAAGGTGTTTATTATAAATATGACACATATGAGGGTTTATCCGTAAAAATACTATTTTCATGTGTTTATATATTATAATTAACATTATGAAGAAAAATGTAAGCATATAATATCTATGTAATATTTGGTCCATTTAAATATGCTTACCTTATTAAATATCTTTGACCAATTCTCTTAAAAGCTATAATATCATGTCAAATGGTTAAGATAATATCACAATAAAAACAAAAATTCTACTAACATTATTTATTGAGATAATTGTGCAGAAATTATATCAGGACTAGAATAAAGGAAATCTGAGTTATCGAGATCAAATATGCCGAAATTTTAAAGTAAATCGAATAAATCAATTCAGGCAGAGAATTAAAGAAGATTTTCAGATTCCAGATATCAAAATAGTCTACATGTGTAATCAAAAGAGGCCACAAGATTTTTGAAGCAACGAACCTCCTAACCCACCGCGGATCCGCGGCCAAACCCACCAAAGGGCCGCGGTTCCGCCACAATATTGAGATGTTAGGGCTCTGGATTTTCTGGTTGGGATCCTAACAACTAGTTACCATATTATGAAACTAGGGTTCTAGTTCTGTGACTATAAATAAGGACCGAGAGCCTCTTGAAAAAATCATCAAACCGACGCGATCACGAAGTCCACGACGGCTCAAGAATTCTGGTTGATCATCGACAGTTCATCTACCTCCTTAGAAGAGATCGAGAAGCAAATTAGGGTTTTGTAATCATTTTCTAAAGGAACAAAGTGTACTTGATCTCGTTGATTAATAAAGGTAGTTGTTTTCTTATATCATTTTATTTTCTGTAGTTTTCAATATGATTTCCCTTTCTATCTTTTCTTTTCCCAACATGTGCGAGTAATTCTCCGCTTGTTAGGGTTCGTAGGATTAGGGTGGATTAATGGATGATGAAGATCCTTAAACTCTTTTTATGTCCTATAAAGTTTATAAACTTTACCAAAAGAATCATTAACATCCTAATCGGGCGCGCTACCAATTTATTGCTAGTCTCGATCGTGATTAGAGATTAGATTAACGATTGTTTTGGTAAAGGCTAGACATGAACGGAGATCCATGTCAAGATAGGGGTTAAGAGTGGGAACCCTTTTCCCTCCAGAAACCCTAATCTACATGCATCACTGTCGATCTAGTTTTAAATCTATTAAATGATAAAATGAGTAATCTTTAATTAATCATCCATGACTGCTAAATCTTAATGAACCCTACAAGCCCCATTCTAATATAAAACCTACATCCGTAGTCAATCTAGATCTATATCCTGCATCCGTGTTTGACGTTGATCTAGAACCACAACCATTCTTCACCATTCTTTATTCTTCCTCCTTTCCTAATCAACACGTCTAAAGTAAGATTAAAAGATTCAACGTTTCCCTGAGGACGACCCAAGCTCATCTCGGTCTAGCTACACGCGACACCGTTATTGATTGTGGTTATTCTACAAACAACTCTAAAAAAAATCAATCTATCAAATGGCGCTATTGCCGGGGATACGTGCGTAATTTATTTTTCTTACTATTCGTGTTGAATTCTTATTCGATTTTTATCATAAAAATAAACAAAACTACAAATTGTATATTTAACGATTGTTGTGTGAATTTTGCAAGGGGGTCTGGAGTCACGGACTTGAGGAAACAGAGAGCCAGAGACATTCATCAAGATCTAGAGGAGCAAAGGAGGCCACGTAGGAAAAAGCTTCACGAGATCCTTCTTTCTGGCGGCGGAACCGCGGCAATAAGGTCAAATAGTAGTGGAAGCACGGAGGAATTGGAGATCTAGGGTTCCAAACTTCTCTGGTAAATTTCTCAACTCCTCTCTCCTCTGAAATCCAATAAAATATCTTTTCTGTAGGATTCTTTGCAAAATATCGCCGCTCAAAAATCTTTTTGCAAAGTTTTGTAATTGGTTTGTTTATTCATATTTTAATACGGATTTCAAGGGGAAAAGACCAAATTCAGATTAGGTGGGGATTTTATCACCCTTCCTAGGCCCCGCAAATCACGAAACGAATATCCGCATCAACCCTACATTAATTTAAAAAATATCTAGAAAAGACTCTAAGGACTGTCGCGCTCAATAAGGACAGAGGAAGGTCGTGGGTAATCTATCGCTTATCCGCAGTACTTTTGTGGTGCCTAGGCAAGTGTGTCTAAGGCAAGTGGTTATTTAATTAGGCCCGCTATTTTCGGTGATTCGTATAGCGGATGCCTCCTACTTACCTGGCACTTACCTAGCCACAAAAGTAGTAATGAGGTGGTATAGGATTGATCCTGCGGCTTGTCCTTTGGAAGTTTAGGAGCGGTCTAGAGATTTGACCTAGGTAACCTTAGTTTTAGGGTTGTTTGTGCATTTTTGTGTGATTTGTCTTGAGTCCCACTTTTTCAAAAAATAAACCAATTTTAAATCACACACACGCTGCCACTTGCGCTAAACCCGTTTAGTGCATGCTCGGCTGGACACGGGATTTTAGTGCCCGTCCTATCCGCGTTTCGGCTATCGACTCCGAAGTTGGTACTTCTTCATTTTCTTTTCCCTACCATCCACCACATCGACCGAGATGGACGGTACTCCATCAAATTATAACACCATACTGCTGCCACCCGTAGGTGAGCATAATCCACCGCGCATCTCTCTCCAAGAAAGATGTTATCCTATCCGGGGTCCACTTCCTACCTGTCTATCCATTCCACCAGCCAACAGGGACAATTTTGAAATTAAACCCCACTACATCAACCTGTTGCTCAAATTTCACGGGCTTGAGTCTGAAGACGAATACGTTTTCATCACTAAATTCGAAAACGTATGCGCAATGATGGGTACTTCACAACTGTCCGTGGATGCTATGCGCTTGCTCTTCTCCCATTCACCTTGTGCGACTTGGCAGAAAAATGGCTTTATAATACTGCCACACACTCTATTACCAATTGGGATGAATTCATGATAGCATTCCTTAAGAAATTTTACCCAAATCATAAGACCGCCCGTGTTCGAAGCGAAATCAACCAGTTTACCCAGCTTCCCAATGAACCATTTTGGAAGTGCTTTGAATGTTTCAAGGATTTGTGTAACGTTTTGAAAATCGTTTCGGTGAAATTTCGAAAAAACGGTAAAATAAGGGGGTTTTCTGTAAAAAGTAAAAATACAAATATCTTTATTATAAAATTAAATATACATATTCAAGCTATGTAATTTCTAGTATTTGGTGTTTATTGACCCACTGGTGAAATTTCAAATTTTCTGAAAATTTTTCAGAAATAATTATTTTAATATTATTTTAAGCCGTCACTAATATATTTAATTAGGGAAAATTAAAAATTGGAATGAGTTGAAATAAATTTTGTGCATCATAAAACTTTAAATAAAATTTTATCATGTGGTTTTTGAAACGAAATCGTTTGCCAAAACGGTTTAGAAATTATTAAAGAAAAAGGCTTAAATAGTGATATTAGTGTAAATTGATGTTGGGGTGTGGTGTTTATCTTTTATGTGTTCACTCACTCACTCACCCAAACCCACCACTCACCCACTCCCTCACTGTCCAACCCTCCCCCACAGCAGCCCCCAAGTCCCCACTCTTTCCTCACAACAAAAGAAAAGGAAATTAAAAAGAAAAAGGAAGCATGGACATTGTTGACTTAAAAGGGGGTTATATTGACTTGGAAAACATCCACACACACCTACACCAACCCACACACTTGTTTTCCCAGTAAAGTTTTGAGCTCCTCCTGCTGTTGCTGCTGCCCCTCTTATTTTCCCCAATTTTTCATCTCTTTTTCACTCCAATTTCATCACAAAATCCATTAAAAAATGCACAATTTCTTCACAAATTCAAAGCAAATCCTAATTCTATCCCTCCTCACACCCAAATTGGTTTAAAGAATGGAGAAAGGAGGTGTCTTTGGTGGCTAGAGCAACCTAGGGTTTCAAACTTGGAGGTATAATTTCTATCTAATGGTTAAATTGTAGCTTGTATATGCTAAATTAGTTATTTAAAGTGTGAAATTGTTGTTGTTGCTAGTTTATAAAAAAATCAAGAGAAGGGGATTGATTTTAGGAATGGGAATTGAAGCATTGCATGCGGATTATTTGAGTGTGGTAGATTGCTTGTAGTGTGGATTGGTTGTTCATGCTAGATTGTAATCTTTTTGTCGCAAATCCGCGATGGTTGCGTCAATTTTCTAGTATTCATGCTTACTAGTTTTTTTTTAAAAATTGAATTAGAATGTGAGATTAAAAATATGGTTAGGATTTTTATCACATTATTAACATTATAAATTGTGGTTTAATATTTTAGTATATGCAAATCCAAGCTAGATTGTTGTTTGGGCATTTTTGCTATAAAATTGTTAAAATTGGATAATTGCAAACTATAATTTTTGAATTTTTACAAATTAGTGTCATAAAAATATAGAAGTGGTTTATATGACCTAATTAAGATATTTAGTGAATATATTGGGCATTAGTTTTGTTAAAACATCGAGTTTCGAATTAAAACGTAAACTTTTGCTAACTAGGTTTTTGAGAAATAAAACGAATTGATTAATTTTAATGTTTTGATGATTTAAATCCTATTTCATATATAATTAGTGATTTTTGAAACCATGATTGGTACGTTTGATATTTTCTCGATCAATCGGCGTTTGTACGCCGATGTCGAGGGAGTTTGAGTTGATTTGTGAAAGCAACCATAGGTTTTGACTTATATGGGATTGATTGAGTGATTTAGCGTGCTTGCGCTTTCTAAAAGATAGATCAAAAATATTTGTAACCGCAATCAAGAACGGCGTCGCTTTGCAGCTAGCCGGTGAGTACGGGTCGGTCCACAGAGATGTTGTGAATTTCCTAATCGTGCTAACGAGTTAATTCCGAAGGGTGTTCGGATTAATTATTAAATCTAAAAACCTAATTATTCTAGGGCAATTAACTAAATCTATTCTTGCTAGGGCTAGGTTTAGGGATGATTTGGAAATGCTAGTAAATCTATTCTTGCTAGGGCTAGGGTAAGGGTAGGTTTGATTTGAAAATCCTCTCTCATTCTCACTCTGTCCAACTGCCGCCTCATACATTGGAAAATTTGGAGCTACCGGGACACTAGCTACCGGTTCAGCAGGTTGCATAAGGGCGGCCATGGACACTTCCACATTCCTCATCATTTTATTTGTTGCAGCAATATATGCCTCCAACGACTCTTCCAAACTAGACTTAGGTGGTGAGGGGGTTTCAGTAAAAGATTCAAAATTGGTTGGATATGTGAAACTCCCTAATGGTTGTGTCGAAACAGTGTCTAGTGAAGGTGGGAAGGTCGGATATGACTTGTAGGAAGTGGGTGGTAGGACAGGGGTAGGGTCAACATATGGATAAGAAGGTGAATAGTCGTGTGGATCCCTAGAACTAGATGAGTGGAGAGGGGTGAAAGATTGACTGTGAGATTGAGCAATATGCTCAGCAATGGACATCGGCCTAGGAGTGACAGAAGGACTTGAAAAAGTGGTGTCAACATATGGAGGTGGTGAAGGTTGACTCGGTTGACACAAAGTGGGTTGAAAAGTCAAACTGTTTCTCCTAGACTCCTCTATGTGATCTTTCAACGATTTTTTAGGCATGGAAGGATCGTCTTTAAATTGAACGAACACATTGACATATGACGCAAAATTAGGTTCGGGATACCAAAGTTCGGCTAATGATTTATTGTGTGGGGTACCCATGTTAGAAGAAGAAAAGTGACAAGAAGAAAGGTTGGGTGGTGCAAGGATTTATTTGGGGCTAAAAAATTTTTGCAAGTTCTATAAAATATTAGTCCTTTTTATTTTCATTTTTCATTGATTTTTTTTTCTTTATTTGGAAAAATTTTGTTGCAAAAAGATTTTAGAGAAAAGATATGCAACAGCAAAATATTTTATAGAAAAGATATGCAACAGCAAAATATTACTTGCGATTGGTTATTATTTGAAGCATATCACAAGAATCTTTATTTGGAAAAAAATGTTGCAAAAATATATATGAGAGAAAAGATATGCAACAAAAAAGATTACTTGCAATCAATTTCTATTTTAAGCGGGGCCCAAAAATCCTGCACAAGATCGTTATTTGGAAGGGAATATATTTTTTAATGTGCACAAAATCCTGCAGGAATTTTCAGAAAAGATATTTAAAAATGTACAGAGAAGAAACAGTGGGGCTTACAGAAAATTTTTTCCAAGATGAAGCCTCGAGATAGCCGCGATTCCGCGGCAAATGCGCTCTAACACCGCGGTTCCGCGATCCCCTGAACTGTTTGGATCCCCAGAAAAATTTTGGTGCGACGATTCGACAGGAAGGCCGCGGTTCCGCGGCCTAAGGTGGGTTTTGGCCGCGGAATCGCGGCGGTATGGGGGATTTGGGTCTCCAAAAAATTTTCACTGTTCTGTTATTTGATTCCCCTTCTGTTTCGATCTTCTGATTTCTGTTTCGCCTTCTGGAAATTTCGAGATCGTCTTTGTAAATCCTGCAAAATTAAAACAATAAAGTATCCCTTCCAAAAATAACAAAATATATATATTTTTATATTTTTTTTGGATTTTTTAGATTTTTATGAATTTTTTTTTTGATTAACCCGAAATTGCAAAAAGGAAAGTTCTACGCCATCCCCGGCAACGGCGCCATTTGATTGAGTGATTTAGCGTGCTTGCGCTTTCTAAAAGATAGATCAAAAATATTTGTAACCGCAATCAAGAACGGCGTCGCTTTGCAGTTAGCCGGTGAGTACGGGTCGGTCCACAGAGATGTTGTGAATTTCCTAATCGTGCTAACGAGTTAATTCCGAAGGGTGTTCGGATTAATTATTAAATCTAAAAACCTAATTATTCTAGGGCAATTAACTAAATCTATTCTTGCTAGGGCTAGGTTTAGGGATGATTTGGAAATGCTAGTAAATCTCAACGCTTTCTTTACCCGAATGAAGATCTTTGAGGAGTTATGGTAATTATCAATAAAGTGGATTAGATCCATTCGGGAAGGTGTTCCTTCCTCTAGGTTCTTGTCCTTCCATTAGAGATCCTTACCCTAACCTCGATGGAAAACATCGCACCCGGGCCTTTATACTATGGTATCACCGCTACCTCGAGGGATAGAGTGTCGTAGGGAGCGGTATGTGCATGTATGCATGGAGTCCAATTGTAAATATTTGGTGGGTAAGAAAGGGATGAGAGATCTCATCTCTCAAAATCCTTCCTCAAAGCTAAACCCTAAACAAGTTCCTAGGGCATGAAATTAAATCTACCTAGGGCAAGGAATTAAAATCTACACTAGGGCAAGAAATTAAATTACTTACAGATGGCTCTCTCCAAACATCAAAGCAGGGTTGTCAGATCTGAATTTCTGAATTAAAGAGAGGCACCGATGCTCTCCAAAAGATTTCTAAATTTTATTAATGAAGGGAGGCATAAGAAAATACAAAGCTTTTGGGTTCTATTTATAGGACATAGAAACCCTAGGTTTACAATTGCACCGCATGTCTACAATTACAAATATACCCCCAGAAAATCTTTCCATAGCCTTCAGAACATTTAGGTCAAATTTTCTTTCCATCAAGGCTTTAAAGGGCCGCGGAACCGCGGCAATGGTGCGCTTGGGCCGCGGTTCCGCGGCCCAATGGTGAGTTCATCTGATTGTTTTTCTTGGGCTTCTTTAGGTTACTCTGGGCTTCTTTATTCTTTATTCCTTTTATCAGTTGGGCTTCTATATTAATTCCAGATCTTCAGTGAACACTTTGCAATGGATCTTTTAACCGTCTTTCTTTCAAATTTGGATCTTGCGTTGCCTTGTTGGTGGTGAATTTCTGAATGGAGAAGAAACACCGATGCTCTCCAAAAGATTTCTAAATTTTATTAATGAAGGGAGGCATAAGAAAATACAAAGCTTTTGGGTTCTATTTATAGGACATAGAAACCCTAGGTTTACAATTGCACCGCATGTCTACAATTACAAATATACCCCCAGAAAATCTTTCCATAGCCTTCAGAACATTTAGGTCAAATTTTCTTTCCATGAAGGCTTTAAAGGGCCGCGGAACCGCGACAATGGTGCGCTTGGGCCGCGGTTCCGCGGCCCAATGGTGAGTTCATCTGATTGTTTTTCCTGGGCTTCTTTAGGTTGCTCTGGGCTTCTTTATTCTTTATTCCTTTTATCAGTTGGGCTTCTATATTAATTCCAGATCTTCAGTGAACACTTTGCAATGGATCTTTTAACCGTCTTTCTTTCAAATTTGGATCTTGCGTTGCCTTGTTGGTGGTGAAGCGTTCTTCTGCTGGGTTTTACTAAGATCCTCCTAATTGTTGGTCAAAAGTCCTTCTTTTGTGTCGTCTTTTGTGTTTTTCACTGTTTTCGCGCCAAGAATCTGTAACCTGTAATATGTAGCAGACATGCGTCAAAAGCACCTGTTTATTTATAAAAAGAATAAGAATGGGGAATATAATAATACAATATTATGGTGTGAACAGGGATTCGTGTGTCGTTTTTGTCATGAGTCGGATTTTAATGCGATACGATGCGTTGTGATATGTAGGTACCCCCATGTGGACTTCGAGACGACAAGCAAGCGCGTGGCGACGTCGGCAACGGCGAGCGAGGACCAGGTGAGTAGATTTATATCTACGGGGAGAAGTCGGGTGGATGGCGTATAGCACCCCCGCAGTCCGTAGTGTAGCTCATATATATATGTTTATATAGGTGTTTTATGATACGAGAATGTTCATTCATATTATGTTTATGTGTTCATGGAGTACCTTTGGGTTAGTTGCGAAACCCTAGAGTAGTTGTTATACCCACATACGCACACACAGACTTGCATACTTTACTTTCTTGTGCTCAGATTGGGATGTGTATATATGTATATATGCGTGGGTATGGGACTATGCATATGTACATTCATATACGCATGCATGGATAATGAGGATAGTACTTGGGATTTAAGATGAGTCGATAAGATTTGATTTGAGGCCGTGAGATCGGTGATATAGCAGGGTTCGTATTTGAGATACGACATGACGTTGTAGCGGGTCCTTGACGTAGTGTTTCACACACGTCCATGCATACTTAGGCGGTATCAGTATTGTACTAGACGTAGATCAGTACCCCGATCATGATATTTGATAAAGAGGATACCAGGTGAATAGTATGATGAATGTGGTATTGACCCGTACCCAGATTTGGGGATGCTGTACGACGGATTTACGTACGAGCTATATTTTGATGATTGATCCACACTCTTGACTTGGGATGTCTGGTTATAGATATGGTATCGGATATGATATTATTGAGGCGGGATCACCGACTAATATATATATACAGGTATGTATATGTATCGACTCAGATGTTAGGCGGTTTCCTTACCTGCAGTCCAGCTTGTTAACTTTGTCCTTTAGTTTAGTTTAGTTGTTAGATTAGATTCGATTCTTACCTATTTCAAAAACTAACGAATCATGGGTATTTTAAAAGACAACCCAAGGGATCCTACGGATATTTCAAAAGACGTATCTTTTCATAAAAACACCGTAGCCCCTATTTTCAAAACCCCATGATTCGTGTTATTTCAAAAGGAACCATTTGTAGGATTTATATTAGGGTAATGCAGATTAGTTATCATTGTGTTTAGTATTTAGCTCCCGCTCATTATTACTGTTCGCTCCGCATCGCATACTTATATTATAATTTCTTATTGCATTGTTGATATCATACTGTTAGGACACCGGCACCATTACCGATAATGCGTATGTACCACGTACACTTGCTTGCCGGCTCACACACATCTTCATCGGTAATTGCCATGTCACGCACACCTTAGAAAATATTATCGCCTAATGTAGCTTGTTAACTAGTAGTTTTGACATGATGATTAGTTGCTTGCATTGTATGCTAGTTTAAACATTGTAGTTGTTACTTGTCACTTCGTGCATACTGTTATTCATTATATGCCGTATTCATGGATGCTCATGCTTATATTCATGGTTTTACATGCTTTTGATGATTCGGATTTTCATGATATTTTCTGGATTTGGAGGAAAACCGCAAAACATATATAAACTGCTTTCTCTCTTTTTAAATAAAAAAAAACGCGGTTTTCCCATGATGTATGAGTCATCCACCATGAGTTTGCTGATGGATTTCGAGACCCGATTCGAGGAGATGGATGAACCGTTTCGGGTACATGGTGGGCCCGGTGCGGTACCCCGGGACGAGAAGGTCGTGTTGTTGACGTTGAGCCTGCCGACCGGTGATTTTACCCGACGCGTCGGATATCCGGAGGATACCATCGTGGTCTTTAGATAGATGGTAGGGGCCGGTCTGGATTGACGGCGTCCTAGATATTGTGATTGAGATATTGAGATTTTGAGATATTGAGGTACAGAGATTGTGATACAGAGATATCGAGATATTTGGACACTTGTTTTGTGTCGATGCTGGGCACTGTTTTATGCTGATTTCATTTATGGTACCTCACTTTTAAAATACAGGACTCTCACTGATTTATGAAAGCAGTTTTCTTCAGTACATGCATTCTGTTTCATTCATACATCATCCATATGATACATTGCTACCTGAGGCACTGACACGGGCACATGGAATTACACTTGGGTTAGATATTTGCCCTAACCATTGTTATGGGTTGCTGGTTATATATTTGAGGATATATTATGATCATTGACCTAGGATTGCGTTATTTATGCGATTTCTTTTCGTAGATGTTTTTCTATTCATGAGTTGGCAACTCACCCCCGTTGTGCCCCAGTTTCTTGCAGGTTTGCCGTACAGGTTTCATTACGGCTTTGCGGGCATAGTTTCCTTCGGGTGATTTACTAGTAGGTGGGTTTACTTGTATCGTACCCCCATTATATATCTTGTATATCATTATTCTGTTGTATCGAAAAGTTCCATCAACCAAACATGTATTTATTTTTGAGCTAGAGACAGTGATGTTATTCTTTCGACCTTAGAGTCGCGCGTTATATTTCTGTGGATTCTTGTTGTTTTGAGTTTCCTTTTGAGTTTTGATCCTTGCCGTTGGCATTGTATATTATATTGCTTGTGTGGTTGTGACCGTCGATTGACGAAGAGCTAGCTCCCGCTTGGGGATGCCTTTTTATTGATTTCGTATACTATTCATGTTGTATCCCATTTGGGAGCTAGTATTTACAAAGGAGACTCTGCCGAAATTTTCAGGAAATATTTGATGTTTTTTTAAAAACCGCATAATTCGGCTTATGCTATTAAAACTACTTGTTTTAAATTGGTTTTCCTTCACTCTACTACTTTTCTTGGTTTGGATTTCTGGGTTTTCGGCTTACTTAGATTACGTACGTCTCAAGACGTCTCGTAGTTTAAGTGCCGGTCATGTTCCGTACTTTCGGGACGTGACAAAGTTGGTATCAGAGCGTTGGGTTTTACCTTCGGAGCGTAGGATGACCCTTGGTTGATGGAATAGGTGACTAAAGTAGAGTGAAGTATCGTGGGTATGTTCCGCGGCATACTTACGACACGCCACTCCACTTAAGGAGCCTTAGGATGTACATTTCTTTGCTCAGTATTATATTCATTCCGATCTAGCCTCATCGGTACCAGTTACGGTTTGCTGCCACGATTACGGGCATGGAGAGCTACGGCTAGAGTTGCGGTCAGCACAAGCTCGTTACGAACGAGGACTGACCAGAGCATAATTCAGGCGACACACGATTGCAGAGATGTGTCTTTTTATTATGTTTTCGCGCCACGAGTTGGTGGATCGTTGTATGAGATTACTCGGATGTGCCGATCAGTACCAGAGGATTGAGCCACTGATAGAGGCCAGCCAGATTTTGATGACCGTTGATGTATTGCTTATTCATGATGATCGAGGTACTGTTCAGCATGCAGACGAGTGAGCTAGTTGTTGCTGCGAACGACGAAATATCGCCCCAGATGTTGGAGCTATTGTAGTGCAGGTTGTACAAAGAGATGATAGAAGGTCGCTAGTCAATGAGGATGAATGACTAGGACATGCAGTTCGTTCGCTACCCCAATGCGAGGTCATCAGATAGATTGATTCCAGCTAGAGACGACTTCACGCGGAGACGTTGAGAGTCGACAGAGACGATCGAATGTCAGCAACCTATTATTCTAAGTTTAAAGTATTCGGAAAGACATGCAGGCAATTCTATGGACCCTCTAGAAGAATGAAACCCTAACTCGACTTAATGACCGCGTGAAAGCCTTTGAACCTTCGGGTTTGCGGCAGTTCCACGGCGCCATTAGTGAGGCTTGGGTTTGCCCTTCTACGGCTGGACCACCGATGCTGTGGTATGTACTCGATACTATTAAATTGTGCCCAAGATGTTGAGCCCTTGGGGGATTATGAGGTTTTGACAATCGATTGGATGGTTCGACTTAATTCGGATGCTAGGTGGTGAGATGCATTTCTTGGGAGACTCCCGATACGAGGATAGCCGTTGGAGCTCAGTCCATGCAGCCACGACGAGACGAGTCCGAAGCGGTCGACATTAGAGAAAAATGGAGTAAGAGGTTTGTACAAGATCTGGATATGATGACGTTCCCCTCCGCCGACATCAGAGATGCGATGCGCATGCCGAGGCAGAGTACTGGATATACCTTCCAGAAGGTGTCGCGATGGGTATGCAGCCGTTCCAGAGCAAGATGCAGATATAGGAAAGGACGATGACTTCCGGACAGTTGGCAGAGATGAGACATGGAAGAGACCGTGAGCAGGATTCCTTCCAGGACACGGCTGCAATGATACTTGCACCCAGGATCAGATGTGTTACGTACATTCAGAGAGCCAGAGGCCGACGCCAGTGATATGCTGTCTTACGAGTGGTCGCGATGATTGACCGGGAGGTGACAAGAGACGTGCCAGAACAGGATCATCCCCGTTAGCACACCTGACAGGGCCGATGAGCCGATGGACCGAGAGATTGGTAATTCACAGTGAAGACCTTGACCCAGAAGTGGTCATTGTTACACACACCAGCAGGCCAGAGTTCATGATCATCGACGAGACGTCCCACTAGTGACCGCGACAGTTGGCCCGAGATTCTTAGAGGATGCGCTTGAGCGGTACTATTCTGCCATTATTGATTTCGATGTTTTGGATGATTTATTTGCATGATTTGATTTTGATGATTGAGGATTTACGATCTTTGCACAGTGTTGCACTTGATATCGTTTTCGTGCTTTGGTTTCACATGTTTGTGATTTTACGGTTTTAGACATTTGAGTTGATTTTGTACGTATGCACGCACACGATTTGGTTCCTGCACTCTGTATAGTTTATATATGCTTGCAGTGCAGTGATACGCCTTTTGTGCACTTAGATGCACTGGACTTCGATTTCGATTGTGATACTCGATATTTGTTTTGTGCACCTTGTGCACTTGATTTGATTTTGCGCATGTTCGGCGCTTGATATTGGATTTCATGATTTCGTGCATAATGGATGCCCCTGGTTTTGGGTTTCCGCGGATGTTGAGCGCATGTCTTGAGATGCGATTTTGGTGCACACCAGATGCACTAAATCGAGATTTTTTTCGTGCATGTCAGATGCACCTGATTTTGCTTTCAGGCACACACGTTGCCTACGACAGATGCTTTGTGCACACCCGATGCACTTAGATCTTGTTTCTGTGCACTTGTATGGCACGTATATGGATTTTGATTGTCGTGCGCACCAGACGCACGTTGTATTCATACGCGTATTCTGGGATTGATTTCTTATAGAGCAGTACGTTTTTTTTATGATAATTGCGATGTGTTTTCGTACTAAGCAGGACTAGTCAGAGGACAGTAGCTGAATGTATTTTGCATGCATTGATAGCTATTGAAGGGAATTCCAAAAAGCGAGCTATAGTCTCAGTATTTACCTACGTGTCTGATATGACGTGAAACGTTTAAAACAAGGAAAACCCTTCTAAATTGTTTCCCAAAACGGCGGAACGTACATTTCAAACAAAGGTACATATGTATATAGTTATTTTCTTATGATAGACGTCCACCACTGTGCAGTGTTATGTGCATTGCACAGCAACTTAAAGGATTTGGCATGCATTTCCTCCTGATATTTACATGTATAGTTCCGGTTTATAGCATATCGGTCTTGCTTGAGATTTGGCATTCGTGTCTTCGCCTTGACTCCGATGATTGCGGGATGCTTGACGGAGTTTTGATTTCGAGTTATCTACTCATTACTCATGCGCATGCATTGCGCTATGATGCGTTTATGTATTTATGATTTCGGAGCACGGCAATTTGATGGTTTTGGCTGAAATATTTTAGTATTTAGGGGGAGTTTTAATCTAAATTCGGGAACCGAATTTCTTTAAGGGGGAATATTGTAACGTTTTGAAAATTGTTTCGGTGAAATTTCGAAAAAACGGTAAAATAAGGGGGTTTTCTGTAAAAAGTAAAAATACAAATATCTTTATTATAAAATTAAATATACATATTCAAGCTATGTAATTTCTAGTATTTGGTGTTTATTGACCCACTAATGAAATTTCAAACTTTCTGAAAATTTTTCAGAAATTAATTATTTTAATATTATTTTAAGCCGTCACTAATATATTTAATTAGGGAAAATTACAAATTGGAATGAGTTGAAACAAATTTTGTGCATCATAAAACTTTAAATAAAATTTTATCATGTGGTTTTTGAAACGAAATCGTTTGCCAAAACGGTTTAGAAATTATTGAAGAAAAAAGCTTAAATAGTGATATTAGTGTAAATTGATGTTGGGGTGTGGTGTTTATCTTTTATGTGTTCACTCACTCACTCACCCAAACCCACCACTCACCCACTCCCTCACTGTCCAAGCCTCCCCTACAGCAGCCCCCAAGTCCCCACTCTTTCCTCACAACAAAAGAAAAGGAAATTAAAAAGAAAAAGGAAGCATGGGCATTGTTGACTTAAAAGGGGGTTATATTGACTTGGGAAACATCCACACACACCTACACCAACCCACACACTTGTTTTCCCAGTAAAGTTTTGAGCTCCTCCTGCTGTTGCTGCTGCCTCTCTTATTTTCTCCATTTTTTCATCTCTTTTTCACTCCAATTTCATCACAAAATCCATTAAAAAATGCATAATTTCTTCACAAATTCAAAGCAAATCCTAATTCTATCCCTCCTCACACCCAAATTGGTTTAAAGAATGGAGAAAGGAGGTGTCTTTGGTGGCTAGAGCAACCTAGGGTTTCAAACTTGGAGGTATAATTTCTATCTAATGGTTAAATTGTAGCTTGTATATGCTAAATTAGTTATTTAAAGTGTGAAATTGTTGTTGTTGCTAGTTTATAAAAAAATCAAGAGAAGGGGGTTGATTTTAGGAATGGGAATTGAAGCATTGCATGAGGATTATTTGAGTGTGGTAGATTGCTTGTAGTGTGGATTGGTTGTTCATGCTAGATTGTAATATTTTTGTCGCAAATCCGCGATGGTTGCGTCAATTTTCTAGTATTCATGCTTACTAGTTTTTTTTAAAAAAAATTGAATTAGAATGTGAGATTAAAAATATGGTTAGGGTTTTTATCACATTATTAACATTATAAATTGTGGTTTAATATTTTAGTATATGCAAATCCAAGCTAGATTGTTGTTTGGGTATTTTTGCTATAAAATTGTTAAAATTGGATAATTGCAAACTAGAATTTTTGAATTTTTACAAACTAGTGTCATAAAAATATAGAAGTAGTTTATATGACCTAATTAAGATATTTAGTGAATATATTGGGCATTAGTTTTGTTAAAACATCGAGTTTCGAATTAAAACGTAAACATTTGCTAACTAGGTTTTTGAGAAATAAAACGAATTGATTAATTTTAATGTTTTGATGATTTAAATCCTATTTCATATATAATTAGTGATTTTTGAAACCATGATTGGTACGTTTGATATTTTCTCGATCAATCGGCGCTTGTACGCCGATGTCGAGGGAGTTTGAGTTGATTTGTAAAAGCAACCATAGGTTTTGACTTATGTGGGATTCGTGTGTCGTTTTGGTCATGAGTCGGATTTTAATGTGATACGATGTGTTGTGATATGTAGGTACCCCCATGTGGACTTCGAGACGACAAGCAAGCGCGTGGCGATGTCGGCACCGGCGAGCGAGGACCCGGTGAGTAGATTTATATCTACAGGGAGAAGTCGGGTGGATGGCGTATAGCACCCCCGCAGTCCGTAGTGTAGCTCATATATATATGTTTATATAGGTGTTTTATGATACGAGAATGTTCATTCATGTTATGTTTATGTGTTCATGGAGTACCTTTGGGTTAGTTGCGAAACCCTAGAGTAGTTGTTATACCCACATACGCACACACAGACTTGCATACTTTACTTTCTTGTGCGCAGATTGGGATGTGTATATATGTATATATGCGTGGGTATGGGACTATGCATATGTACATTCATATACGCATGCATGGATAATGAGGATAGTACTTGGGATTTAAGATGAGTCGATAAGATTTGATTTGAGGCCGTGAGATCGGTGATATAGCAGGGTTCGTATTTGAGATACGACATGACGTTGTAGCGGGTCCTTGACGTAGTGTTTCACACACGTCCATGCATACTTAGGCGGTATCAGTATTGTACTAGACGTAGATCAGTACCCCGATCATGATATTTGATAAAGAGGATACCAGGTGAATAGTATGATGAATGTGGTATTGACCCGTACCCAGATTTGGGGATGCCGTACGACGGATTTACGTACGAGCTATATTTTGATGATTGATCCGCACTCTTGACTTGGGATGTCTGGTTATAGATATGGTATCGGATATGATATTATTAAGGCGGGATCACCGACTAATATATATATACAGGTATGTATATGTATCGACTCAGATGTTAGGCGGTTTCCTTACCTGCAGTCCAGCTTGTTAACTTAGTCCTTTAGTTTAGTTTAGTTGTTAGATTAGATTCGATTCTTACCTATTTCAAAAACTAACGAATCATGGGTATTTTAAAAGATAACCCAAGGGATCCTACGGATATTTCAAAAGATGTATCTTTTCATAAAAACACCGTAGCCCCTATTTTCAAAACCCCATGATTCGTGTTATTTCAAAAGGCACCATTTGTAGGATTTATATTAGGGTAATGCAGATTAGTTATCATTGTGTTTAGTATTTAGCTCCCGCTCATTATTACTGTTCGCTCCGCATCGCATACTTATATTATAATTTCTTATTGCATTGTTGATATTATACTGTTAGGACACCGGCACCATTACCGATAATGCGTATGTACCACGTACACTTGCTTGCCGGCTCACACACATTTTCATCGGTAATTGCCCTGTCACGCACACCTTAGAAAATATTATCGCCTAATGTAGCTTGTTAACTAGTAGTTTTGACATGATGATTAGTTGCTTGCATTGTATGCTAGTTTAAACATTGTAGTTGTTACTTGTCACTTCGTGCATACTGTTATTCATTATATGCCGTATTCATGGATGCTCATGCTTATATTCATGGTTTTACATGCTTTTGATGATTCAGATTTTCATGATATTTTCTGGATTTGGAGGAAAACCGCAAAACATATATAAACTGCTTTCTCTCTTTTTAAAAAAAAATACGGTTTTCCCATGATGTATGAGTCATCCACCATGAGTTTGCTGATGGATTTCGAGACCCGATTCGAGGAGATGGATGAACCATTTCGGGTACATGGTGGGCCCGGTGCGGTACCCCGGGGCGAGAAGGTCGTGTTGTTGACGTTGAGTCTGGCAGGGAAGCACTACCGACCGGTTATTTTACCCGACGCGTCGGATATCCGGAGGATACCATCGTGGTCTTGAGATAGATGGTAGGGGCCGGTCTGGATTGACGGCGCCCTAGATATTGTGATTGAGATATTGAGATTTTGAGATATTGAGGTACATAGATTGTGATACAGAGATATCGAGATATTTGGACACTTGTTTTGTGTCGATGCTGGGCACTGTTTTATGCTGATTTCATTTATGGTAACTCACTTTTAAAATACAGAACTCTCACTGATTTATGAAAGCAGTTTTCTTCAGTACATGCATTCTGTTTCATGCATTCATACATCATCCATATGATACACTGCTACCTGAGGCACTGACACGGGCACATGGAATTATACTTGGGTTAGATATTTGCCCTAACCATTGTTATGGGTTGCTGGTTATATATTTGAGGATATATTATGATCATTGACCTAGGATTGCGTTATTTATGCGATTTCTTTTCGTAGATGTTTTTCTATTCACGAGTTGGCAACTCACCCCCGTTGTGCCCCAGTTTCTTGCAGGTTTGCCGTACAGGTTTCATTACGGCTTTGCGGGCATAGTTTCCTTCGGATGATTTACTAGTAGGTGGGTTTACTTGTATCGTACCCCCATTATATATCTTGTATATCATTATTCTGTTGTATCGAAAAGTTCCATCAACCAAACATGTATTTATTTTTGAGCTAGAGACAGTGATGTTATTCTTTCGACCTTAGAGTCGCGCGTTATATTTCTGTGGATTCTTGTTGTTTTGAGTTTCCTTTTGAGTTTTGATCCTCGCCGTTGGCGTTGTATATTATATTGCTTGTGTGGTTGTGACCGTCGATTGACGAAGAGCTAGCTCCCGCTTGGGGATGCCTTTTTATTGATTTCGTATACTATTCATGTTGTATCCCGTTTGGGAGCCAGTATTTACAAAGGAGACTCTGCCGAAATTTTCAGGAAATATTTTATGTTTTTTTAAAACCGCATAATTCGGCTTATGCTATTAAAACTACTTGTTTTAAATTGATTTTCCTTCACTCTACTACTTTTCTTGGTTTGAATTTCTGGGTTTTCGGCTTACTTAGATTACGTACGTCTCAAGACGTCTCGTAGTTTAAGTGCCGGTCATGTTCCGTACTTTCGGGACGTGACAATTTGCTTGTCCAATGTCCTCATCATGGAATACATAGATGGGATTTGTGCTGAATTATATATGAGGGCATTAATCCAGGCACAAAGCAGATGCTTGAAATAATGTGTCAATGCAATTTCATGTCCAAAGACGATGGTGAAGCCTGTAAATATCTGGAAGATCTCGCTGAAAACACTTTGCAGTGGGAAAGAGTTAGACCACCTTCATCTAGGGGAGGTATTCACCAGCTTGATGTTTCCATCGCAGTAAAAGCCGAAATGGCAGCGATGCAAAAGAAACTCGACGCTTTTGAAAACAAATTCTCATCAGTCTCCCTAAACCAGGTAACGCTTCCCAAAACCGTGTGTAGTTGTTGTTCCGATCCATCACACTTGACGGAAGAATGTCCTGTGAATGCACCGTTTCAAGGTCACGAGCAAACTAATTCTGCTTTTCAGCAGCGACCCAGAAACGATCCTTATTCTTCCATATACAATCAGGGGTGAAGGAATCATCCTAATTTTGCTTGGAGCCAAAACCAAACCAACCAAAATCAAAACCAGTTCCAAAGCAATTGCCAAAGACGTCCTCCACAGCAACAACAACCACCACAACAGAGTCAACACCCCTTTCAATCACAAAATTTTCAAAATCCGGTCAACACTTCTGCACCACATAATAATTCTTTGCAATTGGCCGGTACCGATAACTCCTCCTCACTCGTACAAACCTTGGATTTGTTTATGAAACATTCCATCCAAATGTCGGCTGATATGAGGTCTTCTATTGATACCATAAAGAAAGACTCCGCCTCCTACGGTGAGAGTATTAAATCAATAAAAGCCCAAATTGCACAGTTGAATGCCGCCAAGAAGGAAAATGGAAAAGTCGACTTTCATGAGTGCGAGAGAAAAAGGGAAACTTCCATCTCAACCTATACCTAACCCTAGCCACTTACAAAGTTATAACGTGAGTGCCGTTACCATGTTGAGATCAGAAAGAGTACGAGATAATCAAATGGGTGAATAGATTGATGATGAGGGATCAATTGAAACCCCGGCTTCTACTTCTTCCCCTAATTTGTCTAGTCTCCCACCTTCTTTCGAGCCTATTCTCCGTGTTCCACAAGGCTCGAACCATCATCCCACTTCCTCGAATCTATCTAAAATGATCCCCACTCCAATTCTGGGATCCATTCCATCCCCACAATCCTCTCCAATGTTGGACCCAACCCTTATTGATAAAGCACATTATCCAAACAGGTTAAGGGGAAACAGACCAAGCCCATAAATGGAGAAGATTGTGGAAATTTTTAAGCAAGTTAACATAAACATTCTTCTCCTAGATACTATTCAACAAGTTCTGTCTTATGCAAAAATCTTAAAGGACTTGTGCACTAGAAAGAGAAAAATTCAAGTACCTAACAAAGTTTTCCTTGCGAGTAATGTGAGCACTGCTTTTACACAACAACTACCCAAGAAACGAAAGACCCCAGAAGTCCTACAATTTTTATTTCTATTAGGGGTAAAAATATCGATCGTGCTCTACTCGATTTAGGTGCTAGTGTTAACTTGCTTCCGTATTCTATTTATGAGCAATTAGGGATCGGAGAGTTAAAACCGGCGCATTGCACTCTTCAGATGGCCGATCGATCTATCACCCAACTTAGGGTTGAGCTAGAGGATATGTTAATCAAAGTCGAGGAATTTATATTTCCTGTGGACTTTATCATTATAGATACACAACCTGTAGCCAACCCACAAAACCAAATTCCGGTGATTTTAGGTCGACCTTTTCTTGCGACTTCCAAAGCTGTAATCAATTGCCGTAACGGCTCTATGAACCTATCCTTCTGGAAGATGTCAATTGAGCTTAACATTTACAAGTTGGGAAGTGAACCCTCCGAATCCTATGCTCATGTGTGTTCTGTTGAAATAATAGATTCCAACAGCAGCGAAATTGTAGAGCTTCACGATACCGATCTCGACTCCGCTATTACGTTGTTGTCCGGGTCAATATCTAACGCTAAATGCGAACCTTTTATGGAGTCCGAGTATCATCCCATTTTTTCCGATGAGATTATTTGTCGGGATATCGATGAAAGTTTTGAAGAAATCTTCGCTGAAGAACTCGCATTCTTAGAAGACATGGGCGTTGTGATGAATCAACCCCAACCCAAAGAAGTTGAACCGCCACATCTTCATTTTATCAAGAATGAGAATGCGAGTAACCCACCATCCCTGTTTTGTCTCTACAAACTGAGACGTAAATCTTTTCCATTACACCTCTTATTTCCTCCCCACTTTTTCACATCAATAGGCGACATGTTCTTCCACCAACCATGGTGCTTCATCGATAAAATTTTTGAATGGTTGGTGTTGACTTTTGGTCTTTGTAAGGCTTTATTTTAACCAATAACTTTAACCCCCCAATGATTTTAATTGCTTAATACTATTTCACTTAAGTTTGGCGGGGGGAAGGGGGGGGAGTATTTTGGCTCTTGAAAAAAAAATGATTTTTATAAAATTGTGAGCCAAAAATAAGTTTTGGGGAGAATTTCACTTTCATTATTTTTTGTCCCCTTTGATAACTTTTCCTCCCAAGTCTACAGATTTTGAGATTTAAAAGATGACAATAGTGAGGACACTGCTGCAAACAGGTTTGGGGGAGGTTTGTCCTTATTCACGCGTTACTTTGCATTATACTATATATAAAGCACAAAAAAATATTTTGATAATAAAAGTTTGAAGGTGAAAATTTATATATGAAAGATAGGAATAGTTTAAGAAATGCAAGAAAGTTAGATGTTTTCTTAAACAAAACTAGTAATAAGTAGTTATGAGCCATTTTCCCAAGGGTTAGTAAGATGAAGAAAATTACTCATCTGAGGATAAAAGTAAGTCTGAACAATAATCCCTATTCTTGAAGCCAAACATCTAAACGTTGATACCCTATTATACACATTTACACACATCTTGAACTTGGGATACTAGAGGATACTTTGAAATGCTCTTGTCTAAAAGCCTTAGTATGAAAGGAAAAAAAGAAAGAGTATAAATGGTGAAGAAAAAAATGAACACTGGTTTTGTAATTACCAAGGCAGCATAAAAAAATATAGCGAGGATGCTTTATCACCTAGTGCCTTAGACCAACTAGTTTGGGAGCCACTGCTAAGTCTTGGGTGTTGCGAAACGAGGAATTACGCCTAAATGCGCAAGTACATTTTGTAATCGGTCGGTTAGTATCTCAAGAAGTATTGACGGTCGCATGAAGAATGTGAGCAATTTTATCGAAAATATTCACCAACTATAAAGTACATTGGAAGATGGACAAGAGTATGATAGCTTGAATTGAATTCTCTAAGTGTAGAGATGTCTTTTACACACACGTAGGGGTATATGATCAATGTTTGGACGAAAGATAGGGAGGAAGACTAAAGGCGATGTTTTATTGAGAGATGATGTGATTTCTAACATTTTTTCACGACCATTAAGATAGGACTCATAGCAACTGAAAAACTGGTGTAGTTGAAAACTCTTATTTTCAAGTTCTTTATTTCATAATTCTTATCTTTGTATGTAACTTTCACTATCTTTATTTTATTATAGGATTTTGTGGGTGTAATCGGCTGAAAACCCTCAGGAGACAGCACTCCTCCTACTAGGGACACCTAGAGGTTTAACGGCTTGCTGCACGTGCTCAGTGCAATCGTGTTGCCTACGAAAGTGTGCTACTTAGGTTTTTCATTTTCTCCTTCCCTTGAATAACTAGTTTGCTCGGGACGATCAAAGTTATGTTTGGGGGTATTTGTTCAGTCCAAAATATTATGCATTTGATATGACTTTTTCCTTACTATTTTATATAATAAAAAATGTTTATTATAAATATGATACATATGAGGGTTTATCCGTAAAAATACTATTTTCATGTGTTTATATATTATAATTAACATTATGAAGGAAAATGTAAGCATATAATATCTATGTAATATTTGGTCCATTTAAATATGCTTACCTTATTAAATATTTTTGACCAATTCTCTTAAAAACTATAATATCATGTCAAATGGTTAAGATAATAGCTCAATAAAAATAAATTCTACTAACATTATTTATTGAGTGCAAAAATTATATCAGGATTGGAATCAAGGAAATCTGAGTTATCGAGATCAAATCTGCCAAAATCTTAAAGTAAATCGAAGAAATCAATTCTCGCAGAGACTTAGAGAAGATTTTCAGATTCCAGATATCAAAATAGTCTACATGTGTCGTCAGAAGAGGCCACAAGATTTTTGAAGCAACGAACCCCCTAACCCACCGCGGATCCGCTGCCAAACCCACCAAATGGCCACGGTTCCACCGCAATATTGAGAAGTTAGGGCTCTGGATTTTCTGGTTGGGATCCTAACAACTAGTTACCATATTAGGAAACTAGGGTTCTGGCTCTGTGATTATAAATAAGGACTGAGAGCCTCTTGGAAAAATCATCAAACAGACGCGATCACGAAGTCCACGACGGCTCAAGAATCCTGGTTGATCATCGACAGTTCATCTACCTCCTTAGAAGAGATCGAGAAGCAAACTAGAGTTTTGTAATCATTTTCTAAAGGAACAAAGTGTACTTGATCTTGTTGATTAATAAAGCTAGTTGTTTTCTTATATCATTTTATTTTCTGTAGTTTTCAATATGATTTCCCTTTCTATCTTTTCTTTTACCAACATGTGCGAGTAATTCTCCGCTTGTTAGGGTTCGTAGGATTATGGTAGATTAATGGATGATGAAGATCCTTAAACTATTTTTATGTCCTATAAAGTTTATAAACTTTACCAAAAGAATCATTAACGTCCTAATCGGGCGCGCTACCAATTTATTGCTAGTCTCGACCGCGATTAGAGATTAGATTAACGATTGTTTTGGTAAAGGCTAGACATGAACGGAGATCCATGTCAAGATAGGGGTTAAGAGTGGGAACCCTTTTCCCTCCAGAAACCCTAATCTACATGCATCACTGTCGATCTAGTTTTAAATCTATAAAAGGATAAAAGGAGTAATCATTAATTAATCATCCATGACTACTAAATCTTAACGAACCCTACAAGCCCCATTCTAATATAAAACCTACATCCGTAGTTAATCTAGATCTATATCCTGCATCCGTGTTTGACGTAGATCTAGAACCTACAACCATTCTTCACCATTTATTATTCTTCCTCCTTTCCTAATCAACACGTCTAAAGTAAGATTAAAATATTCAACGTTTCCCTGAGGACGACCCGTACTCATCTCGGTCTAGCTACACGCGACACCGTTATTTATTGCGGCTATTCTACAAACAACTCTAAAAAAAATCAATCAATCATTTGTAGACCCAAGATCGTCATAGAGTCTTGTGTAGCTCCTACTTTGCTTTGATTTCCTCCCTACCACGCTCAAGAGGAGTTGTGCAAACAGGTGGATTTTAGGTACAGTCCCGAGTCACATAGAGGCAATGAGCAATAGGAGGGTTTTCGTCTCTCCCAGTATTGGGGGTTGATGTTGCGCTATGCTCGATTGGCTATACTGGATGTCCCTGACCAGGGCTATTGCTGAGATTTACTGGTAAGAGTTATCAGTAGTTTCTCGAACCGTTATAGGCCACACATCAGTATGACTTATCACGTTACTGGTGTCTGACATTTACCACCCCTAAACATAATATGCGACATATCAGACGAATAGACCGGGTTGTACGGTAGTGTTACTGATAGGCTTCATGAAGAGTATGGACAAGCTTGCTTGTTGATCTTCATATCGCTCAATACCTGGGTAGCCGTTACGTCCAGCTAGTACCGCTGACGGCTTGTAGGTGATAGATGTGATCATCACCTACTGCTGGCATATTGATGAGTCTTTAGAGTCCCACATAGAAGTTCCATCATTCAGGTGAAACGAAATAGGACACATATGTGATATGTGCGTGGGCCAGATTAAATACGAGTATGTGATATCGTATTGTAATCTGACAATTATCTGTTATCAAGTTCGGTCATATATGATATAACCAGATTATTGAATCAAGTGTTGATTTGATAATGTGATACACAGATAAATGATATTAGTTGGTTATATGTGATATAACCGGATTATTAAATCAAGTGTTGATTTAATAATGTGATATATATTATATGTGATATAATTATATCTTAACTAATATCATTAGCTCATTAATTATTCTTCATAATATATATATTAATATATATGATATATATATTTATATATATATATAATAATGAAGCATGGAATGAAATTCTATTTTGTGAAAATAGAAATGAGGTGGAATTTGTGAAGAGGTGAGGCATGGCTTGATCATTTGAATATTGATTTATTTGACACTATAGAAGCATGGTCACATTTGTTTATTGTAAAAATGTGCATGCTTCAATAAGTGTGAGGATTTATCAAGCCATTGATCATCTCATTCCAAGACTTAGCCATTTTCAAGTCTTGCACTCATTTTGCTCTCTAGCTTCTTCTTCTTCTTTATCATCATGCTTCAAGTTCCAACCCCTCACATGAGATGTGAACCATGGAACCTTGAACATAAACTAGTGAGCTTCTAAACCCCTACTTCACCATCCTACACTTGACTAGCGATCAAGTGTAGCGCGTTTCGTACACTAAAAGAGTTTAGTTTAGAGGTAGCTTGAGTTGGAGGGACTTCGTGTGGATCATCTTCGGTACGAAGGATATCGGAGAAAGCTCGTCCAAACCCTCAAGTGGAGCATAGTGGAGTCGCGGGACTACTACACGGAGCCTAAGAAGTGAAGGACTCGATCTAAGAGGGTATAGCCATCTTCACTTCTTTTAATTTAGTAGATATCAAACCTAAACCCTAATCAACTAGCTAAAGATCTTGGATAGTGTAGATTAGCACCCCGAAATTTTTTAAAATGGAATGCTTGACACTTGTAAAACCCAGTGGGGGTGCTAGCGTACACTTTCATGGTATCAAAGCCAAAGCTAGAAGATCAGACGAAGTATATAAAACACGAAACCGAAACAACTCCGAAACTGCAAACCCGAACACCAAGTTTCTGTCAATTTTTTAAAGGTCTCTAAAAAATTTTTGAACAACTGCAGAATGTTACATGTGATGTAACTAGAACACCATAGAAATTTGAGGGCAAAACTCCAAAATTGATCCGGTGAGATTGCTCAAAAAATCGGCCTCAGTTTTTTTACTGTAGCAAAATACCTTGAAATTTTTATGGTGTTATGATATTTTGGTTTTAGGGTTTCAGGTTATGTTTTTTTTTTGCCAAAATTGCATGTGATGTTAATTTTATTAAGGGGTTAATGCAGAGTGTTTCGCAGTCGTAATTATTACATCGTTTTGGGTTTTAGTTTGATATGGATGCAGTAGTTGGAATCCATATTTAATTAGTTTTGAGAAAACTAGTTAGTGGTCATACATCTAGTGTTTTAGTCTCGGTAGATCGATTGCCACAAAGTTTCGATTCGGATCGAAACTCCGTCGCAATCGCGTATAGTACACGGATGCCCGCCGGATAACTTTACTAGATAGCCTCGCCACATTGCCCCAATCAAGTGACTGTAGGAGAACCCCGTTGCCAATAGCATCCATTCGAGTGTTCGCCGCCACGGTGTTCCGCCTAAGTGCACTTGGTCGATTGCATCGGGGGTTCGGCCATCTCCTAAAGTTTCCGACGAGTATTCGATCGGTTGGTCGGGAATCTTGTTGAATTACCCGACTAAATTATTGAAAAGTGTTTTTGATATGAGACTAAAATGCGGGGTTTATAGGGTTAGGCATGAAATTCGGAATATGAGATCTTCCGGGTTTATAATGTCTAAGGATATGCGGATTCTAATTATTGCAGTTTTTCATTTCTTTTCTGCGACCGTAAGTGTAATATGTAGGGTATTCCAAATCTCGTTGCTATATGTCAACAGAATTTGGGATACGCGTATTTACTTACGTTGATGATATGTGATATTATGTGTCGCTGATATGTTTTATTGGATCGTCGTGATTGAATAGCCGGGGGGTTTTATGTGAGATGGGAGTTTTTCAATTTTTATTCATGTAAAATTTTGTATGTAATATTCTTTTATTGGGGCAGTTCCGGGTTGAGGATGTTGTCACCACTGTTGTATATTATTTACTTTTCCGCATTAGGATAGACCTAAGACGGGGAGCACAAGTAACCGGGTTTTAGAGTCCAGTGGGAAACCATCTCAAGGAGTTGAGACCGGGTCTCCTAACTCTAGAATTGGTAGGGTTACTTGCCGCTCTCGTAGGGGTCTAGGGATGTGGGTTTGGTTATTCTTCACGACCGTGGAATCCGTATTTTACATTAGTGGCTAAATTTAAAACACAGAAATCCTAGTATATCCAATATTTCATATGTTGCTTCTGCTGCTTGGTTCTGTGATGTGATCATATAACTGCGTGAGATGAATGTTATATTATATATATATATATATATGATATGTAATAAACTTTGATTATGTTTTGCACCTGAGCTAGTCTAGCCCCCGCTCTGCCGGTAGTTAAGTAACCTAACGGTGCATGACGGGGCTCAGTGGCGAATGTGAACAGCATAAGCGTACGTTCTATTTTCGTTTCATTTTTCTGTAATGTTTTAAGAAACATTAAATGATAGGACTTTATTAATGAGATTAATGAAAAGAAAGAAACCTAAAGATGTTGTAGAATTAAATTTTTAAAAATGGTAGCTCTAGTTTTTGATTTGCATAGTGGTATTCCTTGATGAATATCCAACACCCCATTCGATGAGGAAAGAGCCGAGATCCCTTCACCGGGAGTGACTTTTTTAGCGAAACTAGCAAATGGTACAACTTATTCGGTTTTGTTTTTGATAGCTTCTCTATTTCTTGCTTTGAATAGTGGTATTCCTGAATATCATACACCTCATTCGATGAGGAAAGAGCCGAGATCCCATCACCGGGAGTAACCTCTTTAGTAAAACTAGTAAAAGCCTCAAAAACACTCCTTTTCAAAATCACTAGATTCTGCAATGATATCAAGTTCATTACGCTCATGGTTTTCTTAAAAACCTGCATAGCCATCCGTCATTTCAAATAAGTACTATTTAGTATTCGTACTACGTTTGTTGGCCAGCGTCAAGGCGTAGTGTACGGTAGCTGATTAGTACTTATCTGCAGCATGAGATGCAATTGGATTAGGGTAGTCGTACGACTTTGTTGGCCAGCATCAAGGGTTATGCGGGTGGGTTTGATTCGATCAAGAAATGAACGGGTTGAACTTTACAAGCGGCCTATAATTTGTAGGCCAGCGTCAAGATCATAGGAAACTAAGGGTAAAATCCATTATCGGTAATTTCAAGTATTGAAATTTGCAATAAGATTACATACCTTCTATATGATAGTTGGATCCTGATACCCACTGCGAGTAGGAGTTACTCCTGGGAGGGTTCTGCACGTTACAATTAGCTAATCCAGTAGGTGTCAACGGGGTTATTGTAACGTTTTGAAAAAATCGTTTAGGTGAAATTTCGGTTAATCGGTAAAATAATCGGTGTTTTCCGTAAAAATCAAGATATAAATATTTTTTAATATAAAATTAAATATACATATTTTAGCTATGTAATTGCTAGTATTTGATGTTTATTGAGCCACTTGTAAAATTTCTAATTTATTGAATTTTTTTCCGAAATTAATTATTTTAATATTATTTTAAACTGTCACTAATACATTTAATTAGGGATAATTACAAATTGGAATGGGTTGATACAAAATTTGTGCATCATGACACATTAAACTAACATGTAAAATATTGTTTTTGAATGAGATGAAACCCTCAAATGGTTTTAGAAAATATTGAAGAAAAAGGCTTAAATGGTGAAATTAAATTAAATGGAAATTGGGGTATTGTATTTATCTTTTTCCCTCACCCCACACACACACCCATACTCACACACCCCCATTCTTCCTTCCTATTTTTCAGCAGCCCTCCCCATATCCCCACTTCACTTTCTCTTCACATTAAAAATAAAAAGAAAATGGAGAAAAATAAAGAAAAGGTTGTATAAGTATTGACTTGAAGTATGGCTTTCCTTTGACTTTGCATTCCAACCTCACTCTCCCCCTCCCCCCCCACACACATTGGCCGAGCCCTCCTTCCCCTTCAATAACAGCCCCTCCCAAAAAATCCCCATCTCTTTCTCTTGAAAAAAATCATCTAAATTGCCTCAAAAATCCATTAAAACCCCCACAACTCCAAAATCTAATCCCTACCCATTTTTAATTGGCTATTTTAGTATGGATATAGGGAACAAGATTTTAATTTGGGAGGCTAAATGTGCTTGTGGGATCTTCAAATTGATTGGGTATAAATTCTAACCATTTTGCTTAATTTGTTGTTTACTTACTTAAATCTAGCATAATTGGTGTTTAATTATGGTTCCTACTTCAAACTTGAGAATTCAAGAGAGGGGTTTGAATTCAAATTAGGGTTTTGTATAGTGAGATTATGGTTGTGTGATGCATTTAACATGTTAATGCTATGCAAAACTAATTTAGTTGCTAATTTCCAAATTGTAACATTTAAAATGTCCATTAAGTATTTTTTTGCAAACTAGGTTTTGGAATTTAATTGCAAATGTGAGATTAAAAATCTAATTAGGGTATTCAGGACATTATTAACATTTTAAATTATAGTTTACTACTTTAGTTCATGCAAAACCAAGCTTAATTGATGAATTATGAATTTTGCTTTAAAAAATGTTAAAAATTGATATTTTTGCAAACTTGAATTTTGAGTTAATGATAATTAGTGAGATTAAAAATATGGAAGTGATTTGTATAACCTAGTTATGATATTTAATGAGCATTTTGGCCATTAGAATCGTTAAAATATTTAGATTGGTTAAAACATCAAGTTTTGAACCGAAATGGGAATTTGAGCTAACTAGGTTTTTGGGAAATAAAACGATTTGTTTAATTTTATGGTTTTGATGAATTAAACCCTATTTCTTATATAATTAGTGAGTTTTGAAATCACGATTAGTGTATTTGGTTTTTTCTCGATGGTTTGACGTTTGTACATCGACATCGAAGGTTGGTTTGTCTATTCTTGCATGCGTAGGCGATAAGTTTTGACCTATGCGTGATACGCGTGCCGATTTGGTTTTCGTATGCCGTTTCGATTTCGAATTGGGTTTTTATGCGATACAATACATTGTGTCATGTAGGTACCCCCATGTGGACTTCGAGACGACAAGCAAGCGCATGGCGACGTCGGCACCGGCGAGCGAAGATCAGGTGAGTAGATTATATCTATGGAGGAAGTCGGGTGGATGGCGTATAACACCTCCGCAGTTCGTAGTATAGTTATGATATATATATGTTTATATATGTGATTCATGATACTTGGATGTTTATCAAGAGATAATTATTGTTTTCATGATTTAGCTTAGGGTAATTAGAAGTAAACTAGCATAGCTTCTTAGTCGTGAACCCTAGAATAGGTTCACACACATACGCATACACGCATTTGCATACATCTATTTTACATGTGCGTATATGGAGATATATACACACACACACACATGGGTATAGGACTATGTATATATGTATACATATACACGGATTATGAGGATAGTACTTGGGATTTGAGATGAGTCGATAGGATTAGGCTTGAGGCCGTGAGATCGGTGATGTGACAGGTTTCGTATTCGAGTTACGACGTGATATATTTAGCGGGTCCTTTAGGCGTGGTGTTTTCATACACACGCAGGCATACATAGATAGTATCAGTTTTGTACTAGACGTAGATCGGTACCACGATCATGATATTTGATAAAGAGGATACCAGATAAATAATGTGATAGATATGACATTTGACCCGTACCCAGATTTGGGAGGCCGTACGACGGATTTTCCGTACGAGCTATATTTTGATGATAGATCCGCACTCTTGACTCGAGAATGTCATATTATATAGGATATCGTATGGGATACTATTGAGGCGGGATCACCGACTATTATATACATATATAGATATCGACTCAGATTCAGGCGATTTCCATACCCCTTTAGATTGGCTGTTAGTTAGACCTGTAGCTTACCTAGTAGATGTTAGACTGGACCCGATTCATACCTATTTCCAAAACTAACGAATCGTGAGGATTTTAAAGACATGTCAAGGAATACTACGGATATTTCAAAAGACGTACATTTTCTTAAAAACACCGTAGCCATTATTTTCAAAACACCACGATTCGCACTATTTCAAACGGAAAAACAGTATAACACAGGTGTAGCGATGTAGATTCTTTATTGTTACGTTATCATTCATGTTCCGCATATTATTGTTGTAATTACTATTCATTGTCATCTATCATGTTGTTATCGTCTCAATGCATGTTTATTGTGTACTTAGTGATTATGAACCATGATGTTAGGACACCGACACCATTACCGATGATGTGTATGTTCCACATACACTTACTTGCCGGCTCACACACATCATCATCGGTAATTGCCATGTCACGTACACTTTAGAAAATACTATTTCATTGACATAGCTTGCTAACTGATAGTTGCTACATGTTATAGCTTTCATATGCTAGTTTAATTATTGCATGATATCAGATGCATCCATATATTCATTGGTTATGCGGTATTATAGAGATTTATGCCAGTTTTCATTGTTATTGACATGGTGACTTGATGATTTTGGATTCTTCTTGATATTTTCTGGATTTGGAAACCGCATGTGAAAGTTTATTTAAACTGATGAATTGTTTTAAAGAGAAAAATGCGGTTTTCCTTGATATGATGAGTCTTGTCCACCATGATGTTTTTCTCGGTTCTGAGATGGTTTTCGAGACCCGATTCGAGGAGTTGGATGAACCTTCTGTGGGTACATGGTGGACCCGGTATGGTATCACGGGGCAATAAGCTCGAGTTGTAGATGATGAGCCCGGCAAGAGCAGACTGCCTACCGGTGATTTTACCTGGCGCGGCGGATATCCGGAGGATACCGTTCGTGGTCGTGAGATTGATGATATGGGCCGATCCTGACTGACGGAGCCCGAGGTTTTTAGATATTGAGATATTGAGATTTGAGACACTGAGATATTGAGATATTGAGATTAGTGTTTTGTGTCGATACTTGACACGGATTCTATGTTGATTTCATTGATGATATCTCGATTTATATACATACAGAAATCTCATTGATTAAAGAAAAACAGTTCTTCGATTCATGATGTACTTTATTCTCATTATATACATTGCACATCATTTCAGTGACATATTGTTACCTGACATTTTGTACATCATATTCGTGGCATGTTGTTACCCGAGGCACTGACATGAGTACTTGGTATTACACTTAAGGGTAGATATTTACCCTTACCATTATATTATGCTTCAGGAAATATTATTATTTTGAGGATATTACTGATCGTATGACCTAGGATAGTGTCATGCATGCGATTTCTACTCGTAGATGTTTTCTACTCACGAGTTGGCAACTCACCCCCGTTGTGCAACAGTTCCTTGCAGATTTTGCCGTACAGGTTTCGTTGCGGCTTTGCTGGCATACTGTTCCTTCCGGGTGATTGCTTTGGTAGGTGGGTTCTTTTGCATCAGGACCACCATCGTTTATTTATTATTTCAGTTGTATCTAGAAACTCCATCAACCAGATTGTATATTTGATAGAGATAGAAGACCAGACTTGTTATTCTTTCGACCTCAGAGTCGCGCGTTGTATTATTATGGTCTTCATGATGATTTTGGGTTTTCTTTTGAGTTTTGATCCTCGCCTTCGGCATTGTATATTATATTGCTTGCGTGGTTGTGACCGTCGATTGACGAAGAGCTAGCTCCCGCTTGGGGATGCCTTTTTATTTATTTCGTATACTATTCATGTTGTATCCTGTTTGGGGCCAGTATTTACAAAGGAGACTCTGCCGAAATTTTTAGAAAATACTTGAGATTTTAAAAATACATACTTCGGCCTATATTGTTAAAACTACTTGCTTTAAATTGGTTTTTCTTCACTCTACTGTTTCTTTGGTTTTGATTTCTGGGTTTTGGCTTACTTAGATTACGTACGCCTCGAGACGTTTCGTAATTTAAGTGACGGTCATGTTCCATAATTTTTGGGTCGTGACAAAGTTGGTATCAGAGCGTTAGGTTTTACCTTCGGAGCGTAGCATGACCCTTGGTTGATGGAGTAGGTAGCTTGAGTAGAGTGACGTACCGTATGTATGTTTCGCGGCATATTTACGATACGATACTCCGCTTAAGATGCCTTAGGATATACATTTCCTTGCACAGTATTATATTCCTTCCTATGATCTAGCCTCATCGGTACCAGTTTATGGTTTTGTTATCACGGTTGTACGGGCGTGGAGAGCTACGGCTAGAGTTGCGGTCAACATGAGCTCGTCACGGACGAGGACTGACCACGACGTGATTCCAGGGACATACGATTGCATAGGGAGGCGTCGTTTCATTGTGTTTTCGCGCCACAAGCGTTTGATGGATCGCTTTTATGAATTTTCTCGGACGTGCAGATCAGCACCAGAGGATTGGGCAACTTCAAGAGTCCAGCCAGATTGTGATGACCGTCAGAGCACAGATTATTTTGATGATTGAGGCACTGTTCAGCGTGTGGACGAATGAGCCAGTGATTTTGGCGAATGAAAAGATATTGCCCAGATGTTTGAAGCTAACGCTGCACGAGTTATACTTCGAAATATGATAGAAGATCGCTAGTCACCAGAGATGAAAGACTAGGACATGTGATTCATTGCCTACCCCGATGCGAGGTCATCGGATAGATTAATTCCAGCTAGAGACGACTTCATGCTGATACGTTGAGAGTCGATAGAGACGATCGAATGTCAGGGACCAATTTTCCAAGTTTAAAGTATTCGGAAAACAATGCAAGCAATTCTATGGACCCTTTAGAAGAATGAAACCCTAACTCGACATAATGACCATGGAACGCCGGTGAACCTTCGGGTTTGCGGCAGTTCAGTGGTGCCATTAGTGAGGCTTGGTCTGCCCTTCTACGGTTGGTCCATAGGTGCCGTGGCATATATTCGATACTATTAAACTGGACCTAAGATGTTGAGCTCTTGGGCGATTATGAGGTTTTGACAATCAATCGGATGGTTCGACTTCATTCGGATATCATGTGATGGGATATATTGCTTCGGAGACTCCAGATACGAGTATAGCCGTTGGAGCGCAGTCCATGCAGCCATGAGGAGACGAGTCCGAATCAGTCGACATTAAAGAAAAGTGGAGCAAGAGGTTCATACGAGATCTTGATAAGATGACGTTCCACTCCGCTGACATCAGAGATGCGGTACGCAAGCAGATGCGTTGATATATCTTCCAGGAGGAGTCGTGATGAGTATGTAGCCATTCCGGAACAAGAAATAGATATAGTAAGAGGATGATAACTTCCGGGCAGTTCGGCAGAAACAAGACTTGGGAGAGACTACGACAAGACCTTTCTGGAAATACTGAACGAGAAGACCTCGACCCAGGAGTGGTCATATGACGCACACCCAGTAGGCCAGAGTTCCGCATCGTCGACGAGACATGTTATGAGTAACCATGATAGTTGGCCATAGATCTTTAGAGGATGTGTTAGAGCGGACTGCTTCCGTTATCATTTCCGTATTGGACCGTTGAGCCGAGGAGCTATGTGCTTAGCAATTCGCAGTGAGAGACGAGAGCCTAAGGGCACCAGGCGACAGGCCATGATCAGGAGGCAAGTAGATATCTTGCTCTGTCAGCATTGGATGCACCGACACCTTCTCGACCATGAAGGAAGGACATATCGACGACAGTATTTACGATTTGTAAATTCGTGAGTTGACTATCACGTGTCCGTCACTTTGGATTTCGGTATTTTGGGTGATTTATTGCATGATTGAGTTTTGATGACCGAGTTTCATGATATTTGCTTTCGTGCACCATGGTTGCACCTACCGGGTATTTATATTTTGTTCATAGTTATTGCACTTGAAATATGCTTTATACACCGTTGTGTGATTTATGAGTTGTGCATAGTTATTGCGCTTGATTTCGTTTTTTTGTGCCTTGGATGCACATGATTTAGATTTTATTCGTGCATGATGGATGCACCTGTTTTGGATTTTCGCGCATGTTTGGCGCATGATATGAGATGCGATTTTGGTGCACACCAGATGCACTAAATCGGGATTTTTGTGCATATCAGATGCACCTGGTATTGCTGTCAGACACACCGTTGCCTCTGACAGGTGTTTCGTGCACACCCGCTGCACTTAGATGTTGTTTCTGTCCACATGTATGGCATATTCATGGATTTTGATTTCCGTGCGCACCAGACGCATTTGGCATTCATATATATTTGGGATTGATTTCTTTTAGAGTAGTATATTTTATAATACTTGCTATTTGGTTTAGTACTGAGCAAGACTAGTCAGAGGACAGTACCTGAGTATATTTTTGCATGCATTGATAGTTATCGAAGGGATTTCCAAGGAGGAGCTATAGTCTCAGTATTTACCTACGTTTCAGTAATGACACGAAACTGTTTAAAAGGGAAACCCTTCTAAATTGTTTTCAAAACGGCGGGACGTGTATGTTAAACAAAGGATATATATATATATATATATATATATATATATATATATAGTTATTTTCTCATAATGGACGTCCGCCATTGTCCAGTGATACACACATCGCACAGCGATTTGAAAAAGGTTTGGCATGCATTGCTTCCAGATGTTTTAATGATGTTTACCTGTATAGTTCTGACGTTTACAGGTATAGTTTTGACGTATATCATATTGATTTTCGTTTTGGATCTTGACATTGGTGTCTTCACCATAACTCCGATGATTGCGGAATGCTTGACGTTGTTTTGATTTTGGTATATATATCCGTTTTTCATGCGCATGCGGTGCGCTACGATATATTTTATGCATTGTTGATTTCGGAGCCCCGACGATTCGATTGTTTTGCTGAAATGTTTTAGTATTTGGGGGAGTTTTAATTTAAATTCGGGGACCGAATTTCTTTAAGAGGGAAGATTGTAATGTTTTGAAAAAATCGTTAGGTGAAATTTCGGTTAATCGGTAAAATAACGGGTGTTTTCCGTAAAAATCAAGATATAAATATTTTTTAATATAAAATTAAATATACATATTCTAGCTATGTAATTGCTAGTATTTGGTGTTTATTGAGCCACTTGTAAAATTTCTAATTTATTGAAATTTTTTCCGAAATTAATTATTTTAATATTATTTTAAGCCGTCACTAATACATTTAATTAGGGATAATTATAAATTGGAATGGGTTGATACAAAATTTGTGCATCATGACACACTAAACTAACAAGTAAAATATTGTTTTTGAATGAGATGAAACCCTCAAATGGTTTTAGAAAATATTGAAGAAAAAGGCTTAAATGGTGAAATTAAATTAAATGGAAATTGAGGTATTGTATTTATCTTTTTCCCTCACCCCACACACACACCCATACTCACACACCCCCATTCTTCCTTCCTATTTTTCAGCAGCCCTCCCCATATCCCCACTTCACTTTCTCTTCACATTAAAAATAAAAAGAAAATGGAGAAAAATAAAGAAAAGGTTGTATAAGTATTGACTTGAAGTATGGCTTTCCTTTGACTTTGCATTCCAACCTCACTCTCCCCCTCCCCCCACACACACATTGGCCGAGCCCTCCTTCCCCTTCAATAACAGCCCCTCCCAAAAAATCCCCATCTCTTTCTCTTGAAAAAAATCATCTAAATTGCCTCAAAAATCCATTAAAACCCCCACAACTCCAAAATCTAATCCCTACCCATTTTTAATTGGCTATTTTAGTATGGATATAGAGAACAAGATTTTAATTTGGGAGGCTAAATGTGCTTGTGGGATCTTCAAATTGATTGGGTATAAATTCTAACCATTTTGCTTAATTTGTTGTTTACTTACTTAAATCTAGCATAATTGGTGTTTAATTATGGTTCCTACTTCAAACTTGAGAATTCAAGAGAGGGGTTTGAATTCAAATTAGGGTTTTGTGTAGTGAGATTATGGTTGTGTGATGTATTTAACATGTTAATGCTATGCAAAACTAATCTAGTTGCTAATTTCCAAATTGTAACATTTAAAATGTCCAAATTAAGTATTTTTTTTTGCAAACTAGGTTTTGGAATTTAATTTCAATGTGAGATTAAAAATCTAATTAGGGTATTCAGGACATTATTAAGATTTTAAATTATAGCTTACTACTTTAGTTCATGCAAAACCATGCTTAATTGATGAATTGTGAATTTTGCTTTAAAAAGTGTTAAAAATTGATATTTTTGCAAACTTGAATTTTGAGTTAATGACAATTAGTGAGATTAAAAATATGGAAGTGATTTGTATGACCTAGTTATGATATTTAATGAGCATTTTGGCTATTAGAATCGTTAAAATATTTAGATTGGTTAAAACATCAAGTTTTGAACCGAAATGGGAATTTGAGCTAACTAGGTTTTGGGAAATAAAACGATTTGTTTAATTTTATGGTTTTGATGAACTAAACCCTATTTCTTATATAATTAGTGAGTTTTCAAATCACGATTGGTGTGTTTGGGTTTTTCTCGATGGTTTGACATTTGTACATCGACATCGAGGGTTGGTTTGGCTGTTCTTACATGCGTAGGCTATAGGTTTTGACCTATGCGTGATACGCGTGCCGATTTGGTTTTTGTATGCCGTTTCGATTTCGAATTGGGTTTTTATGCGATACGATACGTTGTGACATGTAGGTACCCCCATATGGACTTCGAGACGACAAGCAAGCGTGTGGCGACGTCGGCACCGGCGAGCGAAGATCAGGTGAATAGATTATATCTACGGGGGAAGTCGGGTGGATGGCGTATAGCACCCCCGCAGTTCGTAGTATAGTTATGATATATATATATATGTTTATATATGTGATTCATGATACTTGGATGTTTATCAAGAGATGATTATTGTGTTCATGGTTTAGTTTAGGGTAATTAGAGGTAAACTAGCATAGCTTCTTAGTCGCGAACCTTAGAATAGGTTCACACCCACATGCACACACGCATTTGCATACATCTATTTTACATGTGCATATATGGGGATATGTATATATATATATGTATACACACATGGGTATGGGACTATATATATATATATATATATATATATACATATACACGGATTATGATGATAGTCTTGGGATTTGAGATGAGTCGATGGGATTGGGCTTGAGGCCGTGAGATCGGTGATGTGACAAGGTTCGTATTCGAGTTACGACGTGATATGTTTAGCGGGTCCTTTAGGCGTGGTGCTTTCATACACACGCAGGCATACATAGATGGTATCAGTTTTGTACTAGACGTAGATCAGTATCCCGATCATGATATTTGATAAAGAGGATACCAGATGAATAATGTGATAGATGTAACATTTGACCCGTACCCAGATTTGGGAGGCCGTACGACGGATTTTCCGTACGAGCTATATATTGATGATAGATCCGCACTCTTGACTCGAGGATGTCATATTATATAGGGTATCGTATGGGAAATTATTGAGGCGGGATCACCGACTATTATACACATATATAGATATCGACTCAGATTTATACGATTTCCATACCCCTTTAGATTGGCTGTTAGTTAGACCTGTAGCTTACCTAGTAGATGTTAGACTGGACCCGAGTCATACCTATTTCCAAAACTAACGAATCGTTAGGATTTTAAAGACATGTCAAGGAATACTACGGATATTTCAAAAGATGTACCTTTTCTTAAAAACACCATAGCCCTTATTTTCAAAACACCACGATTCGTACTATTTCAAACAGAAAAACAGTATAACACAGATGTAGCGATGTAGATTCCTTATTGTTACGTTATCATTCATGTTCCGCATATTATTGTTGCAATTACTATTCATTGCCATTTATCATGTTGTTATCGTCTCAAAGTATGTTTATTGTGTACTTAGTGATTATGAACCATGATGTCAGGACACCAGCACCATTACCGATGATGCGTATGTTCCGCATACACTTACTTGCCGGCTCACACACATCATCATCGGTAATTGCCATGTCATGTACACTTTAGAAAATACTATTTCATTGACATAGCTTGCTAACTGATAGTTGCTACATGTTATAGCTTTCATATGCTAGTTTAATTATTGCATGATATCAGATACATCCATATATTCATTGGTTATGCGGTATTATGGAGATTTATGCCGGTTTTTATTGTTATTGACATGGTGACTTGATGATTTTGGATTCTTCTTGATATTTTCTGGATTTGGAAACCGTGTGTGAAAGTTTATTTAACCTGATGAATTGTTTTAAAGAGAAAAATGCGGTTTTCCTTGATATGATGAGTCTTGTCCACCATGATGTTTTTCTCGGTTCTGAGATGGTTTTCGAGACCCGATTCGAGGAGTTGGATGAACCGTCTATGGGTACATGGTGGATCCGGTATGGTACCCGGGGCAAGAAGCTCGAGTTGTAGACGATGAGCCCGGCAGGGGCAGACTGCCTACCGGTGATTTTACCTGGCGTGGCGGATATCCGGAGGATACCGTTCGTGGTCGTGAGATTGATGATATGGGCCGATTTGGACTGACGGAGCCCGAGATTTTTAGATATTGAGATATTGAGATTTGAGACACTGAGATATTGAGATTAGTGTTTTGTGTCGATACTTGACACGGATTCTATGTTGATTTCATTGATGATATCTCGATTTATATACATACAGAAATCTCATTGGTTAAAGAAAAACAGTTCTTCGATTCATGATGTACTCTATTCTCATTATATGCATTGCAGATCATTTCAGTGACATATTGTTACCTGACATTTGTACATCATATTCGTGGCATGTTGTTACCTGAGGCACTGACACGAGTACTTGGTTTTGCACTTAGGGGTAGATGTTTACCCTTACCATTATATTATACTTCAGGCCATATTATTATTTTGAGGATATTACTGATCGTATGACCTAGGATAGCGTCATGCATGCGATTTCTACTCGTAGATATTTTCTACTCACGAGTTGGCAACTCACCCCCGTTGTGCCACAGTTCCTTGCAGGTTTTGCCGTACAGGTTTCGTTGCGGCTTTGCTGGCATACTGTTCCTTCCGGGTGATTGCTTTGTGTAACAACCCTAATTTTTATACACTTTTCCTATACAATTTTTTTTCAAAATATTTTTTAAAAAAATCCACAAAGGGGTATTTAAGCCTGAGCACAAGATTTAGGTAATTATTTTTGTTTTTAATTACAAGCTACAAGAATGAAATAACTCCATTTTTAGTGTACAAGAAATTACTTTAAATTTAATGAATACTAGGAGTATTTATTCTTGCTGCTATCAGTTTAAGTAATTAAAAACCACAATAATTACAAGAAAGAGCTTGTAGCTCATTGGTAATACCTTGCACTGCTGAACCAAGCCACCGGAGTTCAAATCCCATGCCCCACATTATTTTTGTATTTATTTTGTTTTATTTTTTTTTTGGAAGTCAACGGTAAAAAGGCCATAACTCCCAAAATATGTACTGGACAACAAAAAGTAAAAATACCAAGTTGTTCCTCATGAAAACCCCCGGCCATGGGACCCTTGACTCGGCCCGACTCGGCGCCGCCGGCCGGCGAATCGGCTGACTCGGTCCGGCCGATCCGGCCGGACTTGGCCGGACGGCCGAGTCACCAACTGAGAAAAGTTGTCTCTTGACTTGGTCAACCCTCTTGCATACTTATTATACCTGGATCGGTTTTGATTTGACCAATAAATCCCCTTTACTCCTAGGTTTAATGATTTTTAATGAATTTTTAATGTTTTTTTTATATTTTCTTTTAATATTTTTAATCCAAACCCTAACCCTAGCCTAGCCCTATATAAAGACCCCTATCCTCTACCATTTCACCTCACCACTCTAAGTCTACTCTCTCAAATTCTCGAGAACTCGGTACGAAGAGCAAGAAGCGAAGCGCTGCCGAAATCGACGACGGATTCCGGCGACCGTATCAGAACCTTCGCGACGCTTTCGACGAATCGGCAACCACCACATCCATTAGCTTCATTAGCTTGTCCAAACCGTAAGTCCCAACCCCTCTATCTCTCTTTTCTATAAGTATAAAAATACGACTTTTTGGAACTCGACGGAAATCGGACAAACCGATTTCCGATTCAGTTTTTCTATAAATTTCCACTTGACACCTAATACATATTATCTACCCATATTTATGTTGACTATTAATCACCCATCAACCAATTTAATCAAACTTTTTCACATGAAATGATAGTTTCTTTGCAAAACCGTATTCTTTTCATAAAAATACCATGAAGTTCATTTTTCTTAGTTTAATCAATTACCTCACTCCTAAATATGTTTATCTTGATCACAAAACTTGTAGAACTCAATTTGAATGAAATTTCACACATAAAATGATAACGTTTTCGAATACCGTATTCTTGCGCTATAATACCTTTAAGTTTAACATAGCATGTTTTACCTTTAAAACTTCACCAAAACTTAATATAAGTCACGGGGTAATGACCTACCCCTACACACACTCAATATAATCCTAATTGATAAATATCAAAAAATACAGAATACGAAATTACAGGACTTTTCACTAAAATATCCTAATCTTTATAACCTTTATTGTAAGCTTTAAATTGTAAACATTTCTAAGTAAAATCTTTTAATAAAATGAAAGCACGATTGGTCATGGACATCGATCGTTTATCTAAACTGACTTTGTGGTGTCTAGGCTAGGCAAGTGAGCTTGGGTAACTTTAAAAGGCCCGTCTCACGATTCGTGAGCGGATCCCTCCCTCCTCACTTGTACTTACCTGGCCACAATTGGCGGTGAAGAGGCGATTTGAGGCTTCTAATGACTCATCGTTTAGACCTTAGAAATCGGCTAGTTGGTTTAGGAAACCCTAATAACTAAAAATACGGAAAACTATACTTTTTGCAAATAGATACACTATATTAATAAAACCGTTTTCCCAAATGAAAAGTATTTATAAACCTAAGCAAAGCGCCGCTACAACCCACTTTTGGGGAACCTGTTAGGGAAAGGACGGTTCATCGTGCACCCGCAGGCTAGTAGTGCGAGATTCAGACCTCCGCAAGGAGCATTCGGTCTCGAAAGGTTTAAAATACGATATTTAAGGAAAATGAGATTTTTAAAGATAAAATACTCATTTAAAAATTATTTATGTGTTAATATATATATAATTATCATTTAAACACCTATTTTATCATAATATAAAGTTTCCACATTTTTCTAAAAATTACAACATTAAAAGTTACACTAAAATACCATGAATTTCAGATAAAACAAATAATACTTTTATTAGGATATATTCACTAGAATAACACAAATAAAATTCACATTCATTATAACAATTAAAGACGAATATTAAATACTTGAGGTGTATTTTGAAAACTATACAAAAGTATTTTTACATAAAACCCCATCAAGTTTCACAAATTACAATAAGGCCCCTAGCTAATATTGAACTTCAAATTCTTTTCTTTTAGTATGACTCGGGTTAGAGTCTGACTATTCTTGACTCGAATATGATTCAAGTCAATCTATATGCTTTTATATTCCAATACAATTTGAATACATGAATCCATGAACCCAGTTAACAATATATTCCTTTTTGACTGAATCAAACCATGGATATTCATCCATTATCCTGATATTCCATTTACCTGATTATACAGTTGCAACATGTCTACTGATATCATGGTTTTGGTCAGTCAACCAACTTACATATTCCAATACTGCAATACTGTTAAACCATTACGGGGTTTAAGGGGTAGATTGGTACGGAAGATGTTAAAGGTGGCACGAGGTGGTCAGATTAAGACACCTAACCTGAATCCTGTTGCTGTTGTACCGTGGCATAACGGTTCCTTGTACTTTCCATTTGCCCTGATCTCTAGCATATAGAGATCCCCCTCGTATACACCGGCATCCTTCTATACCAAGCTACAAACAACAGCGTTATACAATGTTCCATAATATTCAACATTATAATACTTTAGAAAATACTGTTACTCTATCATTCTCATTCTTCTTATTCTTTTGGGACTTACCGAGCGACCTGTTCGCTGACGACATTCTATCTCTTTCTTCTTTGAATGTCGTCAGGTGCGTTGGACCAAGCTGAGATCGAGCCCACCAGTGAAGATTTGGAGCAGTTCCAGGCAGACCCAGAGCTCTAGATAATTGTACCTTGTTCTTTCCAGTTTATTTCATTTCCTGTTATGCCACTGTTTAGGCATTGCTTTTTTTCATTCCAGTTGTATTTTCTTTTCCTGCATTGTAAAAAGAATGTTATTAATAAAAGTTGCTGTTATTTCAATATCATTTGTCTCTTGTGATTATTTTATATTGCTTAGCTACGCTTAGCGTATGTACTTCTGAGTACATACGTAGCGGACCTCGTCGCGTCCACTTCGCCGTACACTGGGAAGCGGGGCGTGACAGGTTTTGTTGGTGGCCCATGCAGGTCAGAGCTGTATGAATCCCTGTCATGCAGTTCTGGTCTGCGTGAACAACCTAAACAATATAACACAAGAACCAGCAACTAAAACATTCTTTACAATTCATGTTCTTTGAAACTTGCAAATCTCTATTCCTTGAATCTTATCATTTCATGTATTTGATTCTGTCCTAATCCAAATTTTTCTTCAGGATTATGGATTTCCCGAACAATACCAGCACCAACATCAACAACACCCCACCAGCACTACCTCTGACACCAGCTGTTCCCGCACCACCCACTGAGCAGACGATGTTATTTGATGCGATCCGTAGTCTTCTCGAGGGACAGCAACAACTTCTGAGCCGTCCTGATAACGATGCACCGGGAGTAAAATAATTCCGGGCTTTGCACCCAAAGCAGTTCTCTGGTAAAGGAAGCCCTCTCGAAGCAGAAGAATGGGCACAAAGCATCGAAGACGATCTGGCAGCAGCCCAAGTGCCAGATAACGCTTGGGTCCGTGTAGCGAAGCTACAGCTCACGGATAATGCTCGCAATTGGTGGAAGGCGGAAGAAACCCGTCTGGCACAGCCGATTGAATGGAAGATATTTCGCGAGAAGTTTGACACGAAATATTTCCCTGTGACTGCCAGGTTCGCTATGGAGCAGCAGTTTATTCATCTACAGCAAGGATCAATGTGGGAGAAATCGGTAGATGAATACGATGCTGAGTTCACTATGTTGAGCCGGTAAGATATGTCACAATAGTTCAATTTTTAAATATCACATACTACACAGCTAACACAATCTTTAAGCAGATTCGCGGCACACCTGATACCGACGGACGAGATCAGAGCCCGTCGTTTTCAGCAAGGTTTGGACACAGAGATCAAGGCTGCTCTAGCCACAGGAAAGTTTTTGACTCATGAGGAAGCCCTGGAAGCTGCCCGCAGTTATGAGGCAGTCATAAAAGAGAGGGGCAGACCTCAGTCTGTAGGAGTCAAGCGCCCTGCCAACCAGATGGCAGGTGGAGCCACGTCCAGACCACCCTTCGTGCCGAGGCGACCTGGAGTACCAACTCATCGTCCTAGCCCAGCCTTTTGCACTTACTGCAAGAGAACTGGACATATGATGAAGGACTGCCGTCGAGCCAACCGCCTCTGCTTAGTCTGCGGTTCAGCCACTCATGATATTGGATCTTGTCCCCAAAGGCAAAACTCAGTTGCTGAACCCAGGCCAGCAAATACTTATCAGCAGCGACCAGCTCTTCAGGCACCTGCTACCAGACTTGCACTGCCTGCACCACCTAGGGGACCACAAGCTGCACTACCTCCTCAACAGTTCCATCAAGCTCAAAGGAACGTTCAGAGGAATGCTCCTCAGGCCAGAAGAAATGCTCCTCAGGCCAGGAGGATTGTGCCGAAGCGCCAGGCTTTCATGATGTCTGTGGAAGAAGCTGAGGCCACTGGCCAAGTCATTACTGGTAAACTGTCTTTCTCAAACTCAACTTTTAGTTTGGTTACCTGCACACTTCCCTATATCTGAACCTATCCCATATACCTTAGGTACAATCCTAGTAGCTTCACTACCTGCACTTGCACTGTTTGATACTGGGGCATCCCACTGCTTTATGTCGCAACGGTTTGTCCGAACCCATGCGATTCCAGTCTCACCGCTTTTTTCCAGCTGGAACGTCAGTTCTGGAAATGGTGTTCTAAAGGCAACTATGGGATACAGCATGTGTCCAGTCATCGTCTGCAGTCGAGAGTTTTACGCCGACTTCAAAGTACTGGACATACCAAACTTCGATGTGGTTCTAGGAATGGACTGGCTTGGAACCTTTTATGCTACCATCGACTGTCGTCAAAGGAGGGTAGTATTTGAGATTCCAGATCATCCGGTCTTCTATTTCAAGAGTGGAGATCGTACATTGGAGCCAAGTACTTACAAAGCGAAGCCAAAGGAAGCAGTAGTTGCAGCAGCTCATGCAGAGGAAGAATCAAGACCGGATGTAGTTCGAGAGTTCGACGACGTATTCCTTGACGATATATCAGGTTTGCCTCCCGATCGAGCTCTTGAATTCAGTATTGACTTAGTACCAGGAGCACAACCAGTGATCAAAGCACCGTATAGACTAAGTCCGGAAGGATTGAAGGAAGTTCGAACACAGTTGGACGAATTACTGGCGAAAGGATGGATTCGTCCCAGCACTTCAAGTTGGGGAGCACCTGTACTGTTGGTGAAGAAGAAGGAAGGTTCATACAGAATGTGCATCGACTATAGGTCCTTGAACGAAGTTACTATAAAGAACAAGTATCCTCTCCCGCGCATCGACGATTTGTTCGATCAGCTAAGTGGATCTTGTGTCTTGTCTAAACTAGATCTTCGTTCAGGTTATCATCAAGTGAAGGTCAAGGAGGCTGATATTCACAAAACAGCTTTCAGAACTCGCTATGGACATTACGAATTTCTAGTAATGCCATTTGGAGTGACCAATGCACCAGCAATCTTCATGAACCTTATGAACCAAGTTTTCCGGGAGTATTTAGACAGGTTCGTTGTCATCTTCATCGACGACATCCTGGTATATTCTAAGAATCGGAAGGAGCATGCGGAGCACTTACGAATTGTCCTGGAAACACTTCGACAACATAAGATTTATGCCAAGTACAGCAAGTGCGAGTTTTGGCTAAAACAAGTTGGTTTTCTTGGACACATCGTATCAGGAGAAGGGATTTCTGTAGATCCAGCAAAGGTTTCAGCAGTCAGCGAATGGCCTACACCAAAATCAGTGAAGGATATTCGGAGTTTCTTGGGCTTAGCTGGATATTACAGAAGATTCATTGAAGGCTTTTCAACACCCCTGACCAAGCTCACAAGAAAAGATGAAGAATTTGTGTGGTCAGAAGCATGCGAGCAAGCTTTCGTAGAACTCAAGTCAAGACTGACATCTGCACCTATTCTCGTCATACTGGATCAAACCGGAGGATTCGAAGTACATTGTGATGCATCCGGTAAGGGACTAGGATGTGTTCTACATCAGCACGGTAAGGTTGTGGCTTATGCTTCAAGACAACTGAAGACTCATGAGCGCAATTATCCGACGCATGATCTAGAGTTGGCAGCCGTTATTTTTGCTCTCAAGATTTGGCGTCACTACTTACTTAGTGAACGAGTGAACATCTACACAGATCATAAAAGTCTGAAGTACGTGTTTACTCAGAAGGAGTTGAATATGCGGCAGAGAAGATGGTTAGAACTTATGGCGGACTTCGACATCAATTTGCAATATCATCCAGGAAAAGTGAACGTTGTACCTGATGCTCTTAGTCGCCAACCATTATCAATGAATCTCACCGCCCAGTGGAAGCTTCAGCAGGACCTACATCAGATGGAGATTGAACTAGTCATGCCAGGTGATGTTTCAAATTTGATGAATCTATAAATCCAATCAACTATTGTCAATCAGATCAAAGCAGCTCAAGCCAGCGATGCTAAGTTGCAAAAGATCAGAGAACAAGTGGAGAATGGACTCAGAACAGATTTCATCATCCATGAAGATGGATCGTTGAGATACGGCAGTAGATTGTGTGTACCAAAGGGTCCTGTTCGGGAAGAGTTAATGAAAGAAGCTCACAGCTCTCCCTATTCAGTACATCCTGGAGGTACCAAAATGTACAAAGATCTACGTCAGAATTATTGGTGGCATGGAATGAAGCGTGAAGTAGCCAGGAGTGTCGCAAAATGCTTGGTGTGTCAGCAAGTAAAGGCTGAACATCACAGGACAGCTGGACTACTTCAACCGTTACCAATCCCAGAATGGAAGTGGCAGCACATCACGATGGACTTTGTAACTGCTCTTCCTCGCAGCACAAAGGGTAACGATGCGATTTGGGTCATTGTGGATCGACTCACAAAGTCGGCTCACTTCATCCCATTTCGAGTTGGCCAATCAACTGAGACATTAGCGAAGAAGTACATGGAGGTAATAATCTAAATTAAGATTTAAACTCTTCATAACGTAATATCTCTGATACCCATGAACTCATACAGGAAATTGTGAGACTTCATGGAGTACCGGTCTGCATTGTCTCCGATCGTGACACCAGGTTCCGATCGCAATTTTGGCAAAGTCTGCAAGCTAGCTTGGGAACAAGTCTGAACTTCAGCACGGCTTATCATCCACAAACAGATGGTCAGTCAGAACGAACTATTCAGATCTTGGAGGATATGCTCAGAGCATGTATGCTCGACTTCAAGGGATCTTGGGAAGATCACCTGCATCTTGTGGAGTTTGCGTACAACAACAGCTACCAAGCAAGCATAGGAATGGCACCTTTTGCAGCTTTATATGGAAGGAAGTGTCGATCGCCATTAAGTTGGGACGACATCGGAGATAGAGAACTCCTTGGACCAGAGATGATAGTAGCAACCGTTGATGTGGTTCGTACTATCAGGGAAAGAATGCGCATAGCCCAAGATAGACAGAAACACTGGGCAGATGCGAAGAGACGACACTTGGAGTTCCAGCCAGGAGATCATGTATTCCTGAAAATCTCTCCGAACCGCGGAGTGATCAGATTTGGAAGACGGGGAAAGTTGAGTCCAAGATACATTGGACCGTTCGATATACTCGAACGAGTCGGTGAAGTGGCATATCGTTTAGCGCTTCCACCCTCACTGGAAGGAGTGCATAACGTGTTCCACATATCTCAACTCAGAAGGTATGTGAGTGACCCCAGCCATGTACTTGATCATTCCGAACTCACGATACAGCCCGATTTGTCTTGTGAGCAACAACCTGTGGAGATCCTGGACAGGAAAGTGAAGACACTTCGGAACAAAGAAGTTAATTTGGTCCGGGTAATGTGGAGGAAAGACACTCCAGGAGAATCCACGTGGGAAAGGGAAGATGAGATGCGTGCAAGATATCCGCACCTTTTTGTAATCTAGTCCTTAAATAAAAGTTGTAAATTTCGAGGACGAAATTTTTTTAAGGAGAGTAGAATGTAACAACCCTAATTTTTATACACTTTTCCTATACAATTTTTTTTCAAAATATATTTTTAAAAAAATCCACAAAGGGGTATTTAAGCCTGAGCACAAGATTTAGGTAATTATTTTTGTTTTTAATTACAAGCTATAAGAATGAAATAACTCCATTTTTAGTGTACAAGAAATTACTTTAAATTTAATGAATACTAGGAGTATTTATTCTTGCTGCTATCAGTTTAAGTAATTAAAAATCACAATAATTACAAGAAAGAGCTTGTAGCTTATTGGTAATACCTTGCACTGCTGAACCAAGCCACCGGAGTTCAAATCCCATGCCCCACATTATTTTTGTATTTATTTTGTTTTATTTTTTTTTTGGAAGTCAACGGTAAAAAGGCCATAACTCCCAAAATATGTACTGGACAACAAAAAGTAAAAATACCAAGTTGTTCCTCAGGAAAACCCCCGGCCATGGGACCCTTGACTCGGCTCGACTCGGCGCCGCCGGCCGGCGAATCGGCCGACTCGGTCCGGCCGATCCGGCCGGACTTGGCCGGACGGCCGAGTCACCAACTGAGAAAAGTTGTCTCTTGACTTGGTCAACCCTCTTGCATACTTATTATACCTGGATCGGTTTTGATTTGACCAATAAATCCCTTTTACTCCTAGGTTTAATGATTTTTAATGAATTTTTTATATTTTCTTTTAATATTTTTAATCCAAACCCTAACCCTAGCCTAGCCCTATATAAAGACCCCTATCCTCTACCATTTCACCTCACCACTCTAAGTCTACTCTCTCAAATTCTCGAGAACTCGGTACGAAGAGCAAGAAGCGAAGCGCTGCCGAAATCGACGACGGATTCCGGCGACCGTATCAGAACCTTCGCGACGCTTTCGACGAATCGGCAACCACCACATCCATTAGCTTCATTAGCTTGTCCAAACCGTAAGTCCCAACCCCTCTATCTCTCTTTTCTATAAGTATAAAAATACGACTTTTTGGAACCCGACGGAAATCGGACAAACCGATTTCCGATTCGGTTTTTCTATAAATTTCCACTTGACACCTAATACATATTATCTACCCATATTTATGTTGACTATTAATCACCCATCAACCAATTTAATCAAACTTTTTCACATGAAATGATAGTTTCTTTGCAAAACCGTATTCTTTTCTTAAAAATACCATGAAGTTCATTTTTCTTAGTTTAATCAATTACCTCACTCCTAAATATGTTTATCTTGATCACAAAACTTGTAGAACTCAATTTGAATGAAATTTCACACATAAAATGATAACGTTTTCGAATACCGTATTCTTGCTCTATAATACCTTTAAGTTTAACATAGCATGTTTTACCTTTAAAACTTCACCAAAACTTAATATAAGTCACGGGGTAATGACCTACCCCTACACACACTCAATATAACCCTAATTGATAAATATCAAAAAATACAGAATACGAAATTACAGGACTTTTCACTAAAATACCCTAATCTTTATAACCTTTATTGTAAGCTTTAAATTGTAAACATTTCTAAGTAAAATCTTTTAATAAAATGAAAGCACGATTGGTCATGGACATCGATCGTTTATCTAAACTGACTTTGTGGTGTCTAGGCTAGGCAAGTGAGCTTGGGTAATTTTAAAAAGCCCGTCTCACGATTCGTGAGCGGATCCCTCCCTCCTCACTTGTACTTACCTGGCCACAATTGGCGGTGAAGAGGCGATTTGAGGCTTCTAATGACTCATCGTTTAGACCTTAGAAATCGGCTAGTTGGTTTAGGAAACCCTAATAACTAAAAATACGGAAAACTATACTTTTTGCAAATAAATACACTATATTAATAAAACCGTTTTCCCAAATGAAAAGTATTTATAAACCTAAGCAAAGCGCCGCTACAACCCACTTTTGGGGAACCTGTTAGGGAAAGTACGGTTCATCGTGCACCCGCAGGCTAGTAGTGCGAGATTCAGACCTCCGCAAGGAGCATTCGGTCTCGAAAGGTTTAAAATACGATATTTAAGGAAAATGAGATTTTTAAAGATAAAATACTCATTTAAAAATTATTCATGTGTTAATATATATATAATTATCATTTAAACACCTATTTTATCATAATATAAAGTTTCCACATTTTTCTAAAAATTACAAGATTAAAAATTACACTAAAATACCATGAATTTCAGATAAAACAAATAATACTTTTATTAGGATATATTCACTAGAATAACACAAATAAAATTCACATTCATTATAACAATTAAAGACGAATATTAAATACTTGAGGTGTATTTTGAAAACTATACAAAAGTATTTTTACATAAAACCCCTCAAGTTTCACAAATTACAATAAGGCCCCTAGCTAATATTGAACTTCAAATTCTTTTCTTTTAGTATGACTCGGGTTAGAGTCTGACTATTCTTGACTCGAATATGATTCAAGTCAATCTATATGCTTTTATATTCCAATACAATTTGAATACATGAATCCATGAACCCAGTTAACAATATATTCCTTTTTGACTGAATCAAACCATGGATATTCATCCATTATCCTGATATTCTATTTACCTGATTATACAGTTGCAACATGTCTACTGATATCATGGTTTTGGTCAGTCAACCAACTTACATATTCCAATACTGCAATACTGTTAAACCATTACGGGGTTTAAGGGGTAGATTGGTACGGAAGATGTTAAAGGTGGCACGAGGTGGTCAGATTAAGACACCTAACCTGAATCCTGTTGCTGTTGTACCGTGGCATAACGGGTCCTTGTACTTTCCATTTGCCCTGATCTCTAGCATATAGAGATCCCCCTCGTATACACCGGCATCCTTCTGTACCAAGCTACAAACAACAGCGTTACACAATGTTCCATAATATTCAACATTATAATACTTTAGAAAATACTGTTACTCTATCATTCTCATTCTTCTTATTCTTTTGGGACTTACCGAGCGACCTGTTCGCTGACGACATTCTATCTCTTTCTTCTTTGAATGTCGTCAGGTGCGTTGGACCAAGCTGAGATCGAGCCCACCAGTGAAGATTTGGAGCAGTTCCAGGCAGACCCAGAGCTCTAGATAATTGTACCTTGTTCTTTCCAGTTTATTTCATTTCCTGTTATGCCACTGTTTAGGCATTGCTTTTTTTCATTCCAGTTGTATTTTCTTTTCCTGCATTGTAAAAAGAATGTTATTAATAAAAGTTGCTGTTATTTCAATATCATTTGTCTCTTGTGATTATTTTATATTGCTTAGCTACGCTTAGCGTATGTACTTCTGAGTACATACGTAGCGGACCTCGTCGCGTCCACTTCGCCGTACACTGGGAAGCGGGGCGTGACAGGTTTTGTTGGTGGCCCATGCAGGTCAGAGCTGTATGAATCCCTGTCATGCAGTTCTGGTCTGCGTGAACAACCTAAACAATATAACACAAGAACCAGCAACTAAAACATTCTTTACAATTCATGTTCTTTGAAACTTGCAAATCTCTATTCCTTGAATCTTATCATTTCATGTATTTGATTCTGTCCTAATCCAAATTTTTCTTCAGGATTATGGATTTCCCGAACAATACCAGCACCAACATCAACAACACCCCACCAGCACTACCTCTGACACCAGCTGTTCCCGCACCACCCACTGAGCAGACGATATTATTTGATGCGATCCGTAGTCTTCTCGAGGGACAACAACAACTTCTGAGCCGTCCTGATAACGATTCACCGGGAGTAAAACAATTCCGGGCTTTGCACCCAAAGCAGTTCTCTGGTAAAGGAAGCCCTCTCGAAGCAGAAGAATGGGCACAAAGCATCGAAGACGATCTGGCAGCAGCCCAAGTGCCAGATAACGCTTGGGTCCGTGTAGCGAAGCTACAGCTCACGGATAATGCTCGCAATTGGTGGAAGGCGGAAGAAACCCGTCTGGCACAGCCGATTGAATGGAAGACATTTCGCGAGAAGTTTGACACGAAATATTTCCCTGTGACTGCCAGGTTCGCTATGGAGCAGCAGTTTATTCATCTACAGCAAGGATCAATGTGGGAGAAATCGGTAGATGAATACGATGCTGAGTTCACTATGTTGAGCCGGTAAGATATGTCACAATAGTTCAATTTTTAAATATCACATACTACACAGCTAACACAATCTTTAAGCAGATTCGCGGCACACCTGATACCGACGGACGAGATCAGAGCCCGTCGTTTTCAGCAAGGTTTGGACACAGAGATCAAGGCTGCTCTAGCCACAGGAAAGTTTTTGACTCATGAGGAAGCCCTAGAAGCTGCCCGCAGTTATGAGGCAATCATAAAAGAGAGGGGCAGACCTCAGTCTGTAGGAGTCAAGCGCCCTGCCAACCAGATGGCAGGTGGAGCCACGTCCAGACCACCCTTCGTGCCGAGGCGACCTGGAGTACCAACTCATCGTCCTAGCCCAGCCTTTTGCACTTACTGCAAGAGAACTGGACATATGATGAAGGACTGCCGTCGAGCCAACCGCCTCTGCTTAGTCTGCGGTTCAGCCACTCATGATATTGGATCTTGTCCCCAAAGGCAAAACTCAGTTGCTGCACCCAGGCCAGCAAATACTTATCAGCAGCGACCAGCTCTTCAGGCACCTGCTACCAGACTTGCACTGCCTGCACCACCTAGGGGACCACAAGCTACACTACCTCCTCAACAGTTCCATCAAGCTCAAAGGAACGTTCAGAGGAATGCTCCTCAGGCCAGGAGAAATGCTCCTCAGGCCAGGAGGATTGTGCCGAAGCGCCAGGCTTTCATGATGTCTGTGGAAGAAGCTGAGGCCACTGGCCAAGTCATTACTGGTAAACTGTCTTTCTCAAACTCAACTTTTAGTTTGGTTACCTGCACACTTCCCTATACCTGAACCTATCCCATATACCTTAGGTACAATCCTAGTAGCTTTGCTACCTGCACTTGCACTGTTTGATACTGGGGCATCCCACTGCTTTATGTCGCAACGGTTTGTCCGAACCCATGCGATTCCAGTCTCACCGCTTGTTTCCAGCTGGAACGTCAGTTCTGGAAATGGTGTTCTAAAGGCAACTATGGGATACAGCATGTGTCCAGTCATCGTCTGCAGTCGAGAGTTTTACGCCGACTTCAAAGTACTGGACATACCAAACTTCGATGTGGTTCTAGGAATGGACTGGCTTGGAACCTTTTATGCTACCATCGACTGTCGTCAAAGGAGGGTAGTATTTGAGATTCCAGATCATCCGGTCTTCTATTTCAAGAGTGGAGATCGTATATTGGAGCCAAGTACTTACAAAGCGAAGCCAAAGGAAGCAGTAGTTGCAGCAGCTCATGCAGAGGAAGAATCAAGACCGGAGGTAGTTCTAGAGTTCGACGACGTATTCCCTGACGATATATCAGGTTTGCCTCCCGATCGAGCTCTTGAATTCAGTATTGACTTAGTACCAGGAGCACAACCAGTGATCAAAGCACCGTATAGACTAAGTCCGGAAGGATTGAAGGAAGTTCGAACACAGTTGGACGAATTACTGGCGAAAGGATGGATTCGTCCCAGCACTTCAAGTTGGGGAGCACCTGTACTGTTGGTGAAGAAGAAGGAAGGTTCATACAGAATGTGCATCGACTATAGGTCCTTGAACGAAGTTACTATAAAGAACAAGTATCCTCTCCCGCGCATCGACGATTTGTTCGATCAGCTAAGTGGATCTTGTGTCTTCTCTAAACTAGATCTTCGTTCAGGTTATCATCAAGTGAAGGTCAAGGAGGCTGATATTCACAAAACAGCTTTCAGAACTCGCTATGGACATTACGAATTTCTAGTAATGCCATTTGGAGTGACCAATGCACCAGCAATCTTCATGAACCTTATGAACCAAGTTTTCCGGGAGTATTTAGACAGGTTCATTGTCATCTTCATCGACGACATCCTGGTATATTCTAAGAATCGGAAGGAGCATGCGGAGCACTTACGAATTGTCCTGGAAACACTTCGACAACATAAGCTTTATGCCAAGTACAGCAAGTGCGAGTTTTGGCTAAAACAAGTTGGTTTTCTTGGACACATCGTATCAGGAGAAGGGATTTCTGTAGATCCAGCAAAGGTTTCAGCAGTCAGCGAATGGCCTACACCAAAATCAGTGAAGGATATTCGGAGTTTCTTGGGCTTAGCTGGATATTACAGAAGATTCATTGAAGGCTTTTCGAAGATAGCAACACCCCTGACCAAGCTCACAAGAAAAGATGAAGAATTTGTATGGTCAGAAGCATGCGAGCAAGCTTTCGTAGAACTCAAGTCAAGACTGACATCTGCACCTATTCTCGTCATACCGGATCAAACCGGAGGATTCGAAGTACATTGTGATGCATCCGGTAAGGGACTAGGATGTGTTCTACATCAGCACGGTAAGGTTGTGGCTTATGCTTCAAGACAACTGAAGACTCATGAGCGCAATTATCCGACGCATGATCTAGAGTTGGCAGCCGTTATTTTTGCTCTCAAGATTTGGCGCCACTACTTACTTGGTGAACGAGTGAACATCTACACAGATCATAAAAGTCTGAAGTACGTGTTTACTCAGAAGGAGTTGAATATGCGGCAGAGAAGATGGTTAGAACTTATGGCGGACTTCGACATCAATTTGCAATATCATCCAGGAAAAGTGAACGTAGTACCTGATGCTCTTAGTCGCCAACCATTATCAATGAATCTCACCGCCCAGTGGAAGCTTCAGCAGGACCTACATCAGATGGAGATTGAACTAGTCATGCCAGGTGATGTTTCAAATTTGATGAATCTATAAATCCAATCAACTATTGTCAATCAGATCAAAGCAGCTCAAGCCAGCGATGCTAAGTTGCAAAAGATCAGAGAACAAGTGGAGAATGGACTCAGAACAGATTTCATCATCCATGAAGATGGATCGTTGAGATACGGCAGTAGATTGTGTGTACCAAAGGGTCCTGTTCGGGAAGAGTTAATGAAAGAAGCTCACAGCTCTCCCTATTCAGTACATCCTGGAGGTACCAAAATGTACAAAGATCTACGTCAGAATTATTGGTGGCATGGAATGAAGCGTGAAGTAGCCAGGAGTGTCGCAAAATGCTTGGTGTGTCAGCAAGTAAAGGCTGAACATCACAGGACAGCTGGACTACTTCAACCGTTACCAATCCCAGAATGGAAGTGGCAGCACATCACGATGGACTTTGTAACTGCTCTTCCTCGCAGCACAAAGTGTAACGATGCGATTTGGGTCATTGTGGATCGACTCACAAAGTCGGCTCACTTCATCCCATTTCGAGTTGGCCAATCAACTGAGACATTAGCGAAGAAGTACATGGAGGTAATAATCTAAATTAAGATTTAAACTCTTCATAACGTACTATCTCTGATACCCATGAACTCATACAGGAAATTGTGAGACTTCATGGAGTACCGGTCTGCATTGTCTCCGATCGTGACACCAGGTTCCGATCGCAATTTTGGCAAAGTCTGCAAGCTAGCTTGGGAACAAGTCTGAACTTCAGTACGGCTTATCATCCACAAACAGATGGTCAGTCAGAACGAACTATTCAGATCTTGGAGGATATGCTCAGAGCATGTATGCTCGACTTCAAGGGATCTTGGGAAGATCACCTGCATCTTGTGGAGTTTGCGTACAACAACAGCTACCAAGCAAGCATAGGAATGGCACCTTTTGCAGCTTTATATAGAAGGAAGTGTCGATCGCCATTAAGTTGGGACGACATCGGAGATAGAGAACTCCTTGGACCAGAGATGATAGTAGCAACCGTTGATGTGGTTCGTACTATCAGGGAAAGAATGCGCATAGCCCAAGATAGACAGAAACACTGGGCAGATGCGAAGAGACGACACTTGGAGTTCCAGCCAGGAGATCATGTATTCCTGAAAATCTCTCCGAACCGCGGAGTGATCAGATTTGGAAGACGGGGAAAGTTGAGTCCAAGATACATTGGACCGTTCGATATACTCGAACGAGTCGGTAAAGTGGCATATCGTTTAGCGCTTCCACCCTCACTGGAAGGAGTGCATAACGTGTTCCACATATCTCAACTCAGAAGGTATGTGAGTGACCCCAGCCATGTACTTGATCATTCCGAACTCACGATACAGCCCGATTTGTCTTGTGAGCAACAACCTGTGGAGATCCTGGACAGGAAAGTGAAGACACTTCGGAACAAAGAAGTTAATTTGGTCCGGGTAATGTGGAGGAAAGACACTCCAGGAGAATCCACGTGGGAAAGGGAAGATGAGATGCGTGCAAGATATCCGCACCTTTTTGTAATCTAGTCCTTAAATAAAAGTTGTAAATTTCGAGGACGAAATTTTTTTAAGGAGGGTAGAATGTAATAACCCTAATTTTTATACACTTTTCCTATACAATTTTTTTTCAAAATATTTTTTAAAAAAATCCACAAAGGGGTATTTAAGCCTGAGCACAAGATTTAGGTAATTATTTTTGTTTTTAATTACAAGCTACAAGAATAAAATAACTCCATTTTTAGTGTACAAGAAATTACTTTAAATTTAATGAATACTAGGAGTATTTATTCTTGCTGCTATCAGTTTAAGTAATTAAAAACCACAATAATTACAAGAAAGAGCTTGTAGCTCATTGGTAATACCTTGCACTGCTGAACCAAGCCACCGGAGTTCAAATCCCATGCCCCACATTATTTTTGTATTTATTTTGTTTTATTTTTTTTTTTGGAAGTCAACAGTAAAAAGGCCATAACTCCCAAAATATGTACTGGACAACAAAAAGTAAAAATACCAAGTTGTTCCTCAGGAAAACCCCCGGCCATGGGACCCTTGACTCGGCTCGACTCGGCGCCGCCGGCCGGCGAATCGGCCGACTCGGTCCGGCCGATCCGGCCGGACTTGGCCGGACGGCCGAGTCACCAACTGAGAAAAGTTGTCTCTTGACTTGGTCAACCCTCTTGCATACTTATTATACCTGGATCGGTTTTGATTTGGCCAATAAATCCCTTTTACTCCTAGGTTTAATGATTTTTAATGAATTTTTAATGTTTTTTTTATATTTTCTTTTAATATTTTTAATCCAAACCCTAACCCTAGCCTAGCCCTATATAAAGACCCCTATCCTCTACCATTTCACCTCACCACTCTAAGTCTACTCTCTCAAATTCTCGAGAACTCGGTACGAAGAGCAAGAAGCGAAGCGCTGCCGAAATCGACGACGGATTCCGGCGACCGGATCAGAACCTTCGCGACGCTTTCGACGAATCGGCAACCACCACATCTATTAGCTTCATTAGCTTTTCCAAACCGTAAGTCCCAACCCCTCTATCTCTCTTTTCTATAAGTATAAAAATACGACTTTTTGGAACCCGACGGAAATCGGACAAACCGATTTCCGATTCGGTTTTTCTATAAATTTCCACTTGTCACCTAATACATATTATCTACCCATATTTATGTTGACTATTAATCACCCATCAACCAATTTAATCAAACTTTTTCACATGAAATGATAGCTTCTTTGCAAAACCGTATTCTTTTCATAAAAATACCATGAAGTTCATTTTTCTTAGTTTAATCAATTACCTCACTCCTAAATATGTTTATCTTGATCACAAAACTTGTAGAACTCAATTTGAATGAAATTTCACACATAAAATGATAACGTTTTCGAATACTATATTCTTGCGCTATAATACCTTTAAGTTTAACATAGCATGTTTTACCTTTAAAACTTCACCAAAACTTAATATAAGTCACGGGGTAATGACCTACCCTTACACACACTCAATATAACCCTAATTGATAAATATCAAAAAATACAGAATACGAAATTACAGGACTTTTCACTAAAATACCCTAATCTTTATAACCTTTATTGTAAGCTTTAAATTGTAAACATTTCTAAGTAAAATCTTTTAATAAAATGAAAGCACGATTGGTCATGGACATCGATCGTTTATCTAAACTGACTTTGTGGTGTCTAGGCTAGGCAAGTGAGCTTGGGTAACTTTAAAAGGCCCGTCTCACGATTCGTGAGCGGATCCCTCCCTCCTAACTTGTACTTACCTGGCCACAATTGGCGGTGAAGAGGCGATTTGAGGCTTCTAATGACTCATCGTTTAGACCTTAGAAATCGGCTAGTTGGTTTAGGAAACCCTAATAACTAAAAATACGGAAAACTATACTTTTTGCAAATAAATACACTATATTAATAAAACCGTTTTCCCAAATGAAAAGTATTTATAAACCTAAGCAAAGCGCCGCTACAACCCACTTTTGGGGAACCTGTTAGGGAAAGTACGGTTCATCGTGCACCCGCAGGCTAGTAGTGCGAGATTCAGACCTCCGCAAGGAGCATTCGGTCTCGAAAGGTTTAAAATACGATATTTAAGGAAAATGAGATTTTTAAAGATAAAATACTCATTTAAAAATTATTCATGTGTTAATATATATATAATTATCATTTAAACACCTATTTTATCATAATATAAAGTTTCCACATTTTTCTAAAAATTACAAGATTAAAAGTTACACTAAAATACCATGAATTTCAGATAAAACAAATAATACTTTTATTAGGATATATTCACTAGAATAACACAAATAAAATTCACATTCATTATAACAATTAAAGACGAATATTAAATACTTGAGGTGTATTTTGAAAACTATACAAAAGTATTTTTACATAAAACCCCCTCAAGTTTCACAAATTACAATAAGGCCCCTAGCTAATATTGAACTTCAAATTCTTTTCTTTTAGTATGACTCGGGTTAGAGTCTGACTATTCTTGACTCGAATATGATTCAAGTCAATCTATATGCTTTTATATTCCAATACAGTTTGAATACATGAATCCATGAACCCAGTTAACAATATATTCCTTTTTGACTGAATCAAACCATGGATATTCATCCATTATCCTGATATTCCATTTACCTGATTATACAGTTGCAACATGTCTACTGATATCATGGTTTTGGTCAGTCAACCAACTTACATATTCCAATACTGCAATACTGTTAAAACATTACGGGGTTTAAGGGGTAGATTGGTACGGAAGATGTTAAAGGTGGCACGAGGTGGTCAGATTAAGACACCTAACCTGAATCCTGTTGCTGTTGTACCGTGGCATAACGGTTCCTTGTACTTTCCATTTGCCCTGATCTCTAGCATATAGAGATCCCCCTCGTATACACCGGCATCCTTCTGTACCAAGCTACAAACAACAGCGTTACACAATGTTCCATAATATTCAACATTATAATACTTTAGAAAATACTGTTACTCTATCATTCTCATTCTTCTTATTCTTTTGGGACTTACCGAGCGACCTGTTCGCTGACGACATTCTATCTCTTTCTTCTTTGAATGTCGTCAGGTGCGTTGGACCAAGCTGAGATCGAGCCCACCAGTGAAGATTTGGAGCAGTTCCAGGCAGACCCAGAGCTCTAGATAATTGTACCTTGTTCTTTCCAGTTTATTTCATTTCCTGTTATGCCAATGTTTAGGCATTTCTTTTTTTCATTCCAGTTGTATTTTCTTTTCCTGCATTGTAAAAAGAATGTTATTAATAAAAGTTGCTGTTATTTCAATATCATTTGTCTCTTGTGATTATTTTATATTGCTTAGCTACGCTTAGCGTATGTACTTCTGAGTATATACGTAGCGGACCTCGTCGCGTCCACTTCGCCGTGCACTGGGAAGCGGGGCGTGACACTTTGGTAGGTGGGTTCTTTTGCATCAGGACCACCATCGTTTATTTATTATTTCAGTTGTATCTAGAAACTTCATCAACCAGATTGTATATTTGATATAGATAGAAGACCAGACTTGTTATTCTTTCGACCTTAGAGTCGCGTGTTGTATTATTATGGTTTTCATGATGATTTTGGGTTTTCTTTTGAGTTTTGATCTTCGCCCTTTGGCGTTGTATATTATATTGCTTGCATGATTGTGATCGTCGATTGACGAAGAGCTAGCTCCCGCTTGGGGATGCCTTTTTATTTATTTCGTATACTATTCATGTTGTATCCCGTTTGGGGCTAGTATTTACAAAGGAGACTCTGCCGAAATTTTTAGAAAATACTTGAGATCTTAAAAATACATACCTCGGCCTATATTGTTAAAACTACTTGCTTTAAATTGGTTTTTTCTTCACTCTACTGCTTCTTTGGTTTTGATTTCTGGGTTTTGGCTTACTTAGATTACGTACGCCTCGAGACGTTTCGTAATTTAAGTGCCGGTCATATTCCGTACTTTTCGGGTCGTGACAGTTATGCCTCTAGGGAAACGAGGTTTATTTTAATTAGGTCCGTGCGAAAGTACGGGGAACCTCCCTCGGAGTACCGATACCTGCCTGGCTGAACAATTGGCGAACCTGTAGGGTGTAATTAATCCCGACTAATCTTACCTTTTATGGTTTGAATGAAGATTTGATAAAAATAGTGAGAGACATTCTGATTAGATAAAATAATTATCAATATAATCTTGCAAAGAGCGCACGTAAAGTGATTATCCTTCTCTCTCTCCTGGTAGCGACCAATGCCATGCCTTAATCAAGATAATAATATGGATGTATTGACCGAACCTACTTATTATACCGGGCTAGGTTCCGCTCTATCTTATGATTTTCATAAGTCTGAGTAAGGAATAGGGGAATATCCAGATTCCCACACCACCCAAACGAAGAATAAGCATGTTGATGCATCGTCTTCGGGTGTGTTCGTAACCGAGAACTATTTCTCAGTTATCTCTACGTCCTGGGTATTAGATACCGAATCAGGATCCCACATATGTAATTTGTTACATGGGCTACAGATAGGTAGAGAACTGTAAAAGGGCGATATGTCTCTATTAGTAGGGAATGATGCAATTGTTGCAGCCAAAGTAGTTGGCAAATATCTCCTAGTGTTACCAACTGGTAATATATTGATTCTGAGCGTCTATTATTACGTACCAAAATTATTGTGAATATTTTCCTAAATCAAGTGTTGATTTGGTATGGTACATTGTATAACAGTATACACGTTCTGAATCAAACAACAGTTCCAAACGTACTGAACACACAAGAGGAACAGTTCATAAATAAACGAAGTCTTCTTGTGGCATCGTAGACTAGGTCATATCGATGAGACAAGACTAGCTAAAGTTACATAAGAATGCATATTTGAATCCGTTCGAATTTACATCTTATGAAACTTGCTAGTCATATCTCAAAGACTTGGTGACCAAATCTCCGTTTACTGGAAACGGAGAAAGAGCTACTGAACTTTTGAACAGATACATAGTGATGTATGCGGTCCTATGTCTACACATGCCAGGGATGGTTCCTCATACTTTATTACATTCACCGATGATCTCTCAAGATACGGATATGTGTTCCTGTTGAAACACAAATCTGAATCTTTTAAGAAATTCAAGGAATATAAGTACGGAGTAGAGAACCAGACGTGTAAAAGTATTCAAATCCTTCGATATAATCGGGGAGGAGAATACTTGAGCATGGAATTCCGAGACTATTTAAAAGAGAATAAGATTCTCTCTCAGCTTACTCCTCCGCATGTACCACAGCACAATGGTAAATCGGGATGGAAGAATCGCACCCTATTAGATATGGTGCGCTCTACGATGAGTATTGCTGAGTTACCTATTTCCTTTTGGGGATATGCACTTGAGATAGCTGCATACCTATTGAATAGAGTTCCGACCAAATCCATTGCCTGTCACTCCATATGAGATATGGAATGGGAAGAGACCATCTCTCAAATGAGTTAAGATATGGGGTTGTCCGGCCTATGTTGAAAAGCAATATCCGGAAAAGCTTGAGGCAAGGTCAGTTCTGTGCAAGTTTGTATAATATCCCAAACATTCGGTAGGGTATATCTTCTACCACACTGAGGAACAAAAGGTGTTTTGTTTCTCGACATGCCACCTTTTTAGAAAAGGAATTTCTTGTGAAAGAAATTAGTGGCAAAGAGGTGGAACTAGAAGAAGTTCCAGCAATGCAAACTATAACTGACGATTTGATGGAACCGAAGGATTCAATAGTCCTCGATGAGCCGCAGCCGCTCCGCAGATCTAGTAGGGTTTCTCATCCACCTGAGAGATACTACGGTTTTCTCATAGATGGTGGGAGCGAGGATTGCATCATGGAAGATGATGACCCTATTATTTTCGTGCAGGCCATCACAAGTGGAGACTATATGAAATGGCTGGATGCTATGCGATTTGAGATGGAATCCATGTACACCAAAAAAGTATTGACTTTGTGTGTTGCTCATGAAGGGGTAAAACCCATCGGGAATAAGTGGATCTTTGAGAAAGATAATTTGGTGTAGATAGAAAAGTTGAGACTTTCAAACCTAGACTTATAGCAAAAGGTTTTTGTCTATGACCTGATGTCGACTATGATGAAACCTTTTCTCCTGTCGCTATGCTTAAGTCCATAGGAATCCTACTTGCCGTTGCTGCATACCACAACTACGAAATCTGGCAGACCGCACGTCAAAACCGCTTTTCTAAATGGTGATTTAGAAGAGAGCGTGTATATGACACTGCCAGAGGGCTTCGTAGACAGTGGGAGCAATGGAAGCATATGCAAGCTGCTTAAATCCATCTACGGATTAAAGCAGGCATCGCGGAGATGGAACGTCTGTTTTGTTGAAGCTGTCATAGAGTTTGAATTCATCAAAAAGGTAGATGGACCATGTATATATAAGAAGTCTGTAAAGAGTAAGGTGGTCCTCGTATTGTAAGTGGATGACATACTCTTGATAGGAAATGATGTTCCTATGCTACACTCGGTCAAGCTCCTCTTATCGCACTAGTTATCCATGAAAGATCTAACTGATACCTTCTACATCCTGGGGATATAGATCTATAGAGATAGATCTAAATGGATTTGGGATTGTCCCAATCCAGGTACATATACACCATACTAAAGGGGTTTAGTATGGAAGATTCTGAGCGTGGTAATGTACCCGCTTGTTCAGGAATCACTCGCTCCAAAAAGATATCTTACAAGACTGATTTGGAGAGGGCTCGCATACAAGGGATATCCTATGCTTCGGCAGTCGGGTCAATCATGTATGCGATGTTATGTACCAGACCAGATGTAGCTTACTCACTAGGTGTAGTGAGTAAGTATCGAAAAGTGTTGGTCGTCCGATCGATGTTTTAAATATAGTGGCGAAAAACCATTAACGTAATGAACTTGATATCGTTGAAGGAACGAGATAGCTTTTTATAAATATAGCAGCGACCATGGCCCGACCTTAGATCAGAATGGTTATCACTTTATCTAATCAGGAAACCTCCCACCGTATCCTCAAATTCTCCTCCAAACCTGAAAGAAGAATTAGTCGGGATCACCCGAGGAGTAAACCAACTCATCAGTGGGAATCGGGATCCAACTATCATCGCATGATAACGTGATGGAATCCATTCACGTTATCACACTCCAGAAGGTATGCGCATGTCTGGCAAGTTTCTGTTTCTTTAGAAACTCCCGATGTGATTTTTACCCCATGCTCTTATGACCTTGACTAAGGCTAATAAATCATAAGTCACATGTCAAGTTCTACCTGTCATTGTCCAGGTTAATTTGAACCCACCCGTACAAGCCCTTGACTAGGGCCAACAAGGCTGTACGACTGTCCCAAACCAACGCATCTATCTATGCAACAGAAAGTAACAAATAGCTACCATACATTATGCCTTGACTAAGACCAACAAACATAGCATGAACACTAAGTGTTACCCGTCTGAAATGACGGAGGGCTACGAATGGTTTTTGGCGAAAAACCTTTAACGTAATGAACTTGATATCGTTGAAGGAACGAGATAGCTTTTTATAAATATAGTGGCGAAAACCTTTGCTAAAGAGGTCACTCCCGGTGAAGGGATCTCGGCTCTTTCCCCATAGAATGAGGTGCATGATATTCCAACTGAATACCACGATGCAAAGAAAAAAGTAATCGACTATAGTGAAGTTATTACCCTGCCGCAAACTTCGGCCCAAGGGGTCACTCCCGGTGAAGGGATCTCGGCCCTTGCCTCGTCGACTGAGGTGCTGGATATTCATAACCGAATACCACTGTGCAAAACAAAAGATAACGTCCTTGTAATAACAGCTTTTTGAAAAATTGTTCCAACAACACCAAACAGGTTTGTTTAGCTTGCATTGATCCGAATCAATGCAGTCTCATCAATTGATCACACCAAGAAAGAACGAAAATATGATGTACGTATATGCCATCCGCATTCGCCACTGGGTCCCGTCATCACCCGTTAGATTACTTAACTAACGACAGAGCGGGGACTGGACTAGCGCGGATGTAAAACATATACAACATCTACTAGTATATATATCAATATATAATAATCGCTCAAGGCGTGCTAAATGCAACATCACAGAAATGTAATAAGCATCAAAGAACAATACAGATAATCTGAGATCCCCGGGTTTCCTTCGAGCCGCAAGTGAAACCCGACGTTCCCCTGGTCGTGTGGATAACCTGTGCAATGAAATCCTAGACCCCTACGGGCGTGGCAAGTTACCAGCCAAAACCTGAAGCGGGGCAGCCCCCTTCAGCAAAGTGAATGGACCACCCAGCACTTCACGGAATTCGGTAACCTGAGCACCCCTCCTTGGGTCAACCTATACCCCCTACGAGTGCAGTGAATAGCCCGCCAATTCTAGAGTGAAGCCCCCTCCGTCTCAAAGCCATGAGATGCGGGCTCGTTGCCCTCTAGAACCCGGCTATCCGTGCACCCCTCCGCGGGGTAATCCTAGTACAGAAAATAAAATATGTATAACGGGTACATCGACCTCAACCCGGTCATGCCCCAAAAGAATAATATACAAACAGGCAGTGACGGCAGTCCACATGTCGGACGCTCACCCTGCAATATCAAATGTACAAATAATACTAAACTGTACTAACATTGCACCAAGCTATCCACCATGACAAATCCGCAACATCACAGCACAATACAGAACATCAACATGAATGTCACGTTCGCAAACCCGTCTAAAAGAGCTATAGCAATTAGACAAGATTTACCGCTCGAATGACATTCACGGTCGCAGATATAATGTAAGCACTGTGAACTAACTTATTTAAAATTTTCGATCGACAAAATTTCCCGAAGTGGGCCCCAAGCACAAATCCAGTACTGTAACAAATCTGGGCCCAAACAAAATATTCCAGAAACCCCAATTCCGTGTTAAAGACCCAAAGAAAAAATTTAGTGCACTGAAACACCAACACTGAGGCGGAACCGTGGCCTAAACGTGGGTACGGCCGTGTTTCCGCGGCGCTTCAGAGGGATCATGCTACAAAATTTTTACAGTGGTCTTAGAAAAGCCTGCCTGATTTTCTGAAACACTCAAAATAATTTTTCGACGACAAAAAAATTTCGACAGAAACTTTGAACTTGGAATTGCAGTTTTGGAAATTTCGTCCGATCGATGTTTTAAATATGTTAGAACAAACTAGTAAAGGTTAATGGCGTGGCTCTGATACCATGTAAGTCTACGGTAGCGCCCCGGCCGTCGATCCGAGGCCAATTGCGGAAACAAAAACTTTTTTGGAAACCGGCGCTATCGTAGTCTTTCACCCGGATCGAACCATTAACAAAAACTAGCTAACTAGAGAAGGGTTAGAAAAGCTATACCGATCGATCCGTGTCCTTCGGTCTTTAGCCACCATCTCTAGCTCCTCGCGGCATCTCCGATTTCCGGTCTCCTCGTCGGAAGGGCACCACATCAATGAGTCCTTTTACAGGCTCCCGCTTCGAACCGAAGCAACTCGGACACGAAGTTTGCTAGCCGACGTGTCCAAGGTGAAGTAGAGAATTTATGATTACTTTGTTTCAAGCATCCATTGATTCTCAACGCATGAGAGTGTATGGATGGAGGTTTAAGTGGATGCCATTAATGGAGATAGTGATCTCAAGATGAAAGAGGAAGAAGAAGAGCTTTCTTTTTCTTTTGTGTTGTCATGATAAAATGTGAGAGCAAGAATGATAAACACAAGAGCAAACCCCTTTCCTTTGGCTGCCCTCTCTTTCTCCTCTTATCATTTCAACACATAAATTAAGCAATAATGTGACATATGCACAAATAAAGAGACCATGAGTCATCACTTGTGCATGTGTCACATTTAATGCTCCTAATCATGGCTTTGAGCTCATTATTTCCATTTGTAAACATTTATCCAAATGCTTACAAAAAATAAAAAGAGAATGGCATTTATTAAAGTAAACTCGTGATGGATCACAAGAATACCCCTCACCTGTATATACATACCTGCATCCCCATTCCGACTGAATGCGAATGCAATGAGACTAAAGTAATCCAACAAATCTAATACTAGGATCCGGCTTAAACCAAAGCCCACTAGTATGATCCATCCGATCATGATCCATGCACGACTGCACGTATATAATCGAACTCTGCCATAATACCATACGGCCTCTACAACGTTTCGCCCGAAACTTGAGAAACTGTCTGTAGGGGACTCTAAAGACTCGTCAATACTTTGGCTGTGGATTTAACCACTAATACGTTAGTGGTACTAGCTGTACGTAACGGGCTACCAGATATTGACCAAAAGGGAGGTCGATGAGCGAACTCATCCTGACACCCTACTGAGCCTGTCAGTGACAATATCCGTATAGTCCGGTCCGTTCTTCTATGAGCATCGCATGTCGGGCCTAGGGGGTTGGTAAAAGTCAGACCCCCAAAAGTGGTACAAGTCGTGTCGGAGTGTAGCCTAGAACACCCTGAGATACTACTAGAATACCTACCAGTAAATCTCCTGCCTTGGCTAAGGACTTCGTGTAATGGCTCTTCTAGACACAGCGCGATCTCACCCCCAATACCGGGAGAGACGAAACCCCTGCCGATCCGCTCACTGCCTCAATATGGCTCAGGACTGTACCCAACTAAAACCTGTTTGCACGACTCCTTTGAGCCGTGGTAGGGTAGTAATCAAAGCACAGTAGGAACTCACACGAGACAAATAACGATCTCAGGTCGATGAACTAACCTGTACACATGTCACCAGGGAACCGCTATCTGACATCAGGTATAATACCAACTAGCATGTTCCCGGCGAGTCCTGTCCGGTGTACTCATAACCCAATGAGCACCTGTATACATCTTAGGTGAACCAACTGACACCAATGGCTTGTGAGACCGTCCACCGCCCCTCGTCGGGGTCTCGACTGTATACACTAGTCTACTAATGGAGTATCGATGCCCAGTCTCAAAACTCCCATGACCAGGGACCACCTTAAGGATGTGCTTATAGACTACCCAACTCTCATGTATATGATCGCTATCATACCGCTGGTAGTCAAGCAAGAATCCTAAAGGCTACATCAACGTGTAATGGTGATCTGCAAGGTCACCTAAAGCATGTACACGATGATACAGATAAACCAGATAGCATACTATCATCTTGAGTAAGACTGTCCTACCGGCATAGGTCCTCCCTCAATCATTACAATCACGTGCCTGCGATCCAATAATTGACTTTGAGGGCACTATATCCAACAATTTATGGAGAGGTGAGGCATGGCTTGATCATTTGAATATTGATTTATTTGACAATATAGAAGCATGGTCACATTTGTTTATTGTAAAAATGTGCATGCTTCAATAAATGTGAGGATTTATGAAGCCATTGATCATCTCATTCCAAGACTTATCCATTTTCAATTCTTGCTCTCTAGCTTCTTCTTCTTCCTCATCATCATGCTTCAAGTTCCAACCCCCCACATGAGATGTGAACCATGGAACCTTGAACACAAACTAGTGAGCTTCTAAACCCCTACTTCACCATCCTACACTTGACTAGCGATCAAGTGTAGCGTGTTTCTTACACTAAAAGATTTTAGTGTAGAGCTAGCTTAAATTGGCGGGACTTCGTGTGGATCATCTTCGGCACGATGGTCATCGGAGGAAGCCCGTCCAAACCCTCAAGTGGAGCCTAGTGGAGTCGCATGACTACTACACGGAGCTTAAGAAGTGAAGGACTCGATTTACGAAGGTATAGCCATCTTCACTTCTTTTAGTTTAGTAGATATCAAACCTAAACCCTAATCAACTAGCTAAAGATATTGGATATTTTAGATTAGCACCCCAAATTTTTTTAAAATGGCATGCTTGATGCTTGTAAAACCTAGTGAGGGTTCTAGCATACACTTTCAGTCTGAAGGGTGGAATCCTTCAGACCCCCAATAACCCGATAAATCGTGCCAATGATTGACTTATAACCACAATAGATATAACTAATAACACTTATCAGTTTATCTCATCCGTCCTGGCCAGGGACTTATGGTTACAGTCGATCAGACACAGTACGATATCAACTCCTCATACTGGGAGAGACGAAACCTTTCTGATCGCTCACCGCCTCATGTGGTTCAGGACTGTATCCAACTAAAACCTGTTTACATGGCTTTTTAAAACCATGGTGGGGTAATAATCAAACCAAGGTGGGAAACACATAGGACACTATGACAATCTCAGGTCTACAGACTACCATGTACTTATGTCACCAGAGAACTGCTATCTGACGATAGGTAAAAATACCATCCAAGAGTTCTCGGTGAGTCCGTTCAGTGAAACTCATTCTCCAATGAGCACATGTATACAATCTTTAGTGTCAAACACCAATGGCTTCGGGAACTACCATCGCCCCGGTCGAGGACTAGAAATGTATACACTGGTCTACTCTGGAGTATCGATACCCAGTCTCGATACTCCCATGACTAGAAACATTTAAGGATGTGCTTATAAACTATCAAGGCCCCATAAGTACGATCTCTACCATAATCCTGGGAGTCAAGCAAATATCCTTCGGGCTGTATCAACATGTATTAAAGATAATAATAACAAGTAGAAACTATACACATGAATGACAAAGGAAAACCAAATAGCATATTATCATATCGAGCAAGACAGTCCTGCACACACACACACACATGTCCAACAACTACAATAATTGCCTCTATGGCATACATATCTAACAATCTCCCACTTGTACAATGGCCAATTATTGGCGTGTCGCATATCCAACATCTCAAAAAGTCACTCGAACTATATCTGAGGGAGGGCCTTGGTGAGTGGATCCGATGTGTTATTCTTTGTGTCTACTCTCGTAATCTTGATCTAGTGGCGATCAACAATCTCCCAGATCAGATGATACCACCTCAAAGCCTTGGTCCATACAACCCCCCTCCGGAGTTCAGTTAAAGTGACAAAAGTTGATTTTTTAAGCAAATTCTAAAGCCAAGTTTTCAAAAGTAGAATTTCGATTTGTTTTTGGCTATCAATACCAAGTTTTAATCTTTAGGGAGGCTCTAATACCAGTGTAAGGTAGTTTACTCACTAGATAGGATTTTAAAATTTTAGTGGAAGCGAATTTAGAAAAACCTAGAGAGCAAAAACCCTAATTAACCGAAATCGAATCTAAATATTATAACTTGAAAGCAAAATAAAGAAGCAAAGCCAAAAGTTGAAACTACAAGCTTTGTAGCATCTTCTAAAGCTTCTTTGATGGATTCCTTCTAAGCTCCAAGTGATTTGAACGAGCTTGCAAGTTAATCCTCTTCGTCTTAGATGATTAACACGAAGGAAACCGAAACTTTGTCTCTAGCTTCACTCTTGTGTGAACTTTGATGAAGTAACTTGATTTAATTCTTTGCTAGGGAATTAAATCAAGAGATGTAGTGAGGTTATCTTGGTGTTTTCTCTCTTCTCTAAGTTTTCTTTTCTTTTTAGAAAGTCTTGGAGGAAGAAGATGAAGGGTAGAGAATGAAATAACTAAATATCTCTTTTAAATCTTTATCTTTTCCAATTTGTGGAGAGGGGGGATGTTTCAATGAGTCATCTTATGACCCACAAGCCCACACCCTTCTCCACCCTTCTAAAATGATAAGAAAAGAGTGTATTATACACACACACACACACACACATGTATGTATGTATATGTGTGTGTGTGTGTGTGTGTGTGTGTGTACATACATACATATGCAGATACATACATATATATACATATATATATATATATACATATACATATATAGATACATATACATATATATATACACACACACACACACACACACACATATATATATATATATATATATATATATTAAATACCTACATTTGTTTATGTATCAAATATATATACCCGTATTCGTATCAAAATACGAATACCGTAGAGAGAGAGAAAATAAAAGATATAATACTATTGATATTAAATCAACACTTGATTTAATATCCAACAAGTATTATCAAAATATCCTATTAAAATACTCGCATCATAAACATGTGTTTAATCGAACTCCCGCACGCATAATCATACGCACACTACATCATTTCGCCATAACTGGGATACCTTCTGTATGGGACTCTAATGACCGACAATACACTGGCAGTAGTTCAGGATCATATCCATAACCACAAGTACATCAACGGCACCAGCTGTACGTAACGGCTACCCAGGTATTTACCGAAAGAAAGGTCGACAAGCAAGCTTATCCTAACCCTGCAAAGCCTATCGGTAACACTCACCGTACAGTCCGATCTCTTTGTCTAAGAGTGTCACATATCAAGTCTGGAGGGTGGAATCCGTCAGACCCCCAATAACCCGATAAGTCGTGCCAATGATTGACCTATAACCACTATAGATATAACTAATAACACTTATCAGTTTATCTCATCCACCCTGAAGCAGGGACTTATGGTTACGGTTGATTAGGCACAGTACGATATCAACTCCCCATACCAGGAGAGACGAAACCCTTCCGATCGCTCACTGCCTCCATGTGGTTCGGGACTGTACCCAAGTAAAACATGTTTGCACGGCTCTTTAAAACTGTGGTAGGTTAATAATCAAAGCACAGTGGGAAACACATAAGCCACTCTACCAATCTCAGGTCTACAGACTACCCTATACTTATGTCACCAGAGAACTGCTATCTGACGATAGGTATAATACGATCCGGGAGTTCTCGGTGAGTCCGTTCGGTGAAACTCATTCTCTAATGAGCACCTGTATACAATCTTTAGTGTCAAACACCAATGGCTATAGGAACTACCATCGCCCCGGTCGGGGTCTAGAAACATATACACTAGTCTACTCTGGAGTATTGATGCCCAGTCTTGATACTCCCATGACTAGGAACATTTAAAGATGTGCTTATAGACTATCAAGGCCCCATAAGTACGTCTCTATCATAATCCTGAGAGTCAAGCAAATATCCAACGGGCTTTATCAACATGTATTAGCGATAGAAATAACAATTAGAAACTACACACATGAATGATAAAGGAAAACCAAATAGCATATTATCATATCGTGCAAGATTGTCCTGTACACACACACACACACATACACATATATGTCCAACAATTACAATAATTGCCTCTAGGGCATACATATCGATAAGTCAGACCCCCAATAACTCGATAATTCATGCTAATGATTGACATATAACCACTATAGATATAATTGATAACACTTATCAGTTTATCTCATCCACCCTGAAGCAAGGACTTATGGTTATAGTCGATCAGGAACAGTACGATATCAACTCTCTATACCGGGAGAGATGAAACCCTTCCGATCGCTCACTGCCTCCATGTGGTTCGGGACTGTACCCAACTAAAACCTATTTGAACGGCTCTTTAAAACCGTCGTAGGGTAATAATCAAAGTATAGTGGGAAACACATAAGATACTATGCCAATCTCAGGTCTACAGACTACCCTGTACTTATGTCATTAGAGAACTGCTATCTGATGATAGGTATAATATCGTCCAGAAGTTCTCGATGAGTCCGATCGGTGAAACTCATTCTCTAATGAGCACTTTTATACAATCTTTAGTGTCAAACACCAATGGCTACGGGAACTACCATCGCCCCTGTCGGGGTCTAGAAACGTATACACTAGTCTATTCTGGTTTATCGATGCCTAGTCTCGATACTCCCACGACTAGGAACATTTAAGGATGTGCTTATAGACTATCAAGGCCCTATAAGTATGATCTCTATCATAATCCTAGGAGTCAAGAAAATATCCTACGGGCTTTATTAATATGTATTAGCGATAGTAATAATAAGTAGAAACTATACACATGAATGATAAAGGGAAACCAAATATCATACTATCATATCGAACAAGACTGTCATGTAAATACATATATATACTTACATACACACACACACACATATATGTCCAACAATTGCAATAATTGCCTCTTGGGCTTACATATCTAACACGGCTACCCAGGTATCTGTCGAAAGAAAGATCGACAAGAAAACTTGTCTGAATCCTTGCTGAGCTTATAGGTGACATTCTCTGTATAGTCCGGTCTTTTCGTCTAACAGTATCGCATATCAAACCTAGGGGTGGTAAACGTCAGACCCCTACTAGCGCGACAAGTCGTGTGTTAGTTATATGTATGCACTAGAGGCCATTACTATACATGGGATGTATATTGTAGTGGATGCTTGGACATATATAGTAAGGACTTTCTTGCTTGATATGATAATATGCTATCTAGTTGCTCTTTGTCTTAACATGTTGACTTATATACGTCATTCTGTCTTGCTGTCACATGTTGACAAAGACCTTATGATGTGTACTTGACTACCAGGACTATGATGTAGATCATACTAGTGGGGCTAAGGGTAGTCCATAAGTACACCCTATAATTGTTCTTAGTCATGAGAGTATTGAGACAGGGCATCGATACTCCAGAATAGACTAGCGTATACGCTTCTCGACCCATGTGATGGGCGATGGATGATCCCATATCCATTGGTGTTTGACATCAGAGAAGGTATACGGGTGCTCAGTGGAGACTGGGCACACTGAACGGACTCGTCGAGAACTCCTAGATGGTATTATACTTATCGTCGGATAGCAGTTCTCTGGTGAGATTGGTACAGGTTAATTTGTAGACCCAAAATCGTCATAGAGTCTTGTATGATTCCAACTGTGCTTTGATTTCCACCATACCACGGTCAAGAGATCGTGAAAAAGGTGGTTTTTGGGTACAGTCCCGAGTCACATGAAGGCAATGAGCGATATTAGGGGTTTTTTCTTTCCCGATATTGGGGGTTGATGTTGCGCTATGTTCGATTGGCCATAACAGGAAATCCCTGGCTAAGATTGCTGAGATTTACTGGTAAGTGTTACCAGTAGTTTCTCAAACCGTTATGGACCTTGCATCGGCATGATTTATCAGGCTATTGGGGTCGGACATTATACCACCCCCAGGCTATGATATGCGACATATCATACGAAGAGACCGGACTGTACGGTAGTGTTACTGATTGGATTCGCAGGAGTATGAGCAGACTTTCTTGTTGATCTTCTAATCGCTCAATACCCGGGTGGCCGTTACGTTTAGCAGACCGCTTGCGGCTTGTGGGTGTTTGATATGATTATCACCTGCTGCCGGCGTATTGACGAGTCTTTAGAGTCCTACACAGAGGTTTCCTGGTTCATGCGAAACGGAGTAGGAGCATATATGTGATATGTGCGGGACCGAAATTGATACGATATGTGATACCGTATTCTATTCTCGCGACTTGTGACATCATCGGTTATATGAGATATAGCTAAGTTATCAGATCAAGAGTTGATTCGATAAGTTGTTACATTTGATATTAGTCGGTTATATGTTATATAGCCGGATTATTAAATCAAGAGTTGATTTAATAATTTAATGTATAATTATATATTTGATATATTATATTACATTAACTAATATTAGCTCACTTAAGTATTCATTTCTCTCACTTATGATACATTGATATATATGTGATATATGTTAAATGTATTGTTTTCTTTTTGCACACAAAATATATATGTGATATATATTGTTGTGTCATGCTACAACATGTATGTATGACACTCACACCATGATAGGTTAAAGTTATGGTTTTATTTGTTTTATGTAATTCAATCAACTTGGATAATGAGACATGGCAAAGCTTATAGAAGCTTGTAGTTAACATTGACTTAGTCCACTTGTTTGTCTAGCTTAAGATATTTCTTAACCCAACCCTTAACTCATAGCTATGGTTTATTCTCTACATGAGTTAGGCATCACACTAACTCACCCATGGTTGCAATTCTAACCTCTCTCTCTCATTCATTTTCTTCATCACTTCTTTTTCCTCCTCAAGAGAAAAAAGCTTGCTAGTTTTTTCTAAGTGATGAAAAATTGTGAGAAAAATAAAACTAAAGTGAGCCCACTTCCTACTTCATCATCATCTAATATTAGTCATTTAGTTTAGGGTGTTTACTTCACTAATCTCACCATTAGTGAAGAGGTAGCATGAGCTAGTGTCTCCTCGACGTAGATCATCTTCGGTCTCGAAGACTTCGATGCAAGCTTGTTCATATCTTCATGGGATCCTTTCTAGAGTCTGAGAGTTCATGATCACAGCGAAGGGACTACTACACGGAGCTATTGAAGTGAAGGATGTAAGTCCATGTCACGCACCCCACGAACTTGCGGGGAGGCGGAATATATGAAAAACGATTATCAAAGCTTCGTAACACGGACTTGAGTGCATGAATCGTAATCTAAAACATTACTAACAAGAAGCTAGAGGTTTAACTACCAGGATACGAAGTTATACTTCATGTTACTTGTCCTTCGGGTCTTCATTGCGGTCCTCCACTCCTCGTAGGCTCCTTGGAACATCGGCACCTCAACGGCCTCCTCGAATCAAAGACGATCCACCTGAAAGCTCCTACGCCAAGCTTAATCTCAAACTTGAGATAACTAGGTTGCTCAAAGTGCTAATCTAAGCTACCTAGGGGATATAGAGTGAGGTTATGGATGTATTAGTCTAGCTAACCCTTGATCTCAACTCATGAGAGGTTAGGGTTAGGGTTTGAAGAGAGAGTGAGCTTGAGGAGAGAGAAGGTGAGAATGATAATGAAAAGAATAATGGACTCATATGAATATATCAACCATAACCATTAATCAAATAAATAATATAAATGATTTATCATCATGGTTAGATTCATTCATCTAGTGTGATTCATCATATGACTCATTAATTCATTAATGAATCATTTAATGTAAAGGATGAATCACACAAATGAGTCATTAAGCAATTAATGCTCATGCCACCTTAACCCCTTAGTCACCACTCTTCTAGAACCTTCCCGAAAAATTACGAGAACGCCCCTCCAATCCGTGAAAACACGGAAAAACTTTAGACTGTATAAATCCAATAACCCGATACTAGAATCTGGCTTAAACCAAAGCCGGCTAGTAAAAACTGTCCGAAAAGTCGTACGTGCGTAAACACACGTACTCATCCGAACGCTTGTTGTAAAACCATACGACCTCTATATCGTTTCGCCTGGAGTAGGGAAACTCTCTGTGTGGGACTCTAAAGACTCGACACTACGCTGGTAATGGGTTTAACCACAGACCGCAAGCGGCACTAGCTGTACGTAACGGTCCCCAGGTAGATATCGATAAGAAGGCCGATGAGGAAAACCATCCGAACCCCTACTGAGCCTGATGTGACAATCTCCGTACAGTCCGGTCTGTTCGTCTAAGACTATCGCATATCAAGCCTAGGGGGCGGCAAGCGTCAGTCCCCTAATAGCTGTATAAGTCGTGTCGGAGCGAAGCCCATTACACCCTGAGAAGCTACTGGAACCTACCAGTATATCTCGCTTGCCCTGGCCAGGGACTTTGCGTAATGGCTCTCTGACACAGCGCGATATCAACTCCCAATACCGGGAGAGACGAATCCTATCTAACCACCACTGCCTCCAAGTGCTCGGGACTGCACCCAACTGCTACCTGTTTGCATGACTCCTTTGAGCCGTGGTAGGGTAGCAATCTAAGAACAGTGGGACACACTCGAGGCGAAGTAGCAGTGTCAAGTCTGCAGACTATGCTGTACTCATGTCACCTGGGAACTGTTAACTGACGATGGGTATAATACCAACCAATCAGTTCCCCGGCGAGTCCTGTCCGGTGTACTCGTAACCTAACGAGCACCTGTATACTATCTCTAGTACAACGTACTGATGGCTGTGGGACAGACCATCTCCCCAACTGGGATGAGAAGCGTATACACTTAGTCTACTCCGGAATATCGATGCCCTATCTCGATAATCCAACGACCAGGGACCTGTATAGGATGTTGCTTACAGCCTACTCAGCCCCCACTAGTGTGACTGCCATCACGACGCTGGTAATCAAGCAAAGATCCTATGGGCTCTACTAATATGTATAAGTGATACGTTACAAGAAACATATGCACATATTAAAGTAGACTCAAACCAAGTAGCATACTACCATGTTTAGCAAGACTGTTATATATACAACTGTGAATATCCCAAGCTTCCATTAAGTAATATACAACCTAGTATGATACAATAATGGCCCCTAGGGTATATACACTAACAAAGGACCGGTCTACAAAGGTTGTATTCCTTGTTCACTTTAGTTGTAAAGTGTTTGCATATCGATTCGTCGGATTTTCTAGTAGCGATTCTAGGGTTAGGGTTAGCTAATACAGCAGTTTTTTAAAAATGGCATGGATGATGCCTCCCGAAAACTTGCTGCCATGCTAGACAACCCTGCATCATGTCAGTGTGGAACCCGATACAACCTGAGAAACTATTGGTGTACCTAGCAATAAATCTCACTTTCCTTGGCCAGAGACCTATAGTATCAGCCAACCGTACACAGCATGATATCAACTCCCAATAACGGGAAAGAAGAATCCCTTCTATCACTTACTGCCTCCAAGTGCTTCGAGACTGCACCCAACTACTACCTATTTGCACGACTCTTTAAAGCCGTGGTAGGATAATAATCTAAGTACAGTGGGAACACATTCGAGACTAATAGTGATGTCAAGTCAACGGACTAACCTATACTCATGTCACCAGAGAACTGCTATCCGACGAAAAGTATAATACCAACCAGCAGTTCCCAACAAGTCTGTCCAGTGTAACTCATAACCTAATTAGCACATGTATACTATCTTTGGTACCGTATACCAATGGCTGCGGGACAGGCCATCTCCCCTGACGAGGATAAGAAACATATACACTAATCTACTATGGAGTATCGATACCCAGTCTCGATAATCCTACGACTAGGAACATGTTTAAGGATGTGCTTATAGACTACTTAGCCCCCACTAGTGTGACTGCCATCACAACACTGGTAGTCAAGTAAAGATCTTACGGGCTCTATCAACGTGTATTAGCGATACGTTAAAAGAAACATATACACATGTTAAGATAGATACAAACCAGATAGCATACTATCATATTGAGCAAGATTGTTATTATACATGTATATATCCCAAGCATCCAAAATGTAATATACAATCCTGTATTATACAATAATGGCCTCTAGGGAATATATCACTAACATCGCCTCGGAATCAACCTTTGCGTCGGAACCATACTGCGTCTACCTCCCTGTCTGAATCATGCATCGTCTCGAAGTCAAGTCAACCAACGACCTCTCCGTCGGAATCAAGCTTCTCAGAGTCAAGTCAACCAACCACCTTCCATGACGGAATCATGTTTCGCTTCGGAATTAACCTCTGCGTCGGAATCATGCTTCGTCTCAAAATGTCTACCTCCCTATCGGAATCATGCTTCGCCTCGGAGTCAAATCAACTAACCGCCTTCCGTGACGGAATCGTACTTCGTCCTGGAATCAATCTCTGCGTCAAAACCATACTTTGTCTCAGAATGTATGCCTTTGCGTCGGAGCCATGCTCGGTCTCAGAATATATGCCCCCTATCAGAATCATTATTCATCTCGGAAAATCTGCTCCCATGTCAGAATTATGCTTCACCCAAGAACCAAACTGCATTGGAATCATGCTTCGCCTCGGAATCAACCTCCGTGTCAGAACCATACTTCGTCCCAGAATGTTTACCACCCTGTCAAAATCATACTTCACCTCGATGTCAAGTCAACCAACTGCCTTCTGTGACGGAATCATACTTCATCCCGAAATCAACCTCTATGTCGGAACCATACTATGTCTCAGAATATATACCCCGCGTCGGAATCATGCTTCGCCTTGGAGTATCTTCCATCCCTGTCAGAATTATGCTTCGCCTCGGAATCAACCTCTGCGTCAGAACCAAGCTTCTTCCCAGAATGTATACCTCCCTATCAGAATCATGCTTCGCATCGGAGTCAAGTCAACCAACTGCCTTCCGTGACGGAATCACACTTCATCCCAGAATCAACCTCTGCGTCGAAACCATTCACCGTCTTAGAATGTCTACCTCTACGTCGGAACCATGCTCTGTCTCATAATATGTGCCCCGTATTGAAATCATGCTTCGTCTCGGAATAACTACTCTCATGTCGGAATTGTGCTTCGTCTCAAAATATCTTCTCCCGTGTCGGAATTATGCTTCACCCAAGAAACAACCCACGTCGGAATCATGCTTCGTCTCGGAATATTTGCTCTCGTGCCGAAATTATGCTTTGCCCCGGAACCAATCTGCGTCGGAATCATGCTTCATCTCGAAATACCTGCTCACATTGTCGGAATTATGCTTATCACTTGGAATTATGCTCCACCCGAAACCAACCCACTCCCGGAATTATGCTCCACTCCTAGAATTATGCTCCACCTTGGAATGATGGTTTCGGAATTATGCTTCGCCTCGGAATTATGCTCCGGACCTTGGAATCATACTCCACCAGGGAATTATGCTCCGCTCCTCGGAATCAAACTCCACCCCATAATCAATCTCCACCTTAGAATATCTACCCCCATGTCGGAATTGTGCTTTGTCCCAGAACCTTGCGTCGGAATCATGTTTCGTCTCAGAATATATGCCCCATGTCGAAATTATATTTCGCCCCAGAATCTCGCATCGGTATCATACTTTGTCTCGAAATATCTGCTCCCGTGTCAGAATTATACTTCGTCCTAGAACCCCCTCCCCATCGGAATCATGTTTCATGTCGGAATATTTGCTCCCATATCGGAATTATGCTTCACCACGGAACCAACTGAGTGTCAGAATCATTCTTCATCTCGGAATATATGCATCGTGTCAGAATTATGCTTCGCCCCGGAACCAACCAAGCTTCGGAATCATGCTTCATCTCAGAATATATGCCTCATGTCGGAATCTTACTTCGACTCGGGATATCGACCTCTAGGTCGCTGATCGGTCTAATTTATTGCATAAATTTTACTAGTTTTTCCCTATCTTTTGTTAATTAATAAATGCAATAAATCATAATTTAAGATCATTTATAGATTTAACTGTTAAAAACACAATTTTATGTATCTTAAATAATAAATGGGATAATTATGAGTTAATTAGTTTAAATATTTTCCTAACTAAAATAGATGCTAATAAAAGATTTATTGAGATATTTTGCAGCTTTAAATTCAGCCAAATCAATTTAAGAGGCCTAATCAAAGTGAGAGATCAAATCAAAACTGCTTGATTTGGTGACAATCTGAGGATCCACGCAACTGCAAAAAGACAGCGAGATATTCAAGATATTATATGCTCATCCTCTAAAGCGGCAAAGAAAATACACAAAAAAACTGGAGACATGACGCTAGAAAACGGCAGCGGATTCACGGCGCATCAAGTCAAGTGGCGGTGGATGCGCGGTCGTTTTGGGGCCTTTCGATCTGATTTTTCAGGGGCATGATTGGCTTTTCACATGCATCGATACGAGCTGTAGGGTTTCGTCTTTCAAAATTTCTAAATACATGGAGCAGCACCCAACAGAGGCATCTAGAATTCCATGTTTAGAATTTGAGATTTTTAGGAAAAATTTGATTCTCTTGTATCTTTTATTACTTGTTCTTCAAATTTCCTTAGCCCTATATATTGAGATGTAATTCTAGGGTTTGAGGTATCTCTCTCATTACTTTCGAACTAGGGTTTTCCAGAGAGGGATCAGCAATTTGTAAGTTCTTTTATGCCATTAATAAAATTTAGATCTTTTATTTTCAATATGTGTGGCTAATTTAGTAGTCTAGGTTTTTTGGTTTGCATCTAATGTTGTGGATATTTTTCTTCTCTTTATGTTCTTTGCTTTAATATGAATGTTATTAGATCTTTATATTTCTCTTGTTCTAATCTAAAAAAGTAATTTTTATGATTAAAAAGTTGATGCCTTTAATAAAAAATATTGGATAGATTAGAAAACCTAAAATCTAATTAAGTTCATGATAGATGACGTCTAGAAATTTAATTAAGGACGGTAAGAATAAAGTATAGATCTTTAATATTCTAATCTAGTAATTAATCTAATCTAGAATAAAACCTAGAACATGTTATTTGTAGATTCATGGCCTATACATACACATAGACGGTTAATCATAGGTTAAGTTAAGAAACAAGAATTAGGGTTTTAATTAAATCTAAATGAGATAGCATAATTGATAGAATAAAATTAAATCATAATCAATTCATCTTATTCTTTTATGTTGTTGATAAATAATTAATTAAAACTAGAAAAAAAGAACTAAAGATATCATTTAAACCACCACATTAGAAAAGTAAATCAAAACCCTGGATATTCCTTTTATAAGTAAAACAATTTTTTAAAATTTCCTTGCTTTTAAATTTCTGCATTTCTAAATTATTGCAATTTTATTTTATTAAAAATCAAATCTTTTCTTTAACTTGTTTGTAAATTTAAATTAACATACCTATTCATGGGAATGATCCTCAAGTACTATTGGTGATTAATCTGTATACTTGCGGTTTATTTTGGAGAACTATAAAAGTCTCTATCAAGTTTTTGGCGCCGTTGCCGGTGAGGTGTAGTTTAATTACTTTTAAATTCAAGTTTTAGTTTTTTATTTAGGTTAAATTAGATTTATCTTACTTTATTTGATTCTGCGAATCTCTATTTTTTATTTCAGAAAACGAGACGAACTTTCAACACGTGCTTCAACCGTCTTTGGTCTAAAATCCTCAATGTTGCTCGTCCACAGACAGATTTTAGATCTAGACTTTAGGTAAGTTCTCATTCTTCCCTAATCTTGATTTTTCCAACTAATAGTTTTTGGAGGATTCTTTGCGCCGCATGTAAAAAAATAAAAATTAGTTTTTACTGTTTTAGATTTTGTTTGATCTTATTTTTCATATTAAAAAAAATTCTAAGAGGAAACAACCACTACTACAAATAGGGGTTACCCCTACGGATTTATCCGTAGGAGCAAACCACTGTCCCTACGGATATATCCGTAAGGGCAATAAAATACCTTATAGGTGCAAACGCCGTAGGTGCAAGTCTTAGCCTTGAACATGACCCTACGGTCAAAAACTTGCCCCTACGGTCAAAAACTTGCTCCTACGGAGTAATGTGTAGGTCCATTTGTCCCTACGGATTAGGCTGTAGGGACAAAAAATTTATTTAATTTATCTGTTTATAAAATAAATTAGGTGTCCCTACGGACTTATCCGTAGGGACAAATAGTTGCCCCTACGGATAAGTGCGTAGGTCTGGATGTGTAGGGACAAAATATCAGGTATCCTAATATTTTGTCCTTACGGATACCTGTGTAGGGGCATTTGTTTTCCCCTACGGATATATCCGTAGGGACAAGTGTAACCCCTATTACTGAGATCATAGGGGCAAAATATCAGGTATCCTGATATTTTTCCCATACGGATAAATCTGTAGGGGCAATGTTGGGCCCTACGGATTAATCCGTAGGTACATATTATCAGTGTTTTTAAAAAAAAGGGCTGCCTATTTTTTTCTCGCCCTATGCACAATAATATATACATCATATATAAAATTAATCAGCACGTAGAACATATATCGTATTCATAATCACATCTCATGCATAATATACAAAAGAAATCAACAAGCAGAATATGATATCAATATAAACACGCAAACACCATCAATATCAATATCGTCCAAAATATAATACAATATGTATCATATAAATAAATACATGTTTAAAATATAAGAATCAAAAAGCTATCCTAGTTCGATCCAGCTCCACCTCTGATAAACGCCATAATCTGGCGCGCCTGCTCCTCGGATATACCCTGAGTCAATAAATCATGCAATGCGGAGTGTGCGGGAGTCTGAGCAGGCTGTGGAGCTGTAGGAGTGGTCTGCACAACCACCGCCGAGGTAGTGGCTTGCGGAGCTGCAGCTGTGGGAGTCTGAGCGGGCAGTGGATCTATAGGAGCTGTCTGCGGAACCGCAGCCGATGTAGTGGCTTACGGAGCCGCGGCCTAAGGAGATGCATGTGGAGGCTCGGCCGATGTACCCTGTCGCGTCTGGACCTACGTGTGTAATAAACGAGTAAGAACTGTGTATTAGTCGATTTCATATCATTATCAAGTTATTTCGAAACCCCAATCTATGCATACTTAGGGACTTCGGCCTCGTTTGGATATCTAGTTTGGAAAATCGTAGTTTATTTTAATTAGATATGTATGTATGATTAATCAAAGCTAAGTCTACAACCAAATAAGCTCAGGCTACGTACTAATATTGGATATGTTGCTATCTATAATATGACATAATATTTTACTATTAAGTAGTATACATACCAACATCTCCTTTAACTCCTGAATGGTGGCCTTCAAGCTCTCCAGTTCTTGCTGGAAACATCGCTCACTGGAGACGGAGGAAGTAACCGCCGGAGTGGAGTCCAACCTCATATGGGCCCTGCTAGGGCCCAGTCCCCGGCCTCTCTCCCAACCTCCGTGGTGCCCTCCATGTGCGGCGTCCAGGACTAGGGTCAGCAGCATCGGATCGTTCTGTCCGGTAAAATCGATCCCTGATGCCGCGGCCTGCTCAACCACCCGCTCCTACACCCACATTAACAAGTAAAATATAAGTATATCATTTAAATTTGAACCTTTCAAAACTAAAATTTCAAATAGGGGTTGAATAAATATTAAGACTTACGCAATACTCCTGGGTAGCGGCGTCGGGGTATCGAAGCTCGCCCGTGGCGGGATCTGTCGAGGTGCCGTGGACGGCAAGATATGCGGATAGCACGCTCGATGTACCACATTGCGCCAGGGTCTGAGCTCTCTGCAATATTAGAAAATAACTCTTAATATTACATTATATCACAAAGGCCGGTCTATTGTAATTTACCGATAACTCCATGGCATGAGTAATATTCCTCAAGCCACCTGTATAAGTGGGGCGACTCCTCTTCGCCGACTTCCTATTCTCTTTATTTTGATCGGCATGTTTCTGCATAACACATTCACATTTAGTTTTCTAATTAAGCAACACAAAAAAATAAATTATATACTAAACAATGAATTACATTTAAAATACATACCTATTTGCGATGAGAGTCGAAATATTCGCACAATAGAGGCCATGTATCTACGTTGACTCTCGCAAAGGCCGGAGTAGATAGGAGGGCCGCTCTCTCTGCCTCGGGGGTCGCCATCCACAGGGAATAGCAGTCTTCAGCTCATTCCTGTTGTATCGGACCTTCGTCTGCATGTTCTTCATCAGACCATTGTACAGAGCGTGAAGATCGAGCACCCTCCCAGGGTGATCAGGGTCGGGTACAAGCTGAAAATCGTAATCCAACTAAAAATACAAAAAAAAACATTGTTATTAGATTGCAAGTGTCAATAATATATATATTGGATAAATCAGATGAAAATATATATTAATACCCGAGCCTGATCCTAGAAGAGGACGAATGAGCGCCGGTGCTGGTCGCCCCACTCAATGTGAAGTGGATAGTTCTTCACGAGCCGGCTCCCATCACCCATATACCGGCCGAACCTCTCGGCATGATCTCCGGTATAGCGATAATCAGGGGTAAAAAAGAGGGGGAATGTTGCCTCCCCCTAGCTCTGTCGGGCCTCAGCTTGTGGGACTGATTCAGGCCTCGAGTCTTCCTCTCGGGATGGGGAGGCCCTGCGTCTGCAAGAAATATCAAGACAATCAATATTAAGACAAAGTTGAATTAAGAAATCAAGGTTTAACGATAATTGAAGTGTGATATATACCTTCGGTGACTAAAGCACGAGCCTGGGCCCGGGCAGCAGCACGAGCGGGAAGATAGTTCCTCCGGTGAGGAACAGCCGGTGAACCGGATGCTGATGCATCCCCTCCAACTAGAAAATAAAAATTGATGCTAAATTTCCATGAATTTCATATTTATTCTTTATAGGATATGTAAAATGAATAAATATTTTATATTTATTCATACTAACCTACAGACTAAGCGGAGGGTACGGAAGTGGCGGGAGTGGCCCATGTGTCAGATGTGGACGCACCACCTATAATTAGACAATTAAAAATAGATTATATAAGTAATTTCAAAAAGAATGTGTAGATCAATAATATAACATTCTAAATCAATATTCATGCACTATAGGATATATAAACATACCCGCAGGTGCGGTGGTAGCCTCTGCCCGAGATGTGGAGGCGCCACCTACAGCTAGACAATAAAAAAATGATTATCTAAGTAAGAGCAAAAGGAATGTGTGTATATTTATGATATAGCATTCTAAATCAATATACATGCACTATATGGTATATAAACATGCCTGGAGGTGCGGGAGTGGCCTATGTCCCTGATGTGGACGCATCACCAACAGCTAGACAATCAAACATTGACAATATAAGTAATTTTGACATGAACAGTGTAACGCCTTAGATTTCGGTTAGTGTTCGTTTAGATGTTAATGCGGGTTTACTGTAAAAAGTTTACCAATTTGGGTTCCTCACATTTTATAACATTTAATTAATAATTTATTATTATTTGTTATAAGCATGCGCGCACGTGTGCACGTAAAGGTGAGGGTTGTTTGTGCTAATCTTAGTCATAGCAACCATGACCATTAACCTTAATCTTAATCCTTTGCTTATCCTAACCCTTTCTTTAATCTTTTCCTTAAGCATTTTCCTTTTGTGTTTTGAGTGAGAAAGAGAGATATATTATTTTGTGTGAGCATGGTGCATTAATGAAGAGGTATGGTGTGTAATTAATGCATGATACACTCACTCTCTCATTCTCCCTACACTCACCTCTCTCTCTTCTTCATCTCTTCTCTTTCTTTTTCTCTTCCTCATTTCTTTATCTTATTCTCTCTCTCAAAATTCTGAACACTTCCTCTTCCCTCTTCACAAATCCATCACAATTCATCAAAAGTTCACAAAAATCACAATTTTCTTCACATTTTCCCTCATGGATGCCTTGGAGTGCTCAAAGCTTGGATCTTTGGCTTCTTTTGTTTAGGTAATGTTTCTTTGCTATTGTTTAAGTTATTTTTGTGTAGCTTAGCTTTAAAGTTGCTGTTTTTGTCGCGTATCGTATCGTTTCGGATAAAAACCGTATTTTTAGTGTCGTTTTATGGTGATGATCTGCTGTGAAACTAAAAGTGTGTTGCAAAAATTGACTGGAAAGTAGCCTAGTATAGAGATATAGAACCTACCCACCAAATTCGAGCCAATTTCACCTCGTCATGGCCGCAGATTTATTAAATCTGGCCGCAATTTGCGGCCAGACTGGGGAATTAGGGTTGGGGTTTTGGTGTAGGGGGTCTCTGGGGTTATGTATAGGCTCATGGTACTTGCAATTTTTATAATTGGTTAGCACAGAAAAATCTGGGATCATTTTGCCTCTTTCTTGTGTTTCATTTCGTGCGATACGTTATCCGATACGATGCGTGTTACGTGTTACCGTTGCGCTAAGTTGGTTTCGTAGTGTAGCTATACGTGTTAGCTACAATACGAATCCTTTAGTGTATGTAGGTGTGTTATATTAGTCCGTGTAGATTGTAAGTATTTTAGGTTATTATTAATATATATTGTTTTATTGTTAATGTTGCAGGTTCGCAGGCAGGGACTACGAACACTGCTGCAAAGGGGAAACAGGTTGTAGGTTTCACCTAGCATGGAGCGTTGGTGAGTAGATTTAATATCTACAGGGGAATCGTCCGCATGACGTTATGCGTCAGGGCTAGAGATTTTATTGCTTGTCGCATATTCTACGTTATTGTTAGAATTGCGTCTTTAACTTATTACGTAGATGTAGTGTGCCTGGAGTAGTAGTAGTAGGACACTGCACATATTATTGACGGTTCATGTTGCACGAGCACGAATTGTATGCTACACACACACCGTCAATAATTGCCATGTCACACACAATCCCTTATAGATACTATATTGCTTGGTTAGGGACTTTGTGACATTGATTTGTATTGCTTATCACACATGACATCTAGCTTGTCGGTATACCTATAGTGTATCATACTATTAGTGATAGGTATATATACACCTTACGATACAGCTACAGGTATACCTTGCACATATTTTACTTATACCCAGGGGGTATACGACATCACTTACTTATAGGTAGACACCTATACTCAGCTGTACCTTATTGATTTCGCATACATCTGGTTTCAGCTACATATTCTCATTTATATGCTCGCATTTCAGATATATCGCATATATCTGTTCCTGGATTTGCGCATTGTTTATTTGGATTTTACATGATGTTTTCTGGATTTGGGAACCGCGGGAGTTCATGAAATTATGCATACATTGAAAAACCCGGTTTCCTTGATATGATATTTGCGCAGCCACCATGAGATTTATCGGTTCTGAGTATATACTCCATACGAGGTGTGGTTGCCGTATGAGGGTACATGGTGGGGCCCGGTATGGTTCCCCTCGGCAAGAAGATCGATGGATTTTGCCGATTGAGCCTGGAGGCGGGCGAGTACCTACCGGTGACAGTACTAATGACTCGGCGGGGATCATGGAGATACCGTTGGGAGTCATGCACGTATGCATACGTTGAAAGGCGAGGGTCAGAGCTAGGCACTCGTGCTTTCGGGATAGCGTATGATACGTACCTATCAGGGTTTCTGTGTCGATGCTTGGCACATTGTTTTCATGATATTTTCTTTAAACACCTTTGTATATATAACAGGGGATTTAGCCGTTCTTATATATACCCTTACACCAATATTAGTGGAATGGGACGCTAATATATGTGTATTGACCCCATCATATTTATTTCTGCAAATATATACCTTTAGGATGTTAGAATTCTACTTGAGTTTGATTTGGTATATTAGGTAATTCACTGAGATTGGATATTGGACATACATATGGGATTACTGATTTGTACATTTGGGATATGGGAGATTACTCGATATTGTACATTGAGGAGACGTGAGACTTATATGATGTGAGAGCCCAACGTGGGAGCTGATTTGAGGAATTGGGATTTGAGTGTCTTGATGGATTATGATCCTACCACGATGACAGGATTCCGTGGAATGGCATATTTCACTCCATACCTTATACCTTTTCACTTATGCATTGTTCCATGTATTCGGAGTAGCTGTTAGTGTACCCTTCATGATTGCTGCATATTTACTTTTTCATATCTTTATTGTGTGGTTATTGCATACTATTGTCATGTTATTATTGCTTCACATATCGATTATACCTGCTAGTGTACTTTCTATTATTCTGCATTCACATGATATGTTATTACTGTAATCGCATACCTTAGATTCATGCTGTACGTGCATTCCTACGATTACCTGCATATGTTATCTACTATTCACGAGTTGGCAACTCACCCCCGTTGTGCCACAGGTGTTTCAGGTTGTTCCCCAGAGTAGTCGAGGCAGGCTATTCAGCTATTCATCTATCATGTTTTGCTACAGATACTGCATCGGCTCACAGTGTGCTATTTTGCTTAGGTGGGTTTTGGTGGTTATCTGTATTTTGTATTGTATATTCGTTGTATCTTGTACTCTCCATCTACTATTATGTCGTTGACTTAGAGACTTGGTGAGAACGATATTGTATATTATTTGTGACTTTGTTGTCATATATACAGCTTTATCTCTTTTGTCTTTATTTCTTCGCTACGGTGTCGTATACTTGTTATGTGGTTGTTTTCCTCCTTTGGGCGTTTATTTGCTCCCGTTTGGGAATGCTTTATTTATCTTTATTGTTGTACCCTTTTGGGGGCTATTTTTTATAAAGGAGGTGCTGCCAAAATTTTAAATATAGAAAGTGGGACTTTTAAAGAATTTAGGTTGCGATTTCAAATGTTTCAAAAACTTATATTATCTTTTCCGTATTTTCTTGGTTTAGATTTCTGAGTTTTGGCTTTCTTTTACTGCGTTACGTCTTTAGGCGTGGCGTAGTATTAGGGCCGTCACGTGCCAAATTTTGGGTCGTGACAAAGTTGGTTTCAGAGCGCTAGGTTTTATCTTTCTGAGTGTAGGATGACCTTGGTATGATGGAGTAGGCAGCTTAAGCAGAGTAATGTAGTGTGTGTATGTCTGTAGCATACCCACGATGCGGTACTTCGCCTTAAGTGACCTAAGTACAAATTGCTTGAAATTCCTTCCTTGATGATTCATATCCTTGTGATTCGATTTCCGTATTCTTATCGAATCTTATCTCTATTTTTATCCTTGCTGCCGATGACTATGGGGACTCAGAGTGATGCAGCGAGGGCCGAGGTCAGAGTTAGCTCGGGTGAGATGAGTACTGACCAGGATGGCACTCTAGTTGCACAGGTGCAGACGGATCAGCCTACGACATATACTATCGATAGGCTTGTGGCAGAGATGCAGGACTTCCGCCAGACTATGAGTTCATTGGTCGACGTCGTTAGGGAGCTACGACAGGAGGTTGTTACCCCTGTTACTCAGTTGTCACTTACTATCAGGATGCAGCAGTCCGTCACCTACATAGCACCAATGGTTGCAGCCCCAGTTGACGAGGCACATATTCCAGAGACTCAAAGAGTTCCGGGACAGTGGAGGACTCGTACCGGTGTACCATCCCAGAGACAGAGGCCTAGTCGTCGAGACAGATTTCGTGACCGTCGTGGGAGTAGCAGAGGCTTAGGACGAGGACAGTCGTTCATCTCTCTTTCCCAGGAGGGTCAGCAGTCAGCGCGTGGATGTTTTCGATGCGGAAGCCTTCAGCACTTCGTCAGGGATTGTTCCATAGCACCTCGTCAGGATCATTTTCAGAGAGGCCGTGGACGTGGAAGATTCGTTCAGAGGAGTCAGTCTACCAGAGGAGTTCAGCCAGTTGCGGGTAGAGGGCAGACACAGGAGTTTGCTTCTACTCATCGGGACGCGCAGGCGTCCAATGTGGAATTTTCAGGTATCCTTAATTTATATGTTCTTTCGATGTACTCGTTTGCTTTTCATACTTGTGCCGTGGTTGGGTAGATTAGTCGTAGTTGTGTTAACGTCTGTCAGCGATTCTTTTGTTACGCGACACGTTTTCTGTTGTGTGTCAATCGGATAGGAGATAGAGATTCGTCCGTCGTTTGATCCTTCTAGAGAAGTTGGATTTGACGTTCTTCTGGGCATGGAATGGTTAGCTACATGCTAGGCGTCTGTGGACTACCGTGAGGAAACAGTTAGGAATTGTTTTCCCGGCGAGTCAGTTCTTGTTGTGCAGGTGGATAGTGGTGCCGCCCCTCACAGCTTGAATTCAGCCTTTTCGCTAGTCGGCTGCTGAGGAGATGTCGTGGATTCTTAACGTTCATTCGTGATACCGTAGCCACAGAGGGTTTGTTGGACCGGTGTTCCTTTCGTGCGAGAGTTTTTCCGACGTTGTTCCGGATGAGCCGGCGAAGCTTGGGAGCTAAAGGATCAGCTGCAGAGTTGTGGTTTGGGGAGTTTTGTGTGTCTGAGTGTTTCGCTTTTGGAAGCTCCTATTTCTGTTCGTCAAGGAGAAAGACAGCAGTTTGAGGTTGTGTATCGACGGATCGTTAATTGAACCGGCTTACGGTGCGGATAGGTATCCTTCACCTCGCCGTGACGATTTCTTCGATCAGCTCCATAGTGCGAGACATTTTCTAAGTTTGTTCGGGATCAGGTCATCATTATTGCGATTCGAAGTGATGGCATTCCGAAGACTGCCTTATGCGTGCTACGGGCTTAGTGTGTCTTAGTGAGTCATTGGATTCACTGATGCCTTAGCTGCATTCGTAGATGTGATGAACCAGATTTCTTCAGGCCGTTCCTCGACCAGTTATTTGCTGTGTTATTTACGATATTCTGGTCTATTTAATATGTCTTGAGGGACAGAAGTAGCACTGGAGGATTTGTTATGCAGATACTGGGAGAGCACCGGTAGTTTGCTAGATTCTGGAGTGTTTCTTCAGGCTTGTTTGTGTTGCCTCCTAGGTCTTGTCGTCACGGGAGACGGTTTTGTATGGTCCCAAGGGAGATCGTGGCCGTACAGCTTAGGTCCAGACTTGTGTGCAGGACGGAGGTCCGCAGATTTTTGGGCTTAGCAGGTTTTACCGCCGTTTCGTGCAGGATTACTAGAGTAGTGTTGCACCGTCGACTGAATTGACCGGAAGGGAGGTTTCTTTTCTTTGGACTGAGACTTGTGTGCGGAGTTTTCAGCGGTTGAAGATTCGGTTAACAACTGCATCAGTTCTTTCTTTGCTTTTGGTTTGGACGACCTTGTTGTTTAACTGTAGTGTTTCGTGAGTGGGGCTCGAGTGTGTACTGAGGTGACACTATAGATTTATCGCTTTTGCTTCCCTACATTTGGAGGAAGTACGAGAAGGATATTCCACTCATGATCTGGAGATGGCCGCGGTGGTTTTGTGTTGGAGATTTGGAGACACTACTCGTTCGGAAGTCGTGTCAGATTTTCACGGACCACCAGAACTTAATGTACATCTTCTTGCAACGGGTTTTGATTGTTGAGACAGTGCTGTTGGATGGAACGTGTGGAGGATTGTGTTTGTGAGATCCTTTATTACCCTTGGCAAAGCGATTGTGCTAGCTGATGCTGGAGTCGTAGGCCCGGGGTTAGTTTGTTCCAGTTGTGCGCAGTCAGAGACAGTCTTCTGCAGATTTGCAGTTCTTGTGTGATCGTTGAGCACAGCTTAAGTTCGTCTCTGCGGAGGGGACAGCTTGCTCATGTCCGCGCCCGATCACTTTTCTTTAATCGCTTTCGCGAGACACTGCCCGCCGTTGCTCGTTCGTCAGAGATACTTGAACATACTCGGCTGGGTAATGATTCGAAGTCCTTGATTTATGACACGGTGTGCTAAGTTGGACACGTTTGTGTACCTGATATTATCAAGTAGAGACGTACAATCCTAGAGCAGGCACATCTGTCAACTCTCTGTATTCATTCAAGTTCCACCAACATTGACGTGACTTGTAAGATAGTTACGGTGGACAGGGATGTAAAGAGAAGTTTCATGGTTCGTTTCAAGGTTTCTGTCTTGTTGTGTGCTTGGGTTGAGCATCTGAGGCCGGCTGGAGAGTTGCAACCTTTAACCGTTCCGAAGTAGGAGTGGGAGCAGATCTTCAGGAATTTCGTTATGGTGTCGACCCAGGGTTAGTAAGGGTGTGACTTCATTCGGATTCTTGTTGTCTGGTTTTACTCAGTTTGCTCAGTTGTTCTTTGTTAAGTTGTACGTTTGTGTTTTTGTTGTTGGCAGTCGGGATCGTCACTCGCCATTGTTAGGATACTTCTTTGATAGCGATTATCAGGGAGCGTTCCAATTGGCAACTTTTAGGTTTAGACAGGTCGTGTCGATCACCAGTCTGTTTTTCTGAATCTGCGTAGTAGGATTTTTGGACCTCAGCTAGTCTAGAGACTTCGGAGATGATCCAGTTGGTTCAGGTCAGGATGAGTGTAGCCCAGTGCAGACAGAGGTCTTATGCCGACCATGTCGTCGCAGGCTTGAGTGCGCAGTGGCAAATCATGTATTCCTGCGGATTTTTCCGATGAATGACGTGTTGGATTTTGGGAAGCTTGTCCCAGGATTGTAGGTCCTTTCGAGATCCTATAAGCGAGTTAGTTTCGTTGTCTTTAATTTGGCACTTCCGTTCAGATTATTGAGTATTCACCCTGTATTCTTTGTGTCGATACTTTGAAATTACCTTCATGACTTTTCTCACATGATTCAGCATTAGACCATTTGCTTTGACGCGATCTTTTCGTTCACCGGCAGCCATTGGTGTAAATGGCTCGATGGGTGGAGAAACTTCGATCAAGGGTCTCGCTATCTGTGAAAGGTTTTTCTTGGACGTAGCTGTATAGTGAGGTAATCACTTGGGAGGCTGCGAGCGAGATTTGAGAGTTGTAATCTTCTCTTTGAAGGTACGCTTAGTAAGAATTTTAAATTCGGGGACGAATTTCTTTTAAGGGGGGAGATTGTAACGCCTTAGATTTCGGTTAGTATTCGTTTAGACGTTAATGCGGGTTTACTGTAAAAAGTTTACCAATTTGGGTTCCTCACATTTTATAACATTTAATTAATAATTTATTATTATTTGTTATAAGCATGCACGTACGTGTGCACGTAAAGGTGAGGGTTGTTTGTGCTAATCTTAGTCTTAGCAACCATGACCATTAACCTTAATCTTAATCCTTTGCTTATCCTAGCCCTTTCTTTAATCTTTTCCTTAAGCATTTTCCTTTTGTGTTTTGAGTGAGAAAGAGAGATATATTATTTTGTGTGAGCATGGTGCATTAATGAAGAGGTATGGTGTGTAATTAATGCATGATACACTCACTCTCTCATTCTCCCTACACTCACCTCCCTCTCTCTTCTTCATCTCTTCTCTTTCTTTTTCTCTTCCTCATTTCTTTATCTCATTCTCTGTCTCAAAATTCTGAACACTTCCTCTTCCCTCTTCACAAATCCATCACAATTCATCAAAAGTTCAAAAAAATCACAATTTTCTTCACATTTTCCCTCATGGATGCCTTAGAGTGCTCAAAGCTTGGATCTTTGGCTTCTTTTGTTTAGGTAATGTTTCTTTGCTATTGTTTAAGTTATTTTTGTGTAGCTTAGCTTTAAAGTTGTTGTTTTTGTCGCGTATCGTATCGTTTCGGATAAAAACCATATTTTTAGTGTCGTTTTATGGTCTCGGATGATCTGCTGTGAAACTAAAAGTGTGTTGCAAAAATTGACTGGACAGTAGCCTAGTATAGAGATATAGAACCTACCCACCAAATTCGAGCCAATTTCACCTCGTCATGGCCGCAGATATATTGAATCTGGCCGCAATTTGCGGCCAGACTGGGGAATTAGGGTTGGGGTTTTGGTGTAGGGGGTCTCTGGGATTATGTGTAGGCTCATGGTACTTGCAATTTTTATAATTGGTTAGCACAGAAAAATCTGGGATCATTTTGCCTATTTCTTGTGTTTCGTTTCGTGCGATACGTTATCCGATACGATGCGTGTTACGTGTTGCTGTTGCGCTAAGTTGGTTTAGTAGTGTAGCTATACGCGTTAGCTACAATACGAATCCTTTAGTGTACGTAGGTGTGTCGTATTGGTCCGTGTATATTGTAAGTATTTTAGGTTATTATTAATATAAATTGTTTTATTGTTAATGTTGCAGGTTCGCAGGCAGGGACTACGAACACTGCTGCAAAGAGGAAACAGGTTATAGGTTTCACCTAGCGTGGAGCATTGGTGAGTAGATTTAACATCTACAGGGGAATCGCCCGCATGGCGTTATGCGTCAGGGCTAGAGATTTTATTGCTTGTCGCATATTCTACGTTATTGTTAGAATTGTGCCTTTAACTTATTACGTAGATGTAGTGTGCCTGGACTAGTAGTAGTAGGACACTGCACATATTATTGACGGTTCATGTTGCACGAGCACGGATTGTATGCTACACACACACCGTCAATAATTGCCATGTCACACACAATCCCTTATAGATACTATATTGCTTGGTTAGGGACTTTGTGACATTGATTTGTATTGCTTATCACACATGACATCTAGCTTGTCGGTATACCTATAGTGTATCATACTATTAGTGATAGGTACATATACACCTTACGATACAGCTACCTTGCACATAGTTTACTTATACCCAGGGGGTATACGACATCACTTACTTATAGGTAGACACCTATACTCAGCTGTACCTTATTGATTTCGCATACATCTGGTTTCAGCTATATATTCTCATTTATATGCTCGCATTTCAGATATATCGCATATATTTGTTCCTGGATTTGCGCATTGTTTATTTGGATTTTACATGATATTTTCTGGATTTGGGAACCGCGGGAGTTCATAAAATTATGCATACATTGAAAAACCCGGTTTCCTTGATATGATATTTGCGCAGCCACCATGAGATTTATCGGTTCTGAGTATATACTCTATATGAGGTGTGGTTGCCGTATGAGGGTACATGGTGGGGCCCGGTATGGTTCCCCTCGGCAAGAAGATCGATGGATTTTGCCGATTGAGCCTGAAGGCGGGCGAGTACCTACCGGTGACAGTACTAATGACTCGGCGGGGATCATGGAGATACCGTTGGGAGTCATGCACGTATGCATACGTCGAAAGGCGAGGGTCAGAGCTAGGCACTCGTGCTTTCGGGATAGCGTATGATACGTACCTATCAGGGTTTCTGTGTCGATACTTGGCACATTGTTTTCATGATATTTTCTTTAAACACCTTTGTATATATAACAGGGGATTTAGCCGTTGTTATATATACCCTTACACCAATATTAGTGGAATAGGACGTTAATATATTTGTATTGACCCCATCATATTTATTTCTGCAAATATAAACCTTTAGGATGTTAGAATTCTACTTGAGTTTGATTTGGGATATTATGTAATTCACTGAGATTGGATATTGGACATACATATGGGATTACTGATTTGTACATTTGGGATATGGGAGATTACTCGATATTGTACATTGAGGAGACGTGAGACTTATATGATGTGAGAGCCCAACGTGGGGGCTGATTTGAGGAATTGGGATTTGAGTGTCTTGATAGATTGTGATCCTACCACGATAACAGGATTCCGTGGAATGGCATATTTCACTCCATACCTCATACCTTTTCACTTATGCATTGTTCCATGTATTCGGAGTACCTGTTAGTGTACCCTTCATGATTGCTGCATATTTACTTTCTCATATCTCTATTGTGTGGTTATTGCATACTATTGTCATGTTATTATTGCTTCACATATCGATTGTACCTGCTAGTGTACTTTCCATTATTCTGCATTCACATGATATGTTATTACTGTAATCGCATATCTTAGATTCATGATGTACGTGCATTCCTGCGATTACCTGCATATGTTATCTACTATTCATGAGTTGGCAACTCACCCCCGTTGTGCCACAGGTGTTTCAGGTTGTTCCACAGAGTAGTCGAGGCAGGCTATTCAGCTATTCATCTATCATGTTTTGCTACAGATACTGCATCGGCTCACAGTGTTCTATTTTGCTTAGGTGGGTTTTGGTGGTTATCTGTATTTTGTATTGTATATTCGTTGTATCTTGTACTCTCCATCTACTATTATGTCGTTGACTTAGAGACTTGGTGATGACGATATTGTATATTATTTGTGGCTTTGTTGTCTTATATACAGCTTTATCTCTTTTGTCTTTATTTCTGCGCTACGGCGTCGTATACTTGCTATGTGGTTGTTTTCCGTCTTTGGGCGTGTATTTGCTCCTGTTTGGGAATGCTTTATTTATCTTTATTGTTGTACCCTTTTTGGGGATAGTTTTTACAAAGGAGGTGCTGCCAAAATTTTAAATATAGAAAGTGGGACTTTTAAAGAATTTGGGTTGCGATTTCAAATGTTTCAAAAACTTATATTATCTTTTCCGTATTTTCTTGGTTTAGATTTCTGTGTTTTGGCTTTCTTTTACTGCGTTACGTCTTTAGGCGTTGCGTAGTATTAGGGCCGTCACGTGCCAAATTTCGGGTCATGACAAACAGGTATGTATATCTATAATATTACATTCAAAATGGATATGCGTGCAATATACCTGGAGGTGTGGCAAAGTCCACACGGAAGGAGGCATCCGAAGGGGTCTCCGATCGGGGTGTAAGACCGGCCCTCTGAAGCTCCCTACGCAGCTCTCCGGGGGCAGAACCGCTCTGCCTCTGCCGGTGCCGTGGCTGGAGCTCCTGCCGCCCCTCGCTGCTCCCGTCATCGTCATCAAATCTAGATAAACGGTTCGTGGACGCATTAGACAATCATTACAAGTATTGACTATATATGTATAGATCGTAAAATATGAAGTAATAATATAACATTACTGATAACCTTTTTCGTTTCATGGGCGCATTAGACATATCTACTTGGATTTCATCATCGATATCATTTCTAACCAACGTAACTTCATGATCAGCCGAAGACAACCCGTCTTTCGAAACAGACGGTCGGAGCACTCTAAGTCTTCTCTCTTCTTCATCCTCTTCGCTGTCCTCGAATTCTGGGACATCGTAGACATCCCTGGGTTTCCAACGGCATACGACACTCCATCCCGGATGCTTCAAACACTGTGAGTAGTATACTTTGAACGCTTGGTTCGGAAAGATAAACGGATCTTCCTGACCATAAAATCGAAGTGTGTTCACACTGGTCAATCCATATTCATCTTTCCAAGTCCCAAGATTGCTTCTCCACTTATCTGTAACGGTTCGCGTATCGTACCAAGTACACTAGAATATATAAAAGGGTTCTGATCATCCGGGATAGTGGATATCGAGTATACAATTTAAGTATCCATAATAAATCACACCGTCCGATCCTACCATCGCAATCCCACTATTCTGAGTGGTTCTAGATGTTTCTATATCCTTAACTTCGAATTTGTATCCAAGGACACCGAATCCTTTATAATATACAACCTCCATACTAGGAAATTGAGCTAAACATCTTGAATCACTCTCAAATGATGCAGACAAGTTCGGATCGTGGATCTAACAAAACAAATTTTACGACAAATACATAACGATATAAGTTTAGATTAAAACTGATAGCAATAACATGTTATTCAAATAACTTACATGATCTGCAATCCAATCGCAAAAATTATCCTAATGATATTTTTCCAATCGTTCATCGTTCCAATCAGGATGCCCCTCACGTACCTCGTTAAAATGAATTATGTTTTCGACAATAAATTATGACATTAATATTATATCATTTCATACACACACAAACACAAATATAACAATTAATCCAAAAAAACTTACTCTCTAATTTGTTCAAGACATGCGCAATTAAGCAAGATAAACCGGTATATCTTGTTGATAAACATAGTGTCTACCCTCCCCCATGATATTTCCAAGTTGTATAAAGCCTAGTAAAACCATATTTTACGGTATATCTTCTCCTTCCCCATGATATTTCCAAGTTGTATAAATTGTAGTAAAACTATATTTTATGATATGAAGCTCTGCCAATTCTACCTTCTGCCAGTACTTATTCCCACATCTATCGCACGGGCAGAGAATTTTCTCTATCACGATCTTATTATGTACGCGTGCAAATTCAATAAAAGCAGCAACTCCTGCGACAAACTTAGGTTGAATACGTTGTTGCCAATCCACATACATCCAGTCCTTAAATCTGACGTACTCATGGGCCATGTTAAACTGTATAACATATAAATTGTAGCTTATGGTGACTATATTGAGAAATCTAAGAACATGATGGTTACTGACAAAGGAGAAAATCCGTGTATATGCTTTGTGTGTGCGTTTGTCGTTGAAAAGAATAAATTATCGATAATCAAAGTTAGATTTGAGGATACTCATGTATCACAGACTACGCTCTTGGCATTGCTTTGTTTTTCTCTCCTTTCCTATCAGCGAGAGGAGGCGAATAGAGGTCAGACAGGTAGAGTCCGACAGGGTAGTTAGTTTATGCATAAGTGAAAGGAGGGGTTCAATATCGGGAACTAGAGTCCAACTCCCAAATGTCGTCTCGACGGTTGTTAGTATCGAGCTATACCGTCCGATATTTAACAACCTTTGTATAGTTCTATGTCACAACGAATATCGGACGTATGTTAACCGATAGACGGGGACTAAGTGGCGCTTTGAGTTTCATATATGAGTATCGATGAGAATATGAAAGTTTCATATTATCATCGAGTATCATATATTGGTTTTAATATGAGCATCTTGAATCACTCTCTAATGATGCGTTTGTTGTGTATTCTTGTTGTATGTATGTGTTTCGGCCGTCGGGGGTAAGGCTTCTATCCCATTAAGAATGTATAGAGCGAACACCCATTCGCTTGTGCTTTCAACCGTTTCGAGTAAATTTCGGCAGCACCACCCCGCTGTTCTCCGGGTACACTGTAATAGAATAGATAATCATTTCAAAGCTGTGAAACAACGTTGAAATGAACATCTAATCTATCTTTGTACACGGAGAACCATCGGAAAGGTACCGACGAAATATCTCGAAACGGATGAAAATACAAGTGAATGAAGGTGTTTGCTTTATACATTCCTAACTTGTCCACACAGGACAAATCTATCGGTTATCATACGTTTGAATCTTCTCGTCAAATAGACTATACGACGGTTGTTAGTATCGAGCTATACCGTCCGATATTTAACAACCTTCGTATAGTTCTATGTCATGACGAACATCGAACGTAAGTTAACCGATAGACGGGGACTAAGTGACGCTTTGAGTTTCATATACGAGTATCGATGAGAATATGAAAGTTTCATATTATCATCGAGTATCATATATTGGTTTTAACATGAACATCTTGAATCACTCTCTAATGATGCGTTTGTTGTGTATTCTTGTTGTATGTGTGTGTTTCGGCTGTCGGAGGTAAGGCTTCTATCCCATTAAGAATGTATAGAGCGAACACCCATTCGCTTGTGCTTTCAACCGTTTCGAGTAAATTTCGGCAGCACCTCCCCGCTGTTCTCCGAGTACACTGTAATAGAATAGATAATCATTTCAAAGCTGTGAAACAACGTTGAAATGAACATCTAATCTATCTTTGTACATGGAGAACCAGCGGAAAGGTACCGACGAAATATCTCGAAACGGATGAAAACACAAGTGAATGAAGGTGTTTGCTTTATACATTCCTAACTTGTCCACACGGGACAAATCTATCGGTTATCATACGATTGAATCTTCTCATCACATAGACTATACGACAGTTGTTAGTATCGAGCTATACCGTCCGATATTTAACAACCTTCGTATAGTTCTATGTCACGACGAACATCGGACGTATGTTAACCGATAGACGGGGACTAAGTGGCGCTTTGGGTTTCATATATGAGTATCGATGAGAATATGAAAGTTTCATATTATCATCGAATATCATATATTGGTTTTAACTTGAATATCTTGAATCACTCTCTAATGATGCGTTTGTTGTGTATTCTTGTTGTATGTGTGTGTTTCGGCTGTCGGGGGTAAGGCTTCTATCGGTTATCATACGATTGAATTTTCTTGTCACATAGACTATACGACGGTTGTTAGTATCGAGCTATACCGTCCGATATTTAACAACCTTCGTATAGTTCTAAACCGACGACGATAAATAGTGAAGCATGAAACAACGCGTATAAAGCACTAACATGAATGTATAAAATAATATAAACAGGTAGCAACAATGGGCATGGATCATGACAGTACTCTAAGTTAATATGCAAGTCACTAAACTAACAGTATTTATCTCATTTGAAATCGATTGGTGGAATATATCCTCATATTTAGACTCCTGGACCCCACAGGCTTATGTGAGAGGCCAACCCAATATTTTTTCAAGGACCCTCCAACCCAATTTTTTTTCCTTTTATGAAACCTAAACCTACCCAAACAAGATCAGGAAGGTTTATACAGATGAAAACGCCCTTAATTTATTGGACGGGTTAGGGTTGAGTCTAACCTGACTTCACCATATTTAGCTGTTAGAATGTATATGAATACGAATAATTCGAGCTAACTCCGTATCCGTATTTGATTTGCATCATATACAAATAGTGATTTTCATTTTTGACGACCATCCATATCCGTATACGAAAATGATAACACCTATTCCGTTCCGTATCTGATACCAAAAATGGTAATTTTTGGCTTTATCGAGTTAAATTTTCCTAAAAATCACAACCCAACCCTAACCCTAGCCCCAGCCCTAGCCCAAGCCGAACCCCAACCCTAACCCTAACCCCAGCCCCAGCCGAACCCTAACCCCAACCCCAACCGCAACCCCAGCCGAACCCCAACCCCAACCGCAACCCCAGCCCCAACCGCAACCCCAACCCTAACGCTAACCACAACCGATGCCTAACCCTAACCCTCATCGGTACCCAAACCCTGAACCCTAGCCCTAAAATCATCAAAATTATGTTTAATTGAAGATTTACTAACCTGTAGGCGGTGGAGGAAACGACGAAGACGCTCGATCGGTGGTCGACAACGTGCGCAATCAGCGGCGAGGAAGAACGAGGGCGGTGGCGACGACAAAACGGAAGGCGGTGCCGACGACGAGAACGGCGACGAGAACAGCGACGCGGAGGGAACGAGAGATTTGGGGATTTTGGGAGTTAACGCACGCGCGAGAGGAGATGATCAGCGTATGGCATTTCTGTGCCTTTTTAATTAAATTCTCATTTAGATGCCCCTACGGATTAGTCCGTAGGTCCTTGGTTTGCAGCTCCGAAGGGGCAAACAACAAATTATGATTTAATATTTTTAAATTAAAACGTCTGGGATCATAGGGAAACCTTCTGGCCCTACGGATTAGTCCGTAGGGCCAAAATAAATCTGCCCATACGGATTTCATTATCCGTAGGGGCAACCCCCTATTTTAGTAGTGAACCCAATCAAGATTAGGTGAGGATTTCATCACCCTTCGTAGGTCCCAAAAATCACAACCGAGCATCCACATTCAACCCACATTAATTAAAAAAATATATCTAGACTCAGACCTCTAAGGACATTCGCGCTCAATAGGACAAGAGAAGGTTGTACGTAATTTAACGGTTATCTGATTCAATCTTGCGGTGTCTAAGTGATGTGTGACTAAGTTATGGCTATTTAATTAAGGCCTGCTATTTCGTTGATTCGTATTGCGGAACCCTCCCACTTAACTGGCACTGATCCAGCTTCAAGGTTGATAAAATGCTGTTGGATGATCTATCCCGCAATTTGTCTCTTAGCAGTTAGGAGCGGGTCTAGTAACTTGACCTAGGTAACCCTAGATCTAGGTTTGTTTGCGTATTTTGTTGGTGATTTGTTAGAATCTCTAGTTTATTTTCTGCATTGTTCAAAAAAAACAAAGAAGAATATAACATATATTCTTTTTCTTACAGTGTATGCACGTGTGGGATCAAGATGAAACAAACCGTTTGACTCGTCTTGATTTTATAAATACTATGGTTGATCTTGTCCCCGCTACACCTACACTGTAGGATAGATGCTATCCCGCACGTACTTCACTCCCATCTTTCATAGTCTTACCGATTGTTGCTGATGACTGTGAAATTAAAGCTGCTTTCATAAACTCACTTCCCAAATTCCATGGTCTAGAATTGGAAGACGCATTTGTCTTTATAAGGGAATTTGAGGACTTATGTCATATGTTTAAAATGAAGCAATTAAACCAAGATGTAGTTAAACTTAGACTTATACCCTTTGCCCTCACTGATAAAGCTAAGCATTGGCTTTATTGTGTGCCGGCTAATACTATTAGGACATGAGAGGAATTTACTAAAACCTTCCTTAATAAATTCTACCTACATTTTCAAACAGCTAAAATTCGCAATGAAATTAGAACTTTTTCACAAAAACCGGGAGAATCCTTTGGAAATATTTTGAACGCTTTAAAGATCTCCTCATAAAATGCCCACACCATGGTATAGCCAAGTGGGAACTATGTCAAATAATATATGACGGTATGGAATCTAAGTTTATGATAGAGTTTATGTATCAAGGGGACTTTATGCTAAAGAAGGAGGATGATGATGGGACTTTCTAGAAGAACTATCCAATAAGACCATATAGTGGGAAAGCACTAGTGAAAGAGGGACAACTAATTGTAGGGGTAGGATACACGCAGTGAAAGCAATCATTGGCATGCAAGATGAGCTAGCTGCCATTAGAAAACAAATGGAAAAGCTTACAACTGCAACCGCTCCAGTCAACCAAGTTAGTCAACCCTCTCCTTGTCTAAACTGTCAAAACTCTTTCCATCTCTCCGATGAATGTCCCCTTTTAAATGATCCTCAAGGTCAAGAGACCACTAATGCTATCTATCAACGTAACAATAATAATAATCCTTATTCTCAAACCTACAACCAAGGATAGAGGAACCACCTTAACATACAATGGAATCAAGGCAACACTAGCCAACAATTCCAAAATCAAAGACATGGTCCACCACCCAACCCTGCCCAACTTAATACACAGTATGTATAGAAAAGGTATAAGAATGAGAATAATATGCTTAATAACGTTGAAAAGCAGCTAATCACTTTGTTGCAAAATGAATTGGCCGACAAAAAAACTATAGCAAATATTCAAAAGCAACTTGGTCAGTTATCTGCAGCATTAGGAGGAAGAGAGCTAAGAACCCTACCTAGTCAACCTATTACAAATCCTAAAGATACATGCATAAATCCCATGCAAGCAAATGTTATCACTACCTTACGATCAGGCAAACAGGTTGATAATCAGGTAAGGATGCCCGATGATGACATTGTAGAGATACCGACTGATGAGGAGCAACAAACTTCCGATTCACCTACACAGCCAGAATCTATTTCTACACCCACATCTCTGCCCCAACCATCTTCTATAGATACCCCTTCTAAGCCTAGAGCACCAGATCCAAATCGTTTAAAATCCAAGAAGTAAGCTACTAATGTAGAGAAGATGATGGAGATGTTTAAATAAGAGAAGGTCGACGTTTTTCATGATTGACCAAGTTCCTTCGTATGCAAAATATCTCAAAGATTTATGCATGAAAAAGAGACAAACTAAGGTTCCTAAGAAAGTCTTAGCAGGCAATATTTGCGGCGTCCTAAGTAATGTTATACCCATTAAGTATAAGAACTCCGGTTGTCCTACTATATCTTGCACTATAAGTAAAAAGGTCATAAATAGAGCATTATTAGACTTAGGTGCTAATGTAAATCTTTTACCTTATTCGGTATATGAGCAGTTAGGGCTAGGTGAGCTTAAGCCCACCAAGATCGCTTTGTAATTAGCCGACCGGTCCATCAAGACTTTTATGGGTGAGATCGATGATGTGTTAATCAAAGTTGGGGAATCTATATTCCTCGTAGATTTTATTATTCTAGAAACACAACGCGTCACTAACCCTAAGAATCAAATTCTTGTCATACTAGGTCGGTCCTTCCTAGCTACTTCAAAAGCATTAATCAATTATCGCAATGGTTCTATAAAACTATTATTTAAGAACATGACAATTGATCTTAATATTTTTAACCTAGGAGGGTAGCCAAGTGATCCCTATAGTTCCTTCGAAGTCAACTTAATTAATGATAATCCTAATGATGAAGTTGACTTACATAACTATTCTATAGAAAATTGCATAGAGGAGGGACTTAGTAACAAAGAAGTTGTTACTTTTGCCTATATAGGGAAGCACTCACTTGAGCCACTTTTTCTTAAGCTAGGCCTCTTTTATGCCCATTGATAGAAGAGGCCCCATAATTAGAGCTCAAGCCCTTCCCATCTAACCTAAAATATCCCTATTTAGGTTTGAATAACACGCTCCTGTTTACACCGGTTTAAGTTTCGTGCGCACATGTAGGTTGCATGTATATTTAAACAATACAATCATAGGAAGAACAGGTGTTAGAAATGAAGCACTCGGTGGCCAACGATAAAAGGAAAGTATTTAAATAGACATTTTATTCTACATGAAATAGATCACCAAACACGGGATCAAAAGTACAAGGGTTTACAAAACTATGAATAAAGTTTTCTAAAGCCCTCTCAGCCTTCTCCACCATGTCTAAGCGGCGATCTTCGCGAGGAGTCGCTCCCCATCGATCAGTGTCGTGTTCATCGGCGAAAGCAGCCATGATGGCTCGCTGAGCCTGTATCTGGTTTAGCAACTAGATAGAGCGATCCCTCATAGGCTTAGTAATCAAAAGTGCCTCATGAAAGCACTCGATCTTGTCCTCCGCTGTGTCGAGTATCGCCGGAGTCATCTCCTCTGAATGAGGGGGAATGTCATCGAGCACGGACAGGAAGATCATCCAGAACTAAATGGAGCCGATGGGGAGAAGAGATCCTTTACGATTCAAGAGCTCGTGCAGCACCCTATCGCACTGGTCATCCATAAGAGCGGGATTCACCAAGCGCGCAACAAAACGCAGAACAATTTCCTCGATAGGCACCTTCAATGGCTGTCGATGAGCATATGGATGATTGCAAGCTATGACTCTTCTTTGTTAAAATGATTCTCTGAAAGTGAGAGGGAAGAGGAGCATTGCTTCAGATTATAAAGGGAGGCATTTAAGTCTCGGCACAGAAAATTTTATGTATGGTGAAACTATTTCCAAGCTCTGATAAAAGAAGGCATTGGAAAAGAAAGTTTGACTCAGGAAAAGCAGAGAAAGAAGATGAAAAGAAACTTTCATCAATGAGGCAGCGCCTCACATGCTCCCCATGAGGGCGCCAGCGCCAGCGCCAACCCCTTAGGATCAAATCCTATGGTGGCGCTGCACGTGAAGCTCACGCGGGCTCCAATATGCAAAGCACATGAGCGCTTATCATATGTAAGAATTAAATTCTTAAGTGGCACTCACGTGCACAACACGTGAGCGCCCGCACCCAAGTTAAAATTAAGTAGAATTAGATTCTACATAGGAATATTTCCCTAAAAACTGGGATACTCTTTCTGTTAAACAGAGCCGTTGGATCAAAAATCCAATGAAGTTAACAAATCATCAAAATATAGAATTGAATTCGATTAGAAGAAAATATCTTCCAAATCTTTCTATGTGAGAAAGATATCCTTGGTTGGATCAAAGATCTAATGATAGAATAAAATTCTATTTTTGGGAAAATATTTCCCCAATCTTGTTAAAAACAAGAAAATATTTTCTGTGAAATAGAAATCCTTGGATCAAAGATCCAACGGTGGGTAAAATTTCCCAAACAAACTTTAAGACCAATTAAATCAATTGGAATATCTCAATGAGAGATTTTCTCAAAACTAATTAACAATTTGCCTCCACTATATAAAGGATCTGAGACTTCAAGTCTCATATAGAGAGAACCCCCTATAAGCTTCTAAAAAGATACATAAGGCTCTAAAAAAACAACAAAGAATTTAATTCTCAATAGAGAAGAAAATCTTTTTCCTCTCAAACCCTTGATAAAGAAACCACAGAGAGCAAAACATCTCCTTTACCTCTCATAACATATCTAAGGGTTTAACACTTCTCAAGAACTTAGTTCTTTCTCTGGATCATAAATCCACAAGGCAAGTATCCCACAAGTTGAGAATTTAATTCTTATCGGGGAGATCTTGTTCTTGAGAATCAAAAATTCAGAAAAGAACTAGGTTAAAAGAAAGAAAAAAGGAAAAAAAATCTATCCCATGGTAATTTAATTCCTCAAAAAATAGGGTTTAACCTTAAAGGAAACTTAGTTCTTATAAAAGAACATAGTTCTTAAAGAAAACCCGATCCCAGATCTTCAAAACAAAGATCTTGGTAATCATTAATGGTCAAAATGCCATTAACAGAGATTCAAGCTCTAAAAATAATTTAGCGCCTCATGTGCTTCCCACGTGGGCGCCCTCCCAACAGCGCCCAGTGCCTCATGTGAAAAACACACAGGCGCCCAAAATAAAAGGCCAGCGCCTCATATGAAATACACATGAGCACTGAATAAAAGTGCTTAGCACTTCATATACAGCCAAACGGCTGAGTGCTTAGCACTGATTGGGCAACGCCTAGTGCCTCACGTGCTCCTCATGTATACGCCCTACAAAAGTGCTTAGCATTTTATATACAGCCAAAACGGCTGAATGCTTAGCACTGATTGGGCAGCGCCCAGCGCCTTACGTGCTCCTCACGTGGACGCCCTACAAAGGTGCTTAGTACTTCATATACAGCCAAAACGGCTGAGTGCTTAGCACTGATGGGGCAGGGCCCAAGTGCCGCACGTGCTCCTCACGTGGACGCCATATAAAAAAGTGCTTAGCACTATATATATATATGTATATATATATACGGTCAAAATAACTGAGTCAAAATAACCGAGTGCTTAGCACTGATTGGACAGCGCCCATAACTGAAGGCTTCACATGATACCCATGTGAGCGCCAGAGCTTCAAACAAGTGCTTAGCACTTTTGCATAAAAAAGAGGGTTGAACAAACATAGCCCAAATAAGTGCTTAGCACTTTTGAACAAAAAAAAGAGACTGAGCGGACTAAGCCCAAATTAGTTAAGTCTCTGAAGTTTTTCTTGCAACTGAGCCCAAATGCTCTGTTGTTGATCTTAATAAAATTTAATGATTCTTAAAATATTGCTAAGTTGATCTTAGTCTCAAATAGGACTAATGTATCCTCAGTTAAAAATAAATTGGGCCCAAATGCTCATATGTTTAAGTTGATCTTAATCTTAAATTAGATTAACGGTCCTTAAACCAAACAAAATATTTTTGAACTAATAGAAAATATAACTTAAGTTCAAAATCTCAAATCTAAAATATACGGATTTAGACTGATCCGCGCCCTACGGACGACAACATAAAATAGTCTCCATATACAATCCACGGGAAACTTTAACAAACAAAATAACATACGACACGAAGTGAACCACTGGAGCAGGAGAAAGTGGTTATCGCAATGCGATAACGTAATTAACTGCAAGGGCTTACGCCTGTAGGGAAGAGTGTCTCCACAATCAAAAAACCCTCACAAACGATAGGGGTCAGATAAAATCTGCTACAACGGTCGCATCTGTCCAAACCTCCGATATACGGTGCCATAAATCAACTTGGTATCTTCGGAGAGGTGGATGGAGAAGTCCAAATAGCATCTGCCCCAAAATTCAGGCTAGATGTCCCAACGTCTTGGTCCGGTCTTTCGGCGGTGAACAACTCCCAGTTATAATTTCTGTTGACTTTATTAAGGAGCATGGGGAGGCCTTATTATCTAGTTTTAAAAATAATAAGGAAGCTATTGGATAGAATATGGCGGATATCAAGGGAATTAGCTCTACTATAGTACAACATAGAATTCACTCGATAGACAACGCCAAGTCAGTTAGAGATCTTCAACGCCATTTGAATCCTATTATGAAAGAGGCGGTGGGGAAAGACATAATTAAATGATTTGATAGTGGTATGATATACCCTATTTCTGACAGCACGTGAGTCGGCCTAATTCATGTGGTACCTAAAAAGTCGGGTATTGTTGTTATTGAAAACCACATGAACAAGCTAGTCCCTATTCGCACGCAAACCGGGTGGCGTGTGTGCATTGACTATCGTAAGCTTAATGCAGCAACTAGGAAAGATCACCTTTCATTTCCTTTTATCGATCAAATGTTAGAAAGATTAGCCAGTCATGAGTACTATTATTTTCTAGATGGATACTCAGGTTATAACCAAATACCTGTTGCACCCGAAGACCAAGAAAAGACAACATTCACATGTCCATTTGGCACCTTTGCATATAGACGAATGCCCTTTGGGCTATGTAATGCACCCACCACTTTTCAGCGGTGCATGATGAGACTATTTTCTGACATGGTGGAACATTTTCTTAAGGTCTTTATTGACATATTTGATGAGTGTTTACACCACTTGGAGTCATACTCCAAAGGTACGAAGAAAAGAATCTAACACTCAATTAGGAGAAATGTCACTTTATGGTCAAGAAAGGTATTGTGCCAGGCTACATTATTTCATGCAAAAGCATTGAGATAGATAAGTCTAAAATAAATATAATCTCTAAACTATCCCCTCCCAAAACCGTTAAGGACATAAGGTCATTCCTTGGGCATGCGGGATTTTATAGACGCTTTATTAAGGACTTTAGAAAGATAGCTAAGCCCTTGACTTCACTTCTTTCCAAGAATATACCTTTTGAATTTAGTTCAAATTTCCTCAAATCATTCGAGCAATTGAAGAAGAGGCTTACATCCAATCATACTATTCACGCTCGTAATTGGAGTGAGCCCTTTGAGATTATGTGTGATGCATCCGATTTTGCAATTGGAGCTGTCTTAGGACAGCGAATTAACAAGATGCCATGTGTCATCCATTATGCGAGTAGGACCCTAAATGATCCACAGTTAAACTATTCCACCACCGAAAAAGAATTTTTAGCTGTTATATATGCACTTGAAAAGGTGAGGTCCTATCTCATCGGTTCATACATTACTATTTATATGGATCATTCGGCTATTAGACATCTTATTTCTAAGAAAGATACTAAAGCCCGTTTACTTAGATAGATCCTTTTATTGCAAGAGATTGATCGTGAAATAAAAGACAAAAAGGGATCCGAAAATGTTGTGGCCAATCACTTATCACGTCTACTATTTGCACACACACAAGAACTTCCTATAAATAACCATTTTCCTAACGAGCAGTTATATACAGCTACTAGCGAACCATGGTTCACAGATATAGTTAACTTTCTCGTTATGAAAATGATACCACCCGATTGGTCTAAACAAGATCGATATAAGTTTCATTCCCAAGTAAAATATTTCTTTTGGGATGATCCTTATTTGTTTAAATAGTGTAATGACCAAATCATTCGGCGGTATATACCTAAGGATGAAATTATGAGTGTTCTTTCATTTTGTCACGATCATACAAATGGGGGCCATTTTGGGCCAAAAAAGACGGCGGAAAATTTTTTACAAAGTGGGTTTTATTGGCCCATGTTATTTAAAGATGCATATGAATTTTGTAAAACTTGTGAATGCTGCCAACACTTAGGTAAAATCACTAGGCGGAATATGATACCTCTCAATTCTATTCTTATAGTTGAGATCTTTGATGTATGGGGCATAAATTTTATGGGGCCATTCCCAAATTCATTTGGAAATATTTATATTTTAGTGGTGGTCAATTACGTATCGAAATGGGTGGAAGCAATGGCATGCAAAATCAATGATAACAAAGTTGTTGTCAAGTTTTTTAAAAATAATATTATTTCCCGGTTTTGGCATTCCACGCTCTATTATTAGTGATAATGGGACTCATTTTTGCAACCGATCTTTCGAAGCTCTTATGAGAAAATATTCGATTCACCATAAATTATTCACCCCATATCATCCGCAAACTAGTGAGCAAGTTGAGCTATCAAATAGACAAATTAAGCAAATATTGAAAAAGACAGTTAATAAGAACTGCAAGGATTGATCACTTGAGCTTGTTGATGCACTATGAGCTTACCAAACCGCATACAAGACCATTCTTGGTATGTCTCCATATAGGCTTATATTTGGGAAATCTTGCCATTTACAAGTGGAGTTGGAACACCGTACTATATGGGCCATAAAACAGTTAAATATAGACATTGAAGAAGCTGGTAAGTATAGGAAGCTCTAACTAAATGAATTAGAGGAGATAAGAAACGATGCTTATGAGAATGCTAAAAATTTTAAAGAAAAAATGAAGAATTTTCATGACAAAAAGATTTCAAGAAAAGATTTTAAAATGGGCCAAAAAGTTTTGCTATATGATTCATGATTGCATCTATTTCTTAAAAAATTAAAATCGCGATTGACGGGGCCATATATTATTAAAACTGTTTTTTCACATAGAGCTATTGAGATTGAAAACCCTAAAATGGTGACATTTTCAAAGTTAATGGTCAAAAATTAAAACCATTTTTAGAATTTTCGGTAAGTAATGGGGAGGAGCTCAATGTTCTCCATGAGCTGGAATATAGATGACGTATTTTTAACCCCTCATTTGTATATTATGTATATTATATGAAGTACTAACTTTTATTTTCATTTTTTAGGTTTATTTGCTAATTTTAGTATTTAAAGGACTTCTGTAACAACCTAGTTCATTTATACCTATTACAGTTCTCGTATTTCCTTAATTGTGGTATTTTTTCCTGATTTATCGTGGGTGTGAATGGTATTTTACATTTTACATTGCATTCGACCCGACCCGCTTGCTTGAAACTTATTTGATTCATATTTATGAATTATCTTGACCTCTTACATAGACATGTGCATTTTCATGAATACTGCATACTGGCATTTTATCTGGCATTGCATCTTTTACCATATAACATTTTAAGTCACGTAAAATATTTTAAAAATACTAACATGGCCTGCATGATACCCCTAACCCCGTGGTAGCATCCGCACATCTTGTTCTCGTCCCGTTCAGCGAAACGGACGTGTTTGGATGGCTACACGCACGTACGTGCATCCGTTCTTGGGGGTATGCATTTTCGTTACCCGAGCTTTCATTTTGAAATTTGGACGTCGCATATATTTTTCATATTTTAAATCTGAATTTTTAGACCCGACCCGGGCGTGTTTTGGAATATTTTTGTATCCCGCCAAAATTCAAATTTTATTAAATTTAATATCTTTATTTTTTTTTCTTTAAATCAACGTTTAAATTTAATTAACAAACAAAAAATCTTTTCCAATTTCAAATCTTAACTTTCTAAAACAGCACAGATCCTTCTCTCTCTCTCTCTCTCTCTCTGGGCCTGGGCCCCACATCTCTCTCTCTCACCCTCAAGCGCAGATCTCTCTCTCTCCCCCACTAAATTAAAATTTTCTTTCTCCCCCTCTCTCTCCTCTCGATATCTCTCTTCTCTCTATCTTTCTCTCCCTTTCTCTCTCTTCCCACACTCTCTCACACCTCTCGTGGATACTATGCATCTTAGATGCGGTCACCTCCCTTCTACGCTTATGCTCACCTCCCTTCTTCACGTTTCTTTTTCTCTCCTTATTTAAATCCCCGAGCTCCTTCCTCGTCGACCCATCCTCACACCTCAAACCCTAACCCTAATCTCCTCAGCACCTTCAACCGAGCCTCCTCCTCCTCGCTTACCCTTCGCCTCTTCCTTCTCCACCTTCTTCCCTCTCCCCGAGCCCCTGCATACACCCTGCACACCCACTTCAACCGAGAAACCCACCTGCACCACCCTCATCTCATCGTCGACCACCTCACTCATCGCCATCTCCTTCTTCGACCTCTCCTCTCTCTCCCATCTGCTCTCCCCTCTACACCAAAACCCTGCACCATTCCTGCACCAACCCCAGACAACAAAAATCCAAGCTCTAACCCTAGCTTGACCCTAATACCTTAGCCCTTCGCCGGAGCTCCATCGTCGACGCCACTACCAACCACAGTAAGCTTTCCTTCCCTCTTCATTTCCTCCTTCTTCCCTCTTCTTCTTCCTCCTTCTTTCTTTCTTCTTTCTTCTCATTTCTTGATTCTTGAATATTGTATTCTCGTAGTTCGTCGGAGCCGGGATCGTCGCCGACGATCCAAACGACCCAGAGGAAGTGCCTTGCTTGCGTGATCACCATCGTGCGTTGTTTGGAACCGTTCCGTGTACCGTGCGCACGTCGCGACATTTCGCCGACGTAGGACGTTCCGTACACATCCGTTCTTGTTCCGTCTAGGCAAGTTAATTTTGCTACATGCTATACTACAATATATTGCACACATGTGAATAATAACATTTCTTATTGTTTAATTATGCATCCCACATTACCATTTTACTGTCTTCAGACATCCGTGTGTATCCATATCACTATTTGCATATCTAGTCGCATGCAAGTTTATCTTGCTACATGCTATAATACCATAATTTATATCTATTTGAATTATAATACTTCAAAATGGTTAATTTTGCAATCCACATTATTGTTTTTAGTTTTGTCGATTTATTCGATACCATTTACATCCATTCATATCATTTCAGATCTAGGTCATGAAAATTTATCTTGTTACATACTATACTATCATATACTGCATCAAATCGAATAGTTGCATCTCATATTGCTTAGTTATATATCTCGCACTTGTTAGTTTATCATTTTACGGTTATATGATGTCCGCTTGCATCCATATCATATAGAATGCATATAGCTGCATTTACAGATCTTATTAATAACCTAATACTGTTGTTTTAATACCCCATGTTTAATAAAGTGCAATCTAATTAGTTTTAGAACTATTAAAAGTAACCCTAATCGATAGTGTGCATCCATGTCATTGACTTTCTATCTATGTGCATACCATTCATATTAGTTCATTTTATTAGTACTCTATACTTGATTTTGTGCACCCATACTTGTTACGGTTTGATTATGAGCACCCACTCGACACTTATGCACTACCTGACATTACCTGATACACTACTACTGACATGACTTGATACCTATGCACTACTTGATACATGTACACCACCTGACATGACCTGATGTACCACAGCTTGACATGTTACCTGATCTTGTTACTAATGCCGACAATCTTGACCTGTTGTCCCTACGGACATTTCCTGTTGTCTATACAGACAAACCTGTTTCTGCTTGATCCTGTTTTGGCATTAGTCTCAGATTTATAAATACCTGACTTACACACATAACTTGCGGGTATGGGAAATCAAGAATGTAGCTGAACGTAACTCAAAGGGCTATTATATCATTTTACCGTGGTCCCGTAGGGAATGAACACGACATGGACTCACAGTCTATTACATCATTTTACCGTGGTCCCGTGGGGAATGAACGGGGCATAGACCGATGGGTTATGATGAGGATTACATTAATTGATTTCGAATAATTTTAGAGTGGATAACCCTATAGCACAGTTTAGACTACTCACTGCACTTCACTTATTTATATCATGTTCACTGATCTATATTCATGTTATGGTTTACTTGCTACTGATGACTTGTTACTGTTCATACTTCATGCCTGCATATTTCATCACATCCTGCTTGCTTAGAATTATTGATATTTTAACGCACTAACGTCTGGGTTTTGCATGGCCCAGATCCCTTATCTTTATCGCGGGCTGTCCAGGAGTATTTTGATCAACAGGCCGAGCAGTGAGGACCTGTTATTAGTTTAGTTTAGTTTCCTTTCAGTATTTTCATTCCTGATGTGAGCCCGCATTATGGGACGTATATTACAGTTTATTATTGTATTGGATCTTTTTGCTTCCGCATTATTTTTATTCTTGACTCGTTATTCTGGTTCATGGACATGTATTAGATAGTTGTTTATTATTTTTTCTGTTCTTGATATCTCTATAGCCGTAATGTGACTGTGGAGGGATATTTCCTATTCACAGGTAGCATGGTTGGCTCTGTTATGTGCCTATCTTAGCGCACTCTAGGAAGCGGGGCGTGACAGGGTTTGTTTGGTATCAGAGACATAGGATCTAGGTTAATCGGGTTTGATTCTTTTGTAGTTGGGTATTGGACCCAATACACGAATCAGAATACTCGTGATTTGGAACATGTCCTGCCACTTTACCATCTTGCCATTCTTGAATCTCTCCCTCTTGATCCCTACCTTAACGATATGCAAACCTCTTTGCATCTCGACTTGAAACCTTGGTTTCCTATTGTTTATCTCTAGAATTTAGGCGACTTGGATGGAGTTATGCGATTGTAACTATGTACCACGGCATGGTTACAATGCGGTACTCTATTTAAGTAACTTGGAGTTCTAGTCTTGATTCATATCCTTGATCTATAGCTTGAATCTGTTATCATACTAATCCTTTTCGGTGTTTTGGTTTCAGGAACATGGTAGACAGAAATCTGAAGACGTACCAGAGGCGTGTGGATGACGCCGCCTTACTTGGAGTAATTCATAGCATGCTGGAGAACCAGAAGCGGCAGACCGAGTTGAACCAGCGGCAAGCCGAAGCTTTTCAGGAAGGTTTGCGGACCGTCCAACAGTCCGTAAACAATGTTGTGGCCAAACCAATAGAGTGTGTGGGTACCGTGGCGGATTTCAGGAGACTTGGTCCGTCCGTTTTCACTGTTCTGAAAGAGCCGTTGCCAGCAGAGCAGTGGCTAGTCGATACGGAGAATTTGCTCATTGCAGCATAGATTCCAGAGGACATGAGAGTGGATGTAGTACGCATCCAATTGGTAGACTATGCCCGTGAATGGTGGCTTGAATAGGAGACCCGTTTGCCCAAGTCGATCAGTTGGGCAACGTTCTCGCAGAGCTTCTTGGAGAAGTTCTTCCCGCAGACTGCACGGGAGGAAATGGAAGAAAAGTTTATCGGTTTGAAGCAGAATGGCGGATCCGTGGATGCACATATGGCTGAGTGGACACGGCTCAGTCATTTCGCTGGACCTTTGGTGGCCAAAGAAGCTGATAGGGCACGAAGGTTTATGCGTAGTTTGGACGTGGAAATCCATAGGCACATTATATCTCTGGGATTGACCACTTTCTCGCAAGTGCTTAAAGCAGCCAGGGAGCAGCAGAGTTTATCATTGAAGACTGAGGGTACGCAGCAGCAGGCAGTTGTGGTATAGAAGCCGGCTTTTACACCAAACCTAGCGCATATACGCAGAAGTATTCCGGTGAATAGGCGTGGTGTTACACCAATGAAGAAGGCAGTTTTGGCCAAGCAAAAAGGAAGGGTGTTATGCGATTACTGCCAACGACCGGGTCATTTCTGGAGAGATTGTCGAAGGAGACTTGGACTTTGTCTTATTTGTGGATCAGCTGATCATACCACTGATACTTGTCCGTCGAAGCTTCGCATAGATGATGTTCAGAGGCCACCGCAGAAGCAGTTTCAGGGGTAGAAGCAGTTGACTCAAGGACCCAATCAAGCTCGAGCCTTTACCCTGACGGTTGAAGAGGCCAAAGTTTCAGAGGAAGTCGTTTCAGGTATCCTACTTGTTCATGATTTTTCCCGCATTAGCATTATTCGATTCTAGTGCATCCCATTGTTTTGTGTCTTCTAAGTGTACTTGCACGATCCTGTCTAGTTGTTGGGACATACACACTGGGAATGGGAAGATCATAGCCAGTAGAGAATGTAAGGATTGTTCTAGAGTTACGTGCAGACATGATTTATTCGCAGATTTCTTGGTGTTTGATAACCGGAAGTTATGAAGTTGTCATGGAAATGGATTGTCTCACTTTCCACGCTCACATTGATTGTAGGGCAAAGAAAGTGATTTTCCAGATTCCCGGACATTCGGAATTTGTTTTGCTAGAAGAACTATTATGTCGGACCAGTCGAGTTTAGGGCTAGGCCGACAAACAATGTTCTTTCGTCAATGGAAGTTGAAGCGCCAGCTGTAGTTCGAGATTTCATAGACGTGTTCGAGGACATCTCGGGTTTACCGCTGAAATGAGATGTAGAGTTCGCGATCGATCTTGTTCCTGGTACAGCGCCAACCTCAAAGGCGTATTATCCAATGGCACCAATGGAGTTAGAAGAAGTCAATTACTTGAGAAGGGTTGGATTCGCAGCAGCAATTCATCTTGGGGAGCTCCAGATCTTCTAGTAAAAGGACGGCACGCGGATAAATGTGTGTCAGTTTTGAGACATTAAAGTAGAGATTGATAACCGCTCCTAGTTTGACCGTACCAGACGGTTCCGGAGGATTGGTGATTCACAGCGATGCATCTGGGGAAGGATTGGGATGTGTTTTGATGCAGCTGCAAGTACAGTCGTCATTGATCATGAATATTAAAGCAGCGCAGTTACAAGACCCAAGATTGCAGAAGTTTCGAGAACAAGTTGAAGCGGACTTGTTGATTCATGAAGATGGTTCGTTGTGGTATGGTAGCCGTTTGTGTGTGCCAAAAGGAGACATTCGGGAAGAAGTTATGAAGGAGGCACACAGTTCCGCGTATTCCGTACATCCTGAAAGCATGAAAATGTTCCGCGATCTAAGACAACATTTCTGGTGGGAAGGCATGAAAAGGGAGATTGCTCGCTTTATGGCAAAGTGCTTGGTGTGTCAGCAAGTTAAGGCTGAACATCAAAGGGTTGCTGGTTTATTGCAACCACTTCCGATTTCTCAATGGAAATAGGAACATATAACCTTGGATTTCGTGACAGCTTTACCGCGGAGTCCAAAGGGCAACGATGCAATTCGGGTGATTGTTGATCGATTGACCAAGGCAGCTCATTTCATACCATTTCAAGTTGGTCAATCAACGGAAGTATTGGCAGAACGGTACATGCAGGAGATTGTAAGATTGCATGGAGCACCGGTGAGTATCGTGTCCGACCATGACACCCGTTTCTTATCACACTTCTGGAGGAGCTTACAGGAAAGTTTGGGGACTCGATTGAAGTTTAGCACAGCTTATCATCCTAAGACAGATGGTCAGTCGGAAAGCACGATCCAAACTCTTGAAGACATGTTGAGAGCTTGCATGTTAGACTTCAATGGTTCATGGGAGGATCACCTACACTTGGTGGAGTTTTCTTACAACAACAGCTTCCAGGAGACTATTCAGATGGCTCCATTCAAAGCGTTGTATGGTCGCATGTGTCGCTCGCCCGTTTGTTGGGATGATGTTGGAGAACGAAGATTGTTGGGACCGGATTTGATCGTGCAAATAGTGGAGAAAGTTACCACTATCCGGAATCACATGAAGGTAGCCCAAGACCGACAGAAGAGTTGGGCCGATACATCAAGAAGACCTCTAGAGTTCGTTGTTGGTGATTTGGTATTCTTGAAGATATCACCGACTAGAGGAGTGATTCGTTTTGGGAGTCGAGGCAAGCTTAGTCCTCGATTCGTAGGGCCTTTCGAGATTTTGGAGCGTGTTGGAGAAGTGGCTTATCGATTGGCTTTACCATAATCTTTGGCGAATGTTCATGACGTGTTTCATGTATCTCAACTCCGTAAATATGTTCGAGATGAAACACGCGTGCTGGATCATTCGGAGCTGGCTGTACGAGAAGATCTAACCATTGAGGAACGACCGATGTCGATTGTGGATCGAAGGGAAAAGCTTCTTAAGAACAAGGTTATCCCTCTCGTACTTGTTTCTTGGGGAAACCGCTCGCATGGAGAATCAACTTGGAAACGAGAAGATGAAATCCGACAGAAGTTTCCACACCTATTCTTATAGTTTCTTGATTGTTTATCCTTTCTTGTTTTTGGAATTTCGAGAACGAAATTCTTTTTGTAGTTGGGTATAATGTAACAACATAATTCATTTATACCTATTCCAGTTCTCGTATTTCCTTAATTGTGGTATTTTTTCCCGATTTATCGTGTTTTGGGTGCGAATGGTATTTTACATTTTACATTGCATTCGACCCGACCCACTTGCTTGAAAATTATTTGATTCATATTTATGAATTATCTTGACTTGTTACATAGACATGTGCATTTTCATGAATACTGCATACTGGCATTTTATCTGGCATTGCATCTTTTACCATATAACATTTTAAGTCACGTAAAATATTTTAAAAATACTAACATGGCCTGCATGATACCCCTAACCCCGTGGCAGCATCCACGCATCTTGTTCTCGTCCCGTTCAGCGAAACAGACATGTTTAGATGGCTACACGCACGTACGTGCATCCGTTCTTGGAGGTATGCATTTTCGTTGCCCGAGCTTTCATTTTGAAATTTGGACGTCGCACATATTTTTTATATTTTAAATCTGAATTTTTAGACCCGACCCGGGTGTGTTTTGGAATATTTTTGTATACCGCCAAAATTAAAATTTTATTAAATTTAATATCTTTATTTTTTTTCTTTAAATCAACGTTTAAATTTAATTAACAAACAAAAAATCTTTTCCAATTTTAAATCCTAACTTTCTAAAACAGCACAGATCCTTCTCTCTCTCTCTCTCTCTCTCTGGGCCTGGGCCCCACATCTCTCTCTCTCACCCTCAAGCGCAGATCTCTCTCTCCCCCACTAAATTAAAATTTTCTTTCTCCCCCTCTCTCTCCTCTCGATATCTCTCTTCTCTCTATCTTTCTCTCCCTTTCTCTCTCTTCCCACTCTCTCTCACACCTCTCGTGGATACTATGCATCTTGGATGCGGTCACCTCCCTTCTACGCTTATGCTCACCTCCCTTCTTCACGTTTCTTTTTCTCTCCTTATTTAAATCCCCGAGCTCCTTCCTCGTCGACCCATCCTCACACCTCAAACCCTAACCCTAATCTCCTCAGCACCTTCAACCAAGCCTCCTCCTCCTCGCTTACCCTTCGCCTCTTCCTTCTCCACCTTCTTCCCTCTCCCCGAGCCCCTGCACACACCCTGCACAACCACTACAACCGAGAAACCCACCTGCACCACCCTCATCTCGCCGTCGACCACTTCACTCATCGCCATCTCCTTCTTCCACCTCTCCTCTCTCTCCCATCTGCTCTCCCCTCTACACCAAAACCCTGCACCAACCCCAGACAACAAAAACCCAAGCCCTAACCCTAGCTTGACCCTAATACCCTAGCCCTTCACCGGAGCTCCATCGTCAACGCCACCACCAACCACAGTAAGCCTTCCTTCCCTCTTCCTTTCCTCCTTCTTCCCTCTTCTTCTTCCTCCTTCTTTCTTTCTTCTTTCTTCTCATTTCTTGATTCTTGAATATTGTATTCTCGTAGTTCGTCGGAGCCGGATCGTCGCCGACGATCCAAACGACCCAGAGGAAGTGCCTTGCTTGCGTGATCACCCTCGTGCGTTGTTTGGAACCGTTCCATGTACCGTGCGCACGTCGCGGCATTTCGCCGACGTAGGACGTTCCGTACACATCCGTTCTTGTTCCGTCTAGGCAAGTTAATCTTGCTAGATGCTATACTACAATATATTGCACACATGTGAATAATAACATTTCTTATTGTTTAATTATGCATCCCACATTACCATTTTACTATTTTACTGTCTTCGGACATCCGTGTGCATCCATATCACTATTTACATATCTAGTCGCATGCAAGTTTATCTTGCTACATGCTATAATACCATAATCTATATCTATTTGAATTATAATACTTCAAAATGGTTAATTTTGCAATCCACATTATTGTTTTTAGTTTTGTCGATTTATTCGATACCCGTTTACATCCATTCATATCATTTCAGATCTAGGTCATGAAAATTTATCTTGTTACATACTATACTATCATATACTGCATCAAATCGAATAGTTGCATCTCATATTGCTTAGTTATATATCTCGCACTTGTTAGTTTATCCTTTTACGGTTATATGATGTCCACTTGCATCCATATCATATAGAATGCATATAGCTGCATTTACAGATCTTATTAATAACCTAATACTGTTGTTTTAATACCCCATGTTTAATAAAGTGCAATCTAATTAGTTTTAGAACTATTAAAAGTAACCCTAATCGATAGTGTGCATCCATGTCATTGACTTTCTATCTATGTGCATACCATTCATGTTAGTTCATTTTATTAGTACTCTATACTTGATTTTGTGCACCCATACTTGTTACGGTTTGATTATAAGCACCCACTCGACACTTATGCACTACCTGACATTACCTGATACACTACTACTGACATGACTTGATACCTGTGCACTACTTGATACATGTACACCACCTGACATGACCTGATGTACCACAGCTTGACATGTTACCTGATCTTGTTACTAATGCCGACAATCTTGACCTGTTGTCCCTACGGACATTTCCTATTGTCTATACAGACAAACCTGTTCCTGCTTGATCCTGTGTTGGCATTAGTCTCAGATTTATAAATACCTGACTTACACACATAACTTGGGGGTATGGGAAATCAAGAATGTAGCTGAACGTAACTCAAAGGGCTATTATATCATTTTACCATTGTCCCGTAGGGAATGAACGGGACATGGACTCACAGTCTATTACATCATTTTACCGTGGTCCCGTGGGGAATGAACGGGGCATAGACCGATGGGTTACGATGATGATTACATTAATTGATTTCGAATAACTTTAGAGTGGATAACCCTATAGCACAGTTTAGACTACTCACTGTACTTCACTTGTTTATATCTTGTTCACTGATCTATATTCATGTTACGGTTTACTTACTACTGATGACTTGTTACTGTTCATACTTCATGCCTGCATATTTCATCACATCCTGCTTGTTTAGGATTATTGATATTTTGACGCACTGACGTCTGGGTTTTGCATAGCCCAGATCCCTTATCTTTATCGCAGGCTGTCCAGGAGTATTTTGATCAACAGGCCGAGCAGTGAGGAACTGTTATTAGTTTAGTTTAGTTTCCTTTCAGTATTTTCATTCCTGATGTGAGCCCGCATTATGGGACGTACATTCCAGTTTATTATTGTAATGGATCTTTTTGCTTCCGCATTATTTTTATTCTTGACTCATTATTCTGGTTCATGGACATGTATTAGATAGTTGTTTATTATTTTTACTGTTCTTGATATCTCTACAGCCGTAATGTGACTGTGGAGGGATATTTCCTATCCACGGGTAGCATGGTTGGCTCTGTCACGTGCCTATCTTAGCGCACTCTGGGAGGCGGGGCGTGGCAACTTCTGTATACACTTACCTAACCCCTTATATGTTGCCAAATTGAGCCTCATGTTCCAAAAAATAAGAGCAGTCATGCAACACTAGAGAAGAGATAAGGCAGCCCTTGAACTTTGAAGGCATACAAATTCTCCCCGGATTTCTGAGGGAGCTAAATCTTTCTTTCTCTTTTCTTATTCCAGTATTTATTTTCTGGGTAAATTTCTCTAAAGATCAAACATAATTTCATGAATACGGGGTAGAGAACAGTGTGGACACTGTCTAAAATAAATGTTGGGGTGGTTTAGTTTTGTACAAAGTTTTTCTTTTATTTTTAGGTTTTATTTTTAAGTTTTATTTTTAGGTTCTTTTGAGAAAAAAACTTAGAAAATTTTGAAAATGAAAATTAGAGAGCGAAAAATGTATATAAAAATGAGAAAAAGATTTTAAGAAAAAGAGAAGTGTTGAATGGATCTAGTAATAAGTAGTTAGGAGCACATTCCCAAAAGTCGAGTGATATGAAGCAATTGTTGCGTTTGAGAAAAGAAATGAAAGTGGAGTCTATTTTTGAGTCCAACTTAGTGAATATACATCCTACAAACTGCACATACACACATCCTCAAGCTCGGGATAGTAGTGGATACCATGCCATATGATTGTGCGAAAGTCTCAATATGAAAGAAAAAACGGTATTTGAAACTAACCATGGAAAAAAGTCATCGCTGAAAAAAAATTATATATAATTTTGGGTTGTAATTTACTTAGGGCTATATAAAAAAAAGAGCATTAAAAAATATACAGCGAGAGTGTTTTATCACCTAGTGCCTTAGATCACTAGCCTGGGAGTCATTGCGGAGCCCGAGGTAGTTACAAGACTAGACTTATATGTATAAACCTATTTACGCCTTAAACTCACACATCCGGTAATCGGTTGATTAGTGCCTAAGCAAGCATTAGTGGTCCGGTGTGTGAGCAAATCCATCCATCCTATATAAAAAGAAATAGTACTGAGGTAATTAGGGCAACGGTACGATTGCTTGAATTGAATTCTTGGAGTATAAGGATGGCATTTTTACATACACGTAGGGGTATAGGATCAATGTGTGGAGGAGAGATAAGTAGAAAAGATTGGAATGATATGGAGGAAGTAACTTTCGGATTTGATCGAGATTATTAAGATGTGGTTCATGAATACTGAAAAGCTAGTGAAGTTTAAAACTCTTAATTTTCATATTTTTCTTGATCTGTTACTATCTTTGTATGTAATTTTCACGCTTATATTTTTGTTTCCCTTATTTTCTTTTCAATTTTGGGATTTTATGGGTAGTATCTATTGAAAACCCTCAGGAGACACAACTACTCCTACTAGGGGCACCTAAGGGTTTAAAGGCCTGTTACATATGCTCAATGCAATCGCACGCCCGTGAAAGGTGCATAGGAGTAGGATTTAGTTAGATGTTAGTTTAGTTTAGTTTAGTTGATATTTTGAAACCCTAGATTTGCTCGAGTACTAGCAAAAGATAGGTGTGGGGGTGTTTGATCAGTCTAATTTATTGCATAATTTTTACTAGTTTTTCCCTATCTTTTGTTAATTAATAAATGCAATAAATTATAATTTAAGATCATTTATGGATTTATCTGCTAAAAACACAATTTTATGTATCTTAAATAATAAATGGGATAATTATGAGTTAATTAGTTTAAATATTTTCCTAACTAAAATAGAAGCTACTAAAAGATTTGTTCTGAGATATTTTGCAGATTTAAATTCAGCCAAATCAGTTTAAGAGACCTAATCAAAGCAAGAAAACAAATAAAATCTGCCTAATTTAGTGACAATCTGAGGATCCACGTAACTGCCGAAAGACAGCCAGATATTCAAGATATTATATGCTCAAAATCGCTCTAAATTAGCGCAGAAAACACACACAAAAACTGGAGACACGACACCAGAAAATGGCGGCGAATTCGCGGCGCATCAAGTCAAGTAGCAGCGGATGCACAATCTTTTTTAGGCCGTTCGATGTAGATTTTTGACGGGCATGATTGGCTTTTCACATGCATCGATACGATCTGTAGGGTTTCGTCTTTTGAGGTTTCTAAATACATGAAGCAGCACCCAACAGAGACATCTAGATTTCCATGTTTAGAATTTGAGATTTTTAGGAAATATTTGATTCTTTTGTATTTGTTATTATTTGTTCTCCAAACTTCCTTAGCCTTATATATTGAGATGTAATTCTAGGGTTTGAGATATTTCTCTCATTGCTTTCGAACTAGGGTTTTCTACAGAGAGATCAACAATTTGTAAGTTCTTTTATGCCAGTAATAAAGGTTAGTTCTTTTATTTTCAATATGCATTGGTAATTTAGTAGTCTAGGTTTTTTGGTTTGCATCTAATGTTGTGGATGTTTTTCTTCTCTTTATGTTCTTTACTTTAATATGAATGTTCTTAGATTTTTATGTTTCTATTGTTCTAATATTAAAAAGTAATTTTTAATATTAAAAATTTGACGCCTTTATTAAACATTATGGATAGATTAGAATACCTAAAAACTAATTAAGTTCATGATAGATGACGTCTAGAAACTGAATAGAGACGGTAAGAATAAAGTATAAAATTTTAATATTCTAATCTAGTAATTAATCTAATCTAGAATTAAACCTAGAACATGTTATTTGTAGATTCATGGCCTACACATACATATAGACGGTTAACTCTAAGTTAAGTTAAGAAACTAGAATTAGGGTTTTAATCAATTCTAAATGAGATAACATAATTGATAAGATAAGATTAAATCATAATTAATTTATCTTATGCTTTTATGTTGTTGATAAATTATTAATTAAAACTAGAAAAAAAAGAACTAAAGATATCATTTAAACCACCACATTAGAAAAGCAAATCAAAACCCTAGATATTCTTTTATAAGTAAAACATTTTTTTAAAATTCCTTTCTTTTAAATTTCTGTGTTTTTAAATTATTGCAATTTTATTATATTAATCTTTTCTTTAACTTGTTTTAAATTTAAATTAACACACCTCTTCGTGGGAACGATCATCAAGTACTATTGGCGATAAACTGTATACTTACGGTTTAATTTGGAAAATATAAAAATCTCAATCAGTCGCAAAAAGGAAACCAAGTCAAGCTCAACCTTCATGTCGTTAAAAGGGAATCAAGTCAAGCGTCCCAAAATCATATCTATGAAATAGGATCCATTAATTTCATCCACACAGCCCATACACGTGGTGTGCATTCATTGATGGAGGCACTTTGTTGGGGTCAAAATTTACACCCATTTGCCTAAGAAACCAAAATCAAAAGGTCAAATTCAGCGCCCAAGTGGACCCGAGTCAAGTTGGAGCCCAACCAGAGCCGGCCCTATGCAAAAAAACGATTATGTGATAAAAAAGTTCAATGTAATTTCTTTTTTTTATGAATAAATGTTGTTGAGAACTTAGGCACACTAGCAAACTAGTTTTCGAAGATGGCAACATGGATTTCAAACATTTTCTTGTTCGCTAAAGTTCCCAAACTAATAATCGAACTAAAGAGCTAAGAACTTGTAAACAAAACCTAGTGAGCTAGACTAATCTACTATGTATAGAATACTCACATCCTCAAGCTTTCTTCAAGTGCTCCGGATCATGCTTGGAAGTCGTCCTCCTTTGCCGAAGATGATCCACCTGAGAGAAACAATCAAAGATCCAGCTTCGCCTAGAGAAGCAACTGACGCTCCAAGGTCGCTAGTAATGGAGAGTGGAGATGTAGGAATTTTTCACTATATTTTTCTCTCATTTCTTAAGCTCAAGTGAGCAACGAAAGAAGGAGAAGGAGAAGGTGAGAAAAACCAAAGCATGAGCAACTCAAGAAAACGAGCTAAGTGTAGAAGAGCTATCAAGCATCATAGAATCAAGAGTGTTAGTATTACTATGTAGAATAGAATGGCTCCCAATTTTTACAACCATGCAAAAAATATCTCACACATTTTTACAATAAACAAATAATGGCTCATTCCTCTCTACATAGCTCCAACAATGCTCATACCATCTCACCCTTTACCTCATTTGCAAATGATTTTCTAAAAAGAAAATCATTTAATGAGGTGTCCATCTTCTAGAAGATATTCCGTATAAATACGGAATACAACCCCGTATACGTAATGAAATACATATACGCGTATTCATATAAAAATACGAATAGCCAAGAGAGAAAATGAATAGTGAATAATAATACTAGAATACATATACAAAAATATATATATATATATATATAAATTATTAAATAAAAACTTAATTTAATAATCCGGCTTAATCCTAAGCTGCTAGTATTATCAACCGTCCGATTAAAGTCCGTGTAACTTGTACACATATTTAATCGGACACATGTATGTACCAACATATGTCATCTATATCATATCGCCTGAACCGAAAAACCCCTCTGTGTGGGACTCTAAAAACTCGTCAATATGCTGACAGTGGGTTTAACCATAAGCACGTCAGCGGCACTAGCTGTACGTAACGTCTACCCAGGTATTGAGCGAAAGGAAGGCCGAAGAGCAAACTCATCCGTACCCTTACTGAGCCTGTTTGTGGCAATCTCCGTACAATCTGGTCTGTTCATCTAAGAGTATCGCATATCGGGTTTAGGGGTGGATAAAGTCAGACCCCTAATAATACGATATTTCATGTCGGTGTGAAGCCCATCACCCATTAAGAAATCACTGATCCAAATCGCTAATTCCCGTCCACCTTGGCCAAGGATTTCTAGTGATGGCCACCCGTGTACAGCGCGACATCAACTCCCAATACCAGGAGAGACGAATCCCTGATGATCCGCCTACTGTCTCCATGTAGCTCAGGACTGTACACAACTAAAACCTGTTTGCATGACTCCTTTGAGCCATGGTAGGATAGTAATCAAAGCATAGTGGGAACTCACATGAGACAAATGATGATCTCAAGTCGACAGAATAACCTGTACTCATGTCACCTGAGAACTGCTATCTGACAATAGGTATAATACCATCTAGCGTGTTCTTGATGAGTCCGTCCAGTGTAACTCATAACCCAATGAGCACCGGTATACTATCTTAAGTGACTAACTGACACTAATGGCTTGTGAGACCGGCCACCGCCCCTCGTCGGGGTCTCAAAAAGTATACACTAGTCTACTCCGGAGTATCGATGCCCGGTCTCAATACTCTCTCGACTAGGGACATTTAAGGATGTGCTTATAGACCACCCAGCTCCCACGTATATGATCGCCATCATAATACTGGTAGTCAAGCAAGAATTTTATGGGCTCTATCAACATGTAATAGTGATCTGTAATACCACATAATGCATGTACATGATAATAGAGACAAACCAGATAGCATACTATCATCTCGAGTAAAACTGTTCTACCCGTATAGGTCCTCCTTCAATCATCATAATCACCTGCCTGTGATTACAATAATTACCTTGAGGGCACTATAGCCAACAATCTCCTACTTGAACTTAAGGCTAATTATTGCGGTGTCGCATACTCACAACCCGTGTGATACCGAACACTCAACTTCTCTACTAATCAGTCTCACAAGGTTTGTTTGTGAAATTATCGCGTTCGAGAAATAGCTTCAGTGAGTAGATCCGCTCTAATATTTCTATCTTTATCTCTTTATATCTCAACTTCGCAGAGAAATACTATCTCCCGAAATGAGTGATACATGTCTTAGAATTTATCTGGATATCTGAAGGGACCATGTGCGTAAATGAACTCTAAATCCAACAAACTTATTAGATCATATATTCCACTGAATTTAATCAGTATCCTACGCCATGCCTTCCTCAGTATCCGCTTAGACCCCCTGTCCAACATACTTCCCCTCAGAAGAGGGTAAACTTTAACTCTGACAGTCACTCTGTCATCCAGGTCACCTTGAAAGCCTGAAATGATAACCGACTCCAGAAGGAGGCTGCCGTTACCATATACCAAGAACATTCTCTTATGTTCATTACTGCTTCCCAATGTTTCTCCAGAATTGGATTAATATATGCTTATTGCATCCAGTGCAAAAGCAATATCTGGTGTGGTACTTAACATTTCATGATTGACTCAATTGCCTAAACAAGTGATATGTCAATCATGAAAATCTCTCTCCTCATCAGTCAAGAAGACATCTCTTTAGAGAAAGTGACTCCATCACCTGTGGATACACCACCACGCTAGGAGTCGTCTATTTTAAAACACTTTAGAATAGTGTCATAGTACCCGAATCGGGACACTACCCAAATCTAGATCTAAAACCATAGATCAGGTCACCAGAATCCCTAATATTTTATCCAGATCCTATATGGAGAACCACCTTGTGACAAACACAGTATAACCGATCGTAGTATAGGAAGATCACTTCCTATCAAGAGCATGTCATCCAAATACCAGGACATCACTCCCTACTACCTCCATTCCAGGTCCATCTGTTATTCTGATAAAGTCAAACTCTATGACTGTCACATCAAAAATAGATGATCTATCTTCGTTGTACTTGCTTTAGTCTATAAATAGACATAAACTACTTGCTCACCATGCTTTCGCTGCTCCCACTGACTACAACAAGCCTCTGACAGAGTCATATACACGTGTATTTCTAAAGCTAATTTAGAACAATGTTATACTCATACACCTGCCAGATCTCATAGTCTAGGACAGCAGTAATGGCAAGCTTGGGTCATCAAAACCTCCCTGTCACCGTTTTTTAGGAGACCAAAGTAACTCTCGGGTGGCTGAGATTACCCACCAAATCTGCGAAGTGGCTAATGGATTGTCGAATCCAATTGAATCCTTAGGTTTTACTAAATTTTCAGTAATCATTTGTGGTTCTGGAATCACTTCCAGTTCTACCATACTCCCACTAATATTTTCTGAAAAGAATTCATTTTACTAAAACGGGTGACGAGTCAAGAACAATATAACTATTGATTCTCCAAATGATAGAATGTTAACCCTCGTCAAAGCCCGGGATAACCCACAAACTGTCATACTGAAACATGCCTTGAGTTTATCCGGATTCTAATTTTAAGTATAAACTGGACAACTCTATATACCTTAACATCATTAAGGTATGAATCCATTCTATATCCAATATAGAAACAAAGACACTAATTTAATTGGAACCAGATTCAAAAACCATGTAGCCGTTTCCAGTGCATATCGACTAAATAGAAGAAGGCTATGCAGCATTACTCATCAAGGAGTGTACCCATGGATGAGTAACCTGAAAAAGAAGAAAGTTCTCAAATATATTATGACGGAATATCTAGTATAAGTATCTATATCTTCGATACCTCGAAGAATCCTGATACTTCCAACGTATGGTTCTCTACTTTATTCTTATACCTATAACTTCTCAAAATTTAGACCTTGTATTTCAATGAAATACATGTCTAAAACCATAGATGTCATAAGTAAACAGAATATAATACGAGTACTAACCCTTTTGTCCTAATGGACATCGGACAACATACAATACTTTGTATAAGTCCTCTGAGTTTAATAACTTAAACCCTGTGCATCGTAGGTTGAAAACTGTGTTATGGTTAAGAAGAATTACACCGTTATTGAATGCACCTTACATAATCATCAACTGATAAATGTAAATGTCATAAACATAATTTCAAAAAATTATATCTCACTTTATAAAATAAACGTACAGATATATCAGTTTGAAATTGGTGCATAACAACGGATATTCAAAACCAAAAATTTGCTATTAGGTAAAACCCAAGTGATTTCCTCAAATATCACCAGTTACAAAAAATTCTGATATATTGAGGATCTGATCATCCAATTCCCAATATTCCACTCTCACTCAATATCTGCAACGCCATACAGATGTGAGAATCAAGTCTGGTAAATACATACCCTAGAGTCAAAATCTAATTGGGAAAACAGCTTTCAATTAACACCGCACAGTAAAACTAAAATATTAAAATGTTTCTAATGGGTGGCTGGGTATTCTTAGTAATGCATCTTCCACTATCCAGATTCATGACAATAACCGTATATTTCCTTACACTCACTCCAATCCCTTTATATATCTTTACTTCTTACCTTTTGTACACCATATTTAGGCTAATTGGTTTTCATCTTCCCTACCTTTCGACACATGTCTAAGGTTCGGAAGAAGACTGTCCAACAAGCATAATAGATGTACTCTCCTAATACTAGGAGCCCTCACAACCTGAGAGAAGGGAAAAAGAAAAGACGACCAAATAATCTTATTCAATTTCTCTATAATCGGAATCCATCCTCGAACTGAAACAAGTTTCTTCGAGTTCGTATGTAACTATACGATGGCATACCCAAGCAATATGGATTTTCGTAGTGATACGGAGTGTTCTGAAGAAATGCAAAGGAGAACTAGGAGTGGTAGGGATATATGCAGCTTTTTCGTGAATCATGATAGTGGTCGCAATTTCCTTTGCCCTCACTCCAATCCCTTTATATGTCTTTACTTCTTACCTTCTGTACACCACACTTAGGCTAATTGGTTTTCTACTTACCCTACCTTTCGGCACCTGCCTAAGGTTTGGAAGAAGATTTTCCAATAAGCGTAATAGGTGTACTCTCCTAATACTAGGAGCTCTCGCAACCCGAGAGAAGGTAAAGAGGAAAGACAACCGAATAATCCTATTCAATTTCTCCATAACCGGAATCCATTCTCGAATTGAAACAAGTTTTTTCGAGTTCGTATGTAACTATACCATGGCATACCCAAGCAATATAGATCTTCATAGGAATACGGAGTGTTCTGGAGAAATGCAAAGGAGAAGTAGGAGTGGTAAGGATATATGCGACTTCGTCGTGAATAATGATAATCCAAAGCCAAAATGTGTAAGAAGGTTCGGTTAACTTGGTTCATGAGTTTTAGTTTAAGGTCAGGTCATGGTCGCTTCCAAAGAGAGAGAGAAAAGAAACACTCAGTGTGCACTCTAACCTATATTAAATTGGTTAATCACTTTATCTAATCAGGATAGCTCCCACTTTTTTCTCGAATTCTCCTTCAAACCTTAAAAAGAGAATTAGTCGGGATCATCTGAAAATCACCCGAGGAGTAACACCTACTCATCAGTGGGAATCGGGACCTAACTATCATCGCGTGATAACCTGACGGAAGCCACTCAAGTCACCACACTCCAGAAGGTATGCGCACGCCTGGCAAGTTTCCTTTATATTAACTCCCGATATGGTTTCTACCCTTATAACCCTAGTGACCTTGACGGAGTCAACAAATCAAAGGGTTCTAGTCAAGTTCAACTCGTTATTATCTTGATTGCATAAAACCCACCTGCATGAGCTCTTGACAGAGTCAACAAGATTGCATGACTATCCTAACCAATCGCATCGTATGCTATAAACAAGCACCACTTGGCTACCGCACACTACGCCTTGATGGAGTCAAAAAACGCAGCATGAATACTAAGCACTACTCATAGGAAATGACGGAGGGCTACGACTGGTTTTTGGCGAAAAACCTTTAACGTAATGAACATGATATCGTTGAAGGAACCCGAGCAATTTTGAAAAAGGAGTGGTTTAGGCTCCGCATTTTTTTAAATGAGTAGTTTTGTAGAAAACCGATGGTTTTGAAAAAAACCGAGTAGTTTATAGTCATGTAAACTTTTTCCAGAGAGCTCGCTCCCTATCAAGAGATCTAGGCTCTTTCCTCATCGAATGAGGTGCAGGATATTTCTAACTGAATACCACGATGCAAAGCAAAAGAATCGAGTATAGTGAAGTTATTACAATGACGCAAATTTTTGCCCAAGAGGTCAATCCCCATGAAGGGATCTTGGCTCTTGCCTCGTCGAATAAGGTGCTGGATATTCATAACCGAATACCGTTGTGCAAGGCAAAAGGAAACGTCTGTAATGTCAGTTTTCAAAAATTGGTTCCAACAACATCATTTAGGTTTGTTTTTCTTGCATTAATCAGAATTAGTGCAGTCCCATCAATTAATCATCATTCCAGAAAAGAAACGAAAATAGGCACGCATATATTTGCCATCCGCATTCGCCACAGGGTCCCGGGTCTTCACCGTAAGGTTACTTAACTTACGGTAGGGCGGGGACAGGACTAGCGCGGATGCAAAACATATATAGCGTCTACTAGATATATATATAATATATACAAACATTCGTCTCACGCATGATATCAAGTAACATCACAGAAGCATCACCGTAGAATCACAGCGGAAGAAAAACACAATATGGAAATGCGGATAAACAAGGAAAATTACATTTCAATGGAGCCGATTATGAAATGCAATTTCCCTATCATGTGGATAACCCATAGAATCTGACCCTAAACCCCTACGAGTGCGGCAAGCCACCCGCCAATCCCAAAAGTGAGGCAGCCTTAATCAATGAAGTGAGTGGGCCACCCAGCACTTCTGAAATCCGGTGACTTGGGCACCCTTCCGCGGGTCAATACTATACCCCCTACGAGTGCGGCAAACAACCCGCCAATTCTAGAGTAAAGCACCCTGGTCTCAATGCCATGAGATGGAAGCATGTTGCCCTCTAGAACCCGGCTACTCGATTACCCCGCCACGGGGTAATCCTAGTGCATTTAATGAAAAACATAATATACAACGGTGACTATGTCCGCAACCTAGACACACCCCAAAGAATAATACAAGCCGCGATGACGGCAGTCCACATGTCAGACGCTCGCCACGCAATATGAATATACATTACATCACAGAGAACTATATCTAATACTACGTACACTGGGCTATCCATTGCGATAAATCCAGCATAACCATAATCACAGAGCAACACAAAACATCAACGTGAGTATCATGTTCGTAAACCCGTCTGATTGTGCATATAGCAACTAGTCGGATTATACCGCACTATGATATTCACGATCGTAGAAACAAATTCTCAGAAAAACATAAATTTAAAATTTCGATCGATTAAAACTTTCCGCATTGGCCTCCAAAGTACAAACCTGTACACAAACAAATCCAAACCAAAACCAAATATCCCAAAAATTATATTTCCATGATTTAGAGCCCTAGAAAAAATTTGGGCATTGTAGCCAAAATTGGACCGCGGTTCGCCGGTCAAATGGCGCATTTGACATCTGTTCCGCGGTTGAATTTCGGCAATAGGTGCCCAATTTTTTTTCTTAGCTATAGTTTTGCCTGCACATAATTTTAATGCAACCAAAAAAAAATTTTGAACAACTTTGAAATTCGAACAACAAACAAAGATTTTGGAAATGCGATTCGGAAAATTCCATCGATTGAAACTCTAAACTAGTGCAAACAAGTCTAGCTTTTAGCATAACTTTGATACCACTGCTGGGAACTTAGGCACGCTAGCAAACTAGTTTTTGAAAATCGCAACATGGATTTCAAAATTTTTCTATTTCGCTAAAGTTTCCATACCAAGAATCAAACTAAAGAGCTAAGAACTTGTAAACAAAACCTAGTGAGCTAGACTAATCTATGTATAGAATACTCACATCCTCATGCTTTCTTCAAGTGCTCCAGATCGCGCTTGGAAGCCGGTCCTCCTTTGCCGAAGATGATCCACCTGAGGGAAACGATCCAAGCTCCAGCTTCTTCTAGCGAAGTAACCGACGTTCCAAGGTCACTAGCAATGAAGAGTGGGGAGGTAGGAATTTTCACTATTTTTTCTCTTATTTCATAAGCTCAAATGAGCAACTAAAGAAGAAAGAGGAGGAGGTGAGGAAAACCAAGGCATCCGCAACTCAAGAAAAAGAGCTAAGTGTAGAAGAGCTATCAAGCATCATAGAATCAAGAGTGTTAGTAATATTATGTAGAATAGAATGGCTCCCAATCTTTACAACCATGCAAAAAATATCTCACACATTGTTGCAATAAACAAATAATTGCACATTCCTCTTTACATATCTCCAACCATGCTCATGCCATCTCATCCTCTACCTTGTAGGGGTAAAAATTTACACCCCGGTTGACCAAGTCAAAATCAAAGTCAACCCCAAACCAAGTGGGCCCAAGCCCAGATCCAGTGGGCCCATGCCCGGGTCGAGCCCGAACATGAAGCGGCCGGCCTCCCCCCATGCCAAGATAAAAATTTTGTAATAAATAATTTTGTTGTATTTCTTTTATTTTATTTTTTGGATAAATGTAAGAAAAATAGGCATAAAGCCAAATTTTTGTAAAGCCCATGGCTTATATGCAAAAAGAAATGGCACATGAGCCATGGGTTAGGCAAAATGCCATTTTGTGAAGCCCAAGGGGCTATGTGTAAAGTGTATAGCCTATAAAGGCAAAGATAATGAAAATATATCACAACTTTTCTCTCTCTCTCAAAATTTTTCAGATCTGAGATCTTTTCTCCTTCTTCAAGGTTCCAAAACCTTCCTTTTTCTCTTGAATTAAATCAAGAGTTTTACTTTTCTTTTTATAAAACAAATTAGTTTTTCACCAGAAAACCCATAAAGGGGAACTCAGATCTTCCATTAGATCTCAAAAAGAAGAGATTTTTAGAAATCCTATATCTCTTGATCTTCAAGATCCAGCTAACAGAGGAGGAGGAAGAAGAACATCGTTCACTAAACCCCAAAATAAAAATACACACACTCAGGAGTCCAACTCCTCTCTGATTTCTTTTCCGAGAAATTTTTTTAGGCTAAAAGCTTATTTTTCTCGCCGGCGCTCAAGCGCAGAGCGTCCGCGTGCCAACACGTGGCGCGCTTGCGCTCAAGCGCTCAGCGCTCGAGCGCAAAGCGCCCACGTGCCGACACGTGGTGCGCTTGCGCTCCAGCGCAAGCGCTCGAGCGCAAGTCGCCCCGGTGCCGACACGTGGCGCGCTTGCGCTCCAGCGTAAGCGCTCGAGCGCAAGTCGCCCCCGTGCCGACACGTAGCACTCTAGCGCCTGAGCGCGCAGCACCTAGGCGCACAACGCCCAAAGTGCTGCCCCACGCATCCTTTGGATGTCTTTTCCCATTTTTATATATATACATGTATATCTATACATATGTATACATATGTACATACACACATACTCCGCGACACTGTCCCTGTGAGAAAACTCTGCGTGGCTCCCGATATATTTAACCCCCCCTCCAAAACAAAACACACGTACACTGCACATTGAGTTCGCATGACCAGCTTAACCCGTTAATCGGAGGTTCCCTCGCTCCAAAGGCGAGGGGTAATTAACGGCAGCTTAGTTCGCGGCTGCCGGAGATTCGGATCCCTACAATCATTAAACCCCGGCCTACCCTAGGCAGGGGGAATCTGTAGTACGCCTGACAAGCGCGCGCGTATTCCCATCTCAATGGGGTGACGAAAAACACCCTACAGATTCTGGCACGCCCGGTGGGACCTATTTCTCCTCCCATATTTCGGGTTAAACGTTCATGCGAACTCAATCAATACACATATCGATTGCCTATACTGAAATGATGTTTTTTTTTCCGTGCAGCAATCAACCTTCGACGACAATGTCTCCCCAGACGAATTCAGCTTCCAACGTGACCCCGATTCCGTACGTGGTCAAGATCAACGCTCGTGTGGTTCTCCCCGCAAGCCTTAGTTGACAGTGGGAGGAACCGCCTCGCCAGTTCGTCTCCGTCATCATCTACCCTGCCGAAAGCGCTCATCTGGCGGAGATCCCGGCGGAACAGGTGGCCAAGCCGGTCCCAAAGGGCAAGAGGCCGAATGTTGTGATTGCTAAGGCACCACAACCGAAACTTAAGATGGTGTCTGAACGACTCCCTGGCGCTCCAGCTGGGGGCAAGACTTCCGGTGCGAAGGGCAACATCAAACGTCGCGGACGAACTCAGGCGGTGACTCCAACAAATGCACAATCAAGCGTATCTCCAAGGCCCTCCATCGCCCGGTCTGCGGCATCTTCCCAAAGAGCCGAAGTCTGCCAGGCGCTTAGAACAGAAAAGTTAAGGCAGAAGCGGTTCAGGTATCGAGCCAACAAGAAGGCCAGGGTTTCGGCCAAATGGAATCGTATGAAGTTCCAAGTGCAGCGTTGCCCTGCGACGACGGATGAGTCAGACGTAAGAATCAGCAATTCCTTCGAGCCTCTGAGGTGGGTTCAGAAAAATGCCATGACCGCCAGAATCAAGAAGACAGCGGTCTGAACGGTGCTACAAAGAGACGTGTCCCGACCCCAACAGGAAAAGTATGACACTGTCTCTTCAAGGGTCTATCAGGCGCTCTGTGCAGCACGAAAGCAGCGGGGCAAATCCAGAAAAGAAGCGCCGGCACCATTCAAGAACCTGGTTAGGCCAGCCACCTTCAATCGACTACCAGCTACCGAAGCAAGGGGGTCAAGACAGCGATCCGTGAAATCAGCTGCCAATGATAGAAAGACGGCCAGATATATCATCCATACGGTCTATATGGCGGGCGGGCGCCCCAGCGACAACCTTCGAAGCAAAAGCAAGGATGGAGCCACCACATCCCAATCCTAATCTAATCTGAATGTGGTTGCCGCTGCCCAAGAACAGCCGCCCCCGCTGGATGAAGAAAACCCTCTCGATGAGGATGATAGGAAGATAGACCCTTCGGTCCATGTAGAGTCGAGCTCGGACAGCGAGGAAGAGCCGACTTTCCGCCCTAGGACTGCGGAGCAGGAGCTACTTCAAGAGATTCGAAAACAGCTCAGGAGCAAAGATAATGAGATGGCCAAGCTCTATTCGAAGATTGACGACTTAACGAACGTGGTGATGCAGCTTACGGCTCAAATTGCTCGAGCGCCTCCCAATCAGGCACAAGCCGCTACTAATCAGCCGGGTGATGACAATCCGAGGCAGCCAATGCCTGTTCCTTTGGGACCAAGACTGGTCGAGCCGAATGAAAGCCGGTCACATTCCGCTTCTGGGGACGCCTTGGCCCCAGATAGCACTATCCCGCTAACATAGGATCGGATAATGGATTTGGTCACCAGCAAGGTTAAAACATTGGTGGCCGAAGCTGAAGCTCAGAAAGAAATCGGCAGTAGTGGGCGGCCATATCCCTCGCAGTACGATCTGATTGAGTTCCCAAGCGGCTACGTCATTCCTAAATTCGGAAGATTTGATGGAACGGGGAATGCAAACTAGCACGTCGCCCACTTCAAAGCATCGTGCAGAAATACAGGGGGCAATGACGCGCTCCTTCTTCGTCAGTTTGTCAACAGCCTGACCGGCGTCGCCTTCAACTGGAATGCGAGTATACCGGACGGGTCCGTCATTACCTTTACCCAAATGGAGTCCCTGTTTCGGCAAAGGTTCATGAGTGTCAGTGATAAAATCTCCATTGCCGACCTTGTGAGGACCAAGCCGGGGAAGAATGAAAGCAACACCGACTTTATCGCCCGATGGCGTAATCTCACAGTCAAGTGTGAACTGCCGCTGGAGCAGGACCAGTCCGTCAGCCTTCTCATTGGAAACCTCAGCAATTGGATGGTCCCATTCTTGTGTACAGCGGGCCTCAAGACATTTCAGGAGCTAACCAAGAAAGTCCAAATGCTGGAACGCTCGAAGCAAGAGTCCTCGCCGGACTCTCAGAGAGACAAAACCTGGAAAAGCAAGCGGGACGACAACCGTAGAAGCGGGAGTTCCAGCAGTACCAATGTCTTCAATGCGTCCAACAATGAAGAAAAGCGAAGGGCGGGCGAATCCAAAACCAACCGGTCTCGAAAGCCATTACTGGGAGGAGATGGGCATTCCCTAGAGGAGAAAAAGAACAAGGTTTACTCTTTCAGAAAGGACAAGGTCCGCAAGATATTTAAAGATGCCTTGAACAATGGCCTACAATTGCCGGAGTCAAAAATACCCCAAGAAGAAAAAATGACCGACAATCCTCTGTATTGCCCGTACCACCGAGTAGTGAGCCATGCGATCGAGGATTGCTATATCTTCAAAGACTGGGTCGAGAAGCAGTACAAGGCTGTAGAGATCGAGCTGTCCAAAAGTGTGTTGGTGAACAATCAAGTTGCAACCGCCAACTTTATACAGACAGAAGTTGAAGCCTTCTGGGAGCAGACAGCTGAACCTGCTGCCCCGAGAAATGAAACGGAATCATCGCGGCCTCCGTGGAGTACGCACATATCTAATAAGACGAAGAAGATGATAAAGCTACTTCGGAAAGAACCCAGGACGGAATGGGAAGGGCAGAAGAGGCCTACCAGTCCAGCTGCCAATGTGGCTCCATCAGGCTCAAAATCCAAGAAGCTCAAGAAGAAGAAAAGTGCAGCTCGGCGCGAAAAAGAGTCTGCAGGGAGATCGACCATTCAAAAATATATCGATTCCCTTGAAGAATATGAACAAAAGGAAAGAACATTGATTCAATTGAAGGAGTTCTTCCCTGTACAAGCGGCTGAAATTCTAGAGGAGTTAGAAGAAGACTCCAATGAAGAGATCCCAGTAGTGACCTGCTACGCCATCTATCTTGGCAACGACTCCGAGGATGAGCTCTGTTTTCCCAAAGAGGGCGAGGAGCTCACCACAAAGGCCAATCAAATCCAGCTCAGAAGCGGCAGGGCTCTACCGCAAAATCAGGGCAACGCCCCAAGAGGGAAGGAAAAACAAGTTGCTAATGAAGAAGATGGCAGAGAACCGGCTGATGAAAACATAAATCCTTCCTCGGTGGACTATAATGTCTTGGCACATCTCCAGAAGCTTCCGTCTCTCCTTAGCATCTACGACGCCTTGGTCCTATCTAAGGAGCTTAGAGATGTTCTCATTCGCGCTCTACAAAACCCCGAGCGGTATCAGGCTCACTTTGCGGAAATTAATATGAAAGAAGCCCAGCATGCTTTGCATGCCGCCGCAGTCACATTTAAGGATGAAGACTTGCTACTGGGAACGGCTGAGCATAATCGGCCGCTTTACGTGACCGGGTACAGCGACAGAGATCGGATTAATCGCATATTGATTGATCCAGGGTCTTCAGTGAACATTATGAACTTGCGGACGCTGAAAAGTTTGTCAATGGACGTCCGACACCTGTCAAGGGAAAGGATTGTCATTCAAGGCTTCAATCAAAACTGCCAGCAAGTTCTGGGGTCTATAGCTTTGCCAATCAAATTCGGGGATCTGCAAACTGAAGCTAAGATATACGTGATCGACGCCGACACGCCTTATAAGATTCTCTTAGGGCGGCCGTGGCGCCACGATTACGGCATCATTCCGTCAACTCTCCATCAATGCATGAAGTATACTAAAAATGGCGAAGAAAGACGCATTGACGGAGACATCCAGCCGTTCGGTGTGCATGAAGTCCGATGTGAAGATTCTCGGTACTTTATGAACCACCAAAGTGCTAAGCCACAACTGACTGAGGATAGACCGGCCCTAAGACTCAAAAGCAAATCTGCGCCGGCTGTCACTTTCAAAAGCAAAAATACCCAAGTGCGCCCGCATTTCGGCAGCGACACTGATGAGTCCGACGCTGGAAGCCCGTCCTTCCGTAAAACTCGCCCTCATTTTGGCAGCGATATGGACAAATCTGTTACTGAAGGCCCATCTAGCAGCAAAGTCCGCCCTCATCTTGGCAGTGACACTGAAGAGTCAGAAGAAGAGGACCTGCCATGCAACAGCAGTTTGTGTTTTTTGATATCGGTTTGTTTTGATAGCAGTAAAGTCCGCCTTCATGTTGGCAGTGACACTGAAGAGCCAGAAGAAAGCGCCGCTCAAAAAAAATCGTTTTGTGTGTTTTGATATCGGTTTGTTTTTGCATATCTAAACTGGACATTAAGAGGAAATAACCCAAATCCAAATTAGGTGGGGATTTCATCACCCTTCCTAGGCCCCACAAATCACAAAACGAGCATACTCTCACCCTACATTAATTAAAAAATATCTAAACCAAGTCTCTAAAGACCGTCGCGCTCAATTAGGACAGAGGAGGGTCGTGGGTAATCTATCGCTTATCTGCATTTCTCTTATGGTGTCTAGACAAGTGTGACTAAGGAAAGTGGTTACTTAATTAGGACCGCTATTTCGGTGATTCATATAGTGGATACCTCCCACTTACCTGGCACTTACCTGTCCACAAGAGTGATAAAGGGGTGGTACAGAATTGATCCTGCGACTTATCCTTTAGAAGTTTTGGAGCGGTCTAGTGACGTGACCTAGGTGACCCTAGTTCTAGGGGTTGATTGTGCATTTTGTGATTTGTTGAGTGAAGCCTCACATATGACACTTTTTCAAAACAAACCTTCTTAAAATTGTTCTCACACACGCTGTGACGTGCGCTAAACCCGCTTAGTGCATGATCGACAGGACACGGGATTCTAGTGCCCGTCTAGTCCGCGTTTTTTCTATCAACTCCGAAGTCGGTACTTCTTCATCTTCTATTTCCCCTCCACCCACCACATCTCCCGAAATAGATGGATCTCCATCAGGATTTAACAATACCACTCTGCCACCATCCATAGGTACGTAGAATCCACCGCGCATCTCTCTCAAAGAAAGATGCTACCCGTACACAGGCCCCTTCCTACTTGTATGTCTCTTCCACCGGCCAATAGGGATAATTTTGAAATTAAACCCCACTTCATCAACTTGTTGCCCAAATTTCATGAGTTTGAATCCGAAGATGCATACGTTTTCATAACCAAATTTGAGAACGTATGTGCAATGATGAGCACTACCCAACTTTCAGGGGATGCTATCCAATTACGTCTTCTCCCTTTTACCTTGTGCGATCTAGCAGAAAAATGGCTTTATAGCACACTGCCGCATATTCTATCGCCAAATGGGATGAATTCGTTATAGCATTCCTGTTGGAGATAGTGCCCTCAGAGTCAATTATTGGATCATAGGCACGTGATTGCGATGATTGATGGAGGACCTATCCCGATAGGACAGTCTTACTCAAGATGATAGTATGCTATCTGGTTTACCTTTATCATCGTGTACTGCTTTAGATGACCTCAAAGGTCACTATTGCACGTTGATAGAGCCCCTAGGATTCTTTCTTGACTGCCAACAGTATGAGGGCGATCATGTACGTGGGAGCTGGTAGTCTATAAGCACATCCTTAAAAGGTTCCTAGTCGTAGGAGTTTCGAGACAGGGCATCGATACTCCAAAGTAGACTAGTGTATACAGTCGAGACCCCGACGAGGGGCGGTGGCCGGTCTCACAAGCCACTAGTGTCAGTTGGATCACCTAAGATTTATACAGGTGCTCATTGGGTTATGAGTACACCGGACAGGACTCGCCGGGAACATGCTGGTTGGTCTTATACCTGACGTCAGATAGCAGTTCCCTGGTAACATGTGTATAGGTTAGTTCATCGACCTAAGATCGTCATTTGTCTCGTGTGAGTTCCCACTGTACTTTGATTACTACCCTACCACGCTCAAAGGAGACGTGCAAACAGGTTATAGTTGGGTACAGTCCCGAGCCACATGGAGGCAGTGAGCGGATCTGCAGGGGTTCGTCTCTCCCGGTATTGGGGGTGAGGTCGCGCTGTGTCTAGGAGAGCCCTTACACGAAGTCCTTGGCCAAGGCAGGAGATTTACTGGTAGGTATTCCAGTAGTATCTCAGGGGGTTCTGGGCTACACTCCGACACAACTTGTACCGCTTTTGGGGGTCTGGCTTTTACCACCCCCCTAAGCCCGCCATGCGATGGTCATAGACGAACGGACCGGACTGTACGGATATTGTCCCTGACAGGCTCAGTAGGGTGTCAGGATGTGTTCGCTCATCGACGTCCCTTTTGGTCATTACCTGGTAGCCCATTACGTATAGGCTAATACCTCTGACGTGCTAGTGGTTAAATCCACAACCAAAGTATTGACGAGTCTTTAGAGTCCCCCACAGACCGTTTTCTCAAGTTTCGGGCGAAATGCTGTAGAGACCGTATGGAGATATGGCAGGGTTCGATCAGATACATGCGGTATTGCATGGATCATGATCGGACGGATAATACTAGCGGGGTTTGGTTTAAGCCGGATCCTAGTATTGTACAGTGTAGATTTTGTCTCTTTGCATTTGTATTTCGGTCGGAATACAAATGTGGGTATGTATATACAGTAGCGGGGTTTTCCTGTAATTTATTACGGGATCAGTTTTCCGAAGTTGCCAGTTTGCTTTCCATTTCGGCCATTTTTCTTTGTATCTTTCCTTGGCTGAAAATAGGTGGAGGTGGGCTTATTTGCATTTGTGCAAATAAGCATTTTGGAGGGTTGTCTTTGCATATTGTTGTATCATGATGTTTCTCCCACCCTTGACTTTCTTTTGCTTCATGATAGTTTTCATGATGGGTGTAGCTTTCATTGACTCCATGACTTCATGATTGCTTGACTTTAGGTGTGATGATGGATGATAGAGTGTTGGATTTTCTTGTGATCATTTCTTCACATCATCACTCCTTTCTCTCTCTTGCATGATATTGGCTCACTCTCATTTTTGATCCTCACACTCTACTCTCTCTCTCTCTTCCTTCCTCATACATGGCTGGCCATTCAAAAAGGGGGGGCTGTCCAAAAGTTTTGGAAGGGGATTTTGTTCTCTACATGCTAGAAAAATCCCCAAGTTGATCTAGAAAAAGTTCACATATCATTCCTCCACCATTATGGCAACTTCCACAACCCCAAAGAGACATTGAGTTCTACAGTTAACCTACAGCACTCTTGGGCACGTCGGCTCGCCAACTTCGTGGCCGAGTTGCCTCGGTCCAGAGGTGGGAGCCCGTAAAAGAAGCCGGCGACGTGGTGCCCTTCCGGCGAGGAGGCAAAGACCGGAGATTCCGCGGGGAGATCGGGACGACGACGAGAAGACCGAAGGACACGGATCACTCGGTATATCTCTCTACCCCTTCTCTTGTTAGCTAGGACTATGTTAATGGCCCGATCCGGGATTTGTGTGCGCGGTGGTGCCGGTTCAAAAGTTAAAGTAAATTATCGTTTCCGCATTTTGGCCTCGGATTGACGGCCGGGGCGCCGTCGTGCACTTACACTGGTATTAGAGCCACGTCATTAACCTAGTCTAGCTTGCTCTGACATGCTTACAAGTTCGATCAATCGGAAATTCCAAAAACCGCGTTTTCAAGTATCAGTTTTCTGTCGAAATATTTTTAGCTCGAAAATTTTTTCAGTACATTGTAAAAACACATTCAGGCAATTATTAGCACACTGTAAAAATTTGACACTCTGATCCTACTGTAGAGCCGCGGAACCGCGGCCATAACCCCATTTTGGCCGCTGTTCCGCCGCCAAAATATAGCTTCATTGTACCAAATTTTTACAGAAATCTCCTGAGTTGAAATTGGGGTTTTTGGAATATTCTTTTTGGGCTCAGATTTTCTCTGAGTGCTACAGTTCTGCTTGGGGCCCACTTAGGTAAATTTGATCGATCGAAATGTTTAAACATGTTAGTTCACAGTATTTACATTATATCTGCGACCGTGAATGTCATTTGATCGGTAAATCCTGTCTAACTACTATAGCCCGGTTAGACGGATTTGCGAACGTGACATTCACGTTGATGTTCTGTGTTGTGCTGTGATGTTGCGGATTAGTCGTGGGGGATAGCCTGGATGCAATGCTAGTACAGTTTCGTTTTATATATACATTTGATATTGCGGGGCGAGCGTCCGACATGTGGACTGCCGTCACTGCCAGTTTGTTTATTATTCTTTTGGGGCACGACCGGGGTGAGGTCGATGTACCCGTTGTATGTATATTTTACTTTCTGTACTAAGATTACTCCAAGGTGGGGTGCACGGATAGCCGGGTTGTAGAGGGCAACAAGCCCGCATCTCATGGCATTGAGACGGAGGGGGCTTTACTCTAGAATTGGTGGGCTATTCGCCGCACTCGTAGGGGGTACAGGTTGACCCAGGAGGGGTGCCCAAGTTACCGGATTCCGTGAAGTGCTGGGTAGTCCATTCACGTTGCTGAAGGGGGCTGCCTCGCTTCAGGTTTTGGCGGGTAACTTGCCACCCCCATAGGGGTCTAGGATTTCATTGCACAGGCTATCCACACGACCAGGGGAACGTCGGGTTTCAGTAGCGGCTCTGTGAAACCCTGGGATCCCAGATATCTGTATTGTTCTGTGGTGCTTATTACATTTCTGTGATGTTGCATTTTATCTTGAGCGAATATTATATATTGGTATATGTACTAGTAGATGTTGTATATGTTTTGCACCCGCGCTAGCCCAGTCCCCGCTCTGTCGTTAGTTAAGTAACCTAACGGGTGATGACGGGACCCAGTGGTGAATGCGGGTGGCATATACGTACACCATTATTTTCGTTCTTTATTGGTGTGATCAATTGATGGGACTGCGTTGATTCGGATCAATGCAAGCTAAACAAACCTATTCTGATGTTGTTGGAACATTTTTCAAAAAGCTGTTATTACAAGGGCGTTCTCTTTTGTTTTGCATAGTGGTATTCAGTTGGAATATCCTGTTCCTCAGTTGGGATATCTTAACGATGTTAAGGTACGGGGAGTTGTCCGGCTTATGCTTAAAACCAGACTCTGGATAACTCAAGGCACGTTTCTGTATTGGCTGTTTGTGGGTTGACCCAGGCTATGACGAGGGTTGACTTTCTACCATCTGAAAGATCAATAGTGATATTGTTCTTGACTCGCCGCAGTTTTAATAAAAATGGATTTTTTCAGAAAACAGTAGTGGGAGTATGGTAGAACTGGAAGTGATTCCAGAACCGCAGACGATTACTGAAAATTTGATTAGAACCTAAAGATTCAATTTGGTTTGACATTCCATTGGCCACTCCGCAGATACGGTGGGTAACCTCAGGCACCCGAGAGGTACTCCGGTAGCCTCAAGGACGGTGACAGGGAGGTTCTTGTTTACCCAGACATGTTATTGCCGTTGTTCCAGGCTGCGAGACACGGCAGGAGGATGAGTATAGCGTCGCTCTAAACTAGCTTTAGAAGTGTATGTGTATATGACTCTGCCAGAGGGTTGTCATAGTCAGTGGGAGCAGCGGAAGTATTGGTGGACAAGTGGCTTATGTCTATTTATAGACTAAAGCAGATGTAGTAGAGATAGATCATCTATTTCTGATATGACAGTCATAGGTTTGACTTCATCAGAATAGGGGATGGATCTGTTAAGAAGGTAGTAGGGTATGATGTCCTGGTATTTGGATGACATACACAGAGTAGGAAGTGATATTCCTATACTACGATCGGTTATACTTTGGTTGTCACACAGTGGTTTCTCCACATGGGACTTGGATATTATATCAGACATTCTGGTTACTGGATCTATGGTTTTAAAACTAGATTTGGGTAGTTTCCTAATCAGGGTACTTAGACGGCATTCTAGAGGTGCTTTAGAATGGACGACTCCTGGCATGGTGGTGTACCTGCAGGTGATGGAGTCACCCTCTCTAAAGGTGTCTTACAGACTAAAGGGGAGAGGGATGTGCATGATTGGCAGATCACTTGCTTAGGCAATTGAGTCAATCATGAGATGTCAAGTACCACACCAGATGTTGTTTTTGCAGTAGATGCAATGAGCCGATATTTTCTCGTTCAAACACTTCAATACTTTCTAATTTACCCGGAAAAGAAACGAAATGAAAATTCCGATCGAATCTACGAGTCCAAAACCATCTCCAGAAAATACAGCACTATATTCAGATTAAACATACCTAAAACACTGTACAAGAAGTAATAATAATTACAGTGTAAATTAGATGCAATGATACCTCTGTACGGCCGCGGAGCCGCGGCCTAAGCAAGGAATTGCCGCGGTTCCGCGGCCATTTGTACTGTTCATGGCATCGAATTTCACCATAATTCTTAGTTTTACCTGCTGTATTTTTTTAAGTATTTTTAATTCTGAAAATAACCAGATTTTGAAAAAAGTCCAGAGAGCACCCAAAAATCCGTATTTTCGGTTCGATCGGAGTTTTAACTTCGTAAAAAGGTCGCCTAATGTTCTAAGTCGGCTCTGATACCAATGAAAGGTTTACCTAGCACCTCATGTAGGGTTTGGAAGCATCACATGTACCAAAGATTAAGTTTTTATGGTGCTAAGTAAACTTACAAAGGATCTATCCTAGAAAAATTAGGGTTTCGAATTTCTCACATCATCATATGAAATAAAAGCGGGGTTTTAGAGAGTACAACCTTTGTAGCTCCCTACGCTAGACTCCTCGGCTACTTGGGATTTGAAAAAGCTCCGCTTGAACACCTCGAAGTCACCGATGATCCACCCGGAGTCCGCTTTGTCCAAGCTTGCAACTTTATCCGATCAAGTGAACGAAATCAAGCTAACACTCCAAACAAGTGGGCTAGACTTGTGTAGAATGGTGTTGTAGTTCTCTTTCTCACTTCAAAATCCTAACTTGATGATTATATTGCTTACTACAAAAATCTAGAGAGCAAAAATGTGAGAGGTTGATGAAGATGATGGCTTTTTAGAAGAAGAGAAGAAAAAGCTCTCTATTGAAAAATGAAAATATAAGTATATATATTTTCCATCTCTCATTTCAAACCATGGTTAATTATATAGATATTATCGCAATGGAGTTAAAAGCACAAAAGGAACATAAACCATGGGTTAAAAGGTAGGTGAGCATGGTAAAGTGAAGAAGAGTGTAGAAACATTCTATAATTTAACCCTTTTTCTTTTCCCTTTTTGTTTTAATTCAAAAGCAATGAAAAATCCATATAATAACCATGGTGTGATTCTTATATTGCCACCATTCTCATTGTATAAGCAACCATGATGAATGTATGTATGTATGTATGTGTATATGTACATCCATATGTGCATGAATAAAAAAGGAATGCATACATGCATCCATACATCCATAGAAACAAGAAAGGATTTCTAGTGAGAATCTAATGGTTAAATGATAAATCAACACTTGATTTATCAATCCGGCCATATCACATACGACCCCTACCAAAGGCAAGCCGCCCGATCAATATACGGTATCCTATACGCGCATTTTAATCGGGTCCATGTGCATATCGCATACGCGCACCACAACGTTTCGCCTGGACTAGGAAACTACATTGTGGGACTCTGAGACACGTCAATACGCTGGCAGTGGGTGATGATCATATCAAATACCCCCAAGCCGCAAGCGGTCAGCTAAACGTAACGGTCACCCGGGTATTGAGCGATCAGAAGAGAACAAGCGAACCTGCTACAACTCCAGTCGAGCCAATCGGCGACACTACCGTGCAGTCCGGTCTCCTCGTCTGATATGTCGCATATCAAGTCTAGGGGTGGTAAACGTCAGACCCCAATAACCGATAAGTCATGCCGATGTGAGGCTCATAACGGGTCGAGAAACTACTGGTAACACTTACCAGCAAATCTCTGAATCAGCCCTGGCCAGGGACTTCCCTGTTACGGCCAATCGAGCACAGTACAACATCAACCCCCAATACCGGGAGAGACGAAACCCCTCCTATCACTCATTGCCTCCATGTGACTCGGGGCTGTACCCAAAAACCACCGTTTTGCACGCCCTCATGGACGTGGTAAGGTGGAGATCAAAGCACAGTGGGAATCATACAAGACTCTATGACGATCTCGGATCTACAGACTAACCTGTACAAGTGTCACCTGAGAACTTCCATTTGACGTGAGGTATAATACCATCTGGGAGTTCTCGGCGAGTCCGTCCAGTGTACCCAGTCTCCACTGAGCACCCGTATACCATCTCTGATGTCAAACACCAATGGATATGGGATCATCCATCGCCCATCTCATGGGTTAAGAAGCGTATACGCTAGTCTACACTGGTATATCGATGCCCGTCTCGATACACCCACTACTAGGGATCTTGAAGGATGTACTTATGGACTACCATGTCCCCACTAGTATGATCTGCATCATAGTCCAGGTAGTCAAGTACACATCCTAAGGGCTTTACCATCATGTAACTATAAGACAGTTTAAAGAGACTAGTATACATGTTAAGATAAAGAGCAACCAGATAGCATACTATCATATCGAGCAAGAAAGTCATCTTTAAATATGTCCAAGCATCCAATATAATATACATCATCTGTACAATACTGGCCTCTAGGGCATACATACAACTAACAATTGATCCAATCCTGGAGAAACGATCGGGAGCAGTTTTAGAACATAAGTGGATGTTCTAGGGATATGATAACGACAGCCTCATTCGGGTGACAGTTATCATTCCAGGCTTCCAAGGTGACATGGATGACAGAGAGGTTGTCAGAGTTATAGTTTTCCTTCTGACGAGGGGCAGTATTTTGGACAGGTGGCCCAAGGGGATACTGAGGGAGGCATGACGCAGGATACTGATTAAGTTTAGTTGACGATACAGTCTAAGAAGTTTGGATTTGGAGTTCATTTATGAGATAAGTCCCATCAGACATCCAGACACATTCTAAGACAGGTATTGCTCATTTCGGGAGATGGCATTCTCCGCGAACTTGAGATTTAGAGAGACATAGAAAGAAACATCAAGGCGGATCCACTCACTGAGACTATTCCTCGAACGCAATAGTTTCGCAAACGGGTTTTGTGAGACTGATCAGTAGAGGAGTTGGGTGTTCGGTATCACACGGGCTGTGAGTATGCGACATCACAATAATTAGCCTTGAGTGCAAGTGGGAGATTGTTGGAGATAGTGCCCTCAGAGTCAATTATTGGATCACAGGCACGTGATTGCAATGATTGATGGAGGACCTATCCCGATAGGACAGTCTTACTCAAGATGATAGTATGCTATCTGGTTTACCTTTATCATCGTGTACTGCTTCAGGTGACCTCACAAGTCACTATTGCGCGTTGATAGAGCCCCTAGGATTCTTGCTTGACTGCCAGCAGTATGAGGGCGATCATATACATGGGAGCTGGTAGTCTATAAGCACATTCTTAAAAGGTCCCTAGTCGTGGGAGTTTCGAGACAGGGCATCAATACTCCAGAGTAGACTAGTGTATACAGTTGAGACCCCGACGAGGGGCGGTGGCCGGTCTCACAAGCCACTGGTGTCAGTTGGATCACCTAAGATGTATACAGGTGCTCATTGGGTTATGAGTACACCGGACAGGACTCGCCGGGAAAATGCTAGTTGGTCTTATACCTGACGTCAGATAGCAGTTCCCTGGTGACATGTGTACAGGTTAGTTCATCGACCTGAGATCGTCATTTGTCTCGTGTGAGTTCCCACTGTACTTTGATTACTACCCTACCACGCTCAAAGGAGACGTGCAAACAGGTTTTAGTTGGGTACAGTCCTGAGCCACATAGAGGCAGTGAGCGGATCTGCAGGGGTTCGTCTCTCTCGGTATTGAGGGTGAGGTCGCGCTGTGTCTAGGAGAGCCCTTACACGAAGTCCTTGGCCAAGGCAGGAGATTTACTGGTAGGTATTCCAGTACTATCTCAGGGTGTTCTGGGCTACACTCCGACACAACTTGTACCGCTTTTGGCGGTCTGACTTTTACCAACCCCCTAAGCCCGCCATGAGATGCTCATAGACGAACGGACCGGACTGTACAGATATTGTCCCTGACAGACTCAGTAGGGTGTCAGGATGTGTTCGCTCATTGACGTCCCTTTTGGTCAATACCTAGTAGCCCGTTACGTATAGGCTAATACCTCTAACGTACTAGTGGTTAAATCCACAACCAAAAGTATTGAGGAGTCTTTAGAGTCCCCCACAGACCGTTTTCTCAAGTTTCGGGCGAAACGCTGTAGAGGCCGTATGGAGATATGGCAGGGTTCGATCAGATATGTGCGGTATTGCACGGATCATGATCGGACGGATAATACTAGCGGGCTTTGGTTTAAGCCGGATCCTAGTATTGTACAGTGTAGATTTTGTCTCTTTGCATTTGTATTTCGGTCGGAATACAAATGCGGGTATGTATATACAGTAGCGGGGTTTTCCTGTAATTTATTACGGGATCAGTTTTCCGAAGTTGCCAGTTTTCTTTCCGTTTCGACCATTTTTCTTTGTATCGTTCCTTGGCTGAAAATTGGTGGAGGAGGGCTTATTTGCATTTGTGCAAATAAGCATTTTGGAAGGTTGTCTTTGCATATTGTTGTATCATGATGTTTCTCCCACCCTTGACTTTCTTTTGCTTCATGATAGTTTTCATGATGGGTGTAACTTTCATTGACTCCATGACTTCATGATTAGTTGACTTTAGGTGTGATGATGGATGATGGAGTGTTGGATTTGCTTGTGATCATTTCTTCACATCATCACTCCTTTCTCTCTCTTGAAAATCCCCTTCCAAAACTTTTGGACAGCCCCCCAAGTTGCTCTAGAAAAAGTTCACATATCATTCCTCCACCATTATGGCAACTTCCACAACCCCAAAGAGACATTGAGTTCTACAGTTAACCTACAACACTCTTGGGCATGTCGGCTCGCCAACTTCGTGCCCGAGTTGCCTTGGTCCAGAGCTGGGAGCCCGTAAAAGAAGCCGGCGACATGGTGCCCTTCCGGCGAGGAGGCGAAGACCGGAGATTCCGCGGGGAGATCGGGACGACGACGAGAAGACCGAAGGACACGGATCGCTCGGTGTATCTCTCTACCCCATCTCTTGTTAGCTAGGACTATGTTAATGGCCCGATCTGGGATTTATGTGCGGTGGTGCCGGTTCAAAAGTTAAAGTAAATTATCGTTTCCGCATTTTGGCCTCGGATTGACGGCCGGGGCGCCGCCGTGCACTTACACTGGTATTAGAGCCACGCCATTAACCTAGTCTAGCTTGCTCTAACATGTTTACAAGTTCGATCGATCGGAAATTCCAAAAACTGCATTTTCAAGTATCAGTTTTCTGTCGAAATATTTTTAGCTCGAAATTTTTTTCAGTACATTGTAAAAACACATTCAGGCAATTATAAGCACACTGTAAAAATTTGACACTCTGATCCTACTGTAGAGCCGCGGAACCGCGGCCATAACCCTATTTTGGCCGCTGTTCCGCCGCCGAAATATAGCTTCATTGTACCAAATTTTTACAGAAAGCTCCTGAGTTGAAATTGGGGTTTTTGGAATATTCTTTTTGGGTCCAGATTTTCTCTGAGTGCTACAGTTCTGCTTGGGGCCCACTTAGGTAAATTTGATCGATCGAAATGTTTAAACATGTTAGTTGACAGTATTTACATTATATCTGAGACCGTGAATGTCATTTGATCGGTAAATCCTGTCTAACTGCTATAGCCCGGTTAGACGGATTTGCGAACTTGACATTCACGTTGATGTTCTGTGTTGTGCTGTGATGTTGCGGATTGGTCGTGGGGGATAGCCTGGATGCAATGCTAGTACAGTTTCGTTTTATATGTACATTTGATATTGCGGGGCGAGCGTCCGACATGTGGACTGCCGTCACTGCCAGTTTGTATATTATTCTTTTGGGGCACGACCGGGGTGAGGTCGATGTACCCGTTGTATGTATATTTTACTTTCTGTACTGGGATTACCCCAAGGTGGGGTGCACGGATAGCCGGGTTCTAGAGGGCAACAAGCCCGCATCTCATAGCATTGAGACGGAGGGGGCTTTACTCTAGAATTGGCGGGCTATTCGTCGCACTCGTAGGGGGTACAGGTTGACCCAGGAGGGGTGCCCAAGTTACCGGATTCCGTGAAGTGCTGGGTGGTCCATTCACGTTGCTGAAGGGGGCTGCCTCACTTCAGGTTTTGGCGGGTAACTTGCCGCGCCCGTAGGGGTCTAGGATTTCATTGCACAGGCTATCCACACGACCAGGGGAACTTCGGGTTTCAGTAGCGGCTCTGTGAAACCCGGGGATCCCAGACATCTGTATTGTTCTGTGATGCTTATTACATTTCTGTGATGTTGCATTTTATCACGCCTTGAGCGAATATTATATATTGGTATATATACTAGTAGATATTGTATATGTTTTGCACCCGCGCTAGCCCAGTCCCCGCTCTGTCGTTAGTTAAGTAACCTAACGGGTGATGACGGGACCCAGTGGCGAATGCGGGTGGAATATACGTACATCATTATTTTCATTCTTTATTGGTGTGATCAATTGATGGGACCGCGTTGATTCGGATCAATGCAAGCTAAACAAACCTATTCTGATGTTGTTGGAACATTTTTCAAAAAGCTGTTATTGCAAGGGCGTTCTCTTTTGTTTTGCATAGTGGTATTCAGTTGGAATATCCTGCTCCTCAGTCGACGAGGCAAGGGCCGAGATCCCTGCACCGGGAATGACCCCTTGGACAGAAGTTTGCGTCAGGGAAATAACTTCACTATAGCCGATTACTTTTGCTTTGCATCGTGGTATTCAGTTGGAATATCCTGCACCTCATTCTACGGGGAAAGAGCCGAGATCCCTTCACTGGAAGTGTCCTCTTTAGCGAAGGTTTTCGTCACTATATTTTTATAAAAGCTATCCAGTTCCTTCAACGATATCAAGTTCATTACGTTAAAGGTTTTTCGCCAGAAACCATTCGTAGCCCTTCGTCATTTCAGGAAGGTAGCACTTAGTATTCATGCTATGTATGTTGGCCTTCGTCAAGGCATAGTGTATGGTAGCTGCTTGTTACTTTTCTGCTGCATAGATAGATGCGTTGGTTTGGGACAGTCGTACTACTATTTTGGCCTTCGTCAAGGGTATGTACGGGTGGGTTCAAATTAACCTGGACAATGACGGGTAGAACTTGACATGTGACTTATGATATGTTGGCATTCGTCAAGGTCATAAGAGCATGGGGTAAAAATCACATCGGGAGTTTCTAAAGAAACTGAAACTTGCCAGATATGCGCATACCTTCTGGAGTGTGATAACGTGAGCGGATTCCGTCACGTTATCATGCGATGATAGTTGGATCCTGATTCCCACTGATGAGTTGGTTTACTCCTCGGGTGATCCCGACTAATTCTTCTGTTAGGTTTGGAGGAGAATTTGACGGTACAGTGGGAGGTTTCCAGATTAGATAAAGTGATGACCATTCTGATCTAGGTTAGAGTGCACGCTGAGTGTTTCTTTTCTCTCTCTCTTTGGCAGCGACCATTGACCCGACCCTAGACTATGCTCAGTGACCAAAATTAACCGAACCTTCTTAAACACTGCCTTTTGGATTATCAGAGTTGCAAACCTCATTGCCACTCCTATTTTTACCCTTTTCTCCAGGACACCCCGTATTACCACGAACGTCTACTTCCATTGGACAAAACCATCGTATGGTTATATACGAACTCGAAGGAATTTATTCGAGGATGGTTTCCGGTTCTGGAGAAAACGAATAGGACTATTCAGTTGTCTTTTCCTTTTACCTTCTCTCAGGTTGTGAGTACTCCTTGGTTTAGGAGATAGTACACCTATTACGCAAATTGGATAGTCTTCTTCCAAACCATAGGCAGGTGCCGACCAGTAGGGAATGAAGAAAACCAATTAGCCTAACGATGGTGTACAGAAGGTATTAAGTAAAGACATATCAATGGATTAGTAAGAGGGCAAAATAAATTGCGACTGCTATTCATGACCAAACCAAGTATTTCTTCGCCAATCATAAATCACCTTTGTATTTCTCCAGGACACTCCGTATCACTATGAAGATCCACAGTTTATTGGATACTCCATCGTATGGTTATATACGAACTCGAAAGGAACTTGTTCCAGTTCGGGGATGGATTCTGGTTCAGGAGAAATAGGAATAAGGTTTATTCGGTTGTCTTTTATCTTCACCTTCTCTCGCATTGCGAGTGCTCCTACGATTAGGACGGTACACCCATTATGCTTATTGGATAGTCTTCTTCCAAACCATAGGCTGGTGCCGAACGGTAGGGAAGGAAGAAAACCATCTAGCCTAAGAAGGTGTGCAGAAGGTAATGACTAAAGACATATAAAGGGATTTGGAAAGATGGCAAAGAATTACACGGTTATAGTTGTGAATCTGGATAATGGAAGAGGCATTACTAGGAATACCGGGATACCCCATCGAAACATTTCAATGTTTCAGTTTCGCTGTGCACTGTTAAAAGAAAACTGATTTCCCAATCAGATCTTGCTCCAGGGTATGTATTTACCAGGTATGATTCTCACATCTGTATGGTTTTACAGATGATGAGTGGGAGTAAGTTATTGGGAATTAGGTGATTGTCCTCATTATATCGGAATTTGTTGTAATTGGTGATATTTGAGGAAATCGCCTGGGTTGTTTGCCGGACGGCAAATATTTGGTTTTGAATATCCACTGTTATGCACCAATTTCAAATTGATACATCTGTACGTCTATTTTTATAGAGTGAGATATATCTTTTTTGAAATTATGTCCATGACATTTACCTATATCAGTGGATGGTTAGGTAAGGAGCATTAAACAGCGGTGTAATTCTTCTTAACCACAGGTACAGTTTTCAACCTACGACACACAGGGATTGAGTTATCAGACTCAAGGGACTTATACAGAGTATTGTATGTTTTCCAGTGTCCATTAGGACAGAAGGGTTGGTCCTCGTACTATATTCGGTTTACTTATGACTTCTCTAGTTCTTAAACAAGTGTTTCGTAGAAACACAAAGGTCTAAGTTTTGAGAGGTTATAGGTATATGAATAAAGTAGAGAACCAGGTGTTGCAAGTATCAGGATTCTTCAAGGTGATCGAAGATGTAGATACTTGTGTATCCGTTGATAGTAATGATTAAAAGAACTTGCTTCTCTTTCGGGTTACTCATAATTGGAAGCATTCCTAAGTTGAGTAACGTTGAACGGCCTCTTTCCATTTAGTTGACATGCACTGGAGATAGCTGCATGATTTGAATCTGGTTCAATTAAATCAGTGCCTCTGGTTCTATATTGGATATAGAACAGTTCATATCTTAACGATGTTAAGGTACAGGGATTTGTCCGGCTTATGCTTAAAACCAGACTCTGGAAAACTCAAGGCACGTTTCTGTAATGGCTGTTTGTGGGTTGACCCAGGCTATGACGAGGGTTGACTTTCTACCATCTGGAAGATCAATAGTGATATTGTTTTTGACTCGCCACAGTTTTAATAAAAATGGATTTTTTCAGAAAACAGTAATGGGAGTATGGTAGAACTGGAAGTGATTCCAGAACCGCAGACGATTACTGAAAATTTGATTAGAACCTAAAGATTCAATTTGGTTTGACATTCCATTGGCCACTCCGCAGATACGGTGGGTAACCTTACGCACCCGAGAGGTACTCCGGTAGCCTCAAGGACGGTGACAGGGAGGTTCTTGTTTACCCAGACATGCTATTGCTGTTGTTCCAGGCTGCGAGACACGGCAGGAGGATGAGTATAGCGTCGCTCTAAACTAGCTTTAGAAGTGTACGTGTATATGACTCTGCTAGAGGGTTGTCGTAGTCAGTGGGAGCAGCGGAAGCATTGGTGGACAAGTGGCTTATGTCTATTTATAGACTAAAGCAGATGTAGCGGAGATAGATCATCTATTTCTGATATGACAGTCATAGGTTTGACTTCATCAGAATAGGGGATGGATCTGTTAAGAAGGTAGTAGGGTGTGATGTCCTGGTATTTGGATGACATACACAGAGTAGGAAGTGATATTCCTATACTACGATCGGTTATACTTTGGTTGTCACACAGTGGTTTCTCCACATGGGACTTGGATATTATATCAGACATTCTGGTTACTGGATCTATGGTTTTAGATCTAGATTTGGGTAGTTTCCCAATCAGGGTACTTAGACGGCATTCTAGAGGTGCTTTAGAATGGACGACTCCTGGCATGGTGGTGTACCTGCAGGTGATGGAGTCACCCTCTCTAAAGGTGTCTTACAGACTAAATGGGAGAGGGATGTGCATGATTGGCAGATCACTTGCTTAGGCAATTGAGTCAATCATGAGATGTCAAGTACCACACCAGATGTTGTTTTTGCAATAGATGCAATGAGCCGATATTGATCCAATCCTGGAGAAACGATCGGGAGCAGTTTTAGAACATAAGTGGATGTTCTACGGATATGATAACGACAGCCTCATTCGGATGACAGTTATCATTCCAGGCTTCCAAGGTGACATGGATGACAGAGAGATTGTCAGAGTTATAGTTTTCCTTCGAACGGATCGGACTGTACAGATATTGTCCGTGACAGGCTCAGTAGGGTGTCAGGATGTGTTCGCTCATCGACGTCCCTTTTGGTCAATACCTGGTAGCCTGTTACGTATAGGCTAATACCTCTGACGTGCTAGTGGTTAAATCCACAACCAAAGTATTGACGAGTCTTTAGAGTGCCCCACAGACCGTTTTCTCAAGTTTCGGGCGAAACGCTGTAGAGGCCGTATGGAGATATGGCAGGGTTCGATCAGATACGTGCGGTATTGCACGAATCATGATCGGACGGATAATACTAGCGGGCTTTGGTTTAAGCCGGATCCTAGTATTGTACAGTGTAGATTTTGTCTCTTTGCATTTGTATTTCGGTCGGAATACAAATGCGGGTATGTATATATAGTAGCGGGGTTTTCCTGTAATTTATTACGGGATCAGTTTTCCGAAGTTGCCAGTTTGCTTTCCGTCTCGGCCATTTTTCTTTGTATCTTTCCTTGACTGAAAATTGGTTGAGGAGGGCTTATTTGCATTTATGCAAATAAGCATTTTGGAAGGTTGTCTTTGCATATTGTTGTATCATGATGTTTCTCCCACCCTTGACTTTCTTTTGCTTCATGATAATTTTCATGATGGGTGTAACTTTCATTGACTCCATGACTTCATGATTGCTTGACTTTAGGTGTGATGATAGATGATGGAGTGTTGGATTTGCTTGTGATCATTTCTTCACATCATCACTCCTTTCTCTCTCTTGCATGATATTGGCTCTCTCTCATTTTTTATCCTCACACTCTACTCTCTCTCTCTTGCTTCCTCATACATGGTCGGCCACTCAAAAAGGGGGGGCTGTCCAAAAGTTTTGGAAGGGGATTTTGTTCTCTACATGCTAGAAAAATCCCCAAGTTGATCTAGAAAAAGTTCACATATCATTCATCCACCATTATGGCAACTTTCACAACCCCAAAGAGACATTGAGTTCTACAGTTAACCTACAGCATTCTTGGACACGTCGGCTCGCCAAGTTCGTGCTCGAGTTGCCTCGGTCCAGAGCTGGGAGCCCGTAAAAGAAGCCGACGACGTGGTGCCCTTCCGGCGAGGAGGCGAAGACCGGAGATTCCGCGGGGAGATCGGGACGACGACGAGAAGACCGAAGGACACGGATCGCTCGGTGTATATCTCTACCCCTTCTCTTGTTAGCTAGGACTATGTTAATGGCCCGATCTGGGATTTGTGTGCGCAGTGGTGCCGGTTCAAAAGTTAAAGTAAATTATCGTTTCCGTATTTTGGCCTCGGATTGACGGCCGAGGCTCCGCCGTGCACTTACAATTCCTTAAGAAATTTTATCCTAATCACAAAACCGCCCATGTTCGAAGCGAGATTAACCAGTTTACCTAACTTCCTAACGAACCATTCTGGAAATCCTTTGAACGGTTTAAGGATATTCTTGTACAATGCCCCCATCATGGAATTGATAAATGGCAACTTTGCCGAATTATATATGAGAGCATTAATCCTGCCACGAAACAAATGCTTGAAACCATTTGTCAATGCCATTTCATGTCAAAAGACGATGGCGAAGCTTGGCAATTTCTGGAAGATCTCGCTGAACAAACCTCACAATGGGAGAGTACTAGACCAACATCATCTTCATCTAGGGCAGGTATCCATCAGCTCGACGTTTCCATCGTAGTGAAAGCCGAAATGGCCGCGATGCAAAAGAAACGCGAAGCTATCGAGAACAAAGTCTCGTCAATCTCCCTAAACCAAGTTACGCTCCCCAAAACTGTGTGTGGTTGCTGTTTTGACCCATCACATTTAACGGAGGAATGTCCTTTGAATCCTCAGTCCCAAGGTCAAGAACAAACCAATGCTGCTTTTCAGCAACGACCTAGAAACGATCCTTATTCCTCCACATACAATCAGGGATGTAGGAATCATCCTAGTTTTGCTTGGAACCAAAACCAAACTCAAACTCAAAATCAGTTCCCAAGCCAAAATAACTTTCAAAGGCTTCCCCCACAGCAACAACAGCCACCACACCAAATTCAGCACCCCTTTCAACCGCAATCCTTTCAAAATCCGGCCACCAACATTGCTCCTTATAATAATATTTCGACGGCCGGTACCGATAAAACCTCTGCACTCAAAGAGACGTAGAAACGTTCATTAAACAATCCACACAAATGACGGCTAATTTAACGTCTTCTATCCAAACGTTAGTACAACACACTGCTTCCCACGGTGAAAGCATAAAATCGATAGAAGCACATCTTGCACAGTTAAATGCCGTAATGAGTGAGAGGGAGAAAGGGAGACTTCCATCTCAACCTCTACCAAATCCCGGCCACTCACAAAGCGCGAATCTCATCCTTCAAAATCATAATGTGAGTGTCGTAAATACGTTGAAATCGGAAAGAGTGCTGAATAATAAACAAGTTGAAGTTGACGACTTGATGAAACCCCGGCTACTACTTCTACTTCTACTCTAACTTCGTCTAATCCAACATCTTCTTCCGAGCCTATTCTCCGTTTTAAACTAGGATCGAACTCCCATCCCATTTCCTTAAAAGAATTACCATCTACGACCATCCAAAATCCAATTTTAGGATACATTCCATCCCCACAAACTTCTCCTCAAAAGTTGGACCGAACCCTTATTAATAAAGCTCCTTTTCCAAACAGGTTAAGAGCCAACAGACCAAGTCCCTAAATGGAGAAGATTGTGGACATTTTAAAACAAATTAACATAAATATTCCTCTCTTAAATGCTATCAAACAAGTTCCGTCCTATGCGAAAATTTTAAAGGACTTGTACGCTCGAAAGAGGAAACTCAAGTACCTAAAAAGGTTTTCTTAGCGAGTAATATGAGCAATTCTCTTACCCAATTGGTACCCACGAAGCGTAAGGACCCCGGTTGTCCTACAATATCTATAAGTATTGAAGGTAAAAATATCAATCGCGCTCTACTCGATTTAGGTGCTAGTGTTAACTTACTTCCATATTCAGTTTATGAACAATTAGGCATAGGAGAGTTGAAACCTATGCATTGCACTTTCCGGATGGCCGATCGATCTATCACCCAACCTAGGGGTGAGCTAGAGGACGTGTTAATCAAAGTCGGGGAATTTATATTCCCTGTTGACTTTATAGTTATAGATACACAGCCTGTAGCAAACCCACGAAACCAAATTCCGGTGATTCTAGGTCGACCTTTTCTAGCAACTACCAATGCGATAATCAATTATCGTAACGATTCAATATACATATCCTTTGGGAAGATGACAATTAAGCTTAATATCTACAAGTTAGGAAGTCAACCCTCCAAACCTTATGCTCATATAGTTGATGTATGTTCTGTCGAAAAGATAGCTTCCGACGGTTATGAAATTGAGGAGTTTCATGATACTGATCTCGACGCCACTAGTGCGTTATTATTTGATCTGGCTATTTACTATACACATGAAGACCCTTCTATCGACAAGTCCACACTTAAGTCTGAACCCTTTGACTAGTCGAATGATTTAGACGAGCTATCCGAATATCATAACTTCCTTTCCACTGAGATTATCATTCGGAATATCGATGGAAGTTTTGAAGACATTTTTGTCGAAGAACCCGCATTCCTAGAAAACATGGGAGTTGTGATGAATAAACCCCTACCCAAAGAAGTTAAACCGCTACCCCTTCTTCTTATCAAGAACGAGAATGCAAGTAGTGCACTATCAATGTTTCGTCTTTACCTACCGAGATGAAAACCCGTTTGATTACGTCTCTTATCTCCCCACTTCTTCACATCTATGATCTTCCACCAACTATATTGTTACATCGATAAAATATTTGAATGGTTGGTGTTGAATTTTGTTCTTTGTAAAGCTTTGCATAGACCAATAACCTTACCCCCCCCACCATCTTTATTATTTTAAATGCTTAAAACTGTTTTACTCAAGTTTGGGGGGAGAAAAATATTTTGGCTCTTGAAAGAAAAATAAATTTTTACACGATTATGAGCCAAATACATGTTTGGGGGAGGATTTCACTGTCATTGACTTTTGTCTCCTTTTGCTAATAATTGAGAATTTTTCCTCCCAAGTCTACAGGACTTGATATTAAAAGATGACATCACTGAGGACACTGCTGCAAATAGGTTTGGGGGAGGTTTGTGCTTATTCACGCATCATTTTGCATTATACTAAATAAAAGCACAAAAAAATTTGATAATAAAAGTTAGGATATGAAAAATACACATGAAAGATAGGAAGAGATTTAAGAAATACAAGAAAATTAGATATTTTTAAAACGAAACTAGTAATAAGTAGCCATGAGCTGTTGTCCCAATAGTTAGTAAGATGAAGGGAATCACTAATCTGCGGATAGAAATAAGTTTGAAAAATAGTCCCTATTCTTGAGTCCAAACTTCTAAACGTTGATACCCTACTATACGTACTTGCACACATCTTGAAACTTGGGATAGTAGAGGATACCTTGAAATGCTCTTGTTTAAAAGCCATAGTATGAAGAAAATATATATATATATATATACACATAAACAAAAATAAAAATGGTGAAGAAAAATAAACACTGGTTTTGTAATTACTTAAGGCAGTATAAAAAAATATAGCGAGGGTGCTTTATCACCTAGTGCCTTAGACCAACTGGATTGGGAGCCACTGCTAAGCCTTAAGTGTTGCAAGACTAGGATATTGCTAATTACGCCTAAATGAGTAAGCATATTTGGTAATCGGTTGGTTAGTACCTCAAGAAGTATTAACGGTCACATGAAAAAAGTGTGAGCAATTACATCTATAAAACATTCACCGACTAAAAATTACAAAGGAAGATGGACAAGAGTATGATAGCTTGAATTGAATTCTCTAAGTGTAGGGATGTTTTTTATACACACGTAAGGGTATATGATCGATGTTTGGAAGAAATATAGGGAGGAAGACTAAAGGCGATATTTTATTGAGAGATGATGTGACTTCTGATATCTTTTCATGACCAGTAAGATAGGGCTCATGACAACTTAAAAGCTAGTATAGTTTGAAACGCTTATTTTTAAGTTCTTTCTTTTATATATTTCTTATTTTTGTATGTAACTTTCACCTTCTTTCTTTTTATTATGGGATTTTGTGGATGTAATCCGCTGAAAACCCTCAGGAGACAACACTCTTCCTAATAGGGACATCTAGAGATTTAAAGGCTTGTTGCATGTGCTCAGTGCAATCGTGTTGCCTATGAAAGTGTGCTAGGTTTTTCTTTTTCTTTTTTCCTTTTTCTCTTTTATAACTAGTTTGCTCGGGATGATCAAAGTTAAGTTTGGGGGTATTTGATTAGTCCAAAATATTGCACATTTGAATTAATATTTTCCCTACTATTGTTAAGTACTAAAAGATACTTATTGTAATTCTAGAACATATGATGGTTTATGTGTAAAAAGTTTATTATCATATATTTCTACATTATAATTAACATAATGAAGGAAAATATATGCATATAATATTTATATGAAATCTTGGTAATTAAAATATGCATATCATATCAAATATTTCTAATCAATATTCTTAAGATTTAATATCATACAAAATGGTTAGGATAATATCTCAAAAATACCAAATACTACTAACACTTTGATTTAAGATATTGTGCAGATATTAGCTCAGCTCTGGAATCCAAGAGATCTGAGTTAAATCGGGATGTCGGAATCAAATCTGCCAAAAATATAGAAGCAAATCAAGAGATCTAGCAACGGCAGAGACTTCGAGCATTTTTCTCAGAATCCAGACATCGATGGGATCTTCAAATATCAATACAAAACACCAAAAAAAATCCAAATCCTGATCCTACTAGATTGCCGCGGAAGGGTGGCCAAAGACAATGATATGCGGCAGATCAATAGCATGTTGATGGCCGTTGGATGAAATATTTGGTGTCTTGGATCTTAACTGCATATCCTCATTTATGGAATCTAGGGTTTCTGGTTTAGTGATTATATAAGGGACCGAGAGCTTTACATTAAAGATCGTCACCGAAGAGATCAAGAGATCCAAGAAGTCCACGTATCCGAGTGATTGTCATCTATTCATCTACCTCCTAAAAGAGAGAGATCTATAGCAAACTAGGCTTCTTGTATTCTACTTTCTAAGGAGAAAAGTTGTATGCTATAGTTGATTAATAAAGATAGTTGTTTTTAATTATTCTTTTTGCATTTAATTTCCGCACTTATTTTCTACACTTACATTTCTGCATCTTAATCATGTTTTCATTCTTCTTCAACCTTTCTTCTAAATCTCTAACCATGAGCGAATAATTCCTAGCTTGCTAGGTTTTGTAGGATAGGGTAGAACAATAGATGAGAAAATCTTTTAACTTCTTTTATACAATTTAAAGTCTATAAACTTTATCAAAATAAATGTTAACCTTCTTATCGGGCGCGCTACCAATTTATTAATAGTCACGACCACGATTTGAGATTGGTTTAACACTTGTTTCGTTAAAGGCTAGACATGAATAGAGATCAATCCAAGGACAAGGGTTAATGGTGGGGAAATCTTAGTTTCTTCCACAAACCTTAATCTACATTCATCACTATCGATCTAGTTTTAAACTATTAAAAGATAAAAGAAGTCATTTTTAATTATTCATCCATTACTATCAAGTCCTATGAACCCTGTTCCCCTCCGAACGGCGGCGCACAGGACCGCGATGTCCTGACGCTGGGGTTCGGGACAGATGCTATTTGGTTTTATCCGTACACCTCTCCGAAGATGCCAAATTGATTTATGGCACCGTGTATCGGAGGTTTAGACAGATGCGGCCGATGTAGCAGACTTCGTCAGATTCCCCCTCGCTCGAGGGGTTTTTGATTGTGGGGACGCTCTTCCCTGCAGGCGCAAGCCCCTGTAGTTAATTACGCTATCGCATCGCGGTAACAACTTTCTCCTTCTCCAGAATTTCACTTCGTGTCGTGTGTGTTTGTTTTGTTTGTGGTTGCCCGTGGATTGTATACGGAGACTGAGTAATACCGTCACCCGTAGGACGTGGATTAGTCCAAATCCGTATTTACTTAGATTTGGGTTTGGTGTTTTTAGTTTAAGGATGTATTAGTCGCGTTGCGGCTAAGATCAACTTAAACGTTCGTTAAGGATACGATAGTCCTGTTTGAGACTAAGATCAACTTAACGTGATAATCCATTTAATATCTGGACATCGGGACTCGTCACCTCTCTAACGTCGTTGAAGGATTACAACGGCAGATGTCAGAGGAGTTCAGAGATGTACCTTTGAACCAAGGTTGATTTGGGGTTTTATAGTCCGTTTGAATGTTTAAGGATACGTTAGCCATGTTTGGGGCTAAGATCAACTTAAACGGGATCGTTTAGATCCAGCAAAAGAGCATTTGGAGGCTCTATTGTTCCAGTTTTAGGGACGTAGTGGTCCATCATTAGTTTAAGGACGTTTCGGTCCGACATTAGTTTAAGGACGTTTCGGTCCATTATTAGTTTAAGGACGTTGCGGTCCAATATTAGTTTAAGGACGTTGCGGTCCATTATTATTTTAAGGACGTTGCGATCCAATATTAATTTAAGGACGTTGCGGTCCACGAGTTTAAGGACCCCGCAGTCCATATTGATGTGTGGTTGTTGGGACCCATCACCTCTCTGACGTCGTTGAAGGATTACAACGACAGTCGCCAGAGGGGTTCGGAGATGTACCCTCGAACCGGATATAAATTGATTTAAGAGAGCAATCTTGCTCAGTCAATTTAATTTAAGGACTTACGGCCAAAATTGGGCTAAGTCCAGTTGAAAATGTTCAACATTTTATTTGCTTTTGCATTGCATTTCTTTTTATTTTTATTTGGGCTTTGCCCGGAAAGGATGCAGAGCATCAATTTGTTTTGGGCTCTGCCATTTATAAATGATGCAGAGCATCAATTTTATTTGGGCTCTGCCCTTTTATTGCTTTGCAATTTATTTTGGCCTGCTTGGTCTTTTTGATTTGGGCCTGGCCCTTTTAGGAAATGCATTGCATTTATCAGGCGCTTTGCGCCAATCAGAGAGCGCAAGCGCTTGTGATGACGACACGTGTCATGCAAGCGCAGTGTGCTGCGCTGCGCTTGCGCTGCTGACACTTGGCACCCTCTGGTGAGTTGCGCCAATCACAGAGAGCAAAGCTCTATTTCAAAAGCGCATAGCGCAATTGGTTCAGATACTGACACATGGCGCTCTCTGGTGGCTTGCGTCAATCCAAGAGCGCAACAGTGCAGTATTGCAAGTGCAAGGCACTATGATTTAGGAATCTTTTAGATTCAATGAACAGAAATGCAAAGCACTGTTAGATTTGTTGATCTAATTTAGATCAAAGAAAAAGATAAGTTTTTTCTTATCTTAAAGAACCAAAGGTTCATGAAAAAGTGCAAAGCACTATTTTTATTTTATTTATTCCTTTATTTAGTTATGTTTAAAGATCAATGATCTTGTTTTTAGATCACTGATCTGTTTTTAAGAGAATTTTCTTTTCTTTCAAAGGTTTTTACCTTCTGTTGTTCTTGAGGAGTTCTCGAGAGTTCTCTTCTCTCTTTTTTTTTAGAAAGATCTTCCTCCCTCTTGAATTGAGGTCTGGGGTCCTTTTTATAGTGCCCATAAATTAGTTAAATTTGTTAAAGAGATCTTCCTCTGAGTGATTCAGGGAATTTTCCCCACCGTTGGATCTTTGATCCACGGGCTTCTGTTTTACAGAAGAAAATCTTCTTGTTTTAACAAGAATAGAAAGATTTCTTTAAAATCTTAATTCTGTTTGGCGCAAATGCCCCAGCGCATGACACGTGTCACGCAGCGGACAACGCAGCGCAACTGTGCTTGCGCAACTGCGCAGACACGTGTCGCGCAGCGCATCGCTTGTGCGGCTGTATTTGCGCAGTTGTGCTTGCGCAACTGCGCAGACACGTGTCGCGCAGCGCAGCGCTTGCGCAGCTATGCTTGCGCAACTGCGCAGACACGTGTCGCGCAGTGCAGCGCCTGTGCAACTGAAACGTTGCTTCCTTTACTTTTATTTTTAAAGAGCTTTGCTCTGATTGGACGCACTGCTTTGGGCGCTGTGCTGCCGTATCAGCTTTTGACATGTGGCGCATTGTGCGCAGCGCACGGGATTTGAAGCGTTGCTTCAAAATTTTGAATTTTTGAAATTCAACCAGAGCCTTGCTCTAATTGGGGGAAACAAATGCCCCCCCCACCGTTGCGCTTACGTGGCGCGCACGTGAGTGCAGCGGTGGCAAGATCCCAGCCTTTGGATCAACTGACAAGTTGAAGGGGCGCAGGCGCATATAAATAGGACCCTTGGTCCTTAGTAAATATTTTACCATTTTCAAGAATCTTGAATTTTCAGAGCCTTGCTCTTGTTTAAGAATTTTAGAGCCTTGCTCTTGCTTTTTCACAAGAACTCCAGAGTTCAGAACTTGAAAACATCTTAGGTATTAATAATAAAATTAAATTAAATTAAAATTGATTAATAGAGCCTTGCTCTCACAGATCTTTGATCTAAAACCCTTTTGGGGTTTCATCAGCAGAGCCTTGCTCTGGAAAGTTCAAAGGTCTACAGAGATCTTGTTCATGGGTTTTAACTCATGAATAGAGCTTTGCTCATGGATCAAATGTAGATCTTTTCTGATCTGAAAATGGAGAACTCCTAAAAGTTTTCATTGATCTTTAAAATCGAAAATTTTAATCTTTTAAGGGTTGAAGTTTTCTTTTTGATGGATTTTCCATCATTAATATAGGGCTAGGCTCTCCTTAAAGAAATTTCATTCCCTTGAGACCAGAGTTTGACAAATGTCACTCTGTGACAGAACTTTGCTCCAAAAGAATAGATTTTCTCCTTTTCTCTAGGGATTTCCCACCAATGAGGATATTCTCTTGTGGATCTTTTCATGAATTGACAGTCTCATCTAATGATGGGATTGTCTTATTAAATGATGCACCGTCATCCAGATTTTGTGGGTCCCCCTTTGGTCCCCTACCCACTGCATCACAGTGTGGAGTAAGATTTTAAAATGCCAAGCGTTAGAACACTAACGGTTATTTTTGTCTTTCTACAGGAAACATGTCTAACGACTTGTCTTTCCCCTTCGTTCGCTCAGAAGGAGGGTTCCCCCATGCGCCAGTGGACCGGGTAGCGTTCGCTCTTATTAAAGATCATGACCCCGAGCGCAAAAAACTCCATCTGTGGGGAAGGTGGTACAGCCAGATCATCCAGGGTCGCCGCATTTTTAGTTTTGCCACGCCGTCTGAGCCCATAACTCCAATCCCCTATGCGAACGAACCCCCGGTGAAGTATGCCGTGGAGGTTAAAAATTGGAACTCGGATGACCTCCTCCAACCCGCAATTGGTACTATTCCCGTGCAGCCGCCGCCGGCGATAGATATTTTAGGGAGGCGAATCTGTCAGGGTGAAGCACGCCCTTGGGGACAGGCCTACAATATTGGATTGGTGCCGCGACCGCCCGCCGGATACTTGCAGTGGGCGTGATACATCTTGTCGGCGAAAAGGACTCATCTAACGAAGATTGGATTGTATTCGGCCGTCTACGTCTCACTCTTCGAGTATCCCTCTCCTCCAACGTGGTGGATCAAGGCCTTTATTGAACAATGGAATATCCCCACCCACACTTTCTTGATGACAGATAGGGAGGTCTCTATTTGCCGAACTCTCGGGTTTGCCGAACTCTCGGGTTTGCCGATGAGGGGGGAGCATTACGAGGAGTTGCTCCCTCCTGACGAATACGTTTTTGCCACCAAGCCGCTGGTGTTTGACCTGACTCCGGAGAACGCCGTTCAACATCAGTATCCGGGCTTGGTGAAGGTGTTGGAGATCTATGAAGGACTCCATCTGGAATCGGGCGACCGGGGTGTCAGTTTCACAGATTTTATTGCCTGCTTCATTCGCCCAGAGTTCCTATCAGAGCAGAGTGAGAAGTTCGCCCAGCTCGATGACCCTTTCGGTTTCGGCTTGGACCACCGACCCGTATCGGAAAATGATCAAAGGGATTTTTATCTCCCCGGCGCTGCCATCGTCCCTTTCTCAGAAATTGCCGTCCCGGGCATCGATGAGGAGACCTTTTTTATTGGGTTCTTGGGCTTGTGGCTATGCAGTTTTGCGCTCCCCATGCACCCGCGTCACATGCGGCCTTCCGTCTTTTACCCAGCGCATCGGATGGTGGCTGGTTTGCAGTTATCGGTAGGAATCACCGGGCTGGCCTACCTTTATAAAGGACTTAGCGTAGCGGCGGACGCTAGTGAGCCTGGGGTGCAGCCCGCTAACTTCCAGACGCACTATTTCAACTCCTGGATAGAGATGCACATGCAAGGGGTGTTCGGTGCCCATAAGATTCCTCCGTTCTTTGAGAAATGCAGACTCCCGAGAGTCATGCGGTTGGTCGGCGCTTCAATTGTGGTTGCACCCCCGCGGGAGTCTAGGGGGCTGCTCTTTCGTCCACGTCTGGTCGGAGCGAAGGTTTCCTTTGTGGATAAGGTTATAACCATAGGCTCAGAGACTACTAAGTCAGTAGTGCCACTGTGCGATGATTTCAAGGACGGGGCTTCCGTATTGAAGGCACGGGAAATCCTCCACCTCTACTCCATTCGGCCGGGCTATCTAGTGCTTAGGCAGAATGAGACGGCACTTTTTATGAGGTACAACCCGCACCGGTTTGCTCAGCAAACGAGCTAGAACCAAGGGATCCCGATGGAACCTTTCTTGGAAAAGCTCGTGGTCAGCTGAGAGGGGATGAAGAATTCAATGCACCATTTCACACGGCTTAATACAGGTTCCTATTTCTTTATCAGCGAACCCAGCTGTGCCCCCAAGATGCTCAATACATACGTAGCTTGGGATGCGCATGCGATGGGCCCAGTTATCTTAACGGAGAAGCGCATGCTGGTTGACCGTAGGGGCGCGCCTCCTGGCGGTGATCGCAAGGCCCCCTTGAAGCCAAGGATTCCGGTCATTCCTCCGTTAAAAGATGCCGGAGTCGATCGACCACGCGTGTTGAGTCCCCCACGTGGATTGCCGCTGCCTGCTACGGTGAATGCACCACCAGCGCCATGTGCTCCCATGAAGACGGTTAATGTAATATCGCCAGAGTCCGGCGCAGGAGCGGATATCGGGACCCGCCGCCCCAAGGTGACTTCCAAGCGCAAATCAATTCCAGGTGCATCTAGAGCTGGCGGGCAAAAGAAGAAGAAGTCGATCCTTTCCTTTGACGCGATCCTCAATTTAGAGCCTGAGGCCCCTCCCACCGAAGGAATAAGTGAATATGGCAGCAATAAGGGCTTCTTGGTAGACCCCGCAGACACCAATTTGGCAGCCGCTATTGCAGCTTCTAAGCGATCAGCAAGGCTCGAAGCGATGTTAAGCAAACTCACTGAGTCAGGTAACCATTAGCTGCTTTCTTCGTCACTTTATCGCACTTTTTATCATTATTTTTAACTAATACTTTCCCCTATTTTCAACAGGTGTCTCTACTGAAGAAGCTATTGCTGCCTCTTTGAAAACCTTCCAAGAGGAGGAGGAGAAACGTGCTCTAGCAGGCGTTGGTACGTCCCACCCCCTTTTTTTCATAAGAAAAATTTGTTATCTCTTCTGATGGTCAACCTAACCTTCTTCCTTTGTTTATTTGCAGGGGCTATATCAGTTGATGCGGGGATCCTTCCCAAGCCTTTTACTGAAGTCCCGGTCTCGTCGGGGCTGCTGCAAGAGCCCCGACTTGACAAAACGACGAGGGATGCCTTGAAAAATTTGGAGGCATCCCTATTTACGGACGAAGACGCCTCAATTAAAGAGGCTCTAGTGGCATCCGTCTCAACGGCTCGGGAGGAGAGGAAGCGGTTGAGACGTGAAGCAAAGGCGCGCCGAGCTGCTTTGGCCATGGGAGCGGGCCCTAGCACCATCCCTCGCGCTGATACTCCCTCCGAAGAGGCCCCTGTCGCCCTATCTACTGCTCGCAGGCAAGTAGCGCGTGCGGTTCGAAGTGCAAATGATAAATCCTCTTCAGGTAACATTTCTTTCAGAACCTTGTTGTAAGAATTATAAAGCCATCGGTTCTTATGTATCCCATCTTGCAGGGCCAAGTCCGACCGAGGGGGAGGCGGAGACCGTTGAACCCAGGGAAACAGAGGAGGCGGTGCCTGCCAAACCCGAGCTGACGGTGAGCAACGTCGTCGGGGCTATGGGGCCTGAAACAGAGGTTGAGGGATCTGCAGCCGAGAGGGTCATTGATGCCGAACCTGAAATGGCGGCAGATGAAATGATCATTATAACCGAGCCGAGGGTAGTGGTGGGCGAGGCATTTGAGGCTGGCGACCTCGTGGTGACGGTGGAAGAGACAACCGTGACCGCTGAACCCGAGAGAGTAGCGGGTGAGGTGGCCATGATTCCTGAGCATGAGCCAACTGCTCCTTCTCAGGAATCTGGCAATGCTCCAGTCATAGCCCTCCCCGCCTGTGGTCCCCCGCCGTCTCCAAGGCTTGCAAGCACGAAAACGGTTCCCATTGAGTCGGGTGATGAGGTTACAGGCGGTGGCCTCATGTCGATGGAGGAGGGAATTGCCTCAGTTTCGGCCGGCAGCTCATCGGGTAAATTTCGAGTTATTATCATTCTCTTTTTATATCTTGCGATCTTTTCTAACAAGTTTGTCTTTATTTTTAACGCAGGTGTGGCCAACGCCGATGCTCCATTGCTCGAAGGAGCACCGTCAATTACTGCCTTGGCGGTGGTCACCTCCCAGCCTTCCCTTGTGCCATCGCGGATGTTGGAAGATATGGATTTGCGACTCATTAGTTTATCTTTTAACCACATAACTTATGTACTAACGCCGTACCACTGTGTCTTTTTAGGAGTGCTCTTTGATCATCTATATCAAGTGTTGCTTCCACACTTCTCCTTCCTATCCGAACTCGCTTCACCCTCTAGTGGTGCCGGTGAGTATACTTTCACTTCGATGTCTTTATTTTCCCCCTTTTTTTAGCAATGGGATGATTTCTGACTTTTCCTCTTCTTTATTGTAGTGCCACAAATTGAAGGAGGGGACGCAAGACCTGCCACGCCACCGGCCCTTCCAGCTTTGCCATCTGTTGCAGCTGGTATAGTACATTTCCTTTTTGACGACTCTTTAACATCTCTTGAACCATCCTTTAACTATGTTTTGTTTTGCAGCTATCGTTCCGGCTCCGGTCCCTCTTGAGTCTCGTGTCCTTTGACCGACGGACCCTTTCTTGAAACGTCCATCTTCAAAGGGTGCCGTGATGAGTTTGGGCATGCTGAGCGGGTATATCGAAGAGCTTAACGCGGACGCTCTCCCCTCTGCCGCAGATTTCACTGTGGAAGTTAACCCAATGTTGGCGGCGCTCGTAAACTTTCACAACGAAGGTGTCGTCGAATCTTGGGTTAACCACTGCAGGGAGATCGAGGCCTGCCTACATCGGCTGGAGTCGACGCGTCCTTCTCCTGAAGTTTTGGCCATAAGCACCCAACGGACAGCTTGGCTCGAGCAAAGCACTTCATATTTCCGCCATTTGGAGCAAGAAGCAGCTTTACGGTTGAAGGAACGTCAGGAATCTTCAAGCGCAACTACTCGCCTGCGCGGTGAAGTTAGGACGAATGCTGCTGAGGTGAAAGCCATCTTTGAAGGCCTTCTGGAGCGTATTTCTAATGGGCTAGCACTGAAGCGGAAGCTTGATGCTGCCAAGCGTGATGCCCGAGGCCATGAAGCAGCTCAGCAGGTCGTTGAGGAACAGCTTGCATCCTTTATGCAGCAGCGGGCTCGAGTAGAGGACGAACTGGCGGTGGTAGCCGATCGGGAAAAGGAATGGAAGGAAGTGTGCGAACAACTGACAAAGCTACTTAATAAGCTTCCTTCTCAGTAACTCTCCTTGTATCGTTTGTACTTGTAAATAAAAAATGTATATGTATATTTTTTATTCTTTAGCAAAATGTATCCTGTACCCAATCAAGTCTATGAATAAAAGATACACATTTTTTGTAACGTCTTGTGTCATTTCTCCGCCCTTTTCTTTCTTTTGTTATCAGCAAGCCACCTTAGTAACCATGGTTGACGGATAATAGAGCACGCATCTTGGCTTTCTTAAGAGTCAGCGATGGCTTAGGCCGCAGGTTCAGATCTGCTGCCTAAGACTTTTCAACTCCATGAGCCGTGAGGGTCTCATAGAGACTTTTCTCCCTACGGATCGAGAGGATCTCGTAGGTGGGTTTTTCTCCTTAGGAATTGTGAGGATTCCTAAGTGTGGTTTTCTCTTATAAGTCGTAAGGATCCTATAAGAGAATTTTCCCTCTTACGAGTCGAGAGGACTCGTAAGCGGTTGTTTCCCTCCTTGTCGAAACTCGACCTTGGAGAGTGAGACCCGTGAATAGTATGCAAGAGACCATTTTGGATTGACTTGCAGGGTCCCATTGTTCAGGAAGCAAGTTTTTTAGTCCCTGCTGCCTGAGGCTTCATCTTGCAAGTTGAGACGAATCGGGAATTTTCCCGCGGAGACGCTAGTTTCTCTGCGAGCCGACGTGAATCAGGAGGCTCTCGTTAAGGAGTGTTTGTATCCGTGAGTCGAGGAATTTGCTAGGGATTATTTGTTTCCCAAGCGCCAAGGATTATTTGTTTCCTTGGGGTTTGAAACGAGTCGAGAATTTCCCACGGAGGCACTGGTGGCTCTGCGAGTCGACGCGGATCAGGAGGTTCTCGTCAAGGAGTGTTTGTATCCGTGAGTCGAGGACTTTGCTAGGGATTATTTGTTTCCCAAGCGCCAAGGATTATTTGTTTCCTTGGGGTTTGAAACGAGTCGAGGATTTCCCACGGAGGCACTGGTGGCTCTGCGAGTCGACGCGGATCAGGAGGCTCTCGTCAAGGAGTGTTTGTATCCGTGAGTCGAGGAGTTTGCTAGGGATTACTTGTTTCCCTAGAGCCAAGGATTATTTGTTTCCTTGGGGTTTGAAACGAGTTAAGAATTTCCCACGGAGGCACTGGTTGCTCTGCGAGTCGACGCGGATCAGGAGGCTCTCGTCAAGGAGTGTTTGTATCCGTGAGTCGAGGAGTTTGCTAGGGATTATTTGTTTCCCAAGCGCCAAGGATTATTTGTTTCCTTGGGGTTTGAAACGAGTCGAGGATTTCCCACGGAGGCACTGGTGGCTCTGCGAGTCGACGCAGATCAGGAGGCTCTCTTCAAGGAGTGTTTGTATCCGTGAGTCGAGGAGTTTGCTAGGGATTATTGTTTCCCTAGCGCCAAGTATCATTTGTTTCCTTGGGGTTTGAAACGAGTCGAGAATTTCCCACGGAGGCACTGGTTGCTCTACGAGTCAACGCGGATCAGGTGGCTCTCGTCAAGGAGTGTTTGTATCCGTGAGTCGAGGAGTTTGCTAGGGATTATTTGTTTCCCAAGCGCCAAGGATTATTTGTTTCCTTGGGGTTTGAAACGAGTTGAGGATTTCCCACGGAGGCACCGGTTGCTCTGCGAGTCGACGCGGATCAGGAGGCTCTCGTCAAGGAGTGTTTGTATCCGTGAGTCGAGGAGTTTGCTAGGGATTATTTGTTTCCCAAGCGCTAAGGATTATTTGTTTCCTTGGGGTTTGAAACGAGTCGAGGATTTCCCACGGAGGCACTGGTTGCTCTGCGAGTCGACGCGGATCAGGAGACTCTCGTCAAGGAGTGTTTGTATCCGTGAGTCGAGGATTTTGCTAGGGATTATTTGTTTCCCAAGCGCCAAGGATTATTTGTTTCCTTGGGGTTTGAAACGAGTCGAGGATTTCCCACGGAGGCACTGGTTGCTCTGCGAGTCGACGCGGATCAGGAGGCTCTCGTCAAGGAGTGTTTGTATCCGTGAGTTGAGGAGTTTGCTAGGGATTATTTGTTTCCCAAGCACCAAGGATTATTTGTTTCCTTGGGGTTTGAAACGAGTCGAGGATTTCCTACGGAGGCACTGGTGGCTCTGCGAGTCGACGCGGATCAGGAGGCTCTCTTCATGGAGTGTTTGTATCCGTGAGTCGAGGAGTTTGCTAGGGATTATTTGTTTCCCTAGCGCCAAGGATCATTTGTTTCTTTGGGGTTTGAAACGAGTCGAGAATTTCCCACGGAGGCACTGGTTGCACTGCGAGTCGACGCGGATCAGGAGGTTCTCGTCAAGGAGTGTTTGTATCCGTGAGTCGAGGAGTTTGCTAGGGATTATTTGTTTCCTAAGCGCCAATGATTATTTGTTTCCTTGGGGTTTGAAACGGGTCGAGGATTTCCCACGGAGGCACTGGTTGCTCTGCGAGTCGACGCGGATCAGGAGGCTCTCGTCAAGGAGTGTTTGTATCCGTGAGTCGAGGAGTTTGCTAGGGATTATTTGTTTCCCAAGCGCCAAGGATTATTTGTTTCCTTGGGGTTTGAAACGAGTCGAGGATTTCCCACGGAGGCACTGCTGGCTTTGCGAGTCGACGCGGATCAGGAGGCTCTCGTCAGGGAGTGTTTGTATCCATGAGTCGAGGAGTTTGCTAGGGATTATTTGTTTCCTAAGCGCCAAGGATTATTTGTTTCCTTGGGGTTTGAAACGAGTCGAGGATTTCCCACGGAGGCACTGGTTGCTCTGCGAGTCGACGCGGATCAGGAGACTCTCATCAAGGAGTGTTTGTATCCGTGAGTCGAGGAGTTTGCTAGGGATTATTTGTTTCCCAAGCGCCAAGGATTATTTGTTTTCTTGGGGTTTGAAACGAGTCGAGGATTTCCCACGGAGGCACTGGTTGCTCTGCGAGTCGACGTAGATCAGGAAGCTCTCGTTAAGGAGTGTTTGTATCCGTGAGTCGAGGAGTTTGCTAGGGATTATTTTTTTCCCAAGCGCCAAGGATTATTTGTTTTCTTGGGGTTTGAAACGAGTCGAGGATTTCCCACGGAGGCACTGGTGGCTCTGCGAGTCGACGCGGATCAGGAGGCTCTCGTCAAGGAGTGTTTGTATCCGTGAGTCGAGGAATTTGCTGAAGACACTGGTTTCTCCAGAGTTGGACTGAACCGTCAAGATTTGGCTTCGTCTTCTGGCGGAGCCTGTTAGGAAGGTATAGTTCTCTCTTTGTTTACGCCCTTGGATTGTATACAGGGATCGATGTGATCTTAACTGTAGGGCCAAAGTTTTATCATTTCTTCTTTTTTTTATTTCCGCGATGCTCTATCATTTCAGCTTTTATATCGCGAAGGTCGCGATTGCCCAATCATTTCGGCTATTTTTTGCGGTGCCCAATCATTTCGGCTATTTATTTTATTCTTACTCGCTGCTTTTTATTGCGAGTTGCCCAATCATTTCGGCTATTTTGCATGCATACATTTTTACTTGCTGCTTTTTATTTCAAGTTGCCCTATCATTTTGGCTATTTCGTATGCATGTGCGGCCTATTGGCTTTTTGCTGTAAGCCGATTTCGGCATCAGCACCGCTACAACTGGGATATTGCCAGGAGCGAATCATCATTTGCCTCCATCGATGTCAAACAAAGGTGGCTTAGCGAACAGGGTTAAGGCGCTGTCAACTAAGGCTTTTAACTTCATGAGCCGTAAGGGTCTCACAAAGGTATTTCTCCCTACAAGTCGTGAGGATTTTGTAGGTGTATTTTCTCCTTAAGAATCGTGAGGATTCCTAAGTGTATGTTCCTCTGTAAATCGTAAGGATTCTACAGGAGGGTTTTCTCCTTGTAAATCGAGAGGATTTACAAGGGTTATTCACCGTGCGAACATATCCCTAGCCTCGGATGGGACTTAGTTAGGGAAATGTTTATTCACGCCCGTGGATTGTATACAAGGGCCAATATTGGACCACTTGTAGGGCAATGTCGAAACTTGTGGGGGTTGCTTAAGCACAGGTTTAGGTCTCTGTAACTTAAGACTTTCAAATCTTATGAGCCGTGAGCGTCCCATAAGAGAGTTCTCCTTACGAGTCGTGAGGATCTCGCAAGTGTATTTTCTCCTTAGGAATCGTGGGGATTCCTAAGTGTGCTGCTCCCTTGTGAGTCGTAAGGGTCTCACGTGGGTGGTTTCTCCTTACAAGGTCGAGAGGACCCTATAAGTGTCTTTTAACGAGGTTGCGCCCTTTCTGGTTTTCACAAACACTCGCCGGTAGCCCTGCTGTTTTTACTTACGGAGCCCTTTCGGGTTTTCATCCGTGCCCATTTTGCTTATGGACATACCGTTTTTTTTTATTCTCTTTTTTTTTATAAATTTTTTTTTTACGAGGCCGCGCCCTTTTGGGTTTTCACGAACACTCGCCGGTAGCCCTGCTGTTTTTACTCACGGAGCCCTTTCGGGTTTTCATCCGTGCCCCTTTTGCTTATGGACATACCTTTTTTTTTATTCTCTTTTTTTTATATTATTTTTTTTAACGAGGCCGCGCCCTTTCGGGTTTTCACGAACACTCGCCGGTTGCCCTGCTGTTTTTACTCACGGAGCCTTTTCGGGTTTTCATCCGTGCCCTTTTTGCTTATGGACATACCGTTTTTTAATTCTATTTTTATATGTTTTTTTTATATATCGTCAGCCTAAAGATGCTGCGGTAGTAGTTTACTGACGTTTCGGTCCGCTATTAGTTTAAGGACGTTTCGGTCCGACTTTGAGAAGGCTGGCTACTGCTGATAGAGTTTGAGCTTAAGAAGATAGCAAGCGGACATAGTCGTCGTCATCTACCATTGACCTAGGCTGTGGCTCATTAAGCATAGTATTTCTTTAGGAAGCGACCGTTTATTGGCCTGAAAGGCCTTTCACCGTGCATGTCCATGAGTAGATAGGCCCCACCCTGATAGGCCTTATTTATGATGTATGGGCCTTCATAGTTTGGCTCGAATTTTCCTCGCTTGGTGCGATTGGGAATCATAGGCCTTTTGACCACTAGCACAAGTTCGCCTTGGCGGAATGTCCTCGGTCGAGTCAATCTTTCATATGAGCGCGTCATCTTTACTTTGTAAGCTTCTAGATTTTGTTGCGCTATGAGCCGGGTTTCATCAAGGGCGTCAAGTTCCTCAAGACGAAGGTGAGCATTTTCTTCGTCCGTCAGCTCGTAGTGGACTGCCACTCGTAGAGAGGGTAATTCTATCTCGAGAGGGAGTACTGCTTCTGTACCGAATACCAACGCATATGGCGTTGCATTTGTGGCCGTTTTAAACGTAGTTCAATACGCCCAGAGAGCTTCTTGCAGTCTTTCATGCCAGTCTTTCTTATTCCGTGACACCGTTTTCTTCATGATCTTCGTCAAGGTCTTGTTGAAGGCCTCAGCTAGACCGTTAGCTCGCGGATTATAAACCGAGGAATATCTCCAGTCTATATTGTGCTGTTGCGCGAAGCGGCTGATCTTGTGGCTTCTGTAGGCAGGCCCGTTATCGGAGATGATCCGTCTCGGTGTCCCAAACCGATATATGATGTGCGTCTTGAAGAAATGGAGGATATTCTCTGTCTTCACCTCCCTTAACGGTACTGCTTCTGCCCATTTGGAGAAGTAATCAGTCGTCGCCAGGATGAAACGATGTCCCCTAGACGATGCTGGTTCGATGGGGCCGACTATGTCAGTCCCCACATTTCGAATGGCCAGCTAGCCACTGTTGGATGTAATGGATTTGGATGTTGGTGGATGAAGTCCCCATGGATTTGGCATGAGTGGCATTGCTTCGCATATTCGAGGCAGTCCTGAATTATCGTGGGCCAGTAGTTGCCCATCTGTTTTATCTTCAACTTCATCTTTGGGCCCGCTTGGTGAGAACCGCAGAGTCCGTCATGAACTTCCTGGACGACCCTTCTCTCTTCGTCAGGTCCTAAGCATCTCAGCCACAGAGAATCAAATGACCTCTTGTACAGAGTATCGTTGACGAAGGCGAAAGACAGAGCTCGTTTTATGAGCTGGTGTCTTGTGGACGCTTCTTCAGGCATTCGGTGGGACTTGAAGTAATCTATGAAGATTTCTCTCCAATCCTCGGTATTTTCCCAATCTTTTACTTGCAGGGTTGTCTGCTCGTTCGCTCCTTTTTCTTCGGATGATTCCGGAGATATTTCTGCTGGGGCAAGCACTCGACGGCTTTGCACCACGATTCTAACGTCATCGAGGTTCTCGTCAGCCAGTTCTTTAGCAAGTTTGGCCAATGCGTCCGCTTTGCTATTTTCCACGCGCGGTATGTTCTCCAAAGTATAAGAGGGAATTTGGGCCAACAATTGTTGCACCTTTTTACCGTATTTCACCAATTCCGGTTTGCACGTTTGGTAGTCGCCGTTTACTTGACTAACGACCAGTTGAGAATCCCCGTATATGAGGAGGTTTTCAATTCCCATGTCAATGGCGATCTCGAGGCCCGCTATCAGAGCTTCGTATTCGGCTTCATTGTTTGTCCTTGGCTCTGTTAAGGAGAAAGCAAAGCGCATAATCCCTCCTTGTGGAGTTACGAAGATGAGGCCTACTCCCGATTTGATTATAGGGGTACATTGTTTGCGCTTCTTCATGGAAGATGAGCCATCGAAATAAAGCTCCCATCGGGTATCATCACCGTTGACCGCATCAAACGCATGTTCGTCTGGAAGATCGCGGTTTAAAGGGGAGTCGGCTGGTATCGGGTGCTCAGCGAGGAAGTCGGCGATGGCCTGGACTTTCACTGCCTTGAGAGGTTGATACGTTATCGAGAACTCCATCAAGAGCAGGGCCTATTTAGCGAGTCGACCTGTCAATATGGCCTTTGACATTAGATATTTGAGAGGGTCCACCTTCGAAATGAGACGGACTTCATGTGCTAATGCGTAATGTCTGAGCTTTGTTATCGCGAAGATCAACGCCAGGCAGTGTTTTTCAATAGGGGAGTAGTTGCTTTCTGCCCCCAGCAGAACTCGACTTAAGTAGTAGAGTGCCCTTTCTTTCCCTTGATCGTTCTCTTATGCCCATAATGCGCCTAAGGAACCTTCGAGGGCGGTTGTATAAAGAATGAAGGGTTTTCCCTTGACCGGAGCAGCCAACACCGGCGGGTTCTGCAAGTATTGCTTGATCTCGTCTAGTGCGCTTTGGCATTTTTGTTCCCAGACAAATGGGGTTCCCTTCTTCATCAGGTGGCTATAGGGACGGCACTTGCCTGAAAGGTTGGCTATAAATCGCCGTATGTATGCGAGCTTCCCTTGGAGAGATCGCAACTGTTTGAGAGTTCTCGGCGGAGGCATTTCCATGATCTCTTTGATCTTTGATGGATCTATTTCAATACCTCGGTGTCGAGCAATGAATCCCAGGAATTTTCCCGAGGAAACTCCGAATGCACACTGGAGCGGGTTCATCTTCAAGTTGAATTGCCGAAGGCGTTGAAATACAGTCTTCAAATGCTCGAGATGTTCTTCGTATGATTTGCTTTTAACCACGAGATCGTCGATATAGCATTCGACGATTTCGTGTATAAGGTCATCGAAGAGCTTTTGCATGGCCCTTTGATAAGTGGCACCGGCATTCTTTAAACCGAAGGGCATCACCTTGTAGCAGAATATACCCAGAGGAGTCCTGAAAGCGGTATGCTTCTGGTCTTCGGGATGCATCTTTATCTGGTTATACCCCGACGAGCCGTCCATGAAGGAGAAAACCTCATGAGTGGACGTGTTGTCTATCATCAGTTTGGTGACTGGCACTAGGAAATCGTCCTTCGGGCAAGCTTTATTTAGATCCCGGAAGTCTACGCATATGCGCACTGTCCCATTTTTCTTCATCACCGGGACGATGTTGGCGATCCATTCAGGGTATTGAACTTCCTGGATAAAGCCAGAGTCGATTAACTTCTTGACCTCGGCATTGATATTCATCTCAAGCTCGAGCCGCATTCTTCTCGGCGCCTGTTTGACTGGCTTGACGTCCGGAAATATTGCCAACCTATGCACAGCAATTTCTGGATCTAATCCCGGTATCTCGGAATAGTTCCACGCGAAGCAATCTTTATGCTGTAGAAGCACGTTCTTTAACACAGCCACCCTTTCTTCAGATAGCAGCTCGCTGACAAATGTCGGTCGCGGATCATCTGCCGATCCTAACTCAATCTTCTTGAGGTTATCTGCAGTAGTATGTATGCCATCTTCCAGTTCTTTTGGCACTGGTGGGAATTCTGAGATCACCTCATCGTTGCTGTTTTCGAAGCACCAAGGAAGGTTATCTATATTCTCGGGCCCTTCTTTTGATAGCGTTATCACGTGACAAGTGCGGATTCACTTCCAATCCCAATGCGGAACTGGTCTTTCTTTCGTGGCCTTAGGCTCGTGCTTTTGTGGTGGCGCTACCCTCCAGTTGTCAGACAGAGCGAACTTGCCAAGCTGATACTGATCTTCGACCCAATTCTTGAAGGTGAAGCAATCTTCAAGAGGATGCCCTATTACTCGATGGTAAGAGCAATAGTCCGGGTGTGAAACTTCGCCCGCTTGTTCGGGGTGTTTAGACTCTGGCAATGTAAGCATTTGATGTTTTAGAGCAAGATCAAGTATCTTCTTCGTCTTGTCCCGAGGAAACGAGTACGCTCGACCCATTTTCTTCATGAGGGATAGATCAATAACGCTCGACTCCCGTTTGCGAGGCTTCTTAGCCCTGCTTTATTGTTGTTGAGCGCTTTTTTGGCCTTTCGACTTATTTCTGCTTTTGCGCCGAGCCTTCTTTATAATAGGTTGACAAGGAGCGGCATTTTCATCCTTCACGGCCTTTTGGAGAAGGCGTTGCGTCTTGGCTTTCTCGTAGATGGTCGTCTCGCGGTTGTGATCATCCCGTACTTTTTGACCAGCTTTCCTTATAAGCTTATCCATTTGTTCTTCGAACGACGGAATGGACTCTTTTGCATCTGGAACTTTCATTGTCTCAGGATTAGCGTCTTCCCATTGAGCATCCGCTTCCTCATCGAAGTCATACATGACGTAGCAGCCGGGTGGTAACTCTCGTTTCTTTGACCGGACGTATCCAAGCCCAATTGTTTCCATTCTACCATTAGGCAGTTTGCGTTGAGTCCCGGGAACGTTCCAGACTTTGTCATAGAACTTGGCTTTCCAAACGGTCTGCTTGAAGGATATCCCCTGGCATTTCAGCAGCTTTTTTAAACCCTCTGTATAATATCTGGGAAGACGGATAGGCTGAAGCCTGTCGAGCGTAGGATCCGCGCCATGCCAGATTTCTTTTTCTACCTGGGTTTCTTCAGAGCGGTAGAACAGAATTGCTTTCTCGCTTTCTCGCCCGGGAGGGATATAGAATGTCCGCAACTCTTCTACACTGTAAATATTAAGTGCATCCAGTTCTTTATGGTGTTTAAGCGGCACTATGGCGACTTGTAGACTTTGCTCTTCGTCAGCGGACGTTTGTATTGAAGGTCGAGCAGAGAATACAGCATGGACTTCATCTTCCGAGTCGCTACCAAAGATCAACGTAGGAGCGGACGATCCTGGCTTGTTGTGTTGGGGCGGACCCGAATACACTATCTCCTCTTCCTCCTCGGTATCATTGCCGAAGACAGGGATGGTGGCGTTAGCTTTATTCTTCGGTTTGTGACACTTCTCCGTATCTTCGAAATCCGGTAAGAAATATTTGGCATCTTCGTATTTGCGGACCTCGTTCACGGAGAACAGGTTCAGTTCTCCCGTCACGGTATACTCGAAACCATCCTTAAAATACTTCATACACTGATGTTGTGTAGAAGGGATGATGTTGTACTCGTGTAACCATGGCCGGCCGGGCAAAGCGTTGTAGCATGTCTTGGCGTCTATGACGTGGAACTTAACGTCCGTGACGAGTAGCCCGAAGCATAACGTCAGTATCACAGACCCAAGAGTTCTTGATGACTGGGAGTCAAACCCGGAGATGGTGATCTTGTCACGAGCAAGGTGCTGGACGCTCATGCAGATTTCTTTTAACACCCGCACGTTGAGGAGATTAACGGAGGACCCGTTATCGATCAGGATTTTTCCTATCTTTATATCATGGCAGTATCCCAAGACATAGAGAGGGCGATTGTGTTCGCACGTCCCAAGTAGAAGGTCTTCATCGCCAAAAGTAACATCGGCCGTGTGCACTTCCTCCAATTCATCCTTCATCTTTTCCTCGGCCAGGCATGCTTGGAATTGTTCTGGGTCTTGGAGCGCCTTAATTAACGAATCTCTCGCCTCTTTTGATAGCAAAAGGGCGTCAAAAATGCTGAGTTATGAGGGCAGCTTTCTCAGATGTGCTAAGACGTTGTAATCCACCTTATTCTTCTTCGGCGGGTTGTTGGCGTTTAGCTCTTCCAGAACTTGGCCATCTAAGACGATATCTTCAGAGACCTTTTCTTTCCCTTTATCTTTCCTGCTTGAGGGTCCGAGGTTCTTTTCAGGCAGCGTCCGATTCCGCAGCCAAATATTTTCACAGACCTTCGGCTCTTCTTCTTTTCCCGAAGTGGATTCTTTAAAGAGAGGGGCAAGTTCTAGCTCCTCATCAGAATCGCTTCCGAATGTAGGCACCGGTGACCCGCCAGTGTTAACCATGCGACAATCGCCGGTAGTTCTTTCAAGCTCTCCGGTTGTATTTCTTTGCTCCCGACGAGTTTTACGCTTTTCCCGCTTAAAGCATTGTCGATGAGCAATGTATCCTTGCCACCATCTATCGAAAGCTCTGCACTCTTGGGTGGGGTGCGAAACCTTCTGATGATATAAGCAATAGGACGGGTGCATTTCTATTTCATTGGTGATGCTTCCTTCAGAGTATGGTAGCTTCATACCAATTGATATGGCCTTAGCAAACTTTTTCCGCATCTTGAATTGGCTTTTGTCAACGGTGGAGGCATTTTGCTCCAGTGGGATCATCTCAGCTCTTTCATCAAGTCGCTGGCGCTTGGCCCTTTTAAATATAGCCGTCTCGCGTTCTCGATCAGCTTTACTTTTCAATCGAGCTTCGTTAAGGAACGCTGTCAACCATTTCATCTGATAGTTCCGGGAATTTTGGTTCAATATTTGCCCCCAGCGCTTCGGTACAAGGAGTTTCCTCATCACCCACGAACGAATGGGAAATCACATGACAGCTCGCCACGCATTCTTCAGATTCATCTGACGAACTTTCTCCCTCACCTTCCTCTTGAAAGACGTGATTGAGGAACTCTTGGAGTGTAATGGGAGTCCGTGCCTTCTGGTTGTACTCCTCCAGCGCGGTTAATTTGTTTTTGCAAGTCTGTGCGCTTGTCGCCAGGGCTTCACGGGCTTATTTGACTTCTTTTTCTTCTTCTTCGAAGATTTTGATGGCTGGTTGCGAGTGTTTGAGCCACCACCATCGGTCTTTGGAGTTGTACGCGGCTTCAACATCCCCTCAATGACCTGCGGATCCAACGGGTTCTTCCACTTGATTGCTGGACATGTCTGAAGATTGTTTAGCATCATCTTTGTCTTGGCCGATAATACAACCTCCCAAGGAGCTTCTTCAACGACGGAGCATGTTTCCCCCCGGTGTATTCGTCCCCTTAGAGGTGTGGGGCTGCGGGGGGATTTACCTTCCATTTGTCAGATAACGCGAACTTGCCCTGTCGGTACTGGTTTTCAAGCTAATTCTTTCAAACGTAGCAATCTTTCGATCGGATGGCCTAGTACTCGATGATAAGGACAGTAGTTGGGCTTGTTGACTTCACTTGGTTGCAACGGACGTTTTGGATCCGGCAGATTTATGAGTCTGTTGCGCAACGCGGCTCGAATAACCTCCTCGTTTTATCGCGGGGGAAAGGAATAAGGACGTCCCATCCTATCTTCAAGGGGTACGTACGGGCGCATATTATTTTGACGAGCAACCGGCTTCGAGTCGCTCGGTTGTTGTTGAGCATTAGCGACGACGATCGCTTTTCCCTTCCCTTTGTCATTTCGGGAGTCCGGCCTTGGAGGGGGGGTTTATGGCCTATCTGATCCATCTACGCTAGTTTGTCAATCAAGGCTGGAAGGTAGTTGGCTTGAAAAACATCATAAATTGTGAGATGGTCACTTGCGGATCAAGGGTTCCCACAAACATACCCACCGCGGGAGCTTCTTCCAATGCGCTGCTCGCACTTCGACCATAAGTTCCGCCATCGTATAGCGTACTGAACCCACGTCTCGCCTGGCTTTACCCTGGCGTTAATCAGTGCTGTCATCGGGGTACGTTCACCGGCACTTGCAAAACGCTGAGTAAACAGTAGCTCCATCTCCGCGAAGGTTTTGATAGAGTCGTTCGAGAGTTCAGAGTACCACTCGAACGTCGTATCTGATAAACTTCCAACAAACTGGCGAAGCAAAAGCTTGTCATCACCGCCGGTGTTGCCGCAAAGTGCCCTGAACTGGGCAACATGTTGATGAGGGTTGCCCGTCCCTTTGTAGACATGGAACTTGGGAATCGTATAACCTGGTGGGTACTTGATTTGATCGTACCAACTTGGATATGGCCGCCCCATTTTTTACGACCTGGCCGGCTGCTTCGGTCGCATGATGAACCCGTATTTGTTGGGGCGATGTATTCATCCAAATCAGCTTTGGAGATTGTATCCTCTTTAGCCGTCGACAGAGATGGTGGAGGATTTGATGTCTCTCCCCTATCGTCTCCAAGGACGATCGGGGGCTCTTCAGCCGGGGGATCTTGTTGTATCATCATCCCTATCATGTCCTGGAAGAGGAGGCCCATACGCTGTATGTTGGCTGCTTGTTCAGCAGCATCTTTGTCCTTCTTCTCCAATATCCGACGAATGAATTCGGCGTCGGTTTCTTCCTCCTGGCGCTCATCTGAGGACGTTTCAGGGTTCTCTTTTGGCCCTGTAAGTGCGGCCATAGCGTTCATCATCTCCTGGAGCTTCTGTTGCTGCTCCTGAGCCTTGGTCACTGACCGTGTAAGCGGTCTATGACCCGTGAATGCACGGCTGTCTTTTTTTCCCGATGCCATGTAAACCGTATGAACTGTTATGCCCCCTGACTTGGGGCGTTTAGGTTCACCATTTTTTAACTTTTGCCGCTGACGCGGGAGTTTTCTCTGGCCTCCTTCTTTTGTGGGCCGTTGAGGTTGAAGGAACCGTTGAAGTGGGCATCCTAGCAGCTGCTGTCCCCTGCTGTTTAATGGGACGGTCCTTGTCTTTTTTCACCTTCGCCTTTTTCTGGCGACGAGAGTGACCTGGGTCAATCACGGAGTCTTGAACCCTCCGCCAAACTTTATAAATTTTTGAAGACAGCCGTTGAGGGGGCTGTTCTTGCTTTGTTTCCGGATCTCTCCATAGGTGGAGGGGATCTTTTCAATGTAGCGGTTGGAGAGTTCTTACGTACCCTCCTCAGCAGTTCAAAGCTGTTCCCAGTTGTAACAGCAGCGTTGACTTCCACCACTGGAGCGGTGGAGTTAGCCCTGAGGGGGAGTTGCCCCTGCCTTTCTCACTCGTTGCCAATGGCGACGTCGAGCACGACGAGCCGTTGGGACTGGATCGGAGATTGAGACATCTTCTTTTTGCCCCCTGTCTGAATGAGGCGCCGCCGGTGTTAACCTCTTAAAGACTGAAGTTTTCTTTTGAGGGGTGATATTCAACCTGTCGAAGACGGATTCTCGAGCAGGGACAGGAGCAGGAATCGTCAGTCTTGAAAAGACTGACTCTTTGACAGGGGAAGCCGCCTTGACGACTTCTGGAGCAGCAGTCATTGCCTTCCTTAGGACAGCCAGTTTAGAATCCTGATCCAGCCTGGCAAAAACCGAGGCTGTTGGTTTGGTGGTGGATGACCCATTGACAGGGGCCGTTGTGGCAGTGAGCCGGGCGAAGGCCGACTTCTTGTTCACTTCAAGTGCAGGGTATTGGCATAGAGAAGCTTGTAGGTGGGACCATGGTCCCGAAGAACAGGCCAGGTGGTGGCTTGGGTCACCTGGTCTACCGGGTAGAGCGAGGAAGGAAGCCGCTTGGGGCCCCATATGCTGCACCTCCCGGTGAGGTGGAGCGTCCGTTGCAGTGGCATTTCGAGCAGTTGGTGTAGTTAAATGCCATTGAATCTTGAGTTCTGCGCCAGGAAAAAGACCAAATCTTAGTAACTTGAAATCCGAAGGCAACCATTAACAAACCGCGATTGGTTCGCGAAGACGACACACGAAGTGTGGAGTGGAAAGAGGAAAAGGTCCCACCGGGTGTGCCAGAATCTGTTTCCCCCTTCGAACGGCGGCGCACAGGACCGCGATGTCCTGACGCTGGGGGTTCGGGGCAGATGCTATTTGGTTTTATCCGTCCACCTCTCCGAAGATGCCAAATTGATTTATGGCACCGTGTATCGGAGGTTTAGACGGATGCGGCCGATGTAGCAGACTTCGTCAGATTCCCCCTCGCTCGAGGGGTTTTTTGATTGTGGGCACGCTCTTCCCTGCAGGCGTAAGCCCCTGCAGTTAATTACGCTACCGCATCGCGGTAACAACTTTCTCCTTCTCAACAACTTTCTCCTTCTCCAGAATTTCACTTCGTTGTCGTGTGTGTTTGTTTTGTTTGTGGTTGCCCGTGGATTGTATACGGAGACTGAGTAATGCCGTCACCCGTAGGACGTGGATTAGTCCAAATCCGTATTTACTTAGATTTGGGTTTGGTGTTTTTAGTTTAAGGATGCATTAGTCGCGTTGTGGGTAAGATCAACTTAAACGTTCGTTAAGGATACGATAGTCCTGTTTGAGACTAAGATCAACTTAACGTGATAATCCATTTAATATCTGGCCATCGGGACTCGTCACCTCTCTAACGTCGTTGAAGGATTACAACGGCAGATGTCAGAGGAGTTCGGAGATGTACCCTTGAACCAAGGTTGATTTGGGGTTTTATAGTCCGTTTGAATGTTTAAGGATACATTAACCGTGTTTGGGGCTAAGATCAACTTAAACGGGATCGTTTAGATCCGGCAAAGGAGCATTTGGAGGCTCTATTGTTCCAGTTTTAAGGACGTAGTGGTCCATCATTAGTTTAAGGACGTTTCGGTCCATTATTAGTTTAAGGACGTTGCGGTCCATTATTAGTTTAAGGACGTTTCGGTCCAATATTAGTTTAAGGACGTTGCGGTCCATGAGTTTAAGGACCCCGCAGTCCATATTGATGTGTGGTCGTTGGGACCCGTCACCTCTCTGACGTCGTTGAAGGATTACAACGACAGTCGTCAGAGGGGTTCGGAGATGTACCTTCGAACCGGATATAAATTGATTTAAGAGAGCAATCTTGCTCAGTCAATTTAATTTAAGGACTTACGGCCAAAATTGGGCTAAGTCCAGTTGAAAATGTTCAACATTTTATTTGCTTTTGCATTGCATTTCTTTTTATTTTTATTTGGGCTTTGCCCGGAAAGGATGCAGAGCATCAATTTGTTTTGGGCTCTGCCCTTTATAAATGATGCAGAGCATCAATTTTATTTGGGCTCTGCCCTTTTATTGCTTTGCAATTTATTTTGGCCTGCTTGGTCTTTTTGATTTGGGCCTGGCCCTTTTAGGAAATGCATTGCATTTATCAGGCGCTTTGCGCCAATCAGAGAGCGCAAGCGCTTGTGATGACGACACGTGTCATGCAAGCGCGGTGTGCTGCGCTGCGCTTGCGCTGCTGACACGTAGCGCCCTCTGGTGAGTTGCGCCAATCACAGAGAGCAAATCTCTATTTCAAAAGCGCATAGCGCAATTGGTTCAGATGCTGACACATGGCGCTCTCTGGTGGCTTGCGCCAATCCAAGAGCGCAACAGTGCAGTATTGCAAGTGCAAGGCACTATGATTTAGGAATCTTTTAGATTCAATGAACAGAAGTGCAAAGCACTGTTAGATTTGTTGATCTAATTTAGATCAAAGAAAAAGATAAGTTTTTTCTCATCTTAAAGAACCAAAGGTTCATGAAAAAGTGCAAAGCACTATTTTTATTTTATTTATTCCTTTATTTAGTTATGTTTAAAGATCAATGATCTTGTTTTTAGATCACTGATCTGTTTTTAAGAGAATTTTCTCTTCTTTCAAAAGTTTTTACCTTCTGTTATTCTTGAGGAGTTCTCGAGAGTTCTCTTCTCTTTTTTTTTTAGAAAGATCTTCCTCCCTCTTGAATTGAGGTCTGGGGACCTTTTTATAGTGCCCATAAATTAGTTAAATTTGTTAAAGAGATCTTCCTCTGAGTGATTCAGGGAATTTTCCCCACCGTTGGATCTTTGATCCACGGGCTTCTGTTTTACAGAAGAAAATCTTCTTGTTTTAACAAGAACAGAAAGATTTCTTTAAAATCTTAATTCTGTTTGGCGCAAATGCCCCAGCGCGTGACACGTGTCACGCAGCGCACAGCGCAGCGCAACTGTGCTTGCGCAACTGCGCAGATACGTGTCGCGCAGCGCATCGCTTGCGCGGCTGTATTTGCGCAGTTATGCTTGCGCAACTGCGCAGACACGTGTCGCGCAGCGCTTGCGCAACTGCGCAGACACGTGTCGCGCAGCGCAGCGCCTGTGCAACTGAAACGTTGCTTCCTTTACTTTTATTTTTAAAGAGCTTTGCTCTGATTGGACGCACTGCTTTAGGCACTGTGCTGCCGTATCAGCTTTTGACACGTGGCGCATTGTGCGCAGCGCACGGGATTTGAAGCGTTGCTTCAAAATTTTGAATTTTTGAAATTCAAACAGAGCCTTGCTCTAATTGGGGAAACAAACCCTACAAGTCTTTTCTTTACAAATTTTATATCCGTTTCAAATTATAACGACAAACAATCAACCATTCTTTTATCAACTCGTCTAAAGCAAGAAAATAGTTCGCGTTTCCCTGCGGACGGCCCGTACTCATCGCGGCTAGCTACTAGCAACACCGTCTTAATTGCGGTTATTTATGAACACACTTTTTCATCAGACCAATCAGGTATCCATCTTCTAGAGGATATTCCATATAAATACGGAATACAACCCGGTATATGTATCGAGATACATATACGCGTATTCGTATAAAAATAAGAATAGCCAAGAGAGAAAATGAATAGTGGACAATAATACTAGAATACATATACTAAATATATATATATATATATATATATATATAAATTATTAAATCAAAACTTGATTTAATAATACGGCATAATCTTAAGCCGCTAGTATTATCAACTGTCCAATTAAAGTCCTTGTAATCTGTATACATGTTTAATCGGACACCTATATATACCAACATATGTCATCTATATCATATCGCCTGAACCGGAAAAACTCTCCGTGTGGGACTCTAAAGACTCGTCAATACGCTGGCAGTGGGTTTAACCACAAGCACGTCAGCGGCACTAACTGTACGTAACGGCTACCCAGGTATTGAGCGAAAGGAAGGCCGACGAGCAAACTCATCCATACCCCTACTAACCCTGTCTGTGACAATCTCCGTACAGTCCAGTCTGTTCGTCTAAGAGTATCACATATCGGGTCTAGGGGTGGATAAAGTCAGACCCTTAATAACGTGATATTTCATGTCGGTGTGAAGCCCATCACCCACTGAGAAACCACTGATCCAAATCGGTAATTCACGTCCACCTTGGCCAATAATTTCTGGTGATGGCCACCCGTGCACAGCGCGACATCAACCCCCAATACCGGGAGAGACGAATCCCGACGATTCGCTCACTGTCTCCATATGGCTTAAGATCTTACCCAAATAAAACATGTTTGCACGACTCCTTTGAGCCGTGGTAGGGTAGTAATCAAAGCACAGTGGGAACTCACACGAAACAAATGATGATCTCAGGTCGACAGACTAACGTGTACTCATGTCACCTGAGAACTGCTATCTGACAATAGGTATAATACCATCTAGCATGTTCCCGGCGAGTCCGTCCAGTATAACTCATAAACCAATGAGCACCTGTATACTATCTTAGGTGATTAACTGACACTAATGGCTTATAAGACCGGCCTCCACCCCTCGTCAGGGTCTTGAAAAGTATACACTAGTCTACTCCAGAGTATCGATGCCCAGTCTCGATACTTCCTCGACTAAGGACATTTAAGGATGTGCTTATGGACCACCCGGCTTCCACGTATATGATCTCCATCATAATGCTGATAGTCAAGCAAGAATCCTATGGGCTCTATCAACATGTAATAATGATCTGTAATACTATATAATGCATGTACATGATTATAGAGACAAACCAGATAGCATACTATCATCTTGAGTAAGACTGTTCTACCTGTATAGGTGCTCCCTCAATCATCGTAATCGCCTGCCTGCGATTACAATAATTACCTTGAAAGCACTATATCCAACAAATGTAATAGGCAAAAAGCCAATTGGTAAAACCCAAAATCTGAATGAAAGTGTAAAGGCTATATAAAGCCAAGCATATGATGAAATAAACATTTCATTCTTTTCCCAAAAAAGATTCTAAGGCTTTGGAGCCGTCGTATCTCTCTCTCTTCCTCTCTCTCCCTCTAAGTTTCTTCTTCCTCTCTTTGTCAAAAAAGAAATTATTATTAGATCTCAAGCCTGTTTCCCGCAGTAAGAGAGCAAAGCTCTGTTCAAAATTTGAACTGAGGAAGCGCCTCACATGCAAAGCACGAGAGCGATGGCGCCAAGAGCGTAAGCGCTAAGAGTCAAAGATTCTGAGGCAGCGCCTCATGTGCAAAGCACGAGAGCGCTCGCGCCAAGAGCGCCAGCGCCAAGAGTCAAAGACTCTGAGGCAGCACCCCACGTGCAAAGCACGAGAGCGCTAGCAACAAGAGCGCTGGCGCCAAAACTAAAAGTTCTCTGCCGTTGGATCTTCGATCCAATGGTGATTAAAAATCACCAAAACACCAGAATAAATTTTTTTTGAGGAAATATTCCTCAAATCTTTCCAAATAAGAAAGATTGTGCTCTGTAAATCAGAGCACTGTTGGATCAAAGATCCAGTGCTGATCAAACATCACCAAGATACAGAATAAATTCTGTATGGGAAAATATTTTCCCAATCTCGCTAGAAACAAGAAAGATATCTTCTGTAAAACAGAAGTCCTTGGATCAATGATCCAACGGTGGATAAAATCACCAAATCAATCAGAGATCTCTCAATGAGAGATTTCCTTAACTGATTCAACAAATCAGCCTCCCCTATATAAAGTGTTGGGCTATGGCAGCGCCCCGGCCATCAATTCAAGGCCAAATGAGGAACAAAAACTTTTCAAACTTGGCGCTACCATAACCAAATACCCGGATCGAACCATTAACCGTTAACTAGCAAACTGTAAAGGGGTTTCAAAGATTATACCGATCGATCTGTATCCTTCGGTCTTCAATCTCCGTCCTATGCTTGTCGCGGCTGTCCCGACGAAGTTCGCTCTCTGGTTTCGCTTGTCGAAGTGGCACCACGTCGAGGAATCTTTATACGGGCTCCCACTTCAAACCGAAGCAACTCAGACATGAAGTTTGCTAGCCGACATGTCCATGTGAACTAGAGAATGTGTGTGATAACTTTGTCTTAAACACTCAATGATTCTCAACTCATGAGATGGAATGAGTGGAGGTTTAAGAAGAAGCCATTGATGGGAAGATGGTGAGCTCAAGAGAAGAAAGAAGAGCTTGCTATTGTGTAGAATAAATTTTAAGAGCTAGAATGATATCTCAAGAGCAACCCTTCACTAGTGGCTGCCTTCTCTCTCTCCACCCATCAATTCACACAATAAACAAACATGAAAATGGTCATGGCATAAGAAAACACACCATGAGTCATTACCCATGCACATGCCACAGTTTAATGCTCTTCATGATGACTTGAGCTCACCATTTCCACCTAATTAAACATTTAAACCAAAATGTTTTAATCCATCAAAAAGATATGGCATCAACTAAAGTAAACTCGTGACGGATCACAAGAATACCCCTCACACTGTAAATACATACCTGCATCCGCATTCCGACTGAACACGAATGAAATGAGACTAAAGCAATCCAACAAATCTAATACTAGGATCTGGCTTAAACCAAAGCCTACTAGTATGATCCGTCGGATCATGATCCGTGCACAAGTGCACGTATATGATCGAAACCTGCCATAAAACCATACGGCCTCTACAACGTTTCGCCCGAACTTGGGAAACTTTCTGTGGGGGACTCTAAAGACTCATCAATATGCTGGCAGTGGGTTTAACCACAAGCACGTCAGTGGCACTAGCTGTACGTAACGGCTGCCTATGTATTGAGCGAAAGGGAAGCTGATGAGCGAACTCATCCTGAAACCCTACTGAGCCTATCTGTGACAATCTCCGTACATTCCGGTCTGTTCGTCTATGAGTATCGCATATCGGGCCTGGGGGGATGGTAAACATCAGACCCCCAATAGCGGTATAAGTCATGTCGGAGTATAGCCCAGAACACCTTGAGAAACTACTGGAATATCTACCAGTAAATCTCACTTGCCTTGGCCAAGAACTTTATGTAATGGCTCTCCAGACAAAACGCGATATCAACCCCCAATACCGAGAGAGACGAATCATGTCTAACCTCCACTGCCTCTAAGTGCTTCGGGACTGCACCCAACTACTACCTGTTTGCAAGACTCCTTTGACCCGTGGTAGGGTAGCAATCAAAGAACGGTGGGAACACACTTGAGGCAATGTAGCAGTGTCAAGTCAACGGACTAAGCTGTACTCATGTCACCTGGGAACTGCTCCTTACGATAGGTATAGTATGCCTCTGCGAGCCCGTCCGGTGTACTCATAATCCAATGAGCACCTGTATACTATTTTAGGTGAACAAATGACACCAATGGCTTGTGAGACCAGCCACCGCCCCTCGTCGGGGTCTCGATCTGTATACACTAGTCTACTCTCGGAGTGTCGATGCCCAGTCTCGAAACTCCCACGACTAGGGACACTTTAAGGATGTGCTTATAGACTACCCAACTCTCACGTATATGATCGCCATCATACTGCTGGTAGTCAAGAAAGAATCCTATGGGCTCTATCAACATGTAATAGTGATCTGTAATGTCACCTGAAGCATGTACATGATGATAAAGACAAACCAGATAGCATACTATCATCTCGAGTAAGATTGTTCTACCGGTATAGGTCCTCCCTCAATCATTGCAATCACGTGCCTGTGATCCAATAATTGACTTGAAGGCGCTATAGCCAACAATCTCCCACTTGCACTTAAGGATAATTATTGCGATGTCGCATACTCACAGCCCGTGTGATACCGAACACCCAACTCCTCTACTAATCGGTTTCACAAAGCTCGTTTGTAAAACTATTGCGTTCGAGAAATAACCTCAGTGAGTGGATCCGCTCTGATGATTCTTTCTATGTCTCTCTTTATCTCAAGTTCGCAGAGAAAGCCATCTCCCGAATTGAGCAATACTTGTCTTAGAATATGTCTGGATATCTGATAGGACCTAGTTCATAAATGAACTCCAAATCCAGCAAACTTCTTAGACTGTATCGTGAACTGAATTTAATTAGTATCCTGCGCCATACCTCCCTCGGTATCCGCTTGGACCATCTGTCCAAACTATTGCCCCTCATTGAGGAAAGTCTATAACTCTGACAGTCACTCTATCAACCAGGTCACCTTGAAATCCTGGAATGATAACCGTCTCCCGAAAGAGGCTGCCGTTATCAAATCCCTAGAACATTCACTAATGTTCTAAAACGGCTTCCGAACGTTTCTCCAGGATTGAATTATCTCAACTTATTGCATATAGTGCAAAAACAACATCTGGTGTGGTACTTGACATCTCATGATTGACTCAATTGCCTAAGCAAGTGATATGCCAATCATGTACATCCCTCTCCCCTTTAGTCTGTAAGACACCTTTAGAGAGAGTGACTCCATCACCTGCAGGTATACTACCATGCAAGAAGTCATCCATTCAAAAACACCTTTAGAATACTTTCTAAGTACCCAGATTGGGAAACTACCCAAATCTAGATCTAAAACCATAGATCTAGTAACCAGAATGTCTGATATTATATCCATATCCTATGTGGAGTAACTACTGTGTGACAACCAAAGTATAACCAATCGTAGTATAGGAATTTCACTTCTAACTATGTGTATGTCATCCAAATACCAGGACATCACACCCTACTACTTTCTTAACAGATCCATCCCCTATTCTGATGAAGTCAAAACCTATGACTGTGACATCAAAAATAGATGATCTATCTCCGCTATATCTGCTTTAGTCCATAAATAGACATAAGCTACTTGTCCACTATACTTCCGCTGCTCCCACTGACTACAACAACCCTCTGGCAGAGTCATATCCACGTGCACTTGTAAAGCTAGTTTAGAACGACGCTATACTCATCCTCCTGCCGGGTCTTATAGTCTAGAACAGCAGAAATGGCAAGTCTGGGTAAACAAAAACCTCCCTGTCACCGTCATTGAGAATACCGAAGTGCCTCTCGGGCGCCTGAGGTTACCTACCATATCTGCGGAGTGGCTAATGGAATGTCAAACCTGATTGAATGTTTAGGTTCTATTAAATTTTCAGTAATCATTCTGGAATCACTTCCAGTTCTACCATACTCCCACTACTGTTTTCTGAAAAAGTCTATTTTCCTAAAAATGTGGCGAGTCAAGAACAATATCACTATTGATCTTCCATATGGTAGAAAGTTAACCCTCGTTATAACCCGGGTTAACCCACAAACAGCTATCACAGAAACGTGCCTTGAGTTATCCAAAGTCTGGTTTTAAGTATAAGCCGGACAACTCCATATACCTTAACATTGTTAAGATATGATCAATTCTATATACAATATAGAAACAGAGGCACTGATTTAATTAGAATAAGATTCAAATCATGCAGCTGTCTCCAGTGCATGTCAACTAAATGGAGAGAGGCCAATCAGCATTACTCAACTTAGGAGTGCATCCAATTATGAGTAACCTGAAAAAGAGAAGCAAGTTCTCAAAATCATTACTATCGACTGAATACCAAACACAAGTATCTACATCTCCGATTACCTTGAAGAATCCTGATACTTGCAACACGTGGTTCTCTACTTTACTCTTATACCTATAACTTCTAAAAACTTAGATCTTGTATTTCTACGAAACACTTGTCTAAAACTTGAGAAGTCATAAGTAAACAGAATATAGTATGAGGACCAACCCCTATGTCCTGATGGACACTAAACAACATACAATACTTTGTATAAGTCCCCTGAGTTGAATAACTCAAACCCTGTGCGTCTTAGGTTGAAAACTGTACTTATGGTTAAGAAGAATTACACCGCTGTTTAATGCTCCTTACCTAACCATCAACTAATATGGATAAATGTCATGGACATAATTTCAAAAAGTTATATCTCACATTATGAAATAAACGTACAGATATATCAGTTTGAAATTGGTGCATAATAACGGATATTCAAAACCAAAATTTGTCGTCCGGCAAAAACCCAGGTGATTTCCTCAAATATCACCAATTACAATGAATCCCGATATAATGAGGACGATCACCTAATTCCCAATAACTTACTCCCACTCATCATCTGTAAAACCATACAGATGTGAGAATCAAACCTGGTAAATACATACCCTGGAGGAAGGGTCTAATTGGGAAATCAGTTTTCAATTAACAATGCACAGTGAAATTAAAACATGTAAATGTTTCGAAGGGGTATCCGGGTATTCCTAGTAATGCCTCTTCCACTATCCGAATTCATGACTGTAACCGTATACTTCCTTGCCATCTCTCCAAATCCTTTTATATGTCTTTATTCATTACCTTCTGTACACCCCATTTAGCTAATTGGTTTTCTTCCTTCCCTACCGTTCGGCACCAGCCTATGGTTTGGAAGAAGACTATCCAATAAGTATAATAGGTGTACTCTCCTAATCCTAGCAGTACTCGCAACCTGAGAGAAGGTGGTGATAAAAGACAACTGAATAAACCTTATTCTATTTCTCCTGAACTGGAGAAAAGCAAAGGTGAAGTAGGAGTGGCGATGAAATACGTGGTTTGGTCGTGAATGATAGCAGTCGCAATTTACTTTGCCCTCTTTCTAATCCCTTTTATTTTGTCTTTACTTATTACCTTCTGTACACCCAACTTAGGCTAATTGGTTTTCTCCTTTCCCTACCTTTCGACACTTGCCTATGGTTTAGAAGAAGACTATCCGATAAGCGTAATAGGTGTACCCTCTCCTAATCCTAGGAGCCCTCACAACCTGAGAGAAGGTAAAAGGAAAAGACAACTGAATAGTCCTATTCATTTTCTCCTGAACCAGAATCTATCCTCGAATATGGAACAAGTTCCTTCGAGTTCGTATATAACCATACGATGGATTTATCCAATGGAAGTGGATGTTCGTAGTGATACGGGGTGTTCTGGAGAAAAGCAAAGGGTAAAAGAAGGAGTGGGAATGTTGTATGCAACTCAGACAATCCAAAAGCCAGTGTTTTAAGAAAGTTCGGTTAACTTGGTCACTGAGTTAGAGTCCAGGGTCAGGCCATGGTCGCTGTCAAAGAAAGAGAGAAAGAAACACTCAGCATGCACTCTAACCTAGATCAGAATGGTTAATCGTTTTATCTGATCAGGATGTCTCCCACTGTATCCTCAAATTCTCCTCCAAACCTGAAAGAAGAATTAGTCGGGATCACCCGAGGAGTAAACCAACTCATCAGTGGGAATCAAGATCCAACTATCATCGCATGATAGCGTGATGGAATCCACTCACGTCATCACACTCCAGAAAGTACGCACATTCCTGGCAAGTTTCAGTTTCTTTAGAAACCCCCGATGTGATTTTTACCCCTAGGACCCAAGTGACCTTGACAATGCCAACATATCAAAGAGTCCTAGTCAAATTCAACCCATCATTATCTTGATTGCGTTAAACCCACCCGTACGAGTTCTTGACAATACCAACATAACCGTATGACTGTCCTAACCAATCCACATATCCATGCGACAGAAAAGCATTACAGAGCTACCGAAAGCTACGCCTCGGCAATGCACGACATACGTAGCACGAATACTAAGCAATACTAATCTGAAATGACGGAGGGCTACGGCTGGTTTTTGGCGAAAAACCTTTAACGTAATGAACTTGATATCATTGAAGGAGCCGGATAGCCTTTTACAAATATATAGAGGCGAAAACCTTTGCTAAATAGGTCACTCCCGGTGAAGGGATCTCGGCTCTTTCCCCGTAGAATGAGGTGCAGGATATTCCAAACTGAATACCGCGATGCAAAGCAAAAAGTAATCGACTATAGTGAAGTTATTACCCTGACTCAAACCTCTGTCCAAGGGGTCACTCCCGATGAAGGGATCCCAGCCCTTGCCTCGTCGAATGAGGTGCTGGATATTCATAACTGAATATCTCTGTGCAAAACAAAAGAAAACGTCCTTGTAATAACAGCCTTTTGAAAATTGTTCCAACAACATCGAATAGATCTGTTTTCCTTGCATTGATCCGAATCAATGCAGTCCCATCAATTAATCATACCAATAAAGAACGAAAATATGATGTACGTTCGCATTCGTCACTGGGTCCCATCATCACCCGTTAGGTTACTTAACTAACAACAGAGCGGGGACTGGACTAGCACGGGTGTAAAACATATACAACATCTACTAGTATATATATCAATATAATAATCGCTCCAGGCGTGATAAATGCAATATCACACAAAAGTAATAAGCATCACAGAAAAATACAGATAATCTAGGAGCCCCGAGTTTCCTTTGAGCCGCAAGTGAAACCCGACATTCCCTTGGTCGTGTGGATAGCCTGTGCAATGAAAACGTAGACCCCTACGGGCGCGGCAAGTTACCCACCAAAATCAGAAGCGAGGCAGCCCCCTTCAGCAAAGTGAATGGGCCACCCAGCATTTCACGGAATCCGGTAACTTGAGCACCCCTTCTTGGGTCAACCTATACCCCCTACGAGTGCGGAGAATAACCCGCCAATTCTAGAGTGAAGCCCCCTCCGTCTCAAAACCATGAGATGCGGGCTCATTGCCCTCTAGAACATGGCTATCCGTGCACTCCACCGTGGGGTAATCCTAGTACAGAAAAGAAAATATGTACAATGGTGACATCGACCTCAACCCGGTCGTGCCCCAAAAGAATAATATACAAACAGGCAGTGACAGCAGTCCACATGTCGGGCGCTCTCCCCGCGATATCAAATGTACAAATAAATCCAAATTGCACTACCATTGCAGGCAAGCTATCCACCACGATAAATCCGCAACATCACAGCACAACACAGAACATCAACGTGAATATCACGTTCGCAAACCCGTCTAAAAGGACTATAGCAATTAGACAAGATTTACCGCTCGAATGACATTATGGTCGCAGATAGTAATGTAATGCACTGCAAAATTTTAAACGATGTTAGAAATATCGACTCCGAAATAACCCCCGAATAGCCCCAAACAACCTGATAAAATCATATCCAAACTGGGCTAGACAAAAAATATCACTGAACCAACTTTCTAGAGACCAGACCACACCCCAAAAACCAAACCCAGAAGCCTCAAAAAAACCGGCCTGCTCAGATTTTTCCTCAATGTGCTCGGCCAAAATCCGAGGGATTGGGGTCGTGTTTGGGGTGTAGGCTAGTGGTCATGTCAGTAGTCTTCTGCACTTATTTAAATAATTTTTGAAGACACTTTGAAAATCGACAGAACCTAGAATGTGCAGGGCAGTGTATTGTAGTCGTTTCGGTTTCGATACTTTAACATTGTCTAAATAGGCTAGTTAACAGTTAATGGCGTGGCTCTGATACCATGTTGGTCTATGGCAGAGCCCCGGCCGTCAATCCGAGGCCAAATGCGGAACAAAAACTTTTCAAATTTGGCGCTACCATAACCAAATACCCGGATCGAACCATTAACCATTAACTAGCAAAATTGTACAGGGGTTTCAATGATTATACCGATCGATCCATGTCCTTCGGTCTTCAATCTCCGTCCCATGCTTGTCGCGGCTGCCCCGACGAAGTTCACTCTCCGGTCTCGCTTGTCGAAGTGGCACCACGACGAGGAATCTTTATACGGGCTCACGCTTCAAACCGAAGCAACTCGGGCATGAAGTCTGCTAGCCGACATGTCCAAGGTGAAGTAGAGAATGTGTGTGATAACTTTGTCTCAAACACTCAATGATTCTCAACTCATGAGATGGAATGAGTGGAAGTTAAAGAAGAAGCCATTGATAAGGAAATGGTGAGCTCAAGAGAAGAAAGAAGAACAAGAAGTGCTCGCTATTGTATGTAATAAATTGTGAGAGCTAGAATGACATCTCAAGAGCAAACCCCTCACTAGTGGCTGCCCTCTCTCTCTCCATCCATCAATTCCACACAATAAACAAACATGAAAATGGTCATGGCACAAGAAAACACACCATGAGTCATCACCCATGCACATGCCACATTTAATGCTCTTCATGATGACTTGAGCTCACCATTTCCACCTAATTAAACATTTAAACCAAAATGTTTAATCCATCAAAAAGATATGGCATCAACTAAAGCAAATTCGTGACGGATCACAAGAATACCCCTCACCTGTAAATACATACCTGCATCCGCATTCCGACTGAACATGAATGCAATAAGACTAAAGCAATCCAACAAATCTAATACTAGGATCCGGCTTAAACCAAAGCCCACTAGTATGATCCGTCCGATCATGATCCGTGCACAAGTGCACGTATATGATCGAACCCTGCCATAAAACCATACAGCCTCTACAACGTTTTGCCCGAACTTGGGAAACTTTCTGTGGGGGACTCTAAAGACTCGTCAATACGCTGGCAGTGGGTTTAATCACAAGCACGTCAGTGGCACTAGCTGTACGTAACAGCTGCCCATGTATTGAGCGAAATGGAAGCTGACGAGCGAACTCATTCTGAAACCCTACTAAGCCTACCTATGAAAACCTCCGTACAGTCCGGTCTGTTCGTCTATGAGTATCGCATATCGGGCCTGGGGATAGTAAATGTCAAACCCTTAATAGAGGTATAAGTCGTGTCGAAGTATAGTCCAGAACACCTTGAGAAACTACTGGAATACCTACCAGTAAATCTCACTTGCCTTGGCCAAGGACTTTGTGTAATGGCTCTCCAGACACAGCGATATATCAACCCCCAATACCGGGAGAGATGAATCCTGTCTAACCGCCACTGCCTCCAAGTGCTTCGGGATTGCACCCAACTACTACATGTTTGCACGACTCCTTTGAGCCGTGGTAGGTTAGCAATTAAAGAACAGTGGGAACACACTTGAGGCAATGTAGCAGTGTTAAGTCTTCGGACTAAGCTGTACTCATGTCACCTGGGAACTGCTCCTGACGATAGGTATAGTACCAATCAGTAGTGCCCCTGCGAGTCCGTCCGGTGTACTCATAACCCAATGAGCACATGTATACTATCTTAGGTGAACCAACTACGGCCAATGGCTTGTGAGACCAGCCACCGCCCCTCGTCGGGGTCTCGATCCGTATACACTAGTCTACTCTCGGAGTATCAATACCCAGTCTCGAAACTCCCACGACTAGGGACACTTTAAAGATGTGCTTATAGACTACCCAACTCTCACGTTTATGATCGCCATCATACTGCTGGTAGTCAAGCAAGAATCCTATGGGCTCTATCAACATGTAATAGTGATCTGTAATGTCATCTGAAGTATGTACATGATGATAAAGACAAACCAGATAGCATACTATCATCATGAGTAAGACTGTTCTACCGGTATAGGTCCTCATTGCAATCACGTGCCTGTGATCCAATAATTGACTTGAGGGCACTATAGCCAACATAAAGGGCCCAAGACTTCAAGTCTGGCATAGAAGAACCCCCCCTATAAACTTCAATCTAAAATAGAAGAGCAAGCTTTAAGAAGAAGAATTTTTCTTCAAGGGAAGGGAGATCAGAACATCTCATCTGCAAGGGTTTAACCTTCATAAAAAGAACATAGTTCTTTCCTCAGATCTGAGATCCATGAGACAAGTTTCTCACAAATAAGAATTTAATTCTTACGGCGATGAATTTGTTCTCTGGGATCGAACATCCGGGGAAGAACAAAGAATTGAACTTTGCAGAACATAATACAGAAAGAAAAAAAACTAGCGCCAAGCGCTGCAAAATAAAGAGTGCTTAGCACTCAGTAGTTGGCGCTCAACGCCAAGCGCTCCACGTGCTCCTCACATGGGTGCTATTTTAAAGGAAATGCCTTAGCACTCCAAGTCTAGCGCTCAGCACCGAGCGCTCTACATGCTCCTAACGTGGGCGCTATTTTAAAAGAACCGCTTTAGCGCTTCAAGTTTGGCGCTCAGCACCAAGCGCTCCAAGTTTGGAGCTCAGCGCCAAGCGCTCTACGTGCTCCTCACGTGGGCGCTGATGAAATAAAGTGCACTCTGTAAATAGAGCTCAGCGCCATAAAGAGTGTTCAATACTCAATTAAAATCAAAAAAGAGGGGTGTCAGAACCCAAATCAATGCACAGTATTGTTGAACAAAAAGGGACTGAGTGGACTGAGCCCAAACAAATGTTCAACATTTTATTCAAAACTGAGTGGACTGAGCCCAAACAAATGTTCAACATCTTATGCAAAACTGAGTGGACTGAGCCCAAACTGGCCATAAGTCCCTAATTCAGATCAACCAAGCCCATGTGCTCATAAACTCTTTAATTGGTCTTAGTCCCAAACTTGACAACAGATCTCCCAACCAACATTGGTTCAAGGGTACATCTCTTCACACCTCTGATATGTGTCGTTGTAATTCTTCAACGTCTTCAGAGAGGTGGCGGGTCCCGACAACCAGAAACTCCATGGACTATGATGTTCTTAAACTATGGACCGTAACGTCCCTAAACTAAAATGATAGAGCCCAAATGCTCTTTCATTGGATCAAAAATTATCCCAAACCCCCGTTAAGTAGACCTTAGTCTAAAATTAGACTAACGTGTCCTTAACAAACATTTAAGTTGATCTTAATCTCAAACGAGATTAACGATCCTTAAACTAACCCAAACCCAAATCTAAGAAAATACGGATTTAGACTAATCCCCACCCTACGGGCGACAACATAAATTAGTCTCCATATACAATCCATGGGCAACCTAAAACAAAAAAAACATACACGATACGAAGTGAATATCTAGAGAAGGAGAAAGTTGTTACCGTGATGCGGTAGCGAAATTAACTGCAGGGGATTGCGCCTGCAGGGAAAAGCGTACCCACAATCAAAAACCCCTCTCCAACGAGCGGGAATCTGAAGAAATCTGCTACAACGACCGCATCTGTTTAAACCTTCGATACATGGTGCCATTAATTAACTTAGCATCTTGGGAGATAGATGAATAAAACCAAATAGCATATGCTCCCAAATTCAGGCAAGACGTCTGTCTTTCCGGTTTTCGGTGGCGAACAGATTTTGGCATGCCCAGTGGGACCTTTTCCTCTTTCCACTCCACACTTTATGTGTCGTGTTCATGAACAAATCGCGGTTTAATATGGTCGCCCTGGATTCAAGATACTAAGATTTGGTGTCTTTCTCCGTATAGAAGAGAAGATGGCGTCAATAGCTTCCAACTGCACCAACTGCAACAACAACTTCCACTCCGTCCCGTCTGGAGGTGTAACCTATGGGCCCCAAGTAGCCTCCATCTTCGCAATGCCGGTAGAACAGATGACACAGGCCACCACTGGGTTGTTCATCGGGACCATGCTCCCGCCAATGAGCTTCAACGCTCCAGTGCCATCACAGGAAGCTCCGAAAAAGTCAGTCTTTTATCGGCTTACCACTACCACGGCCCCTCTCAATGGGTCGTCCAAGTCCAACGCCTCGGTCTTTAACAGACTAGGCCAAAACTCAAGTGGGCCCGTGAAGAAGCCTGCAATACCTGAAGGAGCTATCCGGAAGCGGATAGCAATCCCAGCTCCGGTAAACGAAGTCATCAGAGGGGCTTCTCCTGCTAAGGGGTCGGTCTTCGCAAGACTTGCCGTTCTAACTCCCGCTGCGGGTAGAGTCGTCCAAACTACTTCCCCTGCTCGAAAGTCGGTCTTCGACAGATTAGACGTTCCCCCTCAATGGACGTCAGTCTTTGACAGGCTGGCACCAACAACAGCCTCTCCTCAAAGCAAGGGGCATGACGAAGCCACCCCCGTAACTGAGCTAGTCCCATCTGCAAGATATGCTCGGCGTCGCCACTGGCGCCGAGTGAGGAAAGCTGGGGGCAGTTCCCCTTCTGGATTGACTCCACCAGCTCCGATGGTGGAAATTAACGTTGTTGTTCCAGCTGGGAACAGCTTTATGCCACTCAGGAGGGTGCGCAAGAACTCTCGAACTGCCGTACTAAAAAGGTCTCCAACACCCGCTGAAAATCTCACAAAGTCGAAGCCGGAGCAGCCCCCTCAGCGGCTGTCCTCCAAAATCCACAGGGTCTGGCGAAGAGTCCAAGACTCTGTAGTTGACCAACACTACCCCCGCCGACAGAAGAAAACAAAGGGTCGACAGGAGGGGGACCATCTTGCCGCCATGCCACAGAAGGTATCGTCTATATGGGTGCCCGCTGCAACGGCCCCCTCAACTTCGACCGCCCATAAAAGGAGAAGGCCGGAGAAGATCCATGTGTCTACGACAAATTTCAAGGGTGCTGAATCCAAACGCCCCAAGTCTGGGGGCATGGTAGTGCACACTATCTACATGGCTTCCGGGAAAGAGGATAGCCGTATCTCCACGGGTCATCGACCACTCACCCGGTCTGTGACAAAGGCTCAGGAGAAACAGCAAAAGCTCCAAGAGATGCTAACGAAGATGGCCGCGCTCACTGAGCCGAAAGAAAGCCCGGAGACATCGTCGGAGCAGCGCTAGGAATAGGAAACCGACGCCGAGTTCCTCCGAAGAATGCTCGAGAAGAAAGACAAAGAGACCGCAGAACAAACGGCCAACATAAAACAAATGGCGCTTTTGTGCCAAGATATGGTCGAGATGATGATACAGCCGGATCCTCCAGCTGAAAACCCTCCAATAATCCTTGAAGACGAAAGATGGGAGACTTCAAACCCTCTTCCGGCTCTATCAGCGGCCAAAGAAGAGACCATCTCCAAAGCCGCCCTTGACGACTATATAGCTCAACAAATACGAGCTCATCAGGCGAGCGAAGTGGCCGGCCAAATCGTCAAGACTGGACAACCCTATCCGGGTTGGTACGATCAAATAAAGTACCCGCCAGGATATACGATCCCTAAATTCCATGTGTATAAGGGGACGGGTAATCCACACCAGCACGTTGCTCAATTCAGGGCTCTGTGCGGTAATACTAGGGGTGACGACAAACTACTGCTTCGCCAGTTTGTTGGCAGCTTGTCGGAAATAGCACTCGAATGGTACTCCGAGCTCCTGAATGACTCTGTCAAAACATTTGCAGAAATGGAGCTACTGTTTACACAAAGATTCGCGAGCGCTAGCAAGCGCACCCCGATCACCGCACTAATTAACGCTAGAGTGAAGCAGGGAGAAACCTAGGTTCAATACACCATTCGGTGGCGGAATCTGTGGTCAAAGTGTTAACAGCGCATAGAGGAAGCTCCTGCCGTGGGTAAGTTCGTGGGGACCCTTGACCCTCAGGCAACCATTTCCCAATTCATGATGTTCTTCAAGTCGACCACTTTTCAGGCCTTGATCGACAAGCTGGCCCAAATGGACCAGATGGGCCATAGATCGTCCTCCTCATTGACAGATCCTCGGAATGAAAAGGGGAAAGGGAAAGCGATCTTCGTCGCCAACGCTCAGCAACAACCGAGTGGCCCGAAGCCGGTCACTCACCAAAATGATAAACAGCGATCACTCAGAGAAAAGATGAGACGCCTTTACTCGTTCCCTCGGGATAAGACAAAGAGATTATTCGAGCTAGCGCTGCGCAACAGACTCATCACTCTGCCAAAGCTGAGACGTCCAACGCAACCAGGCAATGTTAACAACCCTAATTACTGTCCTTACCACCGAATATTGGATCACCCAATCGAAGATTATTACATCTTCAAATTTTGGATCGAAGACCAGTACCAACAGGGCAAGTTCGCGCTATCCGAAAACTGGATGGTGAACCCGCCACAACCGTACGTTCCTAAAAAGGTGGACACGCCAGGGGCATCATACCCACTTATAGAGGAAGCCCCATGGGAGGTGGCCCTTTCAGCTAAGAAAAAAAGGATGCTGAAGGACCTTCAAGCATGTCCAGCAATTAGGTGGAAGAGCCCGCTGGAGCCTGAGATTATTGAGGGGATGCTAAAGTCGTACCCAACGCTGAAAGTTGGTGATGGTGGACAGAACCTTCAGGCCAATCCTCCGAAGTCTTTAAAGAAAAAGAAGAAGGCCAAGAAGCCCATCCAACCCGACGACAACTGCACAGGTTTGCAGAAATACATCGATGCACTGGAAGAATATAACCAAAAGGCACGGACCCCAATTACATTGGACGAATTCTTCAAGCATGTTCTTGAGAATGAAGACGATAACGCTGATAAAGGAGACGATTCTTCAGAAGGGCCCGAGGATTATGTGGCGGGCTGCCACATGATCTCTCACTCATCAATAGATAGTAAAGAAGCTCCTGATGCAGAGAAACTGGGGGTAGATCCAGAACCGGGACTCTTAGAACCGTCAGACGAGATGATTGACATGTTGCTGAACGAGGCCAGACAGAGGAGCAAAGCTGATCGAGAGAGCAAAATGGCCATATTCGAAAAATCCAAAGGTCGGCAATAGAGTGAAAAGGTTGAAGCACTCCAACCAGATCAAAACACGCCCGTGACAGACAGAAGTAGGCTTAAGACGAGGAAACGGTTCGCTAAGGCCCTGTCGATGGGAATGAAGCTGCCACCTTTTAAAGGAAATACTCCTGGCAGCATACACCTTGACGAAGCGGATGGGCATCCTAGCTACTGCTTATACCATCGGAAGATCACGCACCCTACCAAAGAGTGTAACGCCTTAAAAAACTGGTAGCAGGGATACGTTGCCCACCGACAACACGTCAAGCGATTGAAGTGCAAGGCTCTTCGGGAACAGAGAAGCACGACATATGAGCACAAAAGAACTGCCGACAACTGTCACATGGTTGATTCCGGGGGATCGCAAGTTCTCACCTTCGGGAGCGATTTTGACGAAGAAATGGCCTTTGAGCCCCTCTTTAAGGAATCCACCTCAGGAAAAGAGGAGGAGATAAAGAACTGCGAGAACATTCAGCTGCGTAATCGTACGTTGCCTGAAAAGAATCTCGGGCATTCAAACAAAGGTTCAAACAGAAAAGACAAGGGGACGGAGAAAATCCATGTGGAGATTGCCCTCGATGATGGAGTTGTTAAAGAGCTCGCAGCTAAGGAGCCGCCTAAGAAAAGCAAAGTGGATTACAATATCCTAGCGCATTTGAGAAAGATACCCTCACAACTAATCATACTGGATACCCTCTTTCTATCTAAAAAAGGACGGGATTCCTTGGTTCAGGCACTATAAGAGCCCGATCAGTTCAAGGCCTTCATCGCAGAGAAGAAAATGCAAGATGAGCAGCAGAAGTCCACACGGCTAACATTACATTTAACGACAAGGATCTTCTCTTTAGTACGTGCGACCACAACCGTCCTTTATATGTCACTGGATACTGCCATGACATCAAAATAGGAAAAATACTTATTGACAATGGGTCCTCTATCAACCTTCTCAACATGCGGGTGCTAAAAGAAATCTGTATGAGCGTTCAGCATTTAGCCCGAGATAAAATCACTATCTCTGGATTCGACTCCCAGTCATCACGGACGCTCGGGTCCGTGATACTGACATTGCGCTTTGGGCTTCTCTTCATAGACATCAAATTTCATGTCATCGACGGTAGGAATTGCTACAACGCTTTACTTGGTCGGCCTTGGTTACACGAATATAACGTCATCCCTTCTACATAGCACCAGTGTATGAAGTATTTCAAGAAGGCCTCAAGGACACCATTACGGGAGAGCTAAACCCATTCTCTGTGAGCGAAGTCCGAAAATATGAAGACGCCATGTACTTCCTGCCAGACATCAAAGACATGGAGAAGTGTTATAAGCCGGAGCTTAAACAGAAGCCCGTCACTCCCATTCCTACCTTTGGAAGCGATACCGAGAAGGATGAAGAAATAGACTACTCGGGACAGCCTCAGAAGCGGAATGATAAGCCCGGACCATCCGCTCCAATTTTGGTCTTTGGCAGGGACTCCGAAGATGAAACCAATGCCGTATTCCCCGTCCGCCCGTCAATGCAAACCTTCGTTGGAGTAGACCGGAGTTTGCAAATCGTCATGGTTCCATGGCGGCACTACAAAGAGCTTGATACGCTGGAAACATATAGTGTGCAAAAGTTGCAGACGTTCTACGTCCCTCCCAGGAGAAGAGGTGAAAAGGCAATCCTATTCTATCGATCCACGGAAACTAAACTCGAAAGAGAAGTCTGGTATGGTGCCGATCCTGCGCTCGACATGCTCCAACGCATTCGTCTACACAGGTATTACACCGAGGGATTGAAAAGGTTATTAAGATGCCAAGGCGTATCATTCAAACAAACTCCTCGACGAGCTCAGTTCTACAACAGGATTTGGAACGTCCCCGAAACGCAGCATAAATTATCCAACGGAAAAATGGAAACGATTGAGCTTAGATATGTCCAGTCCAAGAAACGGGAGCAATTCCATGACCGCCATGTCATAAAGGACCTTAATGAAGAAGAAGATACTCTTTTAAAAGATGCCGACGCTAAACCAGAACGAGGTCCTGCCATAAAAGTGTCGAGTCTGTCATTTGAAGAACAGATGGACAAGCTAATAAGGGAAGCAAGTCAAATGGTTCAGGACGACTATAGCCGCGAAATGGGCATTTACGAGAAAACCAAGACGCGATGCCTCCTTCAGACGGCTACGGAGGATGACGATGCCCTCCACCGTCAGCCCGCCGTGCATTCCCAAGATAAGAAAAAGGCCCGACGTAGAGACAAAAACAAGTCAAAGAGTGGAAAAAACGCTCGACGGTAGCAAAACGGATCCAAAAGGCCGCGTGATCAAGAAAAGGTCAGCCGGAATCCGTCTCTAACGAAAAAGATGGGTCGAGCATATTCCTTCCCTCAAGATAAGACAAGGAAGATATTCGACCTCGTCATGAAAAATCAGATGATTATGCTCCCGGAGTCCAAGCACCCCGAACAAGCAAATGAGGTTCATCACCCGGATTATAGCTCCTATCACCGAGCGATAGGACATCCTCTTGAAGACTGCTTCACCTTCAAAAACTGGGTCGAAGACCAATATCAACTCGGCAGGTTCACTCTATCCAACAGTTGGAGGGTAGCCCCACCATAAAGGCATGTGCCAAAAGCAACGTATATGGCGAGAGTAGAACCAGATCAATATCGGTCTTGGAAACGATCTTGTACCTGCCACGTGATAACGCTGTCGGAAGAAAGAATGCCCGAGAATACGGATGACCTTTCCTGGTGCTTCAAAAATGAGGGTGAGGATGAGTTGATCTCGGAATTTCCGTCGGCGCCAAAAGAATTGGAAGATGGGATACACACCATGGCAGACAACCTGAAAAGAATCGACTTAGGGACGACAAACTACCCATGGCCAACGTTCGTCAGTGAGCTGCTGTCTAAAGAGCAGGTGGCTACGCTAAAAGATGTGGTCATGCAGTATAAAGACTGCTTCGTATGGAACTACTTCGAGATGCCGGGACTAGATCCAGAAATAGCTGTGCATAAATTGGCGATATCTCCGAACGTCAAGCCAGTCAAACAAGCACCAAGAAGAATGCGGCTCGAACTTGAAACGAGCATCAACGCCGAAGTCAAGAAGCTGATCGACTCCGGCTTCATCCAAGAAGTTCAATACCCCGACTAGATCGTCAACATTGTCCCAGTGATGAAGAAAAATGGAACGGTGCGCATCTGCGTGGACTTTAGGGACCTCAACAAAGCTTGCCCGAAGGATGATTTTCCCATAACGATTACCGAGTTGATGATAGATAACACGTCCATTCATGAAATCTTCTCCTTCATGGATAGCTCATCAGGGTACAATCAAATAAAGATGCATCCCAAAGACCAGAAGCATACCACTTTCCGGACTCCTCTGGGCATATTCTGCTATAAAGTGATGCCTTTCGGTCTGAAGAACGTCGGCGCTACCTATCATAGAGCCATGAAGAATATCTTCATTGACCTCATACATGAAATCGTCGAATGTTATTTTGACGACCTCGTGGTGAAAAGCAAATCGCATGAGGAGCATTGGAAGCATATGAAGATAGTGTTTCAACACCTTCAGAAATACAACCTGAAGATGAACCCTCTGAAATGTGTGTTCGGAGTCTCCTCAGGAAAATTTCTAGGGTTCATCGTACGACATCGAGGCATCGAAATAGACCCATCAAAGATCAAGGCGATTATGGAAATGCCGTCTCTAAGAACTTTGAAACAATTGTGATCTCTACAAGGGAAGCTCGCGCACATCCGACGTTTCATAGCTAACCTCTCCGGAAAATGTCGTCCCTACAGTCACCTGATGAAGAAGGGAACCCCGTTCGTTTGGGATCATAAATGCCAGAGTGCACTGGACGAAATCAAGCAATACCTGCAGAATCCTCCGGTACTGACCACTCCGGCTAAGGGAAAGCTTCTCATCCTCTACACAACAGCCCTCGAAGTTTCTTTAGGCGCGCTATGGGCACAAGAGAACAACCAAGGGAAAGAGAGAACCCTCTACTATTTGAGTCGGGTTCTCCTGGGGGCAGAAAATAACTACTTCCCTAACGAAAAACACTACCTGGCGTTAATCTTCGCGATAATGAAGCTCAGACACTATGCGTTGGTGCATGAGGTCCATCTCATATCAAAGGTGGATCCTCTCAAGTATTTGATGTCAAGAGCCATACTAACGGGAAGGCTCACTAAATGGGCCCTACTCTTAATGGAATTCTCGATAACATACCGACCTCTCAAGGCAGTGAAAGGCCAAGCCATCGCCGACTTCCTCGCTGAGCATCCGATACCTGCCGATTCACCCCTAAATTGTGAATTGCCGGACGAGCACGCGTTTGACACAATCGACAGGAGGAGAGGAAGGAGTGATACCCGATGGGAACTCTACTTCGATGGGGCATCTTCCATGAAGAAGCGACAGCACAACATACCTATAATCAAATCTAGGGTAGGCCTTATCTTGGTGACTCCGCAAGGAGGGATAATGCGCTTTGGATTTTCCTTAACAGAGCCGAGGACAAATAATGAAGCAGAATATAAGGCTTTGATAGCAAATCTCGAGATCACTGTTGACATGGGAATCGAAGACCTCCCCATATACGGAGACTCCCAGTTGGTCGTTAGTCAAGTAAACGGCGACTATCAAACGTGCAAACCAGAGTTGGTAAAATACGGCGAAAGAGTGCAACAATTGCTGACTCAAATCCTTCCTACGTCCTAGAAAGCATACCGCGTACAGAAAATAGCAAAGCGGACGCATTAGCCAATCTCGCCACAGAACTAGCTGACGAAAACCTCGATGACGTGAGGATCGTTGTGCAAAGCCGTCGGGTTCTTGCACCAGCAGAAATGTCCACGGAGTCGTCTGAAGAAATGGAAGCGACCAAGCAAACGGCCTGTAACAACCGAGTTCATTTATACCAATTCCAGTTTCTGTATCTACTTATCCATGGTCTGTTCTTGATTTATCGTGTTTGGGTACGAATGGTAATTACTTGGTACATTGCATTCGACCCGACCCGCTTGCTTGAACTTGTTTGATTTATATTTATAGTTTACCCTGACTCGTTGCTTTGACACGTGCATCTAGTATAAACTGCATATCGACATTTCATCTGGCATCGCATGTTTTAACATATAACTTTTAGTCACTGAAAATATTTATTAATACATTGCACGGCCTGCTTGTTACCCCTAACCCTGTGGTAGCATCCTTACATCGCGTTCCCGTCCCGTTCAAGGAAACGGATGTGTTTAGATGGCTACGCGTACGTGCGTTCATCCGTTCTTGGGGTACGCTTTTCTGTTATATAGTCCTTCATTTAAATTTTTGAAACTGGCTAATGATTTTCATATTTCAAATCCAAACTTTTGGACCCGACCTGGGCGTTTTCTGAATTATTCTATATCCCGCCAGATTCTAACTAATTAAATATTTTTAAATCCTTTTAATATTTTTTTAACAGCATAGGAGTTCCTTTAACAAACTAAAATCCTTTCTAAACTTTTAAAAATATTTTCCTAACTTTCCAGTTCTATCTCTCCCTCTTCCTCTGATCCGGTGGGCCCCCCTCTCTCTCTCTCTCTCTCCTTCTTTTCCCTTTCCTTATAACAGCCCCACCATCGATTTCTCTCTTTTTCAGCCAATCAGAGAATCTTCATTTAACCCAGGCCCCACGTCTCCCTCTCTCTCTTTTCCTTTCTCTTTCGCTTTCTCTGTTACGCAGTTCTCTCTCTCTCTTCTTTTTCTCTCTCCTCTCGCGCTCTTTCTCAGATCTCGCGATCACTGTGCATTCCTCGACTCTCTGTTGCGCCACGGCAGCGCCCCGGCCGTCTATCCGAGGCCAAAATGCGGAATCAAATTTTTCTTGACTTTTAAGCTGGCGCTACCGCGGACAATATACCCGGATCGTAACCATTAACCGATACTAGCAAACAAGAGAAAGGGTGAGAGATATACCGAGTGATCCGAGTCCTCCGGTCTTCTCGTCGTCGTCCCGATCTCCCACGGAAACTCCGGTCGTCGCCTCCTTGCCGGAAGGGCACCACATCGTCTGTATCTTTTACGGGCTCCCACCTCAATGCCGAGGCAACTCGGGCACGAAGCTGGCAAGTCGACGTGCCCAAGATTTGCTGTAGAATGTAGTGTAGATGATGCTTGTCTCATTTAGGGTAATGAAGTTGCCATTGGATGGAGGGAAGAAGATAAGGAAAAATGGTGCTTTCATTTTTCCTAGCAAGAAATGAAATGAATCAAATTTCCTCATACCAAAAATGAAACCTCTCTCTTCCTTTCCTAAGAAGTGGCCGGCCCCCTTTAGAGAATGGTGGAGTGAATCCAAATTGCAAAACCATGAAGGGGGGTCATGGTAGTAAAAGCAAGGGGGTGACCACAACCCTAAAGAAATGATAACCATCTCAAATCAATATCAAATCCACTCTAATCACCATAAAGCAAGTGATAAGAAGGAAAAAGAATCTCATCATGAAAAACTATCATGATGCCACCAAAATGCAAGATACCCCCTCCACAAATGTTATTTGCAAACTTGCAAATAACACCCTCCATCGGAAAAGTCCGGCCGGGAAAGAACAAAGGAAAACCGGCCGGAACGGAATGCAAACTGGCAACTCCAGAAAACTAGTCCCATAATAAATTACAGGAAAACCCCGATACTGTGCATACACACCCGCATCTGTATTCCGACCGGATACAAATGCAATGAGACAAAATCTACACTGTACTAAACTAGGATCCGGCTTAAACCAAAGCCGGCTAGTAATATCCGTTCGATCCTGATCCGTGCAATACCGCACGTATCTGATTGAACCTTGCCATATAACCATACGGCCACTAGTACAAACCGTCCGATCCTGATCCGTGCAATACCGCACGTATCTGATCGGACCCTGCCATATCTCCATACGGCCTCTACAGCGTTTCGCCCGAAAGCTTGAGTAACTGAAAGTGTGGTGGACTCTAAAGACTCGTCAATACTATGGCTGTGGATTTAACCACTAGCACGTCAGAGATATTAGCCAATACGTGACGGGCCACCAGCTATTGACCAAAAGGGACGTCGATGAGCGAACTCGTCTTGACACCCTATTGAGCCTGTCAGTGACAATATCCGTACAGTCCAGTCCGTTCGTCTATGAGCATCGCATGTCGGGCCTAGGGGGTTGGTAAAAGTCAGACCCCCAAAAGCGGTACAAGTCGTGTCGGAGTGTAGCCCAGAACGCCCTGAGATACTACTGGAATACCTACCAGTAAATCTCCTGCCTCGGCCGAGGGCTTTGCGTAATGGCTCTCCTAGACACAGCGCGACCTCACCCCCAATACCGGGAGAGACGAACCCCTGAAGATCCGCTCACTGCCTCCATGTGGCTCGGGGCTGTACCCAACTAAAACCTGTTTGCACGACTCCTTTGAGCCGTGGTAGGGTAGTAATCAAAGCACAGTGGGAACTCACACGAGACAAATGACGATCTCAGGTCGATGAACTAACCTGTACACATGTCACCAGGGAACTGCTATCTGACATCTGGTATAAGTCCAACTAGCAGGTTCCCGGCGAGTCCTGTCCGGTGTACTCATAACCCAATGAGCACCTGTATACATCTTAGGTGAACCAACTGACACCAGTGGCTTGTGAGACCGGCCACCGCCCCTCGTCGGGGTCTCGACTGTATACACTAGTCTACTAATGGAGTATCGATGCCCTGTCTCGAAACTCCTACGACTAGGGACCTTTTAAGGATGTGCTTATAGACTACCAGCTCCCACGTATATGATCGCCATCATACTGCTGGTAGTCAAGCAAGAATCCTAGGGGCTCTATCAACGTGTAATAGCGACATGTCAGGTCACCTAAAGCAGTACACGATGATAAAGATAAACCAGATAGCATACTATCATCTCGAGTAAGACTGTCCTACCGGGATAGGTCCTCCCTCAATCATTGCAATCACGTGCCTGTGATCCAATAATTGACTCTGAGGGCACTATCTCCAACAATCTCCCACTTGCACTCAAGGCTAATTATTGCGATGTCGCATACTCACAGCCCGTGTGATACCGAACACCCAACTCCTCTACTAGTCAGTCTCACAAAACCCATTTGTGAAACTATTGCGTTCGAGGAATAGCCTCAGTGAGTGGATCCGCCTTGATGTTTCTTTCTATGTCTCTCTCTATCTCAAGTTCGCGGAGAAAGCCATCTCCCGAAATGAGCAATACCTGTCTTAGAATGTCTGGATGTCTGATGGGACCTAGCTCATAAATGAACTCCAAATCCAAACTTCTTAGACTGTATCGTCAACTGAACTTAATCAGTATCCTGCGCCATGCCACCCTCAGTATTCCCTTGGACCACCTGTCCAAAATACTGCCCCTCGTCAGAAGGATAACTATAACTCTGACGATCACCCTGTCGTCCATGTCACCTTGGAAGCCTGGAATGATAACTGCCTCCCTAATGAGGCTGTCGTTATCATATCCTTAGAACATCCACTTATGTTCTAAAACTGCTTCCGACTGTTTCTCCAGGATTGGGTCAATATCAACTTATTGCATCTAGTGCAAGAACAACATCTGGTGTGGTACTTGACATCTCATGATTGACTCAATTGCCTAAGCAAGTGATCTGCCAATCATGCACATCCCTCTCTACTTTAGTCTATAAGACACCTTTAAAGAGGGTGACTCCATCACCTGCAGGCACACTACCGTGCCAGGAGTCGTCCATTCTAAATACTCATAGAATGCTGTCAAGGTACCCAGATTAGGAAACCACCCAAATCTAGATCTAAAACCATAGATCTAGTAACCAGAATGTCTGATATAATATCCAAGTCCTGTGTGGAGAAACCACTGTGTGACAACCAAAGTATAACCGATCGTAGTATAGGAATATCACTTCCTACTCTGTGTATGTCATCAAATACCAGGACATAACACCCTACTACCTTCTTAACAGATCTATCCCCTATTCTGATGAAGTCAAACCCATGACTGTCACTATTTCTCACCACTATATCTGCTTAAGTCTATGAATAGACATAAGCCACCTGTCCACCAATGCTTCCGCTGCTCCCACTGACTACGACAACCCTCTGGCAGAGTCATATAGACGTACACTTCTAAAGCCAGTTTAGAATGACGCTATACTCATCCTCATGCCAGGTTTCACAGTCTGGAACAACAGCAATGGCAAGTCTGGGTAAACAAGAACCTCCCTGCCACCGTCCTTGAGCATACCGAAGTACCTCTCGGGTGCCTGAGGTTACCCACCATATCTGCGGAGTGGCTAATGGAATGTCAAGCCAGATTGAATCTTTAGGTTCTTATGAAATCTTCAGTAATCGTTTGCGGTTCTGGAATCACTTCCAGTTCTACCATACTCCCACTTCTGTTTTCTGAAAAATCCATTTCTTTTAAAATTATGGCGAGTCAAGAACAATATCTCTATTGATCTTCGAGATGGCAGAAAGTCAACCCTCGTCATAGCCCGGGTTAACCCACAAACAGCCATTACAGAAACGTGCCTTGAGTTATCCGGAGTCTGGTTTTAAGCATAAGCCGGACAACTCCCCGTACCTTAACATCGTTAAGATATGAACTGTTCTATATCTAATATAGAACCAGAGGCACTGATTTAATTGAACCAGATTCAAATCATACAGCTGTCTCCAGTGCATGTCAACTAAATAGAGAGAGGCCGATCAGCGTTACTCAACTTAGGAATGCTTCCAATTATGAGTAACCTGAAAGAGAAGCAAGTTCTCTTAATCCTCACTATCAACTGAATACCATACACAAGTATCTATATCTTCGATCACTTTGAAGAATCCCGATACTTGCAATACCTGGTTCTCTACTTTATTCAAATACCTATAACTTCTCAAAATTCGGACCCTGTGTTTCCACGAAACACCTGTCTAAAAACTAGAGAAGTCATAAGTAAACCGAATATAGTACGAGGACCAACCCCTTTGTCCTGATGGAGCCTGGACAACATACACTACTCTGTACAAGTCCCTTGAGTATGATAACTCTTTCACTGTGTGTCGCAGGTTGAAAACTGTACTTATGGTTAAAAAGAATTACACCGCTGTTTAATGCTCCTTACCTAACCATCCACTGATATAGGTAAATGTCATCGACATAATATCAAAAGGTATATTTCACTGTATGAAAATAGACGTACAGATATATCAATTTGAAATTGGTGCACAACAGCGGATATTCAAAACCAAATATTTGCCGACCGGCAAACAGCCTAGGTGATCTCCTCAAATATCACCGATTACAACGAATCCCGATATAATGAGGATGATCCCCCAATTCCCAATAACTTACTCCCACTCATCATCTGTAAAACCATACAGATGTGACAATCATACCTGGTAAATACATACCCTGGAGCAAGTGTCTAATCGGGAAATCAATTTTCTTTTAACAGTACACAGTTGAACTGAAACATTGAAATGTTTCGATGGGGTATCCTGGTATTCCTAGTAATGCCTCTTCCATTATCCAGATTCACAACTGTAACCGTATAATTCTTTGCCATTTCTCCAAATCCCTTTATATGTCTTTAGTCGTTACCTTCTGCACACCCCTTTAGGCCAAAAGGTTTTCTTCCTTCCCTACCGTTCGGCACCAGCCTATGGTTTGGAAGAAGACTATCCAATAAGCATAATGGGTGTGCTGTCCTAATCCTAGGAGCACTCGCAATGCGAGAGAAGGTGAAGATAAAAGACAACCGAATGAACCTTATTCATATTTCTCCTGAACCAGGATCCATCCCCGAACTGGAACAAGTTCCTTTCGAGTTCGTATATAACCATACGATGGATTATCCAATAAACTTGGGATCTTCGTAGTGATACGGAGTGTCCTGGAGAAATACATAGGTGATTTAGGATTGGCGAAGAAATACTTGGTTTGGTCATGAATAGCAGTCGCAATTTACTTTGCCCTCTTACTAATCCCTTTCTTTGTCTTAACTTAATATCTTCTGTACACCATCGTTATGCTAATTGGTTTTCTTCATTCCCCACCGTTCGGCACCAGCCTAAGGTTTGGAAGAAGACTATCCAATTTGCATAATAGGTGTACTATCTCCTAAACCAAGGAGTACTCGCAACCTGAGAGAAGGTAAAAGGAAAAGACAACTGAATAGTCTTATTCGTTTTCTCCAGAACCGGAAACCATCCTCGAATAAATTCCTTCGAGTTCGTATCTAACCATACGATGGTTTTGTCCAATGGAAGTGGACGATCGTAGTAATACGGGGTGTCCTGGAGAAAAGAGTAAAAGTAGGAGTGGTAATGAGGTTTTCAACTCTGACAATCCAAAAGCCAGTGTTAAGAAGGTTCGGTCAACTTGGTCACTGAGTCATAGTCTAGGGTCGGGTCAATGGTCGCTGCCAAAGAGAGAGAGAAAAGAAACACTCAGCGTGCACTCTAGCCTAGATCAGAATGGTTATTACTTTATCTAATCAGGAAACCTCCCACTGTAACCTCAAATTCTTCCCCAAACCTGAAAGAAGAATTAGTCGGGGTCACCCGAGGAGTAAACCAACTCATCAATGGGAATCGGGATCCAACTATCATCGTATGATAACTTGACGGAATCCACTCAAGTCACCACACTCCAGAAGGTATGCGCATATCTGGCAAGTTTCAGTTCTTTTGAAACTCTCGATGTGATTTTTACCCCTAGGACCCAAGTGACCTTGACACAGTCAACAAATCAAAGAGTCCTAGTCAAGTTCAACCCGTCATTATCCTGGATTGCATTAAACCCACCCGTACGAGCCCTTGACACAGTCAACAAGGCCGCACGACTGTCCTAACCAATCCCATTAATATGCTACAAACAAACACTACTTAGCTACCGCACACTACGCCTTGACACAGTCAACAAACGCAGCACGAATACTAAGTAATACTTGTAAGAAATGACGGAGGGCTACGTCTAGTTTTTGGCGAAAAAATCTTTTAACGTAATGAACTTGATATCGTTGAAGGAACTGCATAGCCTTTTATAAAAATATAGTGACGAAAAACTTTGCTAAAGAGGTCACTCCCGGTGAAGGGATCTCGGCTCTTTCCCCGTAGAATGAGGTGCAGGATATTCCAACTGAATACCACGATGCAAAGCAAAAGTAATCGGCTATAGTGAAGTTAATGCCCTGATGCAAACTTCTGTCCAAGGGGTCACTCCCGGTGAAGGGATCTCGGCCCTTGCCTCGTCGACTGAGGAGCAGGATATTCCAAATGAATACCACGATGCAAAACAAAAGTGAACGTCCTTGCAATAACAGCTTTTTGAAAAGTGTTCCAACAACATCAGAATAGGTTTGTTTATCTTGCATTGATCCGAATCAACGCAGTCCCATCAATTGATCACACCACAAAGAACGAAAATATACTGATGTACGTATATGCCATCCGCATTCGCCACTGGGTCCCGTCATTACCCGTTAGGTTAGCTAACTAACGACAGAGCGGGGACTGGACTAGCGCGGATGTAAAACATATACAACATCTACTAATATATATACCAATATATTATATTCGCTCAAGACGTGATAAAATGCAACATCACAGAAATGTACAGCATCACAGAACAATACAGATATCTGGAAGCCCCGGGTTTCACAGAGCCGCTGCTGAAACCCGGCGTTCCCCTGGTCGTGTGGATAGCCTGTGCAATGAAAACCTAGACCCCTACGGGCGCAGCAAGTCACCCGCCAAAACCTGAAGCGAGGCAGCCCCCTTCAGCACCGTGAATGGACCACCCAGCACTTCATGGAATCCGGTAACTTGGGCACCCCTCCTGGGTCAACCTGTACCCCCTACGAGTGCGGCGAATAGCCCGCCAATCCTAGAGTGAAGCTCCCTCCGTCTCAATGCCATGAGATGCGGGCCCGTTGCCCTCTAGAACCCGGCTATCCGTGCACCCCTCCGCGGGGTAATCCTAGTACAGAAAGTAAAATATACATACAACGGGTACATCGACCGCAACCAGGTCGTGCCCCAAAAGAATAATACAAACAGGCAGTGACGGCAGTCCACATGTCGGACGCTCGTCCCGCAATATCAAATGTACATATAAAACAAAACTGTACTAGCATTGCATCCAGGCTATCCCCCACGACCGATCTGCAACAACACAGCATAAACATAGAACATCAACGTGAAAAGTCACGTTCGCAAATCCGTCTAACCGGGCTATAACAGTTAGACAGGATTTACCGATCAAGTGACATTCACGGTGGCAGATATAATGTAAATACTGTGAACCAATGTGTTTAAAATATCCGATCGAATAAATTTTAACAAGTGGGCCCCTAAGTACTACTATAGCACATCAAGAAATTCTGGGCCCAAAATTAATGTTCCAAAACCCCTAAAATCATCCCAGAAAGCAACTGAAGAAAAACGACACAGTGATCTGACCATAGTGCGGCGAAACCGCGGCACAAAGGGGGGTTTTGCCGCGGTTCCGCGCTCACACAATGGAATCACTCTGTCGCATTTCTACAGTAGCCTTATATTTTCCAGTACATCACTTTTATGCAACCTGAAAAATTTTTTGAGCAAGAAAAAAATCAACAGAAAAATGATGTACAGAAAACGCGTATTTTTGGAATTTTGGTCGATCGGAAATGTAAAACACATTAGACAAAGCTAGACAAGGTTAATGGCGTGGCTCTGATACCATGTTGCGCCACGGCAGCGCCCCGGCCGTCTATCCGAGGCCAAAATGCGGAATCAAATTTTTCTTGACTTTTAAGCTGGCGCTACCGCGGACAATATACCCGGATCGTAACCATTAACCGATACTAGCAAACAAGAGAAAGGGTGAGAGATATACCGAGTGATCCGAGTCCTCCGGTCTTCTCGTCGTCGTCCCGATCTCCCGCGGAAACTCCGGTCGTCGCCTCCTTGCCGGAAGGGCACCACATCGTCTGTATCTTTTACGGGCTCCCACCTCAATGCCGATGCAACTCGGGCACGAAGCTGGCAAGTCGACGTGCCCAAGATTTGCTGTAGAATGTAGTGTAGATGATGCTTGTCTCATTTGGGGTAATGAAGTTGCCATTGGATGGAGGGAAGAAGATAAGGAAAAATGGTGCTTTCATTTTTCCTAGCAAGAAATGAAATGAATCAAATTTCCTCATACCAAAAAATGAAACCTCTCTCTTCCTTTCCTAAGAAGTGGCCGGCCCCCTTTAGAGAATGGTGGAGTGAATCCAAATTGCAAAACCATGAAGGGAGGTCATGGTAGTAAAAGCAAGGGGGTGACCACAACCCTAAAGAAATGATAACCATCTCAAATCAATATCAAATCCACTCTAATCACCATAAAGCAAGTGATAAGAAGGAAAAAGAATCTCATCATGAAAAACTATCATGATGCCACCAAAATGCAAGATACCCCCTCCACAAATGTTATTTGCAAACTTGCAAATAACACCCTCCATCGGAAAAGTCCGGCCGGGAAAGAACAAAGGAAAACCGGCCGGAACGGAATGCAAACTGGCAACTCCAGAAAACTGGTCCCATAATAAATTACAGGAAAACCCCGATACTGTGCATACACACCCGCATCTGTATTCCGACCGGATACAAATGCAATGAGACAAAATCTACACTGTATTAAACTAGGATCCGGCTTAAACCAAAGCCGGCTAGTAATATCCGTTCGATCCTGATCCGTGCAATACCGCACGTATCTGATCGAACCTTACCATATAACCATACGGCCACTAGTACAAACCGTCCGATCCTGATCCATGCAATACCGCACGTATCTGATCGGACCCTGCCATATCTCCATACGGCCTCTACAGCGTTTCGCCCGAAAGCTTGAGTAACTGAAAGTGTGGTGGACTCTAAAGACTCGTCAATACTATGGCTGTGGATTTAACCACTAGCACGTCAGAGGTATTAGCCAATACGTGACGGGCCACCAGCTATTGACCAAAAGGGACGTCGATGAGCGAACTCGTCCTGACACCCTACTGAGCCTGTCAGTGACAATATCCGTACAGTCCGGTCCGTTCGTCTATGAGCATCGCATGTCGGGCCTAGAGGGTTGGTAAAAGTCAGACCCCCAAAAGCGGTACAAGTCGTGTCGGAGTGTAGCCCAGAACGCCCTGAGATACTACTGGAATACCTACCAGTAAATCTCCTGCCTCGGCCGAGGGCTTTGCGTAATGGCTCTCCTAGACACAGCGCGACCTCACCCCCAATACCGGGAGAGACGAACCCCTGAAGATCCGCTCACTGCCTCCATGTGGCTCGGGACTGTACCCAACTAAAACCTGTTTGCACGACTCCTTTGAGCCGTGGTAGGGTAGTAATCAAAGCACAATGGGAACTCACACGAGACAAATGACGATCTCAGGTCGATGAACTAACCTGTACACATGTCACCAGGGAACTGCTATCTGACATCTGGTATAAGACCAACTAGCAGGTTCCCGGCGAGTCCTGTCCGGTGTACTCATAACCCAATGAGCACCTGTATACATCTTAGGTGAACCAACTGACACCAGTGGCTTGTGAGACCGGCCACCGCCCCTCGTCGGGGTCTCGACTGTATACACTAGTCTACTAATGGAGTATCGATGCCCTGTCTCGAAACTCCTACGACTAGGGACCTTTTAAGGATGTGCTTATAAACTACCAGCTCCCACGTATATGATCGCCATCATACTGCTGGTAGTCAAGCAAGAATCCTAGGGGCTCTATCAACGTGTAATAGCGACATGTCAGGTCACCTAAAGCAGTACACGATGATAAAGATAAACCAGATAGCATACTATCATCTCGAGTAAGACTGTCCTACCGGGATAGGTCCTCCCTCAATCATTGCAATCACGTGCCTGTGATCCAATAATTGACTCTGAGGGCACTATCTCCAACACTCTCGTCACCGCTCCCTGCTTCTCGTCACCTCCTTTCTATCTTCTTCTTCTTCTTCTGTTTTTTTCTAAAAACGCTGCAACTCCTCATCGCCTCCACGAACCCAACTCCTCATCGCCTCCATCACCCTAACCCTATCACCTTACCGAGCACCCATCTCTTCCTCGTCTCCATCTTCTCCTTCCTTCTCCCCGAGGCCGTTGCACCCTGCACATAACCCACAGCACCCTCAACGCCCTCGTCGTCGTCGTATTCATTCCATAGCACCACCATCTTCATCCACATCAACCATCACCATAGCCCTCCATCACACCGGCTCTCCTCTCCTCGCACGAGAATCCCTTGAACCCAGCAACCGAACGAACTCGCGAACCCTAACCCTAATTTCCGCCGGAGACCATCGTCGTCACATCATCTCCCTTCCTCCTCCCTCTTCTTTCCCGACGGCAACCCAAACCTTTACCCATCGACCGCATCTCCTCGTCGTCATCTGAAAACCCATCACCTCAACTCCAACCCTGAGACTCCATTGCTACCGTACACCCATCTAGCCGCAACCCTCATCGTTGCAACCTTCTTCTTCCTCTTCTTATCCCCTGCACGCGACAGCACCCATCCCCGTTCATCACTCTCCTTAACTCCAGCCGTCTCCACCTCGCGACACCTTACCACCGAGCCGAGCTCAGCAGCGAGAGCTTGTAACCAAGCAGGGAAATATTGTGGTGTTTGTATGCTGATCCAAGCAAGTTTAGGTCTGGGTGAGGTGATGCATTATGGCTGGCCTGCCCCTGTCCAAGTTGTGGTTTTGATTTGTGTGGTCCGAGCAAAAGCCTGAGTCATGTTAATCTTACGGTGGTGGAAACCGCGTGAGGCTGGCTTCACAGAGCAGTGTCGTGCTTCATGTCTGCATTACTGTTTCGTTCCCGAGGCAAGTTAATCTTGCTACATGCTATTTAAGTCAATATATACCTATTCTAATATATATCATACCTGTAGTTTAAATATAGCACCCCATACATGATTTTATAACAATTCGACGTTCCATTTGCATTTGTTCATATTATTTCAGATCTAGAACTTGAAACATAACTATTGCATTTAGTTTACTAAACCTACGTAATCACATTTATATGTTAAATCACATAATCACAATTGTTTTATAGCCATATTACCCTTTTGTAGTTTTACCCTATCGGACGACCGATTGCATATATTTAGCCTTATTCACATTCAATTGCATCTCTAGTTATGTAATACATGTTAACATGATTCTAACATCCATATTCGTATACTGTAGTTGTGTAATGATAACCGTGCTTCGATATAAATTAATCTGTACCGATTTGCATATCATGTTCCAGTTTATTGTTCAGACAGTACCCATGCTTGTTTATTTATAATCATGTTTATGTTAATTTGATTGTGAGCACCCATATGACATCTTGTGCATCCTGATATGACCTATTACACCTATTACTCGATATGACATGGTACCGTACACGCTTGACATGACATGACACCTAAATACACTACTTGACCTGACTTGGTGTACCATGGCCTTACCTGTTACCTGATCTTGTGTCTAATGCCAACAAACCAGACATGTAGTCCTTATGGACCGTTCCTGTTGTCTATCCAGACAAGCCTGCACCTACCTGATCCTGTGTTGGCATTAGTTCTCGATTAATGAATACCTGACTTAACACATATAACTTGGGGGTATGGGGAAATCAATGATGAAATCCTGACTTGTAACTCGACAGTTGCTTGCTTATACTGATCAGTTTTTTTGAGGCTAGGCCCGCCTCGTGACGATGATGCTGACATCGTTGGTCTGTTCCTTTTTTTCCTTTTTATGCCTAGCGGTACGTCTCGGTTTCAGCCCGAGAATCTTAGACCGTGGTCCCGGGCATGTACGGGATACTATTGAGTTACATCGATAATTCATCAAATTGATTTCAAAGACTTTAGAGTAGTTAACCCAATAGACCAATTTAGATAACTCACTACACATTACCTCACTGTCATTACTTATATCCTTGTTATGATTGTTTTATCATTTATGCTCATACTTGTATGTATTGCTACCCCTGTTTTATTATTGCTTGATGTTATGACGCGCTGACGTCTGGGTTTTGCATGGCCCAGATTCTTCTACCTTATTGCAGACTGATCAGGAGTATTGCCGCTGTTAGACCGAGCGGTGAAGTTCCTGTCGGTATGTAGTTTTCTTTCCAGATGTTTCATTTATTGCATCTTTTGCTTTCGCATATCATTATTTCTCGACTCATTCATTCTTGCTCATGGACATGTACTAGATAGTTTAGTTTACTTTCCTGTTCTTGATATCTCTACAGCCGTAATGTGACTGTGGAAGGATTTTTCCTATCCACAGGTAGCATGGTTGGCTATGTCACGTGCCCACCTTAGCGTACTCTAGGAAGCGGAGCGTGACATGGTTCTTTTGGTATCAGAGCCATAGGATATAGGTTAATCGGGTTTGATTCTTTTGTAGTGGGGTATTGGACCCAATACACGAATCAGAATACTCGTGATTAGGAACATATCCTGCCATATTGTTATCATGATTCTTGAATCATATCTTTCTCTTGACCCCTGTCTTGACGATATGCAAACAACTTTGCATCTCGAGTTGAAATTCTTTTTGTTCCCTATTGTTTCTTCCGTCCTATTCCTTTGATTCTGATACTAGGATTTGGGCGACTTGAACGGAGTTATGTGATTGTAACTATGAACTGCAGCATGGTTACAATGCGGTACTCTATTTAAGTAACTTGGAGTCCTGGTCTTGTTTCATTTCCCTGTTTCATGGTCGTTCTATTACCTTGGTTCTCTCCGTTTCATTGCTTACCAGTTTATGTTTTGCAGATTTCTTGGTGATCGATACCGGCAGTTATGAAGTTGTTTTGGAAATTGATGGTCTCACTTTCCACGCTCACATTGATTGTAGTGCAAAGAAAGTGATTTTCCAGATTCCCGGACATCCGGAGTTTATTTTGCTGGAGGTAGCAGTTCTGTCGGGCTAGTCGAGTTTAGGGCTAGGCCGACAAGCAATGTTCTTTCGTCAATGGAAGTTGATAAGGAAGAAGTGTTAACTATAGTTTAAGATTTCATGGACGTGTTCGAGGACATCTCGGGTTTACCGCCAAAACGAGATGTGGAGTTCACGATCGATCTTGTTCCTGGTGCAGTGCCAATCTCAAAGGCGTATTACCCGATGGCACCAGTGGAGTTGGAAGAAGTCAGGAAGCAAGTTGCTGAATTACTTGAGAAGGGTTGGTTTCGCCGCAGCAATTTGACTTGGGAAGCTCCAGTTCTTCTAGTAAAGAAGAAAGATGGCACAAGAAAGATGTGCGTCGATTATCGAGAATTAAACCGGGTGACTGTTAAGAACAAGTACCCGATCTCTCGCATTAGCGAATTATTGGAGCAGCTTAGTGGCGCGAGGGTATTCTCGAAGCTGGATTTGTGGTTCGGACATCATCAGGTCCGAGTTAAATCAGAAGATATTTGCAAGACTGCGTTCCGAACTCGGTATGGACATTACGAGTATTAGTGATGCCCTTCGGAGTAACAAATGCACTGGCAATATTTATGGACTTGATGAACCGAATCTTTTCACCATTCTTGGACCAGTTTATAGTGGTGTCCATTGAAGATATTCTGGTCTACTCGAGGAGTATTGAGGAGGATGCGCAACACTTGAAGATCGCACTGCAGACATTGATGCAAGAAAGATTGTATGCAGAGATAAGCAAGTGCGAGTTTTGGCTTGAAGAAATAAAATGTTGAGGCATATCATAGCTGGAGATGGAATCACTGTTATCCAGGGAAGATTGCAGCAGTTCAAGATTGTCCGATTCCGAAGAACGTTGTAGAGATCAGAAGTTCTCTTGGACTTGCAGGATACATAGAAGGTTGGTGGAGAGTTTTGCTTGTTTGGCTGAGCCTTGACCAAGCTTACGCGTAAGAAAGTACCATTGGTGTGAGCGGATAAGTGTGCGTCAGCTTTTGAGGAGTGAAGCAGAGGTTGATGACCGCACCTGTTTTAACCGTACCAGACGGTTCCGGAAGATTGGTGTTTCACAGCAACGCACCGGAGGAAGAAGTGGGATGTATTTTGGTGCAGCATGGGAGGGTTACAACTTACGCATCAAGACAGTTGAAGTCCCATGTGAAGAATTACCCAACTCATGACTTGGAGTTAACAGCTGGGATTTTCGCTTTGAAGATTTGGAGACACTACTTATTGGGCGAAAGGGTCGAAGTATTCACCAATCATGAAAGCTTAAAGCACGTGTTCGTTCAGAAGGAGCAAATTGTGAGACAGCGAAGATGGTTGATGCTGATGGCTGACTACGATCTCGATCTTAAGTACCATCCAGGGAAAATTAATGTTGTGCCGGATGCGCTTAGTCGGTTGCCGGCAATTCAGATGTTGACTACACGGAAGAGACTTATTGAAGACTTTCGAAGATTCAATTTGGAAGTTGTGCTACCGTAGTCTTTGGGGCAGTTGATGCAGCTGCAAGCGCAGTCATTGTTGATCGAGGATATTAAGGCAGTGCAATTAAAGGACTCAAGATTGCAAAGGTTTCGAGAACAGGTTGAAGCTGAAATTCGAACGGACTTATTGATTCATGAAGGTGTTTGTGGTAGCCGCTTGTGTGTGCCAAGGGGAGATATCCGTGAAGAAGTTATGAAGGAGGCAGACAATTCCGCGTATTCCGTACATCCAGGAGGCATGAAGATATACCGAGATCTACGACAGCAATTCTGGTAGGAAGGCGTGAACCGGAGATTGCCGCTTTGTAGCAAAGTGCTTGGTATGTCAGCAAGTTAAGGTTGAGCATCAATGGGTTACCGGTTTATTATGGCCACTTCCGATTGCTCAATAGAAGGGGGAACACATAACCATGGATTTCGTGTCGGATTTACCACGGAGTCCAAGGAGCAACAATGAAGTTGGGTGATTGTTGACGGGTCGACCAAGGCAGCTCATTTCATCTCTTTTCGAGATGATCAATCAGCAGAAGTTTTGGCAGAATGATGCATACAAGAGATAGTAAGATTACACGGAGTACCGGTGAGCATCGTGACCGACCGTGACAACCGTTTCTTATCACACTTCTGGAGGAGCTTACAGGAAATTTTAGGGACTCGATTGAAGTTTAGCACAGCTTATCATCCTCAAACAGATGGCCAGTCGAAGAGAACGATCCAAACTTATGAAGACATGTTGAGAACTTGCATGTTAGACTTCAAGGGTTCATGGGAGGATCATCTACACTTGGGGGAGTTTTCGTACAACAACAGCTTTCAGGCGACTATTCAGATGGCTCCATTCGAAGTATTGTATGGTCGCAAAGATCGTTCACCTGTTTGTTGGGACGATATTGGTGAACGAAGATTGTTGGGACCGGATTTGATCGTGCAAACAGTTGGGGAGGTTAACACTATCCGGAATCATATGAAAGCAGCGCAAGACCGACAAAAAGAGTTGGCCGATACATCTAGAAGATCCCTAGAGTTCGTCGTTGGTGTTTTGGTACTCTTGAGGATATCACCGATTAGAGGGGTGATCCGTTTCGGAAGTCGAGGAAAGCTTAGTCCTCGATTCGTTGGACCCTTCGAGATCTTGAAACGTTTTGGAGAAGTGGCTTATCGTTTGGTGTTACCGCAATCCCTGGCGAATGGTCGTGACGTGTTTCTCGTACCTCAACTTCGTAGGTATGCTCGAGATGAAATACATGCGTTGGATCATTCGAAACTGACTGTACGGGAAGATTTAAACCTTTGAGGAGCGACTGATGTCAATTGTGGATCGAAGAGAAAAGGTTCTTATGAACAAAGTTATCTATTGTACTTGTTTCTTGGAGTAATCACTCGCATGGAAAACCAGGTTGGGAACGAGATGATGAAATTCGGCAGAAGTTTCCATATCTATTCTTAAAATTTCTTGTTTGGTTATCATATCTTATTCTTGGAAATTTCAAGGACGAAATAATTTTGTAGTTGGGTATAATGTAACACCCGAGTTCATTTATACCAATTCCAGTTTCCGTATCTACTTATCCATGGTCTGTTCTTGATTTATCGTGTTTGGGTACGAATGGTAGTTACTTGGTACATTGCATTCGACCCAACCCGCTTGCTTGAACTTGTTTGATTTATATTTATAGTTTACCCTGACTCGTTGCTTTGACACGTGCATCTAGTATAAACTGCATATCGGCATTTCATCTGGCATCGCATGTTTTAACATATAACTTTTAGTCACTAAAAATATTTATTAATACATTGCACGGCCTGCTTGTTACCCCTAACCCTGTGGTAGCGTCCTTACATCGCGTTCTCGTCCCGTTCAGGGAAACGGATGTGTTTAGATGGCTACACGCACGTGCGTGCGTCCGTTCTTGGGGGTACGCTTTTCTGTTCTATAGTCCTTCATTTAAATTTTTGAAACTGTCTAATGATTTTCATATTTCAAATCCAAACTTTTGGACCCGACCCGGGCGTTTTCTGAATTATTCTATATCCCGCCAGATTCTAACTATTTAAATATTTTTAAATCCTTTTAATATTTTTTTAACAGCATAGGAGTTCCTTTAACAAACTAAAATCCTTTCTAAACTTTTAAAAATATTTTCCTAACTTTCCAGTTCTATCTCTCCCTCTTCCTCTGATCCGGTGGGCCCTCTCTCTCTCTCTCCTTCTTTTCCCTTTCCTTGTAACGGCCCCACCACTGATTTCTCTCTTTTTCAGCCAATCAGAGAATCTTCTTTTAACCCCGGGCCCTACGTCTCCCTCTCTCTCTTTTCCTTTCTCTTTCTATCTCTCTGTTATGCAGTTCTCTCTCTCTTCTTTTTCTCTCTCCTCTCGCGCTCTCTCTCAGATCTCGCGATCACTGTGCATTCCTCGACTCTCGTCACCGCTCCCTGCTTCTCGCCACCTCCCTTCTATCTTCTTCTTCTTCTCTTTTTTTCTAAAAACACTGCAACTCCTCATCGCCTCCACGAACCCAACTCCTCATCGCCTCCATCACCCTAACCCTATCTCCTTACCGAGCACCCATCACTTCCTCGTCTCCATCTTCTCCTTCCTTCTCCCCGAGGCCATTGCACCCTGCACATAACCCACAGCACCCTCAACGCCCTCATCGTCGTCGTATTCATTCCAGAGCACCACCATCTTCATCCACATCAACCATCACCATAGCCCTCCATCACACCGGCTCTCCTCTCCTCGCACGAGAACCCCTTGAACCCAGCAACCGAACGAACTCGCGAACCCTAACCCTAATTTCCGCCGGAGACCATCGTCGTCACATCATCTCCCTTCCTCCTCCCTCTTCTTTCCCGATGGCAACCCAAACCTTTACCCATCGACCGCATCTCCTCGTCGTCATCTGAAAACCCATCACCTCAACTCCAACCCTGAGACTCCATTGCTACTGTACACCCATCTAGCCGCAACCCTCATCGTTGCAACCTTCTTCTTCCTCTTCTTATCCCCTGCAAGCGACAGCACCCATCCCCGTTCATCACTCTCCTTAACTCCAGCCGTCTCCACCTCGCAACACCTTACCACCGAGCCGAGCTCAGCAGCGAGAGCTTGTAACCAAGCAGGGCAATATTGTGGTGTTTGTATGCTGATCCAAGCAAGTTTAGGTCTGGGTGAGGTGATGCATTATGGCTGGCCTGCCCCTGTCCAAGTTGTGGTTTTGATTTGTGTGGTCCGAGCAAAAGCCTGGGTCATGTTAATCTTACGGTGGTGGAAACCGCGTGAGGCTGGCTTCACAGAGCAGTGTCGTGCTTCATGTCTGCATTACTGTTTCGTTCCCGAGGCAAGTTAATCTTGCTACATGCTATTTAAGTCAATATATACCTATTCTAATATATATCATACCTGTAGTTTAAATATAGCACCCCATACATGATTTTATAACAATTCGTCGTTCCGTTTGCATTTGTTCATATTATTCCAGATCTAGAACTTGAAACATAACTATTGCATTTAGTTTACTAAACCTACGTAATCACATTTATATGTTAGATCACATAATCACAATTGTTTTATAGCCATATTACCCTTCTGTAGTTTTACCCTATCGGACGACCGATTGCATATATTTAGCCTTATTCACATTCAATTGCATCTCTAGATTATGTAATATATGTTAACATGATTCTAACATCCATATTCGTATACTGTAGTTGTGCAATGATAACCGTGCTTCGATATAAATTAATCTGTACCGATTTGCATATCATGTTCTAGTTTATTGTTCTGACAGTACCCATGCTTGTTTATTTATAATCATGTTTATGTTAATTTGATTGTGAGCACCCATATGACATCTTGTGCATCCTGATATGACCTATTACACCTATTACTCGATATGACATGGTACCGTACACGCTTGACATTACATGACACCTAAATACACCATTTGACCTGACTTGATGTACCATGGCCTTACCTGTTACCTGATCTTATGTCTAATGCCAACAAACCTGACATGTAGTCCTTATGGACCGTTCATGTTGTCTATCCAGACAAACCTGCACCTTCCTGATCCTGTGTTGGCATTAGTTCTCGATTAATGAATACCTGACTTGACACATATAACTTGGGGGTATGGGAAAATCAATGATGAAATCCTGACTTGTAACTCGACAGTTGCTTGCTTATACTGATCAGTTTTCTTGAGGCTAGGCCCGCCTCGTGACGATGCTGCTGACATCGTTGGTCTGTTCCTTTTTCCTTTTTATGCCTAGCGATACGTCTCGGTTTCAGCCCGAGAGTCTTAGACCATGGTCCCGGGCATGCACGGGATACTATTGAGTTACATCGATGATTCATCAAATTGATTTCAAAGACTTGAGAGTAGTTATCCCAATAGACCAATTTAGACAACTCACTACACATTACCTCACTGTCATTACTTATATCCTTGTTATGATTTTTTTATCATTTATGCTCATACTTGTATGTATTGCTACCCCTGCTTTATTATTGCTTGATGTTATGACGTGCTGACGTCTGGGTTTTGCATGGCCCAGATTCGTCTACCTTGTTGCAGACTGATCAGGAGTATTGCTGCTGTTAGACCGAGCGGTGAAGTTCCTGTCGGTATGTAGTTTGCTCTCCAGATGTTTCATTTATTGTATCTTTTGCTTCCGCATATCATTATTTCTTGACTCGTTCTTTCTGGCTCATGGACATGTACTAGATAGTTTAGTTTACTTTCCTGTTCTTGATATCTCTACAGCCGTAATATGACTGTGGAAGGATTTTTCCTATCCATAGGTAGCTTGGTTGGCTATGTCACGTGCCCACCTTAGCGTACTCTGGGAAGCGGGGCGTGACACGGCCCTACAAATAAGGAACCAAGAAAAGGCTAAGGATTAGAGAGAAGTCTTTATTGACTACTTCAAATCACGTCAAACGCCGGAAGATGCATCCTTAAGACATCAGCTCATAAAACGAGCTCTGTCTTTTGCCTTCGTCAATGATACTCTGTATAAGAGATCGTTCGATTCTCTATGGCTGAGATGCCTGGGGCTGGAAGAAGTAAGGAGAGTCGTCCAAGTGACTCACGACGGATTTTGCGGTTCTCATCAAGCCGGGCTAAAGATGATGCTGAAGATCTAAAGGATGGGCTACTATTAGCCCACGATGATTCAGGATTATCTCGAATACACGAAGCAGTGCCACTCGTGCCAAATTCATGGAGACTTCATCTACCAGCATCCAAACCCGCTACACCCAATGGTGGCTAGCTGGCCATTCGAAATGTGGAGAACCGACATAATTGGGCCCATCGAACCAGCATCATCCAGAGGACATCGGTTCATATTGGCGATAACCGATTATTTCTCTAAGTGGGCAGAAACAGTACCGCTAAGAGAAGTAAAGACAAAGAACATTCTCCATTTCTTTAAGACACACGTCATCTATCGGTTCGGCACTCCGTGGCGGATTATCTCTGATAACGGGCCGGCCTACAGAAGTCACAAAATAGCCGCTTCGCACAGCAACATAATATAGACTGGAGATACTCTTCGGTCCATAATCCCCGAGCTAACGGTCTAGCTGATGCTTTCAACAAGACCTTAACGAAGATCATAAAGAAGACGGTGTCTAAAAATAAAAAGGACTGGCACGAGAGACTGCGTGAAGCTCTCTGGGCTTATCGGACCACATTCAAAACAGCCACAAATACAACGTCGTACGCATTGGTATTCGGCACAGAAGTGGTACTCCCCCTCGAGATAGAGCTACCCTCTCTCTGAGTGGCGGTTCATTATGAACTAACAGACGAAGAGAATGCTCATCTTCGGCTTGAGGAGCTCGACGCCCTCGATGAAACTCGTCTCATGGCGCAGCAAAACTTGGAGGCTTACAAAGCAAAAATGACGCGCTCATACGAGAGATTGACCAGGCCGAGAACATTTCGCCTAGGCGAACTCGTACTAATGGTCAAGAGACCTATGATCCCCAATCGTGCCAAATGAGGGAAATTCGAGCCGAACTATGAGGGCCCGTACATCATAGACAAAGTCTACCAAGGTAGGGCTTACTTGCTTATAGATATGCATGGAGAAAGACCCTTCAGGCTAATAAACAACCGGTTCCTGAAGAGATACTACGCCTAACGAGCCACGGCCTAGGTTAACGATAGATGACGATGCCTATGTCCGCTCGCTATCTTCCCAAGCCCAGACTCTATAAGTAGTATCCAACGAAAACTTGCCTCAAAATCGCTGTAGACCGAATCGTCCCTAAACTAACAAGGGACCGAGATGTCCTGAAACTAGTTACGGACCGAAACGACTTTAAACTACTACAAACCGCAGCATCATAGGGCTGACAAAAAAATGGTATGTCCATAAGCAAACGGGGCACGGATGAAAACCCAAAAGGGCTCCATGAGTAAAAATAGCAGGGCTACCAGTGAATTGGTGAAAACCCAAAAGGGCGCAGACTCGTAAAAAATTCATGCACACTTACAAGGTCCTCTCGACCTTGTAAGAAGAAAATACCTGCGTGAGATCCTTACGACTTATAATGGAGCAACACACTTAGGGATCCCCACGATTCCTGAGGAGAAATTACACTTACGAGATCCTCACGACTCGTAAGGAGAACCCTCTTATGAGACCCTCACGGCTCATAAGATTCAAAAGCCTTAAGCTACAGGGATTTGAACCTGTTCTTAAGCCATTACATTTCCCAGACTGCCCTACAAACGGTTCAATGTTGACCCTTGTATACAATCCATGGGCACAAATAAACGTTTCCCCTACCCAGTTCCACCAATGGCGCGAAATTTCCACATGTGGTGAATGACACTTGTAAGTCCTCTCGACTTATAAAGAGAAAACACTCTTGTAAGATCCTTACGACTTATAAAAGAACACACACTTAAGAATCCTCACGATTTTTAAAGAGAAAACGCACCTACGAGATCCTCACAACTCGTAGGGAGAAACACCTTTATGAGACCCTTACGGCTCATGAAGTCAAAAGCCTTAGTCGACAGGATTGTAACCCTATTTGCTAAGCCATCTTTGTTTAAATCGACAAAGGCAAATGATGATTCGCTACTGGCAATATCCCAGTTGTAGCGATACCGATGCCTAAATCGGTATCAAATTCCAAGTCCTTTCACGGCAAATGATGATTCGCTCCTGGCAATATTCCAGTCACAGCGATGCTGATGCTAAAATTGGTATCAGATCTTGAGTTCCATACTCGCAAAAAAATGCATATGAAATAGCCGAAATGTTTGGGCAACTCACAATAAAAATCAGTGAGTAAAATATATGCATATAAAAATAGCCGAAATGTTTGAGCAACTCGCAATAAAAAGCAGCGAGTAAAGAAAAAGAAAAATAGCCGAAATGATTGGGCACCGCAAAAAATAGCCGAAATGATTGGGCAATCGCGACTTTCATGATATAAAAAGCTGAAATGATAGAGCATCGAGAGAGAAAGAAATAAAAAAAAAATGAAAGAATGAAACTTTTGTCGTGCAGGTAAGACCATACTGACCCCTGTATACAATCTATGGACATAAACGAAAAGAGAACCACATGTCCCAACAAACTCTGTCAAAGGGAAAGTTAGATCTCGATAGCAACATCTGCATCCCAGAAGACCAACAACGGAGTTCCTCCTCATGCCAGCAGGGCACGGACGCAACACCACCAATCGGGGCCACGGCAAAGTCCCCAGTTCTAAGACTTTACAGTTCACGGACAACCTAGAATCAGCCCCGACACCGCAGAAAGCGAAGCAAGTCAACCCGACACCGCAGAAAGCAGAGCACGTCAACAAATGACCTCCGTCTCGGAAATACGTCAGCAAATGACCTCCGTCTCAGAAACACGTCATCCAATGACCTCCGTCTCGGAAATACGTCAGCACTCCGTCTCGGAAACACGTCATCCAATGACCCCGTCTCGGAAAGACGTCAGCCAATGACCCCGTCTCGAAAACACATCAGCAAATGACCCCCGTCTCGGAAAAAAGTCAGCAAATGACCTCCGTCTCGGAAACACGTCAACCAATGACCTCCGTCTCGGAAATATGTCGGCCAATGTCCTCCGTCTCAGAAATACGTCGGCAAATGACCTCCTTCTCGGATATACGTCGACCAATGACCTCCGTCTCGGAAACACGTTGGCCAATGACCTCCGTTTCGGAAACACGTCGGCCAATGACCTCTATCTCGGAAACACGTTGGCCAATGACCTCCATCTCGGAAACACGCCAGCCAATGACCTCCGTCTCGGAAACACGTCGGCAAATGACCTCCGTCTCGGAAACACGTCGGCAAATGACCTCCGTCTCGGAAATACGTCAACAAATAACCTCCGCCTTGGAAATACGTCAGCCTATGACCTCCATCTCAAAAAAAAGTAAGCCAATGACCTCCGTCTCGGAAACACGTCAGCAAATTACCTCCGTCTCGGAAATAAGTCAGCCAACGACCTCCCCGTCGGAGCAATGCTTCTACTCGGAAACAAGTCAACTCACCAACCACTTATGAGTCATCTCGACTTGTAAAGGAGAAAATTCTCTTGTGAGATCCTTACGACTCTCAAGAGAAAACGCACTTAGGAATCCTTACGACTCCTAAAGAGAAAATACACCTACGGGATCCTCTCGACTCGTAGGATGAAAAGTCTTTATGAGACCCTCACGGCTCATAAAGTTGAAAAGTCTTAGGCAGCAGACCTGAACCTGCTTCCTAAGCCATCGCTACCCTACAAAGAGGTTAGGATGAATTGTTATATATCGTCTACAGGCCATACTCGCCAAAGTTACATGCCACTGAAATGGAAGTTCTACTCAAGTGTACATAAACTACTTCGCGCTAAGTCAAAACAAAAAGGCATAACCCATGGACATCAGCCACATACTATGCAAGGCAACAAAGAGAACATTCGACTCGCATCCAATTAAGCTTTCGAAGCATACCCACTCATGTATACGCGGAAAGGATTAATGCATGAAATAAATGCATAGAAAGGGAAAATTTGTCATTCATACTGCAGAAAATTCTTATATTGATGAAGACGGTAAAACAAAAAACATCATTAAAATGTTTACAATGGTAAAACATTAAATCCTGGACATGGATTGAGGAATTCAGAAATAAGGCCGTCTAAAATGCTTCTGGCCTTTCTGACCATTCTCGTGTGCATCTTCTCGCGAATACAAGCGTCAGAATTTTCACTGATATCATCTGCCCTTTGATAGGCAGAGATTATTGTTATCTATTGGAAAACTTGATGCAAGATATCGACAAGACTATCTCACCGCCTCTTCGAGATCAAGCTCATCAGATACACTGAGTGTACCTTGTCTTCGGCATTATCAAGTGCCTCCAGCGGCATGGCTTCGTAAAATCCAGGAAGGGCTTCGCAAATCGCTCCCACGATAATCTTCAACAAAGCAAAACGACGGGGGAGTAGTCGACCGTTGTGTTCATCGAGGCGACGCATAACCTCAGCGCATTGAGCGTCCGTAAACTCCTGGTTTTGACAACGGCCTTGGATGCGAATGTCTTCATAGGAGATAATTTCTTCAAGATCATACAAATAAACAGCCATAGTACCTGCGTGAAAAAGAACAAGGGTTAGATGTCAATGCTACGGTTTAAATTCTGATACTTGGTACTTTAAATTTGCACCACACTGCAATGCAGTGGAAAGAGACCAAGGGGGACCCACAAAATTAAGGTGACGGCTCATCATTGATGAGACAATCACTCATTAAAAAAGAAATCCTAAAAAAAAGATCCTCATTTAATGAGAGACTCCTCGGGTCAAGAAGTTAAACTCCCTCGAGAGCAACGCTCTGCAAATAGGAGTGACATCTGTCAACTCTAATTATTAGAGGAATAAAATTCCAAGAGCTATGCACTGTGAAAACGATGGAATCATCCATCAAAACCCTAAAAAGCAAAGCTTTTACTGAGTTAAAAACTCCGAGATCTTTAATATCTGCAAAATGAACTCTAAAAGTTCTTCATTAATGGGTTAAGAAACCCTAAAAGAATATTTTTTGATCTATGATCTAAGAAGAGCAAAGCTCTATTTTCGTTTAACGGGTTAAGAAACCCTAAAATCCACTTTAAGATCTATGATCTAAGAAGAGTAAGGGTCTGTTAATAGGTAAAACCCTAGAATACGAAATGATTCCTTCAAAAATTTGATCCTTACCAAAAATTTTGGCAAGGTTCTGACTCTAGAAGAGTTTCTTAAGGCAGAGAGTTTAGCTCTGAAGGAGAATTAAATTCTCAAGAATAAGAAAACAAGAAGATGAACCAGCAGTCATCTCAAGGGCCAAAGGCCCTACTTATAGGCAGGGGAAGCCGATTCAACTTCTAGGAAGATCCAACGGTGGAAAAGCTACCACCGCTGCACTCACGTGTAAACCACGTGAGCACAACGGTGTACACATGAGTACAGCAGTGGGGGGCATTTGTTTCCCCCAATAAGAGAGCAAAGCTCTGTTCAAAATTTGAACTGAGGCAGCGCCTCACATGTAAAGCACGAGAGCGCTAGCGCCAAGAGCACTCGCGCTAAGAGCGCCAGCGCCAAGAGTCAAAAACTCTGAGGCAGCACCCCACGTACAAAGCATGAGAGCGCTAGCGCTAGCGCCAAGAGCGCTGGCGCCAGAACTAAAAGTTCTCTGCCGTTGGATCAAAGATCCAATGGTGATTAAAAATCACCAAAATACCAGAATAAAATTCTGTTGAGGAAATACTCCTCAAATCTTTCCAAACAAAAAAAATTGTGCTCTGTAAATCAGAGCACCGTTGGATCAAAGATCCAGTGGTGATCAAACATCACAAAGATACGGAATAAATTCTGTATGGGAAAATATTTTCCCAATCTCGCTAAAAACAAGAAAGATGTCTTCTGTAAAATAGAAGTTCTTGGATCAAAAATCCAACGGTGGATAAAATCCCCAAATCAATCAGAGATCTCTCAATGAGAGATTTCCTTAACTGATTCAACAAATCAGCCTCCCCTATATAAAGAACCCAAGACTTCAAGTCTGGCACAGAAGAACCCCCCATAAACTTCAATCTAAAAGAGAAGAGCAAGCTTTAAGAAGAAGAATTTTTCTTCAAGGTAAGAGATATCAGAACATCTCATCTGCAAGGGTTTAACCTTCATAAAAAGAATATAGTTCTCTCCTCGGATATGAGATTCATGAGACAAGTCTTCCACAAATAAGAATTTAATTCTTACGGCGATGAATTTGTTCTCTGGGATCGAAGATCCGGGGATGAACAAAGAATTGAACTTTTCAGAACATAATACAGAAAGAAAAAAACCTAGCACCAAGCGCTGCAAAATAAAGAGTGTTTAGCACTCAGTGGTTGGCGCCCAGCGCCAAGCGCTCCATGTGTTCCTCATATGGGCGCTATTTTAAAGGAAATGTCTTAGCACTCCAAGTCTGGCACTCAGCGCCGAGCGCTCCACGTGCTTCTCACGTGGGCGCTATTTTAAAGGAAGCGCTTTAGCGCTTCAAGTTTGGCGCTCAGCGCCAAGCGCTCCAAGTTTGGCGCTCAGCGTCAAGCGCTTCACGTGCTCCTCACGTGGCCGCTGATGAAATAAAGAGCACTCTGTAAATAGAGCTCAGCGCCATAAAGAGTGTTCAATATTCAATTAAAAACAAAAAAGAGGGGTGTCAGAACCCAAATCAATGCTCAGCATTGTTGAACAAAAAGGGATTGAGTGGACTGAGCCCAAACAAATGTTCAACATTTTATTCAAAACTGAGTGAACTGGGCCCTAACAAATGTTCAACATCTTATGCAAACTAAGTGGACTGAGCCCAAACTGGCCACAAGTCCCTAATTCAGATCAACCAAGTCTATGTGCTCAAAAACTCTTTAATTGGTCTTAGTCCTAAACTTGAATACAGATCTCCCAACCAACATTGGTTCAAGGGTACAACTCTTCACACCTCTGATATATGCCGTTGTAATTCTTCAACATCTTTAGAGAGGTGGCGGGTCTCGACAACCAGAAACTCCATGGACTATGATGTCCTTAAACTATGGACCGTAACGTCCCTAAACTAAAATGATAGAGCATAAATGCTCTTTCATTGGATCAAAAATGATCCTAAACCCCCGTTAAGTAGACCTTAGTCTAAAATTATACTAACGTGTCCTTAACAAACATTTAAGTTGATCTTAATCTCAAACGAGTTTAACGATCCTTAAACCAACCCAAACCTAAATCTAAGAAAATACAGATTTGGACTAATCCCCGCCCTACGGGCGACAAAATAAATTAGTCTCCGTATACAATCCACGGGCAACCTAAAATAAAACAAATATACACGACATGAAGTGAACATCTGGAGAAAGAGAAAGTTGTTGCCACGATGCGGTAGCGCAATGAACTGCAGGGGCTTGCGCCTGCAGGGAAGAGCGTCCCCACAATCAAAAATCCCTCGCCAACGAGGGGGAATCTGACGAAGTATGCTACAACAATCGCATCTGTTTAAACCTTCGATACATGGTGCCATAAATAAACTTGGTATCTTCGGAGAGGTAGACGGATAAAACCAACTCCCAAATTTAGGCAAGACGTTTGTCTTCCCGATTTTCGGCGGCGAACAAAGCCTATAAAAGAGAGAGAGGGAACCAATCCCCTGTCAAAGCCTAAAAAGAAAGATTTTTTTATATTTCTTTTTCTCCTTTCTCAATATCCAGAGCATAGAAAAAAGGATTAAGAGACTTATTTTTCTATTATTCAATATTCGAACACAAGACTTTGAAGATTCAAGAGGCGTTTTGTGAACCCAATTGGATAAATGGAGGAGGGTGACCCTATGAAAGGGAAAGCTTTTAGGCTTTTCCCTTGGGAAAATCTTCGGAAATGCGGATTTCGATCCGTATTTTCCTTTTGGTGGCTTGAGAATGTGGATTTCGATCTGTTTTTCCCTTTCGGAAAATCTGGAATGCAGACTTCGGTACGTATTTTTCTTTAGAATGCTGATTTCGGTCCGTATTTTCTTTTTTGTGGGTGTGAAGTTTTCCGTGCTTTACCGTTTCGTACGATAAATCGACGGATTTAGCGGTCATGCCATCATAATTCAATCGAAATCCATACGTTTAATCTCGTTCACAAAATAAAATAAAATAGTCAAAGAAAACAAATAAAAAGGTTTCCGCCCTCGGACACCCTAAAGATACCCAACAGTTGAAGACCTATACAAGCGGAAGGGTCTCATCTTCGCTAAAACAAAACAAACACAAAATAAATAAATAAATAAAAATTTCTTGGGAGCCTCCCTATCCTTAGGAGCCTCCTGCTGCCTTCCCCACATGGGGGAAGGTCCCTACTTGCGGGAACCCCCCCCCCATGAAGGACTCAGTGGAAGCTTCTCACTATTAAAACCAAAAAAATTATAATTTAAAAAGGGGAAAAGAATAATCAATAAAAAATACATATGTTATTTTTAATTAAATGAACAATAAAATGAATAAAATTAGAATAATATATAGACGAAATTAAATAGAAATAAAAATGAGATGAACCGCATTTGTATTTATTCTCAAACACCAACGTTCTAAATTGAGTTCACACGATTTGCAAGACCCGATAATCGGAGGTTCCCTCGTTTTGAAGTGAGAGCTAATTAGCGGCAACTTAGTCCGTGGTTGGCAGAGATTAGGAACCCCACAATCAATAAACTCCTGCTTATCCTAGACAGGAAGAATCTGTACTGGCCTGACAAACGAGCGCATTCCTATCTCAAACAGGATGGCGAAAAACACTCTACACGTACAGGCGAAGGTTTTGCATAAGGTTCCTACATCGTGATTGTATCATCGTCATCGTGAAAATCGTATATCGAGACAAGTATCTCTAGATCTTGCTATATGCTAGTTACAATCAGATCCGATCTAGTGTAACATATTTATTAATGTTAAAATTGTATATTTAGGTTTTATGAATTCATAGTTAACGATATATCGAGATCCGAATCACGATATATCGATAATCTGGATCTAGATGTAAACTTTACAAAGAACCCTAAAGGTATTGCTTTTATATGGCTAATTTGATGGCATAGAACATAGAGAAATTGTAGTAATCTTAGTTGTTATCATATGCATGAAACCTACATATAAACCTTAAATAAGAAACCTGATCGTATCAGAAAATAGGCTATAAGTCAGCTCAAGCATTTCTTGAGCCGTCTTATATGAATAGAGAACTCAAATATCGCTTTAGGCATAGTTTGAGCCGGCTCAAACATTTCTTGATCCGTCTCATCTTGCTAGAACGGATCTGAACACCTTATTTTTTAAAATTCATTATAAATCGTACAAAAATCGTTAGCACGTGTTCCTTAGCTCGTTACGAAGATAACTCGGAATACTTTAACCTTGTGAAAAGATTACCTACAAAATAAATTTTTTAGATAGCATAAATTGCAAGGTAATGCACCCCTGTCCAGGAAAATTCCAGCACCAAACTTTCAAGTTCAAACGTCCATAACTTTCTATAACAATAACCTGAGATGTCCTAATTTATAATAATGAAAACCTTATTGTATTAAATTTGTTTTAGTGTATGACATGTCAGTTTTGGAGGACGTTTATTATTTTTAAGATATTTTACAAATCAGAGTGACGCTGAATTTATAGAACTGAACTTTGATGTGCATGGTTAATAGATACCCCTTTTTATTGTTATTGATCTGATTGAATATGATATTCCGGACGTGTTGTATAATGATCATTGACATGTATTCCTGCTATCTATTATTGATGCATTGTCTTGCTATTGCTATTTCTGATTCTGACTATACATTGATCGATTCATGTATCCATGTTATCATATTGTCTTGCTATTGTGCCATGTCAACCTACATGCAGCATAGCGTTCACCCAAGTGCTATCAACCCATGAGATTGACCTGATTGACTTGAATGTTAAATGGACATGCGACCTGAACGTCTGCATTCTGGTAAAAGGGAGCATCTGTATTATAGTCAAAGAGAGACATCGGTATTATGGTCCATCAGGAACATGTGAATTATGGTCAGGGAAGAACATCTAGCTTATGGTCAAAAGAACATTTGTATTATAGTCACAAGGACATCTGTACATTGACATGCATGTATTTGACTTATGACCTATCTTATCTGTCTTGAGTATTATATGAGGAAGGATTACATTAATTGGTTTCAAATACCTATAGAATAGATAACTTACCGATATGGACCCCTAAGATACATATTGACACGATTGCCCTATTCTACATTGTTATGATATTATCGTTATTGCTATCGTCTATTGCTATGATCACTGAACATTGTTTTCGGCTATATTCATTATGATATTATCTATGTCGTACTGACGTCTGGGTTTTGCATGGCCTAGATTATTTGACATCCTCTCGATCGACCAAACCTCGCATGACATTAGCGGTGGAAGAAAGTTTGTGCACCCCTCCCTCCGGTATCAGCTGCCTGACCTTTATTGTTCGTTCGCTCCTGACCCTCCCGTCGAGTTCACAAGAGAGGTGGAGCTATGCTCTGGTATGCCTCTTTAAGCATCCTAACAGACCGAGAGATTTGAACCTTGTTCCCCATTCTGAAATGGCCCGAAGAAAGACAAGCAGAGGAAGCCCTCACATAATTGGGCCCTCTAACTCATGCTCGTCTATTGATGTGCTCGTCGGCACTGTCTGTAAGCGTAAGAACCCTTTATCTCGAGCTCTCATCTTCATGTTTTTGGTTGCACTTGCTTTAGCACAAGAGGATCGTAAATCGCCGATCATTAAGGAGCTATTTACTTATCTAGCTATTTATGGCTTAGACTTATTTTCGTATTGAACTATTATTGGATTTTCGTTGTGAGCTCATAAGGGCCAAGTGCCATTATTGTTCGTTTAATCGCCCTTGGATCTTTGATACTTGATATTTCTTTGTTCCCTTATAAAAAATATATATATGACAAGAAAAAGGGAAAACTGCCCGTTATGCAAGCCTCACGTGTTAAACACGTAAGCACCTATATGCAGAGCATATAGGCGCTACAATGAGGCTAAACAAGCCTCACGTGCCAACATGTGAGCGCCTATAAATAGGTGCCGTAATTAAACTACAGATAGGTTAAACAATCCTCACGTGTTAAACACGTGAGCGCCTATACGCGAAGATTATAGGCACTACAATTAAACTACAGATAGGCTAAACAAAATCTCACGTGTTAAACACGTGAGCGCCTATATGCAAAGTATATAGGCGCTGCAATCAAATAACAAATAGGCTAAATAAAGCCTCACATGCTAAACACATGAGGACACCTCCTTACGTAGAATTAAAATTCTACTTAATGAACCGTTGGATCAAGGATCCAACGGTGATTAAACATAGAATTAAATTCTATTGGGAAGAATATTTTCTGTTAGACAGAGAGTTAATGGATCAAAGATCCAAAATATTTTCTATATCTTTCTAAACAGAGAAAGATTATACTCTGTTAAATTAAGCACCCTTGGATTAAAAATCCAATGGTGATTAAAATGTCACCGCTCGATAGAATTTTATTCTATATATGGGATAATATCCCCAATCTTGTTAAAAACAAGAATAATATTTTCTGTAGAACAGAAGTCCTTGGATCAAAGATCCAACGGTGGGTAAAATTCCTCAAATCAATTCTGAGACCAATTAAATCAATTGGGATCTCTTAATGAGAGATTTTCTCAAAAGTAAACAAACTTCTTTCCACTATATAAAGAACCCGAGACTTCAAGTCTCAAAAAGAAGGAAAAAAAAGAGAAAAAAATAAGGGGGGAAACAGACGCAGAGAGAGAGAGAGAGAGCGCGCGCTCCCCAGAGGCTTAAAAACAAGAATATACTAGAGCTCTGGAGGAACAAGAGAATTTAATTCTCAAAAGAAAAACTTGTTTCCTTGAAACATTAGGTAAAAAGAAAAACACTTTTCATTTGCCTCTCTAAGGGTTTAACCGTTCATGCAAGAACTTAGTTCTCCCTATTGTTGAGATCTCAAAAGCAGATCTCCCTACAAGTTGAGAATTTAATTCTCATCAGGGAGATTCTGTCATGAAGATTCAAAACCTAGGGGAAAGAATTGAGTTCAAAGAATTTAATTCTTACAAAACACATGCGAATTTAATTCCTCTGAAAGCCAGGGTTTAACCCTAAAAAAAGAATTTAATTCTTGCAAAGAAATAGAGGAGGACTTGATTCATTATCCCTCAGACAATGATAATAATCTGAGACCTTCCAAACCCAAATCCTAATGACAAGAATTAATAAGAGATCAAAATTTCCAAGAACACAGAAGAACAGCCTGGTGATTCGTTAGTGTTTAACACCATAACGAGACCTCACGTGTTTTCCATGTGAGTGTTTCTAATGAACAAAAAGAAACGGCTGAGACTGCATTACGTGTTTTCCAAGCGAGTGCTTAAAAGAGGAGCAAGGAGCACTTCCTAAGGCAGTCACATGTTTTGCATGCGACCCCCAATCAAGTGCTTAGCACTTATATAAAAAAGGAGGGTATAAAACCCAAAAGGCAGTACCCAACTTTGGGGTGCCTCACGTGTTCACACGTGAGCACCACAAGAACTAAGTGCTTAGCACTTATACGAAAAAAAGGAATAAAACCCAAAGAACAGCGCCCACTTTGGGACACCTCACGTGATTCACACGTGAGCACATCCAAAGTTCAGTGTTTAACACTGGTCCAACGCCTCACACCGGATACACGTGATTACTACATTTACCAGTGCTTAGTACTGCAGGGGTAAATATGGAGACCTAAACCTACTCACAAATTGGCTAAGACTTCCCGACGTCAAAACTTCTTTGATCTCCAAATCGACCGAGCCTCTGTGCTCATGTTTTCCCAAATTGATCTTAGTCCCAAATATGACTATTGATCTTCCAACTGATAATATCCAAAAGGATACTCATTCCACGTCCTCCCGAGGAAATCTTAGTCTCAAAATATAACTAATGATTTATGGGTTTAACACTAACTCCGTTTCTTCAAATACGGGAATTGGTTCAAGGGTACATCTCTCTACACCTCTGATACATGTCATTGTAATTCCTCAACGTCTTCAAAGAGGTGGCGGGTCCTGACAACCAATAGCTCTTTTGGTGCACTTCCCAAAACTGACGTGCACACGCCAAATCAAACCACACCCCAAACTGGGTGCACCCCAAATCATCGTTTTTCATCCTGTCACATAACAAATACACGTGCGCACAAGAGGGACAACAGACCGAGACATCCTTAAACTAAAATCTCACCTCCATAATGGTGATCAACGGACCGAGACGTCCTTAAACTATAACTTCGCCTCCAAAATGGCGACAACGGACCGAGAAGTTCTTAAACTAAAATCTCACCTCCAAAATGGTGATCAACGGACCGAGACATCCATAAACTAAAATCTCACCTCCAAAATGGTGATCAACAGACCGAGATATCCTCAAACTAGAACTTCGCTTCCAAAATGGTGATAATGGACCGAAATGTCCCTAAACTAAGACACCAGAGCCCAAATGCTCTCTTGTTAAACAAAAATGATCCTAAAACCTTGTTAAGTATATCTTAGTCTCAAATTAGACTAACGTATCCTTAGAAAAAAAACCAACCGAGCCCCAACTGCTCACATACATTTAAGTCGATCTTAATCTCAAACCAGATTAACGATTCTTAAATAAAACAAATCCAAATCTAAGATATACCGATTTGGACTAATCCACGCCCTATGGGCGACAACATAAATTAGTCTCTGTATACAATCCACGGGCAACCTAAACAAAAAAAAACAAACACGACACGAAGTGAACTTCCGGAGCAGGAGAAAGTGGTTATCGCGATGCGATAACTTAATTAACTGCAGGATCTTGCGCCTGCAGGGAAGAGCATCCCTACAATCAAAAAACCCTCACAAACGAGGGGGAATCTGACGAAATCTGCTACAATGGCCGCATCCGTCCAAATCTCCGATATACGGTGCCATAAATCAACTTGGCATCTTCGGAGAGGTGGACGGATAAATCCAAATAGCATTTGCCCCCAGAATTCACGCCAGACGTCCTAACGTCCCGGTCGCGTCTTTCGGCGGTGAACAGATTCTGGCACGCCTGGTAGGACCTTTTTCCTCTTTTCACTCCACACTTCGTGTGTCGTGACTCGCTAAAAAATCTCGGTTTGATATGGTTGCCCTTAGACTCGAGGTACTAAGATTTGGTGTCTTGTTCTGGTGCAGAAGAAGAAGTGAATATCAATGGCTTCCAGCTGCACAAACTGCAACAGCAACTTCTGCTCCGCCCCAACTGGAGGAGTGACATACAGGCCCAATGCGGCCTCCATCATTTCAATGCCGGTGGGGCAGGTGACTCAAGCCACCACTAGATTGTTCTTCGGGACCATGCTCCCGCCAGCAAGTTTCAGCGCCCTAGTGCCACCATGGGAAGCTCCCAAGAAGTCAGTCTTTGATCGACTTGCAACCACCATGGCCCTTCTCCACGGGTCATCACAGTCTGCCAACTCAGTCTTCAACAGGCTGAGCCGAAGCTCAAGTGGGCCCGCAAAGAGGCTCGTGATACCTAAAGGGGATATCCCAAAACGGATAATCCCAACTCCTCCGAAAAATGAAGTCATCAAAAGTGCTTCCCCTACCAGAGAGTCGGCCTTCGAAAGATTGGCGATTCTCTCTCAAAGGACGTCAGTCTTCGACAGGCTGGCATCAACAGCAGCCCCTCACCAAAGCAGGGGCATAACGAAGCCGCTTCCACAACTGAGGTGGTCCCATCTGCAAGGTATGCTCGACGTCTTCACTGGCGCCGAATGAGAAGAGCTTGGGGGAACTCCCCCTCCGGACTCACCCCACCAGCTCTAATGGTAGAAGTTGACCTGCTGTTCCAACCGGGAACAGCTTTGAACAGATTAGGAGGGTATGAAAGAACTTCCCAACCGCGATGTTGAAGAAATCTCCACTTTCTACTGAAAACATGATGCAGGAATGTCACGACCTAGAAATGGCACGTGACTGGCACTTGAATCATATGAAGTCTATAGGACCACATCTAATTCAAGTAAGCCAAAAAAATCCCAGAAATCTAAACTATTTTGAATAGAAGTGAAGAAAACTTATTTAAAGCAAGTGGTTTTAATAACATAAGCCGAATATGTATTTTTAAAATCATCAACTCTTTTCTGAAAATTTCGGCAGAGTTTCCTTTGTAAATACTGGCCCCAAAAGGGTACAACATGCATAATATGAATAAAGGCATCCCCAAGTGGGAGCTAGCTCTTCATCAATCGACGGTCACAACCACGCAAACAATATAATATACAACGCCGAAGAGAGAGGATCTAAACTCAAAAGGAACTCAAATCATCAAGAAAACCCATAATAATACAACGCGTGACTCTAAGGTCGAAAGAATAAACAATTGGTCATCTAAGTCAAATAAATATACAAGTCTGGTTGATGGAGTTTTACTAGATACAATTGAATATAAATAAAAGGTACAATGGTGGTTACGATGCAAGTGAACCCACCTACCAAAGCAATCACCCGGAATGAAAGCAGTATGCCAGCAAAGCCGTAACGAAACTTGTACGGCAAAACCTGAAAGAACTGTGGCACAACGGGGGTGAGTTGCCAACTAGTGAGTTGCCAACTCGTAAGTAGAAAATATCACAGAGCAGAAATCGTATGTATGACTCGATCCTAGGTCAAGTCGATCATAATATATATCCTTAACGATAATATGGCCTGAAGCATAAATATAATGGCAAGGGTAAACATCTATGCATAAGTGTAATCCTATGTGCTCGTGTCAGTGCCTCAGGTAGCAATATATCGTAAATATGAGGTATGAATGCGATATAATGAAAACAGAATACATCATGAATGAGAAAACTATTTTCATAATATAGTGAGATTTCTGTATAAACATTTAAGTATCATCAATGACATCATCAGAAAATCAGTGTCAAGTATCGACACAAAATATATATCTCAATATCCCAATATCTCAATATCTCAGGCTCTGGCTATCCGGACTGGCCTGTATCATCAAATCTCAATATCTCAAGCTCCAGCTATCCGGACTGGCATGTATCATAAATCTCAATAAAATCACCGGTCAGCAATGCTCACCTGTCACAGGCTCAAACGCCATTCTCTGCGATCTTCTCGCCCTGGGGTACCGCACCGGGTCCACCATACACCCAAAGACGGTTCATCTCCTCCTCGAATCGGGTGTATGATATCGCTCAAGAGCCGAGAAAACTCATGGTGGACATATCACAATCATAACATGAGAAAACCGCACTTTTATCTTTTAAAGTGATAAATGAGTTTATTAAATCTTGCGGTTTCTCCAAATCCAGAAATCTCATGGAAAATCCGAAATCCAAAATGAAAAGTCAATAATAATGAATACTGGGCTCCGGCAATCCGGACTGGCCATTAATATATTGCATGACTAATGAATATAAAAATATGCATGAAATATCAAGCAATGAATGCAATAATGAACTAGCATATGAAACAATAACATATAGGAACTATCAGCTAGCAAGCTATGTCAATGAAGTAATATTCTCTAAGTGTATGTGACATAGCAATTACCGATGAAGATGTGGGTGAGCCGGCAAGCGAGTGTACGTGGAGCATACGCATCATCGGTAATGGTGCTGGTGTCCTAATAACATGGTTTCATAATCCTTACAGTACACAATAACATGCAATGCGGTGATAACAACATGAATAAACGGAGAATGAATAATAAAAGCAGCAATACTGAATATACAGAAATGAATATTATGGGTCATAAAGTTTTGTCATTTGAAATAACACGAATCGTGGTGTTTAGAAAATAGGGCTACGGTGTTTTTAAGAAAAGGTACATCCTTTGAAATATCCTAGAATCCCTTGGCATGTCTTTAAAATACTCACGATTCGTCAGTTTTTAAATAGGTATGACCCGAGTCTAGTCTAATATCTATAAGTAAACTACTGGACTAAACTAACAGACTAATCGAAAAGAGGTAAGGAAATCCACCTAAGTCTGAGTCGATATATGTATATATATAATAGTCGGTGATCCCGCCTCAATAGTATCCCATATGATACACTATATAATATGACATTCTCGAGTCAAGAGTGCGAATCTATCATCAATATAGCTCGTACGGTAAATCCATCGTACGGCATCCCAAATCTGGGTACGGGTCAAATATCACATTTATCTCATTATTCATCTGGTATCCTTATCATCACATATCGTGAACTGGGTACTGATCTATGTCTAGTACAATACTGATTCCATCTACATATATATATGCGTGTGTACGAAACACATCCCAAGGACCTGCTATAATATCATGTCGTATCTCAATATACGAACCAAATCATATCACCGATCTCATGGCACCATGCCCAATCTCATCGACTCATCTCCAAATACCATATACTATCCTCATCATCCATGTATATGTATACGTATATATATACATAGTCCTATACCTGTGTGTGTGTGTGTGTGTGTATACATACGTACATATCTCCATATACGCACAAGTAATAAAATGTATGCAAGTGTGTGTGTGCGCGTGTATGTAAACCTTATTCTAGGGTTCGCGACTACAACTAACTAACGACACTTATCAAATAATTATACTAAAACTTAACCCATGATCTCCTAAAACTTACTTGCTAGCTATCCATGTTTCACATAACACATAAACATATATATATATCGTATATATAGTATACTACACTTCGAACTGCGGGGGTGCTATACGCCATCCATCCGACTTCCCCCGTAGATATATATCTACTCACAGTGGTCCTCACTTGCTAGAGTCGATGTCGCCACGCCCATCCTTATTGCTCCAAGTTCACTCGAGGGTACCTACATATCACATATAGTATCGTAAATCGAAATCGTGAACGAAAACCAAAACGGCACGCGTATCACACATAGGTTAAAACCTAAGGTCTACACATGCAAGAATGGCCCAACAACCCTCGAGATTGACGTGCAAACATCACACCATCGAGTCAAAACCCAAATACTAAAATCCAAAACATAAATAGCCGCAAAACCAAAGCAGCAACACAAGAAAACAATTCCAGATTTTTTTCCAGATGAAATTAGGCAATTCTGCATATGGGGTAGGTCTAATTTGACTAAAATGAAGCCATGGACCAAGAACGGGACGATTCCAACATACCAAGGCCATAAATTGTGGCCCAAAAGAGAAAAATGGCGGCCATGATGAAGAGATATGGTCTCGGGTCTTGGGAACAGCTTCTAGGTTGTCTACATGACTCACAGTCTTCGCTAAATATTTTTCAGGTGCCCCGGGTCTTAGCAGATCCCTAAATATCATCACAAATCCCACAAACTTCCGATATCGGGGTTTCTAAGTTTGTGTCTTGAGGCTAAATCTCTGGTTTAAGTTCACAAAACTAATACTACAGGGGTTGTATGACTTCTACTAACCTTAATTGCACCATAACAATCAAAATCAAGCCCTAACCTCAACTTGGAATTTTCAAAGTTCACTAATCCAAACTAAAACACTTCTAAACATGCATGGACACTAATGTGAATGAAAAACTATACTGATGGTGATGAAATTATCTCATTTGGCAACTCAAGAATTTTCTTGAGTTGCCCTAAGTCTCCAAAATCGAATTTTTTTTGATCCAAAGTGCTTGTGATGAACTTGTGCATGCTTTTAATGAAGGGATGATGTTTTGAGCTTGATTTAGGGTTGTTTGTGAGGATGAAGTGGAGGTGGAGATGAGGGCAGCCATGGAGAGAAAGCGGGGAGAAAGATGAAGAAATAATGAAGGGGAAAGAAATGGGAGCAAGGTCAATGAACCCCCTCACCTCTCTCTCTCTCTCTCTTCTCTCTCATGCCTATACCCTATATTTTATTCCCTTTTCTTTTCTTTTCTTCTCTCATTTTTAAAAAAAAACAAAGCATGAAGAATAAAGAAAAAGCCATGGTGGAAAATGTAGCAAATGTGAAAAAGACATGGTGCATGTCATGTGCACAAATCAAACTTAATGCACGATTAGTGATTTTTAATCGCGATTAGCATTAAAATGGAATAAAATTAATTATAAAGAATTTATAATTTGCTTAAATCATATAAAACGCCCTCTTTCAGTAATTTCTATAATTTCCCAATTTATCGGTATTTAATTATACCGCCATATTAAAATATTCATAATATTTATTATTAAATTATAAAAATTCCCAAAAATAATATTTTATTTTTCTGAAATGTTACAAGGAAAACCCGGAGCAGTCCCCCCAATCGCTCTCCTCCCTAATCTACAGGGTCTGGCGGAAAGTCCAGGACTCTGTGATCAACAAAGACCACGCTCGTCAACCGGAGAAAATGAAGGTTCGACAAGATGAAAATCATCCCCCCACCATACAGTGAGGGACTTCTTTCACACAGGCTCCTGTTACAACGGCTCCTTCAACCTTGACCTCCCACAAAAGGAGGAGGCCGAAGAAAATCTCATTGCCTGCGGCAAATTCCAAAGGCGCTGGACCTAAACGCCCCAAGCCTGGGGGCATGGTTGTACACACGATTTACATGGCTTCTGGAAAAGAGGAATGCCGTACTTCCGTGGGTCATTGACCGCAAACTCAGTCGTTGACAAAAGCTCGGGAGCAGCAACAAAAGCTCCAGAAGATGCTGACGAAAATGACAGCACTCACCGGGCAGAAAGAAAGCTCGAAATCGGCATCTAAACAGTGCCAGGAGCAGGAGACCGATACAAAGTTCGTACGAAGGGTGCTGGAAAGAAAGGATAAGGAGGCCGTGGAACAGGCTGCTAATATGAAGCAGATGGCACTTTTATTCCAAGATATGGTTAGAATGATGATCCAGCCAGAACCACCAGCTGAAGACCCGCCGATAATTATCGAGGACGATAGAGGGGAAACATCAAACCCTCTTCCAGCTTTATCAACAGCCAGGGAGGAAACGATCTCCAAACCTGCCCTTGATGATTACATAGCTCAACAAATACGAGCTCATCAGGAAAGTGAAGCGGGTGGCCAAGTCGTCAAAACTGGGTGACAGTATCCAGGCTAGTATGACCAAATCAAATACCCGCCAGGATATACAATCCCCAAGTTCCACAAGTATAAGGGGATAGGCAATCCTCACCAGCACGTCGCTCAGTTCAGAGCTCTGTGCGGCAATACTGGAGGTGACGACAAACTGCTGCTTCGCCAGTTCGTTGGTAACCTTTCGGAGACGGCCTTTGAATGGTACTCGGAGCTCCCAAATGACTCTGTAAAGACATTCATAGAGATGGAGCTGCTGTTCACACAGCGGTTTGCCAGCGCAAGCGAGCGCACCCCGATCATAGCATTAATCAATGCCAGGGTGAAGCCAGGAGAGACCTAGGTTCAATACGCAATCCGATGGCGGAACCTCTGGTCAAAATGCGAACAATGCATCAAAGAAGCTCCTGCCGTGGGCATGTTCATAAGGACTCTCGATCCTCAAGCGACTGTGTCCTAGTTCATGACGTTCTTTAAGCCGACCACCTTCCAGGCTCTGATCGACAAGTTGGCCTAAATGGACCAGATGGGCCGCGGACCTTCCTCTTCAAAAATGGAACCTCGGAATGCAAAGGGTAAAAGGAAAGAGGCCTTCATTGCCAACACTTAACAGCAACCGAGTGACCCGAAACCGGGTGCTCGCCAAAACAACACATGCCCGTGCCAATCCCTAGAAGAGAAGCTAGGACGTGCTTATTCGTTTCCCCATGATAAAATGAGGAGACTGTTCGAACTGGCAGTGCGCAACTAACTCATCACTTTGCCAGACCCAAAACGTCCACTGCAACCCGATGGCGTCAACAATCCCAACTATTGCTCCCATCATCGAATGGTGAGCCACCCCATTGAGGATTGCTGCATCTTCAAGAACTGGGTCAAGGACCAGTACCATCAAGGGAAATTCACGCTGTCAGAGAACTGGAGGGTGAACCCGCCATAGAAGCACGCTCCTAAAAAGGTGGATACGCCAGGGTCATCATGTTCGTTTGTGGAAGAAGCTCCATAGGAAGTTATCCTTTCAGCTAAAACCAAAAGAATGCTGAAGGATCTTCAAGCATGTCCGGCGATCAGGTAGAAAAGCCTGTTGGAGGCCAAGATCATTGAAGGAATGTTGAAACCACGCCCCACACCGAAAACTACCAACGATGGTCAAAACACCTAGGTCAAGCCTTCAAAGTCTTCGAAGGGAAAGAAGAAGATCAAGAAGCCCTTGCAGCCTGACGACAAGAGCACGGACCTGCAAAAGTACATCGACACGCTGGAGGAGTACAATCAGAAGGCGCGGACCCCAGTCACCCTCGAAGAGTTTCTCAACCATATACTTGAGAACGGAGATAGTGACGATGATGAGGAAAATGGCTAGTCGGAAGAAACCGAAGATTATGTAGCAAGTCGCCACATGGTTTCTCATTCGTCGTTAAATAACGAAGAAACTCTCTCGGCGTTGGAAAGCAACGCAGAGGAACTGGGGGTAGGATCAATGCCAAAATCCCCGTAGCTGGCAGAAGACCCAATTGACAGGCTGCTAAACGAAGCTTTTCAAAAGAGCAGAGCTGATCGAGAACATGAAACGGCCATATACGAAAAGGCCAAATATCGGCGTTAGGATGAAGAAGACGCAGCGAGGAAGAGTCACAAAGTACTCCAACCAGACCGAAGCACACCTGCAGCAAACAAAAGCAGTTTTAAGATGTAGAAACGGTTCGCCAAAGCCTTGTCAATGGGAATGAAGCTGCCGTCTCTCAAGGGAAATATTCCTGGGGCCACATGCCTCAACGGAGAGATTTCACTTCCGAACTATTGCCTATATCATCGGAGGGTCACCCACCCCACCGAAGAGTGTCATGCCTTTCAGAAGTGGTGGCAAGGGTACGTTGCTCACCGACAACACTTCAAGCGGATAAAGCGTAAAGATCGTCGACAGCAAAGAAGCGTGACAGATGAGCGTGAATTAGCAACTATCATATGGTTGGTATTAGTTCGACAAAAGGAAAATCCCAAGTTCTTATATTTGGGAGCAATTCTGAGGAAGAAATAACCCTCGGCCCTCTCTTCAAAGAATCCACCTCCGGAAAAGAAGAGGAGGAAAAGAACTGTGAGAACATTCAGCTGCGTAATCGCATGCTGTCTGAGAAGAACCTCGGACCTACGAACAAAGGTTCGAGAAAAAGAGACAAGGGGAAGGAAAAAGTCCCTGAGAAAATTGCTCTCGATGATAGAGTCGTCGAAGAGCTCGCAGCCAAGGACCCGTCTAAGAAAAACAAGGTGAATTACAATGTCCTGGCACATCTGAGGAAGATGCCCTCACAACTGAGCATATTGGATGCTCTCCTCCTATCCAAAGAAGCAAGAGATTCTCCGATCAGGGCATTATAGGAGCCCGATCAGTTCCAAGCTTTCCTTACAGAAGAAAAGATGAAGGATGAGCTGGCAGAGGTTCATACAGCTGACATTACAATCGGCAATGAAGATCTCTTCCTCGAAACGTGCGAGCACAACCATCCTCTATATATCACCGGGTACTTCCATGACATCAAGATAGGGAAGATCCTGATCGACAACAGGTCCTCCATCAATATTCTCAACGTGAAGGTGCTAAAGGAGATCTGCATGAACGCTCAGCACCTGGCTCGGGACAAAATTACCATCTCTGGGTTCGACTCACAGTCATCACGGATGTTTGGTTCTGTAATATTGACGTTACACTTTGGGCTACTCGTCACTGACATCAAATTTCATGTCATCGACGCTAAAACTTGCTACAACGCTTTGCTCGGGAGGCCTTGGTTGCACGAGTACAACGCCATCCCTTCTACACAACACCAGTGTATGAAGTATTTCAAAGATGGCCTCGATTACACCGTTACGGGGGAGCTAAATCCATTCTCTGTAAATGAAGTCCGAAAATATAAAGACGCCAAGTATTTCCTACCAGACTTCAAAGACACGGAAAGATGTCATAAGCCGGAGAATAAACAAAAAGCCGTCACCACTTTCCCAATCTTTGGGAGCGATACCGAGAAGGATGAAGAGATAGTCTACTGGGGCAACACCAAGGCAACAAGACCGGTCCATCTGCTTCTATTTTGGTCTTCGGCAGTGAATCTGAGGATGAGTCCAACGCCGTGTTCTCCACTCACCCGTCAGCACAAACCGTTACTGAAGCTGATCAGAGTTTACAAATCACCATAGTTCTGCCATGGCATTGCAAAGAACTTGATGCGCTTGATACATACAGCGTACAAGAGTTGCGGACTTTCTATGTCCCTCCCAGGCGAAGAGGTGAAAAGGCGATCCTCTTCTACCAATCTACGGAGACTAAAGTAGAGAAAGAAGTCTAGCATGGTATCAATCTTGCGCTTGACAGGTTTCAACCAATCCATCTGCCCAGATATTACGCAGAGGGATTGAAAAGGCTATTAAGATACCATGGCGTACCCTTTAAAATAACCGCTCAACAAGCCCAGTTCTACAACATGATTTGGGACATTCCCGGGACTCAGCGAAAGATACTCAACGGGAAGATGGAGACAACTAGGCTCGGATACGTTCTTTCCAAGAAACGGGAGCGATTTCATGGCTGCCGCATCATAAACAGCTCTGGTGAAGAAGTGAACGCTCTTTCAAATAGCCGTGACGTTGAAACAGAACGAGATCCCGCTCTAAGAACATTAATTCCATCGTTCGAAGAACAAGTTGACAATCTAATAAAAGAAGCCTGTCAAAAGATTCGGGATAACCACAGTCGCGAAATGGCTATTTATGAAAAGTCCATGATGCAACGCCTCAACTAGCAGTCCACAGAGAAAGAAGACTACAATGCCCTCCATCCCCAGCTCGCTGTATGTCCTCACAAGAAGGAAAAATCCTGAAATAGAGGCAAAAATAGGACAAAGAGCGCAAACAACGTTCGCAAACAATAGGGTATATCTAAGAAGCCGCATTATCAAGAAAAACATGGTTGGAACCCGTCCTTTATCAAAAAGATGGGTCGGGAATACTCTTTCTCTCAAGACAAGACAAGGAAAATATTTAATCTTGTTATGAAGTATCAAATGATGACGCTTCCGGAGTCTCGGCATCCTAAACAAATAAACGGGGTCCATCATCCTAATTATTGCTCCTATCACCGAGCAATAGGTCATCCCCTTGAAGACTGCTTCACCTTCAAAGACCGGGTCAAAGACCAGTATCAACAAGGCAAGTTCGCTTTGTCCGACAGCTGGAGGGTAACCCCGCCGCAAAAGCATGATCCAAAGAGGATCTATACCGTGAGGACAAGACCATCTCAACGTAAGAATGGAAGCAAACCCATACCTGCCATGTGGTAACACTCTTAAAGGATGGAGGGCATGAGACTATAGACAACTCCTTCAGGTGCTTCGCAAATGAAGATAAGGATGAGGTGATCTCAGAGTTTCCACCAGCACCAAAAGAGCTGGAAGATGGGATACACACTATGGTGGACAACCTGAGAAAATTCAACTTGGGACGGAAAACGAGCCGAGACCCACATTCGTCAGTGAGCTATTGTCTAAAAACAGGTGGCCACACTAAAGGACGTGCTTATGCAATATAAAGACTGCTTTGCATGGAACTATTCCGAGATGCCGGGACTGGATCCAAAAATAGCGGTGCACAAAATGGCTATATCGCCAGACGTCAAGCTAGTCAAACAGGCGCCAAGAAGAATGCGGCTCGAACTCGAGATAAGTATCAATGCCGAAGTCAAGAAACTAATTGACTCCGACTTCATTCAAGAATTTCAGTATCCCGACTGGATTGCCAATATTGTTCCAGTGATGAAGAAAAATGGGACAGTGCGCATCTGCGTGGACTTTCGGTACCTTAACAAAGCTTGTCCGAAGGATGACTTCATAGTGCCTGTTACCAAGCTAATGATCGATAACACGTCTACCTATGAGGTCTTCTCCTTCATGGATGGATCTTCAGAATACAACCAAATAAAAATGCATCATGAAGACCAAAAGCATACCGCCTTCCGGACTCCGTTGGGTATATTTTGCTACAAGGTGATGCCCTTCGGTCTGAAGAACGCTGGTGATTGATCTTATTTATGTGTATAGTAGTTAACCACAATCAATAACGGTGTTGCGTGTAGTTAGACCGAGATGAGTACAGGTCGTCCTCTGGAAAATGTTGAATCTTTTTATCTTACTTTAGACGTGTTGAGAAAGAAAGGAGGAAGAATAAAGAATGGTTGTAGGTTCTAGATCTACGTTAAACACGGATGCAGAATATAGATCAAGATTAACTATGGATATAGGTTTTATATTAGAAGGGGGCTTGTAGAGTTCGTTAAGATTTAGTAGTCATGGATGATTAATTAAACATTACTCCTTTTATCCTTTAATAGATTTAAAATTAGATCGACAGTGATGCATGTAGATTAGGGTTTCTGGAGGAAAAAGGTTCCCACTCTTAACCTCTATCTTGACATGGATCTCCGTTCATGTCTAGCCTTTACCAAAACATTCATTAATCTAATCTCTAATCGCGGTCGAGACGAGTAATAAATTGGTAGTGCGCCCGATTAGGATGTTAATGATTCTTTTGGTAAACTTTATAGGACGTAAAAAGAGTTTAAGGATCTTCATCATCCATTGATCTACCATAATCCTACGAACCCTAACAAGCGGAGAATTACTCGCGCATGTTGGGAAAAGAAAAGATAGAGAGGGAAAACATAATGTAAAATGTAGAAAAATAAAATGATATAAGAAAACAACTACCTTTATTAATCAACAAGATCAAGTACATTTTGTTTCTTTAGAAAATGATTACAAATCCCTAGTTTGCTTCTCGATCTCTTCTAAGGAGGTAGATGAACTGTTGATGATCATCTTGGATGCGTGAGCTGTCTTGGACTTCGTGATTGCATCGGTTTGATAATTTTTCCATGAGGCTCTCGGTCCTTATTTATAGTCACAGAGCCAGAATCCTAGTTTCCTAATATAGTAACTAGTTGTTAGGATCCTAACCAAAAAAATCCAGAATCCTAACTCCTCAGATGTGCGGCGGAACCGCGGCCAATAGGTGGGTTTGGCCGCGGATCTGCCGCCTTATGGTGGGATCATGGGCTCTAATTTCTGTGGCTTCCTATCTGTAGCACTTGTTGATCTTTTGAATATCTAGACTTTGAAAATCTTTTCTACATTTCTGCCAGAATTGGTTTCTTCAATTTACTTGAATATCTTCGGCAGATTTGATCTCGCCAACACGGATTTCCTTGATTTCGGTCATGATATAATTCCTGCACAATTATCTCAATAAATGATATTAGTAGAGTTTGTTTTTATTGAGATATTATCTTAACCATTTGTCATGATATTTTAGTTTTAAGAGAATTGGTCAAAGATATTTAATAAAATAAGCATATTAAAATAGTCCAAATATTATATGAATATTATATGCTTACATTTTTCCTTCATAATGTTAATTATAATATATAAACACATGAAAATAGTATTTTTATGGATAAACCCTTATATGTGTTATATTATAATAAACATCTTTTATTATATAAATAGTAAGGAAAACATCATATTAAATGTGCAGTTTTTGTTGGAGATAGTGCACTCAAAGTCAATTATTGGATCGCAGGTACGTGATTGCAATGATTGAGGCAGGATCTATACCGATATGACAGTCTTGCTCGAGATGATAGTATGCTATCTGGTTTGTCTTTATCATCGTATACATGCTTTAGTTTACTATTGCATGATGATAGAGCCCATAGGATTCTTGCTTGACTACCAGCAGTATGATGGCGATCATATACGTGGGAGCTGGGGTTTGTAAGCACATCCTTAAAGTGTCCTTAGTCGTGGGAGTTTCAAGACAGGGCATCGATACTCCAGAGTAGACTAGTGTATACAGTCGAGACCCCGACGAGGGGCGGTGGCCGGTCTCACAAGCCATTGGTGTCAGTTGGATCACCTAAGATGTATACAGGTGCTCATTAGGTTATGAGTACACCGGACAGAACTCACCAGGAACATGCTAGTTGGTATTATACATATCGTCAGATAGCAGTTCCTTGGTGACATGTGTACAGGTTAGTTCATCGACCTGAGGTCGTCATTTGTCTCGTGTGAGTTCCCACTGTGCTTTGATTTCTACCCTACCACGGCTCAAAGGAGTCGTGCAAACAGGTCTTTTTTGGTACAGTCCCGAGCCACATAGAGGCAAGTGAGCGGATCGGCAGGGGATTCGTCTCTCCCGGTATTGGGGGTGAGATCGCGCTGTGTCTAGGAGATCCATTACACAAAGCCCTCGGCCGAGACAGGAGATTTACTGGTAGGTACTCCAGTAGTATCTCAGGGTGTTCTGGGCCACTCTCTGACACGACTTATACTGCTATTGGGGGTCTGACGTTACCAGCCCCTAGGCCGATATGCGATACTCATAGACGAACGGACCGGACTGTATGTATATTGTCACTGTTAGGCTCAGTAGGGTTTATGGATGAGTTCGCTCGTCAGCTTCCCTTCCAATCAATACATAGGTAACCGTTACGTACAGCTTATACCTCTGACGTGCTAGAGGTTATACCCAGTGCCAGTGTGTTAATGAGTGATTAGAGTCCCCCACAAACACTTTCCCAAGTTTGAGCGAAATATTGTAAAGGCCGTATGGTTTTATGGCAGGGTTCGGAAAATGCACGTGCGTTTTCGCACGTGTCGTTTTTCGGGCAGATAATACTGGTCGGCTTTAATTTAAGCCGGATCCGAGTATTATGCTGTGTAGATATAATATATTTGTCTCAGTTGCATTTGTATTCGGTCGTAATACAAATGCGGGTATGTTTATACTGATACGGGGTTATCCTGAAATTCGTTTCAGGATCACTTTTGGAAGTTGCCAGTTTCCAGTTTTCTATCAGCCGTATTTAACATTCGGTTAAATGCGGATTTATCTTTTCTTGAGATGAGTGTGGAAGTTTCTAGATGGTGACTAGGATGGTGACTAGGCTTGTGAGTCATTAGTGCATTGATTATTGCATTAATGGTTTTGGTGACTAGGTTAAATGATTCATCCTTTGCTTTAATTGTGTTCATACAAGGTGTTATGTGACTCATCCTCTTCATTGATCTTGTGATCACCTCCCCCTCTCCTACACTCACCTCCCTCCCCTCTATATAGTAGCCGGCCTCCCCTCTCTTGTGGGATTATGGTTGTTACTCACTAGGGAAAAGATTATGATAGATTTGTATATGGAAATTTCATATAGCTCAAATTCTTATCACCCGATTACAAAAGGCAACTTTATTAACCGTTCGTCCATAGCTTTGGACGTAACGAGACAAAGTGTTCTACTCATTCTCTACATCATCTTGGTCGTGTTAAGTCCATGTTAACTCTCCCGGTACTTTCGGGGTTGCGGAAACGGTAAAACAAAAAAAAATTCTGGACTTGGTAACATGGACCGTAAAAGCCGGATCTTTACTAAACATCACACTAGCATCCTAACTAGAGATTTATCTACTCGGTTAGGGGTTATACCTCAACTTGAACTCCTTCTCTTCTTGTTGTTCTTCTCTTTGCTTGCTCCGATGGTTGATCCGGACTTTGGTCACCTCCACGGCCTCCTTGAGTCAAAGACGATCCACCCGAGAGATGTACACCGAGCTCCACCTCGAGCCGAGGTAACTAGGGCAAAGAGATTGCTAATCTAGAAGCCCTAGGTTGTGTAGAAGTGATAAAGGGATGGTTTTGTCTTTGTGGGATCTTTATCTCTCAACACATGAGATCAAAAGATGAATCAAGAAGAGGAAGAAGAAGGAGGATCTAGCAACCATGGTTCATATCTTTTTCTTCTCACTTGAAAAAAAACAAGAGAGAGAATGAGAAAGAAATTATCTATTAAAGAAAAGTAACCATGGTTGCAATAATGCAAAAACAACATCATTGCTAATCCATCAAGATAAAGTTTGATGGCTACATTGAAATGACCATTATCATAATCCAAAAGGAAAAAGAAAAAGAAAAGAAGAGTGTAGATCCCTCTTGAAAGTCAATGGTCAACACGGTCAACCGGTCAACAAAGTCAAGAGAGGTCAACGGGGTCAAATGGTCAATGCAATTAGCCATCATAAAATTATCACTAAAAGGATTAGTAAATGATGTCCGCGGCTCATAATGGTTTTGACCAAACGAACTGTCAAAACCCTAATGAGTCCGCCTCAAAATGGTTTTGACCGAATCAACTGTCAAAACCCAAATGAGCCTGCCACATAACGGTTTTGGCCGAACCAACTGCCAAAACCTTAATGAGGCACCTCCTCCTTCATCACTCCGGAAAACTGTGCATACACACCTGCATCCGCATTCCGTAGAATGCGGATGCGCAGAAGACAAAACAAATGCATCCGTGCAATACTAGGATCCGACTTAAACCAAAGCCCACTAGTACTGCCTGCCCGAACACCATACGCACACAAGTGTACGTAAGTGATCGCAGCCCTGCCGTAAAACCATACGGCCTCTACACGTTTCTCTCAGTGCAGGGAAACTCTCTGTTTGGTACTCTAAAGACTCGACACTACGCTGGCAGTGGGTTTAACCACAGACCGCAAGCGGCACTAGCTGTACGTAACGGTCCCCAGGTAAATGTCGATAAGAAGGACGATGAGGTAAACCCATCCGAACTCCTACTGAGCCTGTATGTGACAATCTCCGTACAGTCCGGTCTGTTCGTCTGATACATCGCATGGCGGGCCTAGGGGGGCGGTAAATGTCAGTCCCCTAATAGCGGTACAAGTCATGTCGGAGTGAAGCCCAGAACACCCTGAGATAACACTGGAAACCTACCAGTATATCTCGCTTGCCCTGGCCAGGGACTACTCGTGTAATGGCTCTCCTAGACACAGCGCGATGTCAACCCACAATACCGGGAGAGACGAATCCTGTCTAACCGTCACTGCCTCCAAGTGCTTCGGGACTGCTCCCAACTACTACCTGTTTGCACGACTCAGTAGAGCCGTGGTAGGGTAGTAATCAAAGAACAGTGGGAACACACTCGAGGCGAAGTGATAGTGTCAAATCAGCGGACTAAGCTGTACTCATGTCACCTGGGAACTGATAACTGACGATAGGTATAATACCAACCATCAGTTCCCGACGAGTCATGTCCAGTGTACTCGTAACCTAACGAGCACCCGCATACTATCTCAAGTACGACGTACTGACGGCTGTGGGACAGACCGTCTCCCGTGCTGGGATGAGAAGCGCATACGCTAGTCTACTCCGGAGTATCGATGCCCTGTCTCGATAATCCCACGACTAGGGACGTGTATAAGGATGTGCTTGTGGATTACCCAGCCCCCACGAGTGTGATCGCCATCACAACGCCGGTAATCAAGCAAAGATCCTAAGGGCTCTACTAATGCGTATAGGTGATATAAAAAGGAAACACACATGTACACATTAAAGCAGAGACAAACCAAGTAGCATACTACTATATCGAGCAAGATTGTCTGTACAACTGTGAATATCCCAAGCTTCCATCATGTAATATACATACAAGTATGATACAGTAATGGCCTCTAGGGCATATACACTAACAATCTCCCACTTGCACTAAGGCCATGTACTGGCGTATCGAAGACCTATCATCTCGATCAGCCGCTCAAACTGAGTCTGGGGTAAGGCTTTCGTCATGTGTTGTCCTTTGTGTCTATTCTCCGCACCTCGATCTCCTGGCGATCAATGATCTCCCTAATCAAGTGATACCGCCTTAAGATGTGCCTGGATTTCTGATGGGACCTTGGTTCCTTCGCTAAAGCTATAGCCCCGTTGTTATCGCAATACAAAGGTATTGGGTCAACAATGGACGGAACCACCTGAAGTTCACTAATGAACTTCTTCATCCAGACCGCCTCTTTTGCGGCATCGCTTGCAGCAATGTATTCAGCCTCCATCGTCGAGTCTGCGACGGTATCCTGTTTGGAACTCCTCCAACATACCGCCCCTCCGTTGAGGGTAAACTCAAAACCCGAGACAGACTTGCTGTCATCTTTGTCACTCTGGAAGCTTGAATTGGTAAAGGACTCGACCCTGAGGTCTCCATTACCGTAAACCAGGAACATCTCCTTAGTCCTTCTCAGGTACTTGAGAATGTTCTTTACTGCTGTCCAGTCGTCCTCACCTGGGTCTGACTGATACCGGCTTACCATGCTCAGCGCGTAAGCTACATCTGGTCTTGTACATAGCATCGCATACATTATAGATTCTACCGCCGAAGCGTAGGGTATAGTGCTCATGCGAACCCTCTCCTCGTCAGTCTTAGGAGACATCTTCTTGGAGAGGGTAATTCCGTGCAATGCGGGTATGTTACCGCGCTTGGAATCCTCCATACTAAATCTCTTTAGTACGGTCTCTATGTACCTGGACTGCGAAAGTCCCAATAGTCTCTTAGATCTATCTCTATAGATCTTGATCCCCAGAATGTACGAGGCATCACCCAGGTCCTTCATGGAGAACCGTTATGACAAAAATAGCTTGACCGATTGTACCATAGGAATGTCATTTCCTATCAAAAGAATGTCGTCCACGTACAAGACTAGGAATACGACAGTTCGTCCTACAATCTTCTTATAGACACAAGGTTCATCCTCGTTCTTGATGAAATCAAATTCCTTGATTGCCTCATCAAAACAGATGTTCCAGCTCCGCGATGACTGCTTTAATCCATAAATGGATTTAAGCAACTTGCACACCTTCCCGCTGCTCCCACTGTCTACGAAACCTTCTGGTTGATCCATGTAAACGCACTCTTCCAAACAACCGTTTAGGAAAGCCGTTTTAACATCCATCTGCCAGATTTCATACTCATGGAAGGCAGCAATGGCAAGTAGGATCCGAATGGATTTGAGCATAGCCACCGGAGAAAAAGTTTCATCATAGTCCAAACCAGGTCTTTGACGAAAACCTTTTGCAACGAGTCTAGCTTTATAGGTTTCCACCTGCCCATCCACACCAAGTTTCCTTTTGTAGATCCATTTGCATCCAACGGGTTTTACCCTAGGTGGAGCAATATCCAAGGTCCACACTTTATTGGCGTACATGGACTCCATTTCGGATTGCATTGCTTCCTGCCACTTACCCTACTGATAATGGCCTGTCTGAAACTGGTAGGGTCATCTTCTTCCAAGATGCAATCCTCTCGATTCCCGTCTATGAGAAAACCGTAGTATCTCTCGGGCGGATGAGAAATCCTACCAGATCTGAGGAGTGGCTGAGGTTCGTCTGGGTTTATTGAATCTAGCGGTTCCTCTAAATTTTCAGTTACATTTTGTGGTCGCTGAATTTCTTCCAGTTCTACCGAACTCCCACTAGTTTCTTTTGCAAGAAACTCCCTTTCTAAAAAGGTAGCGTGGCGAGATACAAACACCTTCTGTTCCTCAGTGTGGTAGAACAGATATCCTAGTGAGTCTTTAGGATATCCCACAAATTTACACAGAACTGACCGTGCCTCTAGCTTGTCCGGTTTCTGTGTTTTCACATAGGCCGGACAACCCCATATCTTAAATCGCTTAAGATACGGATTTCTTCCACTCCGTATTTCATATGGAGTCTTAGGCACTGATTTGGATGGAACGTAATTCAATAGGTATGCCGCTGTCTGAAGCGCATGTCCCCAAAATGAAAGAGGCAACTCAGCACTACTCATCATGGAGCGAACCATATCCAATAGGGTACGATTCCTCCGCTCCGAAACACCGTTGTGCTGTGGTGTATAAGGAGGAGTAAGCTGAGAGAGAATACCATTCTCTTTTAAGTAATCTAGGAATTCCGTGCTTAAGTACTCCCCTCCTCTATCAGACCGGAGGATCTTGATACTTTTGCCAATCTGGTTCTCGACTTCCTTTCTGAATTCCTTGAATTTCTCAAAAGCTTCAGATTTGTGTTTCATCAGATACACATATCCGAACCTAGAGAGATCGTCAGTGAATGTGATGAAGTAGGAGAACCCACCCTTTGCATGTGTAGACATCGGACCACATACATCACTGTGTATGAGTCCCAAGAGCTCTGCTGCTCTTTCTCCATGTCTGGTGAACGGAGATTTGGTCATCTTCCCTTTGAGACAGGACTGACAAGTTTCATAAGATGAAAACTCGAACGCATTCAAGAGTCCATCTTTATGCAACTTACTCAGTTTTTTCTCTCCGATATGACCAAGTCTACAATGCCACAAGTAGGATTCATTCGTATCTGAATTCTTCCTCTTGCGTGTGTTATGTATATTGAGAACTGTATTCTGATTTAGAACGTAGATACCATTACACAGTGTACCCTCTGCAACCAGTACCTTATGAAGGTAAATGTTCATGATATTTCTATCAAGAACAAAGTTATATCCATCTTTATTGAGTAAAGAAACTGATATGATGTTGCAAACCATGGAGGGTACATAGTAGCAATCGTTCAAAATCATAGTCTTGCCATTTGGCAATACTAGGTGATATTCACCGACGGCTGCCACATTAACTTGTGCTCCGTTCGCTACTCTGAGCGGCATATCACCCGGTGCAACTTTCCTACTTTTTCTCAGTCCCTGCAATAAATTACAGATATGAGATCCTGATCCGGTATCAAGTACCCAGGAGGTAGGGCTGACCGTAAAACAGTTCTCAATTACAAGAACACCTGAAGTAGATGCAAAATCATGCTTCTTCTTCAACTAGGTATCCTGGGAATCCATACAATCCCCTTTCCCTTGCTCATCTTTATGACTGTTGTCACAAGTCAGAGCTGAACCAACGGTCCCCAACCCCGAATAAGAATTCGGATCGGTCAAGCGATACATTTTATTATCTTGATTAGGGCGTGAAAAGGTTGCTACCTGGAGAGAGAGAGAAAGAAACACTCAGCGTGCGCTCTTGCAAGATTAGATTGGTTTATTAATTTATCTAACCAGGATGTCTCCCACTGTTTCCTCAAATTCTTTCTTAAAACCTTTTAAAAGAAGAACTAGCCGGGATTTAATTCACGTCGCAATACTTGTTTAACCTTTCAGCCAGGCTAGTGTAGGTACTTCGAGGGAGGTTTTCCAACGCTTTCGCGAAGTTCCTTAATTTAAGAACCTCTTTTCCCTGGGGGCGTAACCCCGCTAACACCTTTCTAGACACCTACTAGGTTTATAGCATTGATTGTTAAGTGAAATAATCTCCCGAGAGTAATCCAACTCATCAGCGGGATCGGGATCTAACTATCACTGTGTGATGACCTAGATGGAATCCACTCTAGTCACCACACTCCAGAAGGTATGCTAAATCTGCAAGTTTCAGTACTTTTGAAACTCCCGATATGGTTTTTGCCCCTAGGACCCAAGTGATCTTGACGGAGTCAACAAATCAAAGAGTCCTAGTCAAGTTCAACCTGTCATTATCTTGATTGCATTAAACCCACCCGCATAACCCTTGACGGAGTCAACAAGGTTATACGACTGTCCTAATCAATCCCATATACCGATACAAACAAGCAGCACTTAGCTACCGTACACTACGCCTTGACGGAGTCAACAAACGCAGCACGAATACTAAGTGTTACTTGTAAGAAATGACGGAGGGCTACGGCTGGGTTTTTGGCGAAAAACCCGTTAACGTAATAAACTTGATATAGTTGGAGGAACCTGGTAATCTTTTTGAAAATATAGTGGCAAAAACTTTTGCTAAAGAGGTCACTCCCTGTGAAGGGATCTCGGCTCTTTCCTCGTCGAATGAGGTGCAGGATATTCCAAATTGAATACTTCGATGCAAAGCAAGAATAATCGACTATAGTGAAGTTATTACCCTGACGCAAACTTTTGTCCAAGGGGTCACTCCCGATGAAGGGATCTCGGCTCTTGCCTCGTCGACTGAGGTGCTGGGCATTCATAACCGAATACCGCGATGCAAAACAAAAATGAACGTCCTTGCAATAACAGCTTTTTGAAAAACTTGTTCCAACAACGTCTTTTAGGTTTATTTTCTTGCATTAGTTCTTTTAATGCGTCCCATCATTTAAATCCTACCATTGCAGAAAACAACCAAAATATGACGTACGCTTATGCCATTCGCATTCGCCACGGGGCCCCGTCATCACCCGTTAGGTTACTTAACTAACGACAGAGCGGGGGCTGGGCTAGCGCGGCTGTAAAACATAAGCAACGCCTAAATAGTTATTATATATAGATATATAGCAATGATAGCCAATCCATATCACAGATGAACACTTTGGATATACTAGGAACCCGCGATTCGTTCGAGCCTGCAACGAAAAGCGGATTACACGGTCGCGATGAATAGCCAATACCCCACCTAAGACCCCTATGGGTGCAGCAAACTACCCGCTAAGTACCCGAAGCGAAGCAACCTCCCTCAACGCCGTGAGTAGGCCACTCGACACTTCGAGATACCCGGTAGTTTGTGCACCCCCTCCATGGGTCTATCCTAGGAGCAAAAACAGTAAAAAGAATTATACAATGACGGCTACAATCCCGACCCGGTTATGTGGCCATACAAATAATATTACATCAATTTACAAATTTATTACATGAATGAAAGAAAAAGAAACTCTCATCTCACATCCACCCCGGCTATTCATCCGCGACAATCCAACGAGTTCATATACACATACCAACAATAACACAGATCACAGATATGCATAACCCCCACTAATCGACGTATAGCGATTAGTAGACGTTCAATACACATATAACATTACAGATATAACCATTAGCCAAAGTCTACAGAACATCGACCAAAAATACGGATTTTTGAGCCCCAAAAACAAATTTTGCTTTCTGGAAAATCTGGGCAGAAAAGTCATATTCCAAAAATCCCAAAATACCCAAATGAGAACACTGCAGGAAACCAGAACCCCAACTGAGTTGAATCGGCCGCGGTTCCGCGGCATAAGAAAGCTTATGCCGTGGTTCCGCGGCGCTTTAACCGAGTTAGGGTGTCATTTTTCTCCAGTGTTCTCTAAAAAGCCTGAGCCGATTTTTAGTGCATGATTTATTAATTTTTGAACAGAAAAAAAATCGGCAGAAACTTGAAATATCCGGGGTGTTTTGCGGTTTTTCGTCCGGTCGAAATTCTAAACACTTTGCTAACATGCTAGGGTGTGTTTAGTTAGGCTCCGATACCACTGTTAGGTCCACGTTAACTCTCCCGGTACTTTCGGGGTTGCGGAAACGATAAAACAAAAAAAATTTCTGGACTTGGTAACATGGACCGTAAAAGCCGGATCTTTACTAAACAACACACTAGAATCCTAACTAGAGATTTATCTACTCGGTTAGGGGTTATACCTCAACTTGAACTCCTCTTCTTGTTGTTCTTCTCTTTGCTTGCTCCGATGGTTGATCCGGACTTTGGTCACCTCCGCGGCCTCCTTGAGTCGAAGACGATCCACCCGAGAGATGTACACCGAGCTTACCTCGAGCCGAGGTAACTAGGGCAAAGAGATTGCTAATCTAGAAGCCCTAGGTTGTGTAGAAGTGATAAAGGGATGGTTTTGTCTTTGTGGGATCTTTATCTCTCAACACATGAGATCAAAAGATGAATCAAGAGGAGGAAGAAGAAGGAGGATCTAGCAACCATGGTTCATATCTTTTTCTTCTCACTTGAAAAAAAACAAGAGAAAGAATGAGAAAGAAATTATCAACTAAAGAAAAGTAACCATGGTTGCAATAATGCAAAAACAACATCATTGCTAATCCCATCAAGATAAAGTTTGATGGCTACATTGAAATGACCATTATCATAATCCAAAAGGAAAAAGAAAAAGAAAAGAAGAGTGTAGATCCCTCTTGAAAGTCAATGGTCAACACGGTCAACCGGTCAACAAAGTCAAGAGAAGTCAACGGGGTCAAATGGTCAATGCAATTAGCCATCATAAAATTATCACTAAAAGGATTAGTAAATGATGTCCGCGGCTCATAATGGTTTTGACCAAACGAACTGTCAAAACCCTAATGAGTCCGCCTCAAAATGGTTTTGACCGAATCAACTGTCAAAACCCTAATGAGCCTGCCACATAACGGTTTTGGCCGAACCAACTGCCAAAACCCTAATGAGGCACCTCCTCCTTCATCACTCCGGAAAACTGTGCATACACACCTGCATCCGCATTCCGTAGAATGCGGATGCGCAGAAGACAAAACAAATGCATCCGTGCAATACTAGGATCCGGCTTAAACCAAAGCCCACTAGTACTGCCTGCCCGAACACCATACGCACACAAGTGTACGTAAGTGATCGCAGCCCTGCCGTAAAACCATACGGCCTCTACACGTTTCGCTCAGTGCAGGGAAACTCTCTGTGTGGGACTTTAAAGACTCGACACTACGCTGGCAGTGGGTTTAACTACAGACCGCAAGCGGCACTAGCTGTACGTAACGGTCCCTAGGTAGATGTCGATAAGAAGGCCGATGAGGTAAACCCGTCCGAACTCCTACTGAGCCTATATGTGACAATCTCCGTACAGTCCGGTCTGTTCGTCTGATACATCGCATGGCGGGCCTAGGGGGGCGGTAAATGTCAGTCCCTTAATAGCGGTACAAGTAGTGTCGGAGTGAAGCCCAGAACACCCTGAGATAACACTGGAAACCTACCAGTATATCTCGCTTGCCCTGGCCAGGGACTACTCGTGTAATGGCTCTCCTAGACACAGCGCGATGTCAACCCCCAATACCGAGAGAGACGAATCCTGTCTAACCGTCACTGCCTCCAAGTGCTTCGGGACTGCTCCCAACTACTACCTGTTTGCACGACTCAGTAGAGCCGTGGTAGGGTAGTAATCAAAGAACAGTGGGAACACACTCGAGGCGAAGTGACAGTGTCAAGTCAGCGGACTAAGCTGTACTCATGTCACCTGGGAACTGATAACTGACGATAGGAATAATACCAACCATCAGTTCTCGACGAGTCCTGTCCAGTGTACTCATAAACTAACGAGCACCCGCATACTATCTCAAGTACGACGTACTGACGGCTGTGGGACAGACCGTCTCCCGTGCTGGGATGAGAAGCGCATACGCTAGTCTACTCCGGAGTATCGATGCCCTGCCTCGATAATCCTACGACTAGGGACGTGTATAAGGATGTGCTTGTGGATTACCCAGCCCCCACGAATGTGATCGCCATCACAACGCCGGTAATCAAGCAAAGATCCTAAGGGCTCTACTAATGCGTATAGGTGATATAAAAAGGAAACGCACATGTACACATTAAAGCAGAGACAAACCAAGTAGCATACTACTATATCGAGCAAGATTGTCTGTACAACTGTGAATATACCAAGCTTCCATCAAGTAATATACATACAAGTATGATACAGTAATGGCCTCTAGGGCATATACACTAACAGGTCGTCTCTTCTAGCAAACTTGACGATCGAGTTGCCTCGGTTCAAAGGCGGGAGCCCGTTTAAAGATCCGTCGACGTGGTGCCACCTAGACGAGAAGACTGGAGATTCAGGAGATCGGAGCAGCCGCAACAAAGCGTGGGATGATGGTTGAAGACCGAAGGACTCGGATCGTTCGGTATAACTCTTCTACCCACTTTGTAGTTTGTTAGTTTAGCTTTAATGGCAGATCCGGGTTATAGTACGCGATAGCGCCAGTTGTAAAAAGTTTTTGTTCCGCATTTGGTGTCTGTTAGACGGCCGGGGCGCTACCGTGGACTTACAGTGGTATCAGAGCCTCACCATTAAGCTTTACTAACTTGTGCTAACGCGTTTAAAATATCGATCGAACGGATTTTCGAAAACCGCAAATTCCAGGGTTAAAGTTTCAGTCGATTTTAAACAGTGTCTTAAAATTATTTTACATATCACAGAAAACAAAGCAGGCTTTTCTAAGCATTATGGAAAAATTTGGGCACGTGATCCCACAAGACCACCGCGGATCCGCGGTCAAACCTAGGGTTTGACCGCGGAACCGCGGCGCCTTTGTAGTAACAGTGCTCCAACTTTTTCCAGAGAGCTTCCTTTTGGAAATTGTGGTTTTTGGTATATATCTTTTAGGCCCATATTTTGTTACTATACAGCAGATGTTTGTGGGGCCCACTATGGGATATTTGGTCGATCGAAATTTAAACATGTTAGTTTACAGTACTTACTTTATATCTCCGACCGGGAATGTCATTTGATCGGTAAACCGCGTCTAATTGCTATAGTTCTTTTAGACGGGTTTGCGAACGTGGCATTCGCGTTGATATTCTGTGTTGTGCTGTGATGTTGCGGATTTGTCGTGGTGGATCACAGGGTGCAATGATAGTGCAGTTTGGATTTATTTGTACATTTGATATTACGGGGCGAGCGTCCAACATGTGGACTACCGTCACTGCCTATTGTATAATATTCTTTTTGGGGCACGACCGGGTTGAGGTCGATATACCCGTTGTACATATTTTTATTCTGTACTAGGTTTATCCCGTGAAGGAGTGCACGGATAGCCGGGTTCTGGAGGGCAACGGGTCCATATCTCATGGCTTTGAGAGGCAAAGGGACCTCACTCTAGAATTGGCAGACTATTCGCCGCACTCGTAGGGGGTACAGGTTGACCCAAGGAGGGGTGCTCAATTTACCGGATTCCGTGAAGTGCCGGGTGTTCCATTCACTATGTTGTGGGGACTACCTCGCTTCAGGTTTTGGCGGGTAACTTTCCGCACCCGTAGGGGTCTAGATTTCAATGCACAGGCTATCCACACGACCAGGGGAACGTCGGTTTTCAGCAGCGGCTCTGTGAAACCCGGGGATCCCAGATTATCTGTATTGTTCTGTGATGCTTATTACTTTTCTGTAATGTTGCATATTATCACGCCTGGAGCGATTATTGTATATTGGTATATATACTATTAGATGTTGTATATGTTTTACACCCACGCTAGTCCAGCCCCCGCTCTGTCGTTAGTTAAGTAACCTAACGGGTGATGACGGGACCCAGTGACGAATGCGGATGGCATATACGTACATTTTATTTTCGTTCTTTTCTGGTGTGATTGATTGATGGGACTGCATTGATTCTTATCAAATGCAAGGATAAAATAAACCTATATTTGATGTTGTTGGAACAAATTTTAAAAGGTGTTATTACAAAGATGTTTCCTTTTGTTTTGCATAGTGATATTCAGTTAGAATATCCTGCACCTCATTCGACGAGGCAAGGGCAGATATCCCTTCACCGGGAGTGACCCCTTGGGCAGAAGTTTACGTCAGGGTGTAACTTTAATATAGTCGATTACAAGTTGCTTTGCATAGCGGTATTCAGTTAGAATATCCTGCACCTCATTCCACGAGGAAAGAGCCGAGATCCCTTCACCGGGAGTGACCTCTTTAGCAAAGGTTTTTCGCTACTATATTTTTATAAAAAGCTATCAGTTTCCTTCAACAAGATCAAGTTCATTACGTTAAAGGTTTTTCGCCAAAAACCAGCCGTAGCCCTCCGTCATTTCTTTTGGGTATTCAGTAGTATTCAAGCTATGTATTTTGACCAACGCCAAGGCATAGTGTTTGGTAGCTGCTGGGTATTCATCTGTTGCATAGATAGATGAGTTGGTTTGGGACAGTCGTTCTTCCATTTTGGCCAACGTCAAGGGCATGTGCGAGTGGGTTCAAATTGACCAGGATAGTGACGGGTAGAACTTGGCATGTGACTTATGATATTTTGACCAACGCCAAGGTCATAAGAGCATGGGGCAAAAATTATATCGGGAGTTTCTAAAGAAACTGAAACTTGCCAGGCATGTGCATACCTTCTGGAGTGTAATAACTTGAGTGGCTTCCATCAAGTTATCATGCGATGATAGTTGGATCCCAAATCTCACTGATGAGTTGGTTTACTCTTCGGGTGATCCCGACTAATTCTTCTTTAAGGTTTGGAGGAGAATTTGAGATTACAGTGGGAGGTTTCCTGATTAGATAAATTGATAACCATTCTGATCTAGGTTAGAGTACACGCAGAGTGTTTCTTTTCTCTCTCTCTTTGGCAGCGACCATTGACCGACCTTACACTATGACTCAGTGACCAAGTTGACCGAACCTTCTTAAAATACTGGCTTTTGGATTGTCTATAGTTGCATAAGTCATTGCCGCTCCTTCTTTTACCCTTTGTATTTCTCAGAACACCCCGTATTACTACAGATATCCACTTCCATTGGATAGATCCATCGTATGGTTATATACGAACCCGAAGGACTTCTTCGAGGATGGATCCAGGTTCAGGAGAAATAGAATAAGTTATTATTCAGTTGTCTTTTATTATCACCTTCTCTCAGGTTGCGAGGGCTCCTTGGTTTAGGAGAGTACACCTATTACGCTTATTGGATAGTCTTATTCCAAACCATAGCCTGGTGCCGAAAGGTAGGGAATGAAGAAAACCAATTAGCCTAAGTTGGGTGTACAGAAGGTAATAACTAAAGACAAAATAAAGAGATTAGAAAGAGGGCAAAGTAAATTGCGACTGTTATCATTCATGACCAAACCGCGTACTTCATCGCCACTCCTATTTCACCTTTAATAGAATAAAGTATTATTCAGTTGTCTTTTATCATCACCTTCTCTCGAGTTGCGAGTACTCCTAGGATTAGGAGAGTACACCTATTATGCTTACTAGATAGTCTTCTTCCAAACCATAGGCTGGTGCCGAACGATAGGGAATGAAGAAAACCATTTAGTCTAACGATGGTGTACAGAAGGTAACGACTAAAGACAAATAAAGGGATTTGGAGAGATGGCAAAGATATATACGGTTAAAGTCATGAATAGGATTATGGAAGAGGCATTACTAGAAATACCAGGATACCCCTACGAAACATTTTTCATGTTTCAGTGCATTGTTAAAGGAAAACTGATTTCCCGATTAGATACTTACTCCGAGGTATGTATTTACCAGGTTTTATTCTCATATCTGTATGGTTTTACAGATGATGAGTTGGAGTAGGTTATTGGGAATAAGGTGATCATCCTCACTATATCGGAATTCGTTGTAATTGGTGATATTTGAGGGAGTCGCCTGAGTTTTTGCCAGACGGCATGTATTTGGTTTTGAATATCCGTTGTTGTGCACCAATTTCAAAATGATATATCTGTACGTTTATTTTTATAAAATGAGAAATAACTTTTTGAGATTATGTCCGTGACATTTACCTATATCAGATATGATTGGGTAAGGAGCATTGAACAACGGAGTAGTTCTTAACCATAAGTACAGTTTTCAACCTACGATGCACAGGTTTTGAGTTATTCAACTCAGCGGACTTATACAGAGTATTGTATGTTGTCCAGTGTCCATCAGGACAAAGGGGTAGGTCCTCGTACTATATTCTGTTTACTTATGACTTCTCTAGTTTTTAGACAAGTGTTTCGTAGAAATACAATGTCTAAGTTTTGAGAAGTTGTGGGTATAAGAATAAAGTAGAGAACAAGATGTCGCAAGTATCGGGATTCTTCAAAGAGATCGAAGATGTAGATACTTGTGATTGGTATTCAGTTGATAGTAATGGTTTTGAGAAACTTGTTTGTTTTTCAGGTTACTCATAATTGGATATATATTCCTAAGTTGAGTAATGCTGATTAGCCTCTCTCCATTAAGATGATATGCACTGGAGACAGCTGCATGATTTGAATCTGGTTCCAATTAAATTAGTGTCTCTATTTCTATATTGTATATAGAATGGTTCATATCTTAACGATGTTAAGATACGGGGAGTTGTCCGGCTTATGCTTAAAACCAGACTCTAGATAACTCTAGGCACGTTTCTGTAATGGCAGTTTGTGGGTTGACCCGGGCTATGTCGAGGGTTGATTTTCTATCATCAGGAAGATCAATAGTGATATTGTTCTTGACTCGCCACAGTTTTAGTAAAATGGATTTTTTCAGAAAACAGTAGTGGGAGTATGGTAGAACTGGAAGTGATTCCAGAACCGCAAACAATTACGGAAAATTTAATAGGACCTATATATTCAATCAGGTTTGACATTCCAATAGCCACTCCGCAGATATGGTGGGTAACCTCAGACACCCGAGAGGTACTCCGGTAGCCTCAAGGACGGTGACAGGGAGGTTCTTGTTTACCCAGACTTGACACTATTGTTGTTCCAGACTATGAGACCCGGCAGGAAGATATGTATAGCGTCGTTCTAAACTAGCTTTAGAAGTATACGTATATATTATTCTGCCAGAGGGTTGTCGTAGTCAGTGGGAGCAGCGGAAGCACAGTGGGCAAGTAGCTTATGTCTATTTATAGGCTTGAGCAAATATAGCGGAGATTAGATCATCTATTTTTGATGTGACAGTCATGGGTTTGTCTTCATCAGAATAAGGGATGGATCTGTTGAGAAGGTAGTAGGGTGTGATGTCCTGATATTTGGATGACATACACAGAGTAGGAAGTAAAATTTCTATACTACGATCGGTTGTACTTTGGTCGTCACACAGTTGTTTCTTCACAAAGGACATGGATATAATATCAGACATTCTGGTTACTAGATCTATGGTTTTTAGATCTAGATTTGGGTAGTTTCCCAATTTGGGTACTTTGACAGTATTCTAATGGTATTTAGAATAGATGACTCCTGCTATGGTGGTGTACCTACAGGTGATGGAGTCACCCTCTCTAAAGGTGTCTTAGAGACTAAAGGAGAGAGGGAAGTGCATGATTGGCAGATCACTTGCTTAGGCAATTGAGTCAATCATAATATGTCAAGTACCACACCGGATGTTGTTTTTTGCACTTGATGCGATAAGTTTATATTAATCCAATCCTGAAGAAACATAAGGGAGCAGTTTTAGAACATAAGTGTTTGTTCTACGGATTTGATGACAGCAGCCTCCTTCGGGAGACGGTTATCATTCCAGGCTTCAAAGATAACATAGATGACAGAGTGATTGTCAGAGTTATAGTTTTCCCTCTGACGAAGGACAGTATTATGGACAGGTGGTCCAAGAGGATACTGTGGGAGGCATGGTGCTGGATACTGATTAGGTTCAGTTATCAATAAAGTCTAAGAAGTTTGGATTTGGAGTTCATTTATGAACTAGGTCCCATCAGATATTCAGACATATTCTAAGACAGGAATTACTCGATTCGGGAGATGGCTTTCTCCGCGAACTTGAGATTAAGAGAGACATAGAATGAAACATCGGGGCGGATCCACTCACTAAGGCTATTTCTCGAACACAAGAGTTTTACAAACTAGCTTTGTGAAACTGATTAGTAGAGGAGTTGGATGTTCGGTATCACACGGGCTGTGAGTATGCGACATCGCAATAATTAGCCTTAAGTGCAAGTGGGAGATTGTTGGAGATAGTGCCCTCAAAGTCAATTATTGGATCGCAAGTACGTGATTGCAATGATTGAGGCAGGACCTATACCGATATGACAGTCTTGCTCGAGATGATAGTATGCTATCTGGTTTGTCTTTATCATCGTATACATGCTTTAGTTCACTATTGCATGATGATAGAGCCCATAGGATTCTTGCTTGACTATCAGCAGTATGATGGCGATCATATACGTGGGAGCTGGGGTTTGTAAGCACATCCTTAAAGTGTCCCTAGTCGTGGGAGTTTCAAGACAGGGCATCGATACTCCAGAGTAGACTAGTGTATACAGTCGAGACCCCGATGAGGGGCGGTGGCCGGTCTCACAAGCCATTGGTGTCAGTTGGATAACCTAAGATGTATACATGTGCTCATTAGGTTATGAGTACACCGGACAGGATTCGCCAGGAACATGCTAGTTGGTATTATACATATCGTCAGATAGCAGTTCCTTGGTGACATCTGTACAGGTTAGTTCATCGACCTGAGGTCATCATTTGTCTCGTGTGAGTTCCCACTGTGCTTTGATTTCTACCCTACCACGGCTCAAAGGAGTCGTGCAAACAGGTCTTTTTTAGGTACAGTCCCGAGCCACATGGAGGCAAGTGAGCGGATCGGCAGGGGATTCGTCTCTCCCGGTATTGGGGGTGAGATCGTGCTGTGTCTAGGAGAGCCATTACACAAAGCTCTCGGCCGAGACAGGAGATTTACTGGTAGGTACTCCAGTAGTATCTAAGGGTGTTCTGGGCTACTCTCTGACACGACTTATACTGCTATTGGGGGTCTGACGTTACCAGCCCCTAGGCCGATATGCGATACTCATAGACGAACGGACCGGATTGTATGTATATTGTCACTGTTAGGCTCACTAGGGTTTATGGATGAGTTCGCTCGTCAGCTTCCCTTCCAATCAATACATAGGCAACCATTACGTACAGCTTGTACCTCTGACGTGCTAGAGGTTATACCCAGTGCCAGTGTGTTGATGAGTCATTAGAGTCCCCCACAGACACCTTCCCAAGTTCGGGCGAAACGTTGTAGAGGCCGTATGGTTTTATGGCAGGGTTCGGAAAATGCACGTGCGTTTTCGCACGTGTCGTTTTTCGGGCAGATAATACTGGTCGGCTTTAGTTTAAGCCGGATCCGAGTATTATGCTGTGTAGATATAATATCTTTGTCTCAGTTGCATTTGTATTCGGTCGTAATACAAATGCGGGTATGTTTATACTGATACGGGGTTATCCTGAAACTCGTTTCAGGATCATTTTTGGAAGTTGCCAGTTTCCAGTTTTCTATCAGCCGTATTTAACATTCGGTTAAATGCGGATTTATTTTTTCTTGAGATGAGTGTGGAAGTTTCTAGATGGTGACTAGGCTTGTGAGCCATTAGTGCATTGATTATTGCATTAATGGTTTTGGTGACTAGGTTAAATGATTCATCCTTTGCTTTAATTGTGTTCATACAAGGTGTTATGTGACTCATCCTCTTCATTGATCTTGTGATCACCTCCCCCTCTCCTACACTCACCTCCCTCCCCTCTATATAGTGACCGGCCTCCCTCCCCCCCTCTTGTGGGATTATGGTTGTTACTCACTAGGGAAAAGATTATAATAGATTTGTATATGGAAATTTCATATAGCTCAAATTCTTATCACCCGATTCCAAAAGGCAACTTCATTAACCGTTCGTTCATAGCTTTGGATGTAACGAGACAAAGTGTTCTACTCATTCTCTACATCATCTTGGTCGTCTCTTCTAGCAAACTTGATGATCGAGTTGCCTCGGTTCAGAGGCGGGAGCCCGTTTAAAGATCCGTCGACGTGGTGCCACCTGGATGAGAAGACTGGAGATTCAGGAGATCGGAGCAGCCGCAACAAAGCGTGGGATGATGGTTGAAGACCGAAGGACTCGGATCGTTCGGTATAACTCTTCTACCCACTTTGTAGTTTGTTAATTTAGCTTTAATGGCAGATCCGGGTTATAGTACGCAATAGCGTCAGTTGTAAAAAGTTTTTATTCCGCATTTGGCGTCTGTTAGACGGTCGGGGCGCTACCGTGGACTTACAGTTTTATCAACTGAACAGCTGGTGCTACCTACCAGAGGGCCATGTTGAAGATCTTCGATGACCTCATTCATGAGATTGTCGAATGCTATATTGACGACCTTATGGTGAAAAGCAAATCGTACGAGGAGCACTGGGAACACCTGAACATAGTGTTCCAGCGTCTTCGGAAATACAATCTAAAGATGAATCCTCTAAAATGCGCATTTGGAGTCTCCTCGGGCAAATTCCTAGGATTCATCATACGACACTGAGGCATCGAAATAGACCTATCAAAAATCAAGACGATTATGAAAATGCCCACGCTAAGAACTCTCAAACAACCGCGGTCTCTCCAAGGAAAGCTCGTGTATATTCGGCAGTTCATAGCCAACCTCTCCGGAAAATGTCATCCCTACAGTCACCTGATGAAGAAGGGGACCCCATTCGTCTGGGATTACAAATGCCAAAACGCACTGGACGAGATCAAGAAATACCTACAAAATCCGCCGGTGTTGACCGCTCTGGTTAAAGGAAAGCCCCTCATCCTGTACACAACAGCCCTGGAAGGTTCTCTAGGCGCGTTATGGGCACAGGAAAACGACCAGGGGAAGGAGAGAGCTCTCTATTATTTGAGTCAAGTTCTCCTGGGGACAGAAAACAACTACTCCCCTATCGAAAAGCACTGCCTGGCACTGGTCTTCACTATAACGAAGCTCAGACGCTATGCCTTGGCACACGAGGGCCATCTCATATCAAAGGTGGATCCTCTCAAATACTTGATGTCAAGAATGTAAGTGCATGGCGGCGCCCCGGCCGTCAATCCGACGGCCAAACGCGGAAACGGTAATAAACTTTAATTTTGCGGACTTAGCAAACCGGCACCACCGCGCACTAAACACCCGGATCGTGCCATTAAACTAGTCTAAGCTAACAAGAGGATGGGTTAGAGATATACCGACTGATCCGAGTCCTCCGGTCTTCATCTCCACTCCGATCTCCTCGCGGGATCTCCGTCCGTCTCCTCCTCGTCGGAAAGGGCACCACGAAGCCGGGTACTTTTACGGGCTCCCACCTCAATACCGAGGCAACTCGGGCGCGAAGCTGGCGAATCGACGCGTCCAAGACTTGCTGTAGGAATATAGTGTAGAGTGTATGTCTCACTTTAGGGTTTGTTGCCATTTGTGGATGATGGAGGAAACAAGACAAGAAAAATGGTGCTTGCATTTTTCTTAACATGAAATGAGATCAAGAAAATGAAACACTCTCAAGGATGAAGATGAAACTCTCTTCTTCTCTTTTCTTTCTCTCTTTCTTTTTCTCAACCATGAAACAAACTCTCTCTTCAAGTGAAGTATAAAAATGGTGGAGCAAAAACAATATGATAGCAAGAGGGAGGTGAGTGTAGGAAGCAAAAAGTGGTGACCACATCCTAAAACATAATCATCACTAAATCAACATCAAACCTCACTTCATTTCTAATCTCATCAAATCACATAAAAGCATGAAAAGCAAAGATGCTTATCATATCAACCCTTATGCAAAAAAGGTCCTCCACAAAGTGTAATTTGCAAAACTGCAAATTACCCCCTCCATCGGAAAAGTCCGGCCGGGAAAGAACAAAGGAAAACCGGCCGGAACGGAAAGCAAACTGGCAACTCCAGAAAACTGGTCCCGTAATAAATTACAGGAAAAACCCCATACTGTGCATACACACCCGCATCTGTATTCCGTCCGGATACAAATGCAATGAGACAAAATCTACACTGTACTAAACTAGGACCGGCTTAAACCAAAACCGGCTAGTAAAAACTGTCCGATCCTGATCCGTGCAATACCGCACGTATCTGATCGAACCTTGCCATATATCCATACGGCCACTAGTACAAAGCTGTCCGATCCTGATCCGTGCAATACCGCACGTATCTGATCGGACCCTGCCATATCTCCATACGGCCTCTACAGCGTTTCGCCCGAAAGCTTGAGTAACTGAAAGTGTGGTGGACTCTAAAGACTCGTCAATACTATGGCTGTGGATTTAACCACTAGCACGTCAGAGGTATAAGCCAATACGTGACGGGCCACCAGCTATTGACCAAAAGGGACGTCGATGAGTAAACTCATCCTGACACCCTACTGGCCTGTCAGTGACAATATCCGTACAGTCCGGTCCGTTCGTCTATGAGCATCGCATGGCGGGCCTAGGGGGTTGGTAAAAGTCAGACCCCCAAAAGCGGTACAAGTCGTGTCGGAGTGTAGCCCAGAACACCCTGAGATACTACTGGAATACCTACCAGTAAATCTCCTTGCCTTGGCCAAGGACTTTGTGTAATGGCTCTCCTAGACACAGCACGACCTCACCCCCAATACCGGGAGAGACGAACCCCTGAAGATCCGCTCACTGCCTCCATGTGGCTCGGGACTGTACCCAACCAAAACCTGTTTGCACGACTCCTTTGAGCCGTGGTAGGGTAGTAATCAAAGTACAGTAGGAACTCACACGAGACAAATGACGATCCCCAGGTCGATGAACTAACCTGCACACATGTCACCAGGGAACTGCCATCTGACGTCTGGTATATGACCAACTAGCATGTTCCCGGCGAGTCCTGTCCGGTGTACTCATAACCCAATGAGCACCTGTATACATCTTAGGTGATCCAACTGACACCAGTGGCTTGTGAGACCGGCCACCGCCCCTCGTCGGGGTCTCGACTGTATACACTAGTCTACTATGGAGAATCGATGCCCTGTCTCGAAACTCTCACGACTAGGGACCTTTTAAGGATATGCTTATAGACCCCCAGCTCCCACTTATATGATCGCCCTCATACTGCTGGTGGTCAAGCAAGAATCCTAGGGGCTCTATCAACGTGTAATAGTGACCTGTCATGTCACCTAAAGCAGTACACGATGATAAAGGTAAACCAGATAGCATACTATCATCTCGAGTAAGACTGTCCTACCGGGATAGGTCCTCCCTCAATCATTGCAATCACGTGCCTGTGATCCAATAATTGACTCTGAGGGCACTATCTCCAACAATCTCCCACTTGCACTCAGGGCTAATTATTGCGATGTCGCATACTCACAGCCTGTGTGATACCGAACACCCAACTCCTCTACTAGTCAGTCTCACAAAGCATGTTTGCGAAACTATTGCGTTCGAGGAATAGCCTCAGTGAGTGGATCCGCCTAGAAGTTTCTTTCTATGTCTCTCTATATCTCAAGTTCGCGGAGAAAGCCATCTCCCGAAATGAGAAATACCTGTCTTAGAATGTCTGGATGTCTGATGGGACCGAGCTCATAAATGAACTCCAAATCCAAACTTCTTAGACTGTATCGTCAACTGAACTTAATCAGTATCCTGCGCCATGCCTCCCTCAGTATTACCTTGGACCATCTGTCCAAAATACTGCCCCTCGTCAGAGGGAAAACTACAACTCTGACAGCCACTTTGCCATCCATGTCACCTTGGAAGCCTGGAATGATAACCGTCTCCTAAAGGAGGCAGCCGTTATCATATCCCTAGAACATTCACTTATGTTCTAAAACTGCTTCCGACTTTTTCTCCAGGATTGGATCAATATCAACTTATTGCACCTACTGCAAGAACAACATCTGGTGTGGTACTTGACATCTCACGATTGACTCAATTGCCTGAGCAAGTGATCTGCCAATCATGCACGTCCCTCTTCCCTTTAGTCTGTAAGACACCTTTGGAGAGGGTGACTCCATTACCTGCAGGTACACTACCGTGCCAGGAGTCGTCCATTCTAAATACCCTTAGAATGCTGTCTAAGTACCCTGATTGGGAAACCATCCAAATCTAGATCTAAAACCATAGATCTAGTAACCAGAATGTCTGATATAATATATAAGTCCTGTGTGGAGAAAACACTGTGTGACGACCAAAGTATAACCGATCGTAGTAAAGGAATATCACTTCCTACTACCTTCTCAACAGATCCATCCCATATTCTGATGACGTCAAACCTATGACTGTCGCATCAGAAATGGATGATCTATCTCCGCTACATCTGCTTTAGTCTATAAATAGACATAAGCCTGATGTCCACCAATGCTTCCGCTGCTCCCACTGACTACGACAACCCTCTGGCAGAGTCATATAGACGTGCACTTCTAAAGCAAGTTTAGAACGACGCTATACTCATCCTCCTGCTGGGTCTCGCGGCCTGGAACAACAACAATGGCAAGTGTGGGTAAACAAGAACTTCCCTGTCACCGTCCTTGAGGCTACCGGAGTACCTCTCGGGTGCCTGAAGTTACCCACCTTATCTGCGGAGCGGCCAATGGAATGTCAAATCAGATTGAATCTTTAGGTTTCTTATCAAATCTTCAGTAATCGTTTGCGGTTCTGGAATCACTTCCAGTTCTACCATACTCCCACTGCTGTTTTTGAAAAAATCCATTTTTAGTAAAACTGTGGCGAGTCTAGAACAATATTTCTATTGATCTGCCAGATGGTAGAAAGTCAACCCTCGTCATAGCCTGGGTTAACCCACAAACAGCCATTACAGAAACGTGCCTTGAGTTATCCAGAGTCTGGTTTTAATCATAAGCCGGACAACTCCCCGTACCTTAACAACGTTAAGATATGAACTATTCTATATCCAATATAGAACCAGAGGCACTGATTTAATTTAACCAGATTCAAATCATGCAGCTGTCCCCAGCACATGTCAGCTAAATGGAAGGAGGCCGATCAGCGTTACTCAACTTAGGAATGCTTCCAATTATGAGTAACCTGAAAGAGAAGCAATTTCTCTTTATTTATTACTATCAACTGAATACCATACACAAGTATCTACATCTTCGATCACTTTGAAGAATCCCGATACTTGCTACACCTGGTTCTCTACTCTATTCAAATACCTATAACTCCTCAAAACTTAGACCCTGTGTTTCATCGAAACACATGTCTAAGAACTAGAGAAGTTAAAAGTAAACAGAATATAGTATGAGGACCAACCCCTCTGTCCTAATGGACACTGGACAACATACAATACTCTGTATAAGTCCACTGAGTCTAATAACTCTTTCACTGTGTGTCGTAGGTTGAAAACTGTACTTATGGTTAAGAAGAATTACACCGCTGTTTAATGCTCCTTACCTAACCATCCACTGATATAGGTAAATGTCATCGACATAATATCAAAAGGTATATCTCACTCTATGAAAATAGACGTACAGATATATCAATTTGAAATTGGTGCACAACAGCGGATATTCAAAACCAAATATTTGCCGACCGGCAAACAGCCCAGATGATCTCCTCAAATATCACCGATTACAACGAATCCCGATATAATGAGGATGATCACCCAATTCCCAATAACTTACTCCCACTCACCATCTGTAAAACCATACAGATGTGAGAATCATACCTGGTAAATACATACCCTGGAGCAAATGTCTAATCGGGAAATCAGTTTTCTTTTAACAGTACACAGTGAGACTGAAACATTGAAATATTTCGATGGGGTATTCTGGTATTCCTAGTAATGCCTCTTCCAGATTCACGACTGTAACCGTATAGTTCTTTGCCACCTCTCCAAATCCCTTCATATGTCTTCAGTCTTTACCTTCTGCACACCCTTTTAGGCCAAATGGTTTTCTTCCTTCCCTACCGTTCGGCACCAGCCTATGGTTTGGAAGAAGACTATCCAATAAGCATAATGGGTGTACTGTCCCAATCCTAGGAACACTCGCAATGAGAGAGGGTGAAGATAAAAGACAACCGAATAAACCTTATTCCTATTTCTCCTGAACCAGAATCCATCCCCGAACTGGAACAAGTTCCATTCGAGTTCGTATATAACCATACGATGGAGTATCCAAATAAACTGTGGATCTTCGTAGTGATACGGAGTGTCCTGGAGAAATACAAAGGTGATGTGGGAGTGGTAACGAAATATTTGGCTTGGTCGTGAATATCAGTCGCAATTTACTTTGCCCTCTTACTAATCCCTTGCTTTGTCTTAATCTTAATACCTTCTGTACACCATCGTTATGCTAATTGGTTTTCTTCATTCCCCACTGTTCGGCACCAGCCTAAAGTTTGGAAGAAGACTATCCAATTTGCGTAATAGGTGTACTATCTCCTAAGCTAAGGAGTACTCGTAACTTGAGAGGAGGCAAAAAGGAAAAAGACAACTGAATAATCCTATCCGTTTTCTCCAGGACCGGAAACCATCCTCGAATTCCTTCGAGTTCGTATCTAACCATACGATGGTTTTGTCCAATGGAAGTGGACGTTCGTAGTAATACGGGGTGTCCTGGAGAAAAGGGTAAAAGTAGGAGTGGCAATGAGGTCTGCAACTCTGACAATCCAAAAGCCAGTGTTAAGAAGGTTCGGTCAACTTGGTCTCTGAGTCAAAATCTAGGGTCGGGTCAATGGTCGCTGCCAGAGAGAGAGAGAAAAGAAACACTCAGCGTGCACTCTAACCAAGATCAGAATGGTTACCAATTTATCTAATCTGGAAACCTCCCACTGTACCTCAAATTCTCCTCCAAACCTGAAAGAAGAATTAGTCGGGGTCACCCGAGGAGTAAACCAACTCATCAGTGGGAATCGGGATCCAACTATCATCGCATGATAACGTGACGGAATCCGCTCACGGTATCACACTCCAGAAGGTATGCGCATATCTGGCAAGTTTCAGTTCTTTTGAAACTCCCGATGTGATTTTTACCCCATGCTCTTATGACCTTGACTTTGGCCAACAAATCATAGTCACATGTCAAGTTCTGCCCGTCATTCTCCAGGTTAATTTGAATCCACCCGTACCTACCCTTGACTTTGGCCAACAAGGCAGTACGACTGTTCCAAACCAACGCATCTATCTATGCTGCATATGAATAACCAACAGCTACCAAACACTGTGCCTTGACTTTGGCCAACAAACACAGCTTGAATACTATTGACTACCCATATGAAACGACGGAGGGCTACGAATGGTTTCTGGCGAAAACCTTTAACGTAATGAACTTGATATCGTTGAAGGAACGGATAGCTTTATAAAAATATAGTGACGAAAACCTTTACTAAAGAGGTCACTCCCGGTGAAGGGATCTCGGCTCTTTCCCCGTAGAATGGGGTGCAGGATATTCCAAATGAATACCGCGATGCAAAGCAAAAGTAATCGGCTATAGTGAAGTTACTGCCCTGACGCAAACTTTTGTCCAAGGGGTCACTCCCGGTGAAGGGATCTCGGCCCTTGCCTCGTCGACTGAGGAGCAGGATATTCCAAATGAATACCACGATGCAAAACAAAAGTAAACGTCCTTGCAATAACAGCTTTTTGAAAAATGTTCCAACAACATCAGAATAGGTTTGTTTAACTTGCATTGATCCGAATCAATGCAGTCCCATCAATTGATCACACCACAAAGAACGAAAATATACTGACGTACGTATATGCCATCCGCATTCGCCACTGGGTCCCGTCATCACTCGTTAGGTTAGCTTACTAACGACAGAGCGGGGACTGGACTAGCGCGGATGAAAAACATATACAACATCTACTAATATATATACCAATATATTATATTTCGCTCAAGGCGTGAAAAGAAATGCAACATCACAGAAATGTACAGCATCACAGAACAATACAGATATCTGGGATCCCCGGGTTTCACAGAGCCACTACTGAAACCCGACGTTCCTCTGGTCGTGTGGATAGCCTGTGCAATGAAAACCTAGACCCCTACGGGCGCGGCAAGTCACCCGCCAAAACCTGAAGCGAGGCAGCCCCCTTCAGCTCCGTGAATGGACCACCCAGCACTCCACGGAATCCGGCAACTTGGGCACCCCTCCTGGGTCAAACAGTACCCCCTACGAGTGCGGCGAATAGCCCGCCAATCCTAGAGTGAAGCCCCCTCCGTCCCAATGCCATGAGATGCGGGCTTGTTGCCCTCTAGAACCCGGCCATCCGTGCACCCCACCGCGGGGTAAACCTAGTACAGAATGTAAAATATACATACACCGGGTACATCGACCGCAACCAGGTCGTGCCCCAAAATAATAATACAATCAGGCAGTGACGGCAGTCCACATGTCGGACGCTCGCCCCGCAATATCAAAAGTACATAAACAACAACACTGTACTAGTATTGCATCCAGGCTATCCCCACGACCGATCCGCAACATCACAGCATAAACAAAGAACATCAACGTGAAAGTCACGTTCGCAAATCCGTCTAACCGGGCTATAGCAGTTAGACCGGATTTACCGATCGAGTGACATTCACGGTCGCAGATATAATGTAAATACTGTGAAAAATGTGTTTAAAATTTTCCGATTGACCAAAAATTAACAAGTGGGCCCCCAATCAAAACTGTAGCACTCACAGAAAACCTGGGCCCAATTTTAATATTCCAAAACCCATATTTTAATCCCAGAAAGCCTCTGTAAAAAATTGGTGCAGTGATCTCTACAGTTCGCGGCGGAAGGGCGGCGGAATGGGGGTTTGTGCGGCGCTTCCGCGCTCCAACTGTGGAATCACTTCATCGAAATTTTACAGAGTTCTTAGATTTTCCAGTACATCAATATTTTACAACCTGAAAAATTTTTCGAGACCAAAATATTTCAACAGAAACTGATGTGAACAAAAAATGCAAGTTTTGGAATTTTGGTCGATCGGAAATGCAAAACACATCAAACGAAGCTAGACGAAGTTAATGGCGAGGCTCTGATACCACTGTAAGTGCATGGCGGCGCCCCGGCCGTCAATCCGACGGCCAAACGCGGAAACGGTAATAAACTTTAATTTTGCGGACTTAGCAAACCGGCACCACCGCGCACTAAACACCCGGATCGTACCATTAAACTAGTCTAAGCTAACAAGAGGATGGGTTAGAGATATACCGACTGATCCGAGTCCTCCGGTCTTCATCTCCACTCCGATCTCCTCGCGGGATCTCCGTCCGTCTCCTCCTCGTCGGAAAGGGCACCACGAAGCCGGGTACTTTTACGGGCTCCCACCTCAATACCGAGGCAACTCGGGCGCGAAGCTGGCGAATCGACGCGTCCAAGACTTGCTGTAGGAATATAGTGTAGAGTGTATGTCTCACTTTGGGGTTTGTTGCCATTTGTGGATGATGGAGGAAACAAGACAAGAAAAATGGTGCTTGCATTTTTCTTAACATGAAATGAGATCAAGAAAATGAAACACTCTCAAGGATGAAGATGAAACTCTCTTCTTCTCTTTTCTTTCTCTCTTTCTTTTTCTCAACCATGAAACAAACTCTCTCTTCAAGTGAAGTATAAAAATGGTGGAGCAAAAACAATATGATAGCAAGAGGGAGGTGAGTGTAGGAAGCAAAAAGTGGTGACCACATCCTAAAACATAATCATCACTAAATCAACATCAAACCTCACTTCATTTCTAATCTCATCAAATCACATAAAAGCATGAAAAGCAAAGATGCTTATCATATCAACCCTTATGCAAAAAAGGTCCTCCACAAAGTGTAATTTGCAAAACTGCAAATTAGCCCCTCCATCGGAAAAGTCCGGCCGGGAAAGAACAAAGGAAAACCGGCCGGAACGGAAAGCAAACTGGCAACTCCAGAAAACTGGTCCCGTAATAAATTACAGGAAAAACCCCATACTGTGCATACACACCCGCATCTGTATTCCGTCCGGATACAAATGCAATGAGACAAAATCTACACTGTACTAAACTAGGACCGGCTTAAACCAAAACCGGCTAGTAAAAACTGTCCGATCCTGATCCGTGCAATACCGCACGTATCTGATCGAACCTTGCCATATATCCATACGGCCACTAGTACAAAGCTGTCCGATCCTGATCCGTGCAATACCGCACGTATCTGATCGGACCCTGCCATATCTCCATACGGCCTCTACAGCGTTTCGCCCGAAAGCTTGAGTAACTGAAAGTGTGGTGGACTCTAAAGACTCGTCAATACTATGGCTGTGGATTTAACCACTAGCACGTCAGAGGTATAAGCCAATACGTGACGGGCCACCAGCTATTGACCAAAAGGGACGTCGATGAGTAAACTCATCCTGACACCCTACTGAGCCTGTCAGTGACAATATCCGTACAGTCCGGTCCGTTCGTCTATGAGCATCGCATGGCGGGCCTAGGGGGTTGGTAAAAGTCAGACCCCCAAAAGCGGTACAAGTCGTGTCGGAGTGTAGCCCAGAACACCCTGAGATACTACTGGAATACCTACCAGTAAATCTCCTTGCCTTGGCCAAGGACTTTGTGTAATGGCTCTCCTAGACACAGCACGACCTCACCCCCAATACCGGGAGAGACGAACCCCTGAAGATCCGCTCACTGCCTCCATGTGGCTCGGGACTGTACCCAACCAAAACCTGTTTGCACGACTCCTTTGAGCCGTGGTAGGGTAGTAATCAAAGTACAGTGGGAACTCACACGAGACAAATGACGATCCCCAGGTCGATGAACTAACCTGCACACATGTCACCAGGGAACTGCCATCTGACGTCTGGTATATGACCAACTAGCATGTTCCCGGCGAGTCCTGTCCGGTGTACTCATAACCCAATGAGCACCTGTATACATCTTAGGTGATCCAACTGACACCAGTGGCTTGTGAGACCGGCCACTGCCCCTCGTCGGGGTCTCGACTGTATACACTAGTCTACTATGGAGAATCGATGCCCTGTCTCGAAACTCTCACGACTAGGGACCTTTTAAGGATATGCTTATAGACCCCCAGCTCCCACTTATATGATCGCCCTCATACTGCTGGTGGTCAAGCAAGAATCCTAGGGGCTCTATCAACGTGTAATAGTGACCTGTCATGTCACCTAAAGCAGTACACGATGATAAAGGTAAACCAGATAGCATACTATCATCTCGAGTAAGACTGTCCTACCGGGATAGGTCCTCCCTCAATCATTGCAATCACGTGCCTGTGATCCAATAATTGACTCTGAGGGCACTATCTCCAACAAAGAACCATACTAACAGGAAGGCTATCCAAATGGGCCCTCCTCTTGATGAAATTATCGATAACGTATCGACCCCTCAAAGCAGTGAAAGGCCAGGCCATCGCCGACTTTCTCGTTAAGCATCCGATACTAGCCGATTCTCCCTTAAATTGCGAATTGCCAGATGAACATGTGTTCGACACACTCGAAGGGGAGAAGGAAGAAAATAATATCCAATAGGAACTCTACTTCGATGGAGCATCCTCCATGAAGAAGCGGAAGCATAATACCCCTATAATCAAAGCCGGGATGGACCTCATCTTCGTGACTCTGTAAGGGGGGATAATGCGTTTCGCCCTTTCCTTAACGGAACCAAGAACAAACAACGAGGTTGAATATGAAGCTTTGATAGTGGGTCTTGAGATCGCTGTCGATATGGGAATTGAAAACCTCCTCATATATGGAGACTCCCAGCTGGTCGTTAGCCAAGTAAATGGCAACTATTAGACGTGCAAACCAGAGTTGATAAAATATGGTAGGAGAGTGCAGTAACTGCTGACACAAATCCCCTCCAACATCCTGTAAAGCATACCGCGTGCGGAAAATAGGAAAGCATATGCATTAGCCAAGCTTGCTAAGAAACTGGCTGACAAAAACCTCGATGACGTAAGAATCGTTGTGCAAAGCCGTTGAGTTCTTGCGCCAGCAGAAACATCTTCATAGTATTCAATGGAGCCATCTGAAGGAAAAGAAATGACCAAACAAGCGGTCATCCAAATAAAAGATGAAGAAAAGGTCAAGGATTGGAGGGAAGTCTTCATAGACTACTTCAAATCCCATCGAATGCCCAAAAACGCGTCGTCAAGACGTCAGCTCATGAAACGGGCTCTGTCTTTCACTTTCGTCAATGATACTCTATACAAGAGATCGCTTGACGGTTTGTGGCTAATGTGCTTGGGGCCATAAGAAGCAAAGAGAGTCGTCCAATAAACTCATGACAGACTCTGCGATTCTCATCAAGCCGGGCCAAAGATGAAGCTGAAGATTAAAAGAATGGGTTACTATTGGCCCACAATAATTCTGGACTGCCTCAAATATGCGTAACAGTATCACTCGTGTTAGATTCACGAGGACTTTATCCACCAACATCCAAATCTGCTACACCCAACGGTAGCTAGCTGGCCGTTCGAAATGTGGGGACCGATATAATCGGCCCCATTAAGCCAGCATCATCCAAAGGACACCGGTTCATACTGGCAACGACTGACTACTTTTCTAAGTGGGCGAAAGCAGTACCTTTAAAGGAAGTGAAGACGGAGAATATTCTCCATTTCTTCAAGACACATGTCATCTACCGGTTCGGTACTCTATGAGAGATAATCTCGGATAATGGGCCAGCCTACAGGAGCCATAAAATCAGCCGCATCGCAGAACAACACAAAATAGACTGGAGATACTCTTCAGTCTATAATCCTCGTGCCAACGGTCTAGCTGAAGCTTTCAACAAGACCTTGACCAAGATTATAAAGAAAACGGTGTCCAGAAACAAAAAAGACTCGCACGAAAGACTGCACAAAGCTCTCTGGGTGTATCGAACGACGTTCAAAATGGCTACGAATACAACAACATACGCGTTGGTATTCGGCACTGAAGTAGTCCTTCCTTTGGAAATAGAACTCCCTTCTCTCCGAGTAGCAGTTTGATACGGGCTAACAGATGACGAGAATGACTATCTTCGGCTTGAGGAGCTCGACGCCCTTGACGAAACCCGCCTTATAGCGCAGCAAAATCTGGAGGCTTATAAGGCAAGGATGACACGGTCATATGAAAAACTGACTAGGCCGAGAACATTCCGCCAAGACGAACTCGTGCTAGTTGTCAAAAGACCTATGATCCCCAATCGTGCAAAATGGGGGAAATTCGAGCCAAACTATGAAGGCATGTACATCATAAACAAAGTCTACCGTGGGGCCTATTTGCTCATGGATATGCATGATGAAAGACCCTTCCGGCCAATAAACGGCCGATTCCTTAAGAAATACCATGCTTGACGAGTCACGACTTAGGTCAATGATAGATGACGACACTTGTGCCCTCTCGCTATCTTCCCGAGTCAAAACTCTGAGTGGTATTCGGAAAAATTTCGTCTCAAACAAGGCGACAACGGACCGTAATTTCCTTAAACTAAAGCTTCATCTCAAAAATGGTGGCAACAGACCGAGCTTTCCCTAAACTAACAATGGACCACTACGCCCTTAAACTGACAACGGACCGAGATGTCCCTAAACTAACAATGGACCGGAATGTCCTTAAACTAGTATGTCGCCTCAAACATGACGCATCGCCCCCAATACGGCGATATCTTCTCTCGAGATCTATATTGCAACCCAAGTCCCATTGGCAAACCGATGGGTAAAAAAATGGTATGTCCACAAGCAAAATTGGCATAGATGAAAACCCAAAAGGGTGCCATGAGTAAAAACAGCAGGACTACAGGCGAGTTTATGAAAACCTAGAAAGGCGCGATCATGTTAAAAAACCGGTATGTCCACAAGCAAAATGGGCACGGATGAAAACCCGAAAGGGCTCCGTGAGTAAAAAACAGCAGGGCTACCGACGAGCTTGTGAAAACCCGAAAGGGCGCAATCTCGTAAAATTTTCACTTATGAGATCCTCTCGACTCGTAAGGAAAACTCCCTCTATGAGACCCTCACGGCTCATAAGATTCAAAAGCCTTAAGCCACAGGCACTTAAACCTATTCTTAAGCCATCATATCCCCCAAGTTGCCCTACAGGCGGTCCAATATTATCCCTTGTATACAATCTACGGGCACAAATAAACGATTTCCCCACCAAGTTCCACCAATGACGACGAATGTCCTCATATAGTGAACGACACTTGTATGTCCTCTCGACTTATAAGGAGAAAACACTCTTATAAGATCCTTACAACTTATAAGAGAACACATACTTAGGAATCCCCACGATTCCTAAGGAGAAAATACGCCTACGAGATCCTCACGACTCGTAGGGAAAATAACTTTATGAGACCCTTACGGCTCATAAAGTCGAAAAGTCTTAGTCGACAGAATCCTAACCCTGTGTACTAAGCCACCTTTGTTCAAATCAGCACAGGCAAATGATGATTCGCGCCTGGCAATATCCCAGTTGCAGCGATGCTGATGCCTAAATCGGTGTCAAACTCCAAGTCCTTTCACGGCAAATGATGATTCGCTCCTGGCAATATTCCAGTCACAGCGATGCTGATGCCAAGATTGGTGTCAGATCTTAAGTTCCATACTCACAATAAAAATCAGCGAGAAAAATATGCATATAAAAATAGCCGAAATGATGGGGAAACTCGCAATAAAAATCAGCGAGCAAAAAAATATATGCATATGAAATAACCGAAATGTTTGGGCAACTCGCAATAAAAAGCAGCGAGTAAAAATATAAAAATAGCCGAAATGATTGGGCAATCACGACTTTCGCGATATAAAAAGCTGAAATGATAGAGCATCGCGGAAAGAAAAAAAATGAAACTTTTGCCATGCAGGTGAGTCTACACCGACCCCTGTATACAATCCATGGGCACAAATGAAAAAGGGAACCATGTTTCCCACCAGGCTCCGTCAAAGGGAGAGTCAAGTCTTGACGGTTCACAAAACAACCTAAAGACTACCTCAACAATCGTCTCATTACAGCAGACGCAATGTCAACAACGGCGTTCCCTCTCACTCCAGCAGGATGCAGACACGACGTCAACAAAAGACCCCAGGGTCGAAACAGAACGGAGCCATGGCAAAATTCCTAGCTCCAAGTCTTACCGGTTCACAAAATAACCTAAAACTATCCCGACATTCTTCTCATTACAACGGACGAAATGTCAACAAAGGCTCCAAAATAGACAAATCAAAAGGAAGCGAAGGCAAAATTCCTAGCATCAGGGTCTTGACAGTAACTCAAATAAAACCCGAAAGACTATCGGAGATCATCCCACACCAGTGCGGAGTGGTTATGACTCATAGGGGCTCCTAAACTGAGCCTAACCTCAAGTGAAAAGCGGCATGGCAAAATTCTTAACGCTTGCTCTTCCAACGGTCAAACTGCCTTAGAAGATTACTTGAAGACGTGTTGTCCAGCCCCCGAAGGGATCAGAGACACGACAGTCATGGGGCTACTCGAACAACAGCATAAAGACTGCATATCGGGAAATGCATCAGCCAACGCGAAGGTACCACGGACTAAAACCCTAATACCAAAAAGCCTAACGGACCTCTGTCGCAAAGAGCGGGGGTTATCTATAACGTTAGGACAAGTTGCTTATAAACCCAAGGGAGGTAAACTGAATAAACTCCGAAATGAGTCCATAAACTAGAGACTCCGGAATGAGTGAATAAACTATAAACTCCGAAATGAGTCCATAAACTAGAGACTCCGAAATGAGTGAATAAACTAAAAACTCCGAAATGAATATATAAACTACTTTACGCCAAGACAAGATATCGAGAGAAGAGAAGCGCTAGTATGAAATGAAATATGTTTTTTATTCATGAATCAAAATGAATACAAGATACTCTTATTTATGAATCAAAATGAATACATGTATAAAAAAAGAGGGAGAATATACAGCGACAAAATTGTCTAAGCCGGCGGACGGTTCAATAAGCCACCAAGTTCGTCGTTTTACCGCAGGATTTCTGCTTCGAGCTCTATTAGTGCCGCAAGACGAGTCCTTGCCTGTGCCTGTTGATTCTGGTATGAAGCGAACCAACTTTCAAGCTCTTTCTCGGCAACTTTGTAGGTTCAACCATCTCACGTGTAAAAATAACGGCTTTATCGAGAGCCACCACTTCTGTGATGTCCTATTGAAGCACCCGCCAAATTTCATAAGCACGAGTGGTCTTGACGGTGAGCTGGGCTTGATGTTCCCCTAAAGCCTTTGAAGCCAATTCCCTCGCCGAAAAATTCCGGTTGAGCCTTTTCATGCATGACTGGAGATTAGCCACACATCATTCAAGCCATCCACGCAGGCTCGCTTTTACAGACAAGAGGTTGGACGGAAGGCGTATGCATTCAATCCTATATAGACAGGCCTCCACTCTGCGGCAATACTCGACCCAGATGAGCACCAATACCTCGTCATGATAAGTGGCAAGAACAGATAAGGAAGCATTGGCTTCAGCAGCGAATTCTTCGGCCGCGACAGAAGTACCAGCGCGAAGATCTTCGATGAGAGCCGCCAGGGAATAAATGCTCTGTTTTGCCATCCTCTCATATACGCGTCGAGCGTAAGGACCTGGTGGCATGGGGATCCGAAACTCTAATGGGGTCAGGGCTGGCAAAGCTGTGAAGATGAATGTGCGATCGGTTATATTTTCAAATATAGAGTAAGCAAAACGAAGCCAAAAATAAAACGTCGCTTATCCACAGTCATGCACGGCGGGCTTGAGAGATCCCCAGGTCCATCAAGAATCTCGACTTCGTCGTCGGCTTTCAGAACTGTGGTTTAAAATGAAGGGCATATCAGCATCATGATAAAAATATAAAACAAAAAGGGAAAAAGAATACCGATCTTGGCCAGAAGAGAGCACTATGCTTTGTGGAGGTATCGCTTGTAGGGCCGCCATGTCAAGCAATCGCTGGAAAGTTTTCCTCGGGGAAAGATCCATGATGGAAGCCGCCAGCTCCCGCAATTCTGAGGAAAGGAAAAGTTCAGATAATGGAGGGGTCGTTAAAAAAATGTGTATGTATAGAAGATTACCTTCGATACTTCATCCGCTCTGAACTGGAGGGATGGAAGCTTCGACAGCCTCCTCTATACCTTCAGGTGCATCACTGAGGATATTTTTGAAATATATAGCCGGCATGGCAGTCTCCGATAAGGGGACGAAAGCCATCGTGGAAGGCCACGAAGCAGGGATAACAGCTTTAGCAATATCTTCTACACCCTCCGGTGCGTCACTAGAGATATCCATGGGATCTATGGCCGACAAGACCACCTCTGCTGGAGGAGTAGACGCTGAAGAGACAGAAGCCACCACTGGGGCTCCACAGCAAGGGTAGTTTTTAGTTATATGTATGCCCTAGAGGCCATTATTGTACATGTGATGTATATTATAGTGGATGCATGGACATATATATAGAGGACTTTCTTGCTCGATATGATAGTATGCTATCTGGTTGCTCTTTATCTTAACATGTATACTTGTCTCTTGATACTGTCTCATGGTTACATGTTGGTAAAGCCCTTAGGATGTGTACTTGACTACCAGGATTATGATGCAGATCATACTAGTGGGCCATGGTAGTCCATAAGTTCATCCTTTAATGTTCCTAGTCGTGGGTGTATCGAGACAGGGCATCGATATACCAGAGTAGACTAGCGTATACGCTTCTCGACCCATGAGATGGGCGATGGATGATCCCATATCCGTTGGTGTTTGACATCAGAGATGGTATACGGGTGCTCAGTGGAGACTGGGTACACTGGACGGACTCACCAAGAACTCCTAGATGATATTATACATGACTTCAGATAGCAGTTCTCTGGTGACACTGGTACAAGTTAGTCTGTAGACCCGAGATCGTCATAGATTCTTGTGTGATTCCCACTGTGCTTTGATTTCTACCTTACCACGTTCAAGAGGACGTGCAAAACGGTGGTTTTTTGGTACAGTCCCGAGTCACATGGAGGCAATGAGCGATAGGAGGGGAATTCGTCTCTCCCGGTATTGGGGGTAGATGTCGTGCTGTGCTCGATTGGCTATAACCGGAAGTCCCTGGCCAGGGCTGATTTGGAGATTTACTAGTAAGTATTATCAGTAGTTTCTCGACCCGTTATGAGCCTCATATCGGCATGACTTATCGAGTTATTGGGGTCTAACGTTTACCATCCCTAGACTGGATATGCGACATCTAAGACGAAGAGACCGGACTGTACGGTAGTGTTACTGACAGGCTTTACAGGAGCTAGAGCAGACTTGCTTATTGATCTTCTGATCGCTCAATACTCAGGTAGCCGTTACGTCTATCTAGTACCGCTGACGGCTTGTGGGTGCTTGATGTGATCATCACCTACTGCCGGCGTATTGACGAGTCTTTAGAGTCCTACACAGAGGTTTCACTGGCCCAGGCAAAACGAGGTAGGAGCACATATGTGATATGTGCGGGACCGAGATTAATACGAGTATGAGATGCCGTATTCTATTCTCTCTATATTTGTATCGATCGGTTATATGTGATATAGCCGGGTTATCGAATCAAGTGTTGATTCGATAAGTTGATACATATAATATTAGTCGGTTATATGAGATATAGCCGGATTATTAAATCAAGTGTTGATTTGATAATTTGGTGTATAATTGTATATGTGATATACTAGTTTACATTAACTAATATTAGCTTACTTAAGCATTTATTTTTCTCGCATGTGCACACTTAATATATATGAGATATATATTAATTGTGTTTTATTTATGTGTCATAATTGATGATACATGCAACATGGGTATATGAGACTTACACCATGATAAAGATAATGTAGGGTTTATTTATTTATAGTAATTCAATTATTAGTTGGAAATTTGTCATATGGCAAGAAGCTTTGAGAAGCTTGGAGATCCATTGACTTAGTCCACTAGTTTTGTCTTACACTAGATATTTGTTAACCCAACCATTATCTAAACTCATGGTTAAGACTCTACATGAGTGATATTAGATATTTTCTCACCCATGGTTGCCATTCACTCTCACAACATTATCTCTCTTCATCTTCTTTTTCAAGCTCAAGAGCTCTCTAGTTTTTGTGCAAGTGAGAAATAATAATGAGAAAATCAATTCTAAAGTGAGCAAAAACCCTACTTCATCATCCTCTACTAGATTAACACTTTAGTATAGGGTGTTAGCTTCACTAATCTCACATTAGTGAAGAGGTAGCTTGGGTTAGTGTCTCCTCGACGTAGATCATCTTCGGCCTCGAAGACTTCAAGCCAGTCCGTTTCTTTCTTCTTGTGAAGCCATGCTAGAGTCCGGAAGATCACTACTTGGAGCGAAGGGACTACTACACGGAGCTATTGAAGTGAAAGACCGGTCTACAAAGGTTGTATTCCTAGTTCACTTACATGTAAAGTAGTTTACAATATGTTTCGTATGATTCTCTAGTTAAACATCCTAGGTTAGAGTTCTTTAGCATGACAAAATTTTGAAAATGGCATGGACGATGCCTATCGAAACCTTGCTGTCATGCATATGAACCCTACAGTAGCAGCTTCAGTAATCTCCTCTACACCCTCCGGTGCGTCACGGGAGATATTCGTAGAATCCGTAGCCATGGCTCGATCTGAGCACAAACCCACTTTCGCTGTAGAAGTCCCTGCAAAGTTTTTGCAAAGATAAGGAGACTTGAAAGCAATACAAATTACTTGTCAAAAGAAAGACACGAAAAATACGTATACCAATACGCCAAGAAGCCTGAAGTATGGCTTTTTCGAGCCGTTGTTCTTTTCTGATCATATACGCTCGCCGGGTTTCAATCACAAGTAAATAACTGCCCGCCTTCAGTGCAAGCTCGTCTTCAAAAATAACCAAGGTGGGCTGTTTGAGAGCCCATTCTTCTTCCATTAACAGAGGACCCATGGGTACCCTACGTAATAATGGGTCAACGTCGTAGAATACAATGGAGGGGAAGGCTTTCTTCGGGACACACACATTTTCAGTCTAATCTTATAAGCACCTTAAAGCCTCGGCCAACTGCGCAGCCTCCTTGGTAGACGAACCAGGAAATAGAAGACCGTCGTCCGGCTTCTGCATAGATATCGGCTCGTCCTGAATAAAGGGCTCGGATTCAAGCAAATTGTCGAGTAGGCCAGCGACCGATTTCTTTCTCCTTTTGGAGCCTGTGCTAACCCTGGCGGAGGAACGCTTCCTCCCCTTTGGTGCTTTAGCACGGCGCTGCCTAACTTCGCCTTTAGTAGCACCCTTTGGTGATGCCACCGTGAGTGCTTTATCGGAAACTTTCTCCTCGACTCCAGTAAGCACCGGCATACCAGCAGTGCGATAGGCTGATTCTACTTCTGCGGCTTTAGGGATAAGAACCGAACCGCTATCCCTCGGAGGAGGGAGGACCAGCGAACGCGGCCACAATGAGGCACTGGTGACCTAAGCCAGAACGAGAGCTCTACACTCGAAAAGCACCCGTCTCTCCTCTGCAATGACGGGGCTGACCCGATGGTGATACCAACCCTTGAAGGACCCCACAGGCCTCGGAAGATAGTCGGGCTCCGGGATCATGAAGAGGGAGCCAGTGTTTAACCACATGAAATGGTGAATGACATCGTGAGTAACCTCTAAGGAGATGGCAGGCTCAACTAAAAATGCCTCGGGAGGAACACCCTGGTTGTAGCCTAACTGCTGGGCGAAGCGATACGGATTATACCGCACGAAGAGAGCAGTGTCATTCTGGCGAAACACCAAATAACCCGACCTGATTGAGTATAGGTGCATAATCTCCTTAGGCTTTAAAGCCGGAACCCCATTCTTTGACAAATCAAACAATTGCTGAACAGGCCCTAATAGAGCAGAGAGGACTCGATCGCTAAAAATCATTCCGCCTTCATTCGAGTATGGATTGAGTAATACGCGGAGAGCCCCTAACTGGGTCGGATCGGGAGAAGAAGCATCAACCAACCTCATGATCCGTGGGAAGGTATATGAATCATAAAAATCTGGCCACCGGTGCACAGTGAACGCTCCTAACACGTGCATCTCGATCCATGACGTGAAGTAGTGGAGGGAGAAATTCTCGGTATCCGCACTCGGGCTCGAAGTATTAGCGGCAACGCTTAACCCGTGATATAAATGCGATAGTCCTACAATGCCAACGGCTAATCATGCCCCTTCAGATATGCGGTGAGCAAGGTAGAAGACGGAGGCTCTCATGAAACGTCGATACATCGGCATGGCAAACCAGCCGAGCCAGAGACTGATAAAGATGATAAAGAAAGTTTCTTCGTCCATGTCAGGAGCCGTGATCGCATCAAAAGCTATGGCCGACGAATTTGGAATATAAAACTGTGGCAGGTCTTCCTCTTTGGCCGACAGTTTCTTCAGCCCGAATCCAAAAGGGTCTTCAATTTTCACGAATTTTGGAGCCTTCTTAGATAAGACATCCTCGCGGAAAAAGCAGGTAATGAAAGCGTCAAAAGTGACACCTTGCCCTTCCGATGTCACGAAAAGTTTTTCAAAGATACCCAGGGCCTTGATTAGACATGGGTGCTTGTGACGAACGGTGTTCTCAATTGTCAGGCCATCAAGCATAGCGGGCACCGTATCAAACACATACTCATCATGATGCAATAACTCTTCGTAATGCTCTCCCCTGATCGGCAACCTTGAAATTTCGCGAAACTCCTCCAATGAGATCAAGACTTCGCGATCCCCTAGCAAGAACGTGTTTATGGGAAGATTCTATTGGTTCAAGAAAGACTTAACCCACCTGACGTAAGGGGTGTGATAATAGAATAATGATGCGTACACTGCTTGGTATAGCCCAACCTTCTGCAGCTGTGCGCGTTGGGCGGAGAGAATGTATCGAGCCCAAGACAGGAAGCCCACTGGATGATGCGGGGTAACGCATACCATATACACCTACCCCTAGGGTCGGGCTTCATCCTGGCATATCCGACGTCCAAGGATATCAATGGCCATCAGAGGTTGATTAGGTATCCCCGTCATCAATGGCTCAAGCCGGCCCGTGGGGGTCCAATTAACCGCTTCCACTACATAACCGTGCTCAGACGCTCTATCAATGACATCGGGTGGATAGGTTCTGCTTGTTGGCTATAGTGCCTTCAAGTCAATTATTGAATCGCAGGCACACGATTGTGATGATTGAGGAAGGACCTATACGGGGAGAACAGTCTTACTCGAGATGATAGTATGCTATCTGGTTTGTCTTTATCATCATGTACATCATTAGGTGGTATTACAGATCACTATTACATGTTGATAGAGCCCATAGGATTCTTGCTTGACTACCAGCATTATGATGGCGATCATATACGTGGGAGTTGGGTGGTCTACAAGCACATCCTTAAATGTCCCTAGTCGTGAGAGTATCGAGACTGGGCATCGATACTCTGGAGTAGACTAGTGTATACTTATCGAGACCCCGACGAGGGGCGGTGGTCGGTCTCACAACCTATTGGTGTCAGTTACTCACCTAAGATAGTATACAGGTGCTTATTGGGTTATGAGTACACTAGACAAACTCGCCAGGAATATGCTACTTGGTATTATACCTATTGTCAGATAGCAGTTCCCAGGTGACATGAGTACAGGTTAGTCTGTCGACCTGAGCTTGTCATTTGTCTCGTATGAGTTTCTACTGTGCTTTGATTACTACCCTACCATGGCTCAAAGGAGTCGTGCAAACAGGTTTTAGTTGGGTACAGTCCCGAGCCACATGGAGGCAGTAAGCGGATCGTCGGGGATTCGTCCTTCCCGGTATTAGGGGTTGATGTCGCGTTGTGCATGGGTGGCCATTACCAGAAATCCGTGGCCACGGTGAGCGAGATTTACTGATTTGGATCAGTAGTTTCTTAGTGGGTGATGGGATTCATACCGACATGAAATATCGCATTATTAGGGGTCTGACTTTATCCACCCCCTAGACCCGATATGCCATACTCTTAGACGAACAGACTAGACTGCATGGAGATTGTCACAGACAGGCTCAGTAGAGGCTTAGATGAGCTTGCTCGTCGGCCTTCCTTTCGCTCAATACCTGGGTAGCCATTATGTAAAGCTAGTGAAGCTGACGTGCTTATGGTTAAACCTACTGCCAGTGTATTGACGAGTCTTTAGAGTCCCACACAGAGGATTTCCCTGGTTCTGGCGAAATGATATAGTAGCCGTATTGGATACGTGCAGGGTTCCGATCGATCGATTGTACTTTGTACCCGGACTTTCGATCGGACAGTTGATGATAAATTAGGTATTGATTTAATAATTTACATATATATATTTCGATATGTATATTCTAGTATTATGTTCTTTGTGTTATTCTATCTCTTCGGGTATTCGTGTTTCGGTACGAATACAGGTATGTATATACAGTAGAATGTAATCTGTATTTTTTCCGGAAAACATTCTAGAAGGTGGACACCTCATTTTAGGGTTTGACCATTTATTATAAATGGATAAATGGGGTGGCATTGAGAATGGGGAGTATGGTGAGAACCATGCTTGTATAGTGTGCACAAATGAATTATTAATTCATTTGTGCATACTATTCAAGTATGGCTTGATTTTTAAAATGGAAAGAAAGGTTTTACAAAACCATGCTATGTGATTTTCTCTCTCCATGGAGACTTCATTATTTTTGAGATGGCTCGTTTCATGAGCTCTCATCTCCTCACCATTAGCTTCACTCTCTAGCTCTCTTGAGTTTCCTGCACCTTCATCTTCCACCTCCTCTCAACCCTCTCATGTGTTGAGAATCATGAGAAGAAGTGAGATGAGATAGATAAACACTTAGACCACTACATCTTGGGCATTCTAGACTAGCATCCTAGAAGACCTGGTTGCTTCACTTGCATTCCTCGATATGGAGCTAGAGCCATGACTACATCCCTCGGGTGGATCATCTTCGACGGAGGAAGACCGGCAGCCAAGCTTGTTCAAGCACGCCTCAAGGAGCTAAGGAAGTTGATGGAAGACCGAAGGACTTGGTTCATTCGGTATAACATTTCTAAACCTTGCAGTTTAGCTCTTTGTATTTGCTAGTATAGATTTATGGTTCGATCTTGAGCGGGTTTTGTTTGCGCCAAAATTTTAAACGCCGGTTTTTGTTCCGCATCGGCCACGGTAGATGGACAGGACGCAGGCGAAAACCCAATATAGTATCAGAGCCACCCATAAACCAATATTAGCTAGTTTGCACGAAGTTAGATATCGATCGACCAAATTTTCTGAATCGTTTTTACATTTTATCATGCCCGCTGTCGATTTTGAAAAAGTGTTCAAAAAACTTATTCTTAGTGTCTTAAAAATATGTGCAGGCATTTATAGAGCACCAGAAGAAATTTGTGCACCTAAGCCAATAATTTGTCCGCGGAATCGCCGCGAAACTAGCCTATTTGTGGCGGTTCCGTGGCGCTTTTGTGGCGAAATGGCGCCAAATTTTTTCTGGCACCATAATTAATGGAAATATGATTTTAGGGATGTATGGTTTTGACCCAGATTTGTTTGAGTGCTGATTTTGCATTTGGGTCCAATTTGGGAAAGTTTTAATCGATCGAAATTTTAACTGTGTGTTTATCAGTACATGTGATGATATCTGCGACCGTGAATATTAATGAGCGGTACAACCCGACTAGTTGCTATATGTTCAACTAGACATGTTTATGAACTTAATATTCACGTTGATGTTCTGTGTTGTGCTGATATTGTGATTGGATTGTCATGGTGGATAACCTGTCGTGCAATGGTAGTAGTACAGTTCAGATTCATTTGTATATTCAGTATTACGGGGAAAGCGTCCGAAATGTGGACAGTCGTCTCTGCCAGATTGTATATTCTTTTATTAGGGCACGACCGGGTTGAGGTCGATATCGCCATTGTATATATTTTTTTCTTTTTTGTACTAAGATCACCCCGCGGTGGAGTGCACGAATAGCCAGGTTCTAGAGGGAAACGGGCCCGCAGCTCATAGCGTTAAGACGAAGGAGGCCTTACTCTAGAATTGGCTGGCTATTCATCGCACTCGTAGGGGATATAGGTTGACCTACGGAGGAGCGCTCAAGTTACCGGATCCCGTGAAGTGTTGGATGGCCTATTCACTTTGTTGATTGGGGTTGCCTCACTTTTGGGATTGGCGGGTAACTTATCATGCTCGTAGGGGTCCAGGTCTACATTGCACAGGCTATCCACACGACCGGGGAACATCGAGTTTCATTTGCGGCTCGAAGGAAACCCGGGGCTCCTAAATTATCCGTTATTCTGTGATGTTTCTGTGATGTTGCTTATATCATGCCGGGATGAATGTTATATATACTGGTAGATGTTGTATATGTTTTGCATCCGCACTAGTCCATCCCCCGCTCTGTCATTAGTTAAGTAACCTAACGGGTGATGACGGGGCCCAGTGGCAAATGCAGATGATATATACGTACATTTTATTTTCGTTCCTTTTTTATGGTGTGATATGGATTAATTGATGGGACTACGTTAATTCTGATCAATGCAAGGAAAGATGAACCCAAATGATGTTGGAACCAAATTTTCAAAAAATGTTATTACAAGACGTTTCCTTTTTCTTTGCACAGTGGTATTCGGTTCAGAATATCCTGCACCTCATTCGATGAGGCAAGAGCCAAGATCCCTTCATCGGGAGTGATCTCTTGGGCAAAATTTTGCGTCATCGTAATAACTTGACTATAGTCGATTCTTTTGATTTGCATCGTAGTATTCAGTTTAGAATATCATGCACCTCATTCGGTGAGGAAAGAGCCGAGATCCCTTCACCGGGAGTTACCTCTTTAGCAAAAGTTTGCGCCACTATATATTTGTAAAACCACTCGAGTTCCTTCAACGATATCAAGTTCATTACGTTAAAGGTTTTTCGCCAAAAACTAGCCGTAGCCCTCCGTAATTTCTTATAAGTACTATTTAGTATTCGTGCTGTGTTTGTTGGCATCCATCAAGGCATAGTGTACGGTAGCTGAATAATACTTATTTCTAGCATGGATATGCATTAATTTAGGACAGTCGTGCAGCCTTGTTGGCATCCGTCAAGGGCGAGTACGGGTGGGTCTAAATTAATCAGGACAATGACAGATAGAACTTGACTTGCGCTTTATGATTTGTTGACATCCGTCAAGGTCATAAGACGCTTGGGGTAAAAACCACATCGGGAGTTTTAAACATACAGGAAACTTGCCAGGCATGCGCATGCCTTCTGAAGTGTGGTGACTTGAGTGGCTTCCATCAAGTTATCATGCGATAATAGTTGGATCCCGATTCCCACTGATGAGTAGGTGTAACTCTTCGGGTGATTTTAGATGATCCCGACTGATTCTCCTTTTAGGGTTTGAATGAGAATTCGAGGAAATAGTAGGAGACATCCTGATCAGATAAATTGATTAACCAATCTAATCTAGGTTAGAGTGCACGCTGAGTGTTTCTTTTCTCTCTCTGTTTGGCAGCGACCATGACCCGGCCTAAACTAAAACTCATGAACCAAGATAACCGAACCTTCTTAAAACACTTTGGCTTTTGGATTGTCTGAGTCGCATAACTCATTGCCGCTCCTACTTTTCCTTTGCATTTCTCCTGAACATTCCGTATCACTACGAAGATCCATATTTATTGGATATGTCATCGTATAGTTGCATACGAACTCGAATGAACTTGTTTCAGTTCGAGGATGGTTTCATGTTCTGGAGAAATCGAATAGGATTATTCAGTTGTCTTTTCCTTTTACCTTCTCTCAGGTTGCAAGAGCTCCTGGGATTAGGAAGGTACACCTATTACGCTTATTGGATAGTCTTCTTCCAAACCTTAGGCTGGTGCCGAAAGGTAGGGAAGGAAAAAAACCATTTAGCATAAGGGTGGTGTACAGAAGGTAATAAGTAAAGACATATAAAGGGATTAGAATGAGGGCAAAGGAAATTGCGACTGCTATCATTCACGATGAAGCCGTGTATATCTCTGCCACTCCTACCTCGCATTTGCATTTATCCTGAACATTCCGTATCACTACGAAGATCCATATTTTTTGGATATACTATCGTATAGTTACATACGAACTCGAATGAACTTGTTTCAGTTCGAGGATGGTTTCCGGTTCTGGAGAAATCGAATAGGATTATTCAGTTGTCTTTTCCCTTTACCTTCTCTTAGGTTGTGAGAGCTCCTAGTATTTGGAGAGTACACCTATTACGCTTATTGGATAGTCTTTTTCCAAACCTTAGGCAGGTGCCGAAAGGTTGGGAAGGAAGAAAACCATTTAGCCTAAGTAAGGTGTACAAAAGGTAATAAGTAAAGACATATAAAGGGATTGGAGTGAGGGCAAGAAAATATACGGTTACTGTCATGAATCTGGATAGTGGAAGAGACATTACTTGGGATACCCGGCTACCCCTTCGAAACATTTTCATGTTTCAGTTTTACTGTACGGTGTTAATTGAAAACTGTTTTCCCAATTAGATTCTGACTCCAGGTTATATATTTACCGGATTTGGTTCTCACATCTGTATGGCATTACGGATGTTGAGTGGGAGTAAGATAGTGGGAATTAGGTGATTGTATGCTCATTATATCGGAATTCTTTGTAATTGGTGATATTTGAGGAAATCACCTGGGTTTTGCCTGACGGCAAATATTTGGTTTTGAATATCCGTCGTTATGCACCAATTTCAAACTGATATATCTATACGTTTATTTTATAAAGTGAGATATAACTTTTTGAAATTATGTCTATGACATTTACCTATATCAGTTGATGGTAAGATAAGGAGCACTCAACAGCGGTGTAATTCTTCTTAACCATACTGCAGTTTTCAACCTACGGTGCACAGGGTTTGAGTTATTAAACTCAGAGGACTTATACAAAGTATTGTATGTTGTCCAGTGTCCATTAGGACAAAGGGGTTGGTACTATTCTGTTTACTCATGACTTCTCTAGTTTTAGACAAGTATTTCATTGAAATACAAGGTCTAAGTTTTGAGAAGTTATAGGTATAAGAATAAAATAGAGAACCATATGTTGCAAAGTATCAGGATTCTTCAAGGTGATCGAAAATGTAGATACTTATGCTAGGTAATCCGTTGTAAATAATGGTTTTTGAGAACTTGCTTCTCTTTCACGTTACTCATATGTGGATGCATTCCTTGATGAGTAATGTTGAGTGGCCTCCTTCCATTTTGTTGATATGCACTGGAAACGGCTGCATGTATTGAATCTGGTTCCAATTAAATTAGTGCCTTTGTTTCTATAGTGGATATAGAATGGATTCATATCTTAATGATATTAAGGTATACAGAGTTGTCCGGCTTATGCTTAAAACCAGAATCTGAATAAACTCAAGGCACGTTTCAGTAATGGCAGTTTATGGGTTATCCCGGGCATTGACGAGGGTTAACATTCTACCATCTGGAAGATCAATAGTTATATTATTCTTGACTCGCCACCAGTTTTAGTAAAATTGATTCTTTTCAAAAAACATTAGTGGGAGTAGGTAGAACTGGAAGTTATTCCAGAACCATAAACGATTACTGAAGATTTAATAGAACCTAAAAGTTAAATTAGATTCGACAATCCATTAGCCACTCCGCAGATTTGGTGGGTGACCTCAGCCGCCCGAGAGGTGCTTCGGTCTCCTCAAAGACGGTGACATGGAGATTTTTGTTTACCCAAACTTGCCACTACTGCTATTCTATACTATGAGATCTCGCAGGAGGATGAGTATAACGTCGTTCTAAATTAGCTTTAAAAGTGCACGTGTATATGACTCTGCCAGATGGTTGCTGTAGTCAGTGGGAGCAGCGGAAGCAAATTGGGCAAGTAGCTTATGTCTATTTATAGACTAAAGAAAGTATAACGGAAATAGATCATCTATTTTTGATGTGACAGTCATAGAGTTTGACTTCGTCAGAATAACAGATGGATCTGGTAAAAAGGTAATAGGGAGTGACGTCCTAGTATTTGGATGACATGCTCTTGATAGGAAGTGATATTCCTATACTACGATCGATTATACTGTGGTTGTCACACAGTGTTTCTCCACATGGATAAAATATCAGGGATTCGGGTTACTAGATCTATGGTTTTAGATCTAGATTTGGGAAGTGTCCCAATTTGGGTACTTTGACACTATTCTAAAGTGTGTTAGAATGGACGACTCCTGGCGTGATGGTGTACCCACAGGTGATGGAGTCACCCTCTCTAAAGAGATGTCTTCTAGACTGATGAGGAGAGAGATTTGTATGATTGACATTCACTTGCTTAGGCAATTGAGTCAATCATGAAATGTCAAATACCACATCAGATATTGCTTTTGCACTGTGTCACGACCCGAAATTTAGTTCGTGACCAGCACTTAAATCACGCCATGTCTAATGGCGTAACGTAAATTAAGTAAGCTGAAGCCCAAAAATCTAAACCTTTTAAAGAAAATAAAAGAGGTGAAGTTTTGAAATAAAGGTATGATGAAATCAAATGTTTTCTTAAATGCATAGATAATGGAACATGAAAAATGCAAATGGATTTTACTAGTTGAAAAACATGTTTCGTCTTTTAAAAAAAATATGGGCAGCACGTCCCTTGTATATTTTGATCCAAAACAACATATACATGATAATATAAAAGACATCCCCAAGCGGGAGCTAACTCTTCGCCAACCGGCGGAATTGTTAGTTATATGTATGCCCTAGAGGCCATTACTGTACATTGGATGTATATTGTAGTGGATGCTGGGACATATATAGGGAGGACTTTCTTGCTCGACATGATAGTATGCTATCTGGTTACTCTTTACCTTAACGTGTACATTGATTGTCTCTCTGTTACATGTTGGTAAAGCCCTTAGGATGTGTACTTGACTACCTGGACTATGATGCGGATCATACTAGTGGGGACATGGTAGTCCATAAGTACATCCTTCAAAGTCCCTAGTCGTGGGTGTATCGAGACGGGGCATCGATATACCAGAGTAGACTAGCGTGTACCTTCTCGACCCATACAGATGGGCGATGGATGATCCCATATCCATTGGTGTTTGACATCAGAGGAGATATACGGGTGCTCAGTAGAGACTGGGTACACTGGACGGACTCGCCGAGAACTCCCAGATGGTATTATACCTTACGTCAGATGGCAGTTCTCTGGTGACACTGGTACAGAGTAGTCTGTTGACCCGAGATCGTCATAGAGTCTTGTGTGGTTCCCACTGTGCTTTGATTTCCATCTTACCACGTCCAAGAGGGCATGCAAAACGGTGGTTTTTGGGTACAGTCCCGAGTCACATGGAGGCAATGAGCGATAGGAGGGGATTCGTCTCTCCCGGTATAGGGGGTTGATGTTGCGCTGTGTTCGATTGGCTATAACAGGAAATCCCTGGCCAGGGTTGCTGAGATTTACTGGTAAGTGTTACCAGTAGTTTCTCAAATTGTTATAGACCTCATATCGACACGACTTATCGAGCTATTGGGGTCTGACGTTAACCACCCCTAGGCGAGATATGCGACATATCAGACGATCAGACCGGACTGTACGGTAGAGTTACTGGTTAGATTCATTGGAGTGTGAGCGGGCTTGCTCGTCGATCTTCTGATCGCTCAATACCCGGGTGGCCGTTACGTTTAGCAGACCGCTTGCGGCTTGTGGGTGTTTGATATGATCATCACCTGCTGCCGGCGTATTGACGAGTCTTTAGAGTCCTACACAGAGGTTTCCTGGCTCAAGTGAAACGAAATAGGAGCGCATATGAGATATATGCGGGACCGAGAATCATGCGTGTATGTGATACCGTATTTCATTCTCGCGATAAATGTATCGATTGGTTATATGCGATATAACCTAGTTATCGAATCAAGTATTGATTCGATAAGCCGATGCATAGGATACTAGTCGGCTATATGCGATATGACCGGATCGTTAAATCAAGTGTTGATTTAATGATTTAATGCATAATTATATATTTGATATATTACTTTGCATTAACTAGTATCGGTTCACTTTAAATGGATTTTCTCGCTCGGATGTGCGCATTGCATATGCGATATGATTTTGTGCACTTGCTTGTATCATGTTTGATGATGCATGCCTTTTGGTTAAGTGTAAAGAATTAAACCTTGGTTAATGAAATGGTTAGGGTTTACTTTTTCCTTATTCATTTTATTCATTTATTTATTCTTTTGGAAAAAGAAAAGCAAATGAGAAAATGGTGGCATGTTTTGTTTTGTTCATGAAGCTTCATGAAGACTTTGACCAAGTGACCATTTTGTCTCATGCTTAACCCTAACCATCCCACTAACCATGATTTATTCTCTACACTTGACCATGGTTTGGTTATGATAAGTATTCTTTTAATTTTCTTTTTGGAATTAACTTGTCATAACATTTACCTTCTTCTTCTTCATTTCTTCAAGTGAAGAAAGCTTGCCTCCATCAATGGCAAGTGATGAAAAAGAGTGAGAAATCCAAATCTAAAGTCTACCCACTTCCTATTTCTTCATCCTCTACCTCTTGCCAAGTAGTAGAGTGTGTTTTCTTCACAAGTTTCATGACTTGGTGAAGTGAGAGCTTGATCTTGCGATGCTTCGACGTAGATCATCTTCGGCATGGACATCGACGACCTAGCTCGCCTATTCTCCGATGAAGCCGACGCTAGAGCCCGGGATATATTTTGGACAGCGAGAGGACTTCATTGCGGAGATATGGAGGTGGAGCACCGGATCTACAAAGGTTGTATTTCCGTATTCTCTTAGTTAATTGTTAACTTGTTATCGTTTCGCCTAAATATCTAGCCAGCGATCTGTAGTCTAGGGTTTCTCGGCATCGTATTTTTGAAATTGGCATGATCGATGCCTTGTGAGACCTCATTAGGGTGCCTAGGAACCCTACAGTGGTATCAGAGCCTAGCTAGAGCCTTAGGCGAAGTTTAGACGGAGTTTGAAGTCCGATCGAACCGAAAAACTAACCCGGAAATTGCTCTCTGTACTTTTTCTAAAATCGGGGATTTTTCCACATTAAAAATATGCAGAGAAACAAGCAGGATAATCTAAGAGTTACTGTGAATTTCGATGGACTAATTCCATTAATGAGCCGCGGATCCGCGGCACGAGCATGGCTCGTGCAGCGGTTCCGCGGCTGTTTTGTCGTTTTGTGTATTTTGTTTTTCACAGTAATTCTCAGATTTCTGTGCTGGTTTTCCTGGAAATTTTTAATATTTATTCAAGAGTTGAATTTTCTGGGGTTGTTTTGGGGATTCGGTGTTTCGATCGGAGTATTAGATTTTGTCTATGTGGCTTTCCGGATAAATTTTAGAATATGTTAAAAAGTTCGACCGGATATAAATACCCACTTTTTCCCCTGCCGGGAAATTTCCAAGTGTTGGATTTTTCCGTAGTTTGACGACGTTCTAAGTAGTGCAAGTAACGCGATGGACCCTCTAGAAGACAACAAACCTTAACTCGATTATGTGACCGTCTTGAACTGCCCTTTGAACTTTCGGGTTTGGGGCAGTACGGCGTGCCACATGTGAGGCGTTGGCTTGACCCTTCTACGGCTGGACCGTTGGTACTGAGGCACGAACTGAATGTTTTTAGACTTGTTTCATGTGTTGATCTGTATCGGGAAAACTTGGGTGTTCGAATGTTCAATCGGAAAGTTTAACATTTTCTGTTTATCCGGAATGCGATACAACAATTGGAATTCACAAAAGTTATGAGAGATCTGAATGAATGTTATAAACATAGCAGTTTAGTCTCACTTGATTGGTTGCCACGGAATTTTGATGTGATCAAAAGTCCGTCGCAATCACGTAGCGTACGCGGATACTCGCCGGGTAAACTTAATAGACAGCCTCACTCCATAGCCCCGACCAAGTGACTGTAGGAGAACCCCGTCGCCGAAAGCATCCGTTCGGGTGCTCGCGGTAGCGGTGTTCCGCCTTGGTGCACTTCGTCGACGGTATCAGGGGTGCGGCCGTCTACTGAAGTTTGCGACGAGCATTCGATCAGAATGTCGGGAATCCTGTTGAATTGCCCGACTTGATATTGAAAAGAGTTTTCGATAATGAGACTAAAATGCGGGGTTTATAATTGTTAGGCATGCGATGTCTTAAGAATTCATTTGGTCAGGCATGCGATGTCTGAGGTGGTTGCGGATTCCAACTGTTGTAGTTTTACACTTTCTTTTCTGTGACCGTAAGTGTAATATGTGATATCGCCGGTTTCGTTGCAATATGTCAACGACAATTGGGATGCGCATATTTACTTACGTTGATGACATGTGATGTTATGTGTTGCTGGATATGTTATATTGGATCGTCGTATTTGAATAGCCGGGGGTTTTTATGTGAGATGAGTGTTTTTCATTTTCATTCATGTAAAAACTTGTATGTAATATTCTTTTTTTTGGGGCACTTCCAGGTTGCGGAAGATGTCACCGTTTGTATATTATTTACTTTTCCGCACTAGGATAGACCCAAGGAGGAGGGCACAAGTAACCGGGTTCTGGAGTCCAGTGGGAGACCAACTCGAGGAGTCGAGTCCGCGTCTCCTAACTCCAGAATTGGTAGGGTTGCTTGCCGCTCTCGTAGGGGTCTAGGGGTGTGGGTTTGGCTATTCATCGCGACCGTGGAATCCGTGTTTTATACTGGCTCGTATTGAAAACACGGACGTCCTAGTATATCCAATATTTCATATGATTCTTCTGCTGCGATATCTGTGATGTGATCATGAGATGTTCTGTGATAGATACAGTATATAGTATATATGATATATTATATAGGCGTTACTTATGTTTTACACCCGCGCTAGCCCTGCCCCGCTCTGCCGTTAGTTACCTAACCTAACGGTGCACGAGGGGACATCGAGGCGAATGCGGATGGCATAAGTGTACGTCGTATTTATCTGTGATGTTTAGGTAATTTAAATGATGGGACTTCATTAATATGATTAATGAAATAAAAGAAACCTAAGATGTTGTAGAATTGAATTTCAAAATAAAACAGGTAGCTACAGTTCTTGCTTTGCACAGCGGTATATGTGATATATCCTGCACCTTATTCGATGAGGAAAGGTACCGAGATCCCTTCACCGGGAGTGACTCCTTTAGCAATAACTGGCAGATGCTACACACTCGGTTTGTCTTTTGATCGCTTTTAAGAGTTTTTGCTTTGCACAGTGATATATATGATATATCCCGCACCTCATTCGACGAGGAAAGGACCGACGATCCCTTCACCGGGAGTGACTCCTTTAGCAAAACTAGAAAAGCCTCAAAAACACTCCATTTCAAAATTCATTCGATCCTACAACGATATCAAGTTCATTACGCAATAGGTTTTCAGAAAAACCTGTCGTAGCCCTCCGTCATTTCAGATAAGTACTAGTTAGTATTCGTGCTGCGGTTGTTTGGCATGCGTCAAGGCGTAGTGTACGGTAGCTAACTAGTGCTTATCTGTTAGCATACGATGCGATTGGATTAGGGTATTCGTACGGCGTTGTTTGGCATGCATCAAGGGTCGTGCGGGTGGGTTTAATTCAATCAAGAAATGTACGGGTTGAACTTGACTAGCAGACTATGGGTTGTTTGGCATGCGTCAAGGTCATAGCGAGCTAAGGGCAAAAAATTATCGGGAATTTCAAGTGTTGAAATTTGCAATGAGATTGCATACCTTCTATGAGATAGTTGGATCCCGATACCCGCTGCGAGTAAGAGTTACTCCTGGAAGAGTTTTACACATTACAATTAGCCGATCAAGTAGGTGTCTAGAAAGGTGTCAATGGGTTTACGCCTCTGGGAAAACGAGGTTTACATTAATTAGGTTCGTGCGAAAGCACGGGGGACCTCCCTCAAAGTACCGACACTGGCCTGGCTGAAAGATTGGCGAACCTGTAGCGTGTAATTAATCCCGGCTAGTCTTTCCTTTTAGGGTTTGAAGGAAGATTTGATAAAAAGCAGTGGGAGCCATCCTGATTAGATAAAATAAAAACCAATCTATTCTTGTAAGAGCGCACGCTGAGTGTTTTCTTCTCTCTCTCTCCAGGTAGCGACCATATCACGCCTTAATCAAGATAATAAAACGGATTATTGACCGAACCCGCTTATTATACTGAGCTGGGGAACGTTGGTCCCGCTCCAACTTATAATTGTTATAAGACCGAGCAGGAAATTGGGGATTACCAGAATTCCCGTGCCGTCCAAACGAAAAGAGTGCATGCTGATGCATCATCTTCGGGTGTGTTCATTATACAGAACTGTTTCTCAGTATCCTCCGCATCCTAGGTATATGATACCGGATCAGGATCCCAGATATGTAATATGTTACATAGGGCTACAAAAGGGTAGAAAAACTGAGAACGGGTGATAAGTTTCATGAGGCAGAAAACGGGGCAAGAGTTGCAGCCAAGTCTGTCGGTCACTGTCACCCTGTATTACCAATACATTGATTCTGAACGAATGTTATTAGATACCGAACCTGATATACCAAATCATATCACTCTCTTTGTTAGAAAAGAAAGGATATAATTTTGTATTGATGGATAATGTTTTGAACATTTCCTATATCAAAAGTTGATCGGTTCAGGCACGTTATCTAAAAGCATTAATGTTCTAAATCAAACTACAGTTCTTAGTATATGGAACACACACAAGAGGAAGAGTTCAGAAATGAACGAATCCTTCTTGAGGTATTGTAGACTAGGTCAGATCAATGTGACCCGACTAGCTAGAGTTACATAAAGATGCATATTTAAATTAGTTTGAATTTACATCTTGTGAAACTCGCCAGTCATGTCACAAAGATAAAATGACCATAGCTCTGTTTATTGGAAACAGAGAAAGAGTTAATGAACTCTTGGGATGATACATGATGATATATGTAAGGTCCCCTGTCTACACATGCCAGGACTGATTCTTTGTACTTCATTACGTTCTCTGATAATCTCTCAAGATTCAGACATATGTTCCTGTTGAAACACAAGTCTGAACCTTTTGAGATATTCACAGAATATAAGTTAGAAGTAAAGAACCAATACGAGTATAAGTATTATGTCCTGTGATGAGATCAAGGAGGAGAATACTTGAGCACGGAATTCCTGGATTGTTCTAAAGGAGAATAAGATTCTCTCTCAGCATTACTCCTCTGTATACACCATAGCACGATGGTATATCGGGGCGGAGCAGATACACCCTATTTGATATGGTGTGCTCTATGATGAGTACTACTGAGTTATCTTTTTCCTTAAGGGAGTTGTGCACTTAAGAAGCTGCATACCTATTGAATAGGGTTTCAATCAAATCAATTGCCTACCACTTCATATGTGATATGGAAGGGGAAGAGCCCATATCTTAAGTTAGTTAAGATTTGGGGATTGTCCGGCCTATGTCTAAAAGCAAAATCCGGACAAGCTCGAGGCAAGGTCTGTTATGTAGAACTGGAAATGTTCCAGCTATACAAACTGCAGTAGATGATTTGATAGAGCCAAAGGATTCAGTAGATTCCAACGAACCTCAGCCTCTCCGTCGATCTAGTAGGGTTCCTCACCCACCTGAAAGATACTTCGGTTTCTCTATGACAGTGGGAACGAGGATTGCATCATGAGATGATGACCCAACTAGTTTCGAGCTGGCCATCAGGAGTGTGACTCTGTAAGAATGGCTGGATGCTTAGTGATCTGAGATGGAATCCATGTACACCAACAAAGTATGGACTTTGGTTGCTATATCTGAAGGGTTAAATCCCCATCAGGAGCAAGTATATCTTGAGAAAATTACTTGGTGTACATCGAAAAGTTGATACTTTCAAAGCTAGACTTGTTAAAAGTGTGCATCATTGACCAGGTGTGGATAATGATGAAACCTTTTTCAAGTAGCTATGCTTAAGTCCATCCAGATCCTACTTGTCACGGCTACATACCATGACTACGATATCTGGTGGTTGGGTGTCATGACTGCTTTTCTAAATGATGTTTTAGAAGAGTGCGTCTATAAGTACACAGCCAGAGGGCTTCGTAGACAGTGGGAGCAGCGGAAACGTGTGCAAGATACTTTATAGGATAAAGCAGGCATCGCGGAGTTGGAACATCTGTTTTGATGGATTAGTCAAAGAGTTTGACATCATCAAAATGGTAGATGAACCTTGTATAAACAAAAAGGTAGTAGGGAGTATGGTGGTGATCCTCGTAGAGTACGTGGATGACATACTCTTGATAGGGAAGGAGTTTCCTATGCTACGCTCGATCAATCTCCGTTTATCACTATGATTCTCCATATAGGATCAAAATGATACCTCCCAAATCCTAAGTTTTGGATCTATGAGATAGATTTAATTGGATGTTGGGATTCTCACTAGTTGTAGTAAGATGGTATCAATCGATCCTGGGGAGAATCACTGGAAGGGTTCCAGGGTGATAAAGACGACTGAATGTCAGTCGCAGGCATTGTCTTTACCCTCAGTAAAGGGACGGTATGTTGGAAGAGTTCCAAGCTAAATACCGTGGCATACTAGACGATAAAGGAAGGATACATCGCTACTAAAGGTGCTACCAAAGAGGCTGTTTGGGTGTATATTGGTTCATGAGATGAACTACGTTCCTACCATTGTGAGACAATGGAGTTGTGGCTTATGCCAACGAACGCAGGTCCCATCAGTGATCCAGACATATTCTAAGGCAGTATCGCCTGATCATGGAGATGGTTGATCTCCAGGGTGATCGAGGTTTGGAGAGTAGACTCAGAGGACAACACAGCGGATCCACTCATAAAGGCCTGTTCCCAGAGAGAGACTTTTATGGGATGGTTGAGTATGAGATACTACAACCACTGCTACAGATGGCCCTAGTGCAAGTGGGAGATTGTTAGTTATATGTATGCCCTAGAGGCTATTACTGTACATTGGATGTATATTGTAGTGGATGCTGGGACATATATATGGAGGACTTTCTTGCTCGACATGATAGTATGCTATCTGGTTACTCTTTACCTTAACGTGTACATTGATTGTCTCTCTGTTACATGTTGGTAAACCCCTTAGGATGTGTACTTGACTACCTGGACTATGATGCGAATCATACTAGTGGAGACATGGTAGTCCATAAGTACATCCTTCAAAGTCCTTAGTCGTGGGTGTATCGAGACGGGGCATCGATATACCAGAGTAGACTAGCGTGTACCTTCTCGACCCATACAGATGGGCGATGGATGATCCCATATCCATTGGTGTTTAACATCAGAGGAGATATACGGGTGCTCAGTAGAGACTGGGTACACTGGACGGACTCGCCGAGAACTCCCAGATGGTATTATACCTTACGTCAGATGGCAGTTCTCTGGTGACACTGGTACAGAGTAGTCTGTTGACCCGAGATCGTCATAGAGTCTTGTGTGGTTCCCACTGTGCTTTGATTTCCATCTTACCACGTCCAAGGGGGCGTGCAAAACGGTGGTTTTTGGGTACAGTCCCGAGTCACATGGAGGCAATGAGCGATAGGAGGGGATTCGTCTCTCCCGGTATAGGGGATTGATGTTGCGCTGTGTTCGATTGGCTATAACAGGAAATCCCTGGCCAGGGTTGCTGAGATTTACTGGTAAGTGTTACCAGTAGTTTCTCAAATTGTTATAGACCTCATATCGACACGACTTATCGAGCTATTGGGGTCTGACGTTAACCACCCGTAGGCGAGATATGCGACATATCAGACGATCAGACCGGACTGTACGGTAGTGTTACTGGTTGGATTCACTGGAGTGTGAGCGGGCTTGCTCGTCGATCTTCTGATCGCTCAATACCCGGGTGGCCGTTACGTTTAGCAGACCGCTTGCGGCTTGTGGGTGTTTGATATGATCATCACCTACTGCCGGCGTATTGACGAGTCTTTAGAGTCCTACACAGAGGTTTCCTGGCTCAAGCGAAACGAAATAGGAGTGCATATGAGATATGTGCGGGACCGAGAATCATGCGTGTATGTGATACCGTATTTCATTCTCGCGATAAATGTATCGATTGGTTATATGCGATATAACCTAGTTATCGAATCAAGTATTGATTCGATAAGCCGATGCATAGGATACTAGTCGGCTATATGCGATATGACCGGATCGTTAAATCAAGTGTTGATTTAATGATTTAATGCATAATTATATATTTGATATATTACTTTGCATTAACTAGTATCGGTTCACTTTAAATGGATTTTCTCGCTCGGATGTGCGCATTGCATATGCGATATGATTTTGTGCACTTGCTTGTATCATGTTTGATGATGCATGCCTTTTGGTTAAGTGTAAAGAATTAAACCTTGGTTAATGAAATGGTTAGGGTTTACTTTTTCCTTATTCATTTTATTCATTTATTTATTCTTTTGGAAAAAGAAAAGCAAATGAGAAAATGGTGGCATGTTTTGTTTTGTTCATGAAGCTTCATGAAGACTTTGACCAAGTGACCATTTTGTCTCATGCTTAACCCTAACCATCCCACTAACCATGATTTATTCTCTACACTTGACCATGGTTTGGTTATGATAAGTATTCTTTTAATTTTCTTTTTGGAATTAACTTGTCATAACATTTACCTTCTTCTTCTTCATTTCTTCAAGTGAAGAAAGCTTGCCTCCATCAATGGCAAGTGATGAAAAAGAGTGAGAAATCCAAATCTAAAGTCTACCCACTTCCTATTTCTTCATCCTCTACCTCTTGCCAAGTAGTAGAGTGTGTTTTCTTCACAAGTTTCATGACTTGGTGAAGTGAGAGCTTGATCTTGCGATGCTTCGACGTAGATCATCTTCGGCATGGACATCGACGACCTAGCTCGCCTATTCTCCGATGAAGCCGACGCTAGAGCCCGGGATTTATTTTGGACAGCGAGAGGACTTCATTGCAGAGCTATGGAGGTGGAGCACCGGATCTACAAAGGTTGTATTTCCGTATTCTCTTAGTTAATTGTTAACTTGTTATCGTTTCGCCTAAACATCTAGCCAACGATCCGTAGTCTAGGGTTTCTCGGCATCGTATTTTTGAAATTGGCATGATCGATGCCTTGTGAGACTTCATTAGGGTGCCTAGGAACCCTACAGGAATCACAACCACGCAAGTCATAAATATATGTATACGACGCCCAACGGTGAAGATCAACACCAAAGGATAATATAAAGAAGCAAGACATCAAACCCACCAAGCGAACATATAACCCATCGCTCTAAGTCTCCCAATCACAAGTCTTTCTAAGTCTTACTAATTATACAAATACTAGTTTCTGATTGATGGAGTTGACTAGATACAACAGGAATAATAAATACAAGAGTGGCACGATCCAATATGTACCACCTACCAAAGCAAGTCACCCGAAAGCAAGCTGTGTGCCAGTGATATCGCTACTGATCCATGCGATCAAACCTACAAGAACTGTGGCACAACGGAGGTGAGTTGCTTACTCGTGAGTAGAAAATATCAGCAGGTAGAAATCGAATAAAACAACGATTTCCTAGGTCAACTATATCATAAAGATAATACTATGATATCTAGGGTGACCGTGTCTGCATATATGCCAACAATATAATCAATGCCTGTATGCATGTGAATATCATCTACGTGTCCATCAATGACACAATAACATCATGGAACCCGAGTGTCCAACATCGACACCCGAAACATCATGAAAGCATATGCATGTAAATATGAGGATATCATCCAACATGTGTCCAGCAACGACACATCAAAATCATGGAACCTGAGTGTCCAACATCGACACTCGAAACATCATGAAACCCATGTCCAACATCGACACGTAAATCCTCATCTTTCGGGCTCCGTCAGTCCGGATCAGCCCACGGGCTCCGTCGGTCCGGATCGGCCCATATCATCTCACAACTCCGGTCGGTATTCTCCGGATAACCGCCGAGCCCAAATACTATCACCGGCAGGTAGTGTTCCCTCTGCCAGGCTCATCGTCTACTCCACGACAATCATTTCTTGCCCCAGGGTACCTTACCGGGTCCACCATGTATCCGCAGACGGTGCCTACCGCTTCTCGAATCGGGTTTCACATACCAATCTCAGAACCGAGAAAACACATGGTGGATGTCTCGAAATATCATATCAAGAGAAACCGGGTTTTTAAAATAATACATAATTTCCTTTGAAATATAACCACGGTTCTCAAATCCAAAATCTCATGAAAACAGCATCTCAATGCGTATAATCATAAAACATGATGTATGCAAACATAGAACAGAAATGTGAGCATATCAAGTATATCATGCAACATCGCATAATGATGTGAACATAGCAATATATTCTGCCAACGAGTCATGTGATAGTACTGAACAATTAAGAGTAATAGCATGAAGTAGCAATTCTACCGTGTAAGTGACATAGCAATTATTGATGATGAAAGTGTGTGAGCCAGCAAATCTGTGTGAGTGTAACATACACATCATCGATAATTGTGTAGATATACTAGCACAGGTATATGTAATGCAATGAGAATATCATGAACATAGCAGAAAGTAAATCGTGAGGGCAATGCTATAAGGTATATGTATCTAATCGAACGTATCTGAGTCGGTGAATCTATCAATCGGCATCCAGCCTCAAAACATCACGTACGGTATAATCTATCGTACGGCATCCTCTAGTCAAGGGTATAGATCAATCATCAGGTAAAACTCATCACGTACGGTAATCCATCGTACGGCGGCATTAAACAATTAAGGATTCTATCAACCTATATGACAATGAGGGTACGGACTTAACGTTTCGTACGGCATATCACTCATTATATATATATATATGCCTATATCTCAGGTCACATCCGTATCAATCTCATATCATGGGACCGACAAAGGTATCAAATATCTCATATCGACTCGCATCTGTATAACGACATATCAAACCAAGTTATCATGTCTCATCATATACTCTTTTCATCACATCAATATCTCGCATCAAGTCATCTTATAAATCTCATGTCGTATTTATTGACCTCATAACATGCCATTATAATCTCATACTGATTCTCTTGCAACTACCCATATATATATATATATATATATATATATATATATATATATATATATATATATATATATATATCGCGATTCACATTCACGTTTCACATCCTTATATATCAATTTGAGACATCCTTTCTATCATATCATTTCACACTAAACCATAAACTATAACCTTAAGTTGTGGCATATCTTGTCTCCAAATACAAATCACATATCAAAGGTTGCGGGGGTGCTATACGCCATCCACCCGACTTCCCCCGTAGATATAAATCTACTCACCTGCGGAACTCCTTGTTCAGCCGTAGTCGATATGCTTCGTCGTCTCGGAATCCACGCGAAAGTACCTACAATAAATACACAGTCGCAATGCTATTAAAATATATTCCGAAATCCGATACAGCACACGAATTGCCTATAGGTTAAAACCTATAACCTACGTATGCAAAAACAACCAAATAACCCTCATCGTTGACGTACAAATATCCAACAACCCAATACAATATCAAATACCAAAACCAAGAATTCCAAGATCGGGAAAACTTAACCAAAACCAACCCAATATGCTCCCAGATCTCAGGTTCATAGGGACTAAACAAGGAAGTACAGGAGATAGGTTATAAGGATTAGGAGCTACAGGCAAAAACTCAACACCAGACACCTACAGAAATCCGGCGACATTGCCTAATTTCCCGATCTCGCCGGCCTAGGTAGGAGGAAACAGGCTCGTATTTTGGTGGTGGCCTTCTGGTCGTGTATCTAGGTCACTGGACTTGCTAGATTTTCTTGAAAATACCCCAGATAGCTCCAGATACCCTGTAGGCTATCAAACACCACAAAACCGACACGGGGAAATTTCTAAGTTCGTATTTTGGTTTCTATTCCGTGTTCTTGGCCAGAGAATCCACACTAAGGTCTTTTAAACAACCACTACACATCACCACAACACAACTCATACCCTAAACCCCATCTAGGAAATTTCTAAGATCACAATCCACACTTGTTTAACTCTAAACTACATCTAGGATATACTAAACATAATTACTTAACTAAAGATAGGAAATATACCTCATTTGGCAACTCAAGAATTTTCTTGAGTTGCTCAAAGTCTTCAAAATCCAATTTTGAAAGGTCCAAAGTGTCGAGGATGAAGTTGTGCATCTTTTTAATGAATGGAGTATAGGGTTTTGGTGAAGGATTGGAGATGGAATATGAGGGTAGAGGTGGAGAAAGCAAGAGGATGAAGGAGATGAAGATGATGAAAGGAAAACAAATGAGGTCAAAGTCTCTCTCTCTCTCTCACTCATCCTCACTCTCTTTCTTATTCTCACCCCCTCACAAACCTATGCCTTACTCTCTCTCTCTCCAATAATTCTCTTTCTTACCTATTCTCTTTTTCTTTTTAAAACCAAATATCAACAAATACAAATGAAACAATATGCAACAAAAAGGCAACATGTCATGGTGCACTAACCATGATTAATTAAAAAGACGGATTTGACCTAATCGCGATTAGTAGTGCACTAATCAAGTTTAATTTTAAACTGCATATAATTAATTATAAAAATGCCAAATCCAATAAATATATCTTTAAATGAATAAATCATTTTAATCTCCAATTATTTCATAAGTATTGGTATATATTTATACCATTTTACGAAAACCCCAAATTCACAATTCGACTAGTTTTCGCGAAATATATTATTTAAATATTAAATTCCAAAAATAATATTTTATACTTTCTGAAATGTTACACACTGGCTGCAATAAGCATATATTAATCCAATCTTGGAGATACGTTGGGAAGCAGTTATGAACATAAGTGGATATTCTTAGTATATTGTAACGGCGGCCTTCTTCGGGAGGCGGTTATCATTTTAGGCTTCCAAGGTGACCTGGATGACAGATTGGCTGTCAGAGTTATAGTTTTCTCTCTTTTTGAGGGGTAGTATGTTGGACAGGTGGTCCAAGCGGATACAGAGAAAGGCATGGCGCGGGATACTGATTAAATTCAGCGGATGACACGGTCTAAGAAGTTTGTTGGATTTGGAGTTCATTTATGAACTGAGTCCCATCAGATATCCAGAAAAATTCTAAGACATGGATCGCTCATTTTGGGAGATAGTATTTCTCCGCGAACTTGAGATATAGAGAGATACAAAAATAAACACTGGAGCGGATCCACTCACTGAGGCTATTTATCGAACGCTATAGTTTCATAAACGGGCTTTGCGAAACTGATTAGTAGAGAAGTTGGGTGTTCGGTATCACACGGGCTGTGAGTATGCGACACCGCAATAATTATCCTTAAGTGCAAGTGGGAGATTGTTAGCTATAGTGCCCTCAAGTCAATTATTAAATCGCAGGCACACGATTGTGATGATTGAGGGAGGACCTATACGGGGAGAACAGTCTTACTCAAGATGATAGTATGCTATCTGGTTTGTCTTTATCATCATGTACAGTATTAGGTGGCATTACATATCACTATTACATGTTGATAGAGCCCATAGGATTCTTGCTTGACTACCAGCATTATGATGGTGATCATATACATGGGAACTGGGTGGTCTATAAGCACATCCTTAAATATCCCTAGTCGTCGGTGTATCGAGACTGGGCATCGATACTCCGGAGTAGACTAGTGTATACTTATCGAGACCCCAACAAGAGGCGGTGGCCGGTCTCACAAGACATTGGTGTCAGTTAGTCACTTAAGATAGTATACAGGTGCTCATTCGGTTATGAGTACACTGTACGGACTCGCTGGGAACATGCTAGTTGGTATTATACCTATTGTCAGATAGCAGTTCCTAGGTGACATGAGTACAGGTTAGTCTGTCCACCTGAGATCGCAATTTGTCTCGTATAAGTTCCTACTGTGCTTTGATTACTACCCTACCACGGCTCAAAGGAGTCGTGCAAACAGGTTTTAGTTGGGTACAGTCCCGAGCTACATGGAAGCAGTGAGCGGATCGTCGGGGATTCGTCTCTCTCGGTATTAAGGGTCGATGTCGTGTTGTGCACGGGTGGCCATCACCAGAAATCCGTTGCCATGATGAGCGAGATTTACTGATTTGGATCAGTAGTTTCTTAGTGGGTGATGGGCTTCATACCGACACGAAATATCGCGTTATTAGGGGTCTGACTTTATCCACCCCTTAGACCCGATATGCGATACTCTTAGACGAACAGACCGGACTGAATGGAGATTGTCACGGACAGGCTTAGTAGAGGCTTGGATGAGCTTGCTTGCCGGCCTTCTTTTCGCTCAATACCTTTGTAGCCGTTACGTACAGCTAGTGCCGCTGACGTGCTTGTGGTTAAACCCACTGCCAGTGTATTGACGAGTCTCATACAGAGGGTTTCCATGGTTCTGGCGAAATGATGTAGTAGCCGTATTGGATACGTGCAGGGTTTCGATCGATCGATTATACTTTGTACGCAGACTTTCGATCGGACAGTTGATGATACTAGCCGACTCGGGTTTGAGCCGGATTATTAAATCAGGTATTGATTTAATAATTTTTATATATATATATATATATATATATATATTTCGATATGTATATTCTAGTATTATTTTCTTTGTGTTATTCTATCTCTTTGGATATACGTGTTTCGGTACGAATACATGTATGTATATACAGTAGAATGTAATCCGTATTTTTCCTGAAAAACATTCTAGAAGGTGGATACGTCATTTTAGGGTTTGACCATTTATTATAAATGGATAAATGAGGTGGCATTGAGAATGGGGAGTATGGTGAGAACCATGCTTGCATAGTGTGCACAAATGAATTAATAATTCATTTGTGCATACTATTCAAGTATGGCTTAATTTTTAAAACAGAAAGAAAGGTTTTACAAAACCATGCTATGTGATTTTCTCTCTCCATGGAGACTTCATTATTTTTGAGATGGCTTATTTCTTGAGCTCTCATCTCCTCACCATTCGCTTCACTCTCTAGCTCTCTTGAGTTTCCTGCACCTTCATCTTCCACCTTCTCTCAACCCTCTCATATGTTGAAAATCATGAGAGGAGGTGATATGAGATAGATAAACACTTAGACCACTACATCCTAGGCATTCTAGACTAGCATCCTAGAATCCCTGGTTGCTTCATTTGCATTCCTCGATGTGGAGCTAGAACCATGACTACATCCCTCGGGTGGATCATCTTCGACGGAGGAAGACCGGCGGCCAAGCTTGTTTAAGCACGCCTCAAGGAGCTATGAAAGTTGACGGAAGACCGAAGGACTTGGTTCATTCGGTATAACATTTCTAAACCTTGCAGTTTAGCTCTTTGTATTTGCTGGTGTAGGTTTATGGTTCGATCTTGAGCGGGTTTTGTTTGCGCCAAAATTTTAAACGTCAGTTTTGTTCCGCATCGGCCATGGTAGATGACCAAGGCGCAGGCGAAAACCCAACACTGCTGGCACTCCACAAGTAAAGCTACGGCAGCCCCTGGTAATATGACCGTACCACACCCCCATAAGAGAAGACTCGTATGGCCCTTGTCATGTGCCCTACTCATCACCATAACTTTCTCGTCCGATGGCGATTGCGGAAAAGTGACTTTTGAGCCAATGTAAGGGAAGTCAAGAAGTGAGGCTATCATTCCTGAAATAAGAGAGGAAAGGAAAAACCCATTTTAAAAATATATATATAATAATAATAATAATAAAATAATATGAAATAAAATATAAAAAAAACATGATGTTTGTTTCACGGGACCATTGGCTGCAAAACTAATAGACCCCATGCATAAAATCAATATGGCGGCTCACCAATAATGAGACAAGATAATCATTGTGAGAATAAAAAAGGATTCTCATTAAATAGACACCGGAGTTTAAACAAACTCTGGACATCCTCAAAGAAAAATGAGTTCTGTTAAGATACCCAACAAGTTCAAATTTGTGGAAACAAGGGTAAAATCCTATAATGAAAATCTACTCGAGAACATCAGGGAATACAATTCCCAAAAGGCCTTCTTGATCTTTCAGAGCTAAGCTCTTAGATGAGGAATTAAATTCCTTTTAAGTAATGGAATTAAATTCCAGAAACCCCCATGATGGGAAAAGAAAAAAATGAAATTAAAATTCCAAAAATCCTCAAAGATCAGAGGAGAAATGTCCGATCTTCGAATACATTGGGGTTACTACACAAAAGATTATGTCTTTTTGGATCTCTAAGAGATCGGTTCCAGAAGAGAGCAAAGCTCTTGTGGTGGATTTAAAATCCAGAAGAAAAAAATTTAAAGAAAAAGGGTTTCTTGTTCCTAAGAGATAAATGTTGTTCAAGATATTTACCCAAAAGAGTTTTTTTCCTAACAGAGTTTAACTCTGAAATTTCAGTGGGCAGAGAACTGAGCTCTGAAAGGAGAATTAAATTCTCAAGAGAAAGGCTAAGGAAGAAGACAAAGGAACAGTGGCCATCTCAAAAGCCAAGCCCTCGTATTTATAAGACATGATGGGAACGGTTCATCTTCCCATTCCTCTAGGCAAATCCAATGACTGTAAGGGTGGAAAACGTTGCACTCATGTGCAAGCCATGTGAGAACAACGCTGGGGGGCATTTGCTCCTTTATAAAAATATATATATATGAAAAGAAATAGGGAAAACTGCCCGTTATGCAAGCCTCACGTGTTAAACACGTGAGCGCCTATATGCAGAGCATATAGGCGCTGCAATGAGGCTAAACAAGCCTCACGTGCCAACACGTGAGCACCTATAAATAGGCGCTGTAATTAAACTACAGATAGGCTAAACAAGCCTCACGTGTTAAATACGTGAGCGCCTATATGCAAAGTATATAGGCGCTGCAATTAAACTACAGATAGGCTAAACAAAACCTCATGTGTTAAACACGTGAGCGCCTATATGCAAAGAATATAGGCGCTGGAATCAAATAACAGATACGCTAAACAAAACCTCACATGCTAAACACATGAGGACACCTCCTTACATAGAGTTAAAATTCTACTTAATGAACCATTGGATCGAGGATTCAACGGTGATTAAATATAGAATTAAATTCTATTGGGAAGAATATTTTCTGTTAGACAGAGAGTTAATGGATCAAAGATCTAAAATATTTTCTATATCTTTCTAAATAGAGAAAGATTATACTCTGTTAAATTAAGCACCCTTGGATTAAAAATCCAATGGTGATTAAAATGTCACCGCTCGATAGAATTTTATTATATATATGGGAGAATATCCCCAATCTTGTTAAAAACAAGAACAATATCTTCTGTAGAACAGAAGTCCTTGGATCAAAAATCCAACTGTGGACAAAATTTCCCAAATCAATTCTGAGACCAATTAAATCAATTAGAATCTCTCAATGGAAGATTTTCTCAGAATTAAACAAACTTCTTTCCACTATATAAAAAACCCGAGACTTCAAGTCTCAAAAAGAAGGAAAAAAAAGAAGAAAAAAGGGGGAGGAGAAACAGACGCAGAGAGAGAGAGAGAGAGAGAACTCCCCAAAGGCTTAAAAACAAGAATATACAGTGAGCTTTGGAGGAACAGGAGAATTTAATTCTCAAAAGAAAAACTTGCTTCCTTGAAACATTAGGTAAAAAGAAAAACACTTTTCATTTGCCTCTCTAAGGGTTTAACCTTTCATGCAAGAACTTAGTTCTCTCTATGGTTGAGATCTGCAAAAGCAGATCTTTCCACAAGTTGAGAATTTTATTCTCATCGGAGAGATTCTGCCATGCAGATTCAAAACCTAGGAGAAAGAATTGAGTTCAAAGAATTTAATTCTTACAAAACACATGTGAATTTAATTCCTCTAAAAGGTAGGGTTTAACCCTATAAAAAGAATTTAATTCTTGCAAAGAATAAGAGGAGAACTTGATTCCTCATCCCTCAGACAATGATAATAATCAGAGACCTTCCAAACCCAAATCCTAATGACTAGAAATTTCATTAATAAGAGGTCAAAATTTCCAAGAACACAGAAGAACAGCTTGGTGATTCGTTAGTGTTTAACACCATAACGAGACCTCACGTGTTTTCCACGTGAATGTTTCTAATGAACAAAAAGAAACGGCTGAGACTGCATCACGTGTTTCCCAGGCGAGTGCTTAAAAGAAGAACAAGGAGCACTTCCTAAGGCAGTCACGTGTTTTGCACGCGACCCCCAATCAAGTGCTTAGCACTTATATTAAAAAGGAGGGGATAAAATTGTAACGCCTTAGAAATGCGATTAGTGTTAATCAGACGATAATGCTGGTTTTTGGTAAAAAGTTTACTAATTTGGGTCCTCACATTTTATAACATTTAATTAATAATTTATTATTATTTGTTATGGCTTGCACGCACATGTGCACGTTAATGTGAGGGTTTGTTTGTGCTAATCTAGTTTAGTGAGCATGACAACTTAACCTTAACCTAATCCTTTGTTTAAACCTTGACCTAAACCCTAGATATTTGTTTGTTTGAGGTGAGATATTTTCTTTTGGGTTTTTTTTTGGAGAGGAGGTGGCATGGTGAGCATATGCTTGCATTTATTGAATGGTGCACTCACCATTACACTCACCTCTCTCTCTCTCTCTCTCTCTCTCTCTCTCTATATATATATATATATATATATATATATATATATATATTTTTTTTTTCTTTTCTTGCTCTCATTCTCTCACGCTTCATCTCCTTCTCATTATTTCTCATCCCCTCATTTCTTCAACTGAACACTTATCACTTCACCACCAAATCCTCACTAATCCATCACTAAACCTTCACTAAACTTCACAAAATCTCACAAAAATCACATCTTAAACCTTGTTTTGCCTTTTGGATGCCTTGGAGTATGGAAAGTTAGGATCTTTGAGCTTGTAGGTGTAGGTAATGATCTCTTTCAGTTAGTTAAGTCTTTTTAGCGTTGCGTAGCTTATTCGTTTCAGTTTAGAACGCGTAAAGTTTCATTTCGGATAAATATCGTATTTTTAGTGTAGTTTTGGGTCTCGGATGATCTGCTATCAAACCAGATATTTGTTGGAAAGGTTCCCATCACAGTGACCTTGTGTAGTGACCTAGAACCTACCATAAATCCTTGACACTATTCCATGAACAGTGGGCCGCAAATTAATTGCTTCTGGCCGTAATTTACGGCCAGACTGAGGAGTTGGGGTTTGCGTTTTGGTCTGGGGGTCTCTAGGGTTGTATGTGGTCTCGTGGTACTTGCAACTTTTACAAATTGTTGGTATAGCGAAATCTGGGATCACTTGCTTGTTTTCTTGTGTTTCATTTTCACGCGTTACGTTATCCGATACGGTTCGTGTCGTTGTGTGCTGTTGCTCTGAGTTGGTTTCGTTGTGTCGCTGTGCACGTTAGCCACTAGACGAACACTTGAGAGTTTGTTTGGAGTTGTCGCGTCGGTCAAACGTAGTTGTACGTATTATTAGTCTTTTGCTAATATACATACTTGTTATATTGTTTTATGCTTTAGGTTCGCAGGCGGAGACTTCGGACGCTGCGAAGAAGAGGAAACAGGTGGTTGGCTTTACTTAGCCAGGAGTGTTGGTGAGTAGGTTTAACATCTACAGAGGAATCGCCCGCATGGCGTTATGCGTCTGGGCTAGATTAAATGATATGACTATTAATTAGAAGTATATGGATATTGATTGTGCATGTATACCTTTGTTGCATATCTCATTTCCTATTGTGTATGAACTTAGTACTAATGAGACACAACACAATTATTGACAGTTCATGTTTCACGAGCACTAATTGTATGCTACACACACCGTCGATAATTGACATGACACGCACAACATCTATACATATGTGATATTTTATTGTTTAGGGATATTGAGACGTGATCCTTATTTTCCTTCATGCATATGACCTATAGCATACCTGTATACTTACATGCTTACACATATGCCTTGACATGCTTACATGCTAGTTACCCATATACTTATATGGTATTGTACCATTTGTGATAAGTATATACACATATGAGACATAGCTACATGTACATCTTGCTTACATACTTACACACACCAGTATGGTATTATATCATTATTGATAGGTAGATACCCATATCTTGCTATACCGACATGGTTACGCATACCTGGCTATAGCTACATATTCACCTTTATATGATGTTGTATGGATTTGGAGAAATTAGGAACCGCATGATATATTTCATAACTTGTTGCGGTTAAATAGCGGTTTTTCTTTTATATGCTCATATTATTGTTTCATATAGCATATATTATATTTCATGGATTTACGAATTGAGATATGGATTTCATATAATGTTTTCTGGATTTGAGGACCATGGTAGTTTCATGAAATTATGCATTATTTGAAAAACCCGGTTTCTCTTGATATGATATTTCAGCAGCTACCATGAGATTTCTCGATTCTGATATATACCCCATGCGAGGAGGCATCGTGGGCCGTGTGCGGGTACATGGTGAGGCCCGAAGGTACCCCGGGACAAGAAAGGTATGTCGATGGACCACGCCGATGAGCCTGACAGGGGAATCATACCTACCGGTGACAGTATTTGGACTCGTCGGCGATTGCGTAGATATCGACCGGAGTCATGTACGTATGGATACGGGGAATTCAAGTATCGAAGTTGGTTACTCGGGTTTCCGATGAACGTATGATACGTACATATCAGGGTCAGTCGTGGTAACGACGCCTGATAGATAAGTATTTATGTGTCGATACCAGACACTTGTTTTCATGATATTTTTACTCCTAAGTATATATAATAGTAGAATGGGACACTGTTATATATATATATATATATATATTAGTGGAATGGGACGCTAATATATATGTATACATATCTAATTCATAGACATCATCAAAATGATTCATACAAATATACTTATTCATGTCATGACACTTGCTTGATATTGAATACAGGATATATGAGATTTACTTGATATTGGATACAGGATATATGAGATTTACTTGATATTGGATACAGGATATATGAGATTTACTTGATATTGGACACTCAGGATATATGAGATTTACTTGATATTGGACACTCAGGATATATGAGACTTACAGGATATGAGAGCCAATTTGGGGGATGATTTGAGGAAATTTGGGGTTTTGATTGTCTTGATGGACTTTGGTCCTGCCACGAGATCAGGATTCCGTGAGGATGACATGTTTTATCCCATACTCCGCATTTATTTTATATGCATTGCTTCATGTATTAGTAGTACCTAATAGAATACCTTTCATGACTGTTGCATATACATATTGCCATTTATTGCTTCGTGTATTAGTAGTACCTGATAAAGTACCTTTCATGATTGTTGCATACATATTGCCATTTATTGCTATCCGCTTGCATATGTTAGATTCGCGCTGTACGTGCATACTTGCGATTACCTGCATATGTTATTTACTATTCACGAGTTAACAACTCACCCCCGTTGTGCCACAGTGTTTTGCAGGTTGTTCCTCAGAGTAGTCGAGGCAGGCTTTTTCATCTATCGTATCATCTTTTGCAGCGGATACCATTACGGCTGACTGTGTACAGTTTTTCTATAAGTGGGTTTTGCGGTTATCCGATGTTTCTCATTGTATATTCATTGTACCATGTACTCTCCATCTACTACTTTCATGTATGACTTAGAGACTTGATGTGATGACGATATTGTATATTATTTTGTGACTTGGAGGTCTTTTATGCAGTTTTATTTATATCGTCTTTTATTTCTTCGCTACGGCGTCGTATATCTGTTGTAGTGGTTGTTTTTCCACCTTTGGGCGTGTATTTGCTCCCGTTTGGGGATGCTTTACTTATATCTTTGTTGTACCCCTTTTTGGGGCTGGTTTCTACAAAGGAGGTGCTGCCAAAATTTAAAGGAAATAAAGTTGGACTTTAAAGAATTTGGTTTGGGATTTCAAAAGTTTTAAAATTGTTATTATCACTTACTACTTTTGATGGTTTAGATTGCTGGATTTTCGGCTTACTTAAATTGCGTTACGTCTGTAGACGTTGCGTAGTTTAAGGACCGTCACGTGTCAATTTTGGGTCGTGACAAAAACCCAAAAGGCAGTACCCAACTTTGGGGCGCCTCACGTATTCATACGTGAGCACCATAAGAACCAATTGCTTAGCACTTATACGTAAAAAAGGGAATAAAACCCAAAGAACAGCGCCCACTTTGGGATGCCTCACGTAATTCACACGTGAGCGCCTCCAAAGTTCAGTGTTTAACACTGGTCCAACGCCTCACGCTGGATACACATGAGTACTATATTTACCAGTGCTTAGTACTGCATGGGTAAATATGGAGACCCAAACCTAGTCACAAATTGGCTAAGTCTTCCCGAGGTCAAAACTTCTTTGATCTCCAAATCGACCGAGCCTCTGTGCTCATGTTTTCCCAAACTGATCTTAGTCCCAAATATGACTACTGATTTTCCAACTGATGATATCCAAAACAATACTCATCCCACGTCCTCCCGAGAAAATCTTAGTCTCAAAATATGACTAATGATTTCTGGGTTTACCACTAACTCTGTTCCTTCAAATACGGGAATTGGTTCAAGGGTATATCTCTCTACACCTCTGATACATGTCGTTGTAATTACTCAACGTCTTCAGAGAGGTGGCACGTCCCGACAACTAACAGCTCTTTTGGTGCACTTCCCAAAACTGACGTGCACACCCCAAATCAAACCACACCCTAAACTAGGTGCACCCCAAATTATCGGTGTTCATCCTGTCATGTAACAAATACACGTGCGCGCAAGAGGGACAACGGACCGAGACGTCCTTAAACTAAAATCTCACCTCCATAATGGTGATCAACGGAACAAGACGTCCTTAAACTATAACTCCGCCTCCAAAATGGCGACAACGGACCGAGACATCCTTAAACTAAAATCTCACCTTCAAAATGCTGATCAACGGACCAAGACGTCCGTAAACTAAAATCTCACCTCAAAAATGGTGGTCAACGAACCGAGATGTTCTCAAACTAGAACTTCACCTCCAAAATGGCGATAATGCATCGAAATGTCCCTAAACTAAGACAGCAGAGCCCAAATGCTCTCTTGTTGAATCTGAAACAAAAATGAACCTAAAACCTTGTTACGTAGACCTTAGTCTTAAATTGGACTAACGTATTCTTAACAAAAAACTAACCGAGCCCCAACTGCTTACATACATTTAAGTCGATCTTAATTTCAAACCAGATTAACGAGCCTTAAATAAAACAAACCCAAATCTAAAATATACGGATTTGGACTAATCCACGCCCTACGGACGACAACATAAATTAGTCTCCATATACAATCCACGGGCAACCTAAACAAACAAAAACACACACGACACGAAGTGAAATTCCAGAGCAAGAGAAAGTGGTTATCATGATGCGGTAACGTAATTAACTGCAGGGGTTTGCGCCTGTAGGGAAGATCGTCCCCACAATCAAAAATCCCTCACAAACGAGGGGGAATCTGACGAAATCTGCTACAACGGCCGCATCCGTCCAAACCTCCGATATACGGTGCCATAAATCAACTTGGTATTTTCTGTTAGTTATATGTATGCCCTAGAGGTCATTACTGTACATACGATGTATATTGTAATGGATTCTTAAACATATATAGGGAGGACTTTCTTGCTCGACATGATAGTACGCTATCTGGTTATACTTTATCTTAACATGTACTCTGATTGTCTCTATGTTACATGTTGATGAAGCCCTTAGGATATGTACTCGACTACTGGGACTATGATGAGATCATACTAGTGGGGCCACGGTAGTCGAGGAGTACATCCTATAACTGTTCCTAGTCGAGGGTGTATCGAGACAGGACATCGATGCACCAGAGTAGACTAGCGTATACGCATCTTGACCCATATGATGGGCGATGGATGATCCCATATCCATTGGTGTTTGACATCAAGGATGGTGTACGGGTGCTCAGTAAAGACTGGGTACACTGGACGGACTAGCCGAGAACTCCCAGATGGTATTATACCTTACGTCAGATGGCAGTTCTCCGGTGACACTGGTACAGAGTAGTCTGTTGACCCGAGATCGTCATAGAGTCTTGTGTGATTCCCACTGTGCTTTGATTTCCATCATACCACGTCCAAGAGGGCGTGCAAAAAGGTGGCTTTTGGGTACAGTCCCGAATCACATGGAGGCAATGAGCGATAGGAGGGGATTCGTCTCTCCCGGTATAGGGAGTTGATGTTGTGCTGTGTTAGATTGGCTATAACCGGAAATCCCTGGCCAGAGTTGCTGAGATTTACTGGTAAGTGTTATCAGTAGTTTCTCAAACTGTTATAGACCTCATATCGACACGACTTATCGAGCTACTGGGGTCTGACGTTTACCACCCCTAGGCGAGATATGCAACATATCAGACGACGAGACCGGACTGTACGGGAGTGTTACTGTTTGGATTCACAGGAGAATGTACAGGCTTGCTTGTTGATCTTCTGAGCGCTCAATACCTGGGTGGATGTTACGTTTAGCTGACCGCTTGAAGCTTGTGGGTGTTTGATATGATCATCACCTACTGCCGGCGTATTGACGATTCTTTAGAGTCCTACACAGAGGTTTCTTGGCTCAGGCAAAACGGAGTAGAAGCACATATGTGATGTGTGTGGCACCGAGGATAATGCGGTATGTGATACCATATTGGATTCTCGCGATATGAGATATCGGCCGGCTATATGTGATATAGCCGGGTCATCGTATTAGTCGGTTATATGCGATATAGCCGGATTGTCGGATCAAGTGTTGATTCGATAATTTAATGTATAATAATATATATGATATATTAAATTACATTAACTAATATTAGCTCACTAAAAGATTCTTTTTCTCACTCGGGTAATACATTGATATATATGCGATATATGTTAATTGTATTATTTTATTTTGTTACAATAAATATTATATATGTGATATATAATATTGTAACATGTTATAATTACTAATGCAACATGATTAGTGCAGATTAAATAAGGTTAGGGTTTGATTTGGGTTAGCTCTTTCTAGAAGTTTCTAGAAGGTTTATTTTTGTCATGATAAAGATATTTGTGAGTGACTCATTCTTTAACCTAACCTAAACCCTAACCCTTGGTTAAGTCTCTACAATGGTTAGCCTATCATCTTGAACCATGGTTGCATAAGCAATTATTAACACAATTCATTATTCATCACAAATAGAATGACTATTCTTCTTCTTCCTTGAGTTCCTTCTTGAAAAGCTTTCTAGCTTTGATTTTGTGATGAATTATGTGTGAGAAAAAGATTATAAATGAGAGAAAAAATCCTACTTCATCATCCTCATCTATCCTTGCCCTTTAGATGAGAGTGTTCACTTCATTTAGTGAGTGTTAGCTTGTGTTAATGAAACTTCAAGGTAGATCATCTATGTTATCGAAGATCGGAAGCAAGACTGCATCTTTCTCTTCGTGGAGCCTCTCGAGAGTCCGGAACACGATGATCGCAGCGAAGGGACCACAACACGGAGCTTATGAAGTGAAGGACTGGATCTACAAAGGTTGTAATCCCTCTCACTTAGTGTTAAAGAGTTTAACATGTTAGTTTTCGCATAAACTCTAGTTTAAAGATCCGGCTTTGGGTTGTTCGGCACGGCTAAAATTTTAATCGGGCATGGTTGATGCCTCGTAGACCCTTGTGAGCGTGCCTAACAACCCTACAGTTGTATCAGAGCTAAGCTAGAGTTTTAGGCGAAGTCTGGGCGAAGTTTAAAGTCCGATCGAACTCCGAATACCCGGTTTATACCCCTCTCTGTACATTTTCTAAAAATGTGATTTTTTCAGCATTAAAAATACTCAGAAAAACAATCAGGAAAAACTAAGAATTACTGTGAAGTACGGCCCACTAATTCGCTCAAATGACCGTGGAACCACGGCCAAACCAAGGGTTTGGCGGTGGTTCCGCGGCCAAAATATTGAATTAGTCCCTGGAATTTCATATATTTATTCTTAGGTCCTTTCTTGGCAATTTTTTCTGGGAATGTTTTAATTCCACTCAAGTGTTGAGTTTTCTAAGGTTGTATTGGGGACTCGTTGATTCGATCGGATAATTTAACTTTGTTTAGTTTGTCCGGGTAATTTTTAGATCGTGTTAAAAAGTTCGAACGGATATCAATAACCCACTTTTTCCCCTGTCGGAAATTTTTTCAAAAGTTGGATTTTTTCTCGAGTTTAAGAACGTTCTAAGTCGTGCAAGTAACGCGGTGGACCCTCTAGAAGACAACAAACCTTAACTCGATTATGTGACCGTCTTGAACTGCCTCTAAAGCTTAGGGTTTGTGGAAGTACGGCGTGCCACATGTGAGGCGTTGGCTTGACCCTTCTACGGCTGGACCATTGGTACTGTGGAATGTGATGGATGTTTTTAAACTGATTTCAAGTGTTGAGATATATTGGGGAAATCTTGAGTGTTTGATTATTCGATCGGAAAGTTTAACACTGTCTTTTTTATCTGGAATGTGATACAATATTTGGAATCCACAGGTAGTTATGAGATAACTAATTTGAATATTATAAATCTAGCAGTTCAGTCTCAGATGATCGGTTGTTACGGGATTTTGATACGATCAAAAGTCCGTCGCAATCATGTAGCGTACGCGGATACTCGCCGGGTAAACTTAACAGACAACCACGCCCCATAGCCCCGACCAAGTGACTGTAGGAGAACCCCATCGCCAAAAGCATCCGTTCGGGTGCTCGCGGCAGCGGTGTTCCGCCTTAGTGTACTTCGTCGACGGCATCCGGGGGTGCGGCCGTCTATTAAAGTTTGCGACGAGCATTCGATCAGAATGTCGGGAATCTTGTTGAATTGCCGACTTGATATTGAAAAGAGTTTTCGATAATGAGACTAAAATACGGGGTTTATAATTGTTAGGCATGCAATGTCTAAGGAATTCATTTGGTTAGGCATGCAATGTCTAAAGAGGTTGCGGATTCCAACTGTTGTAGTTTTACACTTTCTTTTCTGTGACCGTAAGCGTAGTATGTGGTGTATCGCCGGCTTCGTTGCTATACATCAACGACAATCGGGATACGCATACTTGTTTACGTTGATGATATGAGATATTATGTGTTGCTGTGATATGTTATATTGGATCGTCGTGTTCTGAATAGCCGGGGTTTTTATGTGAGATGAGAGTTTTTTTTTCTTTTTCATTCATGTAAAATTCTTTGTATGTAATATTCTTTTATTGGGCACTTCCGGGCTGAGGATGATGTCACCATTGTATATTATTTACTTTTCCGCATTAGGTAGACCTAAGACGGGGAGCACAAGTAACCGGGTTCTAGGGTCCAGTGGGAGACCATCTCGAGGAGTCGAGACCGGGTTTCCTAACCCTAGAATTGGCAGTGTTGCTTGTCGCTCTCGTAGGGGTCTAGGGATGTGGATTTGGCTATTCATCGCGACCGTGGAATCCGTGTTTTATACAGGCTTGTATTGAAAACACGGACGTCCTAGTATATCCAATATTTCATATATGTTTCTTCTGCTGCAATGTTCAGTGATGAGATCATATTACCGCCTGAGATGAATGTTTATATTATATATATGAGATATATGTTATATTGCAGATTTCGTTTCAAATGTGATACTTGTGAAACATAATAAAATGGGATTGTTTCCCCCAATCAGAGCAAAGCTCTGCTGGAAATTCAAAATTCAAATTTTGAAGCAACGCTTCAAATCCCGGGCGCAACGCGCCACGTGTCCGGCGCTGATACGTCAGCACAGCGCCCAAGAAGGCGCGCCCAATCAGAGCAAAGCTCTATTTTAATGAAGCAACGCTTCAGCTGCGCAAGCACTGCGCTGCGCGACACGTGTCAGCGCGGATGCGCTAGCGCGGTTGCGCTGCGCTCTGCGCTGCGCGATACGTGTCAGCGCGGATGCGCTAGCGCGGATGCGCTAGCGCGGTTGCGCTGCGCTCTGCGCTGCGCGACACGTGTCAGCGCGGATGCGCTAGCACGGTTGCGATGCGCTGTGCGCTGCGCGACACGTGTCCACGCAGATGCGCTAGCGCGGTTGCGCTGCGCAGTGCGCTGCGCGACACGTGTCACGCGCTGGGGCATTTGCGCCAAACTGAATTAAGATTTTAAAGAAATCTTTCTGTTCTTGTTAAAACAAGAAGATTTTCTTCTGTAAAACAGAAGCCCTTGGATCAAAGATCCAACGGTGGGGAAAATTCCCCAAATCACTCAGAGAAAGATCTCTTTAACAAATTTAACTAATTTATGGGCACTATAAAAAGGACCCTAGGCCTCAATTCAAAGAGATCAAGATCTTTCAAAAAAAAGAGAGAAGAGAATTCTCGAGAACTCCTCAAGAACAACAGAAGGTAAAAACCTTTGAAAGAAGAGAAAATTCTCTTATAAACAGATCAGTAATCTAAAAACAAGATCATTGATCTTTAAACATAACTAAATAAATGAATAAATAAAATAAAAAAATAGTGCTTTGCACTTGTCATGAACCTTTGGTTCTCTGAGATAAGAAAAACAAGAAAAAACTTAATTTTCTTTGATCTAAATTAGATCAAGAAATTAAATAGTGCTTTGCACTTCTATTTTAATCTAAAAGATTCTTAGTGCTCTGGACTTACAAACTGCGCTAGAGTTTTGCTCTCTAGAATTGGCGCAACTCACTAGAGTGCGCCACGTGTCAGCAGCGCAACAGCGCAGCGCACTAGCGCAGCACACTGCGCTTGCGCTCACCAGAGTGCGCCACGTGTCAGCAGCGCAACAGCGCAGCGCACTGTGCTATTGCGCTTGCGCTCACCAGAGCGTGACATGTGTCACCTCCATATGAGTTTGCGCTCATTACTTAGCACAAAGCGCCTGACAAATGCAATGCATTTCCTAAAAGGGCCGGGCCCAAATCAAAAAGACCAAGCAGGACAAAATAAATTGCAAAGCAATAAAAGGGCAGAGCCCAAATAAAATTGATGCTCTGCATCATTTATAAAGGGCAGGGCCCAAAACAAATTGATGCTCTGCATCCTTTCTGGGCAAAGCCCAAATAAAAATAAAAAGAAATGCAATGCAAAAGCAAATAAAATTTTGAACAATTCAACTGGACTTAGCCCAATTTTGGCCGTAAGTCCTTAAATTAAATTGAACTGAGCACAAATGCTCTCTCTCAAATCAATTTACCGCCGGTCCAAGGGTACATCTCTGAACTCCTCTGACACCCATCGTTGTAATCCTTCAACGACGTCAGAGAGGTGACGGGTCCCAACGACCACACATGGATATGGACTGCGGGGTCCTTAAACTCGTGGACCGAGACGTCCTTAAACTAATATCGGACCGAAACGTCCTTAAACTAATGATGGACCACCACGTCCCTAAACTGGAACATGGACCACCACGTCCCTAAACTGGCGATGGACCACCACGTCCCTAAACTGGAGCATGGACCGCAACGTCCCTAAACTACCTATGGACCACTACGTCCCTAAACTGGAACAATAGAGCTTCCAAATGCTCTTTCGCCGGATCTAAACGATCCCGTTTAAGTTGATCTTAGCCCCCAAACACGGCTAACGTATCCTTAAACATTCAAACGGACTATAAAACTCCAAATCAACCTTGGTTCAAGGGTACATCTCTGAACTCCTCTGACATCTGCCGTTGTAATCCTTCAACGACGTTAGAGAGGTGACGAGTCCCGATGGCCAGATATTAAATAGATTATCACGTTAAGTTGATCTTAGTCTCAAACAGGACTATCGTATCCTTAACGAACATTTAAGTTGATCTTAGCCGCAACGCGACTAATGCATCCTTAAACTAAAAACACCAAACCCAAATCTAAGTAAATAAGGATTTGGACTAATCCACGTCCTACGGGCGACGGCATTACTCAGTCTCCGTATACAATCCACGGGCAACCACAAACAAAATAAACACACACGACACGAAGTGAAATTCTGGAGAAGGAGAAAGTTGTTACCGCGATGCGGTAGCGTAATTAACTGCAGGGGCTTGCGCCTGCAGGGAAGAGCGTCCCCACAATCAAAAATCCCTCAAACGAGGGGGAATCTGACGAAGTCTGCTACATCGGCCGCATCCGTTTAAACCTCCGATGCACGGTGCCATAAATCAACTTGGCATCTTCGGAGAGGTGGACGGATAGCACCTATTAGCATCTGCCCCGAATCATTCGGAGGGGAACAGGGACTTCATTAATAAGATTAATGAAATAAAAGAAACCTAAAGATGTTGTAGAAACTTGTTTAAAAACTGGTAGCTCTAGTTCTTGCTTTGCATAGCGGTGTTCCTTATAGAACATCCAGCACCTTATTCGATAAGGAAAGAGCCAAGATCCCTTCACCGGGAGTGACCCCTTTAGCAAAACTAGAAAAGCCTCAAAAACACTCCATTTAAAATCACTCGATTCTACAACAATATCAAGTTCATTACGCAAAGGGTTTTCTTAAAAACCTGTCGTAGCCCTCCGCCATTTCAGATAAGTACTACTTAGTATTCGTGCTGCGGTAGTTTGGCCTTCGTCAAGGCGTAGTGTACGGTAACTAACTAGTGCTTATCTGCTAGCATATGATGCGATTGAATTAGGGTATTCGTACGGCGTAGTTTGGCCTTCGTCAAGGGTCGTGCGGGTGGGTTTAATTCAATCAGGAAATGACGGGTTGAACTTGACTAGCAGACTATGGGTAGTTTGGCCTTCGCCAAGGTCATGGGACGCTAGGGGCAAAATATTATTGGGAATTTCAAGTGTTGAAATTTGCAATAAGATTGCATACCTTCTATGAGATAGTTGGATCCCGATACCCGCTGCGAGTAAGAGTTACTCCTGGGAGAGTTTTACACATTACAATTAGCCGATCAAGTAGGTGTATAGAAAAGTGTTAACGGGGTTACTATTAGTGTATATGCCCTAGGGGCCATTATTGTATCATACTAGTTTGTATATTACTTAATGGAAGCTTGGGATATTCACATGTATATAACAGTCTTGCTAAACATGGTAGTATGCTACTTAGTTTTTCTATCTTAATATGTGAGTATACGTATTGATAGAGCTCTTAGGATCTTGCTTGACTGCCAGCGTTGTGATGGCAGTCACACTAGTGGGGGCTGGGTAGTCTACAAGCACATCCTTATTCAGGTCCCTAGTCGTAGGATTATCGAGACAGGGCATCGATACTCTGGAGTAGACTAGTGTGTACGCTTCTCATCCCAGTTGGGGAGATGGTCTGTCCTACAGCCGTCAGTACGTCGTACTGGAGATAGTATGCAGGTGCTCGTTAGGTTACGGGTACACCGGACAGGACTCACAGGGAACTGTTGGTTGGTTTTATACCAGTCGTCAGTGAACAGTTCCCAGGTGACATGAGTACAGCATAGTCCGCAGACTTGACACTGCTACTTCGCCTCGAGTGTGTCTCACTGTTCTTAGATTGCTACCCTACCACGGCTCAAAGGAGTCGTGCAAACAGGTAGCAGTTGGGTGCAGTCCCGAGCACTTGGAGGCAGTGGCGGTTAGACAGGATTCGTCTCTCCCGGTATTGGGGGTTGATATCGCGCTGTGTCAGAGAGTCATTACGCAAAGTCCCTGGCCAGGGCAAGCGAGATTTGCTGGTAGGTTCCAGTAGTTTCTCAGGGTGTAATGGGCTTCGCTCCGACACGACTTATACCGCTATTAGGGGACTGACGCTTTCCGCCTCCCTAGGCCCGATATGCGATAGTCTTAGACGAACAGACCGGACTGTACGGAGATTGTCACATCAGACTCAGTAGGAGTTCGGATGGGTTCCCTCATCGGCCTTCTTATCGACATCTACCTGGGGACCGTTACGTACAGCTAGTGCCGCTTGCGGTCTGTGGTTAAACCCACTGCCAACGTAGTAGTCGAGTCTCTAGAGTCCCACACAGAGAGTTTCCTTAATCCAGGAGAAACGATATAGAGGTCGTATGGTGTTATGACAAGGGTTCGGACGTATACGTGTGTTTACGCACGTACGACATCCGGACAGTTTTTACTAGTCGGTTTTGGTTTAAGCCAGTTTCTAGTATCCGGTTATTGGATTTATACAGTCTAAAATTTTTCCGTGTTTTCACGGATAGGAGGGGCGTTCTCGTAATTGTGCGAGAAGCTTCTAGAAGATGGTGACTTGGGGGTTAAGGTGGCATATGCATTAAATGAGATTAGTGAGTCATTTGAGTGATTCATCCAAGTCATTAATACATCATAAATGTTTAATGACTCATGGAGATGAATCACCCTCTCATATTTATTAAGCATGATGATTAATCATTTATTTCTTTTATTTGGATAAATCATAATGCTTGATATATATTATGATAGCTCACTTTCTCATCTCATTCTCTTGCTCACTTTCTCTCTCCTCAAGCTCTCCCTGTTCAAACCCTAATCCTCCCCTCTCATGTATTGAGTACAAGGATTAGATTAGACTACTTAATCCTTAACCATTCTCTATATCACCTAGGTTGCTTGGATTAGCGATTTAAGACACCTAGTTACCTCTAGTTTGAGGTGAAGCTTGTAGTAAAGCTCTCGGGTGGATCTTCTACTACTTAGAGAAGGACGGAAAGGACGTGGAGAACGACAAGACGAAGGACTCAGATCTTTAGGTATAATCACTTTTCATAGTAGTTGTTAACTCCTATGTTAGTTGTTAGTTATTGTTTATGCAAAGATTCTCGGTTAGTCGATGTTTACGCTTTAAACAAGATCGTTTTTCATTATTCCGCCTCCCCGCAACTCGTGGGGTGTTGTACATCGACTTACAGTGGTATCAGAGCCTCGCTAAACAATAATTAACTCATTAGCAAAGTCGCAAGAATTTCGAACGCAAAAAGAACCGGAAACATCGTCGCATTAACACAGTTTCTGTCGAATTTAAAACAGGCCCTAAAAATTTTTCAGGGACCTGAAGAATAACAAGCATGAAATTATAGGGCTACTGAAGAAATTTGGACCCCCAACTTGGCTAACTCACCGCGGATCCGCGGCCGGGTTAGGGCCGAGTCGGCCCAAATTTTTTCTGTACCCCCTTTATGTTAACAGCGATATTTCTGGATATTTTATTTTCTGCTAAGATCTCAGGTGCACAGAGAAGTTTTGCAGTAGAATCTAAAGTGTTTTGCTCGATCGAAATTTTGCGATATTTGCTAATATGATTATATCTGTGATTGTATAATGTGTTCGTAAACCTCCCCTAACTGCTAGTATGTCGGTTGGCAGGGGGTTGCACATTTCTGTAATGGTTTTTACTGTTTGTGGATGTGAACTGTATTGGACTGTTGTGATGATTAACCGGGTTTTGTGATGGGTTATTATTTTAATTCATTCAATGTAATTGTAATATGTTGTAATATTATTTTGCGGGACGCATCCAGGTTGCGGATGTAGCCACCGTTGTATTATTTCATTTTACTGTTTTTTGCTCCTAGGATAGACCCAAGGTGGGGTGCACAAACTACCAGATACTTTGAAGTGTTTAGTGGCCTACTCACTTTGTTGAGGGAAACCGCTTCACTTCGGGTATTTGACGGGTAGTTTGCCGTACCCGTAGGGGTTTAGGGTGGGGTAATGGCTATTCATCACAACTGTGTAATCCGTCTTTTGTTGCAGGCTCTAAACAAATACGGATTGCTTGCAAATCCAATAAAGTTCATATGAGATCTGGAATGCCTATTATTGCGTCTGACGAATGTACAATATCTATATATGATAGCTATTTAGACGTCACTTATGTTTTACACCCGCGCTAGCCCAGCCCCCGCTCTGCCGTTAGTTAAGTAACCTAACGGGTGATGACGGAACCCCGTGGCGAATGCGGATGGTATAAGAGGACGTTGTATTTTCGTTGTTTTCTGCAATGATAGGTTAATGATGGGACGCATTATTTATAATGCAAAGAAAATAAACCAAAAGTTGAATCGTTGGAGTAATTTAAAAGAAACCAATCGGTTATTTTAAAACAGATGATATTTTTAATTGCGGAGCTTTAACCACTCCTTTTAAAAGCTATCAGGTTCCTTCGGTCATATCAAGTTCACTACGTTCACGGTTTCGCCAAAATCATTCGTAGCCCTCCGTCATTTCATTTGGGTATTCAGTAGTATTCAAGCTATGTATTTTGACCTAACGCCAAGGCATAGTGTTTGGTAGCTGCTGGGTATTCATTTGTCGCATAGATAGATGAGTTAGTTTGGGACAGTCGTATTATCATTTTGGCCGAACGTCAAGGATATATACGGATGGGTTCAAATTAAAAAGATAATGATGGGTAGAACTTGACATGTGACTTATGATATTTTGACCTAACGCCAAGGTCATAAGAGCATGGGGCAAAAATATATATCGGGAATTTCTAGAGAAACTGAAATTTGCAAAGAATTGCATACCATTTGGAGTTTGATGAATGTTGGTAGGATTCCTTCAACATTATCATACGATGATATTTGGATCCCGATCCTACTGTGAGTATATGCTACTCATCAGGATATTTGTCACTTAACGATCAATGCTATAAACCAAGTAAGTGTCAAGAAAGGTGTCAGCGGGGTTACGCCCCCAGAGAAAAGAGGTTATTTAATTAAGGAACTTCGCGAAAGCGTTGGAAAACCTCCCTCGAAGTACCGACACCAGTCTGGCTGAACGGTTAAGCAAGTATTGTACAGTGAGAATAGTCCTGGCTAATTCTTCTTTTATGGTTTGAGGAAGGATTCGAGAAACAGTGGGAGCCATCCAGTTTAGATAAATTAAAAACCATTCTAAACTTGCAAGAGCATCATGCTAAAGAGTTTTCTTCTCTCTCTCCTAATTGCAGCGACCCTGAAAATGACTGGACTTAAGTTACTTTTAGAGAAAAATATACTGGCAGGGCCAAACTATAAAGATTGGCTGCGGAATGTCAAAATAGCTTTGACCTATGACAAATTAGGATACGTCCTCACCGCTAAGGCACCTGCTGTCCCTGGTCCCAAATCCAGTAATGCGGATAAGGAAATCCGCAAAACCTAGGATTTCGATTGCGCGAAAGCCAAGTGCATCATGCTTGCCTCGATGAACAATGAACATCAGAGGAGGCACGAGGATATGGAACTAGATGGCATATTTCTCCATACAAAGGAACTTTATGGAGAGCAATCTCGTATAGCAAGATACGAGACCTCTAAGAACTTGTTTCGAGTGAGGTTGGTTGCCGGGTCATCGGTAGGAGAACATGTCCTAAAGATGATCGGCTATATAGAAGAGCTCGCAGACCTTGGGACGAATTTGGATAATGAGCTCTATACAGACCTTATTCTCCAGTCCCTTCCATCCACCTACGCTTAGTTTATCCTGAACTTCAACATTCAAAGAAAAGAAGTTGAACTTCCGGAACTCCTGAACATGTTAAGGAGTGCAGAGGGCACCTTGAAGAAGGCAAGGGAAACACCCGCTATGTTTGTTAGCGGTGCTTCTTCTTCCGGGTCCAAGGCTAGGGCCAAAGGAAGGAAAAAGAAGGCCGCCCCCAGACCTAGAAGAGGTGTAAGTAAGGTGGGAGGGAAGGGAAAGAAAAATTTTGCGGTACCGGTAGTGGGCCAGGATGAGTGCTTCCATTGTCACAGGAAATGGCACTGGAAAAAGGATTGCAAGGCGTGGAACGCCAAGAACCAGGAACCGAAGCAAGCTGTGGCTTCGACTTCAGGTGTGTTTGTAATTGAGAATTGTCTGTCAATCAACTCTACTTCCTGGGTATTGGATACCGGATCAGGATCTCATATTTGCAATTCATTGCAGGCACTGAGAAACCGTAGAGTGCTGAAGGAAGGTGATATGACCCTGATGGTTGCTAACGAAGCTAGCGTGGGAGCTGTGTCCGTAAAGGATTATTGTTGGATATATATGCCCTAGAGGCCTACATTGTATAGGATGCTTGGGATATGTATGTATATAACAGTCTTGCTTGATATGATAGTACGCTATTTGGTTTGACTTTGTCTTAACGTATGATATATTTTACTTGGTACTTATATATATATGTTGATAAAGCCCATAGGGTGTTTTGTCTGACTACCGGCGTTGTGATGGCAGTCATACTAGTGGGAGCTGGATAGTCAATAGGCACACCCTTAGATGTCCCTGGTCGCAGGAGTATCGAGATTGGGCATCGATACTCCGGAGTAGACTAGTGTATACATATCTAGACCCTGACGAGGGTCAATGGATTGGTCCCGCAACCATTGGTGGTGTTCACCTAAGATTGTATACAGATGCTCACTGGGTGTGAGTACACCGGACAGGACTCGCCGAGAACTGACTGGATGGTATTATACCTAACGTCAGATAGCAGTTCTCAGGTGACATGTGTGCAGATAGTCCGTTGACTTAAGGTCATCATTTGTCTCGTGTGAGTTCCCACTGTGCTTTGATTATTACCCTACCACGGCTCAAAGGAGTCGTGCAAACAGGTTTTAGTTGGGCACAGTCCCGAGCCACGTGGAGGCAGTGAGCGACTGTTAGGGATTCGTCTCTCCCGGTATAGGGAGTTGATATCGCACTGTGGTCGGTTGGTCATTACCATAAGTCCCTGGCCAGGGCTGATTGAGAATTACTGATGGACTAATCAGTAGATTCTCGGGTGGTCTTGAGCCATACCGACACGACTTGTACGGTTATTAGGGGTCTGACTTCCACCACCTCCCTAGACCATACATGCGATACTCTTAGACGAACAGACCGGACTGCATGGATATTGTCACAGACAGGCTCAGTAGGATTTCAGATGGGTTACCTCATCAGCTTTCTTATCGACAACTACCTGGGGACCGTTACTGTAGCGTTTTGAAAATCGTTTCGGTGAAATTTCGGAAAATCGGTAAAATGAGGGGGGTTTCTGTAAAAAGTCAAAATACAAATATCTTATTATTAAAATTAAATATACATATTCTAGCTATGTAATTGCTATTATTTGGTGTTTATTGAGCCGCTGGTGAAATTTCAAATTTTCTGAAAAAAATATTATTTTATTATTATTTTAAGCCGTCACTAATACATTTAATTAGGGAAAATTACGAATTGGAATGAGTTGAAACAAATTTTGTGCATCATAAAACATTAAATAAAAATTTATCATGTAGTTTTTGGAACGAAATCATTTGCCAAAACGGTTTAGAAATTATTGAAGAAAAAAGGCTTTTTTTTAGCGTAAATGGATGTTTGGGGTATTGTATTTATCATTTTTCATCACCCCACACGCGTGCCCACACCCACACACCCCCACTTACCCCTCCCCTTAGCCAAATTCAGCAGCCCTCACTTTTTCCCCACTTGGTTTGCAAAGGAAAAAGAAATAAAAGAAAAGATTAGAAAATAGATAAAGTAGTTAGACTTTGACCTTACCTTGACCTTGACTTTCCTCCCTTGCATTTTCCTCACCTCCCTCTCTCTCCCCTCACCCATTTCTGGCCGAAAATTCTCAGCCCAAAACAGCAGCCCCTCCCTCCCTCTTCTCCTCTCATTTTCCATCAAAAAATTCACCCATTTCCATCAAAAATCAAAGCTAAAATGCAAATCAAAGCCCTACCCATTTTCTCTTATCTCTTTAAGTATGGATCTTGGTGCAAAGATTTCAATTTGGAGGTCTGGTTTCATGTTGATCTCAAGATGGTTTTAAGGTATAAATCCTAACCTATTGTTTAATTGTTGGGTTAAATTCCTTAATGTATCTTATTAGGTGCTTAAATGTGGTTTAATTGCAAGTTTGGAAATCTAAAAAGAAGGAGTTTGAATTGAAAAGTTAGGGTTTTAAATTCAATAGGGTTGTTGTCACTTGTTTAAGGTTGCATGGTGTAGTTAGCATGTTAAGACATGTTAAACCTAATCTAGAAGATAATTTGTAAATTGTTGCATCTAAAATGGTCGAAATTGGTTAAAATTGCAAACTAGTTTTTGTAAATATTGTGTTAAATTGAGAATTAAAATATGGTTAGGGTTTTTATCATATTATTAACTTTATTAAGTGTAGTTTAACACTTTAGTTCATGGAAATCCAACCTAAATTGTAGTTTGTGCATTTTTGCTATGAAATTGTAAAAAGGGTATTTTGTAAACTAGAATATTAGGGTTTTTGGAATTTAATGAGATTAAATTCCGGAAAATTTTTTCTATGACTTATTTAAGATATTTAATAAGTATATTGGCCGCTACATTCATTTAAACATCATGTTTTGTACAAACGGCGAATTGTGCTTGCTAGATTTTCGGAAAAACGACCTTTTAAGTGAAATTGGGGTTTTGGGGAATTTTAAGCTATTTTATATTAAAATTAGTGTTCGTGAATGTGCAAATGAGTGTATTTGGGTTTTTCTCGATGGTTTGGCGTTTGTACGCCGACGTCGAGGGTTTTTGGGTTGATTTGTGAAAGCAACCATAGGTTTTGACCTATGTGGGATTCGTGCGTCGTTTTGATCATGAGTCGGATTTTAATGAGATATGGTGCGTTATAATATGTAGGTACCCCCATGTGGACTTCGAGACGACAAGCAAGCGCGTGGCGACGTCAGCACCGGCTAGCGAGGACCAGGTGAGTAGATTTATATCTACGGGGAGAAGTCGGGTGGATGGCGTATAGCACCCCCGCAGTCCGTGGTGGTGTATACGGATGCGTATACACACCAACAATTTTTATATGTTATTTGGGATTAATAACGATGCTTAGGATGGATATTGGTGTGTTGGATTACTTTAGTGTTGCGAACCCTAGGGTAGTGTTACACACACATACACACATACATACTTGCATACATTCCTATTGATATGTGCTCATGGGCTTCTTTATAGTTATGTGTTCACATGGGTATGGGACTATGTGTTCACATACGGATTGAGGATGATACTTGGGGTTGAGCTGAGTCGATGAGATTGGATCGAGGCCGTGAGATCGGTGATATAGCAGGGTTCGTATCTTAGATACGACATGACGTTGTAGCGGGTCCTTGACGTAGTGTTTCACACACGTCCATGCTTACGTAGGCGGTATCAGTATGGTACTAGACGTAGATCAGTACCCCGATCATGATATTTGATAAAGAGGATACCAGGTGAATAGTATGATGAATGTGATATTGACCCGTACCCAGATTGGGATGCCGTACGACGGATTTACGTACGAGCTATATTGAAGATTGATCCGCACTCTTGACTTGGGATGCCTGATTATAGATATGGTATCGGATATGATATTATTGAGGCGGATCACCGACTATACATATACAGGTATGTATATGTATCGACTCAGATGATAGGTGGTTTCCTTACCTGTAGTTCAGCTTGTTAGTTCAGCCGTATAGTTTAGTGTAGTTGTTAGATTAGATTAGACTTCTTACCTATTTCAAAAACTAACGAATCGTGGGCATTTTTAAAGATAGCTCAAGGGAATCTACGGATATTTCAAAAACGACGTATCTTTTCATAAAAACACCGTAGCCCCTATTTTCAAAACCCCATGATTCGTGTTATTTCAAAAGGCACCATTCGTAGGACTTATATTAGATTATTGCAGATTAGTTATCGTTGTGTCTAGTATTCAGCTCCCGCACATTATTGCTGTTCGCTCTGCCTCGCATATTTATTTTTTTTTGCTGTATATTCCATTATTGATATCATGCTGTTAGGACACCAGCACTATTACCGATGATGCGTACGTACCACGTACACCTACTTGCCGGCTCACACACATCTTCATCGGTAATTGCCATGTCACGTACACTTTAGAGAATATAATTGCTTGACTTAGATTGTTAGCTGGTAGTTTTGACACGATATTAGTGTACTTCCCTTATATGCCATATTAGACATTGTAGTTATTACCTACCACTTCATGCATACTGTTATTCAGTTGTTCATGCCTAGTTCATTATCATTGACATATGCACTTGTGATGATTTCTTGAGATTTATGATATTTCTGGATTTCGGGGAAAGCCGCAAAATTTACAACTTATGATCTTTTAAAATATAAAATGTTGCGGTTTTCTAGTGATGTAAAGTGTCGTCCACCATGAGTTTGCTGTGGTTTTGGAGATCCGTGTCGAGGAGTGGAGGAACCGTCACGGGTACATGGTGGGCCCGGTATGGTACCCCGGGGCAAGAGGAATGTGGTGTTGACGTTGAGCCTGGCTGGGGAGCACTACCTACCGGTGATATTACCCGACGCGTCGGATATCCGGAGGATACCGTCGTGGTCTTGAGATGGATGGTAGGGGCCGGTCCGGACTGACGGCGCCCTAGATATTGAGCTTGAGACATTGATATTTCGAGACAGTGAGATTTATGTTTTGTGTCGATGCTAGACACTGTTGATACTGATTTCATTATGATACCTCAGTTTAAAAATACGAAGGAAATCTCACTAATTTATGAAAACAGTTTCTTCATTTACATATATTCTGTTTCATGCATTCATACCTCACTCATATGATATATTGCTACCTGAGGCACTGACACGGGCACATGAAATTATACTCGGGTTAGATATTACCCTAGTCATTGTTATAGGCTGCCTGTTATACTTATATTTGAGGATATATTATGATCATTGACCTAGGTTGCGTTATTTATGCGATTTCTGTGCGTAGATATTTTTCTATTCACGAGTTGGCAACTCACCCCCGTTGTGCCCCAGTTTCTTGCAGGTTTGCCGTACAGGTTTCATTACGGCTTTGCTGGCACTATTTCCATTCCGGGTGGCTTGCTAGTAGGTGGGTTATTTGTATCTCACCCATCCTTATATCTTGTATATCATTATTCTGTTGTATCTAGAAGTTCCATCAACCAAATATGTATTTATTGAGATAGAGACCAGTGTTGTTTATTCTTTCGACCTTAGAGTCGCTCGTTATATTTCTGGTGGTTTTGAGTTCCCTTTTGAGTTTTTGATCCTCGCCGTTGGCGTTGTATATTTATTGCTTGTGTGGTTGTGACCGTCGATTGACGAAGAGCTAGCTCCCGCTTGGGGATGCCTTTTTCTTGATTTCGTATACTAATCATGTTGTATCCCGTTGGGGGCCAGTATTTACAAAGGAGACTCTGCCGAAATTTTCAGTAAATTTTTGATGTTTTAAAAACCGCATAATTCGGCTTATGCTATTGAAATTAATTGCTTTAAGTTGGTTTTTCCTGCACTCTACTACTTTTCTTGGTTTGGATTTCTGGGTTTTCGGTTTACTTAGATTACGTACGCCTCGAGACGTTCGTAGTTTAAGTGCCGGTCATGTTCCGTACTTTCGGGTCGTGACAAAGTTGGTATCAGAGCGTTAGGTTTTAACCTTCGGAGCGTAGGATGACTCTTGGTTGATGGAATAGGTGACTAAAGTAGAGTGACGTACCGTTGGTATGTTCCGCGGCATATTTACGACACGCCACTCCACTTATGAAGCCTTAGGATGTACATTTCCTTGTTCAGTATTATATTCCTTCCTGATCTAGCCCCATCGGTACCAGTTTAGTTTTGCTGCTACGGTTACCGGCAGGGAGAGCTACGGCTAGAGTTGCGGTCAGCACAAGCTCGTCACGAACGAGGACTGACCAAGGCGAAATTCCGGCGACACACGATTGCAGAGATGTGTCTTTTTACTGTGTTTCCGCGCCGCGAGCGTTTGGCGGATCGCCTTTATGAGGTTACTCGGATGTGCTGATCGACATTAGAGGATTGAGCTAATGATAGAGGCCAGCCAGATTTTGATGACCGTTGGTGTGTTGCTTACTTCTGATGATTGAGGCACTGTTCGGCGTGCAGACGAGCGAGCCAGTTATTGCTGCGAACGACGAGGTATTGCCCCAGATGCTGGAGTTAGTGCAGAACGAGTTGTACTAAGAGATGATAGAAGGTCGCTAGTCATCGTGGATGAATGACTAGGACATGTGGATCGTTCGCCTAACCCGATGCGAGGTCATCAGATAGATGGATTCCAGCTAGAGACGACTTCACGCGGAGGCGTTGGGAGTCGACAGAGACGATCGAATGTCAGAAACCTATTTATCCAAGTTTAAAGTAGTCGGAAAGACATGCAGGCAATTCTATGGTCCCTCTAGAAGAATGAAACCCTAACTAGACTTAATGACCGTGTGAAAGCCTTTGAACCTTCGGGTTTGCGGCAGTTCTACGGCGCCATTAGTGAGGCTTGGGTTTGCCCTTCTACGGCTGGACCACCGATGCTGTGGTATGTATTCGATACTATTAAACTGTGCCCAAGAGGTTGATCTCTTAGGGGATTATGAGGTTTTGACGAATCGATCGAATGGTTCGACTTCAATCGGATGCTAGGTGGTGAGACGCATTCTTGGGAGACTCCAGATACGAGGATAGTCGTTGGAGCTCAGTCCATGCAGCCGCGACGAGACGAGTCCAAAGCAGACGACATTAGAGAAAAGTGGAGTAAGAGGTTCGCACCATATCTAGATGAGATGATGTTCCACTCCGCCGACATCAGAGAGGCGATGCGCATGCCGAGGCATGGTACTTGGACTTACCTTCCAGAAGGAGTCGCGATGAGTATGCAGTCGTTCCAGAGCAAGATGCAGATATAGGAAAGGACAACGACTTCCGGACAGTTGGCAGAGACGAGACATGGGAGAGACCGTGAGCAGGATTCCTTCCAGGACACTGCTGCAATGATACTTGCACCCAGGATCAGAGGTGTCATGTACATTCAAAGAGCCAGAGGCCGACGCCAGTGATATGCTGTCTTACGAGTGGTCGCGATGATTGACCAAGAGATGACCAGAGGAGTGCCAGAACGGAATTGTCCCCGTTAGCACACCCGACAGGGCCGATGAGCCGATGGACCGAAAGATTGGTAATTCACAGTGAAGACCTTGACCCAGGAGTGGTCATGGTTACGCACACCAGCAGGACAGAGTTCATGATCATCGACGAGACGTCCCACTAGTGACCGCGACAGTTGGCCGAGATTCTTAGAGGATGCGCTGGAGTAGTACTATTCCGCCATTATTGATTCCGATGTTTTGGGTGATTTATTCGTATGATTTAATTTTGATGATTGAGGATTTACGATCTTTGCACAGTGTTGCACTTGATATCGTTTTCGTTCTTTAGTTTCACATGTTTGTGATTTTACGGTTTTAAACAGTTGAGTTGGTTTTGTGCGTATGCATGCACACGATTTCGTTCCTGCACTCGGTATAGTTATATATGCTTGCAGTGCAGTGATACGCCTTTTGTGCACTTAGATGCACTGGACTTCGATTTTGATTGAGATACTCGATATTTGTTTTGTGCACCTTGTGCACCTGATTGATTTTGCGCACGTTCGGCGCTTGATATTGGATTTCATGATTTCGTGCACGATGGATGCACCTGATTTAGATTTTCGCGCATGTTGAGCGTATGTCTTGAGATGCGATTTTGGTGCACACCAGATGCACTAAATCGAGATTTTTCGTGCATGTCAGATGCACCTGATTTTGCTGTCAGGCACACATGTTGCCTACGACAGATGTTTCGTGCACACCCGATGCACTTAGATGTTGTTTCTGTGCGCATGTATGGCACATTCATGGATTTTAATTTCCGTGCGCACCAGACGCACGTAGTATTCATGTGCATATTTTGGGATTGATTTCTTATAGAGTAGTACGTTTTTATGATATTGCTATGTGTTTTCGTACTGAGCAGGACTAGTCAGAGGACAGTACCTGAATATATTTGGCATGCATTGATAGTTATTGAAGGGATTTCCAAAAAGCGAGCTATAGCCTCAGTATTTACCTACGTGTCCGATATGACACGAAATGTTTAAAACAAGGAGACCCTTCTAAATTGTTTCCAAAACGGCGGAACGTACATTTCAAATAAAGGTATATATGTATATAGTTATTTCCTTATGATAGACGTCCGCCACTGTGCAGTGTTATACGCGTGCACAGCGACTTAAAGAGATTTGGCATGCATTTCCTTCAGATACTTACATATATAGATTCGATATTTACATGTATAGTTTCGAGTTATATCATATTGGTTTTGATTTGGATTTGGCATTGATGTCTTCTCCATGACTCCGATGATTGCGGGATGCTTGACGGAGTTTTGATTTGAGTTATATACTCATTTTTCAAGCGCATGCGCTGCGCTACGATTTGTTTTATGTATTTACAATTTCGGAGCCCCGACGACTTGATGGTTTTTCTTAGATGTTTTAGTAATTGGGGGAGTTTGAATTTAAATTCGGGGACCGAATTTCTTTAAGGGGGGAAGATTGTAGCGTTTTGAAAATCGTTTCGGTGAAATTTCGGAAAATCGGTAAAATGAGGGGGGTTTCTGTAAAAAGTCAAAATACAAATATCTTATTATTAAAATTAAATATACATATTCTAGCTATGTAATTGCTATTATTTGGTGTTTATTGAGCCGCTGGTGAAATTTCAAATTTTCTGAAAAAAATATTATTTTATTATTATTTTAAGCCGTCACTAATACATTTAATTAGGGAAAATTACGAATTGGAATGAGTTGAAACAAATTTTGTGCATCATAAAACATTAAATAAAAATTTATCATGTGGTTTTTGGAACGAATTCATTTGCCAAAACGGTTTAGAAATTATTGAAGAAAAAAGGCTTTTTTTTAGCGTAAATGGATGTTTGGGGTATTGTATTTATCATTTTTCATCACCCCACACCCGTGCCCACACCCACACACCCCCACTTACCCCTCCCCTTAGCCAAATTCAGCAGCCCTCACTTTTTCCCCACTTGGTTTGCAAAGGAAAAAGAAATAAAAGAAAAGATTAGAAAATAGATAAAGTAGTTAGACTTTGACCTTACCTTGACCTTGACTTTCCTCCCTTGCATTTTCCTCACCTCCCTCTCTCTCCCCTCACCCATTTCTGGCCGAAAATTCTCAACCCAAAACAGCAGCCCCTCCCTCCCTCTTCTCCTCTCATTTTCCATCAAAAAATTCACCCATTTCCATCAAAAATCAAAGCTAAAATGCAAATCAAAGCCCTACCCATTTTCTCTTATCTCTTTAAGCATGGATCTTGGTGCAAAGATTTCAATTTGGAGGTCTAGTTTCATGTTGATCTCAAGATGGTTTTAAGGTATAAATCCTAACCTATTGTTCAATTGTTGGGTTAAATTCCTTAATGTATCTTATTAGGTGCTTAAATGTGGTTTAATTGCAAGTTTGGAAATCTAAAGAGAAGGAGTTTGAATTGAAAAGTTAGGGTTTTAAATTCAATAGGGTTGTTGTCACTTGTTTAAGGTTGCATGGTGTAGTTAGCATGTTAAGACATGTTAAACCTAATCTAGAAGATAATTTGTAAATTGTTGCATCTAAAATGGTCGAAATTGGTTAAAATTGCAAACTAGTTTTTGTAAATATTGTGTTAAATTGAGAATTAAAATATGGTTAGGGTTTTTATCATATTATTAACTTTATTCAGTGTAGTTTAACACTTTAGTTCATGGAAATCCAACCTAAATTGTAGTTTGTGCATTTTTGCTATGAAATTGTAAAAAGGGTATTTTGTAAACTAGAATATTAGGGTTTTTGGAATTTATTGAGATTAAATTCCGGAAATTTTTTTCTATGACTTATTTAAGATATTTAATAAGTATATTGGCCGCTACATTCATTTAAAGATCATGTTTTGTACAAACGGCGAATTGTGCTTGCTAGATTTTCGGAAAAACGACCTTTTAAGTGAAATTGGGGTTTTGGGGAATTTTAAGCTTTTTTATATTAAAATTAGTGTTCGTGAATGTGCAAATGAGTGTATTTGGGTTTTTCTCGATGGTTTGGCGTTTGTACGCCGACGTCGAGGGTTTTTGGGTTGATTTGTGAAAGCAACCACAGGTTTTGACCTATGTGGGATTCGTGCGTCGTTTTGATCATGAGTCGGATTTTAATGAGATATGGTGCGTTATAATATGTAGGTACCCCCATGTGGACTTCGAGACGACAAGCAAGCGCGTGGCGACGTCGGCACCGGCTAGCGAGGACCAGGTGAGTAGATTTATATCTACGGGGAGAAGTCGGGTGGATGGCGTATAGCACCCCCGCAGTCCGTGGTGGTGTATACGGATGCGTATACACACCAACAATTTTTATATGTTATTTGGGATTAATAACGATGCTTAGGATGGATATTGGTGTGTTGGATTACTTTAGTGTTGCGAACCCTAGGGTAGTGTTACACACACATACACACATACATACTTGCATACATTCCTATTGATATGTGCTCATGGGCTTCTTTATAGTTATGTGTTCACATGGGTATGGGACTATGTGTTCACATACGGATCGAGGATGATACTTGGGGTTGAGCTGAGTCGATGAGATTGGATCGAGGCCGTGAGATCGGTGATATAGCAGGGTTCGTATCTTAGATACGACATGACGTTGTAGCGGGTCCTTGACGTAGTGTTTCACATACGTCCATGCTTACGTAGGCGGTATCAGTATGGTACTAGACGTAGATCAGTACCCCGATCATGATATTTGATAAAGAGGATACCAGGTGAATAGTATGATGAATGTGATATTGACCCGTACCCAGATTGGGATGCCGTACGACGGATTTACGTACGAGCTATATTGAAGATTGATCCGCACTCTTGACTTGGGATGCCTGATTATAGATATGGTATCGGATATGATATTATTGAGGCGGATCACCAACTATACATATACAGGTATGTATATGTATCGACTCAGATGATAGGTGGTTTCCTTACCTGTAGTTCAGCTTGTTAGTTCAGCCGTATAGTTTAGTGTAGTTGTTAGATTAGATTAGACTTCTTACCTATTTCAAAAACTAACGAATCGTGGGCATTTTTAAAGACAGCTCAAGGGAATCTACGGATATTTCAAAAACGACGTATCTTTTCATAAAAACACCGTAGCCCCTATTTTCAAAACCCCATGATTCGTGTTATTTCAAAAGGCACCATTCGTAGGACTTATATTAGATTATTGCAGATTAGTTATCGTTGTGTCTAGTATTCAGCTCCCGCACATTATTGCTGTTCGCTCTGCCTCGCATATTTATTTTTTTTTGCTGTATATTCCATTATTGATATCATGCTGTTAGGACACCAGCACTATTACCGATGATGCGTATGTACCACGTACACCTACTTGCCGGCTCACACACATCTTCATCGGTAATTGCCATGTCACGTACACTTTAGAGAATATAATTGCTTGACTTAGATTGTTAGCTGGTAGTTTTGACACGATATTAGTGTACTTCCCTTATATGCCATATTAGACATTGTAGTTATTACCTACCACTTCATGCATACTGTTATTCAGTTGTTCATGCCTAGTTCATTATCATTGACATATGCACTTGTGATGATTTCTTGAGATTTATGATATTTCTGGATTTCGGGGAAAGCCGCAAAATTTACAACTTATGATCTTTTAAAATATAAAATGTTGCGGTTTTCTAGTGATGTAAAGTGTCGTCCACCATGAGTTTGCTGTGGTTTTGGAGATCCGTGTCGAGAAGTGGAGGAACCGTCACGGGTACATGGTGGGCCCGGTATGGTACCCCGGGGCAAGAGGAATGTGGTGTTGACGTTGAGCCTGGCTGGGGAGCACTACCTACCGGTGATATTACCCGACGCGTCGGATATCCGGAGGATACCGTCGTGGTCTTGAGATGGATGGTAGGGGCCGGTCCGGACTGACGGCGCCCTAGATATTGAGCTTGAGACATTGATATTTCGAGACAGTGAGATTTATGTTTTGTGTCGATGCTAGACACTGTTGATACTGATTTCATTATGATACCTCAGTTTAAAAATACGAAGGAAATCTCACTAATTTATGAAAACAGTTTCTTCATTTACATGTATTCTGTTTCATGCATTCATACCTCACTCATATGATATATTGCTACCTGAGGCACTGACACGGGCACATGAAATTATACTCGGGTTAGATATTACCCTAGTCATTGTTATAGGCTGCCTGTTATACTTATATTTGAGGATATATTATGATCATTGACCTAGGTTGCGTTATTTATGTGATTTCTGTGCGTAGATGTTTTTCTATTCACGAGTTGGCAACTCACCCCCGTTGTGCCCCAGTTTCTTGCAGGTTTGCCGTACAGGTTTCATTACGGCTTTGCTGGCACTATTTCCATTCCGGGTGGCTTGCTAGTAGGTGGGTTATTTGTATCTCACCCATCCTTATATCTTGTATATCATTATTCTGTTGTATCTAGAAGTTCCATCAACCAAACATGTATTTATTGAGAAAGAGACCAGTGTTGTTTATTCTTTCGACCTTAGAGTCGCTCGTTATATTTCTGGTGGTTTTGAGTTCCCTTTTGAGTTTTTGATCCTCGCCGTTGGCGTTGTATATTTATTGCTTGTGTGGTTGTGACCGTCGATTGACGAAGAGCTAGCTCCCGCTTGGGGATGCCTTTTTCTTGATTTCGTATACTATTCATGTTGTATCCCGTTGGGGGACAGTATTTACAAAGGAGACTCTGCCGAAATTTTCAGTAAATTTTTGATGTTTTAAAAACCGTATAATTCGGCTTATGCTATTGAAATTACTTGCTTTAAGTTGATTTTTCCTGCACTCTACTACTTTTCTTGGTTTGGATTTCTGGGTTTTCGGTTTACTTAGATTACGTACGCCTCGAGACGTTCGTAGTTTAAGTGCCGGTCATGTTCCGTACTTTCGGGTCGTGACAAAGTTGGTATCAGAGCGTTAGGTTTTAACCTTCGGAGCGTAGGATGACTCTTGGTTGATGGAATAGGTGACTAAAGTAGAGTGACGTACCGTTGGTATGTTCCGCGGCATATTTACGACACGCCACTCCACTTATGAAGCCTTAGGATGTACATTTTCTTGCTCAGTATTATATTCCTTCCTGATCTAGCCCCATCGGTACCAGTTTAGTTTTGCTGCTACGGTTACCGGCAGGGAGAGCTACGGCTAGAGTTGCGGTCAGCACATGCTCGTCACGAACGAGGACTGACCAAGGCGAAATTCCGGCGACACACGATTGCAGAGATGTGTCTTTTTACTGTGTTTCCGCGCCGCGAGCGTTTGGCGGATCGCCTTTATGAGGTTACTCGGATGTGCTGATCGACATTAGAGGATTGAGCTAATGATAGAGGCCAGCCAGATTTTGATGACCGCTGGTGTGTTGCTTACTCCTGATGATTGAGGCACTGTTCGGCGTGCAGACGAGCGAGCCAGTTATTGCTGCGAACGACGAGGTATTGCCCCAGATGCTGGAGTTAGTGCAGAACGAGTTGTACTAAGAGATGATAGAAGGTCGCTAGTCATCGTGGATGAATGACTAGGACATGTGGATCGTTCGCCTAACCCGATGCGAGGTCATCAGATAGATGGATTCCAGCTAGAGACGACTTCACGCGGAGGCGTTGGGAGTCGACAGAGACGATCGAATGTCAGAAACCTATTTATCCAAGTTTAAAGTAGTCGGAAAGACATGCAGGCAATTATATGGTCCCTCTAGAAGAATGAAACCCTAACTCGACTTAATGACCGTGTGAAAGCCTTTGAACCTTCGGGTTTGCGGCAGTTCTACGGCGCCATTAGTGAGGCTTGGGTTTGCCCTTCTACGGCTGGACCACCGATGCTGTGGTATGTATTCGATACTATTAAACTGTGCCCAAGAGGTTGAGCTCTTAGGGGATTATGAGGTTTTGACGAATCGATCGAATGGTTCGACTTCAATCGGATGCTAGGTGGTGAGACGCATTCTTGGGAGACTCCAGATACGAGGATAGTCGTTGGAGCTCAGTCCATGCAGCCGCGACGAGACGAGTCCAAAGCAGACGACATTAGAGAAAAGTGGAGTAAGAGGTTCGCACCAGATCTAGATGAGATGATGTTCCACTCCGCCGACATCAGAGAGGCGATGCGCATGCCGAGGCATGGTACTTGGACTTACCTTCCAGAAGGAGTCGCGATGAGTATGCAGTCGTTCCAGAGCAAGATGCAGATATAGGAAAGGACAACGACTTCCGGGCAGTTGGCAGAGACGAGACATGGGAGAGACCGTGAGCAGGATTCCTTCCAGGACACTGCTGCAATGATACTTGCACCCAGGATCAGAGGTGTCATGTACATTCAAAGAGCCAGAGGCCGACGCCAGTGATATGCTGTCTTATGAGTGGTCGCGATGATTGACCAAGAGATGACCAGAGGAGTGCCAGAACGGAATTGTCCCCGTTAGCACACCCGACAGGGCCGATGAGCCGATGGACCGAAAGATTGGTAATTCACAGTGAAGACCTTGACCCAGGAGTGGTCATGGTTACGCACACCAGCAGGACAGAGTTCATGATCATCGACGAGACGTCCCACTAGTGACCGCAACAGTTGGCCGAGATTCTTAGAGGATGCGCTGGAGCAGTACTATTCCGCCATTATTGATTCCGATGTTTTGGGTGATTTATTCGTATGATTTGATTTTGATGATTGAGGATTTACGATCTTTGCACAGTGTTGCACTTGATATCGTTTTCGTTCTTTAGTTTCACATGTTTGTGATTTTACGGTTTTAAACAGTTGAGTTGGTTTTGTGCGTATGCATGCACACGATTTCGTTCCTGCACTCGGTATAGTTATATATGCTTGCAGTGCAGTGATACGCCTTTTGTGCACTTAGATGCACTGGACTTCGATTTTGATTGAGATACTCGATATTTGTTTTGTGCACCTTGTGCACCTGATTGATTTTGCGCACGTTCGGCGCTTGATATTGGATTTCATGATTTCGTGCACGATGGATGCACCTGATTTAGATTTTCGCGCATGTTGAGCGCATGTCTTGAGATGCGATTTTGGTGCACACCAGATGCACTAAATCGAGATTTTTCGTGCATGTCAGATGCACCTGATTTTGCTGTCAGGCACACATGTTGCCTACGACAGATGTTTCGTGCACACCCGATGCACTTAGATGTTGTTTCTGTGCGCATGTATGGCACATTCATGGATTTTGATTTCCGTGCGCACCAGACGCACGTAGTATTCATGTGCATATTTTGGGATTGATTTCTTATAGAGTAGTACGTTTTTATGATATTGCTATGTGTTTTCGTACTGAGCAGGTCTAGTCAGAGAACAGTACCTGAATATATTTGGCATGCATTGATAGTTATTGAAGGGATTTCCAAAAAGCGAGCTATAGCCTCAGTATTTACCTGCGTGTCTGATATGACACGAAATGTTTAAAACAAGGAGACCCTTCTAAATTGTTTCCAAAACGGCGGAACGTACATTTCAAATAAAGGTATATATGTATATAGTTATTTCCTTATGATAGACGTCCGCCACTGTGCAGTGTTATACGCGTGCACAGCGACTTAAAGAAATTTGGCATGCATTTCCTTCAGATACTTACATATATAGATTCGATATTTACATGTATAGTTTCGAGTTATATCATATTGGTTTTGATTTGGATTTGGCATTGATGTCTTCTCCATGACTCCGATGATTGCGGGATGCTTGACGGAGTTTTGATTTGAGTTATATACTCATTTTTCAAGCGCATGCGCTGCGCTACGATTTGTTTTATGTATTTACAATTTCGGAGCCCCGACGACTTGATGATTTTTCTTAGATGTTTTAGTAATTGGGGGAGTTTGAATTTAAATTCGGGGACCGAATTTCTTTAAGGGGGGAAGATTGTAGCGTTTTGAAAATCGTTTCGGTGAAATTTCAGAAAATCGGTAAAATGAGGGGGTTTCTGTAAAAAGTCAAAATACAAATATCTTATTATTAAAATTAAATATACATATTCTAGCTATGTAATTGCTATTATTTGGTGTTTATTGAGCCGCTGGTGAAATTTCAAATTTTCTGAAAAAAATATTATTTTATTATTATTTTAAGCCGTCACTAATACATTTAATTAGGGAAAATTACGAATTGGAATGAGTTGAAAAAAATTTTGTGCATCATAAAACATTAAATAAAAATTTATCATGTGGTTTTTGGAATGAAATCATTTGCCAAAACGGTTTAGAAATTATTGAAGAAAAAAGGCTTTTTTTTTAGCGTAAATGGATGTTAGGGGTATTGTATTTATCATTTTTCATCACCCCACACCCGTGCCCACACCCACACACCCCCACTTACCCCTCCCCTTAGCCAAATTCAGCAGCCCTCACTTTTTCCCCACTTGGTTTGCAAAGGAAAAAGAAATAAAAGAAAAGATTAGAAAATAGATAAAGTAGTTAGACTTTGACCTTACCTTGACCTTGACTTTCCTCCCTTGCATTTTCCTCACCTCCCTCTCTCTCCCCTCACCCATTTCTGGCCGAAAATTCTCAGCCCAAAACAGCAGCCCCTCCCTCCCTCTTCTCCTCTCATTTTCCATCAAAAAATTCACCCATTTCCATCAAAAATCAAAGCTAAAATGCAAATCAAAGCCCTACCCATTTTCTCTTATCTCTTTAAGCATGGATCTTGGTGCAAAGATTTCAATTTGGAGGTCTAGTTTCATGTTGATCTCAAGATGGTTTTAAGGTATAAATCCTAACCTATTGTTCAATTGTTGGGTTAAATTCCTTAATGTATCTTATTAGGTGCTTAAATGTGGTTTAATTGCAAGTTTGGAAATCTAAAGAGAAGGAGTTTGAATTGAAAAGTTAGGGTTTTAAATTCAATAGGGTTGTTGTCACTTGTTTAAGGTTGCATGATGTAGTTAGCATGTTAAGACATGTTAAACCTAATCTAGAAGATAATTTGTAAATTGTTGCATCTAAAATGGTCGAAATTGGTTAAAATTGCAAACTAGTTTTTGTAAATATTGTGTTAAATTGAGAATTAAAATATGGTTAGGGTTTTTATCATATTATTAACTTTATTAAGTGTAGTTTAACACTTTAGTTCATGGAAATCCAACCTAAATTGTAGTTTGTGCATTTTTGCTATGAAATTGTAAAAAGGGTATTTTGTAAACTAGAATATTAGGGTTTTTGGAATTTAATGAGATTAAATTCCGGAAAAAAATTTCTATGACTTATTTAAGATATTTAATAAGTATATTGGCCGCTACATTCATTTAAACATCATGTTTTGTACAAACGGCGAATTGTGCTTGCTAGATTTTCGGAAAAACGACCTTTTAAGTGAAATTGGGGTTTTTGGGAATTTTAAGCTATTTTATATTAAAATTAGTGTTCGTGAATGTGCAAATGAGTGTATTTGGGTTTTTCTCGATGGTTTGGCGTTTGTACGCCGACGTCGAGGGTTTTTGGGTTGATTTGTGAAAGCAACCATAGGTTTTGACCTATGTGGGATTCGTGCGTCGTTTTGATCATGAGTCGGATTTTAATGAGATATGGTGCGTTATAATATGTAGGTACCCCCATGTGGACTTCGAGACGACAAGCAAGCGCGTGGCGACGTCGGCACCGGCTAGCGAAGACCAGGTGAGTAGATTTATATCTACGGGGAGAAGTCGGGTGGATGGCGTATAGCACCCCCGCAGTCCGTGGTGGTGTATACGGATGCGTATACACACCAACAATTTTTATATGTTATTTGGGATTAATAACGATGCTTAGGATGGATATTGGTGTGTTGGATTACTTTAGTGTTGCGAACCCTAGGGTAGTGTTACACACACATACACACATACATACTTGCATACATTCCTATTGATATGTGCTCATGGGCTTCTTTATAGTTATGTGTTCACATGGGTATGGGACTATGTGTTCACATACGGATTGAGGATGATACTTGGGGTTGAGCTGAGTCGATAAGATTGGATCGAGGCCGTGAGATCGGTGATATAGCAGGGTTCGTATCTTAGATACGACATGACGTTGTAGCGGGTCCTTGACGTAGTGTTTCACACACGTCCATGCTTACGTAGGCGGTATCAGTATGGTACTAGACGTAGATCAGTACCCCGATCATGATATTTGATAAAGAGGATACCAGGTGAATAGTATGATGAATGTGATATTGACCCGTACCCAGATTGGGATGCCGTACGACGGATTTACGTACGAGCTATATTGATGATTGATCCGCACTCTTGACTTGGGATGCCTGATTATAGATATGGTATCGGATATGATATTATTGAGGCGGATCACCGACTATACATATACAGGTATGTATATGTATCGACTCAGATGATAGGCGGTTTTCTTACCTGTAGTTCAGCTTGTTAGTTCAGCCGTATAGTTTAGTGTAGTTGTTAGATTAGATTAGACTTCTTACCTATTTCAAAAACTAACGAATCGTGGGCATTTTTAAAGACAGCTCAAGGGAATCTACGGATATTTCAAAAACGACGTATCTTTTCATAAAAACACCGTAGCCCCTATTTTCAAAACCCCATGATTCGTGTTATTTCAAAAGGCACCATTCGTAGGACTTATATTAGATTATTGCAGATTAGTTATCGTTGTGTCTAGTATTCAGCTCCCGCACATTATTGCTGTTCGCTCTGCCTCGCATATTTATTTTTTTTGCTGCATATTCCATTATTGATATCATGCTGTTAGGACACCAGCACTATTACCGATGATGCGTATGTACCACGTACACCTACTTGCCGGCTCACACACATCTTCATCGGTAATTGCCATGTCACGTACACTTTAGAGAATATAATTGCTTGACTTAGATTGTTAGCTGGTAGTTTTGACACGATATTAGTGTACTTCCCTTATATGCCATATTAGACATTGTAGTTATTACCTACCACTTCATGCATACTGTTATTCAGTTGTTCATGCCTAGTTCATTATCATTGACATATGCACTTGTGATGATTTCTTGAGATTTATGATATTTCTGGATTTCGGGGAAAGCCGCAAAATTTACAACTTATGATCTTTTAAAATATAAAATGTTGCGGTTTTCTAGTGATGTAAAGTGTCGTCCACCATGAGTTTGATGTGGTTTTAGAGATCCGTGTCGAGGAGTGGAGGAACCGTCACGGGTACATGGTGGGCCCGGTATGGTACCCCGGGGCAAGAGGAATGTGGTGTTGACGTTGAGCCTGGCTGGGGAGCACTACCTACCGGTGATATTACCCGACGCGTCGGATATCCGGAGGATACCGTCGTGGTCTTGAGATGGATGGTAGGGGCCGGTCCGGACTGACGGCGTCCTAGATATTGAGCTTGAGACATTGATATTTCGAGACAGTGAGATTTATGTTTTGTGTCGATGCTAGACACTGTTGATACTGATTTCATTATGATACCTCAGTTTAAAAATACGAAGGAAATCTCACTAATTTATGAAAACAGTTTCTTCATTTACATGTATTCTGTTTCATGCATTCATACCTCACTCATATGATATATTGCTACCTGAGGCACTGACACGGGCACATGAAATTATACTCGGGTTAGATATTACCCTAGTCATTGTTATAGGCTGCCTGTTATACTTATATTTGAGGATATATTATGATCATTGACCTAGGTTGCGTTATTTATGCGATTTCTGTGCGTAGATGTTTTTCTATTCACGAGTTGGCAACTCACCCCCGTTGTGCCCCAGTTTCTTGCAGGTTTGCCGTACAGGTTTCATTACGGCTTTGCTGGCACTATTTCCATTCCGGGTGGCTTGCTAGTAGGTGGGTTATTTGTATCTCACCCATCCTTATATCTTGTATATCATTATTCTGTTGTATCTAGAAGTTCCATCAACCAAACATGTATTTATTGAGAAAGAGACCAGTGTTGTTTATTCTTTCGACCTTAGAGTCGCTCGTTATATTTCTGGTGGTTTTGAGTTCCCTTTTGAGTTTTTGATCCTCGCCGTTGGCGTTGTATATTTATTGCTTGTGTGGTTGTGACCGTCGATTGACGAAGAGCTAGCTCCCGCTTGGGGATGCCTTTTTCTTGATTTCGTATACTATTCATGTTGTATCCCGTTGGGGGCCAGTATTTACAAAGGAGACTCTGCCGAAATTTTCAGTAAATTTTTGATGTTTTAAAAACCGCATAATTCGGCTTATGCTATTGAAATTACTTGCTTTAAGTTGGTTTTTCCTGCACTCTACTACTTTTCTTGGTTTGGATTTCTGGGTTTTCGGTTTACTTAGATTACGTACGCCTCGAGACGTTCGTAGTTTAAGTGCCGGTCATGTTCCGTACTTTCGGGTCGTGACAGTTACGTACAGCTAGTGCCGCTTACGGTCTGTGGTTAAACCCACTGCCAGCGTAGTAGTCGAGTCTTTAGAGTCCCACACAGAGATTTCCCAAACCCAAGCGAAAAGATATAGAGGTCGTATGGTTTTACGACAAAGGTTCGGACGCGTACGTGTTTAAACGCACGTACGACATTCGGACAGTTTTTACTAGCCGGCATTGGTTTAAGCCAGACTCTAGTATCAGGTTATTGGATTTATACAGTCTAAAGTTTTTCCGTGTTTTCACGAATGAGAGGGGCGTTCTCGTAATTTTCCGAGAAGCTTCTAGAAGGATGTGACATGGAGGGAGAGGTGGCATTTTCATTTAATGATTTAGTGACTCATTGTGAGTGATTCATCATGTCATTAATGCATTATTAAATGCTTAATGACACACATAATGAATCACCCACTTGCATTAATGAAACATGAAGAATAATCTCATATTATTCATTTCTTTTTATTCATTATGTTTCATATATCAAGTGAGAAGCTATTTCATTATTATTATTATTATTATCATTATCATCTTCTCACTCTCTCTCTTCAAGTTCTCTCTCCTTCACCAAACCCTAATCCTACCCTCATAAGTTGAGAACAAGGATTAGGAAAGACTAATTACTCCATAACCTATCTCTACATCACCTTAGCTACTCTATTTAGCAACTAGAGAAACTAAGTAACCTCAAGTTTAGAGGTTATAGCTTGGATTAGGTTCTCGGGTGGATCGTCTATCACGGAAGAAAGCCGAAGAGGACGTAGAGATCCAAAGAGGCCGTAGATAACATTAAGATGAAGGACTAGAACCGTTTGGTATAATCTCTTAACATAGTAGTTTAGAACTCTATAGCTTTTGTTAAAACTTGTTTAGCTAACGATTCATACGGTTGTTCGATGTTTAACAATAGAACAAGATTGTTATTCATATTTCCGCCCCCCATAAGTATTGGGGTGTTGAACATCGACTTACAATTATTACCTGGGATTGACGAGTGGACACATTTTGGTTTTACATAACTGTTTTTGTGTACCCAGCTTAACGTGTAATATCATATCTGTTTCCTTGTTATCAAATAAAGGTTATGATTTCCCGTTTGGAAGTGGTGTTGTTAACATCCACCTTAATCATGGTTTGATTGGGTCCGGTACACTGGATAACGGTATATATGTGTTAAACCAACTCCAAATTTTCAATGTCCAGAACACACTAAAAAGAAAGTCTCCAGATTTAAATAAAGCTTTCTTATGACATTATAGACTGGGTCATATCAATGAGAAAAGATTGACTAAGTTGCATAGAGAAGGATATTTGGACTCGTTCGAATATCAAACTTATGACACTTGTCAATCTTGTCTCAAAGGAAAGATGACAAAGACTCCATTTACTGGACATGGAGTAAGAGCGAGCGAGCTCTTAGGACTCATACACAGCGATGTATGTGGTCCAATGTCTACACATGCAAGAGGTAGTTTTTCCTATTTCATTACTTTCACGGATGATTACTCAAGGTACGGATTCATTTATCTGATGAAACATAAATCCGAGGCTTTTGAGAAATTCTAAGAGTATAGGAATGAAGTAGAAAACCAAACCGGCAAAAGTATCAAGACACTAAGATCTAATCGAGGTAGTGAATACTTGAGTGCCGAGTTCCTAGGTTACCTAAAAGAGAAAGGAATTCTCTCCCAGCTCACTCCTCCATACACTCCACAGCATAACGGTGTATCGGAGAGACGAATCGAACCCTATTGGATATGGTACGATCCATGATGAGTAATGCTGAGTTACCGCGATCTTTTTGGGGTTATGCGCTAGAATCAGCGGCATATCTTTTGAATATGGTACCTACCAAGACCGTGCCTACCACTCCATATCAAATGTGGAGTGGGAAGAAACCCCATCTACAGTATATTAAGATTTGGGGATGTCCAGCTTTTGTTAAAAAGCAGCATGTGGACAAGCTCGAGGCACGATCAGTAAAGTGTAAGTTTGTGGGATATCCAAAAAACTCCAGGGGATATCTATTCTATTACGCAGAGGAACAAAAGCTATTTGTTTCTCGTAATGCCTATTTTCTAGAACATCAGTTTTTAGAAAAGGAATCAAGTGGGAGCGAAATAGAACTGGAAGAAATTCCAGAACCACAAACTAATACTGAAAGTTTGGTAGAACCAGTAGTTCAAGAAGAACAGGACATTACCGCACCGCTCCGCAGGAGTAGTAAGCCGTCTCATCCGCCTGAGAGATACTACGGTTTTCTCGTAGATGGGGATAGAGAGGATTGCATCATAGATGATGATGAACCTACTGGCTTCCAGCAGGCCATCCAGAGCAGCGACTCGGTACGATGGCTAGATGCAATGCGGACCGAAATGGAGTCCATGTACACCAACAAAGTATGGACTTTGGACTTTGCTCCAGATGGGGTAAAACCCATAGGATGCAAATGGATCTTCAAGAAAAAGATTGGTGTAGATGGACAGGTGGAAACCTATAAGGCTAGACTTGTTGCAAAGGGTTTTCGTCAAAGACCTGGTTTGGACTATGACGAAACTTTTTCTCCAGTGGCTATGCTCAAATCCATTCGGGTCCTTCTTGCTATTGCTGCCTTCCATGATTATGAAATCTGGCAGATGGACGTAAAGACGGCTTTTCTGAATGGTAATTTAGAAGAGTGCGTCTATATGGATCAGCCAGAGAGTTTCAATCAGAGTAGGAGCAGCGGGAAAGTATGCAAGTTGCTTAAGTCCATTTATGGACTAAAGCAGGCATCGCGGAGTTGGAACATCTGTTTTGATGAAACAGTCAAAGAATATGACTTTATCAAAAATCCAGATGAACCGTGCATATATAGTAAAGTTGTAGCTAGAACTGTCGTATTCCTCGTCTTGTACGTGGATGACATTCTATTGATAGGAAATGACATTCCTATGCTACAATCTGTCAAAGGATTCTTGTCACACAGGTTCTCCATGAAAGACCTGGGTGATGCCTCTTACATTCTGGGGATCCGGATCTATCGTGATAGATCCAAGAGGATGTTGGGACTTTCGCAGTCCAGGTATATCGACACTGTACTGAAAAGATTCAGTATGGAAGATTCTAAGCGCGGTAATCTACCGGCTTGTCACGGAATTACCCTATCCAAAGAGATGTCTCCCAAGACTGATTTGGAAAGGGAACGCATGTCTATTATACCCTACGCTTCTGCGGTAGGCTTTATAATGTATGCGATGTTGTGCACCAGACCAGATGTAGCTTATGCACTGAGCGTGGTAAGCCGGTATCAGTCAGACCCAGGGGAGAAGCACTGGATAGCAGTAAAGAACATTCTCAAGTACCTGAGGAGGACTAAGGAGATGTTCTTAGTTTACGGCGGAAAAGACCTCAGGATGGAGGCCTATGCTGATTCCGGCTTCCAGAGTGAAGGACAATTCCAAGTCCATGTCAGGTTATGTCTTTACCCTCAATGGAGGGGCGGTGTGCTGGAAGAGCTCCAAGCAGGACACCGTTGCTGACTCGACGATGGAAGCGGAGTATATAACTGCTTGCGATGCCGCAAAAGAAGCAGTCTGGATGAAGAAGTTCCTAACAGAACTTCAGGTGGTTCCTACCATTGTTGATCCAATACCTCTGTATTGCGACAACAACGGAGCTATAGCTTTAGCGAAGGAACCAAGGTCCCATCAGAAGTCCAGACACATCTTAAGGCGGTATCACCTGATCAGGGAGATCATTGATCGTCGGGAGATCGAGGTTCGGAGATTTGCTAATGAAGAGAACATTGTTAATCCATTCACAAAAGCCCTACCTCAGATTCAGTTCGAGAGGCTACTCGAGATCATCGGTCTTCGATATGCCAGTACATGGCCCTGGTGCAAGTGGGAGATTGTTAGTGTATATGCCCTAGGGGCCATTATTGTATCATACTAGTTTGTATATTACTTAATGGAAGCTTGCGATATTCACATGTATATAACAGTCTTGCTAAACATGGTAGTATGCTACTTGGTTTTTCTATCTTAATATGTGAGTATACGTATTGATATAGCTCTTAGGATCTTGCTTGACTACCAGCGTTGTGATGGCAGTCACACTAGTGGGGGCTGGGTAGTCTACAAGCACATCCTTATTCAGGTCCCTAGTCGTAGGATTATCGAGACAGGGCATCGATACTCCGGAGTAGACTAGTGTGTACGCTTCAAAGATATAGAGGTCGTATGGTTTTACGACAAAGGTTCGAACACGTACGTGTTTAAACGCACGTACGACATTCGGACAGTTTTTACTAGCCGGCTTTGGTTTAAGCCAGACTCTAGTATCAGGTTATTGGATTTATACAGTCTAAAGTTTTTCCGTGTTTTCACGGATGAGAGGGGCGTTCTCGTAATTTTCCGAGAAGTTTCTAGAAGGATGTGACATGGAGGGAGAGGTGGCATTTTCATTTAATGATTTAGTGGCTCATTGTGAGTGATTCATCATGTCATTAATGCATTATTAAATGCTTAATGACTCACATAATGAATCACCCACTTGCATTAATGAAACATGAAGAATAATCTCATATTATTCATTTCTTTTTATTCATTATGTTTCATATATCAAGTGAGAAGCTATTTCATTATTATTATTATTATCATTATCATCTTCTCACTCTCTCTCTCTTCAAGTTCTCTCTCCTTCACCAAACCCTAATCCTACCCTCATGAGTTGAGAACAAGGATTAGGAAAGACTAATTACTCCATAACCTATCTCTACATCACCTTAGCTACTCTATTTAGCAACTAGAGAAACTAAGTAACCTCAAGTTTAGAGGTTATAGCTTGGATTAGGGTTCTCGGGTGGATCGTCTATCACGGAAGAAAGCCGAAGAGGACGTGGGGATCCAAAGAGGCCGTAGATAACATTAAGACGAAGGACTAGAACCGTTTGGTATAATCTCTTAACATAGTAGTTTAGAACTCTATAGCTTTTGTTAAAACTTGTTTAGCTAACGATTCATACGGTTGTTCGATGTTTAACAATAGAACAAGATTGTTATTCATATTTCCGCCTCCCCATAAGTATTGGGGTGTTGAACATCGACTTACAGTGGTATCAGAGCCTAGCTAAACAGTATTTAACACACTTGCAAATTTGTATGAATTTCGAACGGAAAAACAAACCGGAAAAACCCCGATATCATGTACTTTCTGTCGAATTTTAAATGAGCTCCAAAAATTTTTCAGGGACCTTCAGAATGACCTAAATGAATGTATTAGAACACCCAAGAAAATTGGGCTCATGAATCGGCCATAGCGCCGCGGAACCGCGGCCGATCCCACCGATCCGCCGCAATTCCGCCGCGCTTTGGACGATTCATCATCCCAAGTTTCTTGTGTTGATTCTCTGTGATATTTGGTGTTTTCTGGTAATTTTTATTTTTGCTCAGGTTTCAGATTTACAGAGAAGTATTGGAGCAAAATTAAATGTGTTTAATCGATCGAAATTATACGGTATTTTCTTGTTTGATTAAATCTGTGAAATGTTTTATGTGTTCGTAAACCTCCCCTAACTGCTAGTATGTCGGTTGGCAGGGGGTTGCACATATCTGTGATGTTATATATAACTGTTTGTGTATATAAACTGTATTGGACTGTTGTGGTGTTTAGCCGGGTTAAGTGATGGGTTATTGTATTAATTCATTTGATGTAAATGTAATAAGTTGTAATATTATTTTGCGGGGCACATCCAGGTTGCGGTTGTAGCCACCGTTGTATTATTTCTTTTTACTGTTTTTGCTTCTAGGATAGACCCAAGGTGGGGTGCACAAACTACCGGGTATTTTGAAGTGTTGGGGCAGACCGCTTCACTTCTGGTACTTGGCGGGTAGTTTGCCGTACCCGTAGGGATCTGGGGTGGGAAAATGGCTATTCATCACAACTGTGTAATCCGTCTTTCATTGCAGGCTCAAAAGAAATGCGAATTGCTTGCAAATCCAATATTGTTTATCTGTGATCTGGAATGCCTATTATTGCGTCTGACGAATGTACAATATCTATATATGATAGCTATTTAGATGTCGCTTATGTTTTACACCCGCGCTAGCCCAGCCCCTGCTCTGCCGTTAGTTAAGTAACCTAACGGGTGATGACGGGACCCCGAGGCGAATGCGGATGGCATAAGAGGACGTTGTATTTTCGTTGTTATCTGTAATGATAGGTTAAAGATGGGACGCATTATTATTAATGCAAAGAAAATAAAACCTAAACTGAATCGTTGGAACAATTTCTAAAAACCACTCGGTTTTCTTGAAAAAGCAAATTTTAAATGCGGAGCTTAAACCACTCCTTTTAATAAAAGCTATCTTAGTTCCTTCGATCAAATCAAGTTCACTACGTTAACGGTTTTTTTGCCAAAAACCAGCCGTAACCCTCCATCGTTTCAGATAGACAGCACATCGTATTCATGCTATGCTTGTTGGCCTACGTCAAGGCTTAGTGTATGGTAGCAGTGTGTCTGCCTATTTGTTGCATAGATAGATGCATTAGTTTAATACAGACGTACACCTTGTTGGCCTACGTCAAGGGCTTGTACGATGTATTTAAATTGATCAGGACAACGACGGGTAGAACTTGACTTGCGTCTTATGACTTGTTGGCCTACGTCAAGGTCTATAAGAGCTTGGGGTAAAAATCACATCGGGAGTTTCAAACATAAAGGAAACTTGCAGATTTAGCTTACCTTCTGGAGTGTGGTGACTAGAGTGGCTTCCATCTAGGGCATCATACAATGATAGTTGGATCCCGATCCCACTGATGAGTAGGATTACTCTCGGGAATTTCTCTCACTTAACAATCAATGCTATAAACCAAGTAGGTGCCTAGAAAGGTGTTAGAGAGGCTACGCCTCCAGGGAAAAGAGGTTCTTTAATTAAGGAACTTCGCGAAAGCGTTGGAAAACCTCCCTCGAAGTACTAACACCAGCCTGGCTGAAAGGTTAAAGCAAGAATTGTAACGTGTGATTAAATCCTGACTAGTTCTTCTTTTAGGTTTTGAAGAAGGATTTGAGGAAACAGTGGGAGCCATCCTGTTTAGATAAATTAATAACCAATCTAAACTTTCAAGAGCATATACTGAGTGTTTCTTTTCTCTCTCTCTGGCAGCTACCATGACTGGACTTAAACTATTACTTCAAAAGAATATACTGACTGGGCAGAACTATAAAGATTGGCTAAGGAACGTCAATATTGCGCTGACTTATGACAAAGTTACATATGTTACCACCGCTGTTCCTCCCCTTATCCCAGGACCAGATTCCTCAGTTGCGGACAAGGAAGTTCGCAAAACCTGGGATCTAGACTGTGAGCGAGCTAAGTGTATCGTGCTGGCGTCCATGAATAATGAACTCCAGAAACAGCACGAGAGTATGGATATTGTATCCATATTCTTCCATTGCAAGGAATTGTATGGTGAACACTCCCGTATCGCGAGGTACGAAACCTCAAGGAAACTCTTCCAAATGAGGTTAGCTCCAGGATCGCCTGTTGGAGAGCACGTCCTCAAAATGATCACCCTCATTGAGGAACTCGCAAACCTGGGATGCGTGCTAGAGAATGATTTGTATATCGACTTGATTTTGCAGTCCCTTCCCCACACCTTCTCTCAGTTCGTGCTGAACTTCAACATGCACGAAATGGAAGCGGATCTTCCAAAGCTCCTCAATATGTTGAGGGTAGCAAAGACCTCCTTGAAAAAGGAGAAGACCCCCGTTCTATATGTTGGCCAATCATCTTCTTCTAAATCTAAAGCGAAAGCTAAAGGGAAGAAGAAGATGAAAGCCACCAAACCGAAGAGTGGGGTCAAGAAGGTGCAGGGAACGAACAAGGCAGGAAGGGTGAAGGCAGAAAAGAACGAGTGCTTCTATTGTCACAAGCAAGGGCACTGGAAGAAGGACTGTTTGGCCTTTAAAGCCAAGGACATAAAGCAAGCTGTTGCTTCTGCTTCAGGTGTGTTCGTAATCGAAAATTGTCTTTCAGTAAACTCTACTTCATGGGTACTTGATACCGGTTCTGGTTCTCACATCTGTAATTCTTTGCAGGATCTGAGAAATAGTAGAGTACTGGGGGCAGGTGATATGACTCTCCGGATGGGCAATGGAATGCATGTAGATGCAGTTGCAATAGGGGAATATCACCTAGGGTTGAATAGTGGACACATTTTGGTATTGTACAGCTGTTTTTGTATTCCCAGTATGTTGTGTAATATTATATCAGTATCTTTGTTGTCTAATAAAGGATATAATTTTGTGCTTGAAAGAAATGTCATGAACATTCTCCTAAATCAAGAACCGATTGGGTTTGGCACACTGGAAAACGGCATATACATACTTAATCAACCTCAAATTTTCAATATTCAAAACACGCGTAAAAGAAAGGCTCCATATTCGAATCAAGCCTTCCTATGGCATTATAGACTTGGTCATATAAATGAAACAAGGTTGACTAAGTTACATAAAGATGGATATCTAGATCCGTTTGAATATTCATCATATGCAACTTGTCAATCATGTATCAAAGGAAAAATGACCAAATCTCCGTTCACCGGACACGGAGAAAGAGCCACTGAACTCTTGGGACTAGTACACAGTGATGTATGTGGTCCGATGTCTATACATGCACGAAGTGGTCACTCCTACTTCATCACACTGATGACTTCTCTAGGTATGGACATGTGTTCTTAATGAAGCATAAATCCGAGGCTTTTGAGAAGTTTAAGGAGTATAAAAATGAAGTAGAGAAACAAACTGGTAAAAGCATCAAGACACTTCGATCTGATCGAGGTGGAGAATACTTAAGTACCAGTTTCCTTGAATACTTAAAAGAGAATGGAATTCTCTCTCAGCTTACTCCACCTTATACACCTCAGCATAATGGTGTATCAGAAAGGAGGAATCGCACGCTATTAGATATGGTGCGTTCAATGATAAGTAGTGCTGAGTTGCCACTTTCCTTCTGGGGATATGCTCTAGAATCAGCCGCATACCTATTGAATAGAGTTCCAACTAAGTATGTACCTACCACTCTATATGAAATGTGGTGTGGGAAGAGACCATATCTCAAGTATATCAAGATATGGGGGTGTCCGGTATATGTTAAGAAGCATAATCCGGACAAGCTCGAGGCACGATCGGTTTTGTGCAAGTTTGTAGGATACCCCAAGCATTCAAGGGGGTATCTGGTCTACCACACTGAAGAACAAAAGGTGTTTATCACTCGCCACATTGTCTTCTTAGAAAGCGAATTTCTTGCAAAAGAAATTAGTGGGAGCGCGGTAGAACTGGAAGAAATTCCAGAACCTCAAACTGCAACCGAGGACTTAGAAGAATCTCAGATTTCAATAGAACATGACGAACCAACGCCACTCCGCAAATCTAGTAGGCTTTCTCATCCTCCTGAAAGATGCTATGGTTTTCTTCTTGATGGGGATCGAGAGGATTGCATCATCGATGATGATGAGCCTACTAGTTTTCAGTAGGCTATCACGAGTAGCGACTCAGTGAAATGGCTGGATGCAATGAGATCCGAAATGGAATCCATGTACACCAATAAAGTATGGACTTTAGAAGTTGCTCCTCCTGGGGTAAAACCAGTTGGGTGCAAATGGATCTTCAAAAAGAAGATTGGTACATTTGGACAAGTGGAAACCTACAAAGCTAGACTAGTTGCAAAAGGTTTTCGTCAAAGACCAGGATTGGACTATGATGAAACCTTTTCACCAGTAGTTATGCTTAAATCCGTTCGGATCATGCTTGCCATTGCTGCCTTCTATGACTATGAAATCTGGCAAATGGATGTAAAAACAGCTTTTCTAAATGGACATCTAGAAGAGAGTGTTTACATGGATCAACCAGAAGGTTTCTTAGACAATGGGAGCAGCGGAAGAGTGTGCAAATTGCTTAAATCCATTTATAGGTTAAAGCAAGCATCGCAGAGTTGGAACATCTGCTTTGATGAAACAGTCAAGGAATTTGACTTTATCAAAAATGTAGATGAACCATGTATTTATACGAAGATTGTAGAAGGAGCAGTAGTCTTCCTCGTTTTGTACGTCGACAACATACTACTGATAGGGAATGATATCCCTATACTACAATCAGTAAAGCTCTTCTTGTCACAGAAATTCTCCATGAAAGACTTGGGAGATGCATCATACATTCTGGGCATTAAGATCTATCGTGATAGATCTAATAGAACATTGGGACTTTCACAGTCCAGGTATATAGATACTATACTAAAAAGATTTAATATGGAAGATTCCAAGCGCGGCAATATGCCCGCTTGTCACGGAATCACCCTCTCCAAAGAGATGTCTCCAAAGACTAATGAAGAGAGGGCTCGCATGGGCATTATACCCTACGCTTCGGCGGTAGGATCAATAATGTATGCGATGTTATGTACCAGACCGGATATAGCTTACGCACTTAGTGTGGTAAGCAGGTATCAGTCTGACCCAGGTGAGAAACATTGGAGAGCGGTGAAGAACATTCTCAAGTACCTGAGAAGGACTAAGGAGATGTTCTTGATTTACGGTAATGGGGACCTCCAGGTAGAGGCTTTTACCGACTCCGGCTTCCAAAGTGACAAGGATGATTCTAAATCCATTTCGGGTTTTGTGTTTACCCTCAATGGAGGGGCGGTATGTTGGAAGAGTTCCAAACAAGATACCGTCGCAGACTCAACTATGGAGGCTGAGTATATAGCTGCTAGTGAAGCCGCAAAAGAGGCTGTCTAGATGAGGAAGTTCATTTATGAACTTCAAGTGGTTCCGACCATTGCCAATCCAATACCTTTGTATTGCGATAACAATGGCGCTGTAGCTTTAGCGAAGGAACCAAGGTCCCATCAGAAATCCAGGCATATCTTAAGGCGGTTTCACCTGATCAGGGAGATCGTGGATCGTCGGGAGATCGAGATACGGAGAGTGGACACAAAAGACAACACGGCAGATCCATTCACCAAGGCCATTCCTCAAGTACAGTTCAAGAGGCTATTTGAGATGTTGGGCATGCGGTACGCAAGCAACTGGATCTGGTAGAGACAGTGGGTACTCATTGCGCCAATTATAGGCCTTAGTGCAAGTGGAAGATTGTTGGATATATATGCCCTAGAGGCCTACATTGTATAGGATGCTTGGGATATGTATGTATATAACAGTCTTGCTTGATATGATAGTACGCTATTTGGTTTGACTTTGTCTTAACGTATGATATATTTTACTTGGTACTTATATATATATGTTGATAAAGCCCATAGGGTGTTTTGTCTGACTACCGGCATTGTGATGGCAGTCATACTAGTGGGAGCTGGATAGTCAATAGGCACACCCTTAGATGTCTCTGGTCGCAGGAGTATCGAGATTGGGCATCGATACTCCGGAGTAGACTAGTGTATACATATCTAGACCCTGACGAGGGGCAATGGATTGGTCCCGCAACCATTGGTGGTGTTCACCTAAGATTGTATACAGATGCTCACTGGGTGTGAGTACACCGGACAGGACTCACCGAGAACTGACTGGATGGTATTATACCTAACGTCAGATAGCAGTTCTCAGGTGACATGTGTGCAGATAGTCCGTTGACTTAAGGTCATCATTTGTCTCGTGTGAGTTCCCACTGTGCTTTAATTATTACCCTACCACGGCTCAAAGGAGTCGTGCAAACAGGTTTTAGTTGGGCACAGTCCCGAGCCACGTGGAGGCAGTGAGCGACTGTTAGGGATTCGTCTCTCCCGGTATAGGGAGTTGATATCGCACTGTGGTCGGTTGGTCATTACCATAAGTCCCTGGCCAGGGCTGATTGAGAATTACTGATGGACTAATCAGTAGATTCTCGGGTGGTCTTGAGTCATACCGACACGACTTGTACGGTTATTAGGGGTCTGACGTCCACCACCTCCCTAGACCATACATGCGATACTCTTAGACAAACAGACCGGACTGCATGGATATTGTCACAGACAGGCTCAGTAGGATTTCAGATGGGTTACCTCATCAGCTTTCTTATCGACAACTACCTGGGGACCGTTACGTACAGCTAGTGCCGCTTGCGGTCTGTGGTTAAACCCACTGCCAGCGTAGTAGTCGAGTCTTTAGAGTCCCACACAGAGATTTCCCAAACCCAGGCGAAAAGATATAGAGGTCGTATGGTTTTACGACAAAGGTTCGGACGCGTACGTGTTTAAACGCACGTACGACATTCGGACAGTTTTTACTAGCCGGCTTTGGTTTAAGCCAGACTCTAGTATCAGGTTATTGGATTTATACAGTCTAAAGTTTTTCCGTGTTTTCACGGATGAGAGGGCGTTCTCGTAATTTTCCGAGAAGCTTCTAGAAAGATGTGACATGGAGGGAGAGGTGGCATTTTCATTTAATGATTTAGTGACTCATTGTGAGTGATTCATCATGTCATTAATGCATTATTAAATGCTTAATGACTCACATAATGAATCACCCACTTGCATTAATGAAACATGAAGAATAATCTCATATTATTCATTTCTTTTTATTCATTATGTTTCATATATCAAGTGAGAAGCTATTTCATTATTATTATTATTATCATTATCATCTTCTCACTCTCTCTCTTCAAGTTCTCTCTCCTTCACCAAACCCTAATCCTACCCTCATGAGTTGAGAACAAGGATTAGGAAAGACTAATTACGCCATAACCTATCTCTACATCACCTTAGCTACTCTATTTAGCAACTAGAGAAACTAAGTAACCTCAAGTTTAGAGGTTATAGCTTGGATTAGGGTTCTCGGGTGGATCGTCTATCACGGAAGAAAGCTGAAGAGGACGTGGAGATCCAAAGAGGCCGTGGATAACATTAAGACGAAGGACTAGAACCGTTTGGTATAATCTCTTAACATAGTAGTTTAGAACTCTATAGCTTTTGTTAAAACTTGTTTAGCTAACGATTCATACGGTTGTTCGATGTTTAACAATAGAACAAGATTGTTATTCATATTTCCGCATCCCCATAAGTATTGGGGTGTTGAACATCGACTTACAATTATCACCTGGGATTGACGAGTGGACACATTTTGGTTTTACATAACTGTTTTTGTGTACCCAGCTTAACGTGTAATATCATATCTGTTTCCTTGTTATCAAATAAAGGTTATGATTTCACGTTTGGAAGTGGTGTTGTTAACATCCACCTTAATCATGGTTTGATTGGGTCCGGTACACTGGATAATGGTATATATGTGTTAAACCAACTCCAAATTTTCAATGTCCAGAACACACTAAAAAAAAAGTCTCCAGATTTAAATAAAGCTTTCTTATGGCATTGTAGACTGGGTCACATCAATGAGAAAAGGTTGACTAAGTTGTATAGAGAAGGATATTTGGACTCGTTCGAATATCAAACTTATGACACTTGTCAATCTTGTCTCAAAGGAAAGATGACAAAGACTCCATTTACTGGACATGGAGTAAGAGCGAGCGAGCTCTTAGGACTCATACACAGCGATGTATGTGGTCCAATGTCTACACATGCAAGAGGTGGTTTTTCCTATTTCATTACTTTCACGGATGATTACTCAAGGTACGGATTCATTTATCTGATGAAACATAAATCCGAGGCTTTTGAGAAATTCCAAGAGTATAGGAATGAAGTAGAAAACCAAACCGGAAAAAGTATCAAGACACTAAGATCTGATCGAGGTGGTGAATACTTGAGTGCCGAGTTCCTAGGTTACCTAAAAGAGAAAGGAATTCTCTCCCAGCTCACTCCTCCATACACTCCACAGCATAACGGTATATCGGAGAGACGGAATCGAACCCTATTGGATATGGTACGATCCATGATGAGTAATGCTGAGTTACCGCGATCTTTTTGGGGTTATGCGCTAGAATCAGCGACATATCTTTTGAACATGGTACCTACCAAGACTGTGCCTACCACTCCTTATCAAATGTGGAGTGGGAAGAAACCCCATCTACAGTATATTAAGATTTGGGGATGTCCAACTTTTGTTAAAAAGCAGCATGTGGACAAGCTCGAGGCACGATCAGTAAAGTGTAAGTTTGTGGGATATCAAAAGAACTCCAGGGGATATCTATTCTATTACGCAGAGGAACAAAAGCTATTTGTTTCTCGTAATGCCCATATTCTAGAACATCAGTTTTTAGAAAAGGAATCAAGTGGGAGCGAAATAGAACTGGAAGAAATTCCAGAACCACAAACTAATACTGAAAGTTTGGTAGAACCGGTAGTTCAAGAAGAACAGGACATTACCGCACCGCTCCGTAGGAGTAGTAGGCCGTCTCATCTGCCTGAGAGATACTACGGTTTTCTCGTAGATGGGGATAGAGAGGATTGCATCATAGATGATGATGAACCTACTGGCTTCCAGCAGGCCATCCAGAGCGGCGACTCGGTACGATGGCTAGATGCAATGCTGACCGAAATGGAGTCCATGTACACCAACAAAGTATGGACTTTGGACTTTGCTCCAGATGGGGTAAAACCCATAGGATGCAAATGGATCTTCAAGAAAAAGATTGGTGTAGATGGACAGGTGGAAACCTATAAGGCTAGACTTGTTGCAAAGGGTTTTCGTCAAAGACCTGGTTTGGACTATGACGAAACTTTTTCTCCAGTGGCTATGCTCAAATCCATTCGGGTCCTTCTTGCTATTGCTGCCTTCCATGATTATGAAATCTGGCAGATGGACGTAAAGACGGCTTTTCTGAATGGTAATTTAGAAGAGTGCGTCTATATGGATCAGCCAGAGGGTTTCAATCAGAGTGGGAGCAGCGGGAAAGTATGCAAGTTGCTTAAGTCCATTTATGGACTAAAGCAGGCATCGCGGAGTTGGAACATCTGTTTTGATGAAACAGTCAAAGAATATGACTTTATCAAAAATCCAGATGAACCGTGCATATATAGTAAAGTTGTAGCTAGAACTGTCGTATTCCTCGTCTTGTACGTGGATGACATTCTATTGATAGGAAATGACATTCCTATGCTACAATCTGTCAAAGGATTCTTGTCACACAGGTTCTTCATGAAAGACCTGGGTGATGCCTCTTACATTCTGGGGATCCGGATCTATCGTGATAGATCCAAGAGGATGTTGGGACTTTCGCAGTCCAGGTATATCGACACTGTACTGAAAAGATTCAGTATGGAAGATTCTAAGCGCGGTAATCTACCGGCTTGTCACGGAATCACCCTATCCAAAGAGATGTCTCCCAAGACTGATTTGGAAAGGGAACGCATGTCTATTATACCCTACGCTTCTGCGGTAGGCTTTATAATGTATGCGATGTTGTGCACCAGACCAGATGTAGCTTATGCACTGAGCGTGGTAAGCCTGTATCAATCAGACCCAAGGGAGAAGCACTGGATAGCAGTAAAGAACATTCTCAAGTACCTGAGGAGGACTAAGGAGATGTTCTTAGTTTACGGCGGAAAAGACCTCAGGATGGAGGCCTATGCTGATTCCGGCTTCCAGAGTGATAAGGACAATTCCAAGTCCATGTCAGGTTATGTCTTTACCCTCAATGGAGGGGCGGTGTGCTGGAAGAGCTCCAAGCAAGACACCGTTGCTGACTCGACGATGGAAGCGGAGTATATAGCTGCTTGCAATGCCGCAAAAGAAGCGGTCTGGATGAAGAAGTTCCTAACAGAACTTCAGGTGGTTCCTACCATTGTTGATCCAATACCTCTGTATTGCGACAACAACGGAGCTATAGCTTTAGCGAAGGAACCAAGGTCCCATCAGAAGTCCAGACACATCTTAAGGCGGTATCACCTGATCAGGGAGATCATTGATCGTCGGGAGATCGAGGTTTGGAGATTTGCTAATGAAGAGAACATTGCTAATCCATTCACAAAAGCCCTACCTCAGATTCAGTTCGAGAGGCTACTCGAGATCATCGGTCTTCGATATGCCAGTACATGGCCCTAGTGCAAGTGGGAGATTGTTAGTGTATATGCCCTAGGGGCCATTATTGTATCATACTAGTTTGTATATTACTTAATGGAAGCTTGGGATATTCACATGTATATAACAGTCTTGCTAAACATGGTAGTATGCTACTTGGTTTTTCTATCTTAATATGTGAGTATACGTATTGATATAGCTCTTAGGATCTTGCTTGACTACCAGCGTTGTGATGGCAGTCACACTAGTGGGGGCTGGGTAGTCTACAAGCACATCCTTATTCAGGTCCCTAGTCGTAGGATTATCGAGACAGGGCATCGATACTCCGGAGTAGACTAGTGTGTACGCTTCTCATCCCAGTTGGGGAGATGGTCTGTCCCACAGCCGTCAGTACGTCGTACTGAAGATAGTATGCAGGTGCTCGTTAGGTTACGGGTACACCGGACAGGACTCACAGGGAACTGTTGGTTGGTTTTATACCAGTCGTCAGTGAACAGTTCCCAGGTGACATGAGTACAGCATAGTCCGCAGACTTGACACTGCTACTTCGCCTCGAGTGTGTCCCACTGTTATTAGATTGCAACCCTACCACGGCTCAAAGGAGTCGTGCAAACAGGTAGCAGTTGGGTGCAGTCCCGAGCACTTGGAGGCAGTGGCGGTTAGACAGGATTCGTCTCTCTCGGTATTGGGGGTTGATATCGCGCTGTGTCAGAGAGCCATTACGCAAAGTCCCTGGCCAGGGCAAGCGAGATTTGCTGGTAGGTTCCAGTAGTTTCTCAGGGTGTAATGGGCTTCGCTCCGACACGACTTATACCGCTATTAGGGGACTGACGCTTGCCGCCCCTAGGCCCGATATGCGATAGTCTTAGACGAACAGACCGGACTGTACGGGGATTGTCACATCAGACTCAGTAGGAGTTCGGATGGGTTTCCTCATCGGCCTTCTTATCGACATCTACCTGGGGACCGTTACGTACAGCCAGTGCCACTTGCGGTCTGTGGTTAAACCCACTGCCAACGTAGTAGTTGAGTCTCTAAAGTCCCACACAGAGAGTTTCCCTAATCCAGGCGAAACGATATAGATGTCGTATGGTTTTACGACAAGGGTTCGGACGCATACGTGTGTTTACGCACGTATGACACCCGGACAGTTTTTACTAGTCGGTTTTGGTTTAAGCCAGTTTCTAGTATCCGGTTATTGGATTTATACAGTCTAAAATTTTTCCGTGTTTTCACGGATAGGAGGGGCGTTCTCGTAATTGTGCGAGAAGCTTCTAGAAGATGGTGACTTGGGGGTTAAGGTGGCATATGCATTAAATGAGATTAGTGAGTCATTTGAGTGATTCATCCAAGTCATTAATACATCATAAATGCTTAATGACTCATGGAGATGAATCACCCTCTCATATTTATTAAGCATGATGATTAATCACTTATTTCTTTTATTTGGATAAATCATAATGCTTGATATATATTATGATAGCTCACTTTCTCATCTCATTCTCTTGCTTACTTTCTCTCTCCTCAAGCTCTCCCTCTTCAAACCCTAATCCTCCCCTCTCATGTGTTGAGTACAAGGATTAGATTAGACCACTTAATCCTTAACCATTCTCTATATCACCTAAGTTGCTTGGATTAGCGATTTAAGACACCTAGTTACCTCTAGTTTGAGGTGAAGCTTGTAGTAAAGCTCTCGGGTGGATCTTCTACTACTTAGAGAAGGCCGGAGAGGACGTGGAGAACGATAAGACGAAGCACTCGGATCTTTAGGTATAATCACTTTTCATAGTAGTTGTTAACTCCTATGTTAGTTGTTAGTTATTGTTTATGCAAAGATTCTCGGTTAGTCGATGTTTACGCTTTAAACAAGATCGTTTTTCATTATTCCGCCTCCCCGCAACTCGTGGGGTGTTGTACATCGACTTACAGTTACGCCCCTGGGAAAACGAGGTTTACTTTAATTAGGTTCGTGCGAAAGCACGGGGGACCTCCCTCAAAGTACCGGCACTGGCCTGGCTGAAAGATTGGCGAACTTGTAGCGTGTAATTAATCCCGGCTAGTCTTTCCTTTTAGGGTTTGAAGGAAGATTTGATTAAAACAGTGGGAGATATCCTGATTAGATGTATTAGATAACCAATCTAATCTTGCAAGAGCATACGCTAAGTGTTTTCTTCTCTCTCTCTCCAGGTAGCGACCATGTCACGCCTTAATCAAGATAATAATACGGATGTATTGACCGAACCCGCTTGTTATACTGAGCTGGGGAACGTTGGTCCCGCTCCAACTTATAATTGTTATAAGACAGAGCCGGAAATTGGGGAATACAAGATTTCCCTTGCCGCCCAAACGAAGAAAGTGCATGTTGATGCATCATCTTCGGGTGTGTTCATTACAGAGAACTGTTTCTCAGTATCCTTTACGTCCTGGGTATGAGATACCGGATCAGGATCCCGCATATGTAATCTGTTACATGGGCTACAGATAGGTTGAGAACTGAGAACGGGTGATAAGTTTCATGAGACAGAAAACGGTGCAAGTGTTGCAGCCAAGTTTGTTGGTCACTATCACCCTGTATTACCAGAATACATTGATTCTGAACGAATGTTATTAGATACCGAACCTGATGTACAATATCATATCAGTCTCTTTATTAGTAAAGAAAGGATATAATTTTGTATTGTTGGATAATGTTTTGAACATTTCCTATATCAAGAGTTGATCGGTTCAGGCACGTTATCTAAAAGTATTGACGTTCTAAATCAAACTACAGTTCTTAGCATACAGAACACACACGAGAGGAAGAGTTCAGAAATGAACGAATCCTTCTTGAGGTATTGTAGACTAGGTCATATCAATGCGACCCGACTAGCTGATGTTACATTAAGATGCATATTTAAATTTGTTTGAATTTACATCTTGTGAAACTTGCCAGTCATGTCACAAAGATAAGATGACCATAGCTCTGTTTATTGGAAACATAGAAAGAGTTAGTGAACTCTTGGGATTGATACATGCTGATGTATGAAAGTCCCCTGTCTACACATGCCAAGACCGGTTCTTTGTACTTCATTACATTCTCTGATGATCTCTCAAGATTCAGACATATGTTCATGTTGAAACACAAGTCCGAACCTTTTGAGATATTCACAGAATGTAAGTTATAAGTAGAGAACCAAAATATGGGTATAAGTATTATGTTCTTTGATGAGATCAAGGAGGAGAATACTTGAGCACGAAATTCCTGGAATATTCTAAAGGAGAATGAGATTCTCTCTCGGCATTACTCCTCCGAATACACCATAGCACGATGGTATATCGGGACGGAGCAATAGCACCCTATGTGATATGGTGTGCTCTATGATGAGTACTACTGGGTTTCCTATTTCCTTTTGGGAGTTATGCGCTTGAGAAGCTGCATACTTATTGAATAGGGTTCAAATCAAATAAGTCGCCTACCACTTCATATGTGATATAGAAAGGGAAGAGCCCATATCTTAAGTTTGTTAAGATTTGGGGTTGTCCGGCCTATGTCTAAAAGGCAAAATCCGGACAAGCTTGAGGCAAAGTCAGATCTGTGGAAGTTTGATGGATATCCCAAGCATTCGCAAGGGAATATCTTCTACCTAACCGAGGAACAAAAGATGTTTTTGTTTCTCAACATGCCACCTTTGTGAAAGGGAATTTCTTGTGAAGAAATTAGTGATCATGAGGTAGAACTGGAAAGAGTTCCAGCTATACAAACTACAGCAGATGATTTGGTAGAACCGAAGGATTCAGTAGTAACCAACGAACCTCAGCCTCTCCGCCGATCTAGTAGGGTTCCTCACCCACCTGAGAGATACTTCGGTTTCTCTATGACAGTGGGAGCGAGGATTGCATCATGAGATGATGACCCAACTAGTTTCGAGCAGGCCATCAGGAGTGGGACTCTGTAAGAATGGCTGGATGCTTAGTGATCTGAGATGGAATCCTTATACACCAACAAAGTATGGACTTTGGTTGCTTTATCTGAAGGGTTAAATCCCCATCAGGAGAGAGTATATCTTGAGAAGATTACTTGGTGTACATGGAAAAGTTGAGACTTTCAAAGCTATGCTTAAGTCCATCCAGATCCTACTTGCCATGGCTACATACCGTGACTACGATATCTGGCGGTTGGGTGTCATGACTGCTTTTCTAAATGATGATTTAGAAGAGAGCGTCTATAAGTACACAGCCAGAGGCCTTCGTAGACAGTGGGAGCAGCGGAAACGTGTGCAAGATGTTTTATGTGATAAAACAGGCATCGCGGAGTTGGAACATCTGTTTTGATATGATAGTCAAAGAGTTTGACTTTATCAAAATGGCAGATGAACCTTGTATATACAAAAGGGTAGTAGGGAGTATGGTGGTGATCTTCGTAGAGTACGTGGATGACATACTCTAGATAGGGAAGGAGTTTCCTATGCTATGATCGGTCAATCTCCGCTTATCACAAGGATTCTCCATATAGGATCAAAATGATACCTCCTAGATCCTGGGTTTTGGATCTATGAGATAGATCTAATTGGATGTTAGGATACTCACTAGTTGTAGTGAGATGGTATCAATCGATCCTGGGGAGAATCACTGGAAAGGTTCCAGGGTGATAAGGACGACTGAATGTCAGTCGCAGGCTTGTCTATACCCTCAGTGGAGGGACGGTATGTTGGAAGAGTTCCAAACTAGATACCGTGACTTACTAGACGATTAAAGGCAAGATACATCGTTACCAAAGATGCTACCAAAGAGGCAGTCTGGATATATAAGTTCATGAGATGAACTTCGTTCCTACCATTGTGTGACAATGGAGTTGTGGCTTTTGCCAAGGAACCCCCGTCCCATCTGATATCCAGATATAATTCTTAAGCAGTATCACCTGATTATGGAGATGGTTGATCTCCAGGGAGATCGAGGTTAGGAGAGTAGACATAGAGGACGACAGCACGGATCCACTCACAAAGGCTTTTTTCCCAGTAGAGACTTTTATGGGATGGTTGAGTATGAGATACTTCAACCACAGCTAATTGTTGGGTATGTGATACCACAACAGATGGCCCTAGTGCAAGTGGGAGATTGTTAGTTATATGTATGCCCTAGAGGCCATTACTGTACATACGATGTATATTGTAATGGATGCTTAGACATATATAGGGAGGACTTTCTTGCTCGACATGATAGTACGCTATCTGGTTGTACTTTATCTTAACATGTACTCTGATTGTCTCTATGTTACATGTTGATGAATCCCTTATGATATGTACTCGACTACTGGGACTATGATGAGATCATACTAGTGGGGCCACAGTAGTCGACGAGTATATCCTATAACTGTTCCTAGTCAAGGGTGTATCGAGACAGGGCATCGATGCACCAGAGTAGACTAGCGTATACGCATCTTGACCCATATGATGGGCGATGGATGATCCCATATCCATTGGTATTTGACATCAAGGATGGTGTACGGGTGCTCAGTAAAGACTGGGTACACTGGACGGACTCGCCGAGAACTCCCAGATGGTATTATACCTCACGTCAGATGGCAGTTCTCCGGTGACACTGGTACAGAGTAGTCTGTTGACCCGAGATCGTCATAGAGTCTTGTGTGATTCCCACTGTGCTTTGATTTCCATCATACCACGTCTAAGAGGGCGTGCAAAAAGGTGGCTTTTGGGTACAGTCCCGAATCACATGGAGGCAATGAGCGATAGGAGGGGATTCGTCTCTCCTGGTATAGGGAGTTGATGTTGTGCTGTGTTCGATTGGCTATAATCGGAAATCCCTGGCCAGGGTTGCTGAGATTTACTGGTAAGTGTTATCAGTAGTTTCTCGAACTGTTATAGACCTTATATCGACACGACTTATCGAGCTACTGGGGTCTGACGTTTACCACCCCTAGGCGAAATATGCAACATATCAGACGACGAGACCGGACTGTACGGGAGTGTTACTGTTTGGATTCACAGGAGAATGTACAGGCTTGCTTGTTGATCTTCTGAGCGCTCAATACCTGGGTGGCTGTTACGTTTAGCTGACCGCTTGCAACTTGTGGGTGTTTGATATGATCATCACCTACTGCCGGCGTATTGATGATTCTTTAAAGTCCTACACAGAGGTTTCTTGGCTCAGGCAAAACGGAGTAGGAACACATATGTGATGTGTGCGGCACCGAGGATAATGCGGTATGTGATACCGTATTGGATTCTCGCGATATGAGATATCGGACGGCTATATGTGATATAGCCGGGTCATCGTATTAGTTGATTATATGCGATATAGCCGGATTGTCGGATCAAGTGTTGATTCGATAATTTAATGTATAATAATATATATGATATATTAAATTACATTAACTAATATTAGCTCACTAAAAGATTCTTTTTCTCACTCGGGTAATACATTGATATATATGCGATATATGTTAATTGTATTATTTTATTTTGTTACAATAAATATTATATATGTGATATATAATATTGTAACATGTTATAATTACTAATGCAACATGATTACTGGAGATTAAACAAGGTTAGGGTTTGATTTGGGTTAGCTCTTTCTAGAAGTTTCTAGAAAGTTTATTTTTGTCATGATAAAGATATTTGTGAGTGACTCATTCTTTAACCTAACCTAAACCCTAACCCTTGGTTAAGTCTCTACAATGGTTAGCCTATCATCTTGAACCATGGTTGCATAAGCAATTATTAACACAATTCATTATTCATCACAAATAGAATGACTATTCTTCTTCTTCCTTGAGTTCCTTCTTAAAAATCTTTCTAGCTTTGATTTTGTGATGAATTATGTGCGAGAAAAAGATTATAAATGAGAGCAAAAATCCTACTTCATCATCCTCATCTATCCTTACCCTTTAGATGAGAGTGTTCACTTCATTTAGTGAGTGTTAGCTTGTGTTAATGAAACTTCAAGGTAGATCATTTATGTTATCGAAGATCGGAAGCAAGACTGCACCTTTCTCTTCGTGGAGCCTCTCGAGAGTCCGGGATACGATGATCGCAGCGAATGGACCACAACACGGAGCTTATGAAGTGAAGGACCGGATCTACAAAGGTTGTAATCCCTCTCACTTAGTGTTAAAGAGTTTAACATGTTAGCTTTCGCATAAACTCTAGTTTAAAGATCCGGCTTTGGGTTGTTCGGCACGGCTAAAATTTTAATCGGGCATGGTTGATGCCTCGTAGACCCTTGTGAGCGTGCCTAGTAACCCTACATTTTCGGAGAAGTGGACGGATAAATCCAAATAGCATCTGCCCCCAGAATTCAGGCCAAACGTCCTAACGTCCTGGTCGCGTCTTTCAGCGGTGAACATTCTTCTTGCTTCTGCTATTAATTTTTGGTCATTGATTCTATTGATTATTGTTATTGTTTTTGTGGTATATTAGACATGTGATAGATATATATGATTATATTGTGCTTGTGTACTGCATGACAGTTTTAATATGACTGTGGATGGATGATTCTTTACCGTAAGTAGTATGGCTGGCCGAATCATGTTCCCGTAGTTACTGTATATTGGGAAGCGGGGCGTGACATTATCAATAATATGATGGCTGAATAAGTATTATCTTTGTTGTTTTATTTATAAATCTCTATCCATACAACCAGGGGTCTATTTCTATTTTATCAAGGAAGAATGTTCTTCCCTTTCTCTAACAACGGTCCATCCGTCGAGGGAGACAGTGTCGCGCTAATTATTTTTGTCTTTAGTGCAGATCTAATTTAAAGCGAACAAAGTGCATTACCATAACTTAGAATCTCATAAATTAATTTCAAAAGCTAAATCGCATAATAAAAATCAATCAAAACTATAGATAGTCTTTCTCAAATTTGCAACTTTTGTAAATTGAAAACATCAATTCATAATATCTTAATTAACATAAATATAAAGTTCATAGCTATTAAGATAAATTGAGAAATAGAAAATATATAAAGCTAAAATGTACAACCATTGAGATATCTATCAATTTTCTTAACAAATATAGAAGAAATTACAAATTCATTACTTATATCAAACACTTAAACGGGTTTGGGTCTACCGTTTCCGAACCAAATAGAAACAGACCAAGACACGACCCATTTATTAAACTAGTAAACGGGTATGGGTCAAGCTGGATTTATAACAGACTCGGATTTTAACAATGGTTCAGGGTCGGGTCTGGGTCTAGACTCGACCCATTGACATGCCTAGAAGAGTTTCAGGTTTAAGCGGACGGTCGGTTGCGGTTTTTAGGGCTTTGCACATTACAAATTTTATCAAAAAATTGAAACTATCTTATTTGAGGTGAATTCTACCAAATATAAATGCACAAAATTTATGCCTTGATAAAACTTTATAAATTGTATTTGATAAATGTATAGATTACACTTAAAAATTACACTAATTAAGTATCATACATAAATTACAATATGTATATTATAATATTTAGAATTAAATGCTATGTAATATATCTAATCAAATCAGATATAAGAAGCGAGCTTAGTTTAGTCCGGGTTTAGGATTTGGATGGACGGATTTAATATTATACTCATACCCGACCTGAAAATTTTTTATTGAAACTTCAACCCGCCCGATTAGGTTCGGACAGGTATAAAATTTTTGAAAAACCCAGAAAAATCAGGTTGGGTGAGATCAGGTTCGGGTCAAACCCAATCTAACTTTCACCCCCACTAACAAACCTGTAGACGCACTAAACTTTGTTAAAAGCCCCCACCCATGTCAAGAATCTCTCCTTCTCAACCTCCACCACTATCGTCCTTGCCGGCTCCCTTCTTCACCGGTCTCTCCTCCCCATCTGCTCCTCCTCCCTCCTCCGACGCTCCTCCCTTCACTCCTCTCCTTCCTCCATTGTTTCGAATGACCTCCTCCTCCCTCTTCTCCGGTGCTCCTCCTCCCTTCACTCCTCCGGTGCTCTTCCTTGCTCCTTTCGTCCATCCAATCTGAAAGGGCTCCCAGACCGATCTTAGGGTCTCGATTCCTTGTTAGGGAGGAAGGGGTTAAGGATGGGCTTGTGTGGCGAAAACATGAGAGATGGTCGGCGGTGAAGGAGGCAGTGGTGGTTTGGCAAGAGAGGAGGGAGTGGCGGAAGGAGAGGATAAAGGTTTAGATATTGTGGTCGGGGCTAGATTTATGGTTTCGATGGAGGAGGAGACGGTGATGGTAGAGGCAGCAAGTTTCATGCAATATCTGAACAGTTTCCTGTAATATCTACCTAGTTTCATGCAAAGTTGCCTATAATATCTACCTGCTTACATGTAATATCTAACAGTTGTCTATAATATCTGCCAACTTACATGTAATATCTAACAGTTGCCTGTAATATCTGACTATTTACATGTAATATCTAAAGCGGTTGTTTATAATAGCTTCCTGTTTGTATGTAATATCCAAAGCGGTTGTTTGTAATAGTTGCATGTAAGATATGCCTAATTACATGAGATATTTAAGCAGTTGCTTGTAATATCTGCCTAGTCACATGGGTTGCCAGAAAATATAACTGTAATATTGATTAGTCACATGGGTTGTCAGAAATACAAAAATGTTTTTAGTACAAAAAAAGTCTCGGGGGTTATTTGATAGTGCTGGAGTGAGCCAGGTTTTTTTTGGTTGAGAATTTACCCCTTTTTCCTTTCTTTCCTATTCTTTCCTTTGCATTTTGTTGAAATATTTTTGTTCTTCATCTAGTCCAGAATGCAAGGATATATAGGCTTAGGTCACAAACTTGGTTGGTCACCTAAAAGCCTCTCTATCACCCAAGTGGTTTTGGAAGACAAGAATAATTTGTCTGCCAAGTCTTGATCACCCAAGCATATGGATGACGGTAGGGTGTCAAAAAAATTCTAACAACTTGAACAACATACCAGATTTGTCGACCAAGCACTTGGGTGACAAACCAGATCTGTCTCCCAAGCCTTTGGGCTACAAAAGCAGTTTGTTGCCCAGGCACTTGGGGGACAAACCAGGTTTGACGTCCAAGCACTTGGACGACAAAAGCAGTTTGTTGTCGAAGTATTAGGAAGACCAAACTTTTTTTGTCTTCCAAATGCTTGGACTACCCAAAATTATTGTTACCCAATCTCTTGCATTTTGAGAGTAAGCACTTGGGTGACAAATTTTTTGTCTCCTAAGCAACTGGAAGACATTATTTTTGTCACTCAAGTTCAGTATATATTCATATAACAAAATTTGCCGCGCTACACGTGCATAACATATATATATTCATAACTCACAGAAAAACCAACGCAGCTCGCGCGTAACGTATATATTTTTCTTAACTCACAAAAAAAACCACACAACTCGTACGCAACATATATATTCATAACTCACAAAAAAACAAAAAAAAAAACGTGCAACACACGCACAACACATATATATTTAAAAGTGTAACACATACATTCACCAACATATATATTCAAATTCTAGAACATATAATCCACTTGGCGGAAAAAATTGGGAAATATATTAACATTTGGGGTGGTGGTGGTGTTGTTGTTTTTGGGGTATGGGTGGAGGAGCGGGAGGGTGGGGGAGGGGAGGTAACTGGTCCACTTGGGTGGACTGTCACCCAAGGAGCTATTTTCTTGTATTGTCACATTCGTCTCTATGATCAAAAGAGAGAAGCATATCAAATCATTTAATGTGGCAATATCAAGATAACATGGTGTATAAATAGAGCATATGGTATATATATGTTTTATTATTTGAAATATGATACTAAAAAATTTCGGTTTTTAAGAAAATAAAAGTATGAGCAACATAGAGAAAAATAAATTTACTTTAGAACCAAATTTAGCTGGCTTATCATTAAGTTTTAAAAACCGATATTTATCATTCCATCTTTCAAATAAATAATGAAGCATGTACCTATGGCAATAACTTGGCTACCTCAATGTATAATAACCATTTAACTTTCTACCGTAAAATATTACTACATATGATCATTTTACTCATATGTTTTTCACCGTTGGATTTGTGATTTAACAGTTGAATTCAAAATAGGTAGTTATTGATAATATCCCAAGAAAAATGGTGATGGTATCATCTCATTTCATCCACCACTAGATGAAACGATAAGCGCTGGATTCGCTCTTCTCTTAGAGGTAGAATGACTCGACTCATATTACCATTCTATCTTGCCATATCTATAATTCTCAAAATTATAATAATTTGTAAGAGGCATCAATCTTTTTCTCAAGATTGGGTATCCAACGGGTTTACAATTAATGTATCCGATACTTGAAACCCGTCCGAACCCGATAGATTTATAATGTGTTAAACCTGAATCCGCAGCTTCAGATACCGGATGGGTTCGGGTTTAGGCGGCAGTTTTTGCTGGTTTTTTGGCTTTGTCCTACATAATTTATCAAAATAAATAATTAAATAAATAAAGCTACAAATACTTGAGATGGGTTCTAATAATCCGTATATATTATGTACAAAATTTATACTTCGACCAAACTGTATGTGTTATATATTACAAACCATATAACACATATGTTATAGATTTATAAATTACACTTAAAAATTGCACTAATTTTGACACCCTTCAATAAATTAAAACATGCACATTATAATATTTAAAGGATATTTAAAACTAAATGTCTATATAATATAATCGAGTTGCAACTGTTATATGAGACGGGTTTGGTTCGAGCCGGGTTTACGATTCGGACGAGCGTGTTTAATACAATACTCATACCCAACCCAAATTTTTTATGTCTAGTTTTCAGCCCGTCCTATCGGGTTTGGGCTGGTATTCAATATCTAAAAAATCCGGAAAAATCGGATTAGGTCGGATCGGGTGTGGGTAAACCCAACAGTCCCAACCGACTTTCACCCCTGACCACGAGCAGAGGGAAAATCCACTCCAGCCCTTATATACTGCTTCAACCCACTTTTAAAGATGCATTTTTTTATGATGGAACATAAGATTAATTATCATATGTATTTAATAAAATAAAAGTTAAATATGAAATATGCAATAATCTCTATTATTATAATTGTAAGGGCCTTATTGGTTGCAGGATTATGGATTTGGATTTGGATTTTGGATTGTGTAATCTTGGGATTCCATAATTTTGTGTTTGGTTAGGGCCTATTTGGTTGCAGGATTATGGAGTTTGGATTCCAAAATAGCACGGTTGAAATTTCTGGATTTGGTAATTTGTTGTTAGGTTGGTTTTGGATTCCTAGTATTGGATTTGTAGATCCTTGTAATCTTTGTTTGGTTGGTGAAAAAAAAAGTGGGATTTGGATTTAAGGATTTTAAAGAGAGATAGAGAGAGAGAGGATTGTTAAATAAATAAAGTACATGGCCATCATCTAAAAGTACAATGAACAGTGCCAAATCCTTGAAAAATTTTAGGATTTAAGAATGCTTGTTTTGTGGTGGGTCCCCCATAAAAAACAAAGAAATCCTAGAAATCATACTCCTGCAACCAAACACAAAATTATGGAATTCTAGGATTCCACAGTCCAAAATCCAAATCCAAACTCATAATCCTGCAACCAAACAGGCTCTTAATGGATTTGGATTTTTTGGATTCCTTTGCTTTTTATGAGGGACCCACCACAAAACAAGAATTCTTGAACTCTAAAAAATTTCGAAGATTTTCAAGGATTTGACACTATTCATTGTACTTTTAGATGAGACCCGTGTACTTTATTTATTTAATAATTCTCTCTCTATCTCTCTCTCTTTAAAATCCTCAAATCCAAATCCCATTTTTTTTAACCAACCAAACAAAGATTATAAGGATCTACAAATCCAATACCAGAAATCCAAAACTAACCAAACAATAAATTACCAAATCCAGAAATTTCAACCCTGCTATTTTAAAATCCAAATTCCATAATCATGCAACCAAACCGTACTATTTTGAAATCCAAATCCCATAATCCTGCAAACAAACGGTAAGGAAATATTTGAAATTAAAACGGTCTCCGTCATTATGTATGAGCCTGATTTTATGACCGATGTTGAAATAGTAAATGGTACGGTGGTGTTTGAAGTGATGATGATATTTGTTAAAAAGGGGAAAAAACACTTGTAAGTCCGTCATGCTGATCTAGTCCCAAAACATCTCAAAAAACCAAAATCAAACCCTAAAAGAAATGGCGATGCTCGGCGGCGGTGCCGCCCCCTCCGGCGAGGTGGAAGCGGGGTTCGCGAAGCTCCAAGGCGAGGACTTCGAGTACTACATGCAGACCTACTCCATCATCCTCGGCCGCAACAGCAAGAAGTCGGCGGTGGACGTCGACCTCTCCTCCCTCGGCGGCGGCATGAACATCTCCCGCCACCACGCCCGCATCTTCTACGACTTCCACCGCCGCCGCTTCGCCCTCGACGTCATCGGAAAGAACGGCTGCCTCGTCGAGGGCGTCCTCCATCTCCCCGGAAATCCCCCGGTCAAGCTGGACTCGCAGGATCTGCTGCAGATTGGGGACAAAAAGTTCTACTTTTTGCTGCCCACGAGGTCCATCTTCGCCACCGCCGCCGCGGCGGTGCCAGCGCAGCCGCCGCCGCCGCAGCAGCCGCAGCCTAGGGTTTACCCGCCGAAGGCAAGGATGAGGACGATGAGGTACGAGGAGGAAGAAGAGGAGGATGAAGAAGAGGAGGAGGAGATGAATTATGGGGGGAATCCTGCGGCGGCATCGGGCGTTTTAGGTCAGTTTGATTACATTTCTTAGTGGCCGCAATTAGGGTTTTTCATGCTCGAGTAAAGTTAGGGTTTTGAGAGTGTCATCCCACTCCAAAGTTGATTGATAAATCAGGGATGGAGAATAGCGATTAACTTTGGGAATGTGTTTTTCTTCACCCGATTTTAAGTCTTTCCTTTTTATGCATGCCTGGATCGTATTAGAGATTCAATAAGGATGCGAAATATGCAAATATGCATTCTCATACTTTTGAGACGGGGAAGACCTAATCCTAACAGTTAAGCAATATGCTCTATGGAATGAGGGCGAAGGTTCTGGTTCAGAGATATATGGAGAAGAGAAATATTACGAGTTATTCCTTGTCAAGTCTTTTTAATTGATTCAGATATAATGTTTTCGAAGTTTCTGAGTAACCGTATTAGGAAGAAACTGGAAAGGCTATGGGTTTTGTAGGGTCGGTGAGGAGGCCAGGAAACATTTGGAGGGGTAAATAGCAGAATAACAAAAGGAAACTGTTCTTCGTTGGGTGATTAAAGCTTCTTTTACGATAAGCATGTCTGATCCTGTGACGTAATTGTAAAAGTTCACTTCATATGAGATTGATGCAAGACTTTTGCATTCCGTTTAACCGAATTTTCTTTACCATTAGAAATGTTTAGTGAATAATTAGAAAATTCTGAACATGTTGCAAATTCCGAATATGCTTGATGTTGCTTCTGTGGCCACTGTGGCCCAACAACAATCTGGTTTTACCATATAATTAATTAAAAAAATTAATTTTGTATCAATAAAAATATAAGATACTCATAGAGATTGCTAGCCTAACAGTGCCCATAAAAAAGATTGATCAAGTACGTGCATGCATGTATTGAGGGGGAAAATCGACACTGCAGCTTTGTTGGTCTCTAATATCGTTTAGCATCCAATTAGCTCATCAGTACTTGGATTCGAGAATATTATTATAATCCATCTGCAAGAAAAATAGGTCTTTTACGTAAATAAAAACTTCAAAATAAGGTATAAAAAAGGAGTAAGTTGGAGAAAGATGGGAAGAGAAAGGTAATTCAACTTAACTACCTATGAAGATAAGTAGAACTCTTATGGCCATCTTGTTGCAAAGAAAAAAATATAAAAAAGACTAAACTGCCATTAGGTAGCTTCTTCATAGAAAAATACCTGCAGTATAAGAAATGTTAAGAGCTATAGGAAGAAAAACCTCAAAAGAGAAAAGAGTGCAGTTTTGGGTCTTCAAGTCCGAGAGACTAAAAGAGGAAGAAGAGACTGGCACTTGCACAAATAAATAATAACGACAATGGAACTCACCACTCTACTGCACCAAAGCTTTTTTGGTTTTAGGGAGAATACAATCAAATCGTCTTTCTGCCTGTTGATAACAGATTGTTTTGATTCTATAATCACAAAAGCTGAAGCTATTATGATTTTTGGGATTTAAATGGCAAGAGCTATAGATATTTTTTCTATGAAGAATCTACTTTAAAATGACAGTTTGGGTTTTTTAATATTTCTTTTTTGCAACAAGACGGCCATAAGCGTTATAGTTATCTCAAAAGGTAATTAAGTTGAATTTCCTTTCTCTTCTTTCTCCAACCTTCTTTTTGCTATACCTAATTTGAAGTTTTTATTGTTTACATAAAAGATCCATTTTTTTGTAGATGGATTAGAACAATATCCACAAATTTAAGGACTGGAGAGATGATTGGGTGATAAACGACATTAGAAACCAACGAAGTTGCAGTAAGCGTCAATTTTTCTCCTTCAATGCATGCACGTGGTTGATCAACTTTCTTTACGAGTATTGCTAGGTTAACAATCTCTAAGAGTATTTTATATTCTTATTGATGCAAAAAATATTTTGTTTAATTAATTATATGGTAAACCAGATTGTTAATGAGCCATAGTGGCCACAAAAGCAACATCTAGTATATTTAGAATTTGCAACATGGATAAACCCGATACTACCTTCTACTGCCGATGAGGTTCATCTTCGCCACCGCTGCGGTGCCAAGCAACCATAGCCTAGGGTTTGCCCATCGAAGGCGAGGATGAGTATGAGGAGGAAGTGGAGGATGAAGCAGAGGAAGAGATGAATTATGGGGGAAGCTTGGGGCGACACCGGGGGTTTTAGGTCAGAATGATTACATTTCTTAGTAATCGCAATTCGGGTTTTTTTATGCTCGAGCAAAGTTAGGGTTTTGAGGGTAGCATCTAAGGTTGCATTTAGATCGTATATGGATCAAATATGAGTATTACCGTATCCATTTTCGTTTTTTGGTTTTGGATATGGATATAGTTCGCCATAAAAATTCATATCCATATTTGATAAAATCGGATATGGAACGGATTTGAGTGAAACGGGTACATATATGAATCGGATATTTATAAATAAATATTTAAAATGTAAAATAAATGAATGTGAAGTGAAAATATTCATGTAACCGATATGTGCTACAAATAAATTTGAGTACAAATTAAATGTGAGTGCTTAAAATATTTGTAACGAATAAATATGCACATACCAGAATATATTAACAAATAATTATACCTATTTTGAAATGGAAAATAAAATAATATTTTAGATGCATAATTTCTAGTATCAATAAAATAAACAAACTAATATATTTTTAATTTTAATTTTACTATAACAGTATTAATTAATGGATTGCGATATTGTCAAACCCTTATTTGATAAATCCAAAAAAAACTTATGTATGGACAAAATTAGCCCAAACTATATCTACTTTTAATTCCATTTATCCCAAAACATGTCTCATCGCCCCTCCACCCATGACCCCTCGCCCGCCGCATTGTCACCCTCGACCTCTCCTCCAACCTCACCGGCCCCATCCCTTCCCTCACTATCGCCTACCTCTCCCACCTTCACCTCCTAGCCTCTCCAACAACTTTCGTTTTCTCCTCCGACCCGATACTCTCGCTCTAGCGTTCCTCGACCCTAGCGGATCTGTTGGCCAAAATTGGCGGCGTTTTCGGAGGCGAGATTGGCGCCGTTAAGTGCCAGCTCCCCGACAAGGACTTCGACGTCCTCATCTCGATCGCGTCATAGGAGGATCTCGGCAACATGATGGAAGAGCTCGATTGCGTTGCCCACGAGCCCGTGAGGCTACGGATTTTCGTGCGAGGCTGCGGATCCTCGTGATCTCGCTGACGACGACCATCCTGCAATCGACATGGGGCAGTGTCACATCGACGTTGTGACCGAGATTCGAATCAGAATCAAGAGGAAGGACAACATAAAAAAGCAAAAATTAAAGACTGGTATAGTTGGAGTTAATTTTTTCCATACACAAGTTTTGGTGTGGATTTATCAAATAAAGGTTTGGCAGTATCGCCACCCTAATTAATTAAATATAAAAACATTAAAAATTTAATTTAAAATGCTATATTTAACTTAATATGTTTGCGGATACCCGTATCTGAATTCGTATCCATATCCATATCCGCATTCAGATATTTGGATATCCGAATTCGTATTCGAAAAATTTGAAAATCTTTGTATCCGTATCCAACCAGATTCGAAATTGAATATCCGGATCCGAAAATATCCGGACCTAATAAATATCCGGATATCCGTATCCGAATGCAACCCTGGTAGCATCCCATTTGTTATCTCAATTCGGGGTTTTGATGCTTGATTAGAGTTAGGGTTTTGAGAGAGAATGGTTAACTATCTAAAGCTGATTGATAAATTAGGGATGGCGGATAGTGGTTAACTTTTGGAATTTGTTATTCTTCAATAATGATTGTTAAGTCTTTGCTTTTTATGTTTCCCTGGAACGTGCAAGGGATTCAATAATATGCATTTGAATGAGCAAATATGTATTGCCATACTTTTGAGATGGGGGAGACCTAATCCCAACACTTAGCCCCTGCTTTTTCAACTTCAACTAAAGTTGAGCAATGGGCTATATGCATGAGGGGTGAATGTTCTTGTTCAGAGAAATAGGCAGAAGAGGAATATTGCAGAGTTATCTCTTTTCAAGTTTTTTTAATTAATTCAAATATAGTGGTTTCTAGGTTTTCGAGTTAATGTATTAGGAAGATTTTAGAAAGTGTATGGGTTTTGTTGTGTCTGTGGGGAGGTCAAAGTAACAAAAGAAAGCTGTCCTTATGACAAGTATGTCTGACCAATAGAAACTGTTTAGTGAATCATTAGAAAACCGTTGAACTTCTTTTTAGGTGTGGGCAGTTTACATAAGGGGGCTATTCTTGATAAGATTTGGGACTAAAACGGAACTCTAGCTTACAGGGTTGGATGTGAGTAGTATTATGCAATCATACTTGTTTATAGCTCATCGGATGCCATCATTACCATCACAATAGGGCCAGATATAAGGCAAGGATTTGACGAAGTTTTACCACCACTTGTTATCCTGATGTTAACCCTCTAAATTAGTGCCATGTTCCTAAGCGAACAATGTAAAGGAGGGGTAAATGGACAGCATATTGGTATTTCTGGAACTAGGCTTGCTCACTACCAGATAGATTTGAAAAAACCTTTTGTACAAAAATTGAAAGTGTATTGGACATTCCTGGAAATAAGCCAACCTTTTGAGTTCCACTGCTCATTCACATATATTCACTTAATATGTATTTACATGGGGACATGTGTATTTGCACAAAATTTAAACTAGACTTGGTTATACATTATCAGAGAAATGAATTATTATTTGCAGAAAAGTGATACTATTAATATGGGTTAAAATGTGGAGAGAGAGAGAGAACTTATCTCTAATCCATTCCATTTCCACCATGCCTGTTCTTTTTCTCTGTCAAAATCCTAGATCTCTGTGTTTCAGTATATATAATATTTGCATTTTCCTCCATAGTAAAGAGTTCATTTTAAAAAAAAATTAGTCCTTCATCTATTTTAGTTATGGTATGTGCAGTTGGAACAAGTTTTAAATTTTCCCTGTTTAGCGGCTTTATGATGCATGGTGACATATTCCATGTTCGCAGAAAAAAGGCCAGACCCAAGATCAAGGGTTGATAGGGAAGCTGATAATCACCAACTCTTGCAGTTAGAAGAAAAAGATGTCGTCTCATCTGTAGCTACTGTGCTATCGGATCTATGTGGCCCAGGTGAATGGATGCCTATGGCAAAGCTTCATGCAGAGGTTTGTTGAGAACTTGAGATGGTTATACTTTAGACGTCTTCTTCTTGGCAAAAAGTTTATATGATATTTATCTATCATCAAACTATACCTTTAATCTAATAAATTATCTTTAACAATGGCTAGTAAGCTAATCTTTGGTATCTGCACCTTCTGTAAACAATCATTGGTTTCTATGCTGAAGCAGTCACAGGTTTAGAGGCAGCATCAAACCAAAACCCAATGCAAACTTGATTTTATTTATATTAGAGCGGTTTCAAACCTTTCTCCCTTTCCATGCAATTGGTATTAAGTTTTGACTAGTTGCAAGATGCATCCTATTTGTGTTGGACCACCTACTGATTCGTCCTACTTAGCAATGTAGTTTGGTACTGTACTCTGAATTTTAATCATATGTGCATGTTTACACTCCCAGACAGAATTAAAACGGATGCGCACATATAAATTATGCATGCGCGCGCGCACACAGGCAAGCCATTATAAGTTCGCTATGAAATGCGATCAAAAGTGATGAAAGAAGCAGGAAGTTTGACCGCAATATGGAATTTTGAACAGAATTTATGTGGGGGCTTGAGGCCTAAGGCTTGACCAAAAAGAATATTAGACACCGTAGTAATGTTAAATCGTCAGCAGGCCACACATGGCGACTGCACTTCTCCTTTAATTCGGTAAACATTAGAGGTTTACTTATTATGCACTGGGATGCCTGATGTTATAAATTTAGAGAAAATGGCTCCTTTTAGGCCTCGATAATATACTTATGATGAAATATTTGCTATATAGAAAACCCACACAAATTTATATTTTAAGGACTTTGGTGAATAAGCTTAAAGATGAATATAAGTCCAGTTTATGTAAAAAAAATTATATTTATGCTGATCTTCAGTTTCTTTTGGTTTTATGGCCAATTAATATGATCTAAGTGAAAATCTCACGCAGCAAAAACAGGTTCAATTCAGAAACTTTTGAGGTAGATTAAAAGGTTACATGATATATCATGCTTTTTAATTGTTAAACACTGGAACGCCAATGACCCGCTTATTAATTGTTAAACACTCGAACCCCAATGACCCGCTTTGCTTCTTCAACTCCATCTAGAAAAAAGATAAAGACCAAGATCAGGACCCAAGGAAGGAAAATATTTTGATAAGAATCGAAGGATACACCTAGCAAACTTTTACTAAAGACAAGCTTTATTCATTTTTCATTTTTAGTTTTTTTTCATTTTCTTTTAGTATTTTCTATTTTCCGTTTTTCTTTTTGCTTTCTTTTTTCCAGTTCTCACCACCTTCCTTCGTTTCCCTTTCCTCTTTCTTCTACTTCTTTCTTCTGTTACACCTTTCTGCTGGTACATCTTCTCTTGTTGTTGCTTAGAGCTGATGTTTCTTATTCTTTATTGCTGCATGCTTCTTCGACTACTTGCTTCACTTTTGGTGTTTCTGCTGCTTCTACTTTAGCTTATTTAATTATCAGCAGTCGTTGCTCTTTTTTACCTCTTAATAGTTTTGTGCAATGGTTGTGAACCCACGGATTCAAAAAGCATTCATTGGACTAACTGAGCAGAATGGGGCGAGTTAAATGAGTCTCAAAAGTAAATTATTACTTTATAATTTTTTTGATTGTTTTAAAAAATATTAAATAAAACCCTTGGTTTTATCTTCACTTGGACACATACTTCCCATTGCCCCTTGACTACACGATTATGTATATGTTTTATAGATGCATATGTAATATGTGCAGAATATGTTATATTTCACTCTTGGTTTTATCTTGTGCTGTAGAGTTGAATGTAATTTCCTCTAGCAAATATATTATCATTTCCTCCTACACTACAATCATAGCCTTGAAAAATTGGAGGATGCCAACCGATCATTTAGGAATATGGAAAACTCCACTATTGTTATAGTTTTTTCAACCAAGGATTTGGCACTAATAAGGTTAATATCAGCTCGGCAGTGGGTCGAAAATTTGTTAAATCTTTAATGATGTTCTTTGCTTCATGCTGCTGCTGTTGCGTGTTTGTCTGTGGCATGTGTGCATTCCTTCTGGATGCATGTGTGCACGCGCGCGCGTCTAGTATCGTTTTTTTATTTGCAATGTAGATTTTGCACATATATTGTATTGGCATTCATAGCAAAACAATAAATGCACGTGTAGATTTTCATGAATTTTGTATGAGATCAGGAACAATTTAGTTCTTCTAACTACCAAAGCAGGGTGATTGAAGTGAAGAAGCTCCTACCTTTAAAATTGAAAAGAAGATTATAATGCTGGGAAATTAAGAAACAACATGTCAAAAAATATAAAAAGAGAATGTAGTATCAATAAGAATGTTAAGATTGATGTATCAAGCTCGCATAAATGATAGGCGTCACATACTCGAACGATGTATCAACTTCATGTAAGTTGACACTACGACATACACAGATACTCTCATCAACACCAGTCATTTAAGTTCCTAAATTTCAATTTTCTTTTTCGACGTTTCCTATATTTTCGTAATAGAAAAATGTTATTCCTCCTCCAGCAATGTATAATCACCTAACGCCCTGTTGTCTGTCCTCCATATGTGAAGACACTTTATATTTATCAATTTATTTTTGACATTAAATATTTTTCTGACTGATGCTTTCGCCCTTTTATGTATTTCTGTGACCTCAGCTCGTTGAACAGTATGCGAAAGTATGGCATCATGGCAGAGTGAGAAGATACCTGACATCAGAGGAGTGGACACAGAGCGAGAGCAAAGGAAGACCATGGTTTGGGCTTTTGACGCTGCTCAGAAAATACCCAGAGCACTTTGTTATCAATACGCGCTCCAAGGGGAGGGTCACATCCGAATTCGTCTCCTTGGTCTCTCTGCTCACCTAGCTTCCTAATTTACTACTATATCTTCATATCAAAATCAAAATGTACCAGTTTCTTCTTTTTGTTCGAGTGTTGGCGCATGCTTCTCAGTTATATGTACATTAGCTGTTGTGGTATTTTGCCAAAATTCGATTTTCATTTTGTTGTTGTACCAGTGTTTCCTCATGTGTTATATAAATGTGAAACGAGACCAGTGTTGTCAAATTCTGGGAATGTATTTGGGTTTGGACTTTGCTTATCTATGGAGCTTATGTATGCAGCATTTTATTTCATGCTTGCATCTTGTAGCACTCGTGTTGTTGCTGATCAGCGTGTTTCTCTTTTAAGATTATTTTCCTGCTGCTAAATACGCCTTTTATTCATTGAGTTTTATGGTTGCCGAAATTGAATGCCAAAAGAACCGTAATGGCGTTAAAATGTATATGGCTATGCTTCCAATTTTCGGTTTCCTGCACCGTTCAGGCTCCGAACCACTGAAGATCCGTGATCTACAATGATACATCAGAAGTGAACATACTATCCGAAGCCAATTGAAGGAAGAGCACACGTTTATCTGATGATCAGCACATCAGAGCTTTTCATCAGATGCATTGTATACACTGAGCTGAAAGAAGAGAAGCGACAAAATCATCCCCCCCCCCCCGAGCGCATTGCCCCAGAATCTCTAGTGTCCATTTCCTTACAGAATTGATACAGAATACAGTTATGAGTGAATATTTCAGCTGCCTTGTTATTTACAGTCGGTCTTTCAAATTTGGTCTGATTCCTGTAAACTTTAGTGCCTTGTATATTTTTCTCACTGACAAATCAAGCAGGTTCCCTATTATTTCCTGGTGTTATGCAAGTGAGATAGATGACTACAAGGCAGAAAAACAATTACCCATTCAGCGTTGCAGCCATCTTGAGCTCGATCCTTGTTTTCAGAACCAAAGCCGTCTGCGTGAACATGTGCGAGATAACAAGTTTGCAGGCATGCATCATCATGAGCTGAATATAGTCGGAGGCTTGATTTGCGGAATTGTTTATAGGAAAAGTCTGTTACTTTGTGGGTGGCCTTTGTTACCTGTAGAATGATATTTGCATTATATTGTTCTCAATTGTTGAGATATAAGCATGTCTGTTTTCTCATTTTTTTTGGGGCTTCTCCTGAGCAAAAGGAATGTAGAATTGTTTTTTCAGAACATCCTAAACCAGAACAGCTTTCTTTTCAGAAGATAATATTACAGAAATAAAATAGTTTTAGGTAGTTTACTAAAATGTAATGTAACAATTGATACCATTATATGCTGGAAGAGGATTAACCTGTTTCCTGCATAAACTGTTTCACTATTTAACTATGCGTATGTTATATCATGAGCTTGTAGGCAAGGTCATGATATATCATTTTAAGCAAACAAAAGGCAGATTTTTAACACATTATAGTCTTGTAAGAAACATATAGTCCAAAATGCACATACTATTACCATCCAAAACTTTATGTATCAAATCAAGCATTTTTTTACGCCTTGTCTGCTGTATAAAACCTGTACAAATGAATTAGATATATTCCTTCTTTTCTCTTAAGTTATAATGAAGGATGGATTGCATGAATTGTAGAAGAAACTGAGATTTCACTTCAAACAGGGGGGGGGGGGGGGGGAGACTAGTGAACCTAAACTGAAATACAACTTTTGATTTGGTTCATTTATAGTGGTAAGTTCTAGGAACATGGCGCTTGGTACAACGGTAAAAAAAGATGAACGGAAAAGGTCCATGCTCAAATTTTGCAAGTTACATAAAAGACGAAAGATTCCTATAAAATTGAGATTCTAGAAAGTTGACTCGGTAAATAAAAGAAGAGTGTCTTTTGATATCCGGTTGTTATGAATTCATATTATCTATCAACCTTTTATTTATGATTGGAGTGAGGCTAGAATGATTCAAAAGAAAGCGCGACATGTCATTGAAAAAGTTAGAAAAATGGGTATGAACATGCATGTATGAAAAAGAGTACTTGCAGAAAAATGGCTTGGGGTTTACCACAAGAATGAGGCCCTTAACTCATGAGTCTAGTAAAGTACATCCACCATCTTGCTCTAGTTAATCTTAACCTCAGCTCCTATGGTCTGCAACTCTGCATCCCCACACTTTTGTGGGACCCCATGGAGATTTTGTCCCATATTAGATGAGAGAAGAGAATTAACTTACAGAATACAATTGTGAGTGAATAGTTCAGCTGCATTGTTACTATTACAGTTAGTCTTTCCATTATCAGCCTGCTTCCTAAAATGTTTGGTACCTTGTTGTTTTTTCACACTGTGGAAAATAAAGCAGGATCACCTATATCCACAAATGCTATTTACAAGTGATGTATATGAGTATTAAGCAATGAAAATAAATTACTCATGCATTGTTGCTGCCATCTTGAGCTTGATTCTTGTTTTGAGAACTAAACTATCTATGTTAGCAAGTTTGCAGGAAAAGATTGGAGCTGAAATGAAATTTGTTTATGTACACTGTAATTCTTAAGAGGCTTAATGGTTGATTTGTGTAAAACATATCATGAGCTTTTAGGTATCACTTTATGCAAAACAGAGGCATAGTTTCAACAAATTAATCTTGTGAGGAAATGATATATAGTCCAAATGCATTGCATGATGATCCTATCCATGCTTGAATTGAATGTATCAAATCAAGCACCATATTATTAACACTTTGTGTGCTGTACAAAACACATACAATGAATCAAATACCTTTCATTCTTTTTCAATTTTTTAGTGAAGGGATACTACAGAAGGATTGAGCTTATTACACTAACTTCCCTGAAAGGACAAACAAATTTGCTCATTGATGTACTTTCAACTTCTGGCTCTCTACAAGCCACTCTTATAAGTTTTTATGATAAAGTTCCAACTTAAATTATGATGTTTAAATGATATAATCTTCAGTTAGCTGATTAATCACTTGAACTCTTGACTGGTTTTGCATATAATGGATTGCATGAATTATTGAAGAGAAATGTGTTTTCATCTCTGAGAAAAAATTATAATCAAGCGAACCTAATCTGATTGTTTTTCATTTCAATGTTCAGTGTAAAGTTCAAAGAATCTGGCCTCCTAAGAAACAAAAGATTGACGGAAAAAGGACCGGATTCAAATTATATGCAAGGCATACAAAAGACGAAAAATGTGTAGATTTCCATAAACCGAAGATTCTAGAAAGCTGGCTTGTTAAATAAAAGAAGAGTGTCGTTTCATGTCCGGTTGTTGTCAATCGTAATGATACGAAAAGAAGTGGGACCGATGAGTCATTGAAAGGGGTACAAAACTGGGTATCGACATGCATGAATGTGAAGGATTTACCTCACTAAATTATGTTAATGTGGGTCCCACAATACCAATAGCCAAGTTGGCTTGGTTTTTAACCACAAGAATGAGGCCCTTAACTCATGAGTCTAGTTAAGGCACACCCACTATCTTACTCTAGTTAGTCTTAACCTAACTCATCTTGTTTGCATCCCTACCCTTTTGTGGGACCACCTAGAGAATTTGTTCTCACTAACACCATTATATTACTTGAAAAAAAAAAACTAAATATAATTTAATTTATGTTATTATTGGACAATAAAAACACTATATACTCTCCCCATCCCCTTTTATTTGTCATTTTGGAGGGAGAAAGATGTCCCATTTCATTTGATGTTTTTGGAATAACGAGAAAATTATTAATGATAAATATATCAATAAATAATACAATAAAAAATAGCCAAGAAAATCAATTACTGATATTAAAAAAGTGATAATTCTTTCCTTAATAGTTGATGGCAGAAATAGTATGATTTTTAGTGGTGATATGACAGTAGATTAATTACTGATATTAAGAGCGCGATAATACTTTTCTTAATCGGTGTGCATTTTTCTAAAATGACAAGTAAAAAGGGACGGAGCGAGTAATATATAGCTTAAGAAATTGTAAATTTATAATTTGCAATGCAAAACTTAGTTTACATATTTAAATATGAAAAACAATCTCTTATATTATCTTATTTCTAGAACTTTCTTTATAAACACAAAATTATTATAATTATGTAAATGAAAGTAACTCACGTATAGGGTTAAAATTTAACCCTAGTTAGGGCTAGGGTTGAATAAATAGTTCAGAAGCAAGGTTGGAGACCCCACTGGAGCCCTTTCTTTTCTTTTCACAAAGGAATAATTTGGTATTTGGAAAATTTGGGGGTTTTTTCAAAAAATTCCCAAATCTTTACGGGGGAAAGATTAGGGGCCTAGGGTTTCTAACGTCGGCTTTTCGATCCAAATTCCTCCCAACCTCATGCAATTTCTACAAATGGGTAATCTCTCAATCTCTTCAATTTCGATTGCGCTTTCGTTTGAATCTAATTTCGCTGCTTGCCGGGGATTAAACCTCGAGATCACTGAATCCATGGTTTCTAGTATTTTTTCCCCCAAATCGAAAGCTTGGAAGTTTCAACCTCAGCTTTCATTAATTAGATAGTTCTGCTTGCTGTTGTTTGAGCTCTTGATTGGGTTTTTGAGTGCTAAAGTTGCTGCCTTTGATTGCATTCATTGGTTGTAATCTACAGTGTTCCCTTTTTGGGAAGTTAATATTTTGCTGATAGGAATCCCTGAAGTAATGCATTTTAGTTCATGCATTTATTTTAGGTTCATTGCATCGATATAATTCTTTCCATTTTTACTAAATATCTAGTCTTCTTCAAAATTTTGGGTTATATGTTTTGTTATTATTGATTTGTTGATGAAAGAAGGCTATAATTTATTGATTGTTGTTAGGTATGTTTTTGTTCGCTTTATGGTTTTGGGTCTTTTAGATAGAATGACTGATTGTGGGGTGTTCTTCTGTATACTGAAATTTAGTGTTTGAGTGCATCCATTTGCTTTATTTAGTATTTATTGGTAAAAAAAATCTTTTCTACTTCCTGTCCATTTCCGACAGATTTGTTATTTCAGCAATGGGGCAAGCTAATGATTTAAGTATTGTTTTATTGGATATCTATAAATATCTTCTTTATAATTACTTGTCTTTGTTACTGGTAATTTTTAATTCATGCCTCTTACATTAAGATTTAATTAAACATTGAGGATTGTTGGATTTTGTCAGGGGTCGGAATTAGCCCACAACCTCTTTGTGCCCATGGTTGGCCAGTTCTTGTTGGATTAGTCAAGAGGTGGCGGTAGAAAAGAGAGTAAGAACAGTGTTGCAACGATGATTATGTTACTTTAGCTTAACATCCTCCTCTTACAAGAACCGTATACAAGCTGTTATAACCTTGTAGTGATGCCTTAACTCCTGTGATTATTCTATAAGAGAAAGCCTAGACCTTTTCTAGAATACTTAGTTACCGGCCTGAACACTCCTCCACAAGGCTTGGGAAGAAGAGAAGAAAAAATGGACATAGTTGCCTAAGTCGAATATTGGGAACTAGTTACAAAAATTCTCGTATTCCTTCATAAGTTACAACTTCCACTGAAGATCCTTTTCATTTCGATAGAATGTACATTACGACTCTATTACCTTATTTGCGCTTTTGTTGTTCTAGCTCCATTTCGGTTCACTTCAAGTCCTCAATAGAATGTACATTATGACTCTATTACCTCATTTGCACATTTATTGTTCTAGAACCGCTTCGGTTCCATGTGTGCATAATCCTAATTGCTTGACGAAGGATATAGAAAGACTTGTACCTTTATATTTCTTTAGTTGGGAATATTGGGATACATAGAAAAAAGGGTTTATCTGTGTTGCTTTTGGTAATTGCAAGAGGCAGGCAATGGTTCCAATCGTGGCAAGCACCTTGTAAGGACCAAAGAAACAAGAAGGTAGACTTTGAGGTTTAGCTAATGGCTCCATTCTTGGGCCTAAGAATACAAAGAATTGTAGGTATATTTTCAAAGTCCTATGGACTATTGTAGTTTGGCCATCGGAGTAGATAAACTATAGTATAATTTAGCTTTGAACCTAATCTTGAGTAGCCTCACAAAAGTTGTTAGTAGTGATTAGCTTGCAATCACTTGCCATCTTAGAACGCAACCCATCCAACTTGAGATTTGTCTGAAAAAGATTGTCACAAGTAACTTTCTGTTAGGGTTGTTTGAGTGGAATGAAGTGCATGTATTTGCTCAATCCATCGACCATTAGAAGAATCGCTGAGAGCCCTTAAATAATGTGTAATCCCATAATGAATTTCATTGATAATTCTTTGTATATTCATTAGGCGTCGGCCGTTATTGATGGAGACCCAGGGTTGTAGGTCTTATGGTTATGCCTTTCCATGTATCAAATTGTAAAATAAAGTTCTTAATGCCCTTTTTCCATATGAAAAAAACTGATCACATAGGATATCCAGGCAAATTGGAGAGTTCGGGGTGAGTAAAAATGTGGCCTGTCATACCAAATGCACCCGCACCCTTATTGAAATTGTTGTATTTTGCCTACTTGTTATTGCTTCTCCATTTCAACTGAATAGCAATTATTTGTAACATTCGCCTTTACTCTGCCAAGCTATGCAAGGACCATTGCGATTCCTACATTTGTAAGACCGATGTGTCCTCTCTTTCTGACTACATCTGCCGCAATGTAATCAACTCCCCTCCTATACTCCACTCGCTGCTCAGACACAACCAACTTCCAAAACCATTTCTTGTGTTGAGCTTTGCTTACAATTCATAGATCCAAGATTTTCATGATACTTTGTCGATCAATGCAAATGATGGATAGTCAGCACAAAAGGTATAGACACCAAATACAGCTAACAGCTAATGAACTAGACTAATGAATACTTGTGGGTTCCCAGTAACTGATTCATGGGAGATCTCGCCATGGATTAACTTGTGTGCTTGCTGAGGTAATCCAAAATCGGAGCCGGTTGTGTGGCTACACCTTTAAGGTTCACCAAGGCCATCCACTCGTCGCTTATCCACCTTGACATTTGTTGCAATTTGCTCCAACACCACCCTCAATTGTTGCCTGCCATCTAAATTCTGGCTTTGGGAACATAGGGTTCCTCTTCAAGCTCTAATGCCAAAAACAGTTGTAGGTTGAGATTGGCCAATGGCCTTCTTGCTTGCCCACGTTCAGCCATTTTGCTGCATGATTAGGTAACAACGGAAGGGCAGACGGGAAGAAGAGATCGTGCAGAGTATTGGGAAGAAGATGACATTATTTTTAGCTTAAGCTCTTCCTCTTACACAGCCTATATAGGCTGTTATAGGGATCGCTTAAGCCACATGATTAATCTCCAATAGAATGGCTGGCTAAACTATACAGATAATGCTTCATCTTAGAAAATCCCATGCACGCATAATTTGGGCCTAAGATCTGTTTGCATTAGTGTAGAGGTAGGGATCCCAACATATTCCTTATTTAAATCATTCACCATGGTAGAAGCCTACCTGCCATTCAATGGTTTATTGGTTATGATCCCTAATTTTCCTTATTAGCAACCATGCGTCACCACTTTCTCACACCCCCTCCCTCTCTTGTTAGGCATAACTGCAGTTTTGTGGTTCCTGCAAGGTCAATGTTATTCGATTACTAGGTCTGTATAATGGGTTGCAAGAATCAACTGTATTTTTACTTTCTCATTGGTTTTCATCTCATTGATTAAAGCTTCCTTTTTACTTTCTCATTGGTTTTCATTGGTTTGCATAAATGTATTTTTACTTTCTCATTGGTTTTCATTTCACTGATTAAAGTGGGTTGGTAAATGAATAATGGATACATCATTCTGCCCATTCTTCTCCAACCCATTTGTTAGGTACCAAACTTGTACTTTCGGTTTACAGGTTGAATTTATTTCTTTTTTAGAGTTGTTCTTGGTGGTGTGTTGAATGAAGGCATGTGTTTTGGTCCCATGAGAAAGTTAGGATACATTGCAGCAGTACTCTGAGTTCAATATCTACTTCCTCTCTCTTTTTAATTCACAGGACATTTCAATTCTTCTTTTAGGAGTATGGCCTGATCGATTAAATATGTCATAAAGCACTGCTTCATAATTATTGTTGGGCTTAATTTTTCTGTATAGTGTCCATGGTAGCCATGAGATACGGGGTTTGAGAAATTAGTGTTTTATTTTTGTTCATACTATTATAGTTCTCGCACCATTCTTTTTATTTTATGATTCATTTTGCATTGTTTTGTTCCCATAACAGAATATGTTATATTTTGCTACTTTCTCCACTGTATCCAGGGTTTGGAGGAATCTGGTAGGGTTGATAAATTTGTGAGCTGACGAGTGTTTCGGTAGCAAAGTTTTAGCTGGTTTAAAGCACTGTATGATAAAGAAAACAAGGCCATTCTAAATTTAGGCCTAAGGAAACCAGAACAATGGAATGCAACAGGGATGAAGCCATCAGGGCAAAAGAGATTGCTGAGAAGAAGTTCCTTGCGAATGATATAGAGGGCGCCAAAAAATTTGCACTGAAGGCCCAAAACCTTTTCCCATCTCTTGACGGTATCAACCAAATGATAGCAACTCTAGATGTTTATATCTCTTCAAGCACAAAATTAGATTGGGAAAAAGATTGGTATGCAATTCTCTGTGTCAATTCTTCAGCTGATGACGAAACTGTGAAGAAGCAGTACAGGAAGTTGGCCCTTCAGCTACATCCTGACAAGAACAAATCTGTAGGTGCTGAAGGTGCTTTCCAACTCATTTCTCAAGCTTGGAGCATTTTATCTGATAAGAGTAAGAGAATGCAATATGATCATAAGAGATTTGGGAAAGCATTCCAACCGAAAAGTACCACAGTGAAAAATGACCATCCTGCGCCTAATACTTCAAATGGTTTTGCCACTTCTGCTGCCAATAATGCTGCACGCAAACCACGAGCTCAGAAAAGCAATGCAACATCCTCTAGCTCATCACAGCCATCAAAATCCGGAACATTTTGGACGGCATGCAATTCGTGCAAGATGCAGTTTGAGTACCTTAAAGCATACCTTAATCTGAATCTTCTGTGTCCCAGCTGCCACAAACCATTTGTAGCCACAGAGATCGCTGCACCAACTAAAGTGCCTAATCACTCTGCTGCTCCTCCGTCTTCTAAAACACAACAGGCTCAGCAGAATTCTAACCTCAACTCTTCAACCAATAATGGACCTGATTTTTCCGGCAACTCAAAGTTCCAATGGGCTCCATTCTCAAGAACAACTGGGCCAGCAAGTGCAACTGCCTCGTCAACTGCTGCAGCTGAGGCTGCTAATGTTCATCAGACTTACGAAAAGGTGAGAAGAGAGCGTGAAGAGGCCCAGGCAGCAGCTAGGAGCGGGTTGAAGAGGAGTTATTATGCCGCTGGAATAATCAACTCCGGACCAGATGGGATTCCTAATCCAAAGGTAGACAAACCTGCAAAGAGGAGAAGAGGTGTCACTGATGATAAAGGAAATGCTGGCGTTCACCCTGCGAGCCGTTTTAAATATGGAATGACTTCCAGAAAATTCTTGATAAGGAGGGGCTATCCACAAGCTCGCGTGATGAAAACATTAGTTACTAGGTCGAGGGATGAAGTCAAGAAGACAGTAGAAGCAATGCGTGCAGCTAGAGCAGCCAAAGCTGCAGAAAAGGGAAATTCAAAAAAGAAGTCATCAAAGGAGAATGCCAAAGAAAAAGCAAAGGAAGCGGTTAACAAAAATTCTACTGATCAAGCTACTAGGGTGGATGAGGTGAGGAGGAGCAATAGCCAAGCTCCTTCTGAAAGGCATGTTGCAAATACCGAGAATGCTGGTTCTGAGAAAGAAGCAGTGGAACCTGTTAGTATTGATGTTCCTGATCCCGACTTCTATGATTTTGACAAAGATCGCTCGGAAGGATCATTTAAAGGTGATGAGATATGGGCTACGTATGACGATGAAGATGGTATGCCTCGTTACTATGCATTTATTCAGAAAGTAAACTCTTACCAGCCTTTTAAAGTCCGCATGAGCTTTCTCGCATCAAAGTCGAATACTGAGTTTGGTCCACTGAACTGGGTTAGCTCTGGCTTTGCCAAGACATCTGGGGAGTTCAGGGTGGTCAGATATGAAGTCAAGGATACTCTTAATATTTTCTCACACAAGGTTAAATGGGAGAAAGCTCCACGTGGAGTAATTAAGATAGTTCCAAGGCGAGGCCAGATTTGGGCCCTCTATAGAAATTGGTCTCCTGATTGGAATGAAAATACCCCTGATGAGGTTATTTACAAGTATGACATGGTAGAAGTTCTTGAAGACTACAATGAGGAGCAAGGGCTCTCTATATCTCCGTTAGTGAAGATTGCTGGATTTAAGACTATTTTCCATCGGCACCCGGACCCGAACAAAGTCAAGAGGATTCCTAAGGAAGAGATGTTTCGATTCTCACATCAGGTTCCTTCTCATGTGCTCACTGGTGACGAAGGTGATAATGCTCCAAAAGGCTGCTATGAACTAGACCCTGCAGCAACTCCCCTTGAGCTTCTTCAAGTAGTTACAGAGAGCAAAGATGATGAGGTGATGCAGGTTTCTGAACTACAACAAAGAGAAACCGTTTTCTGATTGCAGCATCCTTATCTACCATTAAAGTTTTGAAGCTTGTACAGCATCTTTTGGCTTTTTTGGCGACAACTGGTGCTAGATGACAAAATGAGTAGCTTGCTATAGAATCATCAGAGTTATCATTCAGGTTCTCTAACTTTATTTTCTTTTACTATTACAAAGATAGCATAGGTTTACAAGGTCATGGGAGTCAGCTTTTGGAGATCAAACATTTTGGTGGAAGTGCCCGTTATGAAGCTGGAGCTTTCTCAAGCGATCTTCTAAGGTGAGTTCTACATCTATTTTTTTGCAGCTAATTTTGTTTATCACAGAAGCTGCTTAATTCCACGTGTATTCAGTTATTCTTTCGGAGGCAATAGCATCCTCACCTAACTATGTTATATACTACATGATGATATAAGTTCATTTCTTCGTTGATCTTTTAGATGTATTGCTTAGATCACCACTTCTGTGGAATGCATCTCAGTTTTTTAATACCGCTATTGTTCTCTTAGGGGCCCGATACAGGAGTACATATATTACTACATATTGATAAATGCTCAATGGTTCCCTGATCTCTTAAAGTTGTTGCTTGTATTACAGTATTTTTATTTATTACATGTTATATAAACCATTGTTGTTCTACTAGGTCCCTGATTGCTATAATGCTACTACCGAAAAAAATTAATGTTCATTACTTTGTTGTCACTTATTTCTTACCACTAATGATAACAACGGTAAAAAGTCTTTATCCCAAAACTTTGGAGGTTGGCTACACGACTCCTTTTCTTCCATTGATTCTGTCAAATCATAAATGGCTTCCCCTCAAATTATTTAACTGTAATATCTTTCTTAATTACTTTCATTTATTTTCGTTTTGCCCTATCTCTAGCTTTACTTGCTCTATTAACTAGGCCCTGTCGCTCCTCCTTACTAGTGCACTTATTGGCCTTCATTAACTCGTGCACATATTGCTCCTCTAAAACAAACTCAATCATTTCTCATGCAACATAATGTAAATGGTCTACCAAAACCAAGTGCATTTGATGGTCTTGGAAGAGAATGACATGGCACATGGCGAGATTATCAGTCATTACTCCTGATCAAGCGTGCATATTTAATGTAATCAAAGAAACTTGCTGACATGTTTTGCTTCAAATGCAAACTTTGATTGTGCCTGTCTGCAGTAAATTTTCAAAGAACCCGTAGTTCTGTTATGAACTATTCGGTTCCTTTGTAATTTATTGGACTGCTCACTAGCTATAGAGGGACCATGATATCTCTCGTGACTGAAGACAAATTGACCAACTTTATGTGTTTGTCATGGATGCAAAGAAACTGTAACCAACTAAGCTCGCTTGGTTGGAGACTTCTCTACTTTTAGCCTATCAAGTGTCAACTTGCCAAATCTGAAATTTCTTGGGTGGGCGTCTTGAGCTAACTCATTGATAATATATCTTCTTTGAGAAATGCTAGATAGTAGGCACCTTAACGGGGGATTATGGGCTACTTCTTTCATATAATTTCTATAGGAGAATGTAAAGGCTAGACTCCAATGTTTGCTATTATATTGCAAACTCTTGTGGGGTTGGCTATATGTATGTCAATTCATTGTTGGTAGGATGCCATGTCTTGTCCTAAAAAAAGTTAAAAATATAAGAAAAAATGCCATGAGCACACATCATTCCTTATAAAAACTTCTCTGATTTGAGTTTTTATTGGACCCATGGCCTAACTCGTGATCGTCATAAATAAGGGGAAAAGTTTTTCATCATGTCCTTTTTTTTCATGAGCCTCAATCACTTAACCAATTTTCTACCTTCCAAATATTTCCTTTTTTTAATGACCACTCTTTTGTGCTATCTCTTTCCCAAGATCCTGCCAAATCCACCTTTGTATGTATACATGATTTCCTACTTAACAAAAAATATTTCGGCATATGCATATTTAAAATTTTAATTTTAGGCAACCCATATAAAATCTAGAATAATAAATTTTATACATGCATCCATCCTAATATATTCCGCATATGCTAAACATCTGTGTACACATTTCATATTCGTCTCGTATTTGCTTGCCAAACAATTTCCTTCAATATATTCCGCATAATGCTTGTCCTATGCTACCTTGGTAGCACAAACAAGGATCTTGTGTACCGGCGATGTATGAATCATAGTCAATCACTTGATTGCCTCTCTTAGCGCCCACCCTGTTTCACATAAAAATCTTTTAAAAATTATACGACTGAAATAAATCCACATGTTTATGCATATGTATACACTTTCAACGACTCAACTTTTTCCAATTCACTATATAAGATGTGTAGATCGACTTGAAGTGTACGAAAAAGTTCGTGAGCTTGGAAAAACACAAACCCCTGCTAATGGAACCAATCTCTCTCTCTTTCTATATATATATATGAGTGATTTATTGCAAACTGGTCCGCATTTTTAAAAACGGAAACTTTCGATCCACGACATATTTGAACGATCCGAATCGTTCAAGTTGATCACCTTACCCTCAAATGTATGTGTATGAAAAATCAAAGGATTTGAAAACCTCAAACTTATGTATCGAATGAGTGCAAAATGAACGTCTTTCAATATAGCAACATAAACTCCATCTAATGCATTAGTTAGAGGTCTTCAAATCCTTTGATTTTTCATACACATAGACTTGAAGGTAGAGTGATCAACTTGAACGGATCGGATCGTTCAAATATGTCGTGGATCAAGAGTTCCCGCTTTAAAAAAATACGGCCCTGTTTGCAATAAAGCGCTCTCATATATATAGGTTAATGGAGGAAAGGTAAAAAAAATATGCCCTCCACGATTTTTTTCGACGATCGGCACCCATCATTATCTTTATCATGTAAGATGTAGATACACCAGTTTTCATGTGATTCCATCACTTTTTCACCGTTGATTTAGTGGGTGCAAAATTAACGGTTTACTGACAATATAACTTTTTGCATTGTAATCCAACGGTGAAAAAGTGGTGGAATTCCATGAAATTTGGTGTATCCACATCTTACATGATAAAGATGATGATGGTTGCCGATCGTCGAAAAAAATCGTCGAAGATATAGATGTTTGACGCCACCTAACGAAAAGGCTTCTCAGGGTCTCTTTTCTTCTGGAGATGAGATGATAGACCATTCTGTGTCATAAGCCGTTCGTAGAAATTCATGAAGAATTTTTCTAGATTTAAGTATTATATTTTCTTTAATTAAGAAAATTTTATCGCACATGTGTTGAACATCCTAAAAAGCTACTTATTTTGATGCAAACCTTCGATATGGGAGCTTGCGATTAAGGTTTACGATGTCATTGAATGCCTCATGGTATCTTCATGAGCAAAAGCTTAATCTATTATGTAAGGATATTTTTACTTTCCAAAACATGTTAAAGGTCATGCTTTTGTAAGCAAGCACTACAGAGTTACTATTTTCATCAATACTTACTTTTTTCTCGATATATTGTTGTTCATGAGTCTAAACAGTTAATTTTACATTAAAAATATGGATTCATATGAACATCTTTATTATCCTTGTATTGCACGTCCTTAGAAATCGTTACTGTGGTATTGATGCCAAAAAAGGCATGTGTTATATATTAATTCGGGTGTCAAAATATGTGATTAATGATTCTTTAAGATTTTTCGATTATAATTAGATGACATTAATTGATCACAATCCTAATTTGATTCAAAAAATAATATAACCGAGAAACATTTGGAGCATACTTGTAAAGCATAAATGTACTAACATTTATTTGCTAAGCAAGGTGCTACAATTGGCTTTATTGAATATATATTTTAATCCTGCATATTTTGAAAGCTATTGGACAACAAATCCTTTTTATACCCAAATACCTTTATACATCTTATGAGCATCATTTTCTCAAAAATTAACTAGGCTTGTGAATCACATCCAACCACCAATGAAAAGGCATGGATCTATGTCATGTTGATATGAAGGTACATTTCCTTGAACTTCTCCACTAATTCAATGTTGATTAACTTAAAACTTGTAGCCTTCCCAGCTTAGAGATTTTGATCGTTCAATGCATAAACTAATCTATATTCAAATTGTTTATGTTGGAATAGTTTAGAATATATTGTTATTAGGGTATACCGTACCATGATGCTTGGGCATCAAGTAATTGTAATCCATATATAAAGAGACCATTGGACACATAATAAAATATTTCTTTCTTCTTTATTTTACCTTTAACATGGTATCAGAGCAGTCTCATAAACTCTAACCCTAAAAAAATAGCCATAGCCCTCCTCCCGCCGTGCTTTTAGCTCTCGCCTCGTAGCCTTCTCTCTCTCCGCCCGTCGCCTCCAACCCTTGCGTCAAGATCCAGCCCTAGCCTCCGGATTGCCTCGCTGTCGCCTCTAGATCGTCTCGCTTCTATCCTTGTTTTGCTGGATCTTCCTGCTGGCTCGAAATCCCGTGATGACTTGATTTTGAGATGAGTATCTTTCTCTCGCTTTTTATGTGCTAAAACTGCATTATCTATTGCTTGCTCTTTTTGCGTGCGCCCTTCAATATGACAGACAACAAGATTGATCATCCTAATTCCGATTACAAAATGGATCTCCGTATGACTATCCTGACTCTCTCAGGTTCTAATAATTTTTTTGAATAGGCACATACCATTGAACGAGCCTTCAAAAGAAGGGGTCTTCATTACCATCTCTTTCAGGAAGCTCCAACCTCCGATGTGTAGTATTCATATTAGTTTCAACATGACAACAAAGTCTGCACTTGGTTTACAAACTCTATGGAGTCCAGCTGTTATCACGTTATTATATATCTGCCTATTGTGAAGGAGATGTGGTTCCATTTCAAATCTCTTTACTTATCGGAAGATAGCCTTCAGCAGTTATATGATATCTTCAATGAACTCACTACCGCTACTCTAGATGATCTACATGCCTTTGGGGCCCAGTTCCGGGGGCTTCCAGAAGAATGGAACATGTGTCAACCTATCTCCTCTGATCCAGTCGTTACCAAGAGTCAGCATGAGCTTCTTATAGGGACTTTTTATTTGGTTAAGATGAAGCCTCACTTGGAGTTCATTCCTCTCTCAGGACGGTATGCCTACCATGAATAGTATTCTCGCCGCTACTTATTGTGTCCTTCCACTATGCGCTTGTACAGTGGAAGCTCTATGTTCTGCCCTTGTTGCTTAGGGTCATGGCCGAGGATTTCCTTCTGGCTGTGGTCGTGCTCCTATTAGTACTCGGGGACGGGGTCGCGGACATGGTTGTGGTTCCCTTTCTTGCTTTCATTGCGGTCATACCAACCATACAAATCAATTTTGCTGGGAGAAACATGGCTATCTGGATTAGACTCTTACTGTCCGACAGAGTACATCTCCATCCACAGCGACCCAACCGCCAGCATCATCCTTGCAGATCTCTCCTGAAGATTTACAGCACCTGCAATGTATTTTCTCACATATCTCCACTGCCAACTTAACCACATCATGTATATCTATACTATCTCAGTCAAACCCTTACGTTCATGACTCCGGAGTATCAGACTACATGACTCATACTGTTTTTAACTGTGTTTTCCACTTCACGTAAATTTATTTCCTTTGCCAATGAGGATGTCATTCCTGTTTGCGGTTGTACCAAATTGATATGACCTCTTATCGCTTAAAAATGTTCTAGTTCCTTCATTTCGTACAAATCTTTTATCTGTTCGTCATCTTACCAATGATTTCAACTGTTCAATAACTCTCTTCTAATTACTTTATGATCAAGGACAATCAGATGAAGGAGCAGACTGGTGGGGGTAAAGAAATTAATGGTTGTACTACTTGGATGTGCCACAATCCGTATTTTTTGTTGTTACTACCATTTGCTGGCATTGATCTATGCTACATATCATGTTACATCTCTTTATTTGATTTTTCATGTGAGTCATGTATTTTGGGGAAACATGTTGCTCTTTTTCTGCAGTTACTAAACGTAGTTCTTCGATATTTGAGTTAGTCAATTCTGACATTTGGGATCGTTACAAGTATACTAGCATATTTGGCTACAAATATTATCAGTTTTATTGATGATCACTCTAGAATGACATGGCTGTTTTTTACGTGATCGATCTGAATCATGTGTTTAAAATATTTATTAATGAAGTGGTTAATCAGTTTAATATGTCTATTAAAACTCTAAGAACTGATTATACAAAAGAATATGTGTAGTATTTTTCAAACGCTTTGCCAATCCCGTGGAATTATTCATCAAACTTCCTGCTCATATACATAACGAAATGACATTGCTGAAAGAAAAAACCGCCACTTGATGTTGCTCGTTTTATTATGCTTAACATGCATGTCCCAAAATGACTTTGGAATTTTGTTTTATTTACTGCATGTCTTTTTGATTAATCGCATGCTTTCCACGTTCTTCAAAACGAAACAACTTACTCTACTTTATTTCCCAACCAAGACCATTTCCTCCTTCCTCCTCAAGTATTTGGGTGTGTTTGCTACGCTCATAATTACAGATTAAGTCGCGATAAATTGGATCTTAAAGCCGTCAAACATATATTTGTCGGTTATTCTAATCAAAAAGGTTACATTTGTCTGCTTCCTTCTACATTCACTATCATAGTCTCTCGTAATGTCACATTTCTTAAGGATCAACCCTTTTACCCACTAGCGGAAAGTCCTCACGTCCCGCCGCTGCCGCCACTTCATATACCTTTAGATGACCAATCAATTCAACTTGAATCTATTACTGTTGAAGTTTCTCATCCTCCCCCGGTTACGCAGTTCTATAGTCGTCGACCGAGAGCAGTGATAGATTCCACAGCAGATATTGAAGCTCCTTCATGTATACAGCCAGAAGCTGACGAGCTTTCACCTCTCATTCCTTCTGATGATTTGTCCGACGACTTACGAATTGCTCTTCACAAAGGTAAACGAACATGCATTGCATTACTTCTTATCCTCCTGCTTCATTTATTTCATATCATCGGCTTACTCCAGCTTTATGTTAGTTTTTCTCTTCTTTGTCTGTTGTTTCCTTTCCTAACTTTGTTCAGCAACCTATGAGTCATCCAGATTGATATAAGGCTATGATGGAAGAGTTGCAGGCTATGATGGAAGAGCTGTACTTGGGATCCGGTTTGCCTCCTTTCATAGAAAAAGGTGGTTGATTGCCAGTGGATCTTTGTTATCAAACATAATCTGGATGGCAGTGTATCTCGTTTGAAGGCCCGTCTTATTGCCAAAGGTTATACTTAGCAATACGGTATCGATTATGCTGAGATTTTTTTTCCGGTGGTCAAACTCACTACAACAACAATTGAGCCTTTTATCCCAAGCATACGGGGTCAAACTCACTACTGTTCGTATTTTGATTTCTTTTACGGTTATCCATGATTGGCCTCTACATCAGCTAGATGTCAAGAATGCCTTCCTCAATGGCGATCTTTTCGAGACAATTTATATGTAACATTCTCCTGGTTTTGAGCGTGAGGGGGAGTCTCTTGTATGTTATCTTAAAAAATCTATTTATGGGCTAAAACAATCGTCTTGAGTATGGTTCGATAAATTCAGCATGGTCCTAAAAATGATAAATTTCATAAGAACGGCAAATCCATTTCTTTTTATACATAGACAGAAAGAGGGAATAGTTATTCTCCTTGTTTATGTTCATTACATAATCATCACTAGAGGTGATTTCGAGGGTATATCTAAGGTCAAAACTCATTTGGTGTCGCATTTTCACACCAAAGATCTTGGTCTTCTACGATACTTTCTTGGTATAGTGGTACCTCGAAATAAAAGATTATTATTTCTCTCACAGCGTAAGTATACTCTTGATCTTCATAAAGAAACATGATTTCTTAGCTGCCGCCCTGCTCCCATGGATATAACAGTAAAGCTCTTTCGCGTTAGTTCACTTGATGACCGGCCACTTTCCGATCCAGGTCAGTATCGACGGTTAGTTGGGAAGCCGATCCATCTCATATTCGTCCAGACATATCCTTTGCAATCACACAGTGAGCCAGTTTATGCAGGCGCCCTTAGTTTCCCATTTTCGTGCCGCTAAGCGCATTCTCCGCTATTTGAAGCGTGTATCTGGGCAAGGTCTTCTCTATAAACTCTGTTCTAATCTGTCTTTTATAGCCTAAGCTGATACCGATTTTGCCGGATCTATGGATGACCGTCGCTCCACGAGTGGATTTTGTGTTTTCTTTGCAGGAAACCTAGTTACTTGTCACAGCAAGAAGCAACATGTTGCACGCTTATCAGCCGAGATTGAATATAGGTCAATGGCTCATGCCGTCTCAGAATTGGCGTGACTCTCCATATTGCTTTGAGATCCTGGTGTTAGTTCTACAACACCAGCATCCTTGTTCTGTGGCAGTAATGCTGTAATTCATATTTCAGAGAATCCAATATTTCACGAACACATAACACATTGAAGTGGATTGCCACTTTATCCGGGAAAAAAATGTTGAAAAGAAAGTCAATCTCCATCATATTTCTACTCATGCACAGATTGCAGATATTTTGACGAAACTTCTTCTAAGACCCGTATTCGTTCATCTATTGTCCAAACTATACATCACTGATATTTATGTTCTAACTTGAGGGGGAGTGTTGGATTAGTTTAGAATATATTGTCATTAGTACCGTAATGCTTGGGTATCAAGTAATTGTAATTCCTATATAAAGTGACCATTGATCACATAATAAAATATCTCTTTCTTCTTTCTTTTACCTTCAACAATTTAAATGATTTTTTATTAACCCATTTTATTTAGTTTGAAGCTTTGAAATCAAATTGGCGTTTGTTCTAATGGATGTCAAATTGGCTTTTGTTCCAATGGATAAACTCTTGGCTTTTTAGAAAATGCGAAATGAAAGGGAAAATAAAAGAGAAACAAAATATATGAAGATAAAAAACATAAGAAAAGAAAAGATTATAAAAAATATAAGAAAAAACAATAAATTATAGATATTCAAATAAAAATGAGTAAGAACAAATGATAATGAAGTTAAAATATGATCAATATACACATGTCAAAATAAGACAGGAACCAAATATTTTATTATGTTCTATTATTAGTAAATACATATATTAGTGCATGCCAGTTTGTAACTTTACACAATATTTAATATTACATATAAAATTTGACATTTGTATCTAAAATTGGATTTACGAAAAAAATCTTAGTGCAGGTATTAAACCGACTAGAGTCGACAATCAATACTGGAATATATTAGAAAATAAAGTCTTAGAAAACACTAGAAGATATTGGGTGATAGGTTGCCACCTAGCCCTGACTAGGCATCATCTAGACATCATAGATGGTTTTGTCTAATATATTAAATACATAAGTATTTTCCATAGAAATAATAAAAAATATAGAAACACAATCTAAAAGATTAGAAAGGATGTGTAAATTATTCTTAAATATATAGTGAATTTATACGTAACAATAAATACCCTGTGTATCCATAAATGCCAATAGTTTAATAACGAACTATTTAAATTTAATGAATAAGACCATAGTAAATACTTAGATTCCACGAATTTCTATCTATATCCACTTACCTTCTCAAGAATGCTTGGTTTCCGTATAGGAAAGTTAGTTCCCATCTAACAAGATGACCCGTAGAGAAATTGGGCTAGACGGTTCAAGTATTCTTAAAAGTATATATACGCATGCAAAATCATGATGACTAATCAATCCTAAGATTGACGGTCTTTGTTTAAACTTTGTTTGGTTTGTTAGATATTTCATTGAAGTATTGATATAGAATTGAAAATTTGTATCATTTTGATACCTTGATTTGATATTTCTTCGACAGGCCTAGGAATTTTTAAACTATATGCAAAATTTTAAAATAACTGAATGCGACGCTAGACGGACATTTCGGCGGGATGTCAAAGTTTTCTTGTATGGAAAGTTTATTCACTATGTGTTTATGGGGATACAAGTATTAAGTTACATGTGGTAATGTATATGATATCAGACAAACATTTATAAGTGTGACCATATAACCTAACCATCCTAATTTTTTAAAGAGTTGATATTATCACATTAAATAAAGGATAATTATAAAGTTATATCAGCCTTATTTTGTCCATGGATTCTAAGTTTTTATAATTATTAATTACTAAGCAAGCAGCAAGTTATTACTTACAATAAATTAATGCATTTAAGGTTGATTTGTGCCATTTTCCAATGTTCAAAATTGTATGTCAAATTCATGTCGGAAGAAAAACTTCCATGTTTGGATGGCGGGAGTTGAGGATGTATCGCGAATAATTAGTAAATATCGGTTATCATGATGGATAGAAGTTTTTGTTCTAATTATGACCCTGACAAGTTTTACATTCGCTACATATAAGTATCATCCCATCTAATTCAATATATACATTCACCGTGGGACCATCATAACCATATTAAATATAAATATTAATAATCACATAACGAATAATGATATAAACATTAAGTTCATTAAATACAAAAAATTTAAACGAAAATACATGTACACTTGTATTGATTCATCAATATGTTATCAAGCAATACAATAAAGCAAAAAAGAGGAAACAAACAATCGAACAATAACTAAACTATTTATGTTAGACAAGTTGAATCAAACATGATAGGTTGGGATGTAGACTAAAAAGGTTATAAATTATATTTTCTTGTATGTCATAGCGTCCAGTGCTTAATAAGGAAATTGTGGACAAAATGTCAGAAATGTTGGGATACATAAAGCGATGATATTACATGCTAATTAGACATGCATATGTTAAGTAGGTCTCTGTAAGTGAGCTAACTTTTGATATATTTAATTATCCGAATTAATGTTTATTAGGAATAAACAGTCGACAAAAACTAGCAAGTTAATAATAAAGGGAAACTAAGGATAAATCCTTCATTTCATCCGCACAGATCACACGTTATAAATTCAAATTAACATTATGTTATTACCTATATGTGTTGGTTATTTATTCTTTTGCCATGCTATATTTGATCATTGTAGACCGTATCAATGTAGTATCATATCCTTCAATTATTTTAAAATTATTGCATATTACTTGTCCATCTCCTTCGAAATAGTAAACCCCTCATACAAGTGCTTATACGGACTGCATAGGAAACACCAACGCTGTCTGTGGTAATGATGCCAGCTCTGCTATTCATTGATCAAATTCAACCACCAACTGGCATTTATTTCATGCAATCGGTTTGGCATCTTCTGGCTATCCAGTTAACTATCCAAGTGTTGCTCAGCTAATCAAGTTGGGCATGTTCTTTCAATCTTTTTTTTGTGAGGTAAAATCGGTTATATGACAAACTAGGTTATGTCTGTTGTATGGATACTTTCATAAAGAAGACATTTCTTTCGTTAATTATTTGGTACTTGAATACTAGTTTGGTACTCCTTTGGTGTGAATCCTAAAATTTATTATCTGAGCGTATCAGAAATATTGTAGACCTAGAAGCGGGGGCGGGGGCGATGAATCACCAAACTCTAAAAGAATCTTATGATAAGAGCGTCGGGGGGAGCGCTAGATATATATAATGCCATAAAATTATAAAATTGCACCATGAATTGATTAATTATAAGCCCTACAATAATTCATTAAGTTATAAGTCCAATATTTCATTAAAAGCCAAGAAGCTGTAGAGACAATAACCCAGCCGAAAAGTTTCGAAACTGAATTGAGATTATGTTGTATGAGACTCGAGATTCTGTTTCGAATCTCAGTAAGAACCGCGGATTCGAGGTTCCGAAGCGGGATTTGTTACATACCCCCAAGGTTCCTGCAACTAAGACCTAGACTAGTAGTTTGAAAAATATAACCCATGATTCATGGGGTACACGGATACATGGTTCCATTTGCTTGGCAGATGCAATCATAAGATTTGTCTACTTTCCTATGAAGAATCATAATTGTTGTCGTAGCTTTTGATTTATATAAATTGGAAATATTTTATTATTTGACATATCATGCTTTTTACCATTATGGTGTTGCATATACGTCTTATAGATTAATATTCTAAGAATTTTATCCCCACACAGATTTATTGTTCATGTATTCATGATAATTTATCCATTATTTGTATCCTGTATCTGTATCATGCAACTTGGCATTAGTGTTCAACCCATTAGATAAAGACCTCAATATTCTCGATGAATTTCCTCTCTGTCATTTCAATCATTCTCCGTCATTTGTTTCTTGCCAATATGTTTTACACTGTATTTGCAATTGTTGGTGTGGGTTGAAGGTTAAATGCGTACATAGGTAACAGATTGTAGGTTAGGCATGTTTAGGAGTAATATGAGTTCTATTCTGTCTGAAGTTAAATATCTCCTAGAGAAGTGCCCTTAAAAATAAAGAAGTTTGTAAATTTAAGATGCGTGAATTATGACCTAACATTATTATGCATGATGCCGAGTCTTTGGTATGGGAGTAATTCTAGTTGTCCTACTTGTGTTATCTTATCTATGCCTTGGTGCTGAATGTGATCCATTAATAACAAATTTGGCAATTTTTCATTTCCTCTCTTGCTCCTTGGTTGCACAGGCTTGAGCCATATGATCAATTTTGTGTTTGCGTTTTATGACCTTGAATGTTTTAAACTGTGTGATTTACGCCCTTCGAAGAACTATACAACAGATAGCGCAGAGAGTTTTAAGCATCAAATCTGACTCTTTCCCCTTTTGTCTTCTGAATGACACAATTATTTCAAAGAATTGGGTTAATGACCTGATTCTACGCTTAGGTTTTGTTCAAGAAGACATATTACAACATATAATGAGTGTTCTTTATTCTACTCATGCATTTCAAATCAATGTTAAATTAGAAAAAACATGAGTTGGACTTTCTTTGTAAGTTCTGCATTGCTCAATATTTATGGTTTAGAGGTATGTTGGCATTTTAAATTTTGTTATAGCAGCATCTAATGGTGATTTATTTTCTTTTCAGTGCCAGTTGCTTAGCTGTTGAAGGGGAAAAGCTTGAGGAGCTTCGAGATCGTGAGATGCATTTGCTATCGGCTGCTTCCAAACAGTTCAATTTAAGTTTCTTATACCGAAAAACTATAAACTGCTTATCAGTAGCTTTATATCAAACATTTCAATTATATAGTTTGTACTGGGAAAAAACAGGTTGCAGATGGGTTCAATGTCCCTGGAACTTAGAAGACATCAAAATGTTACAGAATTCTCTTTATTTTGTTTATTATTATCGTTTTGGTTGTGATGGGAGGTTATCTTGTCTTTGGTTTTCTGGTGATAAAGGAGATGCTTTATTTGATGATACTAAAAGGTAAAGAAACTTGCTTCTTCTTTCATGAAAAGTTGAGCCATAGTTCACCTAGTTAGTATATATATAATAGTAAATAAGTGTAGTCACATCTGAATATTTCCATTGATAGTATTTTTAATTCCAGTCATTTGCCAGCATTTTGTTCCTAGCTTAACTGAAGCATTTTGTTTATAATTCTTTCAAATTGCTTGCTTATAACACGCTGGGTACTGCTGTTTCCAGGAGTTTGTTTTGCAGTTTTCTGTAACCCATTATGGCCAGTTTTGTTTGTGCCAATTTGTTTTTAGTCCAGATAGCTGCAGGAGTTGTGGGAAGAAAGTAAGGTTATAACGTCCATCATGCTATTTGGCTGTATAAATTTCTCTGTCGTTTTTGTTGTTGAAATTGGTAAAATGGGATGGTTCAAATGGGATCTTTGAAGAGAGATGGCCATACCCAACGGTTGGATCGGGGATCGGTCTTGTCCATCTAGTTTTACATGCTAAAATATGCAGGTGTATTAAAATTTGGGATATCTGGATTTTTTTGAGTCATTCATCAAATGCATGCAATTGTTATATATATATATATATATATATATATATATATTAATGGAGAAAAAAAGGCCATAGGAGGGAATTTCCTCCTATGGCTTGGAAAAAATACAACCTCCACCATTTTTTCCGACGATCGGCACCCATCGTTATCATCTATAATGTGTGTACACCAAATTTCATGTGATTCCACAACTTTTTCACCGTTGATTTAGTGGTTCAAAATTAACGGTTTACCGACAATAAAACTTTTTTACATTGATAAATCAACGGTGAAAAAGTTGTAGAATCACATGAAATTTGGTGTACCCACATCTTAGATGATAACGATGAAGATGATGGAGGCCGATCGTCGAAAAAATTGATGGAGGTTGTATTTTTTGCACGCCATAGGAGGAAATTTCCTCCTATGGCCTCTTTTCTCCGTTATTCTCATATATATATATATAGAATAATGGAGAAAAGAGGCCGTAGGAGAAAAGAGGCCATAGGAGGAAATTTCTTCCTATGGCGTGGAAAAAATACAGCCTCCACCAATTTTTTCGACGATCGGCCCCCATCATCTTTATCGTTATCATCTAAGATGTGGATACACCAAATTTCATGTGATTCTATAACTTTTTCACCGTTGATTTAGCAATGTAAAAAGTTATATTGTCGGTAAACCGTTAATTTTGAACCCACTAAATCAACGGTGAAAAGTTGTGGAATCACATGAAATTTGGTGTACGCACATCTTAGATGATAACGATGATGATGATTGGTGCCGATCGTCGAAAAAAATGGTGGAGGTTGTATTTTTTCCACGCCATTGGAGGAAATCCCCTCTATGGCCTCTTTCCTCCATTAATCTCATACATACATATATATATAGACGTATACACACACACACATATATATATATGTATGAGATTAATTACGTCCTTCATCATTTTTTCCGACGATCGGCATCCACCATCTTCATCGTTATCATCTAAAGATGTGGGTATACCAAATTTCATATGATTCTACAACTTTTTTACCGTTGATTTATTGGGTTCAAAATTAACGGTATACCGACAATAGAACTTTTACATTGTTAAATCAACAGTGAAAAGGTTGTAGAATCACATGAAATTTGGTGTACCCATATCTTAGACGATAACGATGAAAATGATGGGTGCCGATCGGCGGAGAAAATGAGAAAGGGTGTATTTTTTCGACGCCATATGAGAAAATTCCCTCCTATGGCATCTTTCCTCCATTATTCTCTCTCTCTCTCTATATATATATATATGAGAATAATGGAGAAAAGAGGCCATAGGAGGGAATTTCCTCCTATGGTGTCGAAAAAATACAATCTTCATCGCGTTTTCCGTCGATCGGAATCCATCATCTTCATCGTTATTATCTAAGATGTGGGTACGCCAGATTTCATGTGATTCTACAATTTTTTCACCGTTGATTTAGCAATGTAAAAAGTTCTATTGTCGGTAAACAGTTAATTTTGAACCCACCACTAATTCAACGGTGAAAAAGTTGTAGAATCAAATGAAATCTGGCGTACCCATACAACCCCCATCGTTTTTTCCGATGATAACGATGAAGATGATGGGTGCCGATTGTCGGAAAAAACGATGGGGGTTGTATGGGTACGCCAAATTTCATTTGATTCTACAACTTTTTCACCGTTGAATTAGTGGTGGGTTCAAAATTAACGGTTTACCAACAATAGAACTTTTTACATTGCTAAATCAACGGTGAAAAGGTTGTAGTATCACATGAAATTTGGCTTACCCACATCTTAGATGATAACGATGAAGATGATGGATTCCGATCGTCGGAAAACACGATGGAGAGCGTATTTTTTCGACGCCATAGGAGGAAATTCCTTCCAATGGCCTTTTTCCTCCATCATCATCATCATCATCATCATAATAATAATAATAATAATAATTATATATATATATATATATATATATAGTGTGTGAGAGAGAGAGAGAGAGAGAGAGTTCCTCACGTCGAAAAATACGCCCTCCATGATTTTTTCGATGATCGGCATTCATCATCATCATATTTATCATCTAAGATGTAGATATATCAGATTTTATATGAATCTACCACCTTTTGACCGTTGATTTAATGGGTGCAAAATCAACGGTTTACCGACAATAGAACTTTTTACATTGCAAATTCAACGGTGCAAAAATGATAGAATCATATGAAAATTGGGTATACCCACATCTTAGATGATAAATAAGAAGATGATGTGTGCCGATCGTCAGATAAAATAATAGAGGATTGATTTCCATTGCCGTCATAGAAGGAAATTCTCGCCTATGGCCTCCCCCCTCTCCCCCTTTCTACACATACACACACACACGTTGAGGCCAGACCTCATTTTATAATTAGAGGCCAACTCCTCAAACACTCAATTCGCCGTGTTTTTCATCGATCGGACCGTACATCATGATCTGCATGTATTAGATAGGTTATGTACAAAAATTTCATGGGATTTGAAGTGCTCTAAGACATCCATAAATTGATTGCATTTTTCTGTATTTTTCAGGTATCAAAAAGCCATTAATTTTAGCCCACTTGATGGTTGTCTTAGAGGTGTTCAAATCCTGTGAAATTTTATACATAAGCTATCTAATACATATAGATTATAATGTACGGTCCGATCGGTGAAAAACATGGCGGATTAGCCTACTTGATGGTTGTCTTAGAGGTGTTCAAATCCCGTGAAATTTTATACATAACCTATCTAATACATATAGATTATGATGTACGGTCTGATCGGTGAAAAACCTGGCGGATTAGCCCACTTGATGGATGTCTTCGAGTACTTCAAATCCCGTGAAATTTTGTACATAACCTATCTAGTACATGTAGATAATGATGTACAGCCCGGATCGGTGAAAAACATGGCATGTTGGGTGTTTGAGGAGCTGACCTCATTTTAAATGAGGTTTGGCTTCAATGGATCGGCTCCCTATATATATATATATATATATATATATATATATATATATATATATATATATATATATATATATATATATAGGGAAGTGATCCATTGCAAACCGGTCCGCATCTTTTAAAAACGGGAACTCCCGATCTACGACATATTTTAACGATCCGATCAATTCAAGTTGATTACCTTACCTTCAAATACATGTGTATGAAAAAATCAAGAGATTTATAGATCTCTAGCCTATGTATCGAATGACGTTTATGTTGTATTATCGAAAGACGTTCATTTTGCACCCATCGATACATATGCTAAAGGTCTTTAAATACCTTGATTTTTCATGCACATGTATTAAGAGTATGGCGATCAACTCGAATGGATTGGATCGTTAAAATATGCCGTAGATCATAGTTCCCGTTTTAAAAAACGCGGACCAGTTTGCAATGTAGCGCTCCTCTCGTGTGTGTGTATATATCCCCCCACACACACCATAGGAGGGAATTTCTTCCTATGGCGTTGAAAAATACACCCTCCATAATTTTTTTCGACGATCGATATCTATCATCATCATCTTTATCACGTAAGGTGTGGATACACCAAATTTCATATGATTCCATCATTTTTCACTGTTATTTTAGTAGGTGCAAAATTAACGGTTTACTAACAATCGAACTTTTTACATTGCTAATTCAATGTTAAAAAAATGGTGGAATCACATGAAATTTGGTATATCCACATCTTATATATATATATATATATATATATATATAGAGAGAGAGAGAGAGAGAGAGAGAGAGAGAGGAATAATGTAGAAAAGATGCCTTAAGAGGCTTTTTCGTTAGGTGGCGTCAAATATCTATATACTCCATGAATTTTTTCGACGATCGGCACCCACCATCATCATCTTTATGATGTAAGATGCGGATACATCAAATTTCATGTGATTCCAACTCTTTTTCAACGTTGAATTAGCAATATAAAAAGCTATATTGTCGGTAAACCGTTAATTCTGCACATGCTAAATCAAATGTTAAAGAGTGATGGAATCATATGAAATTTTGTGTATCCACGTCTTACATGATAAAAATAAAGATGATAAATGCTGATCGTCAAAAAAATCGTAGAAGATGTATTTTTCGACACCATAAGAGAAAATTCCCTTCTATGTCACCTTTCCTTCCCTCCCCCCCCCCTCTCTATATATATGTATGAGAATAATGGAGAAAAGAGGCCATATGAGGGAATTTCCTCCTATGGCGTAGAAAAAACACTCTCCATCGTGTTTTCCGACGATCGGAATGCATCAACTTCATCGTTATCATCTAAGATGTGGGTACACTAAATTTCATGTGATTGTTGGGGTCAAAATTTGCATCCCCGGTTGACCGAGTCAAAGTCAAGGTCAACCCCAAGCCAGGTGGGCCCAAACCCAGGTCAAGCGGACCCATGCCCAAGTCGAGCCCGCGGCCAGCTTCCTCCATGCCAAAATATAGATTATGTAATAAATAATTTTTATGTAATTTTTTATGCATGAATGTATGCAAAATGGGCATAAAGCCAAATTTTTGTAAAGCCCATGGCTTATGTGCAAAAAGAAATGACACATGAGTCATGAGATGGGTAAAATGCCATTTTGTAAAACCCAAAGGGCTATATGTAAATATGTAAGCCTATATAAGGCAACATGATGAAAATATCTAAGATAATTTTTCATTCCCCCAAAAACTAGGGTTCTTTGTGCCTCCTGCTCTTTCATCAGGTTCTAAAAACCTTCTTCTCTTTTTGAATTAAATCAAGAGTTTTACTCTTCCTATTTCAAAACTAAATGGTTTTTCACCACAAAACCCACAAAGAGGAACTTGGATCTACCATCAGATCTCAAAAAAAATTGAGATTTTTAAAATCTCATATCTCTTGATCTTCAAGATCCGGCCAAACGACAAGAAGAAGAAGAAGCCCGTCTCCAGAAACCCCACTTTGGGGAAGAACTAGGGCTCAAGGGGAGAAGCCCCTTCATCAGCTTCAAAATATCCTAAGAGTTTAACTCCTCATATATATATATACACACACACACACACACAAAATAATAAGCGCTCCTTTCTGGGAGTATAACTCCCATTGCAAGGACCAAGTTCCTTTTAGCGCCCGAGCGTCCACGTGGAGCGCTAGCGTTAGCGCCCGAGCGCCCACGTGCTGACACGTGGAGCGCTAGCGCTCTTGCGCTCAGAGCGCTAGCGCCCGAGAGCCCACGTGTTGACACGTGGGGCGCTAGCACTCAGAGCGCTAGCGCTCTTGCGCTCAGAGCGCTAGTGCCCGAGCGCTAGCGCCCGAGCGCCCATGTGCTGACACGTGGCGTGCTAGCGCTTAAGGCGCTAGCGCTCTTGCGCTCAAAGCGCTAGCACCAAAGCACTGGCGCTTTTTCCCACGCATCCTTTGGATGCCCTTTCCTTTTTTTTATTTTATATATATGTATATATACATATACACATACACACATACTCTACAACACTCTCCCCCTCAAAAAATTTTAGGCCGGGGCGCTTTCCTGCAAAACCGTATATAATCCACGGACGTAAAGCGATCCCAATCTCTCCCAAGTCCTACCGGCGAGACCACATTCAAAGTCCCACCGGCGGTGAAGATTCAAAGAAAAAAAACGGTATGTCCACAAGCAAAATAGGCACGGATGAAAACCCGAAAGGGCTCTGCGAGTAAAAACAGCAGGACTGCCGGCGAGTTTGTGAAAACCCGAAAGGACACAAACTCATAAAAAAGAGATGAAATGCACTCACTGTTAGTGTATATGCCCTAGAGGCCATTACTGTATCATACTAGTTTGTATATTACTTAATGGAAGCTTGGGATATTCACCTTGTATAAACAATCTTGCTCAATATAGTAGTATGCTACTTGGTTTGTTTCTACTTCAATGTATACATGGGTTTATTTTAGTATATCACCTATACACATTAGTGGAGCCCTTAGGACCTTTCCTTGATTACCAGCGTTGTGATGGCAATCACACTAGTGGGGGCTGGGTAATCTATAAGCACATCCTTATGCAGGTCCCTAGTCGCAGGACTATCGAGACAGGGCATCGATACTCCGGACTAGACTAGTGTATGCGCTTCTCATCCCAGTGTGGGAGATGGTCTGTCCCACAGCCATCAGTACGTCGTACTGGAGATAGTATGCGGGTGCTCATTGGGTTACGAGTACACTGGACAGGACTCGTCGGGAACTGTTGGTTGGTACTATACCTATCGTCAGTTATCAGTTCCCAGGTGACATGAGTACAGCTTAGTCCGCTGACTTGACACTGTCACTTCGCCTCGAGTGTGTTCCCACTGTACTTAGATTACTACCCTACCACGGCTCAAAAGAGTCGTGCAAACAGGTAGTAGTTGGGTGCAGTCCCGAAGCACTTGGAGGCAGTGACGGTTAGACTGGATTCGTCTCTCCCGGTATTGGGGGTTGACATCGCGCTGTGTCTAGGAGAGCCATTATACGAGTAGTCCCTGGCCAGGGCAAGCGAGATATACTGGTAGGTTTTCAGTGTTATCTCAGGGTGTTCTGGGCTTCACTCCGACACGACTTGTACCGCTATTAGGGGACTGGCGTTTACCGCCCCCTAGGCCCGCCATGCGATATATCAGACGAATAGACCGGACTGTATGGAGATTGTCACAGTCAGACTCAGTAGGAGTTCAGATAGGTTTCACCTCGTCAGTCTTCTTGTCGGCATCTACCTGGGGACCGTTATGCACAGCTAGTGCCGCTTGCGGTCTGTGGTTAAACCCACTGCCAGCGTAGTGTCGAGTCTTTAGAGTCCCACACAGAAAGCTATTCGCCTTTAGGCAAAAGAGTAGAGGTCGCATGGTTTTGCGACAGGTCGCATAATTTTGCGACAGGGTTCGGTCACATCCGTGCACTTGTGCACGTACAGTGTCCGGACAGTTAACACTAGCGGGCTTTGGTTTAAGCCAGATCCTAGTGTACGTTTTGGGATTGCTTTTATCTCGTTTGTATTCGTGTTCCTCGGAACGCGGATGCGGGTGTGTATGCACAGTTGACAGAGAGACAGAGGCAGAGTATTCTCATTGGGGTTTGTTGACTGTTGACAGTTGACCATTGACTTTTGCTTAACCCTAATGAGAATAAGATATATGATTAACATTAATATTAATTAAGTATTATAGTGACATGGTTGTTGAGGGGTTGACTTTGTTGACTTGTTGACTTTGTTGACCTGTTGACTAGGTTGGACTAGTTGACCATCATCATCATGACAATGGCTATCATTCCATGGCAAAGACTTTTGCTTGCTTGTTTATTTATGCAAAATGAGTGCATGAAATGATATAGCCATTTTGACTTAAACCATCACACAATACTTGATTATTATTTTTGTTATGATGGATTTTGGATTATGAGAGGTTGGATGAGAAAAGAGATGCTCATTCTTTCATTGGCTTTCTCTCTCTTGAGCTCTCTCTTCTCAAGCTCTCCCTCTTCCTCTTGCTCTCTCTAGCTCAAGGCAAACCATTCTCATGTGTTGAGACTCATTACCTTAGAGATAAAAAGACACCAAAACATTCTTCTACTCATTCTAGTTCACAAGGCCTAGCAAGCCAAGTGATCTAGTTTCTTCAAAGTTCGAAGAAGAAGCCAAAGGTAGAAGCTTTCGGGTGGATCCATCTTCGGCGCAAGGAGACGAGGAGGTGAAGCTGATCCGTACACCGGGAGGAGTTGAAGACGAAGGAGTTCAAGAAAGGTATAACCCCCTAACCGAGTAGGTTAACTCAAGTTAGGTTGTTAGTTAGTTGTTTAACAAAGATCCGTATTGGTAGTCCATGTTACCACCCTCTTGAAAATCGTTTTTCACCAATTCCGCAACCCCGTAAGTACCGGGAAAGGGTAGTATGGACTTACAGTGGTATCAGAGCCTAGTTAAACACTATCTAATATATTAGCAATGTAAGTAGAAGTTCGATCGGAGAAAAAGTCGCGAAATACACCCGGAACTCAAACTTTCTGTCGATTTTCAAAGTGCTGTAAAAATTATTTGACATATACCAAAAATCGACTCAGGGTTTTTAGAAGAAACTGCAAAAAATTGGCCCACTGAATCGATCAACCCACCGCGGATCCACAGCAGGAGCTTGCTCCCGCCGCGGATCCGCGGCCGAGTTGACTCGGTCGTGAGGTTTTATTTTTGCAGTTTGTTCATAGGGGTATTTTGGGATTTTTGAAGCATGTCTTTTCAGCCCAGATTTTCCAGAAAGAAAAATTTGTTTTTGGGGCTTGAAAATCCATATTTTTATCAAACTTCTAAAGACTAAGGCTAACGGGTTTATATCTGTGATGTGATATATGTATTGAACGTCCGCTAATCGCTATACGTCGATTAGTAGGGGTTATACATATCTGTGATCTGTAATGTTGATGGTATGTGTATATGAATTCGTTGGATTGTCGCGGATGAATAGCCGGGGATTGTGAGATGAGAGTTTTCTTTTATCTTTCAATTCATGTAATATGTAAATTGATGTAATATTATTTTTGGCCGCACAACCGGGTCGGGGTTGTAGCCGTCATTGTATAATTTCTTTTTACTGTTTTTGCTCCTAGGATAGACCCAAGATGGGATGCACAAACTACCGGGTATCTCGAAGTGCCGAGTGGCCTACTCACGTCGTTGATGGAGGTTGCTCCACTTCGGATATTTGGCGGTAGTTTGCCGCACCCGTAGGGGTCTAGGGTGGGGTATTGGCTATTCATCGCGACCGTGTAATCCGCTTTTCGTTACAGGCTCGTGCGAATTGCGGATTCCTAGTATATCTAATGTATTCATCTGTGATCTGAAATGGCTATCATTGCAATATATCTATATATGATAACTATTTAGGCGTTGCTTATGTTTTTCAGCCGCGCTAGCCCAGCCCCCGCTCTGTCGTTAGTTAAGTAACCTAACGGGTAATGACGGGGCCCCGTGGCGAATGCGAATGGCATAAGCGTACGTCATATTTTGGTTGTTTTCTGCAATGGTAGGATTAAATGATGGGACACATTAAAAGAACTAATGCAAGAAAAATACGCATTAAAAGAACTAATGCAAAGAAAAATAAACCAAGTAAAAGTCGTTGGAACACTTTCAAAAACCACTCGGTTTCTTTTCAAAAATAATTTTTAAACGCGGAGCTTAAGCCACTCCTTTTAAAAGCTATCTCGTTCCATCGATTATATCAAGTTCACTACGTTCACGGTTTCGCCAAAACCATTCGTAGCCCTCCGTCGTTTCACATGGATGGTCAATAGTATTCAAGCTATGTATGTTGGCCAAAGTCAAGGCATAGTGATTGGTAGCTATTGGGTATTCATGTGCAGCATAGATAGATGTGTTGGTTTGGGGCAGTCGTACTACCATTTTGGCCAAAGTCAAGGGTATGTGCGGATGGGCTCAAATTAACCTGGAGAATGACGGGTAGAACTTGACATGTGACTTATGGTATTTTGGCCAAAGTCAAGGTCATAAGAGCATGGGGCAAAAATCCACATCGGGAGTTTCAAAAGAACTGAAACTTGCTAGTGTTGCATACCATTTGGAGTGATGATTCTGGTAGGATTCCTTCAGTTTCGTCACGCGATGATATTTGGATCCCGATCCTACTGTGAGTATATGCTACTCCTCGGGAAATTTCTCACTTAACGATCAATGCTATAAACCAAGTAGGTGTCTAGAAAGGTGTTAGCGGGGCTACGCCCCCAGGGAAAAGAGGTTCTTAAATTAAGGAACTTCGCGAAAGCATTGGAAAACCTCCCTCGAAGTACCGACACCAGCCTGGCCGAACGGTTAAGCAAGTATTGTACGGTGAGATTGATCCTGACTAATTCTTCCTTTTTGGTTTGAGGAGGGATTCGAGAGACAGTGGGAGCCATCCTGTTTAGACAAATTAAAAACCACTCTAAACTTGCAAGAGCATCATGATAAAGTGTTTCTTCTCTCTCTCCTAATTGCAGCGACCAATCATCATGACCGGACTTAAGTTATTACTAGATAAAAACATACTGACAGAGCCAAACTACAAAGATTGGCTCAGGAATGTCAAAATGGCAATCACTTATGACAAGTTGAGGTATCTCCTTACTTGTAACGTTTTGAAAATCGTTTCGGTGAAATTTCGAAAAACGGTAAAATAAGGGGGTTTTCTGTAAAAAGTCAAAATGCAAATATCTTATTATAAAAATTAAATATACATATTCTAGCTATGTAATTGCTAGTATTTGGTGTTTATTGAGCCACTGGTGAAATTTCAAATTTTCTGAAAAAAAAATTATTTTATTATTATTTTAAGCCGTCACTAATACATTTAATTAGGGAATATTACAAATTGGAATGAGTTGAAACAAATTTTGTGCATCATAAAACTTTAAATAAAATTTTATCATGTGGTTTTTGAAATGAAATTATTTGCCAAAACGGTTTAGAAATTATTGAAGAAAAAGACTTTTTTTTAGTGTAAATGGATGTTTGGGGTATAGTATTTATCATTTTCCATCACTCCACACCCATACCCACACTCACACACCCCCATTTTTCCTTCCCCTTGGCTGATTTCAGCAGCCCCCCTCTCTTGTCCCCACTTGTTTTGCAAAAGAAAAGAAAAGAAAAGAAAAGAAAAGAGTAGAAAATGATAGAAAATGGTGGACTTTGACTTTTTCCACTTTCTCCACCTCACTCTCTCTCCTCCCTCACCCATTCCCCACCCCATGCTGGCCGAAACTTGATCATTTCCAGCAGCCCTCCCCTCTCATTCCTCATCTCATCTCTTCTAAAAAAAAATTCACAAAAATTTCATGAAAAATCAACAAAAACTCAAAACCGAAATCCAACTCCTACCCATTATTTATTTGCCTATCTAGCATGGATTTTGGGAGCAAGAGAGCAATTTGGGAGGCTATGGGTGCTTGTGGGATCTTCAAATTGATTGGGTATAAATTCTAACCCCTTGTTTAATTGTTGTTAAATACTTTAAATCAAACATAATTAGTTAATGTTATGGGTTTAATTGAATAATTGGAAAATCTAGTAAGGGTTTGTGATTTGCAATTAGGGTTCTTATCATGTAATCATGGTTGCAAAGTGTAGATTATCATCTTAAGGAAATGAAAACTTAATCTTTTTGATAATATGTAAATTGCTAGATGTAAAATGTCCAATTTAAGCTTTTTTTTTTTAATCTAAACTAGGTTTTTAGAAATTATTGAAAATGTGAAATTTAAAATCTAATTAGGTTTTTCATGACTTCATTAACTTTATTAAGTGTAGTTTAATACTTTAGATCATGCAAATCTAAGCTAGATTGTAGTTTGTGCATTTTTGCTAGGAAATTGTTAAAATTTAGGTATTTTGTAAACTAGAATATTAGGGTTTTTGGAATTTAATGAGATTAAATTCCGGGAATTGTTTTTATGACTTATTTAAGATATTTAGTGAATATTGTGGCCGCTAGAATGGTTTAAACGTCGAGTTTTGTACTAAAACGGGAAATTTTGCTTGCTAGTTTTTCGGAAAAACGGCTTTTAAAGTGAATTTGGGGGTTTTTGTGAGTTTTAACCTATTTTATATTAAAATTAGTGTTCGTGAATGTGCAAATGAGGGTATTTGGGTTTTTCTCGATGGTCTGGCGTTTGTACGCCGATGTCGAGGGTTTCTGGGTTGATTCGTGGAAGCAACCATAGGTTTTGACCTATGTGGGATTCGTGTGTCGTTTTGCTCATGAGTCGGATTTTAATGCGATGCGGTGCGTTATGATATGTAGGTACCCCCATGTGGACTTCGAGATGGCAAGCAAGCGCATGGCGACGTCGGCACCGGCGAGCGAGGACCAGGTGAGTAGATTTATATCTACGGGGAGAAGTCGGGTGGATGGCGTATAGCACCCCCGCAGTTCGTGGTGATGTATACGGATACGTATACACACACATATATATTTTTTATATATATTGTTTGAGTATATTGATGATAATATGGATATTTGGTGTTCTTGGATATTTAGTGTCGCGAAACCCTAGAGTAGTGGTCGCACAACACATGCACACACCAACCCATACTTGCATACCTTCTTCTTTAATTTGTGCTTATACGGGAATATATATAGTTATGTGTTCACATGGGTATGGGGCTATGTGTTCACATAAGGATTTGAGGATGATACTTGGGTTTGAGATGAGTCGATGAGATTTATATTGAGGTTTGTGAATTCGGTGATATGGCAGGATTCGTACTTAAGGTACGCCCTGGTGTTATAGCGGATCTTGGGGCGGCGATACGGGTGAATAGTGTTATAAATAAAATGGTCGACATGTGATCGTGATATGAGGCATGATATGCTAGGATATTGATATTAGGCCGTATCGGGCGATGTATACCCTTGATGATGCTATGTGCTGACGGTATCGGTTTGTACGAGATTGTCGATCTGTAGTCAGATTATGAGTATATTGAGGATATTAGTATTGTACTAGACATAGGTCAGTACCCTAGACTATGATCTTGAATAAAGAGGATACCAGAGGAATGGTGTGAGGAATATGATATTGACCCGTACCCAGATTTGGGGATGCCGTACGACGGATTTACGTACGAGCTATATCTTGATGATTGATCCGCACTCTTGATTTGGGATGGCTGATTGTAGATATGGTATCGGATATGATATTATTGAGGCGGGATCACCGACTAATATATATACAGGTATGTATATGGATCGACTCAGATGTTAGGCGGTTTCCTTACCTGTAGTCCAGCTTGTTAGCTTAGCCCTTTAGTTTAGTTTAGTTGTTAGATTAGATTCGATTCTTACCTATTTCAAAAACTAACGAATCGTGGGTATTTTAAAAGACAGCCCAAGGGATCCTACGGATATTTCAAAAGACGTATCTTTTCATAAAAACACCGTAGCCCCTATTTTCAAAATCCCATGATTCGTGTTATTTCAAAAGGCACCATTTGTAGGACTTATATTAGATTAATGCAGGTTAGTTACAGTTGCGTCTAGTATTCAGCTCCCGCTTATTATTGTGGTTCGCTTCGCATCGCATACTTATGTTATGATTTCTTATTGCAATGTTGATATCATATTGTTAGGACACCAGCACCATTACCGATGATGCGTATGTACCACATACACTTACTTGCCGGCTCACACACATCTTCATCGGTAATTGCCATGTCACGTACACCTTAGAAAATATTATTGCTTGACTTAGCTTGTTAGTTAGTAATTTGACATGATATTAGTGTGCCTGCCTTATATGCCAGCTTAACATTGTAGTTATTACTTGTCACTTCATGCATACTGTTATTCATTGTTATGCCTATATTCATGGTTTTTACATGCTATTGATGATTTGGATTCAGATTTCCATGAAATTTTCTGGATTTGGGGGGAAAACCGCAAAACTTATATAAACTGATTTCTCTCTTTTTAAATAAAAAGTGCGGTTTTTCCCATGATGTATGAGTCGTCCACCATGAGTTTGCCGATGGATTTCGAGACCCGATTCGAGGAGACGGATGAACCGTTTCGGGTACATGGTGGACCCGGTAAGGTACCCCGGGGCAAGAAGCGCGTGATGATGACGATGTGAGCCTGGCAGGAGAGCACTACCTACCGGTGATTTTACCCGACGCGTCGGATATCCGGAGGATACCGTCGTGGTCTTGAGATGGATGGTAGGGGCCGGTCTGGACTGACGGCGCCCTAGATATCGTGATTGAGACATTGAGATTTCGAGATATTGAGGTACAGAGACTGTGATACAGAGATATCGAGATATTGGGATTACGTTTTGTGCCGATACTAGGCACTGTTTTATGTTGATTTCATTATGATACCTCATTTTAAAAATACAAAGGAAATCTCACTAAATTATGAAAACGGTTCTTCATTTACATGTATTCTGTTTTCATGCATTCATACCTCATTCATATGATATATTGCTACTTGAGGCACTGACACGGGCACATGAGATTACACTCGGGTTAGATATTTACCCTAACCTTGTTATAGGCTACGTGTTATTCTTTTATTTGAGGATATATTATGATCATTGACCTAGGATTGCGTTATTTATGCGATTTCTGTGCGTAGATATTTTTCTATTTACGAGTTGGCAACTCACCCCCGTTGTGCCTCAGTTTCTTGCAGGTTTGCCGTACAGGTTTCTTTACGGCTTGCGGGCCTAGTTTCCTTCGGGTGATTTGCTAGTAGGTGGGTTTACTTGTATCGTACCCCCATTTTATATCTTGTATATTATTATTCTGTTGTATCTAGAAGTTCCATCAACCAAACATGTATTTATTTTTGAGATAGAGACCAGTGATGTTATTCTTTCGACCTTAGAATCGTGCGTTTTTATTTCTGTGGTTTTCTTATGGTTTGAGTTTTTTTATCCTCGCCGTTGGCGTTGTATATTATATTGCTTGTGTGGTTGTGACCGTCGATTGACGAAGAGCTAGCTCCCGCTTGGGGATGCCTTTTTATTGATTTCGTATATTATTCATGTTGTATTCCGTTTGGGAGCCAGTATTTACAAAGGAGACTCTGCCGAAATTTTCGGGAAATTTTTGATGTTTTTAAAACCGCCTAATTCGGCTTATGCTATTGAAACTACTTGCTTTAAGTTGGTTTTTCCTGCACTCTACATCTTTCTTGGTTTGGATTTCTGGGTTTTCGGTTTACTTAGATTACGTACGCCTCGAGCCGTTCGTAGTTTAAGTGCCGGTCATGTTCCGTACTTTCGGGTCATGACATTACCACCAAAGCTCCCCCTGTCCCAGGTCCCACCTCCAGCGTCGCGGATAAGGAAATCCGTAAGACTTGGGAGATCGATAGCGCGAAGGCCAAGTGCCTCGTGCTTGCCTCTATGGACAACGAACATCAGAGGAGGCACGAGAATATGGACCTCAAATCCATATTTCTCCATACAAAAGAACTGTATGGAGAGCAATCTCGTATCGCAAGATACGAAGTGTCAAAAAAGTTATTTTTGGCAAGGTTGGCCATCGGATCATCGGTAGCGGAACACGTGCTTAAGATGATTGGCTTCATTGAGGAGCTCGCGGAACTTGGGACCACGTTAGAGAACGAGCTCTATACGGACTTGATTCTCCAGTCCCTTCCTTCCACTTACGCCCAGTTTATACTGAACTTCAATTTACAAGAAAAAGAAGTTGAACTTTCAGAACTCCTCAACATGCTGAGGAGTGCAGAGGGCACCCTACAGAAAGGTAGGGAAACATCCACTTTGTTTGTAGGAGGATCTTCATCTTCTAGGTCCAAGGCGAAAGCCAAGGGAAAGAAGAAGAAAACCTCCGCCAAACCAAGGGGCGGTGTTAGTAAAGTGGATACGAAGGAAAAAGCAAAAGCAACTAAGATAGCAGGGAAGCTTATAGGGAAGGAAGAGTGCTTTTTCTGTCATAAGAGTGGTCACTGGAAGAAAGATTGCAGGGCTTGGAAAGCCAGGACACAGGAACTGAAGCAAGTTGCGGCTTCAAGCTTCAGGTGTGTATGTTATTGAAAACTGTCTATCAATAAACTCTACTTCCTGGATATTGGATACCGGATCAGGATCTCATATCTGTAATTCTTTGCAGGCGTTGAGAAACCGTAGGGTTTTGAAGGCAGGTGACATGACCCTCAAAGTTGCAAACGGAGCTAGCATGGATGCTAAGGCCGTGAGGGAATATCACCTGGGGTTGTCAGATGGACACGTTTTGGTTTTGCGTAATTGCTTTTTTGTACCCAACGCAACTTGTAATATCATTTCTGTATCTTTGATTTCTAAAGAAGGTTATGAATTTGCGTTTGTAAGTAATGTTGTAAACATTCACCTTAATCAAGTTCTGATTGGGTCAGGTACATTAAGCAATGGTATATACGTATTAAACCAACCACAGATTTTCAATGTCCAGAATACACACAAAAGAAAGTCTCCGGAAATAAATCAGACTTTCTTATGGCATTGTAGACTGGGTCACATCAATGAGAGAAGGTTGACGAAGTTACATACAGAAGGATATTTGAATCCGTTCGAATATCAATTATATGCCACTTGTCAATCCTGTCTCAAAGGAAAGATGACAAAGACTCCGTTCACTGGACACTGAGTAAGAGCGAGCGAGCTCTTGGGACTCATACACAGCGACGTGTGCGGTCCAATGTCTACACATGCGCGAAGCGGTTATTCTTACTTCATTACTTTTACGGATGAATTTTTAAGGTGCGGTTATGTTTTCTTAATGAAACATAAGTCCGAAGCCTTTGGAAAATTCCAGGAATATAAGAATGAAGTAGAAAAACAAACCGGCAAAAGTATCAAGACACTAAGATCGGATCGAGGTGGTGAATACTTGAGTGCCGAGTTCCTGAACTATTTAAAAGAGAACGGAATTCTCTCTCAGCTTACTCCTCCATACACTCCGCAACATAACGGTGTATCGGAGAGACGGAACCGGACCTTATTGGATATGGTACGGTCCATGATGAGTAACGCTGAGTTACCGCGATCATTCTGGGGATATACACTAGAATCAGCTGCATACCTTTTGAACCGAGTTCCAACTAAGACTGTGCCTACTACACCATATGAGATGTGGTGTGGGAAGAGACCCTATCTTAATCACATTAAGACATGGGGAAGTCCAGCTTTTGTCAAAAAGCAGCATGCGGATAAGCTCGAGGCACGCTCAGTACAGTGCAAGTTTGTGGGATTTCCAAAGAACTCCAAGGGATATTTCTTCTATTGCGAAGAGGAACAAAAGGTTTTTGTTTTTCGGCATGCCCACTTCTTAGAAACTCAGTTTTTGGAGAATCAGATAAGTGGGAGCGCAATAGAACTGGAAGAAATTCCAGAGCTACGAGCTATTACTGAAAGCTTAGTAGAACCAGAGGGTTCGGAAGATCATGACATTCCTGTGCCGCTCCGCAGGAGTAGCAGGCAGTCTCATCCGCCCGAGAGATACTACGGTTTTCTCATAGACGGGGATAGAGAGGATTGCATCATTGATTATGATGAGCCGACTAGCTTCCAGCAGGCCATTCAGAGCGTTGACTCGGTAAAATGGCTTGATGCAATGCGGACCGAAATGGAGTCCATGTACACCAACAAAGTATGGATGTTGGACGTTGCTCCAGATGGGGTAAAACCCGTAGGATGCAAGTGGATCTTCAAAAAGAAGATTGGTGTAGATGGACAGGTTGAGACCTACAAAGCTAGACCGGTTGCAAAGGGTTTTCGTCAAAGACCTGGTTTGGACTATGACGAGACCTTTTGTTCAGTAGCTATGCTGAAATCCATTCAGATCCTTCTTGCCATTGCTGCCTTCCACGATTATGAGATTTGGCAGATGGACGTAAAGACCGCTTTTCTAAATGGAAATTTAGAGGAGTGTGTTTATATGGACCAGCCAGAGGGTTTCATTCAAAGTGGGAGCAGCGGAAAGGTGTGCAAGTTGCTTAAGTCCATCTATGGACTAAAGCAGGCATCGCGGAGTTGGAACATCTGTTTTGATGAGACGGTCAAGGAATTTGGCTTTATCAAAAATCCAGATGAGCCATGCATCTATAGTAGATTTGTAGCGAGAACTGTAGTATTCCTCTTTTTATACGTGGATGACATTCTCTTAATAGGAAATGACATTCCTATGCTACAATCTGTCAAAGGGTTCTTGTCACACATGTTCTCCATGAAAGACCTGGGTGATGCCTCATACATTCTGGGGATCCGGATCTATCGTGACAGATCCAAGAGGATACTGGGACTCTCACAGTCCAGGTACATCGACACCATACTGAAAAGATTCAGTATGGAAGATTCCAAGCGCGGTAATCTACCGGCTTGTCACGGGATCACCCTCTCCAAAGAGATGTCTCCCAAGACTGATTTGGAAAGGGATCGCATGTCTATTATACCCTACGCTTCTGCGGTAGGCTCTATAATGTATGTGATGTTGTGTACCAGACCAGATTAGCTTATGCACTGAGTGTGGTAAGCCGGTATCAGTCAAACCCTGGGGAGAAACACTGGATAGCAATAAAGAACATTCTCAAGTACCTGAGAAGGACCAAGGAGATGTTCTTGGTGTATGGCGGAAAAGACCTCCAGATTGAGGCCTTTGCTGACTCCAGCTTCCAAAGTGACAAGGATGATTCCAAGTCCATGTCGGGTTATGTTTTTACCCTCAATGGAGGGGCGGTGTGTTGGAAGAGTTCCAAACAGGAAACCGTTGCTGACTCGACGATGGAAGCGGAATATATCGCTGCTGCTGATGCCGCAATAGAAGCTGTCTGGGTAAGGAAGTTCTTAACTGAACTTCAGATGGTTCCGTCCATTGTTGATCCAATACCTCTGTATTGCAACAACAACGGGGCTATAGCTTTAGCAAAGGAACCAAGGTCCCATCAGAAGTCCAGACACATCTTGAGGCGGTATCACCTGATCAGGGAGATCGTGGGTCGCCAGGAGATCGAGGTTCAGAGAGTTTCTACGGAAGATAACACTGCTGATCTACTCATAAAGGCCTTACCCCATACTCAGTTCGAGCGGCTGATCGAGATGATAGGTCTTCGATACGCCAGTACATGGCCTTAGTGCAAGTGGGAGATTGTTAGTGTATATGCCCTAGAGGCCATTACTGTATCATACTAGTTTGCATATTACTTAATGGAAGCTTGGGATATTCACCTTGTATAAACAATCTTGCTCAATATAGTAGTATGCTACTTGGTTTGTTTCTACTTCAATGTGTACATGTGTTTATTTTAGTATATCACCTATACACATTAGTGGAGCCCTTAGGATCTTTGCTTGATTACCAGCGTTGTGATAGCAGTCACACTAGTGGGGGCTGGGTAATTTATAAGCACATCCTTATGCAGGTCTCTAGTCGCAGGATTATCGAGACAGGGCATCGATACGCCGGAGTAGACGAGCGTATGCGCTTCTCTTCCCAGTGTGGGAGATGGTCTGTCCCACAGCCATCAGTACGTCGTACTGGAGATAGTATGCGGGTGCTCGTTGGGTTACGAGTACACTGGACAGGACTCGTCGGGAATTGTTGGTTGGTACTATACCTATCGTCAGTTATCAGTTCCTAGGTGACATGAGTACAGCTTAGTCCGCTGACTTGACACTGTCACTTCGCCTCGAGTGTGTTCCCACTATACTTAGATTACTACCCTACCACGGCTCAAAGGAGTCGTGCAAACAGGTAGTAGTTGGGTGCAGTCCCGAAGCACTTGGAGGCAGTGACGGTTAGACATGATTCGTCTCTCCCGGTATTGGGGGTTGACATCGCGCTGTGTCTAGAATAGCCATTACACGAGTAGTCCCTGGCCAGGGAAAGCGAGATATACTGGTAGGTTTCCAGTGTTATCTCAGGGTGTTCTGGGCTTCACTCCGACACGACTTGTACCGCTATTAGGGGACTGGCGTTTACTGCCCCCTAGGCCCGCCATGCGATGTATCAGACGAACAGACCGGACTGTATGGAGATTGTCACAGTCAGACTCAGTAGGAGTTCAGATGGGTTTCACCTCGTCAGTCTTCTTGTCGGCATCTACCTGGGGACCGTTACGCACAGCTAGTGCCGCTTGCGGTTTGTGGTTAAACCCACAGCCAGCGTAGTGTCGAGTCTTTAGAGTCCCACACAGAAAGCTATTCGCCTTTAGGCAAAAGAGTAGAGGTCGCATGGTTTTGCGACAGGTCGCATGGTTTTGCGACAGGGTTCGGTCACATCCGTGCACTTGTGCACGTACAGTGTCCGGACAATTAACACTAGCGGGCTTTGGTTTAAGCCAGATCCTAGTGTATGTTTTGGGATTGCTTTTATCTCGTTTGTATTCGTGTTCCTCGGAATGCGGATGCGGGTGTGTATGCACAGTTGACAGAGAGACAGAGGCAGAGTATTCTCATTGGGGTTTGTTGACCGTTGACTGTTGACCATTGACTTTTGCTTAACCCTAATGAGAATAAGATATATGATTAACATTAATATTAATTAAGTATTATAGTGACATGGTTGTTGAGGGGTTGACTTTGTTGACTTGTTGACTTTGTTGACCGGTTGACTAGGTTGGACTAGTTGACCATCATCATCATGACAATGGCTATCATTCCATGGCAAAGACTTTTGCTTGCTTGTTTATTTATGCAAAATGAGTGCATGAAATGATATAGCCATTTTGACTTAAACCATCACACAATACTTGATTATTTTTTTTGTTATGATGGCTTTTGGATTATGAGAGGTTGGATGAGAAAAGAGAGGCTCATTCTTTCATTGGCTTTCTCTCTCTTGAGCTCTCTCTTCTCAAGCTCTCCCTCTTCCTCTTGCTCTCTCTAGCTCAAGGCAAACCATTCTCATGTGTTGAGACTCATTGCCTTAGAGATAAGAAGACACCAAAACATTCCTCTACTCATTCTAGTTCACAAGGCCTAGCAAGCCAAGTGATCTAGTTTCTTCAAAGTTCGAAGAAGAAGCCAAAGGTAGAAGCTTTCGGGTGGATCCATCTTCGGCGCAAGGAGACGACGAGGTGAAGCCGATCCGTACACCGGGAGGAGTTGAAGACGAAGGAGTTCAAGAAAGGTATAGCCCCCTAACCGAGTAGGTTAACTCAAGTTAGGTTGTTAGTTAGTTGTTTAGCAAAGATCCGTATTGGTAGTCCATGTCACCACCCTCTTGAAAATCGTTTTTCACCAATTCCGCAACCCCGTAAGTACCGGGGAAGGATAGCATGGACTTACACTCACAAAGTCCTCTCGACTTTGTGAGGAGAAAATTCCCGCGTGAGATCCTTACGACTCACAGAGGAGCAACACACTTAGGAGTCCCCACGACCCCTAAGGAGAAAATACACCTACGGGATCCTTACGACCCGTCGGGAGAAAAGGCTTTGTGAGACCCTTACGGCTCACAAAATTGAAAAGTCTTAGGTGATAGAGACCTAAAACCTGTCTCCTAAGCCATCGCTTCCAGATAAGCAAGCGCAAATGATGATTCGCTTCTGGTACCATATTCCAGTGTAGCGATACTGATGCCAAGCAAAAACCAATTCCCAAATCCTCTCGGGGCAAATGATGAGTTGCTCCTGGCATTATTCCAGTGCAGCAATGCAGATGCCGACAAAAAAAAATCCCCAAATCCTCTCATGGCAAATGATGATTCGCTCCTGGTACCATATTCCAGTGTAGCAATGCTGATGTCAACCCAAATCAAATCAAACCAACAACCTTTGCGGCGGAATCATGCTCCATCCCAGAATTTACCCCGTGTCGAAATCATGCTTAGCCTCGGGATATCTACCTTCCCTGTCGGAACTATGCTCCGTCTCGGAATCAAATCAACCAACCAGCTCTGCGTCGGAGTCATGCTCCGTCTCAGAGTGTACCCCGCATCGAAATCAAGCTTCACCTCGGTGTATCTGCCTTCCCTGTCGGAATTATTCTTCGGCTCGGAATCAACCAACGACCTCCTCGTCGGAATTATGCTCCGTCTCGGAATCAAGTCAACCAGCAAGTTCTGCGTCGGAATCATGCTTCGTCTCAGAATGTGCACCCCATGTCGAAATCATGCTTCGCCTCGGTGTATCTGCATTCCCTGTCGGAATTATGCTTCAGCTCGGAATCAACCAATGACCTCCTCGTCGGAATTATGCTCCGCTTTGGAATCAAGTCAACCAGCAAGCTCTGCGTCGGAATCATGCTTCGTCTCAGAATGTGCACCCCGCGTTGAAATCAAGCTTCACCACGCAGTATCTGCGTACCCTATCAAAATTATGCTTCGTCTCGGAATCAAATCAGCCAACAAACTATGCGCCGGAAGCATGCTTCGTCTCAGAGTGTACCCCGCGTTGAAATCGAGCTTCGCCTCGGTGTATCTGCCTTCCCTATCAGAATTATGCTTCGGCTCGGAATCAACCAACGACCTCCTCGTCGGAATTATGCTCCGCCTCGGAATCAAGTCAACCAGCAAGTTCTGCATCGGAATCATGTTTCGTCTCAGAATGTGCACCCCGTGTCGAAATCATGCTTCGCCTCGGTGTATCTGCCTTCCCTGTCGGAATTATGCTTCGGCTTGGAATCAACCAACGACCTCCTCGTCGGAATTATGCTCCTCCTCGGAATCAAGTCAACCAGCAAGCTCTGCGTCGGAATCATGCTTCGTCTCAGAATGTGCACCCCGCGTCGAAATCAAGCTTCGCCTCGGAGTATCTGCCTTTCCTGTCGAAATTATGCTTCGTTTCGGAATCAAGTCAGCCAACAAGCTCTGCGCCGGAATCATGCTTTGTCTCAGAGTGTACCCCGCGTCGAAATCAAGCTTCGCCTCGGAGTATCTTCCTTCCCTGTCGGAATTATACTTCGCCTGGGAACCAATCTCTGCATCGAAATTATGCTTCGGTCAGAATGTCTGCCGCTCTTCGGAATGATGCTCCGATCCCTGGAATGATGCTCCGCGCTTCGGAATGATGCTCCAATCCTCGGAATTATGCTCTGACCCTCTGGAATCATGCTCCGCGCTTCGGAATGATGCTCCAATCCTTGGAATCATGCTTCTCTCTTCGGAATGATACTCCGATCCTCGGAATTATGCTCTGACCCTCTGGAATCATGCTCCGCGCTTCGGAATGATGCTCCGATCCTTGGAATTATGCTCCGCAAATCGGAATGATGCTCCAATCCCCGGGAATCATGCTCCCCGGGATGATGCTCCGCCCCTGGAATGATGTTCCACCTCGAAGTTTGGCTTCAAGATCCATCAATTTCATGCACACAACTCAAATGTGCGGTGTGCATTTATTGATGGGGGCACTTTGTTGGGGTCAAAATTTGCACCCCCGGTTGACCGAGTCAAAGTCAAGGTCAACCCCAAGCTAGGTGGGCCCAAGCCCAGGTCAAGCGGGCCTATGCCCAAGTCGAACCCACGGCCAGCCTCCTCCATGCCAAAATATAGATCATGTAATAAATAATTTTTTATGTAATTTTTTATGCATGAATGTATGCAAAATGGGCATAAAGCCAAATTTTTGTAAAGCCCATGGCTTATGTGCAAAAAGAAATGTCATATGAGCCATGGGATGGGCAAAATGCCATTTTGTAAAGCCCAAGAGACTATATGTAAATATGTAAGCCTATATAAGGCAACATGATGAAAATATCTAAGATAATTTTTCATTCCCCAAAAAACTAGGGTTCTTTATGCCTCCTGCTCTTTCATCAAGGTTCTAAAAACCTTCTTCTCTTTTTGAATTAAATCAAGAGTTTTACTCTTCCTTTTTCAAAACTAAATGGTTTTTCACCATAAAATCCACAAAGGGGAATTTGGATCTACCATCAGATCTCAAAAAAAGAAGAGATTTTTAAAATCTCATATCTCTTGATCTTCAAGATCCCGCCAAATGACAAGAAGAAGAAGGAGACCCGTCTTCAGAAACCCCACTTTGGGGAAGAACTAGGGCTCAAGGGAAGAAGCCCCTTCATCATATTCAAAATATCCTAGGAGTTTAACTCCTAATAAATATATATATATATATATATATATATACACACACAAAATAATAAGCGCTTCTTTCTGGGAGTACAACTCCCATTGCAGGGACCAAGTCCCTTTTAGCGCCCGAGCGCCCACGTGCTGACACGTAGAGCGTTAGCGTCCAAGCGCCCACGTGATGACACGTGGGGCGCCGACTGCCCACGTGCTGACACGTGGAGCACTAGCGCCCAAAGCGCTAGCGCTAGAGCACCCACGTGCTGACACGTGGGGCGCTAGCGCTCTTGCGCTCAGAGCGCTAGCGCCCAAAGCGCTAGCGCCCGAGCGCCCACGTGCTGACACGTGGCGCGCTAGCGCTCCTGCGCTCAAAGCGCTAGCACCCAAAGCACTGGCGCTTTTTCCCACGCATCTTTTGGATGCCCTTTCCTTTTTTTATTTTATATATATGTATATATACATATACACATACACACATACTCTACAACACTCTCCCCCTCAAAAAAATTTAGGCCGGGGCGCTGTCTCGCACCCCGCAAGGGGGCTGCTAGCCCTCTTGACCCCCAGCCTGCTATCCGGGTAGCGGGAACCCCGTAAAAACTCTGCGGGGCCCCCGATATATCCAAAACCCCTCCAAAACACACCACTGCACATTGAGTTCGCATGACCAGTTTAACCCGTTAATCGGAGGTTCCTTCGCTCCAAAGGCGAGGGGTGATTAACGGCAGCTTAGTCCGCGGCTGCCGGAGATTCGGATCCCTGCAATCAATAAACCCCGGCCAACCCTAGGCAGGGGGAGTCTGTAATGCGCCCGACAAGCGCGCGCGTATTCCCATCTCAATGGGGTGACGAAAAACACCCTACAGATTCTGGGACGCCCGGTGGGACCTTTCTCTCCTCCCATATTTCGGGTTAAACGATCATGCGAACTCAATCAATATACATATCGACTGCCTGTACTGAAATCATGCTTCTTTGTGCAGGTTAACAAATTTCAAATTGCAATCTCCGGTCGCAGCAAAAATGTCTCCAAAGATGAACTCAGCTCGCGTCTCCTACACGATGAAGATAGACTCCAGGACGGTCCTTCCGGCCAGTCTCGGGCGACAATGGGAGGAACCGCTGCTACAGTTCGGCTCTATTTTATTCGTGCCAGCTAACGCCATTCCATCTCCTCAAGCTCCAGCAACAGACAAACCGGTCTCGAAAGGCAGGAGACCAAATGTGGTGATCTCGAGGGCGCCCCAACCCAAACGCAAGTCGGTGTCTGAACGACTTTCCTTGGCCCCAGCTGGGGGCAAGGCCATCAACACCAATAAAGCAACAAGGCGTCTCGAGCAAGCTCCAGCGGTGCCCCCAACAACTGCTCGATCGGGTATCTTCTCTAAGCTCCCCGCTAATCGACTAACGGTGGCTTCCCAGGAAACAGATGCCCGCTAAGCCCTTAAAATTGAGAAGCTAAGGCAAAAAAGGATCAGGTATAGAGCCAACAAAAGGGCTAGGCCTCCTGCTAGGCTGAACCGCATGAGGTTCGAGGAACAGGGTTACCCCGCCAAAGACGAGGAAATGGCTGGATATGTGGTCCACACTGTCTACATGGTGGGCACGCGCAGCAAGAGAAAGGACGGGGCCACCGCATCTCGAATCCAATCTGGCTTGAATATGGTTGCCGCTTCCCAAGAACAGCCGCCTCCGCTGGATAATGAAAACCCTCTCGAAGAGGATGATAGGCAGAAAGACCTTTCGGTCCATGAGGAGTCGGGCTCAGAAAGCGAAGATGAGCCAATCTTCTGTCCCAAGAACGCAGAGCAGCAACTTCTCCAAGAGCTCCAAAAACAGCTCAGAAGCAAAGACAAGGAGATGGCCAAGCACTACTCAAAAATTGACGACTTAACAAATGTCGTCTTACAGCTCACGACCCAACTTGCCTCTCAGCCGCCCAATCAGGTGCAGGGCTCTCATGAACCGGAAACGGTGTCCCGAAACAGACGACGCCCGTTCCCTCAAATCCAAAAGTGGGCGCACCACATGAAAATCAGTCGCATCCTATCTCGGGAAATGTCTTGGCTGCCGATGACAGTAGCCCGCTAACTCAAGATCAAATCATGGATTTGGTTGCCAACAAAGTCAAAAAATTGGTAGCCGAAGCTGAAGCACAAAAAGATATTAGCAGTAGCGGGAGACTATATCCTGCTCAGTATGATCTGGTAGAATTTCCCAGCGGCTATGTCATCCCTAAATTCGGAAGATTTGATGGGACGGGAAATGCGAATCAGCACATCGCTCACTTCAAAGCCTCATGCGGGAATACTGGGGGCAACGATGCGCTTCTCCTCCTCCAGTTCGTTAATAGCTTGACTGATGTTGCTTTTGACTGGTACGCGAGCATACCGGATGACTCCGTTACTACTTTCGTCCAAATGGAATCTTTGTTTCAACAAAGGTTCATGAGCGTTAGCGATAAGATCACCATTGCCGAGCTCGTAAGGACCAAACCAAAGAACAACGAAAGCAGCATGGATTTTATAACCCGATGGCGCAATCTCTCCGTCAAATGTGAACCGCCGATAGAGCAGGACCAATCTGTCAGCCTCCTTGTCGGAAATCTCAACAATTGGAAGGCCCCGTTTCTATGCACTGCGGGTCTCAAAACATTCCAAGAGCTAATCAGGAAAGTTCAAATGCTGGAGCGCTCAAAGCAGGAGTCCTTCTCGGATTCCCAAAATAACAATAGGTCCTGGAGAAACCGAAAGGACGATAATCGCAAAGGCGGAAATTCCGAGGATTCTGAATCTTTCAATGCCTCGGCTAACCGAAATAAGAAAAGGTTGAGTGGGCCTAATGCCAACCAGTCTCGGAAGCCAGTGTTCGGAGAGAGAGGAGAATCTCCACTAAAAGAGAAGCTGGATAAGGTTTATTCCTTTAGAAGGGACAAAATCCGTAAAATATTCAATGACGCCCTGAGGAACGGTCTACAACTACCAGAGTCAAAAAGACCGCAGGAAGCGAATATGACCGACGATCCCAAATACCGCCCCTATCACAGAATGATAGGTCATGCCATTGAGGACTGCTTCGTCTTCAAAGATTGGGTCGAAAAGCAATACAAGGCAGGAGAGATAGAACTGTCTAAAGGCGTGTTAACAAACAGTCCAGCTGCAACCGCCAATTTCATACAAACGGAGACCGAAGTTCTTCGTGAAGCTGATTCTCTCAGACATCTGCCTTTCTCTGAAAACAATCGACCACCACGTCATTAAACTGGGAACAATCGACCTCTAAGTCGTTAAACCGGGAATGTAAAAAAAAATGTGTGTAAATAAAAAAAAGGAATGTGTAAATAAATAAATAAATAAATAAGCCGAAATGATGGGGCAACTCGTAATAAAAATCAGCGAGTAAAATAAAGATGAAAAATAAAACCGAAATGATGGGGCAACCGCGAATAAAGCCGAAATGATAGGGCAATCGCGATCTTCGCGATAAGAAAAGCTGAAATGATAGAGCAATCGCGGTAAAACAAAAACAAAAACAAAAAAAAAACAAATAAAACAAATGCGAATGATGAGTCGCTCCTGGTACCATATTCCAGTGCAGCGATGCAGACGCCAACAAAAATTCAAATTTCCAAAATTCTCCCAGCCCTACGGCCAGTCCCTAAATTGACTGCCGTATACAATCCACGGGCTCAAATAATTCTCGTCATACCCATGCCCCACCACAATCACCAGTTACGCGGCTGGTCTCCGCCTTTGGAATTATGCTCTATTAAGAAGACCCACTCATGTGTCCTCACGATACATAAGGAGAACAAACCTTTATGAGATCCTTACGACTCATAAAGGAAAAACACACTTAGGAGTCCTCACGACTCCTAAGGAGAAAATACACATGCGGGGTCCTTACGACTCGTAGGGAGAAAATGCTTTTATGGGACCCCCATGGCCCATAAAATTGAAAAGCCTTAGGTGATAGGGATCTAAACCTGTCTCCTAAGCCATCGCTTGCCAATAGGAAATGGCGAATGGTGAGTCGCTCCTGGTACCATATTCCAGTGCAGCGATGCAGGCGCCAGCCAAATTCCAAATCCAAATCCCCAAGTGGCGATTGATGAGTCGCTCCTGGTACCATATTCCAGTGCAGCGATGCAGACGCCAGCCAAATTCCAAATCCAAATCCCCAAGTGGCGAATGATGAGTCGCTCCTGGTACCATATTCCAGTGCAACGATGCAGACGCCAGCCAAATTCCAAATCTAAATCCCCAAGTGGCGAATGATGAGTCGCTCCTAGTACCATATTCCAGTGCAGCGATGCAGACGCCAACCAAATTCCAAATTCAAATTCCCAATGGCGAATGATGAGTCGCTCCTGGTACCATATTCCAGTGCAGCGATGCAGACGCCAACCAAATTCCAAACCCCATACCCTAAGTGGCGAATGATGAGTCGCTCCTGGTACCATATTCCAGTGCAGCGATGTAGACGCCAACCAAATTCCAACTCCCATACCCCAACGGCGAATGATGAGTCGCTCCTGGTACCATATTCCAGTGCAGCGATGCAGACGCCAACAAAGTCCCGAAATTTTCCGGCTCTACGGTCTGGATCATACATCCTGCAAAACCGTATACAATCCACGGGCGTAAAACGATCCCAATCTCTCCCAAGTCCTACCGGCGAGACCATATTCAAAGTCCCACCGACGGTGAAGATTCAAAAAAAAAAAACAAAAAAAACGGTATGTCCACAAGCAAAATGGGCACGGATGAAAACCCGAAAGGGCTCCGTGAGTAAAAACAGCAGGACTGCCGGCGAGTTTGTGAAAACCCGAAAGGACGAAAACTCGTAAAAAAGAGATGAAATGCACTCACAAAGTTCTCTCGACTTTGTGAGGAGAAAATTCCCGCGTGAGATCCTTATGACTCACAAAGGAGCAACACACTTAGGAGTCCCTACGACCCCTAAGGAGAAAATACACCTACGGGATCCTTATGACCCGTAGGGAGAAAATGATTTGTGAGACCCTTACGGCTCACAAAATTGAAAAGTCTTGGATGAAAGGGACCTAAAACCTGTCTCCTAAGCCATCGCTTCCAGATAAGCAAGCGCAAATGATGATTCACTCCTGGTACCATATTCCAGTGTAGCGATACTGATGCCAAGCAAAAACCAATTCCCAAATCCTCTCGGGGCAAATGATGAGTTGCTCCTGGCATTATTCCAGTGCAGCAATGCAGATGCCGACAAAAAAAATCCCCAAATCCTCTCATGGAATGATTCGCTCCTGGTACCATATTCCAGTGTAGCAATGCTGATGTCAACCCAAATCAAATCAAACCAACAACCTTTGCGGCGGAATCATGCTCCGTCCCAGAATTTACCCCGTGTCGAAATCATGCTTCGCCTCGGGATATCTACCTTCCCTGCCGGAACTATGCTCCGTATCGAAATCAAATCAACCAACCAGCTCTGCGTTGGAGTCATACTCCGTCTCAGAGTGTACCCCGCGTCGAAATCAAGCTTCGCCTCGGTGTATCTGCCTTCCCCGTTGGAATTATGCTTCGGCTCGGAATCAACCAACGACCTCCTCGTCGGAATTATGCTCCGCCTCGGAATCAAGTCAACCAGCAAGTTCTGCGTCGGAATCATGCTTCGTCTCAGAATGTGCATCCCGTGTCGAAATCATGGTTCGCCTCGGTGTATCTGCCTTCCCTGTCGGAATTATGCTTCGGCTCGGAATCAACCAACGACCTCCTCGTCGGAATTATGCTCCGCCTCGGAATCAAGTCAACCAGCAAGCTCTGCGTCAGAATCATGCTTCGTCTCAGAATGTGCACCCTGCGTCAAAATCAAGCTTCGCCTCGGAGTATCTGCCTTCCTTATCGAAATTATGCTTCCTCTTGGAATCAAATCAGCCAACAAACTCTGCGCCGGAATCATGCTTCGTCTCAGAGTGTACCCCGCATCGAAATCAAGCTTCGCCTCGGTGTGTCTGCCTTCCCCGTCGAAATTATGCTTCGGCTCGGAATCAACCAACGACCTCCTCGTCGGAATTATGCTCTGCCTCGGAATCAAGTCAACCAGCAAGTTCTGCGTCAGAATCATGCTTCGTCTAAGAATGTGCACCCCGTGTCGAAATCATGCTTCGCCTCGGTGTATCTGCCTTCCCTATCGGAATTATGCTTCGGCTCGGAATCAACCAACGACCTTCTTGTCGGAATTATGCTCCGCCTCGGAATCAAGTCAACCAGCAAGCTCTGCGTCGGAATCATGCTTCGTCTCAGAATGTGCACCCCGCGTCGAAATCAAGCTTCGCCTTGGAGTATCTGCCTTCCCTGTCGAAATTATGCTTCGTCTCGGAATCAAATCAGCCAACAAGCTCTGCGCCGGAATCATGCTTCGTCTCAGAGTGTACCCCGCGTCGAAATCAAGCTTCGCCTCAGAGTATCTGCCTTCCTTGTCGGAATTATACTTCGCCTGGGAACCAACCTCTGCATCGAAATTATGCTTCGGTCAGAATGTCTGCCGCTCTTCGGAATGATGCTCCGATCCCTGGAATCATGCTCCATGCTTCGGAATGATGCTCCGATCCTTGGAATCATGCTCCACTCTTCGGAATGATGCTCCGATCCTCGGAATTATGCTCTGACCCTCTGGAATCATGCTCCGCGCTTCGGAATGATGCTCCAATCCTTGGAATCATGCTTCGCTCTTCAGAATGATGCTCCGATCCTCGGAATTATGCTCTAACCCTCTGGAATCATGCTCCGCGCTTCGGAATGATGCTCCGATTCTTGGAATTATGCTCCGCAAATCGGAATGATGCTCCAATCCCCGGGAATCATGCTCCCCGGGATGATACTCCGCCCCTGGAATGATGTTCCACCTCGAAGTTTGGCTTCAAGATCCATCAATTTCATGCACACAACTCAAATGTGCGGTGTGCATTTATTGATGGGGGGTACTTTGTTGGGGTCAAAATTTGCACCCCCGGTTGACCGAGTCAATGTCAAGGTCAACCCCAAGCCAGGTGGGCCCAAGCCCAGGTCAAGCGGGCCCATGCCCAAGTTGAGCCCGCGGCTAGCCTCCTCCATGCCAAAATATAGATCATGTAATAAATAATTTTTTATGTAATTTTTTATGCATGAATGTATGCAAAATGGGCATAAAGTTAAATTTTTGTAAAGTCCATGGCTTATGTGCAAAAAGAAATGGCACATGAGCCATGGGATGGGCAAAATGCCATTTTGTAAAGCCCAAGAGGCTATATGTAAATATGTAAGTCTATATAAGGCAACATGATGAAAATATCTAAGATAATTTTTCATTCCCCAAAAAACTAGGGTTCTTTGTGCATCCTGCTCTTTCATCAAGGTTCTAAAAACCTTCTTCTCTTTTTGAATTAAATCAAGAGTTTTACTCTTCCTTTTTCAAAACTAAATAGTTTTTCACCACAAAACCCACAAAGGGGAACTTGGATCTACCATCAGATCTCAAAAAATAAAGAAATTTTTAAAATCTCATATTTCTTGATCTTCAAGATCCGGCCAAACGACAAGAAGAAGAAGGAGACCCGTCTCCAGAAACCCCATTTTGGGGAAGAACTAGGGCTCAAGGGAAGAAGCCCCTTCATCAGCTTCAAATTATCCTAGGAGTTTAACTCCTAATACACACACACACACACACACAAAATAATAAGCGCTTCTTTCTGGGAGTACAACTCCCATTACAGGGACCAAGTCCCTTTTAGCGCCCGAACGCCCACGTGCTGACACGTGGAGCGCTAGTGTCCGAGCGCCCACGTGCTGACATGTAGGGCGCTGAGCGCCCACGTGCTGACACGTGGGGCACCGAGCTCCCACATGCTGACACGTGGGGCACCGAGCGCCCACGTGGAGCGCTAGCGCTCTTGCGCTCAGAGCGCTAGCGCCCGAGCGCCCAAAGCGCTAGCGTCCGAGCGCCCATGTGCTAACACGTGGGGCGCTAGCGCTCTTGCGCTCAGAGCGCTAGGGCCCGAGCACCCACGTGCTGACATGTGGCGCGCTAGCGCTCAAGGTGCTAGCGCTCAAAGCGCCCAAAGCACTGGCGCTTTTTCCCACGCATCCTTTGGATGCCCTTTCCTTTTTTTATTATATATATATGTATATATACATATACACATACACACATACTCTATAACACTCCCCCCTCAAAAAAATTTAGGCCGGGGCGCTGTCCCGCACCCCGCAAGGGGGTTGCTAGCCCTCTTGACCCACAACCCGCTATCCGGGTAGCGGGACCCCCGTAAAAACTCTGCGGGCCCCCCGATATATCCAAAACCCCTCCAAAACACACCACTGCACATTGAGTTCTCATGACCAGTTTAACCCGTTAATCGGAGGTTCCCTCGCTCCAAAGACGATGGGTGATTAACGACAGCTTATTCCGCGGCTGCCGGAGATTCGGATCCCCACAATCCATAAACCCCGGCCCACCCTAGGCAGGGGGAGTCTGTAATACGCCCGACAAGCGCGCGCGTATTCCCATCTCAATGGGGTGACGAAAAACACTTTACAGCGATTCTACTGTTAGTTATTTGTATGCCCTAGAGACCTTATTGTACATATGATGTATATTATAGCGGATGCTTGGACATACGTAGGGAGGACTTTCTTGCTCGACATGATAGTATACTATCTGGTTACTCTTTATCTTAACATGTACACTGATTGTCTCTCTGTTACATGTTGATAAAGCCCTTAGGATGTTTACTTGACTACCTGAATTATGATGCGGATCATACTAGTGGGACAAAGGTAGTCCGTGAGTACATCCTTTAATGTTCCTAGTCATGGGTGTATCGAGACGAGGTATCAATATACCAGAGTAGACTAGCGCATACCTTCTCGACCCATGTAGATGGGTGATGGATGATCCCATATCCATTGGTGTTTGACATCAGAGATGATATACGGGTGCTCAGTGGAGACTGGGTACACTGGACGGACTCACCGAGAACTCCTAGATGGTATTATACCTATCGTCAGATAGGAGCTCTCTGGTGACAGTGGTTCAGGTTAGTCTGTCGATCCAAGATCATCATAGAGTCTTGTGTGATTCCCACCGTGCTTTGATTTCCACCATACCACGGTCAAGAGATCGTGCAAAAAGGTGGTTTTTGGGTACAGGCTCGAGTCACATGGAGGCAATGAGCGATAGGAGGGGATTTCGTCTCTCCCGGTATTGGGGGTTGATATTGCGCTGTGCTCGATTGGCTATAACAGGAAGTCCCTGGCCAGGGATGTTTCTAAGATTTACTGGTAAGTGTTATCAGTAGTTTCTCGACCCGTTATAAGCCTCACATCGGCATGACTTATCAAGCTATTGGGGTCTGACGTTTACCACCCCCAGACGAGATATGCGATATATCAGCCGAAGAGAACGGACTGTACGGTAGTGTTACTGATTGGATTTGCAGGAGTATGAGTAGGCTTGCTTGTTGACCTTCTGATCGCTCAATACCCGGGTGACTGTTACGTTTAGCAGACCGCTTGCGGCTTGTGGGTGTTTGATATGATCATCACCTACCGCCGGCGTATTGACGGGTCTTTAGAGTCCTACACAGAGGTTTCTTGGTTCATGCGAAACGAAGTAGGAGCACATATGTGATATGTGCGGGACCGAGATTAATGCGCGTATGTGATACCGCATTCTATTCTCGCGATATGTGATATCGGTCGGTTATATGTGATATAGCCGAGTTATCGGATCAAGTGTTGATTCGATAGATTGTTACTTTTGATATTAGTCGGTTGTATGTGATATAGCCGGATTATTAAATTAAGTGTTGATTTAATAATTTAATGTATAATTATATATTTGATATATTAACTTACATTAACTAATATTAGCTCACTTAAGAATTCTTTTTCTCACCAGTGTACACTTGGTATATATGTGATATATATTAATGTACATCTTTTGTGTCATGCTAGATGCCACATGCTATATGGATGTACGAGACTAACACCATGCTTATAATAATGGAATGGTTTTATTTATTTAAAGTTAATCAAAATTAATGGTAATTAGTCACATGGTTGAAGCTTGTAGAAGCTTGTGGAACCATTGACCAAGTCCACTAATTTTGTTTTACTTGTAGATATTTATTAACCTAACCATTATTGAATAGCCATGGTTTATTCTCTACATGAGTTAGTGTATGACACTAACTCATCCATGGTTGCTATTCTCACCTTATGAGTTCATTCCCTCATCTTCATTCTTCATCTTCTTCTTCATTGAGAAAGCTTGCTAGCTTTTCTCGAGGTGAGAAAATATTGTGAGAAAAATAAATCTAAAGTGAGCCCATTTCCTACTTCACCATCCTCTACTATTAACCATTTAGTTTAGGGTGTTTGCTTCACTATACCCTAATTTAGTGAAGAGGTAGCATGAGCTTGAGTCTCCTCGACGTAGATCATCTTCGGCCTCGAAGACTTCGAGCAAGCTTGTTCATTTCTTCATGTGAACCCTTAGTAGAGTTCGGGTGTTCACAACTTGGAGTGAATGGACTACACGGAGCTTTATAAGTGAAGGACCAGTCTACAAAGATTGTATTTCTCATTCACTTAGATGTAAAGTTGTTTGCATTGTTTTTTCGTATAAATCTCTAGTTAAGATTCTAGGGTTGGGGTTCTTTAGTACGGCAAAAATTTCAAAACGGCATGGACGATGCCTCCCGAAACCTTGTTGCCGCACTAGGGATCCCTACATCTACAACCTTTTCACCGTTGATTTAGCAATGTAAAATGTTTTATTATCGGTAAACCGTTAATTTTGAATCCACTAATTTAATGGTGAAAAAGTTGTAGAATCACATGAAATTTGGTGTACCCATATCTTAGATGATAACGATGAAGATGATGCATTCTGATTGTCGAAAAACACGATAGAGGGTGTGTTTTTTCGACATCATAGGAGGAAATTCCCTCCCATGGCATCTTTCCTCCATTATTCTCTCTCTCTCTCTCTATATATATATATATATATATATATAGAGAGAGAGAGAGAGAGATGAAGAAAAGAGTCCCTAGGTGGTGTCAAATGTCTATGTCCTCGATTTTTTTCGACGATTGGCACTCATAATCATCATCATTATCATGTAAGATATGGATATATGTCACGTCCCATTTCCCAAAAGACGAGAAGCAAGCGCTGACAAGCCTACGATGTATTCACATCGAGAAGCACTCCTCCCTGATATGAACACACTAAGCGTCTATTTAATCAGTGATAAGAAATAATACAAGAATTCAACACATAATAAAAAGAATTTTTGAACAAATAAATCCAACAATAATTATTACAAGGTTAGTCCAAAAGGACATAAGTGTTTAAAGGTAAAGAAATAACATGAAGGCTATAAAGATCGTTGAACGAAGCATATAGAAAGGAACTATGAATTTGTGAAATTAGCTAAATGAACTTCTCCCCGCTCGGCTCTGTAGGATATATGTATGCCCTAGAGACCATTATTTGTAATGGATGCGATGAATATATATATGTACATGACAATTGTAGGATATATGTATGCCCTAAAGGCCATTATTTGTAATGGATGTTACACATACACACACATGACAATCTTGCTCGAAATGATAGTATGCTATCTGGTTTGCTTTTATCTTAACATGTGCATATATTTTACTAGTTATTACGTATTGTTTATACATGTTGATAAAGCCCGTAAGATGTGCTTGACTACCAGCGTTGTGATGACGGTCATACTTGTGAGGGCTGGATAGTCTATAAGTATATCCTTAAACTGTTCCTGGTCGTAAGAATATTGAGATAGGGTATCGATATTCTAGAGTAGACTAGTGTATAAGTTTCTAGACCCCGACGAGGGGCGATGGTTAGTCTCACAGCTATTGGTGTGTTTCACCTAAGATTGTATACAGGTGCTCACTGCGGACGGGTACATTGGACGGACTCGCCGAGAACTGCTGGATGATATTATATCTAGCGTCAGATGACAGTTCTCATGTGGCATGTGTACAGGTAGTTTGTAGACCTAAGATCATCATTTGTCTCGTGTGAGTTCCTACTGTGCTTTGATTACTATCCTACCACGGCTCCAAAGAGTCATGCAAACAGCTTTTAGTTGGGTATAGTTCCGAGCTACATGGAGGCAGTGAGTGATTGTTAGGGATTCGTCTCTCCCGGTATAGGGATTCGATATCGCACTGTGTTTGGTTGGTCAACACTATAAGCCCCTGGCCAGGGCAGTTGAGAATTACTGATAGTTAGATCAGTAGTTCTCGGATGGTTTTGAGCCACATCAACATGACTTATCGGGTTAGTAGGGGTCTGACGTAAACCACCATCTAGACCTGGTATGCGATACTCTCAGATGAACAGACCGGAATGTACGGATATTGTCACGTTTAGCCTTAGCAGGGGTTTAGATGAGTTTTCTCGTCTGCCTTCTTTTCGACAAGTACTTGGATAGCCATTACGTACAGCTAGTGCCGCTGATACGATTGTGGTTAAACCTACTGCCAACGTACTGTCGAGTCTTTAGAGTCCCACATAGAGGGCTTCTCTGATTCAGACGAAACGATGTGGAGGACGTATGTTTATATGTGCAGGGTTCCGATTGATTACGCGTACCAGTTGTGCGAAATTTAATCGGACGGATTTTAATACTAGTAGGCATAGGATTAAGCCGGTTTGTTAAATCAGATATTAATTTAATATTAGTATTATATTAGTGGTATTATTCTATCTCTTGGGTATTCGTATTTTGGTATGAATACGGATATGTATATACGGAAGAAAGTATTTTGTATTTATACAAAATACTTTCTAGAAGATGACGCCTCATTATGTATATTTCTATTTATCAAAAATAGAAAATGAGGTGGAGGGGTGAGGTGGCTTCAAGCATGGCATGAAGCATGGCTTTGGTATTTCTTTATTCATTTGTGAATACTATTGAAATATGGCTTGTAATTTTAATAAAAGAAATAATTCTTCATATCTTTTTCCTTAGCCATTCTTGAACTCATTCTTGCATTGCCATTCTCTCTCCTCTCTAGAGTTCATTCTCTTCCTCATCCGTTATCATTCTCATGTATTGAGAGCCAAAGGGATTTGAGATAGAAAATTACTACTAAATATCTCCATATCATCTAAGCAAACTAGATTAGCAAATTAGTTTGCATAGTTTGCTTCTTTTTGAGGTAGGAGCTTGAATCAAGAACCTTCAGGTTGATCATCTAGGATCATGAAGGCCGACGACCAACCTTGATTTAGGATCGGAAAGGAGCTTAAGAAGAGGATAAAGAACACCCGAAGGACACGAACCTCATAGGTATAAAATTCTATCATTGTAGAATAAAGATCTATGTGGTTTTACTATTAGGGTTTATGGTAGTTCTTAGGTTGTAGTCTTTATTGCATGCTTCAAAATTGTTTTTTTTTGTTGAAAATTCTGCTTCTCTACAAAACCCCTAGAGTGTGCAACTTATACTTACATGGTATCAGAGCTACTCCATAAGCCTTAGATGGCTCTTTACGACGTTAGAAATCCATTGCTTTTGTTGCGCACGAATTGCCGACAAAAACAGTCCCAAAAATTGATGTTTTAAGATGTTTGTGTTGGGTAATACCAGCGTCCTGGCCATCTACCGTGACCGTTTGCGGAACAAATTTTTTATAAACTGGCGCTAGAACAAACCGATAACTTGGATCTACCATAACCTATAAGCTAGCAAACTAAAGATGAGTTAGAATGGTTATACCGAATGATCCGTGTCCTTCGGTATTTTACCATTTTCCTAAACTCTTTGAGGCGTCATGGATCGAGTTTGGCCTCCGGTCTCCCTCCATCGAAGATGATCCACCTGAGAATTTGTAGTTCGAGCTCCAACCTCAATACTGAGGTAACTGGGGTACCTAGTTCGCTAAACTAGATAACCTAGAGGATGTAGAGAGTGATGATGGATTGATTTGTCTCAAAATACCCTAGGTTTCTCAACACATGAGACATTAAGGGTTGAGGTAGAAGAAGTGAAGCATGGAGGAGATGAGAGTGTAGAGCATAGCATTCTATCAAGAATGGCTAAGTCTTGTGAACTAGAATGAAGCATACACTTAATTCATCACATGAATCAAGCATGCCACAATAGTCACCAAAGCATGACTCACACCATGAGTCACCAAGTGAGCCATGCTTCAATAAATGCCAATGAACACCTCATCCTCCACCTCATTAACCATTTATCCTAAATGGTTAAAAACTAAATGAGGTGTCTTCTTCTAGAAGCACCTTATAATAAATTACAAGAATACCCCTCACCGTATATACATACCCGTATCTGTATTCCGAAAAACACGAATACAAAGAGACGAAAATAATCCAATAATATAATACTAGGATCCAGTTTAAACCAAAGCCCATTAGTATTATCCGTACGAATCATGATACGTGAACAAGTGCACGTATATGATCGAACCCCGCCGTAATTGTAACATTTCAAAAAAAAAATATTATTTTTGGGAATTTTTATAATTAAATAATAAAATATTGAATATTTTAATAAGGCGGTATAATTAAATACCGATAAATTGGGAAAATTTTTGGAAAATACTAAAAAGAGGGTGTTTTATGTGAATTATGCAAATTATAAGTTTTTTATAATTAATTATACGCTATTTAGTGCTAATCGCGATTAAATATCGCTAATCGCGCATTAAGCTTGTTTTATGCAAAACATGCACCATATCATTTTTACACTTGTGTTACATTTTCCTACATGGCTTTCTCTTCATTTTTCATTCATGGCTTTGGTTTTGTGAGAAGAGAAAAGAAAAGAAAAGAAAAGAAAAGAAAAGAAAAGAAAAGGGAAATCAGTAAAGAATTAGGTATGGGCATGAGAGAGAGTGAGGAGAGGGAGTCAACCTTGGACTACGACCTTCATCCCTTCATTATTTCCTCTTCATTTCTTCTCTCCCCTCTCAAAGTGTTGCTGCCTCCTCCTCCTCTACGATCTTCATCCTCTCAAACACAATTAAAAACACCTCAAAACCCTATCTCTATTTCATAAAAAATGTGCATGAGTTCACTAGTTACACCTTGGATCAAGAAAGCTTGCATTTTGGACACTTGGGGAAACTCAAGAAAATTCTTGAGTTGCCAAATGAGATAACTATTCCACCATTAGCATAGTATTTCCATTGCTTTTACATCCATGTTTGTTTAGAACCGATTTGGCGTCGTTTAATGAGATTTGGAAATTTCTAGTTAGGGTTTATGGAATTCTTGAGTTGTGATGTGTAATTGAGATTAGTAGAGGCCACACAAACCCTCTAGTGCTAGAATCTAGACCTAAAACAGAGACTAGAACCCCTATTAGCAAATTTAGAAATCCGATATCGGAAGAATTGTGGATTCTGTGAGTGTATATTGAAATCTGGTAACACCCGGGTGACCTGAAAATTATTTAGCAAACACAGAGAGATGTGCAGGTGATTTAGAGCATACCCTAAAGACCCGAGACCCCACTTCCACCTTTTGGCCGCAAAAATATTCTCTCTGGCCGAAACTTACGGCCAGACCTGGGCCAATGTGGCTCTTGTTTGTTCTGTGGTTCCTTCATCAGTAAACTAGACCCTTGGCATATGCAAAATTGACTAATTTGACCTAGGGTGAAATCTGGGACCATTTTCAAGAGTTGTTGTTTTGATTCATGGTTTCATTTTGCGTATTTTGAATTCTAGATTTTTGTAATTTGTATTGTACTCGATCACTTGACGTTTATACAACGAAATCAAGTGTTATTTGGTGGTTTTGAAAGCGTAGTCCATAGGTTCTAACCTATAGGCTTTTAGCGTGTCGTTTTGGTTTTAAATTGGGTTTTAATGCTACATGATACGTTATTATGTGTAGGTTCCCACGAAGACTTCGAGACGACAAGCAAGTACGTGGCGACGTCGGCAACGGAAAGCGAAGAGCAATGTGAGTAGATTATATCTACGGGGGAAGTCGGGTGGATGGCATATAGCACCCCCGCAGTTCGATGTATAATATGCTATATATATACTATATATATATATGATATCTTTTATATGAGACATGGATATTCAAGATATAATTAGGTGTTCAATGGTTAGATTAGGGTTATTAGAAGTGAACTAGTATAGCTTCTTAGTTGCGAACCCTAGAATAGGTTTACACCCACACACACACACATGCTTACTTTATTATACTTGTGCGTATATGGGGATACGTATATACACACACACACACACATAGGTATGGGACGATGTGTATATATACAAGTATACCTACACTTGGATGATGAGGATTATATATGATATTTGAAGATGAGTCGATGAGATTGGGCATGGTGCCATGAGATCGGTGATATGATGTGGTTCGTATTAGGAGATACGACATGAGTTATAGCGGGCCTTTAGGCGTGTGTTTTCATACACGCACGCACGCGCACGCGCGCGCAGTCGAGCGACGAACCACTCGACCGGGCCTCCCCACACACACACATAGATATATATGGTATCAGTTTGTACTAGGCTTAGATCAGTACCCTAGTTCATGAGATATGATGATAAAGATACCAGATAATTGATGAGATAAATGTGAGATTCGACCCGTACCCAGAATTGGGATGCCGTACGACGGATTTACGTACGAGCTATATATTGATGATAGATCCGTACTCTTGACTCGATGATGTCATATTGTATATTGTATCGTATGTGATACTATTGAGGCGGGATCACCGACTATTATATTTATATGTATATCGACTCAGATTTAGGTGGTTTTCCTTACCCTTTCGGTTAGACTGCTCGTTTAGTTCTGTAGTACTTAGTAGATGTTAGGCTAGACCCGAGTCATACCTATTTCAAAACTAACGAATCGTGAGTATTTTAAAGACAGGTCAAGGGATGCTACGGATATTTTCAAAAGACACATCTTTTCCTAAAAACACCATAGCCCTTATTTTTCTAAACACCACGATTCGTGTTATTTCAAATGGCATAACTGTATGACATATACATATTGATGTAGATTCTTCACCGTTGCGTTTATTATTTGATTTCCGCATATTCTTGCTATTCTCATCGCATTGCATGTGCAAATGTGTTTATTGTTATATTAAACCCATGCTGTCAGGACACCAGCACCATTATCGATGATGCGTATGTTCTACGTACACCTGCTTGCCGGCTCACACACTTCATCATTGATAATTGCCATGCCACTACACAGTAGGATTGTTGCATCAGGATATGACTAATTGTACATCCATACTGGCACACATACATATTGTACACTTATACTTGCGTATATACCTACTTGTACATCCATATTGGCGCACAGGCATATTGTACACTCATACTTGTGTATATACCTACTTGTACATCTATATTGGCGCACAGACATATTGTACACTCATACTTGCGTACACACATATTGTACACCCATACTTGCATACATACGTATTTGCACATACATAGATGATTCTGGCTTTATTTTGGAGATTTGGGAACCACAAGATATATTTTAAAACTGGATTCATTTAAAAGAGCGGTTTTCCCCTCGATGTATGTATATTACTGTTTTATGTTGCATGATATACAGATATGCTTACATTTCTATCATATGTCACATACATCATGCTTTATGACTTTACGCATTGAGATATGCCATTTTCATGGGATTTCTGGATTTGAGAACCGTGGTCATTTTAAAAGAAAGTATGCATTGTTTAAAAACCCGGTTTCTCTTGATATGATATTTCAGTGCGTCCACTATGCGTTTTCTCGGTTCTGAGACGTGTGGCATGTGAAACCCGATTCGAGGAGCTGGATGAGGCCGATTGCGGGTACATGGTGGACCCGGTATGGTACCCCGGGGCAAGAAAGGGATGCTGTGTATACAGACGGTGAGCCTGACAGAGGGACTACTACCTACCGGTGATTGTATTTGAGCTCGGTGGATATCCGGAGGATACCGACCGGAGTTGAGAGATGATACGGGCCAATCCGGACTGACGGAGCCCTATATATATATGAGGATTTACGTGCCGATGCTGGGCACAGGTTTCATGATGTTTTCGAGTGTCGATGCTGGACACTCAGGTTCCATGATTTTGATGTGTCGCGAGGGACACACGTTGGTTTATATCCTCATACTTCCATGCATATGCTTTAAGATATTTACATGCATGCTGTTTTATGTCATTGGTTGATACATGGATGAGATCCACATGCATACAGACATTGATTACATAGTTGGATGATATCCACATACTTATAGACTTCATGATATAGTTGACATTGATTCATGTTGATTACATTGATCATACCTCATATTTATGATATGTTGCTACTTGAGGCACTGACACAAGCACTTGGTATTACACTTATGTATAGATGTTTACCCTTGCCACCTTATCATGCTTCAGACTTTATAATATTGAGGATTTATATATTACTGATCGTATTGATCTAAGATTGAGTCATACATACGATTTCTGCTCTGTGATATTTTCTACTCACGAGCTGGCAACTCACCCCCGTTGTGCTACAGTTTCTTGCAGGTTTTGCCATACATGTTTCATTGCGACTTTCTGGCTCACTACTTCCATTCTGGGTGATTGCTTTGGTAGGTGGGTTCACTCGTATCGTGACCACCCTTGTATATTATTTTCATTGTTGTATCTAGTAAAATTCCATCAACCAGACTTGTATATTTATTTCAGACTTAGAAAACCAGTTGTGTATTATTTCGACCTTAGAGTCGCGCATTGTAGTATTATGGTTTTCTTGATGATTTTGAGTTTCCTTTTGAGTTTTGATCCTTACCCTTTGGCGTTGTATATTATATTGCTTGCGTGGTTGTGACCGTCGATTGATGAAGAGCTATCTCTCGCTTGGGAATGCCTTTTATCATTGATGTATATATTATTCATGTTGTACCCCGTTCGGGGCCAATATTTACAAAGGAAACTCTGCCGAAATTTTCAGAAAAGACTTGCGATTATTAAAATGCATATTCGGCTTATGTTATTTAAAAACACTTGTTTTAAAACTAGTTTTCTTTACTTACTCCTTAAAATGGTTTTAGATTTTTGGGCTTTTGGCTTACTTGAATTAGATGAGGTCCTATAGACTTCATATGATTCAAGGGCTAGTCACGTGCTATTTTGGGTCGTGACAAAGTTGGTATCAGAGTGCTAGGTTAACCTTGGTTCGAGTCTAAGTTTGACTATGCGGAGCCTAGAGCTTTTGTATATATTCGGAACTTAGGCTTGACCTTACGGAACTTAGACTTAGTCGAGGGGGTATTAGACCCGAACTTTCGTCACATAGGTTGACCTTGGTTGATGGAGTAGGTGACTTCAGTAGAGTGACGTACCGTGTATATGTTCCGCGGCATACTTACGATACGCTACTCCGCTTAAGGAGCCTTAGGATGTACATTTCCTTGCACAGTATTATATTCATTCCTATGATCTATCCTCATCAATATTTGTTATGATTTTGCTGCCACGATTATACGGGCAGAGAGAGCTACGGTTAGAGTTGCAGTCAGCACGAGCTCGTCGCGGACGAGGACTGACCAGGGCGTGATTCTAGGAACATATGATTGCATAGAGGCGTCGTCTTATTGTGTTTTCGTGCCATGAGCGTTTGATGGATCGCTTTTACGAGATTTCTCGGACGTGCAGATCAGCACCAGAGGATTGAGCCACTGATAGAGGCCAGCCAGAATGTGATGACCATTGAAGTATCGCTTATTCATGATGATTGAGGCACTGTTCAGCGTGCGGACGAATGAACCAGTTGTTGCTGCGAACGACGAGATATTGCCCCAGAGGTTGGAGCTATTCCAGTACGAGTTGTACTTAGAGATATGATGGAAGATCGCTAGTCACCCGAGGATGAATGACTAGGATTTGTGGTTCGTTCGCTTACCCCGATGCGAGGTCATCAGATAGATTGATTCCAGCTAGAGACGACTTCACGCAGGTACGTTGAGAGTCGATGGAGACGATCGAATGTCAGGAGCCAATTTTCCAAGTTTAAAGTATTCAGAGACAAATGCAAGTAATGCTATGGACGCTCTAGAAGAATGAAACCTTAACTCGACGTAATGACCATGGAACGCCTTCGAACCTTAGGGTTTGCGGCAGTTTAGCAGTGCCATTTGTGAGGCTTGGGTTTGCCCTTTTACGGTTGGTCCACAGGTGCTGTGGCATGTACTAGAGTACTATTAAACTGTACCCAATATGTTGAGCTCTTGGGGGATTATGGAACCTTGACAAATAGATCGAAAGGTTCGACGCCATTCGGATATCATGTGATGGGATACATTGCTTGGGAGACTCTAGATACGAGTATAGCCGTTGGAGCACAGTTCATGCAGCCACGATGAGACGAGTCCGAAGTAGTCGACAACAGAGAAAAGTGGAGTAAGAGGTTCGTACGAGATCTTGATGAGATGACGTTCAACTCCGCCGACATCAGAGATGCAATACGCATGCAGAGGTGTTGATTATTGATATATCTTCCAGAAGGAGTCGTGATGAGAATGCAGCCGTTCCGGAACAAGAAACATATATATTAAAGGGTGGTAACTTCCGGGCAATTCGGCAGAAATGAGATTTGAGAGAGATCTCGACAGGACCTTTCTGGAATACTATACGAGAAGACTTGGACCCAGAAGCGGTCATATCCTATGTGGAGAAACCACCTTATGACAACCACAGTATAACCGATCGTAGTATAGGAGAACCTCTTCCTATTAAGTGCATGTCATCCAAATACCAGGACATCACTCCCTACTACCTTCTTACCAGATCCATCTCTTATTCTGATAAAGTCAAACTCTATGACTGTCACATCAAAAATAGATGATCCATTTCCGCTATTCATGCTTTAGTCTATAAATAGACATAAGCTACTTGCCCATTATGTTTTCGCTTCTCCCACTGACTACATCAACCTTCTGGCAGAGTCATATACACGTGCACTTCTAAAACTAGTTTAGAACGACGTTATACTCATCCTCCTGCCAAATCTCATAGTCTAGAACAGCAGCAGTGGCAAGTTTGGCTAATCAAAAACCTCCCCATCACCGTCTTTGAGGAGACCGAAGTACCTCTCGGGTGCCTGAGGTTACCCACCAAATCTGCGGAGTGGCTAATGGATTATTGAATCCAATTGAATCTTTAGGTTCTGCTAAATATTCAGTAATCGTTTGTGGTTCTAGAATCACTTCCAGTTCTACCATACTCCCACTAATGTTTTCTAAAAAGAATCCATTTTACTAAAGCTGTGGCGAGTCAAAAACAATAACTATTGATATTCCAGATGGTAGAATGTTAACCCTCGTCAATGCCCGAGATAACTTACAAACTGCCATTACTGAAATGTGCCTTGAGTTTATCCAGATTTTGGTTTTAAGCATAAGCCGGACAACTCCATATACCTTAACATCGTTAAGATATGATTCCATTCTATATCCAGTATATAGAAATAGAGCCACTAATTTAATTGGAATCAGATTCAAAATACATGCAGCCGTTTCCAGTGCATATCAACCAAATGGAAGGAGGCCAAGAAGTATTACTCATCAAGGAATGCATCCACGTATGAGTAACCTGAAAGAGAAGCAAGTTCTTAAAACTATTATTTACAACGGAATATCAAACACAAGTATCTACATCTTCGATCACCTTGAAGAATCTTGATACTTGCAACATATAGTTCTCTACCTTATTCTTATACTTATAACTTCTCAAAATTTAGACCCTGTATTTCAACGAAATACTTGTCTAAAACCAGAGAAGTCATGAGTAAACAGAATATAGTATGATACCAACCCCTTTGTCCTGACGGATATCGGACAACATACAATACTTTGTATAAGTCCACTGAGTTTAACAATTCAAACCCCGTGCATCGAAGGTTGAAAACTGTACTATGGTTAAGAAGAATTACTCCATTATTGAATGCACCTTACCTAACCATCAACTGATATAGGTAAACGTCATAAATATAATTTCAAAAAGTTATATATCACTTTATAAAATAAATGGACAGATATATCAGTTTGAAATTGGTGCATAACAACGGATATTCAAAACCAAAAAGTTGCCGTTAGGCAAAACCCAGGTGATTTCCTCAAATATCACCAATTACAAAGAATTCTGATATATATTGAGGATCTAATCACCCAATTCCCAATATCTTACTCCCACTCACCATCTGTAACGCCATACAGATGTGAGAATCAAATCTGGTAAATACATACCCTGGAGTTAGAATCTAATTGGGAAAACAGTTTTCAATTAACATCGCACAGTAAAACTGAAACATGAAAAATGTTTTGAAGGGGTAGCCAGGTATTTCTAGTAATGCCTCTTCCACTATCCAGATTCATGACACTAACTTTATATTTCCTTGGTCTCACTCTAATCCTTTTATATGTCTTTACTTATTATCTTCTGTACATCACACTTAGGCTAATTGATTTTCTTCCTTCCCTACCCTTCGGCACCAACCTAAGATTTGGAAGAAGACTATCCAATAAGCGCAATAGGTGTACTCTCTTAATACTAGGAGCTCTCGCAACCTGAGAGAATGCAAAGGGAAAAGACAACTGAATAATCCTTATTCTATTTCTCCAGAACCAGGAACCATTCTCGAACTGGAACAAGTTCCTTCGAGTTCGTATGTAACTATACGATAGAATATCCAAGAAATATGGATCTTCGTAGTGATACGGAGTATTCTGGAGAACTGCAAAGGTGATATAGGAGTGGAAGGGGTATACGTTGTTTCGTCGTGAATGATAGTAGTCGCAATTTCCTTTGCCTTTAATCTAATCCCTTTATATGTCTTTACTTATTACCTTCTTTACACCACACATAGGCTAATTGGTTTTCTACGTTCCCTACCTTTCGGCACCTGCCTATGGTTTGGAAGAAGACTATCCAATAAGCGCAATAGGTGTACTCTCCTAATACTAGGAGCCCTCGCAATATGAGAGAAGGTAAAGATAAATGACAACTGAATTGTTAGTGGTATATGCCCTGGAGACCATTATTGTATCATACTGGTTTGTATATTACTTAATGGAAACTTGGGATATACACGGATATAGTAATAGTCTTACTCGAAATGGTAGTATGCTATCTGGTTTGTTTCTACCTCAATATGTGCATGTGTTTCTTTTAGTATATCGCTTATACATATTGGTTGAGCCCTTAGGATTTTTGCTTGATTACCAGCGTTATGATGGCAGTCACACTTGTCACGACCCGAAATTGGCACGTGATGGCCCTAATACTACGCAACGCCTAAAGACGTAACGCAATAAAAGAAAGCCAAAACCCAGAAATATAAACCATAAAAAAAAGATAAGAAAAGATAATAGCAGTTTTGAAACATTTGAAATCGCAACCCAAATTCTTTAAAAGTCCCACTTTCTATATTTAAAATTTTGGCAACACCCCTTTTTGTAAAAACTGGCCCAAAGGTGGAAAACAATCCACATCACAAATATACGACGCCGTAGCGAAGAAATAAAGACAATAGAGATAAAGCTGAATATAAGACAACAAAGCCACAATAATATACAATATCGTCCTCACCAAGTCTCTAAGTCAACAACATAATAGTAGATGGAGAGTATAAGATACACCGAATGTACAATATGAAATACAGATAATCATCCAACCCACCTAAGCAAAATAGTATACTGTGAGCCGATACGGTATCTGTAGCAAAAGATGATAGATGAATAGCTGAATAGCCTGCCTCGACTACTCTGGGGAACACCCTGCAAAACAACTATGGCACAACGGGGGCGAGTTGCCAACTCGTGAATAGTAGATAACATATGCAGGTAATCGCAGGAATGTACGTACAGTATGAATCTAAGATATACAATTTACAGTAATAACAGGTCATGTGAATGAAGAATAATGGAAAGTACACTAACAGGTACAATCAATATGTGAAGCAATAATAACATGACAGTAGTATGCAATAACCATGCAATAGGGATATGAGAATGTAGATATACAGCAATCATGAAGGGTACACTAACAGGTACTCCTAATACATGGAACAGTGCATAAGTGAAAAGGTATGAGGTATGGAGTGAAATATGCCATCCCACGGAATCCTGTCATCGTGGTAGGATCATAATCCATCAAGACACTCGAATCCCAATTCCTCAAATCAGCCCCCACATTGGGCTCTCACATTATATAAGTCTTACATCTCCTTAATGTACAATATCGAGTAATCTCCTCTATCCCGAATGTACAACTCAGAAATCCCATATGTATGTCCAATATCTGATCTCAATGAATCACCTAATATCCCAAGTCAAAATCTCAAGTAAGATTCTAGCATCTTAAATATATATATATTTGCAGAAATAAATATGATGGGGGCAATACACATATATTAGCGTCCCATTCCACTAATATTGGTGTAAGGGTATATATAACAATGGATAAATCTCCTGTTATATATACAAAGGTGTTTTAAAGGAAATATCATGAAAACAATGTACCAAGCATCGACACAGAAATCCTGATAGGTACGTATCATACGCTATCCCGAAAGCACGAGTGCCTAGCTCTGACCCTCGCACCTAGCTCTGACCCTCGCCTTTCGACGTATGCATACGTGCATGACTCCCAACGGTATCTCCATAATCCCCGCCGAGTCATTAGTACTGTCACCGGTAGGTGCTCGCCCGCCTCCAGGCTCAATCGGCAAAATCCAACGATCTACTTGCCGAGGGGAACCATACCGGGCCCCAACATGTACCCTCATACGGCAACCACACCTCGTATGGAGTATATAATCAGAACCGATAAATCTCATGGTGGCTGCGCAAATATCATATCAAGGAAACCGGGTTTTTCAATGTATGCAAAATTTCATGAACTCCCACGGTTTCCAAATCCAGAAAACATCATGTAAAATCCAAATAAACAATGCGCAAATCTAGGAATAAATATATGCGATATATCTGAAATGCGAGCATATAAATGAGAATATGTAGCTGAAACCAGATGTATGCGAAATCAATAAGGTACAGCTAAGTATAGGTGTCTACCTATAAGTAAAAGATATCGTATACCCCCTGGGTATAAGTAGAATATGTAGGATACCCCCTGGGTATAAGCAAAATATGTGCAAGGTATACCTGTAGCTGTATTGCAAGGTGTATATGTACCTATCACTAATGGTATGATACACTATAGGTATACCGACAAGCTAGATGTCATGTGTGACAAGCAATATAGTATCTATAAGGGGTTTGTGTGTGACATGGCAATTATTGACGGGGTGTGTGTAGCATACAATCCGTGCTCGTGCAACATGAACCGTCAATAATATGTGCAGTGTCCTACGGCTGCTAGTCACAGTATCATTATACCTAATAAATAGGGTAAGGCACAATTCTAACAATGACATAAAATACGCAACAAGTATTAGAATCCTAGCCCAGACGCATAACGCCATGCGGGCGATTCCCCTGTAGATGTTAAATCTACTCACCTACGCTCCACGCCAGGTGAATCCTACCACCTGTGTCCCTCTGTAGCAGTGTTTGTAGTCCCCGCCTGCAAACCTGAAAATTAGACAAGGAAATCATATAAATAAGCAAATATCTCGCAAAACGCGATATCGACACTAAACGAGAAACTCGCGTCGCGAACTAAACGCGCGTGTGCACGATACGCTGAAACGTGTGTATACGTGTCTAAAACTACCGCGACACGCCGTGACACGCTGGATCACAGAACCCACTCACGTATCGCGCGTATCGCGCAAACACAACGAACACAAAAAACGATATATTGTCCCAGATTTTCCTACAGGTCAAATCTTACAAAACTATACATGCCAAAACACTACAAATCACTACAGACTACCCTACACAAAACCCCAGCACCCAACTCACCTTCCTGGCCGCAATTTGCGGCCAGATCTATTTAATTGGCGGCCTGGGTAGGGAAAGGGTGGCTCGTACTCAGGTGGTGGTGTCTATACCTAGTGTACATGCTCCAGTTTGCTCAATTTTGTCCTGAAGGGTCTGGGTCAATAGCAGATCACAGAATGCCAATATATCGCCTAAAAACACCGATTTTGCACAAAACGTAAACCCTATGGTATTTTAGTGTAATCTGGGTCAATTCTCAGTTAAAGTAACCCTAACAACACTAAAATAGGCTAGGTTAACTAACACAATCATCACTTAACCAACATTCCACATAATTCACCTTAATTAGCACTAAACTCACAATTAAACACAAACCGATGCTAATTAACACATAATCTTAGCAACTAGGGGATTGAGTTCAGAAATTATACCCCACTCACGACCCTAGGCACAAGGAGAAGAAGAAAAGAGCTGCTGTTGATGCTGGGGCTGCTGCTAATGCTGCTGGAGCTGCTTCTGCTTCTGTTGCTGCTGCTGCCCCATGCCGTTGCTACTTGCTGCTGATAGTGTTGCTGTTGATGCTGCTCTTGCTGCTGCTGCTGAAGCCTTCTGCTGCTGTTAGAGCTTGTGTATGTGTGAGAGAGAGAGAGAGTAAGAGAGAAAGAGAAAATGAGAGGAGAAATGAGAGAAAACAAACCAAGACCCCCCTCTCTCTCTTCCCTCATTAAATGAGGCATGGCTCACTCCATGTAGCCCATGCCCTCACTCTCTCTCAAAGTCAACAATTCAACCCATTATTCAAATCATTTAAAACCCCTTTTAATTTTATTAACAACCATGAACAATAAACCCATAACACTTAAACAATTATAAGACTAGATTAAGAAATGGTTAAACCCCAAATTAACACCGTAGTTATCATGCACAAGTGTGTGCAAGCCTAGGAAAAATCTAATAAAATATTCATTAAATAGGATAAAATAATTAAAAACCAATTTGGTAAACTTTTTATTAAAAACCATATATTAAAATATAATTAGCCATAAAACACATTCTAAGGTGTTACAATCTCCCCCCTAAAAGAAATTCGTCCCCGAATTTAAAAATATACTAAGCGTACCTTCAAAGAGAAGATTACAAACTCTCAGATCTCGCTCGCAGCCTCCCAAGTGATTACCTCACTATACGGCTATGTCCAAGGAAAACCCTTCACCGATGGCAAGACCCTTGACCGATGCTTCTCCACCTGCCGAGCCATTAACACAAATGGCTGCCGGTGAGCGAAACGATCGCGTCCACGCCAAATGGTCTGGTGCCAAATCATGTCAGAAAGGTAATGAAGGTAATCGTAAAGTATCATCACAATGAATACGGGGTGAAAACTCAATAATCTGGGCGGAAGTGCCAAGCTAAAGGCAACGAAACTAACTCGCTTATAGGATCTCGAAAGGACCTACAATCTTGGGACAAGCTTCCCAGAATCCAACACGTCATTCATCGGAAAAATCCGCAGGAATACATGGTTTGCCACTGCGCACTTAAGTCTACGACCAACACGGTCGGTATAAGACCACTGTTTGCACAGGGCTACTCTCATCCTGACCTGAATCAACTGGATCATCTCCGAAGTCTCTAGACTAGTCAGGGTCCAAAATCCTACTTACGCAGAGTCAGAAGAACAACAGACTGATGATCGACACGACCTAACCCCTAAACCTAAAGGTTACCAATTGGAATGTCTCCTAATAACAGCTATCGAAGAAGAATCCTAACAATGGCGAGTGACGATCCCCAACTGCTGACAACAATAACACAAACGCACAATTTAACAAAGAACAACTGAGCAAACTGAGTATAACCGGACGACAAGAATCCGAATGGAGTCACACCCTGACTAATCCTGGGTAGACACCATAACGAAATTCATAGAGATCTGCTCCTACTCCTACTTCAGAACGGTTAAAGGTTGCAACTCTCCAGCCGGCCTCAGATGCTCGACCCAAGCACACAACAAGACAGACACCTTGAATCGAACCATGAAACTTCTTTTTACATTCCTGTCCACCCGTAACTATCTCACAAGTCACGTCAATGTTGGTGGAACTTGAATGAATATAGAGAGTTGACAGATGTGCCTGCTTTAGGATTGCACGTCTCTACCTGATAATATCAGGTACACAAACGCGTCCCTAACTTAGCACACCATTGTCACAAATCAAGGACTCCGAATCATTACCCAGCCGAGTATGCTCAAGTATCTCTGACGAACGAGCATCGACGGATAGTGTCTCGCGAAAGAGATTTAAGAAAAGTGGTCGGGCGCGGACATGAGCAAGCTGTCCCCTCCGTAGAGACGAACTTAAGCTGTACTTGACGATCACACAAGAACTGTAAATCTGCAGAAGACTATCACGACAATCAAAATCCGCTGCAGGAAGATGTACATTAAGCTCTGCTGGTCCGTGAAAATCTGACATGACTCTCGAACCAGCAGTGTCTCCAAATCCCCAACGCAAAACCACCGCGGCCATCTCCAGATCATGAGTGGAATATCCTTCTCGTACTTCCTCCAAATGTAGGAAGCAAAAGCGATAACTCTATAGTGTCACCTCAGTACACACTCGATCCCACTCAAGAAACATTATAGTTAAACAACAAGGTCGCCCGAACCAGAAAGCAAAGGAAGAACTGATGCAGTTGTTAACAGAATCTTCAACTGCTAAAAACTCCGCACACATGCCTCAGTACAAAGAAAGGAACCTCCCTTCCGGTCAATTTAGTCGACGGTGCAGCACTACTCTAGTAATCCTGCACGAAACGGTGGTAAGAACCTGCTAAGCCCAAAAATTTACGGACCTCCGTCCTGCACACAAGTCTGGACCTAAGCTACACGGCCACGATCTCCCTCGGGACCATACAAAACCGTCTCCCGTGACAACAAGACCTAGGAGTCAACACAAACAAACCTGAAGAAACACTCCAAGAATCTAGCAAACCGCTGGTGCTCTCCCAGTATCTGCATAACAATCCTCAAATGTTACTCCTGTTCCTCAAGACACATTAAGTAGACCAGAATGTCGTAAATAACACAACAACATTGGTCGAGGAACGGCCTGAAGAAATCCGGTCCATCATATCTACGAATGCTGCCAGGGCATCAGTGAATCCAATGACTCACTAATACACACAAAGCCCGTAGCATGCATAAGACAGTCTTCGGAATGCCATCACTCCGAACCCGCAATAATGATGACCTGATCCCAAGCAAACTTAGAAAATGTCTCGCACTGTGAAGCTGATCGAAGAAATCGTCAATGCGAGGTAAAGGATACCTATCCGCATCGTAAGCCGGTTCAATTAACGATCTGTCGATACACAACCTTAAACTGCCGTCTTTCTCCTTGACGAACAGAAATAGGAGCTTCCAAAAGCGAAACACTCAGACGCACAAAACTCCCCAAACCACAACTCTGCAGCTGGTCCTTAAGCTCCCTATGCTTTGCCGGCTCATCCGGAACAACGTCGGAAAACTCTCGCACGAAAAGAACACCGGTCCAACAACCCTCTATGGCTAGGTATCATGAATGAATGCCAAGAATCCACGACATCTCCTCAAAATCCGACTAGCGAAAATGGCTGAATTCAAGCTGTGAGAGGAGACACAACTATCCACCTGCACAACAAGAACTGACCTGCCGGGGAAAACAAACTTGACTGTTTCCTCACGGTAGTCCACAGACGCCTAGCACGTAGCTAACCATTCCGTGCCCAGGAGAATGTCAAATCCAACATCTCAAGAAGGATCAAAACGACGGACGAATCTCTATCTCCTATCCGATTGGCACACGACTGAAATACGTGTCGCGCAACAAAAGAATCGCTGACAGAAGTTAGCACAACTACGACTAATCTACCCATCCACGGTACAAGTGCGAAAAGCAAACGGGTACATCAAAAAAACATGCGAACTAAGGATACCTGAAAACTCTACATTGGATGTCTGCGCGTCCCGATGAGTAGAAGCAAACTCCTGTGTCTGCCCTCTACCCGCAACTGGCTGAACTCCTCTGGTAGACTGATCCCTCTGAGCGAACCTTCCACATCCACGGCCTCTCTGAGTACGATCCTGATGCCGTGCTGAGGAACAATCCCTGACGAAGTGCTGAAGGCTTCCGCATCGAAAACATCTACGCGCTGACTGCTGACCCTCCTGGGAATGAGAGCTGAACGACTGTCCTCGTCCTAAGCCTCTGTTACTCCCGCGACGGCCATGAAATCTGTCTCGATGACCAAACCTCTATCTCTGGGCTGGTACACTGGTACGAGTCCTCCACTATCCTGGAATATGGGCCTCGTCAACTGGAGCTGCAACCACTGGTGCTATGTAGGTGACGGACTGATGCATGCTGATCGTAAGTGACAACTGAGTAACAGGGGTGACAACCACCTGTCGTAGCTCCCGAACGACATCAACCAATGAACTCATCGTCTGGCGGAAGTCCTGCATCTCTGCCACAAGCCTATCGATAGTATATGTCGTAGGCTGATCCGTCTGCACCTGTGCAACTAGAGTGCCATCATGGTCAGTACTCGTCTCACCCGAGCCAACTCCGATCTCGGCCCTCGCTGCATCACTCTGAGTATCCATAGTCATCGGCGGCAAGGCTATAAATAGATATAAGATTCGATAAGAATAAGGAAATCGAATCACAAGGATATGAATCATCAAAGAAGGAATTTCAAGCAATTTGTACTTAGGTCACTTAAGGCGAAGTACCGCATCGTGAGTATGCTGCAGACATACACACACTACGTTACTTTGCTTAAGCTACCTACTCCATCATAATAAGGTCGTTTTACACTCCGAAAGGTAAAACCTAGCGCTCTGATACCAACTTTGTCACGACCCGAAATTGGCACGTGACGGCCCTAATACTACGCAACGCCTAAAGACGTAACGCAATAAAAGAAAGCAAAAACCCAGAAATATAAACCATAAAAAGAAGATAAGAAAAGATAATAGCAGTTTTGAAACATTTGAAATCGCAACCCAAATTCTTTAAAAGTCCCACTTTCTATATTTAAAATTTTAGCAACATCCCTTTTTGTAAAAACTGGCCCAAAGGCGGAAAACAATCCACATCACAAATATACGACGCCGTAGCGAAGAAATAAAGACAATAGAGATAAAGCTGAATATAAGACAACAAAGACACAATAATATACAATATCGTCCTCACCAAGTCTCTAAGTCAACAACATAATAGTAGATGGAGAGTACAAGATACAACGAATGTACAATATGAAATACAGATAATCATCCAACCCACCTAAGCAAAATAGTATACTGTGAGCCGATGCGGTATCTGTAGCAAAAGATGATAGATGAATAGCTGAATAGCCTGCCTCGACTACTCTGGGGAACACCTTGCAAAACAACTGTGGCACAACGGGGGTGAGTTGCCAACTCGTGCATAGTAGATAACATATGCAGGTAATCGCAGGAATGTACGTACAGCATGAATCTAAGATATACAATTTACAGTAATAACATGTCATGTGAATGAAGAATAATGGAAAGTACACTAACAGGTACAATCAATATGTGAAGCAATAATAACATGACAGTAGTATGCAATAACCATGCAATAGGGATATGAGAATGTAGATATGCAGCAATCATGAAGGGTACACTAACAGGTACTCCTAATACATGGAACAGTGCATAAGTGAAAAGGTATGAGGTATGGAGTGAAATATGTCATCCCACGGAATCCTGTCATCATGGTAGGATCATAATCCATCAAGACACTCGAATCCCAATTCCTCAAATCAGCCCCCACATTGGGCTCTCACATCATATAAGTCTCACATCTCCTCAATATACACTATCGAGTAATCTCCTCTATCCCGAATGTACAACTCAGTAATCCCATATGTATGTCCAATATCCGATCTCAATGAATCACCTAATATCCTAAGTCAAAATCTCAAGTAAGATTCTAGCATGTTAAATATATATATATATATATATATTTGCAGAAATAAATATGATGGGGGCAATACACATATATTAGCGTCCCATTCCACTAATATTGGTGTAAGGGTATATATAACAATGGCTAAATCCCCTGTTATATATACAAAGGTGTTTTAAAGGAAATATCATGAAAACAATGTGCCAAGCATCGACACAGAAATCCTGATAGGTACGTATCATACGCTATCCCGAAAGCACGAGTGCCTAGCTCTGACCCTCGCCTTTCGACGTATGCATACGTGCATGAATCCCAACGGTATCTCCATGATCCTTGCCGAGTCATTAGTACTGTCACCGGTAGGTGCTCGCCCGCCTCCAGGCTCAATCGGCAAAATCCATCGATCTACTTGCCGAGAGGAACCATACCGGGCCCCAATATGTACCCTCATACGGCAACCATACCTCGTATGAAGTATATAATCAGAACCGATAAATCTCATGGTGGCTGCGCAAATATCATATCAAGGAAACCTGGTTTTTCAATGTATGCAAAATTTCATGAACTCCCGCAGTTTCCAAATCCAGAAAACATCATGTAAAATCCAAATAAACAATGCGCAAATCCAGGAATAAATATATGCGATATATCTGAAATGCGAGCATATAAATGAGAATATGTAGCTGAAACCAGATGTATGCGAAATCAATAAGGTACAGCTAAGTATATGTGTCTACCTATAAGTAAAAGATGTCGTATACCCTCTGGGTATAAGTAGAATATGTAGGATACCCCCTGGGTATAAGCAAAATATGTGCAAGGTATACCTGTAGCTGTATTGCAAGGTGTATATGTACCTATCACTAATGGTATGATACACTATAGGTATACCGACAAGCTAGATGTCATGTGTGACAAGCAATATAGTATCTATAAGGGGTTTGTGTGTGACATGGCAATTATTGACGGGGTGTGTGTAGCATACAATCCGTGCTCGTGCAACATGAACCGTCAATAATATGTGCAGTGTCCTACGGCTGCTAGTCACAGTATCATTATACCTAATAAATAGGGTAAGATGCAATTCTAACAATGGCGTAGAATACACAACAAGTATTAGAATCCTAGCCCAGACGCATAACGCCATGCGGGCGATTCCCCTGTAGATGTTAAATCTACTCACCTACGCTCCACGCCAGGTGAATCCTACCACCTGTGTCCCTCTGTAGCAGTGTTCGTAGTCCCCACCTACAAACCTGAAAATTAGACAAGGAAATCATATAAATAAGCAAATATCTCGCAAAACGCGATATCGACACTAAACGAGAAACTCGCGTCGCGAACTAAACGCGCGTGTGCACGATACGCTGAAACGTGTGTATACGTGTCTAAAACTACCGCGACACGCCGTGACACGCTGGATCACAGAACCCACTCACGTATCGCGCGTATCGCGCAAACACAACGAACACAAAAAAGGATATATTGTCCCAGATTTTCCTACAGGTCAAATCTTACAAAACTATACATGCCAAAACACTACAAATCACTACAGACTACCCTACACAAAACCCCAGCACCCAACTCACCTTCCTGGCCGCAATTTGCGGCCAGATCGATTTAATTGGCGGCCTGGGTAGGGAAAGGGTGGCTCGTACTCGGGTGGTGGTTTCTATACCTAGTGTACATGCTCCAGTTTGCTCAATTTTGTCCTGAAGGGTCTGGGTCAATAGCAGATCACAGAATGCCAATATATCGCCTAAAAACACCGATTTTGCACAAAACGTAAACCCTATGGTATTTTAGTGTAATCTGGGTCAATTCTCAGTTAAAGTAACCCTAACAACACTAAAATAGGCTAGGTTAACTAACACAATCATCACTTAACCAACATTCCACATAATTCACCTTAATTAGCACTAAACTCACAATTAAACACAAACCGATGCTAATTAACACATAATCTTAGCAACTAGGGGATTGAGTTCAGAAATTATACCCCACTCACGACCCTAGGCACAAGGAGAAGAAGAAAAGAGCTGCTGTTGATGCCGGGGCTGCTGCTAATGCTGCTGGAGCTGCTTCTGCTTCTGTTGCTGCTGCTGCCCCATGCTGTTGCTGCTTGCTGCTGATAGTGTTGCTGTTGCTGCTGCTCTTGCTGCTGCTGCTGAAGCCTTCTGCTGCTGCTGGAGCTTGTGTGTGTGTGTGAGAGAGAGAGTATGAGAGAAAGAGAAAATGAGAGGAGAAATGAGAGAAAACAAACCAAGACCCCCCCTCTCTCTTCCCTCATTAAATGAGGCATGGCTCACTCCCTGTAGCCCATGCCCTCACTCTCTCTCAAAGTCAACAATTCAACCCATTATTCAAATCATTTAAAACCCCTTTTAATTTTATTAACAACCATGAACAATAAACCCATAACACCTAAACAATTATAAGACTAGATTAAGAAATGGTTAAACCCCAAATTAACACCTTAGTTATCATGCACAAGTGTGTGCAAGCCTAGGAAAAATCTAATAAAATATTCATTAAATAGGATAAAATAATTAAAAACCAATTTGGTAAACTTTTTATTAAAAACCATATATTAAAATATAATTAGCCATAAAACACATTCTAAGGTGTTACAACATTAGTGGGGGCTGGATAGTCTATAAGCACATCCTATACATGTCCTTAATCGTAGGATTATCGAGACAGGGTATCGATACTTCAGAGTAGACTAGTGTATACGTTTCTCATTCTAGCAGGGAAGATGGTCTGTCCTACAGCCATTAGTATGTCGTACCGGAGATAGTATGCAGGTGCTTATTAGGTTATGATTACGCTGGACACGACTCGTCGGGAACTGTTGGTGGGTATTATACCTATCATCGGGTAGCAGTTCCCAGGTGACATGAGGACAGCTTAGTCCGTCGACTTGACACCGCTACTTCACCTTGAGTGTGTTCCCACTGTACTTTGAATACTACCCTACCATGGCTCAAAGGAGTCGTGCAAACAGGTAGTAGTTGGGTGCAGTCCCAAAGCACTTGGAGGCAGTGGCGGTTAGATAGGATTCGTCTCTCCCGGTATTAGGGGTTGATATCGCGCTGTGTTCGGAAGGCCATTACACAAAGTCCTTGGCCAAGGCAAGTGAGATTTACTGGTAGGTATTCCAGTATCTCAGGGTGTTTTGGGCTACACTCTGACACAACTTATTGCGCTGCTAGGGGTCTGACGATTACCGCCCCCTAAGCCCAATATGTGATACTCTTAGACGAACAGACCGGACTGTACGGAGATTGTCACAGATAGGCTCAGTAGGAGTTCAGATGAGTTAGCTCATCGGCCTTCTTATCGACACATACTTGGGTATCCGTTACGTGCATCTAGTACCGCTTGCGGCTTGTGGTTAAACCCATTGCCAGCGTAGTGTCGAGCCTTTAGAGTCCCACACAGAGGGTTTTCCTGCACCGGAAAAAAGGTGTAGAGGCCGTATGGTTTTACGGCAGGGCTTCGATCACTTACGTGTACTTATGCACGTATGATGATCGGGCGGATAATACTAGTGGGACAGGGATGGGCAAAAGTTTTGGGGCCAATAGTAGGGAATGAAGGTTGTTCCTATTGTAATGGAAAAGGGCATTGGCAGAAGGAATGCAGGGCTTGAAAAGCCAGAATTCAGGATCCGAAGCACGTTGTGGCTTCGACTTCGGGTGTGTTTGTGATTGAAAACAGTCTGTCAATTAACTCTACTTGCTGGGTACTTGATACCGGATCAGGATCTCATATCCGTAATTCATTACAGGCTTTGAGAAACCATAGAGTTATTAGGGTAGGAGAAATTCAAAGAATATAACCATGAAGTCGAGATCCAAACGGGTAAAAATATTAAGATCCTTCAATCTGATCGGGGAGGAGAATACTTAAGCAATGAGTTTCGGGACTATCTAAAAGAGAATGGGATTCTCTCTCAGCTTACTCCTCCCTATACACCACAACAAAACGGTGTATCGGAACGGAGGAATCGCATCCTATTAGATATGGTGCGCTCTATGATGAGCACCGCTGAGTTATCTATTTCTTTTTGGGGATATGCACTGGAAACAGCTGCAGACCTATTGAATGTGGTTCCCACCAAATCTGTGCCAACCACTCCATATGAGATATGGAAAGGAAAGAGACCATATCTTAATTATGTTAAGATATGGGGTTGCTCGACATATGTGAAAACATAGAATCTGGACAAGCTCGAGGCAAGGTCTTTTCTGTGTAAGTTTATTGGATATCCCAAATATTCGTGCGGGTATATCTTCTACCACACCGAGGAACAAAAGGTGTTTTTTTCTCGACATGCCACCTTTTTAGAAAAAGGAATTTCTTGAAAAAGAAATTAGTGGTAAGGAGGTAGAACTGGAAGAAGTTCCATCCACACAAACTGCAACAGAAGATTTGGTGGAACCAGAGGATTCAGTAGTTCCTGACGAACCTCAGCCGCTCCGCCGATCTAGTAGGATTCTTCATCCACCTGAAAGATACTACGGTTTTCTCATTGATGGTGGGAGCGAGGATTGCATCATGGAAGATGATGACCCGACTAGCTTCGAGCAGGCCATCATGAGTGGGGACTCTGTGAAGTGGCTGGATGCAATGCGATCTGAGATGGAATCCATGTACACCAACAAAGTATGGACTTTAGAAGTTTCTCCTAAAGGGGTAAAACCCATTGGGAGCAAATGGATCTTTAAGAAGAAACTTGGTGTAGATGGAAAAGTTGAGACTTTCAAAGCTAAACTTGTTGCAAAAGGTTTTCGTCAACGATCAGGTGTGGACTTTCAAAGCTAGATTGTTAGTTATGTATATGCCCTAGAGGCCATTATTGTACATATGATGTATATTATAGTGGATGCTTGGATATATATAGAGAGGACTTTCTTGCTCGATATGATAGTATGCTATCTGGTTGCTCTTTATCTCAACATGTTGACTTGTATTGTGTTACTGTCTTGCACTCACATGTTAATAAAGCCCTTAGGACATGTACTTGACTACTAGGACTATGATGGAGATCATACCGGTGGGGCCAGGGTAGTCCACGAGTACATCCTATAATTGTTCCTAGTCGAGGGTATATCGAGACAGGGCATCGATACTCCAGAGTAGACTAGCGTATACACATCTTGACCCATATGATGGGCGATGGATGATCCCACATCCATTGGTGTTTGACATCAAAGATGGTGTACGGGTGCTCAGTGGAGACTGGGTACACTGAACAGACTCGCCGAGAACTCCTAAATGGTATTATACCTATCGTCAGATAGCAGTTCTCTGGTGACACTGGTATATGTTAGTATGTAGACCCGAGATTGTCAAGAGTCTTGTGTGATTCCCACTGTGCTTTGATTTCCACCTTACCACGTTCATGAAAACGTGAAAAACGGTGGCTTCTGGGTACAGTCCCAAATCACATGGAGGCAATAAGCAATAGGAGGGGTTTCGTCTCTCTCGATATTGGAGGTTGATGTTGTGTTGTGTTTGATTGGCAATAACTGGAAGTCCCTGGCCAGGGCTGATATGGAGATCTACCGGTAAGTGTTATCAGTAGTTTCTCGACCCGTTATGAGCCTCATATCGACACGACTTATCGGTTACTGGGGTCTGACGTTTACCACCCCTAGAATGGATATGCGACATATCAGACGATGAGACCGGACTGTACGGTAGTGTTACTGATTGGATTCACAGGAGTGTGAGCAGGCTTGCTTGTTGATCTTCTGATCGCTCAATACCCGGGTGGCTGTTATGTTTAGCTGACCGCTTGCAGCTTGTGGGTGTTTGATATGAGCATCACCTACTGCCGGTGTATTGACGAGTCTTTAGAGTCCTACATAGAGCTTTCCTGGCTGAGGCGAAACGGAATAGTAGCACATATGTGATATGTGCGGGACCGAGATTAATACGATATGTGATACCGTATTCTATTCTCGCGATATGTGATATCGGCCGGTTATATGTGATATAACCGGGTTATCGGATCAAGTGTTGATTCGATAAAATGATACATGTTATATTAGTCGGTTATATAGCCGGATTATTAAATCAAGTGTTAATTTAATAATTTAATGTAGAATTATATATTTGATATATTAAATTATATTAACTAATATTAGCTCGCTTAAGAATTACTTTTTCTCACTTGATAATACATTGATATATATATGATATATGTTAATTGTAATATTTTCTTTTGTTCACAAAATTATATATGTGATATATAATTGTGACATGCTTGGTTACACATGCAAACTTGGATGTATGAGAATGATACCATACTTGTAATTAGGATTAGGTTTTTATTTATTTTAGTTAATTCAAATATCTTGGAATTAGTCATGGTTGAGCTTTCATGAAGCTTGTAGAACCATTGACTAAGTCCAAGTGTTTTGTTTTAACTTAAGATATTTATTGACCTAACCCTAATCACATAGCCATGGTCAATTCTCTAAATGAGTTAGCCATGACACATATTAACCCAAGATTGCATTTATAAGCTCATCTCATTCATTCATCTTCTTTCTCCTTCATCTCCTTCAAGCTTTCTCTCTAGGTTTTGAAATGGAGAAGAAAAATTGTGAGAAAAAGAAAACTAAAGAGAGCCCACTTCCTACTTCATCATCCTCTTCTATACTAGCCATTTAGATTAGGGTGTTAGCTTCACTGATTTCATATTAGTGAAGAGATAGCTTGAGTTTGTATTTTCTCAAAGTAGATCATCTTGGATTTCGAAAACTACAAGCTAGCATGCATCATTCACCTTGTGAAGCTCCTAAAGAGTCCGGGAGTTCTTGGATCGCAGCGAAGGGACCACTATTTGGAGCTTATGAAGTGAAGGAGCAGACTACAAAGGTTGTAATCTCTAATCAGTTAGAAGTAAAGATGTTTACTTTATATTTCCGCATGATTCTCTAGTTAAAGATCTTGTTTAGGGTTGTTTAAGCATGACAAAATTTTAATTTGGTATAGATGATGCCACCTAAAACCTTGCTGTTGTGCTTAGTAACCCTACAGTGGTATCCGAGCCTAGCTAGAGAATTAGATGGATTGTGTAGGATTACGAAACCGAAACAACTCTGAAACACCCGAATCGAAACCCTAGTTTCTGTCGAAATTTTCTGAGAGTCAATTTTTTTTAAAAAAACTGCAGAATGTTGTATGAGATACAATATGAACACTGTAGAAATTTCAACCCCTCCCACCTTTTTTGGGCCGGCCACATGAGCAAGAAAACCGGCCTGCTCGGTTTTTGTGCAGGGTTCTGGGTTCAAATTTTTACAGTGTTTCAGTCTCTGGGGTTTGGTATTTTAGGTGTTGTTTGTTTTTGCTAAATTTGCATGGGATGTTATCTTTTTACAGAGGCAATTCGGAGTGTTTCATATTCGTAATTCTATTTTGTTTTCGGGTTAATTTAGACGGTGTTAAAAAGTTCGATCGGATATCAAATACCCACTTTAACCCTTACCGGAAAATTTTCTAAGAGTTGGATTTTTCGTAGTTAAAGAACATTCAAATATCGTGCAAGTAATGCGGTGGACCCTCTAGAAGAACGAAACCCTAACTCGATTCTGTGCACGTATGAACCACCGCTAAACCCTAGGGTTTGCGGTAGTTCCGCGGCGCCACAGGTGAGGCATTGGTTGACCCTTCTACGGCTGGTTCATTAGCATTGTGGCATGTACTGAGTATTTTTAAACTACGCTCAAGTGTTGAGCTTTTTGGGAAATTTTGGGTGTTTGTGTTAGATATGTATGCCCTAAAGGCCATTATTGTATAGTACTAGTTTGTATAATACATTTTGGAAGCTTGGGATATATATATACGGTTTTACGACAGTCTTGCTCGATATAGTAGTATTCTACTTGGTTTGTTTCTATCTTAATATGTGTATATGTTTCTTTTAACATATTGCTGAAACATATTGATGGAGCCCTTAGGATCTTTGCTTGACTACCGGCGTTGTGATGGCGATCACACTAGTGGGGGCTGGATAGTCTACAAGCACATCCTTATGCAGGTCCCTAGTCGTAGGACTATCGAGACAGGGCATAGATACTCCGGAGTAGACTAGCGTATGCGCTTCTCATCCCAGCAGGGGAGACGGTCTGTCCTACAGCCGTCAGTACGTCGTACTTGAGATAGTATGCGGGTGCTCGTTAGGTTACGAGTACATTGGAAATGACTCGTCGGGAACTATTGGTTGGTATTATACCTATCGTCAGTTAACAGTTTCCAGGTGACATGAGTACAGCTTAGTCCGCTGACTTGACACTGTCACTTCGCCTCGAGTGTGTTCCCACTGTTCTTTGATTACTTCCCTACCACGGTTCTACTGAGTCGTGCAAACAGGTAGTAGTTGGGAGCAGTCCCAAAGCACTTGGAGGCAGTGACGGTTAGATAGGATTCGTCTCTCCCGGTATTGGGAGTTGATATCGCACTGTGTCTAGGAGAGCCATTACACATAGTCGTCCTTGGCCAGGGCAAGCGAGATTTGCTGGTAGTGTTACCAGTAGTTTCTCAGGGTGTTTTGGGCTATACTCCGACACGACTTGTACCGCTATTAGGGAACTGACGTTTGCCACCCCCTAGGCCCGCCATGCGATATTCTTAGACGAACAGACCGGACTGTACGGAGACTGTCACATTCAGGCTCAGTAGGAGTTCAGATGGGTTTACCTCGTCAGTCTTCTTATCGGCATCTACCTGGGGACCGTTACGTACAGCTAGTGCCGCTTGCGGTCTGTGGTTAAACCCACTGCCAGCGTAGTGTCGAGTCTTTAGAGTCCCACACAGAGGGTTATTCGCCTTTAGGCAAAACGAGTAGAGGTCGCATGGTTTTGCGACGGGGTTCGTTCACATCCGCGCACTTGTGCACGTTTAGTGTCCGGACAGCTTATACTAGCGGGCTTTGGTTTAAGCCAGATCCTAGTATATGTTTAGGGATTGGTTTTATCTCATTGTATTCGTGTTCCTCGGAACACGGATACGGGTGTGTATGCACAGTTGACTGAGGCAGAGGCAGAGGCTTTCATTAGGGTTGATGACCGTTGTCTTTTTCCTTAACCCTAATGTTTATGTGAAATATGATTATTAATGTTAATTAATTATAATTGTGTTATGGTTAGGGTTGTTGACCATTTGACTATGGTTGACTTGTTGACCTATGTTGACATATTGACCATCATCATTTCATATGAAAGATGCTCTTTGATTCTTGCAAAATTCATTAATGTGAAATGATAATGGTCATTTCAAGTTAACCATCACAATTATCTTTTGATTAATTATTTAATTATCATAATTCACATATATGTGAGAAGGTTGATATTATCCTCTCATTCTATCATTCTCATTCTCTCTCATCCTCTTCCTCTCTCTCAAAGCTCTCCCCTCTCATGAGTTGAGAACCATTAAGCTTTGAGACAAAACCTTCAAAATTACTCTCTACTCTTTCTAAGGTTCTAGGTTTAGCACACCAAGCACCTTAGTTACTTCTAGTTTGAGGTAGGAGCCAAAGGTAGAGGCCCTAGGGTGGATCTTTTTTCGGCAAGAGAAGGCGACGAGGACGACCCGTTCATCCCACTCCAAGGAGCAAGAAGAGAAGGACTTCAAGATTTAGGTATAACCATTCTACACAGTAGTTAGAACTTGTAGTTCTTTTGTTAGTTTTTGTTTAGCAAAGATTCATCATGTACGGTCCATGTTACCTATCGAGAAAAAATTCGATTTTTACCTATTCCGCCTCCCCGAAAGTACCGGGGTGGGTAACGTAGACTTAACAGTTTGTTGATTCGATCGGAATGTTTAACGTCGTCTAGCTTTTTATGAAATGTGATACAATATGTGGAATTCATATAGTTAGGAATGAAATCCGTAATATATGATATTTCGGGTTTGTGATGTCTAAGATGATTGTGGATTCCAAATGTTGTAGTTTGACATTTTCTTTTCTGCGACCGTAAGTGTAATATGTGGTGTATCGCCGGTTTCATTGCTATATGTCAACGACAATTGGGATACACATATTTACTTACGTTGATAACATGTGATGCTATGTGTTGCTGTGATATGTTATATTGGATCGTCGTGATTTGAATAGCCGGGGTTTTATGTGAGATGGGGGTTTTTATTTTCATTCATGTAAAATTAATTGTATGTAATATTCTTTTATTGGGGCACTTCTGGGTTGAGGATGATGTCACCATTGTATATTATTTACTTTTCCGCATTAGGATAGACCCAAGGAGGGGAGCACAAGTAACCGGGTTCTAGGGTCCAATGGGAGGCCATCTCGAGGAGTCGAGACCGGGTCTCCTAACCCTAGAATTGGTAGGGTTGCTTGCCACTCTCGCAGGGGTCTAGGGATGTGGGTTTGGCTATTCATCACGACCGTGGAATACGTGTTTTATACAGGCTCAAAATAAAACACGGACCTCCTAGTATATCCAATATTTCATATGTTATCTTCTGCTGCTAATATTCTGTGATGTGATCACTATATATGCATGAGACGAATGCTTTATTATCGTATATATGATATATAATAAACGTTGCTTATGTTTTACAACCGCGCTAGTCCCTCCCCGGTATACCGTTAGTTAAGTAACCTAACGGTGCATAACGGGACACTGTGGCGAATGCGGATGTCATAAGCGTACGTTGTATTTTCGTTTCTTCTGTGATGCTTAGGAAGCATAATTGATGGGACTTCATTAATGAGATTAATGAAAGAAAAAGAAACCTAAAAGATGTTGTAGAATCAAATTTTCAAAAAGGGTAGGTCTAGTTTTTTGCTTTGCATAGCGGTATTCCTTGTAGAATATCCAGCACCTTATTCGATAAGGAAAGAGCCGAGATCCCTTCACTGGGAGTGACCTCTTTAGCGAAACTAGCAGATGCTACAACTCACTCAGTTTTGTTTTTGATTGCTTCTATAATTCTTGCTTTGCATAGTTGTAACACCCGAGCCCAATGCTACTAATTTCAGTTACCGTTTGAACGTAGTGTGGCACTCATTTCACTTATCTTGCTTGATTGTTACTTACTGTAAATTTTTACCCGACAAATTCATTTCTACGTATAACAATTTTTGGCATCTAAAATAAAATTAAAAATATTCATCTTGGCCTGCTTGACACCCCTAACCCTGTTGTAGCGTCCGTGCATCGTGTTCTCATCCCGTTCAGTGAAACGGGTGAGTTCGGACGGCTACGTGCACGTACGTGAGTCTGTTTTGGGGGTATGCATTTTGATTGCAAAACACTTCATTTTAAATTTTAGATCCTGCTTAAAATCCTATTATTTCAATTTCAAATTTTTGGACCCGACCCGGGCGCGATTTGGAAATGTTTTACTTTGCGCCAAAATCCCAAATTTTAATATTTAAACAATCATATATTTTTTAAAACCTTATACTATAACTTTCATATCTTCTAAATCTTTTAATCAAATCTATTCCTAACAAACAATTCATCAGCCAATCAAACCTCGTCTTTAACCCTCGTGGGCCCCAACTTCTCTCTCCTCTCTCTCTCTCCCGTCGCTCTCTATCCCTCTCTCTCTATCTCTCTCTTTCTCTATCTTTCCCTCTCTCTATCTTTCCCTCTCTCTCTCCTCTATATATATAACTCCTTCTTTCTTTTCTTTCCTCCTTCAGAAACCCACCCTCGCTCAAACCCTAGCCACCGTGCCCCTCCCCGCCGCAGCCCCAACGCCGACGACGCCGTCACCAGCATCCTCGCCTCCTCAACCTCGTCTCACCCACATCCTCATTCATCATTCTCGAGCACTTGCACACCCCCGACCAGCGCCGCGGCCACCTGCGCCCCCTGCACACGTTGCACCGCCGGATCTGTCGCCGCCGCCGGCCTCGCCTCCGTGCCCCGGCCTTCGTTCAACCCCCTGTAAGCAATACCTCCCCGTCTTCTTCCTCTTTCCTCTCTTCTTTTCCCGCAAACTGAAAACCTTGCTGGATGAAATTCTGCAGATCGCCGGAAAACTCGTTCTCGCCGCCGTCAATCTCGCCGTCGTTGCCAGTGCCCTCTGAGACCATTGTAAGCCTTCCTTTCTTCTCTATTTTCTTTTCCCTTCTTGTTTGCATGTCGTGATCGTTTACTGTTCATTCCTTGGCCGGAATCCGATGATGCCAGCGACGTGTCCCGACGTTCCAGCGAGGTATCCCGACCCGTGTGGTTCCATTGTTCATCGTTTGGGTTCATTCCGTGAACCGTGTGCCCGTCGCGAGTTTCCCCGCCGACGTTTATCGTTCCGTATTCCCGGTTCGCGACCCGTCGAGGCAAGTAACCCTTGCTACATGCTAAACAATATTTACTTATAATTAATGACTCCCTAAAACCCGCAATTTAACTATGGTATTATAATTTCCCATTTTTTCATGTTCAATATTGTTAAATATCATTTATCTTTCAAAACTTGGAACCTACCTGTTGGAATTACTAATTTGGAACCTAATAATCACATTTACATGTTTTGATTACACTTTCACTGATGGTGTAGCTTATGGCACCTTTTCTACCATTTTACTTCATTCGGACACTCGTATGCCTTTAACCTGCTTAAACTGTGATTTTATTCGTAGAACCTATATACACATATAACATTGCATCTATGAAGTCTTAAACTTGTTAACATGATTAAATGGCTATAATTGTCTTACTGCATTCTTATATGGTTGAAATCATCTCTGTGACACAATTGATAACTGTATTGCAAATCGAATGAATCTGCCTATTGCTTAATTCATTACTTATATCATGTTGTTGATACCCATGCTTGATTATATAACCGATTGTGAGTACACCTATGATATCGCTTGCTTCTTGACCTGTCTTGCTACCTACACATTGATTGACCCGACATGGTACCGTATACTGCTTGACTTGACATGATGTACCATGACCTGACCCGTTACCTGATCTTGTGTCTAATGCCAACAAACCTGACATGTAGTCCTCATGGACCGTTCCTGTTGTCTATCCAGACAAACCTGTTTACCTGATCCTGTGTTGGCATTAGTTTCTTGATTACGGGATACCTGACTTGACATACATATATAACTTGGGGGTATAGGGAAATCAAAGGTGAAACCTGACTTGTAACTCGACAGTTCACTACCTGTTCTGGGTGTACACATTCCTGTTTTGTGCCTAGTGGCATGCCTCGGTTTCAGCCGAGAATATTATGGCCGTGGTCCCGGGTATGTACGGGATACTATTGAGTGTACACATTCCTGTTTGGTGCCTAGCGGCATGTCTCGGTTTCAGCCGAGATTGTTGAGGCCGTGGTCCCGGGTATGTACGGGATACTATTGAGTTACATCGATGATTCATCAATTTGGTTTCAAAGACTTTAGAACAGAGAACCTGATAGAATGGTTTAGTTTACCCACTGCACACTGCCCTGCACTGCTTTGATTCATATTATTGTCACCCCTGCTTTATTCATGTTTATATTCGCAATGCCTGTTCATTATGTTATTACTTGATGATTTGACGCGCTGACGTCTGGGTTTTGCATGGCCCAGATTCTGTACCGCTGTCACAGTCCGAGCAGGAGTACTTCAGCCGATAGGCTGATCTGTGAGGTGTCAGCAGTAGTTAGTTTTCTTTCCTGCATTTATTTCCTGATGTGAGCCCGCATTATGGGACATACATTCCAGTTATTTTGTATTAGATCTTTCGCTTCCGCATTTATTTATTATTGACTCATGTTATCTTGGATTATGGATATGTTTTAGATAGTTTTATTTTGCTCTTGATATCTCTACAGCCGTAATGTGATTGTGGATGGTTACTTCCTACCCACAGGTAGCATGGTTGGCTATGTCACGTGCCCATTCTAGCGTACTCTGGGAAGCGGGACGTGACATGGTTCTTTTGGTATCAGAGCCATAGGATAGTCAGGTTGATTCTTTTGTAGTTGGGTATTGTACCCAATACACAAATCAGAATACCCGTATTTAGGAAACATGTCCTGCCACCTTGCTGTTTACCATTCTTGAATCACATTCTTCCTGATTATATCCTTTACGATGTGCAAACTTCCTTTGCATATCAACTCGAAAACCTGATTCCTTGTTATCTCTAGGACTTAGGCGACTTAGGTGGAGTTATGTAATTGTGGCTATGATACCGCGGCATAGTTACAATGCGGCACTCTATTTAAGTATCTTGGAGTTCTAGCCTTGATCTATATATTGAATCTATCATCATGCTAATGTTGGGTGTTTTGATTTCAGGAATATGGCCTGTAAGAATTTGAAGACGTACCAGAGGCGTGTGGACGAAGCTGCCATGCTTGGAGTGATAAGAGGAATGCTGGAAAATCAAAAGAAACAGACCGAGTTGATCCAGCAACAAGCGGACTCGTTTCAGGAAGGTTTGCAGATCGTTCAGCAGTCTGTGAACAATGCTGGAGCTAAACCAGTTGACCGAGTATGGACTGTTAGTTGTATGTATGCCCTAGAGGCCAGTATTGTACATATGATGTATATTATATTGGATGCTTGGACATATATAGAGATGACTTTCTTGCTCGATATGACAGTATGCTATCTGGTTACTCTTTATCTTAACATGTATACTTGTCTCTTTATACTGTCTTATGGTTACATGTTGGTAAAGCCCTTAGGATGTGTACTTGACTACCTGGACTATGATACGGATCATACTAGTGGAGACATGGTAGTCCATAAGTACATCCTTCAAGGTCCCTAGTCGTGGGTGTATCGAGACGGGGCATCGATATACCAGAGTAGACTAGCGTATACGCTTCTCGACCCATGAGATGGGCGATGGATGATCCCATATCCATTGGTGTTTGACATCAGAGATGGTATACGGGTGCTTAGTGGAGACTAGGTACACTGGACGGACTCGCCGAGAACTCCCAGATGGTATTATACCTCACGTCAGATGGCAGTTCTCAGGTGACACTTGTGCAGGTTAGTCTGTAGACCCGAGATCGTCATAGAGTCTTGTGTGATTCCCACCGTGCTTTGATTTCCACCTTACCACGTCCATGAGGGCGTGCAAAATGGTGGTTTTTGGGTACAGTCCCGAGTCACATGGAGGCAATGAGCGATAGGAGGGGTTTCTTCTCTCCTGGTATTGGGGGTTGATGTTGCGCTGTGCTCGATTGGCCGTAACAGGGAAGTCCCTGGCCAGGGATGATTAGAGATTTGCTGGTAAGTGTTACCAGTAGTTTCTCGACCCGTTATGAGCCTCACATCGGCACGACTTATCGGCTATTGGGGTCTGACGTTTACTACCCCTAGACTTGATATGCGACATATCATACGAGGAGACCGGACTGCACGGTAGTGTTGCCGGTTGGCTCGACGGGAGTTGTAGCAGGTTCGCTTGTTCTCTTCTGATCGTTCAATACCCGGATGGCCGTTACGTTTAGCTGATCGCTTGCGGCTTGGGGGTGCTTGATATGATCATCACCCACTGCCGGCGTATTGACGAGTCTTAGAGTCCCACAATGGAGTTTCCTAGTCCAGGCGAAACGTTGTGGTGCGCGTATGCGATATGCGCATGGACCCGATTAAAATGCGCGTATAGGATACCGTATATTGATCGGGCGGCTTGCTTTTGGTTAGGGTCGTATGTGATATGACCGGATTGATAAATCAAGTGTTGATTTATCATTTAACCATTAGATTCTCACTAGAAATCTTTTCTTGTATCTTTGGATGTATGGATGCATGTATGCATTCCTTATTGATTCATGCACATATGGATGTGCAAGCACACATACATACATACATCATCTATCATAGTTGTTTATACATAGAAAATGGTGGATATATAAGACTCACACCATGGTTTATATTATGGATATTTATTTCTATTTTTTCTAAAACAAAAGAAAAGAGATAAGATTAAATAATGGTCAAAAGTTTCTACACTCTTCTTGTGACCTAACCTTGTTCACCTACCTTTTGACCATGGTTTAATTTTTCTCTTGTGTTTAACTAATGTAAAATTAAATATCCATAAAAGATAACCATAGTTTGAGATGAAGAAAGAAAAATATATATTTTTATGTTTTTCTTTTTCTATGAAGAGTTATTCTTCTCTTCTTCAAAAATATTCATCATCTTCTTCAACCTTGAGCTCTTGCTCTCTAGAATTTTCAAGTGAGCAAAATACTCATCAAGTTAGGATTTTGAAGTGAGAAAAACCACCACAACACCATTCTACACAAGTCTAGCCCACTTGTTAAGAGTGTTAGCTTCGATTTTCATTCTTGATCTTGCGAAATTGCTAGCTTGGACAAAGCGGACTCCGGGTGGATCATCGGTGACCTAGAGGAGTTCAAGCGGAGCTTTTCCAAACCCCAAGTAGCCGAGGAGTCTAGCGTAGGGAGCTACAAAGGTTGTACTCTCAAAACCCTAGCTTTTCTTGCTTATGTTGATATGCAAAATTTCGAAACCCTAATTTTTCTAGGAATGATCCTTTGTATGTTTACTTAGCACCATAAAAACTTGATCTTTATGACATGTGATGCTTCCAAACCTCTCATAGGGTGCTAGGTAAACCCTTCACTGGTATCAGAGCCGACCTAGAACATTAGGCGACACTTTAGCGAAGTCAAAACTCCGATCGGATCAAAATACGGATTTACGGGACCTTCTCTGGACATTTTTTAAAAACTGGTTATTTTCAGAATTAAAAATATGCAAAAAATTCATCAGGTAAATATAAGAATTACTGTGAAAAACGAGGCCATGAACAGTTATTTTGACCGCGGAACCGCGGCAATAGACTGCTTGGACCGCGGTTCCGCGGCCGTTCTGTTGCTTCATGGTCTCATTTTTGTACAGTAACTCATTTCTCTGATTGTATATTGTTTTGGAGTATTTTTAATCTGAATTTAGTACTTTAAATTCTGGAGATGTTTTTGGACTCGTCGATTCGATCGGAATTTTCATTTCGTGTCTTTTCCGGATAAATTAGAATGTATTGAAGTGTTTGAACGAGTATCATTTGCTCACTTTTCACGGGGTTTAAAATCTTTCAGAAATACGTGCAAGTTTGTTTGTGGTGGACCCTCTAGAAGACAACAAACGTTAACTCGATTATATGACCGTCTTGAACTGCCTTTTGAACCTTAGGGTTTGGGGCAGTACGGCATGCCACATGTGAGGCGTTGGCTTGACCCTTCTACGGCTGGACCGCTACCACTGTGTCACACTCCGGGTTTTTGAACTCCGCTCAAGTGTTGAGCTTTAGGGAATTTTTGGGTATTTGATTATTCGTTCGAAGAATTTAATACTGACCATTTATCTGGAATGTGATACAATATGTGGAATTCATATAGTTTCCGCATTAGGATGGACCCAAGGAAGGGAGCACAGGTGATCGGGTTCTGGGGTTCAGTGGGAGGCCATCTCGAGGAGTCGAGACCGGGTCTCCTAAACTCCAGAATTGGTAGGGTCGCTTTCCGCTCTCGTAGGGGTCCAGGGTGTGGGCTTGGCTATTCATCGCGACCGTGGAATCCGTATTTTCTATTGTTGGCTAAATACTAAATACGGACGTCCTAGTATATCCCACATTATATCTATGTTTCTGCTGCGATATCTGTGATGTGATCATTAGATATGTTCTGTGATGGATACAGTATATAGTATATTTGATAATTATATAGGCGTTACTTATGTTTTATACCCGCGCTAGCCCTGCCCTGCTCTGCCGTTAGTTACCTAACCTAACGGTGCACGAGGGGACATCGAGGCGAATGCAGATGGCATAAGTGTACGTCGTATTTATCTGTGATGTTTAGGTGACTTAAATGATGGGACTTCATTAATGTGATTAATGAAAGAAAAGAAACCTAAAAGATGTTGTAGAATCAAATTTTCAAATAAAAGGGTAGCTATAGTTTTGCTTTGCATAGCGGTATATATGATATACCCTGCACCTTATTCGATGGGGAAAGAGCCGAGATCCCTTCACCGGGAGTGACCTCTTTAGCAAAACTGGCAGATGCTACAACACTCGGTTTGACTTTTGATTGCTTTTGGAGTTTTGCTTTGCACAGTGATGTATATGATATATCCTGCACCTTATTCCATAAGGAAAGAGCCGAGATCCCTTCACCGGGAGTGACCTCTTTAGCAAAACTAATAAAAGCCTCAAAATCACTCCATTTCAAAATTCACATGATTCTACGACGATATCAAGTTCATTACGCAATAGGTTTTCAGAAAAACCTATCGTAGCCCTCCGTCATTTCAGATAAGTCCTGCTTAGTATTCGTGCTGCGTTTGTTGACCTTGTCAAGGCGCAGTGTGCGGTAGCTGACCAGTATTTATCTGCTTATGCATATGATGCTGATTGGATTAGGGTAGTTGTACGGCCTTGTTGACCTTGTCAAGGGTCGTGCGGGTGGGTTTAATTCAATCAAGAAGTGACGGGTTGAACTTGACTTACGGTCTATGGTTTGTTGACCTTGTCAAGGTCATAGATCGTTTGGAGCAAAATATTATCGGGAATTTCAAGTGTTGAAATTTGCAATGAGATTGCATACCTTCTATGAGATAGTTGGATCCCGATACCCACTGCGAGTAATTGTTACTCCTGGGAGAGTTTTACACAGGACAATTAGCCGATCAAGTAGGTGTCTAGAAAGGTGTCAACGGGGTTACGCCTGTGGGAAAACGAGGTTTACTTTAATTAGGTCCGTGCGAAAGCACGGGGAACCTCCCTCAAAGTACCGACACTGGCCTGGATGAAAGATCGGCGAAGTTGTAGGGTGTAATTAATCCCGGCCAGTCTTTCCTTTTAGGGTTTGAAGGAAGATTTGATAAAAACAGTAGGAGCCATCCTGATTAGATAAGATAATAACCAATCTGATCTTGCAAGAGCATACGCTAAAGTGTTTTCTTCTCTCTCTCTCCAGGTAGCGACCATGTCATGTCTTAATCAAGATAATAATATGGATGTATTGACCGAACCCGCATGTTATACTGTGCTGGGGAACGTTGGTTCCGTTCTATCTTATAAGAGTTATAGGACTGAACAGGACATAGGGGAATACCAGGATTCCCATGCCACCCGAATGAAGAAAGTACATGATGATGCATTTTCTTCGGGTGTGTTCGTTACAGAGAACTGTTTCTCCATTTGCCCTACGTCCTGGGTATTAGATACCGGGTCAGGATCCCATATATGTAATCAGTTACATGGGCTCAGGAAAGGTAGAGAACTTGGAGAAGGTCATAAAGACATTAGAGTTGGAAATGGTGCAATTGTTGCAGCTAAGACCGTCGGGGAATATCACCTTGCATTACCAACTGGTAATACATTGGTTTTGAACGAATGCTATTACATGCCGAACCTGATATGCAACATTATATCGGTTTCTTTGTTGAGTAAAGAGGGATATAATTTTGTATTACAGGATAATGTTATGAACATTTTCCGTAACCAAAAGTTGGTTGGATCAGGCACGTTATGCAATGGTATTTATGTTCTAAATCAATCAACAGTTCTGAGCATAACAAACACACACAATAGGAAGAGTTCAGAACTGAACGAATCCTTCTTGTGGCATTGTAGACTGGGTCACATCAATGCAACACGACTGGCTAAGTTGCATAAGGATGGATATTTGAAACCGTTCGAATTTTCATCTTATGACACTTGCCAGTCATGTCTCAAAGACAAGATGACCAAAACTCCGTTTACGGGACACGGAGAAAGAGTTACCGAACTCTTGGGACTGATACATAGTGATGTATACGGTCCTATGTCTACATATGCCAGGGATGGTTCTTCGTACTTCATTACATTCACTGACGATCTCTCTAGATTCGGATATGTGTTCCTGATGAAACACAAATCAGAAGCTTTTGCGAAATTTAGAGAATATAAACAAGAAGTCGAGAACCAAACCGGAAGAAGTATTAAAATCCTTCGATCTGATCGAGGAGGTGAATACTTGAGCAATGAATTCCTGGACTTCCTAAAAGAGAATGGGATTCTCTCTCAGCTGACTCCTCTATATACACCACAGCACAACGGTGTATCAGAACGGAGGAACCGCACCCTATTAGATATGGTGCGCTCTATGATGAGCACAGCTGAGTTACCTATTTCCTTCTGGGGATATGCGCTGGAGACACCAACATACCTATTGAATCAAGTTCCATCTAAATCTGTACCTACCACACCATATGAGATATGGAGTGGGAAGAGGCCATATCTTAAACGAGTTAAGATATGGGGTTGTCCGACCTATGTCAAAAGACAAAATCCGGACAAACTCGAGGCACGGTCAGTACTTTGCAAATTTGTGGGATATCCAAAAAACTCAAATGGGTATTTTTTCTACCACAGTGAGAAACAAAAGATGTTTGTTGCTCAACATGCCACCTTTTTAGAAAAGGAATTTCTTGTAAAAGAAATTAGTGGCAAAGTGGTGGAGCTGGAAGAGGTTCCAGATACACAAACCGTAACTGAAGATTTAGTGGAACCAGAAGATTCAGTAGCTCCTAACGAACCTCAGCCTCTCCGCCGATCTAGTAGGGTTCCTCGCCAACCTGAGAGATACTACGGTTTTCTCATGGATGGTGGGAGCGAGGATTGCATCATGGAGGATGATGACCCAACTAGCTTCGAGCAGGCCATCACGAGTGGGGACTCAGTGAAATGGCTGGATGCTATGCGGTCCGAGATGGTGTCACGCCCCGCTTCCCAGAGTACGCTAGATTGGGCACGTGACATAGCCAACCATGCTACCTGTGGGTAGGAAGTATCCATCCACAGTCATATTACGGCTGTAGAGATATCAAGAACAAGATAAAACTATCTAAAACATGTCCATAATCCAGAATAACAGGAGTCAATAATAAATAAATGCGGAAGCAAATGATCCAATACAAATAACTGAAAAGTATGTCCCATAATGCAGGCTCACAACAGGAAATAAATGCAGGAAATAAAACTAACTAATACTAACACCTCACAGCTCAGCCTGCTGGCTGAAGTACTCCTGCTCGGATTGCGACAGCGGTACGGAATCTGGGCCATGCAAAACCCAGACGTCAGCGCGTCATCTCAACCAGTAATATAATATGAACAGTGTAATAGGCAATGCAGAAATAAACATGAATAAAGCAATAGTATGAAACAAGCAGTGCAGGGTAGTGTGCAGTGGGTAACTAAACTGTTCTATCGGGTTTTCTATTCTAAAGTCTTTGAAATCAATTTGAGTAATCCTCCATGTAACTCAAAGGATATGTCCCGTTACCCTCCGGGACCACGGATCAGGAATATGTGAACCAATAGTGGTTCTGTCCCGTTACCCCCCGGGACCACGGATCAGGAAAATGTAAGAGTCACGAATGGCTCTGTCCCGTTACCCCCTGGGACCACGGATCAAGTAATACCCTTTTAAGTTACACTTTAGTTTACACTTTTGATTTCCCCATACCCCCAAGTTACATGTGTCAGGTCAGGTATTCAGTAATCAAGAACTAATGCCAACACAGGATCAGGTACGAGCAGGTTTGTCTGGACAGACAACAGGAACGGTCCGTGAGGACTACATGTCGGGTTGTTGGAATTAGGCACGAGATCAGGTAACAGGTCAGGTCATGGTACATCAGGTCAAGTCAACAGTAAACGGTACCATGTCAGGTGTATCAATATATATCATGTGTAACAGAGTCAAGTCAAGATGTAACAATGTCGTGGGTGTGCTCACAACAGATATATAATCGAACAGGGGATTAACAGCAGGAAATAAGCAATAAATTAAACATCAATAAGCAGTTCATTCAATCACAATAGTGCATTAATATAGTGCAGCCGTTTTATTATATTAACAGGTTTTGAGCACCCTTAGCGGTGCAACAGTTTAAATGATGATGCAATACAGTTATATCAAGCCTTTGAATACGAATATCCGAATGTAATAGAACTACATGGGAAAGTGCTACAATCTATTAAACGGTAAAATGTGATTAACAGGTAAACTTGGTTCTTAGGTTAAAAGTGGCAAACTGTAATTTTATGTTAACTGTAAAAAATGATATATGTCATATTACAACCAAATGAGAAAATAACTATACCGAGTTAAGTTTTGCAGGTTTAATGAGTCAAAACATATATAATTGTATAGTATAGCATGTAGCAAGTGATACTTGCCTCGACGGGTCGCGAACCGGGAAAAACGGAACGTAACGTCGGTGGGGAAACTCGCGACGGACGCACGGTTCACGAATTGAACCCAAACAACGAACAATAGGACCACGCGGATCGGGATACCTCGCTGGAACGTCGGGACACGTCACCGGCATCGCCGGATTCCGGCGAAAAAGCCAACAAGGAAACATCAAGTTGTGCAAACAAGAATACAAAGGAACCAGAGAAAAAGGAAGGAGGAAAAGGAGGAGAAGGCTTACAGGGGTTGCAGAGGGCGTGCCAGCGATGGGGTCGACGGCGGTGGGGCGCCGGCGAGGAGGTTGCAGGCGATGGCTAGGGCTGCGGGCATGGAAAAGGGAAAGAAAATGGAGAGGGAGAGGAGGTGGTCGGGTCTGGAGTGTGCAAGTGATGAGGGGGTGCTGAAAGTGGCGCGGTGACGACGACGAAAGTCGTCGGCGACGTCTCCGGCCAAACAGAGAAGGAACGGGGTATCCGGGTTATTGTTGCACCGTGCACACGGGGAGAAGGAGGAGGTGTTGTGGTTGGGAAGAGGAGGCGGAGGCGAGGGCGACGGGGCGCTGGCGCTGGCGTCGGGGTTGCGGCGGCGACGGTAAGGGCGGCTAGGGCTAGGGTTCGCGATGGGTTCTCTCGTGAAGGAGAAGATGCAGGGGAATGTATAAATATAGGGAAGAGAGAGAGAGAGGTAAAGAAATTAGAGAGAGAGATACGAGAGATGGAGAGAGAAAGAGAGAGAGAGAGAGATTGGAGGGGGGCCCACGGGGGTTAAGAGCCCCGTGATTGGCCAGAAAGCTTTAAAAAAAATCTAAAAAAAAGATTTCAAGATTATTATCATAACAGTGAAAAGATTATGAATAAATATATATATAGTTTCGAATATATTATGGTTTAGAATATTTTATTAATTTGGGATTTTGGCGCTAAATGAAACATTTCCAAATCGCGCCCGGGTTGGGTCCAAAAATTTGAAATTTAAATAATAGGATTTTAAGCGGGTTCCAAATTTCAAAATGAAATGTTTTATGATGAAAAAGCATACCCCCAAGTCGGACACCTGTACACGCGCGTAGCCGTCCAAACTCGCCCGTTTCACTGAACGGGATGAGAACTCGATGCACGGACGCTACCACGCGGTTAGGGGTGTCGAGTAGGCCAAGATGGATATTTTTAATTTTAGTTTAGGTTCTAAAATTTGTTATATGCAGAAATGACTTTGCCAGATAAAATTTACAGTAAGACCCAAACAAGCAAGATAAATGAAATGAGTAATATCTAACACTCAACCAGTAACAGAAAATAGTAGTATTGGGCTCGGGTGTTACATTATACCCAACTACAAAAAGAATTTCGTCCTCGAAATTCCAAGAATACAAGATAGAAAACTACAGGAAAATGTGAGGAAACTTCTGCCGGATCTCATCTTCTCGCTCCCAAGTGGACTCTCCATGCGATCGATTACCCCAAGAAACGAGCACAAGGGGGATAACCTTATTCTTAAGAACCTTTTCCCTTCGATCCATGATTTCAACCGGTCGCTCCTCAAAAGTCTGGTCTTCCCGTACTGTTAACTCCGAATGATCCAAGACGTGTGTTTCATCTCGAACATACCTTCGTAGTTGAGATACATGAAACACATCGTGCACACCCGCCAAGGACTGCGGTAACGCCAAACGGTACGCTACCTCTCCAACGCGCTCCAATATCTCGAAGGGTCCAACGAATCGAGGACTAAGCTTCCCTCGAATCCCAAAACGAATCACCCCTCTAGTCGGTGATATTTTCAAGAATACCAAATCACTCACGGCGAACTCTAGAGGTCTTCTTGACGTGTCAGCCCAACTTTTCTGTCTGTCTTGAGCCGCCTTCATATGCTTCCTGATTGTATTCACCTTCTCAACTGTCTGTACCACCAAATCTGGTCCCAGTAATCTTCGTTCACCAACATCATCCCAACAAACAGGTGAACGACACTTACGACCATACAAAGCTTCAAACGGAGCCATCTGAATAGTTGCTTGGAAACTATTGTTGTAAGAAAACTCCACCAAGTGTAGATGATCCTCCCATGAACCCTTGAAATCCAACATGCATGCTCTCAACATGTCTTCAAGAGTTTGGATCGTTCTCTCCGACTGACCATCAGTTTGAGGATGATAAGCTGTGCTAAACTTCAATCGAGTCCCCAAACTTTCCTGTAAACTCCTCCATAAGTGTGATAAGTGTTAGTTATATGTATGCCCTAGAGGCCATTACTGTACATTGGATGTATATTGTAGTGGATGCTGGGACATATATAGGTAGGACTTTCTTGCTCGACATGATAGTACGCTATCTGGTTGCACTTTATCTTAACATGTATACTTTCTGTCTCTCTGATTACATGTTGATAAAGCCCTTAGGATGTGTACTCAACTTCCAGGACTATGATGTAAGATCATACTAGTGGGGCCTGGGTAGTCCATGAGTACATCCTTGAAATGTTCCTAGTCGAGGGAATATCGAGACGGGGCATCGATATTCCAGAGTAGACTAGCGCATATCTTCTCGACCCATGCGATGGGCGATGGATGATCCCATATCCATTGGTGTTTGACATCAAAGATGGTATGCGGGTGCTCAGTGGAGACTGGGTACACTGAACGGACTCGCCGAGAACTCCCAGATGGTATTATACCTCACGTCAGATGGCAGTTCTCTGGTGACACTGGTACAGCTTAGTCTGTTGACCCGAGATCGTCATAGAGTCTTGTGTGTATCCCACTGTGCTTTGATTTCCACCCTACCACGGCTCTACTGAGTCGTGCAAACAGGTGGTTTTTGGGTACAGTCCCGATTTACATGGAGGCAATGAGCGATAGGAGGGGATTCGTCTCTCCCGGTATTGGGGGTTGATGTTGCGCCATGCTCGACTGGCCATAACAGGAAATCCTTGGCCAGGGTTGCTGTGATATACTGGTAAGAGTTATCAGTAGTTTCACGAATGTTATGGACCTCAAGTCGGCATGACTTATCGAGCTATTGGGGTCTGACGTTTACCACCCCTAGGCGAGATATGCGACATATCAGACGAACAGACCGGACTATACGGTAAGTGTTACTGGTTGGATTCACAGGAGTGTGAGCGGGCTTGCTCGTCGATCTTCTGATCGCTCAATACCCGGGTGGCCGTTACGTTTAGCAGACCGCTTGCGGCTTGTGGGTGTTTGATATGATCATCACCTGCTGCCGGCGTATTGACGAGTCTTTAGAGTCCTACACAGAGGTTTCCTGGCTCAAGCGAAACGAAATAGGAGCACGTATGAGATATTTGCGAGACCGAGAATAATGCATGTATGTGATACCGTATTCTATTCTCGCGATGAATGTATCGATTGGTTGTATGCGATATAACCTAGTTATCGAATCAAGTATTGATTCGATAAGCCGATACATAGGATACTAGTCGGTTATATGCGATATGACCGGATCGTCAAATCAAGTGTTGATTTAATGATTTGATGTAGAATTATATATTTGATATATTACTTTGCATTAACTAGTATCGGTTCATTTTATAATGGATTTTCTCACTCGGATGTGCGCATTACATATGCGATATGATTTTGTGCACTAGATTGTATCATGTTTGATGATACATGCATTTTGGTTAAATGTAAAGAATTAAACCATGTTTTAAGTGGATAATTAGGGTTTTGATTTCCTTATTCATTTATTAATTCTTAGTTATCTGTGCTGGATTTCCTGGGGATTTTAATAATTTTTTCCAGAGTTGCATTTTCTGGGTTGTATTGGGGACTCGGTGTATTCGATCGGACTGTCTAATTTTTGTCGGTGTGCTTTTCCGGGTATTTTTAGAATATGTTAAAAAGTTCGACCGGATATAAATACCCAATTTTTCCCCTGTCGGGAAATTTCCAATTGTTGGATTTTTCCGTAGTTTAACGACGTTCTAAGTAGTGCAAGTAACGCGATGGACCCTCTAGAAGACAACAAACCTTAACTCGATTATGTGACCGTCTTGAACTGCCCTTTGAATCTTCGGGTTTGGGGCAGTACGGCGTGCCACATGTGAGGCGTTGGCTTGACCCTTCTACGGATGGACCGTTGGTACTGAGGCACGAACTGAATGTTGTTAGACTTATTTCATGTGTTGAGCTGTATCGGGAAAACTTGGGTGTTCGATTGTTCGATCGAAAAGTTTAGCATTTTCTATTTTATCTGGAATGTGATACAATAATTGGAATTCACAAATAGTTATGAGATAACGGAATGAATATTATAAACATAGCAGTTTAGTCTCACTTGATCGGTTGCTACGGAATTTTGATGTGATCAAAAGTCCGTCGCAATCACGTAGTGTACGCGGATACTCGTCGGGTAAACTTGATAGACAGCCTCACTCCATAGCCCCGACCAAGTGACTGTAGGAGAACCCCGTCGCCGAAAGCATCCGTTCGGGTGCTCGTGGTAGCGGTGTTCCGCCTTGGTGCACTTTGTCGACGGCGTCGGGGGTGCGGCCGTCTACTGAAGTTTGCGACGAGCATTCGATCAGAATGTCGGAAATCCTGTTGAATTGCCCGACTTGATATTGAAAAGAGTTTTCGATAATGAGACTAAAATGTGGGGTTTATAATTGTTAGGCATGTGATGTCTAAAGAATTCATTTGGTCAGGCATGCGATATCTGAGGTGGTTGCGGATTCCAACTGTTGTAGTTTTACACTTTCTTTTCTGTGACCGTAAGTGTAATATGTGATATCGCCGGTTTCGTTGCTATATGTCAACGACAATTGGGATGCGCATATTTACTTACGTTGATGACATGTGATGTTATGTGTTGCTGGATATGTTATATTGGATCGTCGTGTTTGAATAGCCGGGGTTTTTTTTTTGTGAGATGAGTGTTTTTCATTTTCATTCATGTAAAAACCTGTATGTAATATTCTTTTATTGGGGCACTTCCTGGTTGCGGAAGTCGTCACCCGTTGTATATTATTTACTTTTCCGCATTAGGATAGACCCAAGGAGGGGAGCACAAGTAACCGGGTTCTGGGGTCCAGTGGGAGACCAACTCGAGGAGTCGAGTCCGGGTCTCCTAACCCTAGAATTGGTAGGGTTGCTTGCCGCTCTCGTAGGGGTCTAGGGGTGTGGGATTGGCTATTCATCACGACCGTGGAATCCGTGTTTTATACTGGCTCGTATTGAAAACACGGACGTCCTAGTATATCCAATATTTCATATGATTCTTCTGCTGTGCTTTATCTGTGATGTGATCATGCGATGTTCTGTGACAGGTATTATATATAGTATATATGATATATTATATTGACGTTGCTTATGTTTTACACCCGCGCTAGCCCTGCCCCGCTCTGCCGTTAGTTACCTAACCTAACGGTGCACGAGGGGACATCGAGGCGAATGCGGATGGCATAAGTGTACGTCATATTTATCTGTGATGTTTAGGTAATTTAAATGATGGGATATTCATTAATGAGATTAATGAAAGAAAATAAACCTAATTGATGTTGTGGAATCGAATTTCAAATTAAAACAGGTAGCTACAGTTCTTGCTTTGCATCGCGGTGTTCCTTGTAGAACATCCTGCACCTTATTCGATAGGGAAAGGACCGAGATCCCTTCACCGGGAGTGACTCCTTTAGCAATAACTGGCAGATGCTACACACTCGGTTTGTCATTTGATCGCTTCTATAGTTTCCGCTTTGCACAGTGATATATATGATATATCCCGCACCTCATTCGACGAGGAAAGGGTCGACGATCCCTTCATCGGGAGTGACCCCTTTAGCAAAACTAGAAAAGCTTCGAAAAGCATTCCATTTAAAAGCCGTTTGATTCCGCAACGAGATCAAGTTCAAAGCGTTAAAGGTTTTCACAAAAAAACATTCGCAACCCTCCGTCATTTTAGGAAGTAGAGTACTTAGTATTCGTGCTGTGTTTGTTGACCATAGTCAAGGCACAGTGTACGGTAGCTAAGTGATGTCTTCCTACACCGCATATGATGCGATTAGTTAGGACAGTCATGTGGCTTTGTTGACCTTAGCCAAGGGTCATGTGGGTGGGTCTAATTAATCATGAAATGACGGGTAGAACTTGACTAGTACCTATGATTTGTTGACCTTAGCCAAGGTCATAGGTGCTAGGGGTAAAAACCATTATCGGGAGTTTCAAGTGTTGAAATTTGCAATGAGATTGCATACCTTCTATGTGATAGTTGGATCCCGATACCCACTGCGAGTAATTGTTACTCCTGGGAGAGTTTTACACTTTACAATTAGCCGATCAATTAGGTGTCTAGAAAGGTGTCAACGGGGTTACGCCTCTGGGAAAACGAGGTTTACAATAATTAGGTCCGTGCGAAAGCACGGGGAACCTCCCTCAAAGTACCGACACTGGCCTGGCTGAAAGATTGGCGAACTTGTAGAGTGTAATTAATCCCGGCTAGTCTTTCCTTTTAGGGTTTGAAGGAAGATTTGATAAAAACAGTGGGAGCCATCCTGATTAGATAAAATATATAACCAATCTGATCTTGCAAGAGCGCACGCAGAGTGTTTTCTTCTTTCTCTCTCCTGGTAGCGACCATATCACGCCTTAATCAAGATAATAATACGGATGTATTGACCGAACCCGCTTGCTATACTGAGCTGGGGAACGTTGGTCCCGCTCCAACTTATAATTGTTATAAGACAGAGCAGGAAATTGGGGAATACCAGAATTCCTATGCCGCCCAAACGAAGAAAGTGCATATGATGCATCTCCTTCGGGTGTGTTCATTACAAAGAACTGTTTCTCAGTATCCTCTGCATCCTGGGTATATGATACCGGATCAGGATCCCAGATATGTAATCTGTTACATAGGGCTACAAGAGGGTAGAAAAACTGAGAACGGGTGATAAGTTTCATGAGGCAGAAAACGGGGCAAGTGTTGCAGCCAAGTCTGTTGGTCACTGTCACCCTGTATTACGAATATATTGATTCTGAACAAATGCTATTAGATACCGAACCTGATATACAAAATCATATCAGTCTCTTTATTAGTAAAGAAAGGATATAATTTTGTATTGATGGATAATGTTTTGAACACTTCCTATATCAAAAGTTGATCGGTTCAGGCACGCTATCTAAAAGCATTAACGTTCTAAATCAAACTACAGTTCCTAGTATACTGAACACACACAAGAAGAAGAGTTCAGAAATGAACGAATTCTTCTTGAGGTATTGTAGACTAGGTCATATTAATGCGACCCGACTGGCTGAAGTTACATTTTAGATGCATATTTAAATCGGTTTAAATTTACATCTTGTGAAACTTGCCAGTCATGTCACAAAGATATAATGACACCAGCTCTGCTTACTGGAAGCCGAGAAAGAGTTAATGAACTCTTGGGACTGAAACATGATGATGTATGTAAAGTCTCCTGTCTACACATGCCAGGACTGGTTCTTTATACTTCATTATATTCTCTGATAATCTCTCAAGATTCAGTCATATATTCCTGTTGAAACATAAGTCCGAACCTTTTGAGATATTCACAGAATATAAGTTAGAAGTAGAGAACCAAAATACGGGTATAAGTATTATGTCCTATGATAAGATCAGGGAGGAGAATACTTGTGCATAGAATTCATGGACTATTCTAAAGGAGAATGAGATTTTCTCTCAGTGTTACTCCTCTGAATACACCACAGCACAACGGTGTATCAGGGCGGAGCAATTGCACAATATTAGATATGGTGTGCTCTATGATGAGTATTACTGAGTTACCTATTTCCTTTTGGGGTTATGCACTTGAGAAGCTGCATACCTATTGAATTAGGTTTGAATCAAATCACTGCCTACCACTCCATATAAGATATGGTATGGGAAGAACCCATCTCTTAAGCGAGTTAAGATTTGGGGTTGTCCGGCCTATGTTTAAAGCAAAATCCGGACAAGATCGAGGCAGGATCAGTTCTGTAGAACTGGAAAGGTTCCAGCTATGCAAAACTGCAGTTGATGATTTGACAGAACCATAAGATTCTATAGTTCCCGATGAACCTCAGCCTCTCCGCCGATCTAGTAGGGTTCCTCATCCGCCTAAGAGATACCTCGGTTTCTCGATGACAGTGGGAGCGAGGAATGCATCATGAGATGATGACCCAACTAGTTTCGAGCAGGCCATCGAGAGTAGGGACTCTGTAAGAATGGCTGGATGCTTAGCGATCTGAGATGGAATCCATGTACATCAGCAAGGTATGGACTTTAGCTGCTATATCTGAAGGGTTAAATCCCCATCAGGAGCAAGTATATCTTGAGAAGATTACTTGGTGTAGATGGAAAAGTTGAGACTTTCAAAGCTAGACTTGTTAAAGTTTTTCGTCATCGACCAGGCGTGGATAATGATGAAACCTTTTTCCAGTAGCTATGCTTAAGTCTATCCAGATCCTACTTACCACGGCTACATACCATGACTACGATATCTGGCGGTTGGGTGCCATGACTGCTTTTCTAAATACTGATTTAGAAGAGAACGTCTATAAGAACACAGCCAGAGGGCTTCGTAAATAGTGGGAGCAGCGGAAACGTGTGCAAGTTGCTTTACATAATGAAGCAGGCATCGCGGAGTTGGAACGTCTGTTTTGATGTGATAGTCAAAGTGTTTGACTTCATCAAAATGATAGACGAACCTTGTATATACAAAAGGGTAGTAGAGAGTAAGGTGGTCATCTTCGTATTGTACGTAGACAACATACTCTTGATAGGAAAAGAGTTTCCTATACTACGATCGGCCAATCTATTATTATCACTAGGATTCTCCAAATAGGATCAAAGTGATACCTCCTAAATCCTGAGTTTTCATCTATGAGATAGATGTAATTGGATGCTAGGATTCTCACTAGATGTAGTGAGATGGTATCAATCGATCCTGGGGAGAATCACTGGAAACGTTCCAGGGTGATAAAGACGACTGAATGTCAGTCACAGGCACTGTCTTTACCCTCAGTAAAGGGACGGTATGTTGGAAGAGTTCCAAGCTAGATACCGTGGCAAACTAGACAATAAAGGCTGGTAACATCGCTATTGAAGATACTACCAAAGAGGAAGTTTGGGTGTATATTGGTTCATAAGATGAACTAGGTTCCTACCATTGTGTGACAATGGAACTGTGGCTTTGGCCCTGGAACCCTGGTCCCATCAGTGACCCAGACATATTCTGAGGAAGTATCACCTAATCATGGAGATAGTTGATCTCCAGGTTGATCGAGGTTAGGAGAGTAGACTCAGAGGACAACACGGCGGATCCACTCACGAAGGCCTTATCCCAAAGAGAGACTTTTAAGGGATGGTTGAGTATGTGATACTGTAACCACTGCTACAGATGGCCCTAGTGCAAGTGGGAGATTGTTAGTTATATGTATGCCCTAGAGGCCATTACTGTACATTGGATGTATATTGTAGTGGATGCTGGGACATATATAGGTAGGACTTTCTTGCTCGACATGATAGTACGCTATCTGGTTGCACTTTATCTTAACATGTATACTTTCTGTCTCTCTGATTACATGTTGATAAAGCCCTTAGGATGTGTACTCAACTTCCAGGACTATGATGTAAGATCATACTAGTGGGGCCTGGGTAGTCCATGAGTACATCCTTGAAATGTTCCTAGTCGAGGGAATATCGAGACGGGGCATCGATATTCCAGAGTAGACTAGCGCATATCTTCTCGACCCATGCGATGGGCGATGGATGATCCCATATCCATTGGTGTTTGACATCAAAGATGGTATGCGGGTGCTCAGTGGAGACTGGGTACACTGAACGGACTCGCCGAGAACTCCCAGATGGTATTATACCTCACGTCAGATGGCAGTTCTCTGGTGACACTGGTACAGCTTAGTCTGTTGACCCGAGATCGTCATAGAGTCTTATGTGTATCCCACTGTGCTTTGATTTCCACCCTACCACGGCTCTACTGAGGCGTGTAAACAGGTGGTTTTTGGGTACAGTCCCGATTCACATGGAGGCAATGAGCGATAGGAGGGGATTCGTCTCTCCCGGTATTGGGGGTTGATGTTGCGCCATGCTCGACTGGCCATAACAGGAAATCCCTGGCCAGGGTTGCTGTGATATACTGGTAAGAGTTATCAGTAGTTTCACGAATGTTATGGACCTCAAGTCGGCATGACTTATCGAGCTATTGGGGTTTGACGTTTACCACCCCTAGGCGAGATATGCGACATATCAGACGAACAGACCGGACTATACGGTAAGTGTTACTGGTTGGATTCACAGGAGTGTGAGCGGGCTTGCTCGTCGATCTTCTGATCGCTCAATACCCGGGTGGCCGTTACGTTTAGCAGACCGCTTGCGGCTTGTGGGTGTTTGATATGATCATCACCTGCTGCCGGCGTATTGACGAGTCTTTAGAGTCCTACACAGAGGTTTCCTGGCTCAAGCGAAACGAAATAGGAGCACGTATGAGATATGTGCGGGACCGAGAATAATGCATGTATGTGATACCGTATTCTATTCTCGCGATGAATGTATCGATTGGTTGTATGCGATATAACCTAGTTATCGAATCAAGTATTGATTCGATAAGCCGATACATAGGATACTAGTCGGTTATATGCGATATGACCGGATCGTCAAATCAAGTGTTGATTTAATGATTTGATGTAGAATTATATATTTGATATATTACTTTGCATTAACTAGTATCGGTTCACTTTATAATGGATTTTCTCACTCGGATGTGCGCATTATATATGCGATATGATTTTGTGCACTAGATTGTATCATGTTTGATGATACATGCATTTTGGTTAAATGTAAAGAATTAAACCATGTTTTAAGTGGATAATTAGGGTTTTGATTTCCTTATTCATTTATTAATCTTTTTCTTTTTGGAAAAAGGAAAAAGGAAATGAGAAAATGGTTGCTATTTTGTTTGTATTCTTTGAAGCTTCATGAAGTTTGACCATAGCAACCATTTTGTCTTCTTATACAAACCCTAACCATTCATCTAACTTGAGTTAACTCTCTACAATTAACCATGGTCTTGTTATGATAAGGTTTGATTATTCATTTCATTTTTAATTAACTTATCATAACTATTATCATCTTCTTCCTCTTCTTCTTCTTCATGAAGAAACCTTACTTCAACAATGGCAACTTGAGTTTTTGAGTGAGAAATCCAATTCTAAAGTGAACCCAACTCCTATTTCTTCATCCTCTACCTCTTGCCAAGTAGTAGAGTGTGTTCTCTTCACAAGTTTCATGACTTGGTGAAGTAGGAGCTTGATCTTGCGATGCCTCGACGTAGATCATCTTCGGCACGTCGTCGATGACCTAGCCCGCCTATTCTCCGACGAAGCCGACTCTAGAGCTCGGATTTTGATTTGGACAGCGGAGAGGACTTCATTGCGGAGCCGTAGAGGTGGTGGACCGGATCTACAAAGGTTGTATATCCGTTCCCTTAGTTAAAATGTTAACTAGTTTGCTTGTTTCGCCTAAATATCTAGTAAACGATCCGTAGTCGGGTTTGTAGGCACCCGTAAAATTTGATATGTGCATGTTTGATCACTTGTGAGACTTAACTAGAGTGCCTAGGAACCCTACAATAAGAACCGAGTGTCCCGATCGGACACGATGCTCACCGGTACGCCATGCAATCTTACAATCTCCTGCATGTACCGCTCTTCCAAAGTCTCCGTTGATTGACCAACCCGGAAAGGAATAAAGTGAGCTGCCTTGGTCAATTGATCGACAATCACCCATACTGCATTGTTGCCTTTTGGACTTCGCGGTAAAGCCGTCACGAAATCCATAGTTATATGTTCCCACTTCCACTAAGGAATCGGAAGTGGTTGCAACAAACCAGCAACCCTTTGGTGTTCAGCCTTGACTTGCTGACATACCAAGCACTTAGCCACGAAGCGAGCAATCTCCCGTTTCATGCCTTCCCACCAGAAATGCGGTCGAATATCTTGGTACATCTTTGTGCCACCTGGATGTATAAAATAAGCTGAACTGTGTGCCTCCTTCATAAGCTCTTCACGAACATCCCCCTTTGGTACACACAAACGGCTACCATACCTCAACGAACCATCTTTGTGGACCAGTAAATCTGTTCGTAGTCCAGCCTCAACCTGCTCTTGAAACTTCTGCAGTCTAGGATCCTGCGATTGTGCCGCTTTAATCTTCTCAACCAAGGACGACTGTACTTGCAACTGCATCAACTGTCCCGTAGAATGTGGTAGCACAACCTCCAAGTCAAATCTTCGAAAATCTGCAATGATCTCCCTCTGCGTAGTTAACACTTGAATTGCTGGTAACCGACTAAGCGCATCCGGCACGACGTTAACTTTTCCGGGATGGTATTTAAGATCAAGGTCGTAGTCGGCCATCAGCTCCAACCATCTACGCTGCCTCATGTTCAACTTCTTCTGAGTGAACACATACTTCAAACTCTTGTGATCTGTAAAAACTTCGACTCTCTCACCCAAAAGGTAGTGTCTCCAAATCTTCAAAGCGAAAATCACAGCCGCAAGCTCCAAGTCATGAGTCGGATAATTCTTCTCATGGGTCTTTAATTGTCTCGATGCGTACGCTATAACTTTCCCATGCTGCATCAAAACATATCCCAATCCTTTCCCAGATGCGTCGCTATGAATCACCAATCCTCCGGAATTGTCTGGCACGGTCAGAATAGAGGCGGTTATCAAATTCTGCTTCAACATCTCGAAAGCTAACGCACACTTATCCGTCCATACAAAAGGTACCTCCTTACGCGTAAGCTTGGTCAACGGTTCTGCCAGACGAGCGAAGTTCTCCACAAATCTCCTGTAGTACCCGGCTAATCCAAGGAAACTTCTTATCTCAGCTACATTCTTTGGAATCGGCCAATCTCGAACTGCTGCAATCTTTTCGGGATCGACGGCGATTCCATCGCCCGACACAACATGCCCCAGAAACTTCACTTCATCCAGCCAAAATTCGCACTTACTCATCTTCGCATACAATTTCTCCTGTCTCAAAGTCTGCAGTGCGATCTTCAAATGCTCAGCATGCTCCTCAAAACTCTTCGAGTAAACCAGAATATCGTCAATGAATACCAAAATAAACTGGTCCAAGAACGGTGAAAAGATTCGGTTCATCAAATCCATGAATATTGCCGGCGCATTCGTTACTCCGAAGGGCATTACTAAGTACTCGTAATGTCCATACCGAGTTCGAAACGCCGTCTTGCAAATATCTTCTGCTTTCACTCGGACCTGATGATATCCGGATCGCAAATCCAGCTTCGAGAATACCCTCGCGCCACTAAGCTGCTCAAAAAGTTCTCCAATGCGAGGGATCGGGTACTTATTCTTGATAGTCACCCGGTTTAATTCTCGATAGTCGATGCACATCCTTCTCGTGCCATCCTTCTCCTTTACTAGAAGGACTGGAACTCCCCAAGGCGAGTTGCTGCTTCTAATCCAACCCTTCTCAAGCAATTCAGCAACTTGTTTCTTGACTTCTTCTAACTCTACTAGTGCCATTGGATAATACGCTTTAGATACTGGCGCTGCACCAGGAATAAGGTCAATCGCGAACTCCACGTCTCGCTTCGGCGGTAAACCCGATATATCTTCAAACACATCCATAAAATCGCGAACAACCGCCGGCTCTTCATTACTATCAACATCCATTGCTGCAAGAATAACATTTGTCGGCCTAGCCCTAAACTCGACTGGCCCGACAGAACTGCTTCCTCCAGTGAAGGTAAACTCAGGATGTCCGGGAATCTAGAAAATTACCTTCCTTGCCCTACAGTCAATGTGAGCGTGAAAAGAGCCAAGAAAGTCCATTCCCAAGACGACCTCGTAGCTGCCCGTATCAATCACCAAGAAATCTGCAAAAAGCTCCCGTCCGCACACCACAACTGTACAGTCTTTACATTCCCTACTAGATACAATTTTCCCATTCCCAGTGTGTATGTCCCAGAAACTAGACAGGGTCGTGCAGGCAATCGAGTGTGTAGTTATAAACTTGGATGACATAAAACAATGGGATGCACCAGAATCAAATAATGCCACAGCGGGAAAACCATGAACGAGTAGAATACCTGAAACCACTTCTCCTGATGCCTTAGCTTCCTCAGCTGTCAAGGTAAAAGCTCGAGCCTAATTAGGTCCTTGAGTCAGCTGTTTCTTCCCTTGGAACGGTTTCTGCGGAGACTTCTGAATATCATCCCTCGTACGAAGCTTCGACGGACAGGCACCAACTGCGTGATCAGCCGCTCCACAAACCAAAAAAGTCCCAGCTTCCTTCGACAATCCTTCTGCACGTGCCCAGGTAAACGGCAGTAGTCACAAATCATGCTCTTTCTTCGATCAACGATCACAGGCTTCTTCATGGGTGCTACACCTCGACGGTCCACTGGAATACCTCTGTGACCATGAGCTCTGTTAGGTACAAATGCGGGCTTCCTTGCCGCAACTGCTGTCTGCTGCAAGCTCCCTTTCATCCCAGATAAACTCTGCTGTTCCTGAGCTGCCGTAAGAACCTGTGAGAAAGTGGTCAAACCCAGGGAGACAATCTGCCTCTGGATGTCCATATCCAAGCTGCGCATGAACCTCCATGCCCTGTCTGCATCGTTGGCAACTAAAGGTCCAGCGAATCTGCTGAGTCTCGTCCATTCTGCTGCATGCACATCCACGGGTGCTCCATTCTGCTTCAGCCCAATAAACTTTTCTTCCATTTCCTCCCGTGCAGTTCGCGGGAAGAACTTCTCCAGGAAACTCTTAGAAAAATCCGCCCATTTGATCGGTTTGGGCAAGCGGGTCTCCTCCATAAGCTACCATTCTCGGGTGTAGTCCACTAACTGAATGCGTACCACATAAACTCTTTTGTCATCTGGAATCTGTGCCGCAATCAACAAATTCTCCGTGCCAACTAGCCACTGCTCGGCTGGCAACGGCTCCTCCAAACCAGTAAAGGTAGACGGACCCAAACGTCTGAAATCTGCTACGGTCCCTACTCGGTCAACTGATTTAGCTCCAACGTTGTTCACAGAATGCTGAACGATCTGCAAACCTTCCTGAAACGAGTCTGCTTGCTGCTGGATCGGCTCGGTCTGCCTCTTTTGATTCTCTAGCATCCCCCTTATCACTCCAAGCATGGCGGCTTCGTCCACACGCCTCTGGTACGTCTTCAAATTCTTACCCGCCATATTCCTGAAATCAAGAAAACACCCAACATTAGCATGATGATAGATTTTGTATATAGATCAAGGCTAGAACTTTAAGATACTTAAATAGAGTACCGCATTGTAACTATGCCGCGGTATCATAGCCACAATTACTTAACTCCACCCAAGTCGCCTAAGTCCTAGAGATAACAAGGAATCGGGTTTTCGAATCGATAGGCAAAGGAAGTTTGCACATCGTAAAAGATATAATCAGGAAGAATGTGATTCAAGAATGGTAAGACGGTCAAGGTGGTAGGACATGTTTTCTAAACACGGGTATTCTGATTCGTGTATTGGGTACAATACCCAACTATAAAAGAATCAACCCAACTAACCTATGTCTCTGATACCAAAAGAACCATGTCACGCCCCGCTTCCCAGAGTACGCTAGATTGGGCACGTGACATAGCCAACCATGCTACCTGTGGGTAGGAAGTATCCATCCACAGTCACATTACGGCTGTAGAGATATCAAGAACAAGATAAAACTATCTAAAACATGTCCATAATCCAGAATAACAGGAGTCAATAATAAATAAATGTGGAAGCAAATGATCCAATACAAATAACTGAAAAGTATGTCCCATAATGCGGGCTCACAACAGGAAATAAATGCAGAAAATAAAACTAACTAATACTAACACCTCACAGCTCAGCCTGCTGGCTGAAGTACTCCTGCTCGGACTGCGACAGCGGTACTGAATCTGGGCCATGCAAAACCCAGACGTCAGCGTGTCATGTCAACCAGTAATATAATATGAATAGTGTAATAGGCAATGCAGAAATAAACATGAATAAAGCAATAGTATGAAACAAGCAGTGCAGGGTAGTGTGCAGTGGGTAACTAAACTGTTCTATCAGGTTTTCTATTCTAAAGTCTTTGAAATCAATTTGAGTAATCCTCCATGTAACTCAAAGGATATGTCCCGTTACCCTTCGGGACCACGGATCAGGAATATGTGAACCAATAGTGGTTCTGTCCCGTTACCCCCCGGGACCACGGATCAGGAAAATGTAAGAGTCACGAATGGCTCTGTCCCGTTACCCCCCGGGACCACGGATCAAGTAATACCCTTTTAAGTTACACTTTAGTTTACACTTTTGATTTCCCCATACCCCCAAGTTACATGTGTCAGGTCAGGTATTCAGTAATCAAGAACTAATGCCAACACAGGATCAGGTACGAGCAGGTTTGTCTGGACAGACAACAGGAACGGTCCGTGAGGACTATATGTCGGGTTGTTGGCATTAGGCACGAGATCAGGTAACAGGTCAGGTCATGGTATATCAGGTCAAGTCAACAGTAAACGGTACCATGTCAGGTGTATCAATATATATCATGTGTAACAGAGTCAAGTCAAGATGTAACAATGTCGTGGGTGTGCTCACAACAGATATATAATCGAACAGTGGATTAACAGCAGGAAATAAGCAATAAATTAAACAACAATAAGCAGTTCATTCAATCACAATAGTGCATTAATATAGTGCAGCCGTTTTATTATATTAACAGGTTTTGAGCACCCTTAGCGGTGCAACAGTTTAAATGATGATGCAATACAGTTATATCAAGCCTTTGAATACGAATATCCGAATGTAATAGAACTACATGGGAAAGTGCTACAATCTATTAAACGGTAAAATGTGATTAACAGGTAAACTTGGTTCTTAGGTTAAAAGTGGCAAACTGTAATTTTATGTTAACTGTAAAAAATGATATATGTCATATTACAACCAAATGAGAAAATAACTATACCGAGTTAAGTTTTGCAGGTTTAATGAGTCAAAACATATATAATTGTATAGTATAGCATGTAGCAAGTGATACTTGCCTCGACGGGTCGCGAACCGGGAAAAACGGAACGTAACGTCGGCGGGGAAACTCACGACGGACGCACGGTTCACGGATTGAACCCAAACAACGAACAATGGGACCACGCGGATCGGGGTACCTCGCTGGAACGTCGGGATACGTCACCGGCATCGCCGGATTCCGGCGAAAAAGCGAACAGTGAAACATCAAGTTGTGCAAACAAGAATACAAAGGAACCAGAGAAAAAGGAAGGAGGAAAAGGAGGAGAAGGCTTACAGGGGTTGCAGAGGGCGTGCCAGCGATGGGGTCGACGGAAGTGGGGTGCCGGCGAGGAGGTTGCAGGCGATGGCTAGGGCTGCGGGCATGGAAAAGGGAAAGAAAATGGAGAGGGAGAGGAGGTGGTCGGGTCTGGAGTGTGCAAGTGATGAGGGGGTGCTGAAAGTGGCGCGGTGATGACGACGAAAGTCGCTGGCGACGTCTCCGGCCAAACAGAGAAGGCACGGGGTATCCGGGTTATTGTTGCACCATTCACACGGGGAGAAGGAGGAGGTGTTGTGGTTGGGAAGAGGAGGCGGAGGCGAGGGCGACGAGGCGCTGGCGCTGGCGTCGGGGTTGCGGCGGCGATGGTAAGGGCGGCTAGGGCTAAGGTTCGCGATGGGTTTCTCTCGTGAAGGAGAAGATGCAGGGGAATGTATAAATATAGGGAAGAGAGAGAGAGAGGTAAAGAAATTAGAGAGAGAGAGAGATACGGGAGATGGAGAGAGAAAGAGAGAGAGAGAGAGATTGGAGGGGGGCCCACGGGGGTTAAGAGCCCCGTGATTGTCCAGAAAGCTTTAAAAGAAATCTAAAAAAAAGATTTCAAGATTAATATCATAAAAGTGAAAAGATTATGAATAAATATATATATAGTTTCGAATATATCATGGTTTAGAATATTTTATTAATTTGGGATTTTGGCGCTAAATGAAACATTTCTAAATCGCGCCCGGATTGGGTCCAAAAATTTGAAATATAAATAATAGGATTTTAAGCGGGTTCCTAATTTCAAAATGAAATGTTTTATGATGAAAAAGCATACCCCCAAGTCGGACACCTGTACACGTGCGTAGCTGTCCAAACTCGCTCGTTTCACTGAACGGGACGAGAACTCGATGCACGGACGCTACCACGCGGCTAGGGGTGTCGAGTAGGCCAAGATGGATATTTTTAATTTTAGTTTAGGTGCTAAAATTTGTTATATGCAGAAATGACTTTGCCAGATAAAATTTACAGTAAGACCCAAACAAGCAAGATAAATGAAATGAGTAATATCTAACACTCAACCAGTAACAGAAAATAGTAGTATTGGGCTCGGGTGTTACAGATGGAATCCATGTACACCAACAAAATATGGACTTTGGAAGATACTCCTGAAGGGGTAAAACCCATTGGGAGCAAGTGGATCTTCTAGAAAAAACTTGGTGCAGATGGGAAAGTGGAGACTTTCAAAGCTAGACTTGTTGCAAAAGGTTTTCATCAAAGACCAGGTGTGGACTATGACGAAACCTTTTCTCCAGTGGCTATGCTTAAATCCATCCGGATCATGCTTGCCATCGCTGCATATCATGACTACGAAATTTGGCAAATGGATGTTAAGACCGCCTTTCTAAACGGTGATTTAGAAGAGTGCGTGTACATGACTCAGCCAGAAGGCTTCGTAGACAGTGGGAGCAGCGGGAAGGTGTGCAAGCTGCTTAAATCCATTTATGGAATAAAGAAAGTATCACGGAGTTGGAACATCTGCTTTGACGTCGTTATCAAAGAGTTTGATTTCGTCAAAAACGTAGATGAACCTTGTATCTACAAGATGGTGGCAGAGAGTAAGGTTGTCTTCCTCGTATTGTACGTAGACGACATACTCTTGATAGGAAATGATATTCCTATGCTGCAATCGGTCAAGCTCTTCTTATCACAAAGATTCTCAATGAAAGATCTTGGTGATGCCTCCTGCATATTGGGAATTAGGATCTATAGAGATAGATCCAAACGGATATTGGGATTGTCCCAATCCAGGTACATTGACACCATACTAAAAAGGTTTAGTATGGAAGAATTCAAGCGTGGGAACTTACCCACGATCTCTGGAGTCACTCTCTCCAAAGATATGTCTTCTAAGACTGATTTGGAGAGAGCTCGCATGCAAGGGATACCCTATGCTTCGGCTGTAGGCTCTATCATGTACGCGATGCTATGTACCAGACCCGATGTAGCATACTCATTAAGTGTAGTGAGCAGGTATCAAGCTGATCCTGGAGAGAGTCACTGGACAGCTGTGAAGAGCATTCTCAAGTACTTACGAAGGACTAAGGAGATGCTCTTGGTGTATGGTAATGGAGAACTCCAAGTGGAGTCCTTTACCGATTCGAGCTTCCAGAGTGATAATGACGACTCTAAGTCACAGTCGGGATTTGTCTTTACCCTTTACGGAGGGTCGGTTAGCTGGAAGAGTTCTAAGCAGGAAACCGTGGCAGACTCGACGATGGAGGCTGAATACATCGCTGCCAACGATGCTGCCAAAGAGGCTGTCTGGATCAAGAAGTTCATTACTGAACTTGGAGTGGTTCCATCCATTGAGCATCCAATACCTTTGTATTGCGATAACAATAGAGCGGTGGCTTTGGCCAAGGAACCCAGGTCCCATCAGCGATCCAGGCATATTCTGAGGCGGTATCACCTGATCCGGGAGATAGTTGATCAACGGGAGATCGAGATCAGGAGGGTTGACACGAAGAACAACACAGCGGATCCACTCACGAAGGCTATTCCCCAGATACAGTTTGAGAGACTCTTCGGGATGCTCGGTATGCGATACTACAGCAGCTGGCCCTAGTGCAAGTGGGAGATTGTTAGTTGTATGTATGCCCTAGAGGCCAGTATTGTACATATGATGTATATTATATTGGATGCTTCGACATATATAGAGATGACTTTCTTGCTCGATATGATAGTATGCTATCTGGTTACTCTTTATCTTAACATGTATACTTGTCTCTTTATACTGTCTTATGGTTACATGTTGGTAAAGCCCTTAGGATGTGTACTTGACTACCTGGACTATGATACAGATCATACTAGTGGGGACATGGTAGTCCATAAGTACATCCTTCAAGGTCCCTAGTCATGGGTGTATCGAGACGGGGCATCGATATACCAGAGTAGACTTGCGTATACGCTTCTCGACCCATGAGATGGGCGATGGATGATCCCATATCCATTGGTGTTTGACATCAGAGATGGTATACGGGTGCTCAGTGGAGACTAGGTACACTGGACGGACTCACCGAGAACTCCCAGATGGTATTATACCTCACGTCAGATGGCAGTTCTGAGGTGACACTTGTGCAGGTTAGTCTGTAGACCCGAGATCGTCATAGAGTCTTGTGTGATTCCCACTGTGCTTTGATTTCCACTTTACCACGTCCATGAGGGCGTGCAAAATAGTGGTTTTTGGGTACAGTCCCGAGTCACATGGAGGCAATGAGCGATAGGAGGGGTTTCGTCTGTAAGTGCACGGCGGCGCCCCGGCCGTCAATCCGACGGCCAAATGCGGAAGCGGTGATAAACTTTAATTTTTGCGGACTTTGCAAACCGGCACCACCGCGCACTAAACACCCGGATCGAACCATTAAACCAGATCTAGCTAACAACAAGACGGGTTAGAGATATACCGAGTGATCCGAGTCCTCCGGTCTTCTCGTCGTCGTCCCGATCTCCCGCGGAAACTCCGGTGGTCGCCTCCTCGCCGGAAGGGCACCACGTAGCCGGATTCTTTTACGGGCTCCCACCTCTATACCGAGGCAACTCGGGCGCGAAGTTGGCTGCCCGACGCGTCCAAGATTTGCTGTAGAAAAGTGTAGCAAGCAGGTCTCTTTGGGGTTTATGAGGTTGCCATGTATGGAGGAATTTTGCACAATGATTTTCATGGATCAAAGCTTGATGATGAATGGAGCATGCAATCAAAAAGGGAATAATCATCTCCTCAAAAAGGATCTCGGCCAAATATCATGCTCACTGGAAAATGGAATGAAAATCAAGCAAGCTCTCTCAGCACTCAAAGCAACCAAATGAATATATATATATTAATTCATCAACCCATCATAAAACCATTCCAGCACACTCATTTATATTTCATTCCTTACTAAGGAAATTAATCCACACAATTAAACTTCTCTCTCCCTCCTCACATGATATGGCCGGCCCCCTCACTCCACTCAAACAGTGGCCGGCCCCACCAACAAACCCATCACCAAAACATATCAAAAACCCATACCTTCTCATAACTCAATAAATGCATGAATAGCAAAGAAGATTTCAAAATCAAACCTTTTGCAATAAACCCCTCCACAATGTGTTATTTGCAAACTTGCAAATAACCCCCTCCAACGAAAAGTCCGGCCGTGAAGGAACAATGAAAAACCGGCCGGAACGGAATGCAAACTGGCAACCCCAGAAAACTGGTCCCATAATAAATTACAGGAAAACCCCGATACTGCAAATACATGCCCGCATTTGTATTCCCACTGAACACAAATACAAAGAGACAAAACTACACTATCAAATACTAGGATCCGGCTTAAGCCAAAGCCGGCTAGTAAAAACCGTCCGATCACCATCCGTGCAATACCGCACGTATCTGATCGAACCCTGCCATATCTCCATACGGCCTCTACAGCGTTTCGCCCGAAAGCTGAGTAACTGGAAGTGTGGTGGACTCTAAAGACCCGTCAATACTATGGCTGTGGATTTAACCACTAGCACGTCAGAGGTATAAGCCAATACGTAACGGGCCACCAGCTATAGACTAAAAGGGACGTCGATGAGCGAACTCATCCTGACACCCTACTGAGCCTGTCAGTGACAATATCCGTACAGTCCGGTCCGTTCGTCTATGAGCATCGCATGTCGGGCCTAGGGGGTTGGTAAAAGTCAGACCCCCAAAAGCGGTACAAGTCGTGTCGGAGTGTAGCCCAGAACACCCTGAGATACTACTGGAATACCTACCAGTAAATCTCCTGCCTTGGCCAAGGACTTCGTGTAATGGCTCTCCTAGACACAGCGCGACCTTACCCCCAATACCGGGAGAGACGAACCCCCGAAGATCCGCTCACTGCCTCCATGTGGCTCGGGACTGTACCCAACTAAAACCTGTTTGCACGACTCCTTTGAGCCGTGGTAGGGTAGTAATCAAAGTACAGTGGGAACTCACACGAGACAAATGACGATCCCCAGGTCGATGAACTAACCTGTACACATGTCACCTGGGAACTGCTATCTGACGTCAGGTATAAGACCAACTAGCATGTTCCCGGCGAGTCCTGTCCGGTGTACTCATAACCCAATGAGCACCTGTATACATCTTAGGTGATCCAACTGACACCAGTGGCTTGTGAGACCGGCCACCGCCCCTCGTCGGGGTCTCGACTGTATACACTAGTCTACTCTGGAGAATCGATGCCCTGTCTCGAAACTCCCACGACTAGGGACTTTTAAGGATATGCTTGTAGACCCCAGCTCTCACGTATATGATCGCCCTCATACTGCCGGCAGTCAAGCAAGAATCCTAGGAGCTCTATCAACGTGTAATAGCGACATGTCATGTCACCTAAAGCAGTACACGATGATAAAGATAAACCAGATAGCAAACTATCATCTCGAGTAAGACTGTCGTACCGGGATAGGTCCTCCCTCAATCATTGCAATCACGTGCCTGTGATCCAATAATTGATTCTGAGGGCACTATCTCCAACAATCTTCCACTTGCACTCAAGGCTAATTATTGCGATGTCGCATACTCACAGCCCGTGTGATACCGAACACCCAACTCCTCTACTAGTCAGTCTCACAAAGCTTGTTTGCGAAACTCTTGCGTTCGAGGAATAGCCTTAGTGAGTGGATCCGCTTAGTTATTCCTTTCTATGTCTCTCTACATCTCAAGTTCGCGGAGAAACCCATCTCCCGAAATGAGCAATACCTGTCTTAGAATGTGTCTGGATGTCTGATGGGACATAGCTCATAAATGAACTCCAAATCCAAACTTCTTAGACTGTATCGTCAACTGAACTTAATCAGTATCCTGCGCCATGCCACCCTCAGTATTTTCTTTGGACCACCTGTCCAAAATACTGCCCCTCGTCAGAAGGAAAAATATAACTCTGACAACCTCCTTGTCGTCCATGTCACCTTGGAAGCCTGGAATGATAACTGTCTCCCAAATGAGGCTGTCGTTATCATATCCCTAGAACATCCACTTATGTTCTAAAACTGCTTCCGACTGTTTCTCCAGGATTGGGTCAATATCAACTTATTGCATCTAGTGCAAGAACAACATCTGGTGTGGTACTTGACATCTCATGATTGACTCAATTGCCTAAGCAAGTGATCTGCCAATCATGCACATCCCTCTCTACTTTAGTCTATAAGACACCTTTAGAGAGGGTGACTCCATTACCTGCAGGTACACTACCATGCCAGGAGTCGTCCATTCTAAATACTCTTAGAATGCTGTCAAAGTACCCTGAGTGGGAAACCACCCAAATCTAGATCTAAAACCATAGATCTAGTAGCCAGTATGTCTGATATAATGTCCAAGTCCCGTGTGGAGAAAACACTGTGTGACGACCAAAGTATAACCGATCGCAGTATAGGAGTTTCCTTTCCTACTTTGTGTATGTCATCCAAATACCATGACATCACACCCTACTACCTTCTCAACAGATCCATCCCCTATTCTGATGACGTCAAACCCATGACTGTCACATCAGAAATAGATGATCTATCTCCGCTGTATCTGCTTAAGTCTATAAATAGACATAAGCCTGATGTCCACCAATGCTTCCGCTGCTCCCACTGACTACGAAAACCCTCTGGCAGAGTCATATAGACGTTCACTTCTAAAGCTTGTTTAGAATGACGCTATACTCATCCTCCTGCCGGGTCTCGCAGTCTGGAACAGCAACAATGGCAAGTGTGGGTAAACAAGAACTTCCCTGTCACCGTCCTTGAGGCTACCGGAGTACCTCTCGGGTGCCTGAAGTTACCCACCTTATCTGCGGAGTGGCCAATGGAATGTCAAAACAGATTGAATCTTTAGGTTCCTTATCAAATCTTCAGTAATCGTTTGCGGTTCTGGAATCACTTCCAGTTCTACCATACTCCCACTACTGTTTTTGAAAAAAATCCATTTTTATTAAAACTGTGGCGAGTCAAGAACAATATCACTATTGATCTTTCGTGTGGTAGAAAGTCAACCCTCGTCATAGCCTGGGTCAACCCACAAACAGCCATTACAGAAACGTGCCTTGAGTTGTCCAGTGTCTGGTTTTAATCATAAGCCGGACAACTCCCCATACCTTAACATCGTTAAGATATGAACTGTTCTATATCCAATATAGAACCAGAGGCACTGATTTAATTGAATCATATTCAAATCATGCAGCTGTCTCCAGTGCATGTCAACTAAATGGAGAGAGGCCGATCAGCGTTACTCAACTTAGGAATGCTTCCAATTATGAGTAACCTGAAAGAGAAGCAATTTCTCTTTATCATTACTATCAACTGAATACCATACACAAGTATCTACATCTTCGATTACTTTGAAGAATCCCGATACTTGCTACACCTGGTTCTCTACTCTATTCAAATACCTATAACTCCTCAAAACTTAGACCCTGTGTTTCTACGAAATACATGTCTAAGAACTAGAGAAGTTAAAAGTAAACAGAATATAGTATGAGGACCAACCCCTTTGTCCTAATGGACACTGGACAACATACAATACTCTGTATAAGTCCGCTGAGTCTAACAACTCTTTCACTGTGTGTCGTAGGTTGAAAACTGTACTTATGGTTAAGAAGAATTACACCGCTGTTTAATGCTCCTTACCTAACCATCCACTGATATAGGTAAATGTCATCGACATAATATCAAAAGGTATATCTCACTCTATGAAAATAGACGTACAGATATATCAATTTGAAATTGGTGCACAACAGCGGATATTCAAAACCAAATATTTGCCGACCGGCAAACAGCCCAGGTGATCTCCTCAAATATCACCGATTACAACGAATCCCGATATAATGAGGATGATCACCCAATTCCCAATAACTTACTCCCACTCATCATCTGTAAAACCATACAGATGTGAGAATCATACCTGGTAAATACATACCCTGGAGCAAGTGTCTAATCGGGGAATCAGTTTTCTTTTAACAGTACACAGTTGAACTGAAACATTGAAATGTTTCGATGGGGTATCCCGGTATTCATAGTAATGCCTCTACCATCATCCAGATTCACAACTATAACCGCATAATTCTTTGCCACCTCTCCAAATCCCTTTATATGTCTTTAGTCGTTACCTTCTGCACACCTCTTAGGCCAAATGGTTTTCTTCCTTCCCTACCGTTCGGCACCAGCCTATGGTTTGGAAGAAGACTATCCAATAAGCATAATGGGTGTACTGTCCTAGTCCTAGGAGCACTCGCAATGCGAGAGAAGGTGAAGATAAAAGACAACCGAATAAACCTTATTCCTATTTCTCCTGGACCAGAATCCATCCCCGAACTGGAACAAGTTCCTTTCGAGTTCGTATATAACCATACGATGGATTATCCAATAAACTGTGGATCTTCGTAGTGATACGGAGTGTCCTGGAGAAATACAAAGGTGATTTAGGATTGGCGAAGAAATACTTGGTTTGGTCGTGAATATCAGTCGCAATTTACTTTGCCCTCTTACTAATCCCTTGCTTTGTCTTAATCTTAATACCTTCTGCACACCGTTTAGGCTAATTGGTTTTCTTCATTCCCTACCGGTCGGCACCAGCCTAAGGTTTGGAAGAAGACTATCCAATTTGCATAATAGGTGTACTATCTCCTAAACCAAGGAGTACTCACAACTTGAGAAAAGGTAAAAGGGAAAAGACAACTGAATAATCCTATCCGTTTTCTCCAGAACCGGAAACCATCCTCGAATTCCTTCGAGTTCGTATCTAACCATACGATGGTTTTGTCCAATGGAAGTGGACGTTCGTAGTAATACGGGGTGTCCTGGAGAAAAGGGTAAAAGTAGGAGTGGCAATGAGGTCTGCAACTCTGATAATCCAAAAGCCAGTGTAAAGAAGGTTCGGTCAACTTGGTCACTGAGTCATAGTCTTAGGGTCGGGTCAATGGTCGCTGCCAAGAGAGAGAGAAAAGAAACACTCAGCGTGCACTCTAACCAAGATCAGAAGGGTTACCAATTTATCTAATCTGGAAACCTCCCACTGTACCTCAAATTCTCCTCCAAACCTGAAAGAAGAATTAGTCGGGGTCACCCGAGGAGTAAACTAACTCATCAGTGGGAATCGGGATCCAACTCTCATCGCATGATAACGTGACGGAATCCGCTCACGTCATCACACTCCAGAAGGTATGCGCATATCTGGCAAGTTTCAGTACTTTTGAAACCCCCGATGTGATTTTTACCCCATGCTCTTATGACCTTGGCGTGAGGTCAAAATATCATAAGTCACATGTCAAGTTCTACCCATCATTGTCCAGGTTAATTTGAACCCACCCGTACATACCCTTGACGTAGGCCAAAATAGTAGTACGACTGTCCCAAACTAACGCATCTATCTATGCAACAGATAAATACCCGGCAACTACCAAACACTATGCCTTGGCGTGAGGTCAAAATACATAGCTTGAATACTACCGAATATTTAACTGAAATGATGGAGGGCTACGAATGGTTTCTGGCGAAAACCTTTAACGTAATGAACTTGATATCGTTGAAGGAACGGATAGCTTTTTAGAAAATATAGTGACGAAAACCTTTACTAAAGAGGTCACTCCCGGTGAAGGGATCTCGGCTCTTTCCCCGTAGAATGGGGTGCTGGATATTCATAACCGAATATCACTGTGCAAAGCAAAAGTAATCGGCTATAGTGAAGTTAATGCCCTGACGCAAACTTCTGTCCAAGGGGTCACTCCCGGTGAAGGGATCTCGGCCCTTGCCTCGTCGACTGAGGAGCAGGATATTCCAAATGAATACCACGATGCAAAACAAAAGTGAACGTCCTTACAATAACAGCTTTTTGAAAAGTGTTCCAACAACATCAGATTAGGTTTGTTTAACTTGCATTGATCCGAATCAACGCAGTCCCATCAATTGATCACACCACAAAGAACGAAAATATACTGACGTACGTATATGCCATCCGCATTCGCCACTGGGTCCCGTCATCACCCGTTAGGTTAGCTAACTAACGGCAGAGCAGGGACTGGACTAGCGCGGATGAAAAACATATACAACATCTACTAATATATATACCAATATATTATATTCGCTCAAGGCGTGAATAAAATGCAACATCACAGAAATGTACAGCATCACAGAACAATACAGATATCTGGGATCCCCGGGTTTCACAGAGCCACTACTGAAACCCGACGTTCCCCTGGTCGTGTGGATAGCCTGTGCAATGAAATCCTAGACCCCTACGGGCGCGGCAAGTCACCCGCCAAAACCTGAAGCGAGGCAGCCCCCTTCAGCGCCGTGAATGGACCACCCAGCACTTCACGGAATCCGGTAACTTGGGCACCCCTCCTGGGTCAACCTGTACCACCTACGAGTGCGGCGAATAGCCCGCCAATTCCAGACTGAAGCCCCCTCCATCTCAATGCCCTGAGATACGGGCCCGTTGCCTTCCAGAACCCGGCTATCCGTGCACCCCTCCGCGGGGTAACCCTAGTACAGAAAGTAAAATATACATACAACGGGTACATCGACCGCAACCAGGTCGTGCCCCAAAAGAATAATACAAACAGGCAGTGACGGCAGTCCACATGTCGGACGCTCGCCCCGCAATATCAAATGTACATAATACAACAACACTGTATTAGCATTGCATCCAGGCTATCCCCCACGACCGATCCGCAACATCACAGCAAATACAAAGAATATCAACGTGAAAATCACGTTCGCAAATCCGTCTAACCGGGCTATAGCAGTTAGACCGGATTTACCGATCGAGTGACATTCACGGTCGCAGATATAATGTAAATACTGTGAAAAATGTGTTTAAAATATCCGATCGATCAAAAATTAACAAGTGGGCCCCCAAGCAATACTGTAGCACTCACAGAAAATCTGGGCCCAATATTAATATTCCAAAACCCCTAAAATCACCCCAGAAGCCCACTGTAAAAACCCGACCCACTGAATCCTCCATACTACGGCGGAACCGCGGCAACAAGTAGGGTTTTGCCGCGGTTCCGCGCTCCACTGAAGAGATCAGTGTCTCGAATTTTTCCAGATTTCTTAGAACTTCTAGTACATCAATTTTCTACAACCTGAAAAATTTTTAGACTTCAAAAAATTTCGACAGAAACTGATGTGAAGGAAAAATACGGTTTTTGGAAATTTTGGTCGATCGGAAATGCAAACACATCAAACGAAGCTAGACGAAGTTAATGGCGAGTCTCTGATACCACTGTAAGTGCACGGCGGCGCCCCGGCCGTCAATCCGACGGCCAAATGCTGAAGCGGTGATAAACTTTAATTTTTGCGGACTTTGCAAACTGGCACCACCGCGCACTAAACACCCGGATCGAACCATTAAACCAGATCTAGCTAACAACAAGACGGGTTAGAGATATACCGAGTGATCCGAGTCCTCCGGTCTTCTCGTCGTCGTCCCGATCTCCCGCGGAAACTCCGGTGGTCGCCTCCTCGCCGGAAGGGCACCACGTAGCCGGATTCTTTTACGGGCTCCCACCTCTATACCGAGGCAACTCGGGCGCGAAGTTGGCTGCCCGACGCGTCCAAGATTTGCTGTAGAAAAGTGTAGCAAGCAGGTCTCTTTGGGGTTTATGAGGTTGCCATGTATGGAGGAATTTTGCACAATGATTTTCATGGATCAAAGCTTGATGATGAATGGAGCATGCAATCAAAAAGGGAATAATCATCTCCTCAAAAAGGAGCTCGGCCAAATATCATGCTCACTGGAAAATGGAATGAAAATCAAGCAAGCTCTCTCAGCACTCAAAGCAACCAAATGAATATATATATATTAATTCATCAACCCATCATAAAACCATTCCAGCACACTCATTTATATTTCATTCCTTACTAAGGAAATTAATCCACACAATTAAACTTCTCTCTCCCTCCTCACATGATATGGCCGGCCCCCTCACTCCATTCAAACAGTGGCCGGCCCCACCAACAAACCCATCACCAAAACATATCAAAAACCCATACCTTCTCATAACTCAATAAATGCATGAATAGCAAAGAAGATTTCAAAATCAAACCTTTTGCAATAAACCCCTCCACAATGTGTTATTTGCAAACTTGCAAATAACCCCCTCCAACGAAAAGTCCGGCCGTGAAGGAACAATGAAAAACCGGCCGGAACGGAATGCAAACTGGCAACCCCAGAAAACTGGTCCCATAATAAATTACAGGAAAACCCCGATACTGCAAATACATGCCCGCATTTGTATTCCCACTGAACACAAATACAAAGAGACAAAACTACACTATCAAATACTAGGATCCGGCTTAAGCCAAAGCCGGCTAGTAAAAACCGTCCGATCACCATCCGTGCAATACCGCACGTATCTGATCGAACCCTGCCATATCTCCATACGGCCTCTACAGCGTTTCGCCCGAAAGCTGAGTAACTGGAAGTGTGGTGGACTCTAAAGACCCGTCAATACTATGGCTGTGGATTTAACCACTAGCACGTCAGAGGTATAAGCCAATACGTAACGGGCCACCAGCTATAGACTAAAAGGGACGTCGATGAGCGAACTCATCCTGACACCCTACTGAGCCTGTCAGTGACAATATCCGTACAGTCCGGTCCGTTCGTCTATGAGCATCGCATGTCGGGCCTAGGGGGTTGGTAAAAGTCAGACCCCCAAAAGCGGTACAAGTCGTGTCGGAGTGTAGCCCAGAACACCCTGAGATACTACTGGAATACCTACCAGTAAATCTCCTGCCTTGGCCAAGGACTTCGTGTAATGGCTCTCCTAGACACAGCGCGACCTCACCCCCAATACCGGGAGAGACGAACCCCCGAAGATCCGCTCACTGCCTCCATGTGGCTCGGGACTGTACCCAACTAAAACCTGTTTGCACGACTCCTTTGAGCCGTGGTAGGGTAGTAATCAAAGTACAGTGGGAACTCACACGAGACAAATGACGATCCCCAGGTCGATGAACTAACCTGTACACATGTCACCTGGGAACTGCTATCTGACGTCAGGTATAAGACCAACTAGCATGTTCCCGGCGAGTCCTGTCCGGTGTACTCATAACCCAATGAGCACCTGTATACATCTTAGGTGATCCAACTGACACCAGTGGCTTGTGAGACCGGTTACCGCCCCTCGTCGGGGTCTCGACTGTATACACTAGTCTACTCTGGAGAATCGATGCCCTGTCTCGAAACTCCCACGACTAGGGACTTTTAAGGATATGCTTGTAGACCCCAGCTCTCACGTATATGATCGCCCTCATACTGCCGGCAGTCAAGCAAGAATCCTAGGGGCTCTATCAACGTGTAATCGTGACATGTCATGTCACCTAAAGCAGTACACGATGATAAAGATAAACCAGATAGCAAATTATCATCTCGAGTAAGACTGTCGTACCGGGATAGGTCATCCCTCAATCATTGCAATCACGTGCCTGTGATCCAATAATTGACTCTGAGGGCACTATCTCCAACATCGCCTCTCCCGGTATTGGGGGTTGATGTTGCGCAGTGCTCGATTGGCCGTAACAGGGAAGTCCCTGGCCAGGGCTGATTAGAGATTTGCTGGTAAGTGTTACCAGTAGTTTCTCGACCCGTTATGAGCCTCACATCGGCACGACTTATCGGTTATTGGGGTCTGACGTTTACCACCCCTAGACTTGATATGCGACATATCAGACGAGGAGACCGGACCGTATGGTAGTGTTGCCGGTTGGCTCGACGGGAGTTATAGCAGGTTCGCTTGTTCTCTTCTGATCGTTCAATACCCGGGTGGCCGTTACGTTTAGCTGACCGCTTGCGGCTTGGGGGTGCTTGATATGATCATCACCCACTGCCGGCGTATTGACGAGTCTTAGAGTCCCACAATGGAGTTTCCTAGTCCAGGCGAAATGTTGTGGTGCGCGTATGCGATAGGCGCATGGACCCGATTAAAATGCGCGTATAGGATACCGTATATTGATCGGGCGGCTTGCTTTTGGTTAGGGTCGTATGTGATATGGCCGGATTGATAAATCAAGTGTTGATTTATCATTTAACCATTAGATTCTCACTAGAAATCTTTTCTTGTATCTTTGGATGTATGGATGCATGTATGCATTCCTTATTGATTCATGCACATATGGATGTGCAAGCACACATACATACATACATCATCTATCATGGTTATTTATACATAGAAAATGGTGGATATATAAGACTCACACCATGGTTTATATTATGGATATTTATTTCTATTTTTGCTAAAACAAAAGAAAAGAGATAAGATTAAATCATGGTCAAAAGTTTCTATACTCTTCTTGTGACCTAACCTTGTTCACCTACCTTTTGACCATGGTTTAATTTTTCTCTTGTGTTTAACTAATGTAAAATTAAATATCCATAAAAGATAACCATAGTTTGAGATGAAGAAAGAAAAATATATATTCTTATGTTTTTCTTTTTCTATGAAGAGTTATTCTTCTCTTCTTCAAAAATATCCATCATCTTCTTCAACCTTGAGCTCTTGCTCTCTAGAATTTTCAAGTGAGCAAAATACTCATCAAGTTAGGATTTTGATGTGAGAAAAACCACCACAACACCATTCTACACAAGTCTAGCCCACTTGTTTAGAGTGTTAGCTTCGATTTTCATTCTTGATCTTGTGAAGTTGCTAGCTTGGACAAAGCGGACTCCGGGTGGATCATCGGTGACCTAGAGGAGTTCAAGCGGAGCTTTTCCAAACCCTAAGTAGCCGAGGAGTCTAGCGTAGGGAGCTACAAAGGTTGTACTCTCAAAACCCTAGCTTTTCTTACTTATGTTGATATGCAAAATTTCGAAACCTAATTTTTCTAGGAATGATCCTTTGTATGTTTACTTAGCACCATAAAAACTTGATCTTTGTGACATGTGATGCTTCCAAACCTCTCATAGGGTGCTAGGTAAACTCTTCAGGGACCGTAGCAGATTTCAGACATTTGGGTCCGTCTACATTTACTGGTTTGGAGGAACCGTTGCCAGCGGAGCAGTTGCTAGTTGACACAGAGAATTTTCTTGTTGCGGCACAGATTCCAGATGAGAAAAGAGTTGATGTGGTACGCATTCAATTAGTGGACTACGCCCGAGAATGGTGGCTTGTGGAGGAGAACCGTTTGCCCAAGCCGATCAAGTGGGCGAATTTTTCAAAGAGTTTCCTGGAGAAGTTCTTCCCACGGACTGCACGAGAGGAAATGGAAGAGAAATTCATCGGGCTAAAGCAGAATGGAGCACCCGTGGATGTGCATGCAGCAGAATGGACAAGACTCAGTAGATTCGCTGGATCTTTAGTTGCCAACGAGGCAGACAGGGCACGAAGGTTCATGCGCAGCTTGGACATGGACATCCAGCGGCAGATTGTCTCCCTGGGTTTGACCACTTTCTCACAAGTACTTTCGGCAGCCCGAGAGCAGCAGAGTTTATCTGGGATGAAGGGGAGTTTGCGGCATACAACAGTTGCGGTAAGGAAGACAGCATTTGTACCTAACCCAGCTCATGGTCGCAAAGGTATTCCAGTGGACCGTCGAGGTGTAGCACCCATGAAGAAGCCAGTGATCGTCGATCGAAGAAAGAGCATGACCTGTAACTATTGCAATTTACCTGGCCACGTGCAAAAGGATTGTCGAAGGAGGCTGGGACTTTGTTTGGTTTGTGGAGCGGCTGATCACACCGTTAGTGTTTATCCGTCCAAGGTTCGTACGAGAGATGATTTTCAGAAGCCTCCGCAGAGGCCGTTCCAGGGGCAGAAACAGCTGACTCAAGGACCTAATCAGGCTCGAGCTTTTACCTTGACAGCTGAAGAAGCTAAGGCGTCAGGAGAAGTTGTTTCAGGTACTTTACTCGTTCATGGTTTTCCCGCATTGGCGTTATTTGATTCTGGTGCATCCCATTGTTTTATGTCATCCAAGTTTTTAACAACACACTCGATTGACTACACGACCCTGTCTAGTTTCTGGGATATACACACTGGGAATGGGAAAATCATAGCTAGTAGGGAATGTAAAGATTGTACAGTTGTTGTGTGCGGACGGGAGCTTTTTGCAGATTTCTTGGTGATTGATACGGGCAGCTATGAGGTCGTCTTGGGAATGGATTTTCTTGGTGCTTTCTACGCTCACATTGATTGTAGGACAAAGAAAGTAATTTTGCAGATTCCCGGACATCCCGAGTTTAGCTTCACCGGAGGAAGCAGTTCTGTCGGGCCAGTCGAGTTTAGGGCTAGGCCGACAAACGGTATTCTTGCAGCAATGGAAGTTGATAAAAGTGAAGAGCCGGCTGTTGTTCGTGATTTTATGGACGTATTTGAAGATATATCGGGTTTACCGCCGAAGCGAGACATGGAGTTCGCAATTGATCTTATTCCTGGTGCAGCGCCTGTATCCAAAGCGTATTATCCAATGGCACCAGTAGAGTTGGAAGAAGTCAAGGTTGCTGAATTGCTTGAAAAAGGTTGGATTCGAAGCAGTAACTCGCCTTGGGGAGCTCCAGTTCTTCTAGTAAAGAAGAAGGATGGCACAAGAAGGATGTGCATCGACTATCGAGAATTAAACCGGGTGACTATTAAGAACAAGTACCCGATCCCTCGCGTTGGAGAACTTTTCGAGCAGCTTAGTGGCGCGAGGGTATTCTCGAAGCTGGATTTGCGATCCGGATATCATCAGGTCGGAGTGAAAGCAGAAGATATTTGCAAGACGGCGTTCCGAACTTGGTATGGACATTACGAATACTTAGTGATGCCCTTCGGAGTAACGAATGCGCCGGCAGTATTCATGGACTTGATGAACCGAATCTTTTCACCATTCTTGGACCAGTTTATCATGGTTTTCATTGACGATATCCTGGTTTACTCGAAGAGTTTTGAAGAACATTCTGAGCATTTGAAGATCGCATTGCAGACATTGAGACAAGAGAAGTTATATGCGAAGATGAGTAAGTGCGAGTTTTGGCTGGAAGAAGTAAAGTTTTTGGGGCATGTTGTGTCTGGCGATGGAATTGCCGTCGATCCAGAAAAGATTGCAGCAGTTCGAGACTGGTCAATTCCAAGGAATGTTGCGGAGATAAGAAGTTTTCTTGGACTCGCCGGATATTACAGGAGATTTGTGAAGAACTTTGCTCGTCTGGCGGAGCCGTTAACCAAGCTTACGCGCAAGGAGGTACCTTTTGTATGGACGGACAATTGTGCGTTAGCTTTTGAGACGTTGAAGCAGAAGTTGATAACCGCCCCTATTCTGACCGTGCCAGACAATTCCGGAGGATTTGTGATTCACAGCGACGCATCTGGGAAAGGACTGGGATGTGTTTTGATGCAACATGGTAAGGTTGTAGCATACGCATCGAGACAGTTAAAGACTCATGAGAAGAATTACCCAACTCATGACTTGGAGCTTGCGGCTGTGATTTTCACTTTGAAGATTTGGAGACACTACCTTTTGGGCGAAAGGGTCAAAGTTTTTACTGATCATAAGAGCTTGAAGTATGTGTTCACACAGAAGGAGCTTAATATGAGGCAACGTAGATGGTTAGAGCTGATGGCTGACTACGATCTTGATCTTAAGTACCATCCGGGGAGGGTTAATGTTGTGCCGGATGCGCTTAGTCGGTTACCAGCAATTCAGGTGTTAACTTCACAGAAGGAGATCGTTGCAGATTTTCGAAGATTTGACTTGGAGGTTGTGCTACCGCATTCTACGGGACAGTTGATGCAACTGCAAGTACAGTCATCGTTGATCGAGAATATTAAAGCAGCACAATCGCAGGACCCTAGACTGCAAAAGTTTTGAGAACAGGTTGAAGCCGGACTACAAACAGATTTATTGATCCACGAAGATGGTTCGTTGAGGTATGGTAGCCATTTGTGTGTGCCAAAGGGGGATATTCGTGAAGAGCATATGAAGGAGGCACACAGTTCAGCTTATTCTGTACATCCAGGAGGCACAAAGATGTACCGAGATGTTCGACATCATTTCTGGTGGGAAGGCATGAAACGGGAGATTGCTCGCTTTGTGGCAAAGTGCTTGGTGTGTCAACAAGTTAAGGCTGAACATCAAAGGGTTGCTGGTTTATTGCAACCACTTCCGATTCCTCAATGGAAGTGGGAACATATAACCATGGATTTCGTGACGGCTCTACCGCAGAGTCCGAAAGGCAATAATGCAGTATGGGTGATTGTTGAATCGATTGACCAAGGCAGCTCACTTTATTCCTTTCCGGGTTGGTCAATCAACAGAGACTTTGGCTGAGCGGTACATGCAAGAGATTGTAAGATTGCATGGAGTACCGGTGAGCATCGTGTCCGATCGTGACACTCGGTTCTTATCACACTTCTGGAGGAGTTTACAGGAAAGTTTGGGGACTCGATTGAAGTTTAGCACAGCTTATCATCCTCAAACTGATGGTCAGTCGGAGAGAATGATCCAAACTCTTGAAGATATGTTGAGAGCATGCATGTTGGACTTCAAGGGTTCTTAAGAGGATCATCTACATTTGGTGGAGTTTTCTTACAACAACAGTTTTTAGGAAACTATCCAGATGGCTCCGTTTGAAGCTTTGTATGGTCGCAAATGCCGTTCACCGGTTTGTTGGGACGATGTCGATGAACGAAGATTGTTGGGACCAGATTTGGTTGTGCAGACAGTTGAGAAGGTTAACACTATCAGAAATCATATGAAGGCAGCACAAGACCGACAGAAGAGTTGGGCAGATACGTCAAGAAGACCTCTAGAATTCGCCGTGGGTAATTTGGTATTCTTGAAGATATCTCCAACTAGAGGGGTGATTCGTTTTGGAAGTCGAGGAAAGCTTAGTCCTCGATTCGTTGGACCCTTTGAGATCTTAGAGCGTGTTGGTGAGGTAGCGTATCGTTTGGCGCTACCGCAGTCCTTGGCGAATGTGAACGATGTGTTTCACGTATCTCAACTCTGTAGGTATGTTCGAGATGAAATGCATGTACTGGATCAGCAGTACGAGAAGACTTGACTTTTGAGGAGCGACCGATTGAAATCGTGGATCGAAGGGAAAATGTTCTTAAGAACAAGGTGATCCCTCTTGTGCTTGTTTCTTGGGGTAATCGCTCACATGGAGAGTCCACTTGGGAACGAGAAGATGAAATCCGGCAGAACTTTCCTCACCTTTTCTTGTAGTTATCTATCTTTGTATTCTTGGAATTTCGAGGACGAAATTCTTTTTGTAGTTGGGTATAATGTAACATCCCAGCCCAATGCTACTAATTTCAGTTACCGTTTGAACGTAGTGTGGCACTCATTTCACTTATCTTGCTTGATTGTTACTTACTGTAAATTTTTACTCGGCAAATTCATTTCCGCGTATAACAATTTTTGGCATTTAAAATAAAATTAAAAATATTCATCTTGGCCTGCTTGACACCCCTAACCCTGTTGTAGCATCCGTGCATCATATTCTCGTCCCGTTCAGTGAAACAAGCGAGTTTGGACGGCTACGTGCACGTACGTGAGTCCGTTTTGGGGGTATGCCTTTTGATTGTAAAACACTTCATTTTAAATTTTAGATCCTGCCTAAAATCCTATTATTTCAATTTCAAATTTTTAGACCCGACCCGGGCGCGATTTGGAAATGTTTTACTTTGCGCCAAAATCCCAAATTTTAATATTTAAACAATCGTATATTTTTTAAAACCTTATACTATAACTTTCATATCTTCTAAATCTTTTAATCAAATCTATTCCTAACAAACAATTCATCAGCCAATCAAACCTCGTCTTTAACCCCCGTGGGCCCCAACTTCTCTCTCCTCTCTCTCTCCCGTCGCTCTCTATCCCTCTTTCTCTATCTCTCTCTTTCTCTCTCTCTCTCTCTCTCTCTCTCTCTTTCCCTCTCTCTCTCCTCTATATATATAACTCCTTCTTCTTTCTTTTCTTTCCTCCTTCAGAAACCCACCCTCGCTCAAACCCTAGCCACTGTGCCCCTCGCCGCCGCAGCCCCAACGCCGACGACACCGTCACCAGCATCCTCGCCTCCTCAACCTCGTCTCACCCACATCCTCCTTCATCATTCCCGAGCACCTGCACACCCCCGACCAGCGCCGCGGCCACCTGCGCCCCCTGCACACGTTGCACCGCCGGATCTGTCGCCGCCGACGGCCTCGCCTCCGTGCCCCGGCCTTCGTTCAACCCCCTGTAAGCAATACCTCCCCGTCTTCTTCCTCCTTCCTCTCTTCTTTTCCCGCAAACTGAAAACCTTGCTGGATGAAATTCTGCAGACCGCTGGAAAACTCGTTCTCGCCGTCGTTGCTAGTGCTCTCTGAGACTATTGTAAGCCTTCCCTCCTTAGATCCTCCTTCCTTTCTTCTCTATTTTCTTTTCCCTTCTTGTTTGCATGTCGTGATCGTTTACTGTTCATTCCTTGGCCGGAATCCGATGATGCCGGCGACGTGTCCCGACGTTCCAGCGAGGTACCCCGACCCGTGTGGTTCCATTGTTCGTCGTTTGGGTTCATTCCGTGAACCGTGCGTCCGTCGCGAGTTTCCCCGCCGACGTTTATCGTTCTATATTCCCGGTTCGCGACCCATCGAGGCAAGTAACCCTTGTTACATGCTAAACAATATTTACTTATAATTAATGACACCCTAAAACCCGCAATTTAACTTTGGTATTATAATTTCCCACTTTTTCATGTTCAATATTGTTAAATATCATTTATCTTTCAAAACTTGGAACCTACCTGTTGTAATTACTAATTTGGAACCTAATAATCACATTTACATGTTTTGATTATACTTTCACTGATGGTGTAGCTTATGGCACCTTTTCTACCGTTTTACTTCATTCGGACACTCGTATGCATTTAACCTGCTTAAACTGTGATTTCATTTGTGAAACCTATATAGACATATAATATTGCATCTATGAAGTCTTAAACTTGTTAACATGATTAAATGGCTATAATTGTCTTACTGCATTCTTATATGGTTGAAATCATCTCTGTGACACAATTGATAACTGTATTGCAAATCGAATGAATCTGCCTATTGCTTAATTCATTACTTATATCATGTTGTTGATACCCATGCTTGATTATATAACCGATTGTGAGTACACCTATGATATCGCTTGCTTCTTGACCTGTCTTGCTACCTACACATTGATTGACCCGACATGGTACCGTATACTGCTTGACTTGACATGATGTACCATGACCTGACCCGTTACCTGATCTTGTGTCTAATGCCAACAAACCTGACATGTAGTCCTTATGGACCGTTCCTGTTGTTTATCCAGACAAACCTGTTTACCTGATCCTGTGTTGGCATTAGTTTCTTGATTACGGGATACCTGACTTGACATACACATATAATTTGGGGGTATGGGAAAATCAAAGGTGAAACCTGATTTATAACTCGACAGTTCACTACCTGTTCTGGGTGTACACATTCCTTTTTTGTGCCTAGCGGCATGTCTCGGTTTCAGTCGAGAATATTGTGGCCGTGGTCCCGGGTATGTACGGGATACTATTGAGTGTACACATTCCTGTTTGGTGCCTAGCGGCATGTCTCGGTTTCAGCCGAGAATATTGAGGCCGTAGTCCCGGGTATGTACGGGATACTTTTGAGTTACATCGATGATTCATCAATTTGGTTTCAAAGACTTTAGAACAGAGAACCTGATAGAATAGTTTAGTTTACCCACTGCGCACTACCCTGCACTGCTCTGATTCATATTATTGTCACCCCTGCTTTATTCATGTTTATATTCGCATTGCCTGTTCATTATGTTATTACTTAATGATTTGACGCGCTGACGTCTGGGTTTTGCATGGCCCAGATTCTGTACCGCTGTCACAGTCCGAGCAGGAGTACTTCAGCCGATAGGCTGAGCTGTGAGGTGTCAGCAGTAGTTAGTTTTCTTTCCTGCATTTTTCCTGATGTGAGCCCGCATTATGGGACATACATTCCAGTTATTTTGTATTGGATCTTTCGCTTCTGCATTTATTTATTATTGACTCATGTTATCTTGGATTATGGACATGTTCTAGATAGTTTTATTTTTCTCTTGATATCTCTACAACCGTAATGTGACTGTGGATGGTTACTTCCTACCCACAGGTAGCATGGTTGGCTATGTCACGTGCCCATTCTAGCGTACTCTGGGAAGCGGGGCGTGACAATAGCGGTATTTGTGAAATATCATGCACCTTATTCGATAAGGAAAGAGCCGAGATCCCTTCACCGGGAGTGACCTCTTTAGCGAAACTAGTAAAAGCCTCAAAAACACTCCTTTTCAAAATCACTTGTTTCTACAACGATATCAAGTTCATTACGCAAAAGGTTTTCTGAAAAACCTGCGTAGCCCTCCGTCATTTCAGATAAGTACTACTTAGTATTCGTGCTACGTTTGTTGGCCTGCGTCAAGACGTAGTGTGCAGTAGCTAACTAATGCTTATCTGCAATATAAGATGAGATTGGATTAAGGTAGTCGTGCGACTTTGTTGGCCTGCGTCAAGGGTCGTGCGGGTAGGTTTAATTCAATCAGGAAATGACGGGTTGAACTTGACTAGCGGACTATGATTTATTGGCCTGCATTAAGGTCATAGCACGCTAGGGGCAAAAGCATTATCGGGAATTTCAAGTGTTGAAATTTGCAATGAGATTGCATACCTTCTATGAGATAGCTGGATCCCGATACCCACTGTGAGTAAGAGTTACTCCTGGAAGAGTTTTACACATGACAATTAGCCGATCAAGTAGGTGTCTAGAAAGGTGTTAACGGGGTTATGCCTCTGGGAAAACAGGGTTATGCCTCTGGGAAAACGAGGGAAAGCACGGGGAACCTCCCTCAAAGTACCAACATTGACCTGGCTGAAAACACGGTGAACTTGTAAGGAGTAATTAATCCCGGCTAGTCATACCTTTTAGGCTTTGAAGGAAGATTTGATAAAAACAGTGGGAGCCATCCTGATTAGATAAGATAATAACCAATCTAATCTCGCAAGAGCGTACGCTAAAGTGTTTTCTTCTCTCTCTCTCCAAGTAGCGACCATGTCAGGCCTTAATCAAGATAATAATATGGATGTATTGACCGAACCCGCTTATTATACTGAGCAGGGGAACGTTGGTTCCATTCTTTCTTATAATTGTTATAAGACTAAGCAGGGAATAAGGACATATCCAGATTCTCATGCTGCCCAAACGAAGAATAAGCATGATGATGCATCTTCATCGGGTGTGTTAGTTATCGAGAACTATTTCTCAGTTCACTCTACGTCCTGGGTATTAGATACCGGATCAGGATCCCATATATGTAATATGTTACATGGGCTGAAGAAAGGTAGAGAACTGGGAGAGGGTGATCATTCCATAAAAGTAGGGAATGGTGCAAATGTTGCAGCCAAAACAGTTGGCGAATATCACCTTGTATTACCAAATGGTAATACATTGATTCTGAACGAATGCTATTACATTCTGACCCTGATATGCAATCTTATATCGGTTTCTTTATTGAGTAAAGAAGGATATAATTTTGTAGTACAGGATAATGTTATGAACATCTTCCTGAATCAAAATTTGATTGGACCAGGCTCGTTAAATAATGGCATATACGTTCTAAATCAAACCACAGTTCTTAACATACAAAACACACACAAGAGGAAGAGTTCAGAAATGAACGAATCCTTCTTATGGCATTGTAGACTAGGTCATATCAATGCGACACAACTACCTAAGTTACATAAAGATGGATATTAGAATTCATTCGAATTTTCATCTTATGACACTTGCCAGTCATGTCTCAAAGGCAAAATGACCAAAACTTCGTTTAGTGGACACGGAGAAAGAGTTACGGAACTCTTGGGACTGATACATAGTGATGTATGCGGTCCCATGTCTACACATGCCAGGAATGGTTCTTCGTACTTCATTACATTCACTGACGATATCTCAAGATACGGACATGTGTTCCTGTTGAAACACAAGTCTGAAGCTTTTGAGAAATTCAAAGAATATAAGCACGAAGTCGAGAACCAAACGGGTAAATGTATTAAGATCCTTCGATTTGTTCGAGGAGGAGAATACTTAAGCAATGAGTTCCGGGACTATATAAAAGAGAATGAGATTCTCTCTCAGCTTACTCCTCCCTATACACCACGGCACAATGGTGTATCGAACGGAGGAATCGCACCCTATTAGATATAGTGCGCTCTATGATGAGCACCGCTGAGTTACCTATTTCCTTTTAGGGATATGCACTGGAGACAGCTGCAGACCTATTGAATATGATTCCCACCAAATCTGTGCCAACCACTCCATATGAGATATGGAAAGGAAAGATACCATATCTTAATTATGTTAAGATATGGGGTGTTAGTTGTATGTATGCCCTAGAGGCCAGTATTGTACAGATGATGTATATTATATTGGATGCTTGGACATATATAGAGATGACTTTCTTGCTCGATATGATAGTATGCTATCTGGTTGCTCTTTATCTTAACATGTATACTAGTCTCTTTATACTGTCTTATAGTTACATGTTGGTAAAGCCCTTAGGATGTGTACTTGACTACCTGGATTATGATGAGGATCATACTAGTGGGGACATGGTAGTCTATAAGTACATCCTTCAAGGTCCCTAGTTGTGGGTGTATCGAGACGGGGCATCGATATACCAGTGTAGACTAGCGTATACGCTTCTCGACCCATGAGATGGGCGATAGATGATCCCATATCCATTGGTGTTTGACATCAGAGATGGTATACGGGTGCTCAGTGGAGACTGGGTACACTGGACGGACTCGTCGAGAACTCCCAGATGGTATTATACCTCATGTCAGATGGCAGTTCTCAGGTGACACTTGTGTAGGTTAGTCTGTAGACCCGAGATCGTCATAGAGTCTTGTGTGATTCCCACTGTGCTTTGATTTCCACCTTACCACGTCCATGAGGGCATGCAAAATGGTGGTTTTTGGGTACAGTCCCGAGTCACATGGAGGCAATGAGCGATAGGAGGGGTTTCGTCTCTTCCGGTATTGGGGGTTGATGTTGCGCTATGCTCGATTGGCCGTAACAGGGAAGTCCCTGGCCAGGGCAGATTCTGAGATTTGCTGGTAAGTGTTACCAGTAGTTTCTCGACCCGTTATGAGCCTCACATCGGCACGACTTATCGGTTATTGGGGTCTGACGTTTACCACCCCTAGATTTGATATGCGTCATATCAGACGAGGAGACCGGACTGCACGGTAGTGTTGCCGGTTGGCTCGACGGGAGTTGTAGCAGGTTCGCTTGTTCTCTTCTGATCGTTCAATACCCGGGTGGCCGTTACGTTTAGCTGACCGCTTGCGGCTTGGGGGTGCTTGATATGATTATCACCCACTGCCGGAGTATTGAAGAGTCTTAGAGTCCCACAAAGGAGTTACCTAGTCCAGGCGAAACGTTGTGGTGCGCGTATGCGATATGCGCATGGACCCGAGTAAAATGCGTGTATAGGATACCGTATATTGATCGGACGGCTTGCTTTTGGTGGGGTCATATGCGATATGGCCGGATTGATAAATCAAGTGTTGATTTATCATTTAACCATTAGATTCTCACTAGAAATCTTTTCTTGTATCTTTGGATGTATGGATGCATGTATGCATTCCTTATTGATTCATGCACATATGGATGTGCATGCACACATACATACATACATCATCTATCATGGTTGTTTATACATAGAAAATGGTGGATATATAAGACTCACACCATGGTTTATATTATGGATATTTATTTCTATTTTTTCTAAAACAAAAGAAAAGAGATAAGATTGAATCATGGTCAAAAGTTTCTACACTCTTCTTTTAACCTAACCATTAGCACCTACCTTTTGACCATGGTTTAATCTTTCTCTTGTGTTTTAACTAAAGTAAAATTAAATATCCATAAAGAGATAACCATGGTTTGAGATGAAGAAAGAAAAATATATATACTTGTCTTTTTCTTTTTCTCAATGTGAGTTATTCTTCTCTTCTTGAAATATATCCATCATCTTCTTCAACCTTGAGCTCTTGCTCTCTAGAATTTTCAAGTGAGCAAAATATTCATCAAGATAGGATTTTGAAGTGAGAAAAGCCACCACAACACCATTCTACACAAGTCTAGCCCACTTGTTTAGAGTGTTAGCTTCGATTTTCATTCTTGATCTTGCGAAGTTGCTAGCTTGGACAAAGCGGACTCCGGGTGGATCATCGGTGACCTAGAGGAGTTGAAGCGGAGCTTTTCCAAACCCCAAGTAGCCAAGGAGTCCAGCATAGGGAGCTACAAAGGTTTTACTCTCCAAACCCTAGCTTTTCTTCCATGTGATGATATGCATGTTTTAGAAACCCTAATTTTTCTAGGAACGATCCTATGTTTGTTAACTTAGCACCCTAAAAATTCCATCTTTGTGACATGTGATGCTTCCAAACTCTACATAGGGTGCTAGGCTAACCCAACAGTGGTATCAGAGCCGACCTAGAACATTAGGCGACACTTTAACGAAGTTAAAACCCCGATCGAACCCGATATTGACTAAATCAACCCCTCTCTGGACATTTTTTAAAATCTGGGATTTTTGTGAATTAAAAATACTTAAAAAATACAGCAGGGATTTTTAAGAATTACGGCGAAAAAATGATCACGTGATCTGTACGGACCGCCTCGGTTCCGCTGCAATACCCTGCTTGTGCCGCGGAACCGCGGCCGTACAGTGAGACTTTGGAAGTTGGTTTGCACAGTAATTCTTGGTTCTGTTATTCATATTTTCTGGGTATTTTTAATTTGACTCAAGCGTTGAGTATTCAGGGGTTCATTTTGTAATCGTCGATTCGATCGGAGAATTTAATTTTGTTTTGCTTTTCCGGATAAATTAGAAAGTATTGAAGTGTTTGAACGAGTATCATTTGCTTACTTTTCACGGGGTTTAAATATTTTGGAGATACGTGCAAGTTTTGTGGTGGACCCTCTAGAAGACAACAAACCTTAACTCGATTATGTGACCGTCTTAAACTGCCCTTTGAACCTTAGAGTTTGGGACAGTACGGCGTACCACATGTGAGGCGTTGGCTTGACCCTTCTACGGCTGGACCGCTACTGCTGTGTCACACTCCGGGTTTTTGAACTCCGCTCAAGTGTTGAGCTTCAACGAATCTTGGGTATTTGATCGATCGTTCGAAAACTTTAATACCGTCTATTTATCTGGAATGTGATGCAATATGTGGAATTCATATAGTTGGACATGAAATACGAAGTATGTGATATTTCGCATTTATGATGTCTAAAGAGAATGTGGATTCCAAATATTGCAGTTTTACACTTTCTTTTCTGTGACCGTAAGTGTAGTATGTCGATATCGCCGGTTTCGTTGCTATACATCAATGACAATTGGGGTACGCATACTTACTTACGTTGATAATATGTGATATTATGTGTTGCTGAGATATGATGTGCAGGATTGTCGCGATTGAATAGCCGGTTTTTTTTTATGTGAGATGAGAGTTTTATATTTTCATTCATGTATATTCAAATGTAATGTAATATTCTTTTATTTGGGGCACTTCCGGGTTGAGGTCGATGCCACCAGTGTTGTATATTATTTACATTTCCGCATTAGGATGGACCCAAGGAGGGGAGCACGGGTGACCGGGTTCTGGGGTCAGTGGGAGGCCATCTCGAGGAGTCGAGACCGGGTCTCCTAAACTCCAGAATTGGTAGGGTCGCTTGCCGCTCTCGTAGGGGTCCAGGGTGTGGGCGTGGCTATTCATCGCGACTGTGGAATCCGTATTTTCTATTGTTGGCTAAATACTAAATACGGACGTCCTAGTATATCCCACATTATATCTATGTTTCTGCTGCGATATCTGTGATGTGATCATGTGATGTACTGTGATAGATACTTTATATAGTATATATGATATATTATATAGACGTTACTTATGTTTTACACCCGTGCTAGCCCTGCCCCGCTTTGTCGTTAGTTACCTAACCTAACGGTGCACGAGGGGACATCGAGACGAATGCGGATGGCATAAGTGTACGTCGTATTTATCTGTGATGTTTAGGTGAGTTAAATGATGGGACTTCATTAATATGATTAATGAAAGAAAAGAAACCTAAAAGATGTTGTAGAATCAAATTTTAATAAAAAAGGGTAGCTACAGTTTTGCTTTGCATAGCGGTATATATGATATACCCTGCACCTTATTCGATGAGGAAAGAGCCGAGATCCCTTCACCGGGAGTGACCTCTTTAGCAAAACTGGCAGATGCTACAAAACTCGGTTTGGTTTTTGATTGCTTTTGGAGTTTTTGATTTGCACAGTGACGTATATGATATATCCTGCACCTTATTCCATAAGGAAAGAGCCGAGATCCCTTCACCGGGAGTGACCTCTTTAGCAAAACTAATAAAAGCCTCAAAATCACTCCATTTCAAAATTCATATGATTCTACGACGATATCAAGTTCATTACGCAATAGGTTTTCAGAAAAACCTGTCGTAGCCCTCCGTCATTTCAGATAAGAACTGTTTAGTATTCGTGCTGCGTTTGTTGGCCTTTGTCAAGGCGTAGTGTACGGTAGCTAAATGGTGCTTATCTGCTTATGCATATGATGCAGATTGTTTTGGGGTAGTCGTACGACCTTGTTGGCCTTTGTCAAGGGTCATGCGGGTGGGTTTGATTCAATCAAGAAATGACGGGTTAAACTTGACTGACATCCTATGATTTGTTGACCTTTGTCAAGGCCAGAGGGGTTAGGGGCAAAATATTATCGGGAATTTCAAGTGTTGAAATTTGCAATGAGATTGCATACCTTCTATGAGATAGTTGGATCCCGATACCCACTGTGAGTAATTGTTACTCCCGGGAGAGTTTTACACAGGACAATTAGCTGATCAAGTAGGTGTCTAGAAAGGTGTCAACGGGGTTACGCCTCTGGGAAAACGAGTTTTACTTTAATTAGGTCCGTGCGAAAGCACGGGGAACCTCCCTCAAAATACCGACACTGACTTGGCTGAAAGATCGGCGAAGTTGTAGGGTGTAATTAATCCTGGCTAATCTTTCCTTTTAGGGTTTGAAAGAAGATTTGATAAAAACCAGTCGGAGCCATCCTGATTAGATAAGATAATAACCAATCTGATCTTGCAAGAGCATACGCTAAAGTGTTTTCTTCTCTCTCTCTCCAGTTAGCGACCATGTCATGCCTTAATAAAAATAATAATATGGATGTATTGACCGAACCCGCATGTTATACTGTGCTGGGGAACGTTGGTTCCGTTCTGTCTTATAAGAGTTATAGGACTGAACAGGACATAGGGGAATACCAGGATTCCCATGCCACCCGAATGAAGAAAGTACATGATGATGCATTTTCTTCGGGTGTGTTCGTTACAGAGAACTGTTTCTCCATTTGCCCTACGTCCTGGGTATTAGATACCGGGTCAGGATCCCATATATGTAATTAGTTACATGGGCTTAAGAAAGGTAGAGAACTTGGAGAAGGTGATAAAGACATAAGAGTTGGAAATAGTGCAATTGTTGCAGCTAAGACCGTCGGGGAGTATCACCTTGTATTACCAACTGGTAATATATTGATTCTGAACGAATGCTATTACATGCTGACCTGATATGCAACATTATATCAGTTTTTTATTGAGTAAAGAAGGATATAATTTTGTATTACAGGATAATGTTATGAACATTTTCCTTAACCAAAAGTTGGTTGGATCAGGCACGTTGTGCAATGGCATTTATGTTCTAAATCAATCAACAGTTCTAAGCATAACAAACACACACAAAAGGAAGAGTTCAGAACTAAACGAATCCTACTTGTGGCATTGTAGACTGGGTCACATCAATGCGACACGACTAGCAAAGTTGCATAAGGATGGATATTTGAATCCGTTTGAATTTTCATCTTATGAAACTTGCCAGTCATGTCTCAAAGGCAAGATGACCAAAACACCATTTTCGGGACACGGAGAAAGAGTTACGGAACTCTTGGGACTGGTGCATAATGATGTATGCGGTCCAATGTCTACACATGCCAGGAATGGTTCTGCGTACTTCATTACATTCACTGACGATCTCTCTAGATTCGGATATGTGTTCCTGATGAGACACAAGTCTGAACCTTTTGAGAAATTTAGAGAATATAAACAAGAAGTCGAGAACCAAACCGGAAAAAGTATTAAAATCCTAAGATCTGATCAAGGAGGTGAATACTTGAGCAATGAATTCCTGGACTTCCTAAAAAAGAATGGGATTCTCTCTCAGCTGACTCCTCCATATACACTACAGCACAACGGTGTATCTGAACGGAGGAACCGCATCCTATTAGATATGGTGCGCTCTATGATGAGCACAGCTGAGTTACCTATTTCCTTCTGGGGGTATGCGCTGGAAACTGCGGCATACCTATTGAATCAAGTTCCATCTAAATCTGTACCTACCACACCATATGAGATATGGAGTGGGAAGAGACCATGTCTTAAACGTGTTAAGATATGGGGTTGTCCGGCCTATGTTAAAACACAAAATCCGGACAAACTCGAGGCACGGTCAGTTCTATGCAAGTTTGTGGGATATCCTAAACATTCACATGGATATCTTTTCTACCATATTGAGGAACAAAATGTGTTTGTTTCTCGACATGCCACCTTTTTAGAAAAGGAATTTCTTACAAAAGAAATTAGTGGCGACAAGGTAGAACTGGAAGAAATTTGGCTACACAAACTCAAACTGAAGATTTAGTGGAACCAGAGGATTCAGTAGCTCCCAACGAAGCTCAGCCTCTCCGCCGATCTAGTAGGGTTCCTCGCCAACCTGAGAGATACTACGGTTTTCTCATGGACGGTGGGAGCGAGGATTGCATCATGGAGGATGATGACCCAACTATCTTCGAGCAGGCCATCACGAGTGGGGACTCAGTGAGATGGCTGGATGCAATGCGGTCCGAGATGGAATCCATGTACACCAACAAAGTATGGACTTTGGAAAATCCTCCTGAAGGGGTAAAACCCATTGGGAGCAAGTGGATCTTCAAGAAAAAACTTGGTGTAGATGGGAAAGTGGAGACTTTCAAAGCTAGACTTGTAGCAAAGGGTTTTTCGTCAAAGACCAGGTGTGGACTATGAGAGACCTTTTCTCCAGTGGCTATGCTTAAATCCATCCGGATCATGCTTGCCATCGCTGCATATCATGATTACGAAATCTGGCAAATGGATGTTAAGACCGCCATTCTAAACGGTGATTTAGAAGAGTGCTTGTACATGACTCAGCCAGAGGGCTTCGTAGATAGTGGGAGCAGCGGGAAGGTGTGCAAGCTGCTTAAATCCATTTATGGATTAAAGCAAGCATCGCGAAGTTGGAACATCTGCTTTGACGTCATTATCAAAGAGTTTGATTTCGTCAAAAACGTAGATGAACCTTGTATTTACAAGAAGGTACCAGAGAGTAAGGTTGTCTTCCTCGTGTTGTACGTAGACGACATACTCTTGATAGGAAATGACATTCCTATGCTGCAATCGGTCAAGCTCTTCTTATCATAAAGATTCTCGATGAAAGATCTTGGTGATGCCTCCTGCATATTGGGAATTAGGATCTATAGAGATAGATCCAAACGGATATTGGTATTGTCCCAATCCAGGTACATTGACACCATACTAAAGAGGTTTAGTATGAAAGAATCCAAGCGTGGGAACTTACCCACGATCTCTGGAGTCGCTCTCTCCAAAGATATGTCTCCTAAGACTGATTTGGAGAGAGCTCGCATGCAAGGGATACCCTATGCTTCAGCTGTAGGCTCTATTATATACGCGATGCTATGTACCAGACCCGATGTAGCATACTCACTAAGTGTAGTGAGCAGGTATCAAGCTGATCCTGGAGAGAGTCACTGGACAGCTGTGAAGAGCATTCTCAAGTACTTACGAAGGACTAAGGAGATGCTCTTGGTGTATGGTAACGGAGAACTCCAAGTGGAGTCCTTTACCGATTCGAGCTTCCAGAGTGATAATGACGACTCTAAGTCACAGTCGGGATTTGTCTTTACCCTTTACGGAGGGGCGGTTAGCTGGAAGAGTTCCAAGAAGGAAACCGTGGCAGACTCGACGATGGAGGCTGAATACTGTAGGGTTCCTAGGCACCCTAATGAGGTCTCACAAGGCATCGAACATGCCATTATAAAATTTTACAGGTGCCGAGAGACCCGACTACGGATCGTTTGCTAGAAAACTAGGCGAAAAGAAACTAGTTAACAATTAACTAAGGGAATACGGAAATACAACCTTTGTAGATCCGGTCCTCCACCTCCACGGCTCCGAGACGAGGTCCTCTCCGCTGTCCAAATCAAATCCGGGCTCTAGCGTCGGCTTCGTCGGAGAATGGGCAAGCTAGGTCGTCGATGTCCATGCCGAAGATGATCTACGTCGAAGCATCGCAAGATCAAGCTCTCACTTCACCAAGTCATGAAACTTGTGAAGAAAACACACTCTACTACTTGGCAAGAGGTAGAGGATGAAGAAATAGGAAGTGGGTAGACTTTAGTTTTGGATTTCTCACTCATTTTATCAATCCACCATTGATGTAGTCAAGCTTTTCTTCTTGAAATGAAGAAGAAGAAGAAAGCAAGAAGATGATAAGTTCAATTAAAATGAAAAGTAAAAAGAATACTTATCATAATTGAACCATGGTCAAGTGTAGAGAATAAATCATGGTTAATGGGATGGTTAGGGTTAAGCATGAGACAAAATGGTCACTTGGTCAAAGTCTTCATGAAGCTTCATGAACAAAACAAAAGAAGCCACCATTTTCTCATTTGCTTTTCATTTTCCAAAATGAATAAATGAATAAATAAATAGATATGAAAATGTAAACCCTAACCATTACATAACCATGGTTTAAACTTTACACAAAACACAAGTAAACATGTATCATCAAACATGATACAATTAAGTGCACAAAAATCATATCGCATATGCAATGCGCACACCCGAGTGAGGAAATCCATCTTAAAGTGAACCAATACTAGTTAATGCAAAGTAATATATCAAATATATAATTATACATTAAATCATTAAATCAACACTTGATTTAACGATCCGGTCATATCGCATATAACCGACTAGTATCCTATGTATCGGCTTATCGAATCAACCTTTGATTCGATAACTAGGGTATATCGCATATAACCTAATCGATACATTCATCGCAAGAATGGAATACGGTATCACATACACGCATTATTCTCGGTCCCGCACATATCTCATATGCGCTCCTATTTCGTTTCGCTTGAGCCAGGAAACCTCTGTGTAGGACTCTAAAGACTCGTCAATACGCCGGCAGCAGATGATGATCATATCAAACATCCACAAGCTGCAAGCGGTCTGCTAAACGTAACGGCCACCCGGGTATTGAGCGATCTGAAGATCGACGAGCAAGCCCGCTCACACTCCAGTGAATCCGACCAGTAACACTACCGTACAGTCCGGTCTGATCGTCTGATATGTCGCATATCTTGCCTAGGGGTGGTAAACGTCAGACCCCAATAGCTCGATAAGTCGTGTCGATATGAGGTCTATAACTATTCGAGAAACTACTGGTAACACTTACCAGTAAATCTCAGCAACCCTGGCCAGGGATTTCCTGTTATAGCCAATCGAACACAGCGCAACATCAACCCCCTATACCGGGAGAGACGAATCCCCTCCTATCGCTCATTACCTCCATGTGACTCGGGACTGTACCCAAAAACCACCATTTTGCACGCCCTCTTGGACGTGGTAAGATGGAAATCAAAGCACAGTGGGAACCACACGAGACTCTATGACGATCTCGGGTCAACAGACTACTCTGTACCAGTGTCACCAGAGAACTGCCATCTGACGTGAGGTATAATACCATCTGGGAGTTCTCGGCGAGTCTGTCCAGTGTACCCAGTCTCTACTGAGCACCCGTATATCATCTCTGATGTCAAACACCAATGGATATGGGATCATCCATCGCCCATCTGTATGGGTCGAGAAGGTACACGCTAGTCTACTCTGGTATATCGATGCCCCGTCTCGATACACCCACGACTAGGGACATTGAAGGATGTACTTATGGACTACCATGTCCCCACTAGTATGATCCGCATCATAGTCCAGGTAGTCAAGTACAGATCCTAAGGGCTTTACCAACATGTAACAGAGAGACAATCAGTATACACGTTAAGGTAAAGTTCAACCAGATAGCATACTATCATGTCGAGCAAGAAAGTCCTCCCTATATACGTCCCAGCATCCACTACAAAATACATCCTATGTACAGTAATGGCCTCTAGGGCATACATATAACTAACAAATACATCGCTGCCAACGATGCTGCCAAAGAGGCTGTCTGGATCAAGAAGTTCATTACTGAACTTGGAGTGGTTCCATCCATTGAGCATCCAATACCTTTGTATTGCGATAACAATGGAGCGGTGGCTTTGGCCAAGGAACCCAGGTCCCATCAGCGATCCAGGCATATTCTGAGGCGGTATCATCTGATCCGGGAGATAGTTGATCGCCGGGAGATCGAGGTCAGGAGGGTTGACACGAAGAACAACACTGCGGATCCACTCACGAAGGCCATTCCCCAGATACAGTTTGAGAGACTCTTCGGGATGCTCGGTATGCGATACTACAGCAGCTGGCCCTAGTGCAAGTGGGAGATTGTTAGTTGTATGTATGCCCTAGAGGCCAGTATTGTACATATGATGTATATTATATTGGATGCTTGGACATATATAGAGATGACTTTCTTGCTCGATATGATAGTATGCTATCTGGTTGCTCTTTATCTTAACTTGTATACTAGTCTCTTTATACTGTCTTATAGTTACATGTTGGTAAAGCCCTTAGGATGTGTACTTGACTACCTGGACTATGATGAGGATCATACTAGTGGGGTCATGGTAGTCCATAAGTACATCCTTCAAGGTCCCTAATCGTGGGTGTATCGAGACGAGGCATCGATATACCAGTGTAGACTAGCGTATACGCTTCTCGACCCATGAGATGGGCGATGGATGATCCCATATCCATTGGTGTTTGACATCAGAGATGGTATACGGGTGCTCATTGGAGACTGGGTACACTGGACGGACTCGCCGAGAACTCCCAGATGGTATTACACCTCACGTCAGATGGCAGTTCTCAGGTGACACTTGTGCAGGTTAGTCTGTAGACCCGAGATCGTCATAGAGTCTTGTGTGATTCCCACTGTGCTTTGATTTCCACCTTACCACGTCCATGAGGGCGTGCAAAACGGTGGTTTTTGGGTACAGTCCCGAGTCACATGGAGGCAATGAGCGATAGGAGGGGTTTCGTCTCTCCCGGTATTGGGGGTTGATGTTGCGCTGTGCTCGATTGGCCGTAACAGGGAAGTCCCTGGCCAGGGCTGATTCTGAGATTTGCTGGTAAGTGTTACCAGTAGTTTCTCGACCCGTTATGAGCCTCACATCGGCACGACTTATCGGTTATTGGGGTCTGACGTTTACCACCCCTAGACTTGATATGCGTCATATCAGACGAGGAGACCGGACTGCACGGTAGTGTTGCCGGTTGGCTCGACGGGAGTTGTAGCAGGTTCGCTTGTTCTCTTCTGATCGTTCAATACCCGGGTGGCCGTTACGTTTAGCTGACCGCTTGCGGCTTGGGGGTGCTTGATATGATTATCACCCACTGCCGGAGTATTGACGAGTCTTAGAGTCCCACAAAGGAGTTACTTAGTCCAGGCGAAACGTTGTAGTGCGCGTATGCGATATGCGCATGGACCCGATTAAAATGCGTGTATAGGATACCGTATATTGATCGGGCGGCTTGCTTTTGGTAGGGTCATATGTGATATGGCCGGATTGATAAATCAAGTATTGATTTATCATTTAACCATTAGATTCTCACTAGAAATCTTTTCTTGTATCTTTGGATGTATGGATGCATGTATGCATTCCTTATTGATTCATGCACATATGGATGTGCATGCACACATACATACATACATCATCTATCATGATTGTTTATACATAGAAAATGGTGGATATATAAGACTCACACCATGGTTTATATTATGGATATTTATTTCTATTTTTGCTAAAACAAAAGAAAAGAGATAAGATTGAATCATGGTCAAAAGTTTCCACACTCTTCTTTTAACCTAACCATTAGCACCTACCTTTTGACCATGGTTTAATCTTTCTCTTGGGTTTTAACTAAAGTAAAAGTAAATATCCATAAAGAGATAACCATGGTTTGAGATGAAGAAAGAAAAATATATATACTTGTCTTTTTCTTTTTCTCAATGTGAGTTATTCTTCTCTTCTTGAAATATATCCATCATCTTCTTCAACCTTGAGCTCTTGCTCTCTAGAATTTTCAAGTAAGCAAAATATTCATCAAGATAGGATTTTGAAGTGAGAAAAGCCACCACAACACCATTCTACACAAGTCTAGCCCACTTGTTTAGAGTGTTAGCTTCGATTTTCATTCTTGATCTTGCGAAGTTGCTAGCTTGGACAAAGCGGACTCCGGGTGGATCATCGGTGACCTAGAGGAGTTCAAGAGGAGCTTTTCCAAACCCCAAGTAGCCAAAGAGTCCAGCGTAGGGAGCTACAAAGGTTGTACTCTCCAAACCCTAGCTTTTCTTTCATGTGATGATATGCATGTTTTAGAAACCCTAATTTTTCTAGGAATGATCCGATGTTTGTTAACTTAGCACCCTAAAAATTCCATCTTTGTGACATGTGATGCTTCTAAACTCTACATAGGGTGCTAGGCTAACCCAACTTGGGGTTGTCCGGCATATGTGAAAACACAGAATCCGAACAAGCTCGAGGCAAGGTCTTTTCTGTGTAAGTTTATTTGATATCCTAAACATTCGCGCAGGTATACCTTCTACCACATCGAGGAACAAAAGGTGTTTGTTTCTCGACATGCCACATTTTTAGAAAAGGAATTTCTTGAAAAAGAAATTATTGGCAAGGAGGTAGAACTGGAAGAAGTTCCGGCCACACAAACTGCAACAGAAGATTTGGTGGAACCAGAGAATTCAGTAGTTCCCGACGAACCTCAGCCGCTCCGCCGATCTAGTAGGGTTCCTCATCCACCTGTGAGATACTACGGTTTTCTCATTGATGGTGGGAGCAAGGATTGCATCATGGAAGATGATGACCCGACTAGCTTCGAGCAGGCCATCATGAGTGGGGACTCTGTGAAGTGGCTGGATGCAATGCGATCTGAGATGGAATCCATGTACACCAACAAAGTATGGACTTTGGAAGTTGCTCCTGAAGGGGTAAAACCCCTTGGGAGCAAATGTATCTTTAAGAAGAAACTTGGTGTAGATGGAAAACTTGAGACTTTCAAAGCTAGACTTGTTGCAAAAGGTTTTCGTCAACGATCAGGTATGGATTTTCAAACCTAGATTGTTAGTTATGTATATGCCCTAGAGGCCATTATTGTACATATGATGTATATTATAGTGGATGCATGGATATATATAGTAAGGACTTTCTTGCTCGATATGATAGTATGCTATCTAGTTGCTCTTTGTCTTAACATGTTGACTTGTATTGTGTTACTGTCTTGCTCTTACATATTGATAAAGCCCATAGGATATGTACTTGAGTACTAGGACTATGATGGAGATCATACTAGTGGGGCCAGGGTAGTCCACGAGTACATCGTATAATTGTTCCTACTCGAGGGTGTATCGAGACAGGGCATCGATACTCCAGAGTAGACTAGCGTATACGCATCTTGACCCATATGATGGCAATAGATGATCCCATATCCATTGGTGTTTGACATCAAAGATGATATACGGGTGCTCAGTGGAGACTGGGTACACTGAACGGACTCGCTGAGAACTCCTAGATGGAATTATACCTATTGTCAGATAGCAGTTCTCTGGTGACACTGGTACATGTTAGTCTGTAGACCCGAGATCATCATAGAGTCTTATGTGATTCCTACTGTGCTTTGATTTCCACCTTACCACATTCGTGAAAATGTGCAAAACGGTGGCTTTTGGATACAGTCCCGAATCATATGGAGGCAATGAGCGATAGGAGGGGTTTCGTCTCTCCCGGTATTGGGGGTTGATGTTGCGCTGTGTTCGCTTGGCTATAATTGGAAGTCCCTGGCCACGGCTGATATGGAGATCTACTGGTAAGTGTTATCAGTAGTTTCTCGACCCGTTATGAGCCTCACATCGACATGACTTATCGGTTACTGGGGTCTGACATTTACCACCCCTAGACTGGATATGCGACATATCAGACGAATAGACCGTACTGTATGGTAGTGTTACTGATTGGATTCACAGGTGTGTGAGCAGGCTTGCTTGTTGATCTTCTGATCGCTCAATACTCGGGTGGCTATTATGTTTAGCTGGCCGCTTGCAGCTTGTGGGTGTTTGATATGATCATCATCTACTGCCGGCGTATTGACGAGTCTTTAGAGTCCTACACAGAGGTTTCCTGGCTCAGGAGAAACAGAGTAGGAGCATATATGTGATATGTGCGGGACCGAGATTAATACGATATGTGATACCGTATTCTATTCTCGCAATATGTGATATCGGCCGGTTATATGTGATATAGCCGGGTTATCGGATCACGTATTGATTCGATAAAATGATACATGTTATATTAGTCGGTTAAATAGCCGGATTATTAAATCGAGTGTTGATTTAATAATTTAATATAGAATTATATATTTGATATATTCAATTATATTAACTAATATTAACTCATTTAAGAATTACTTTTTCTCACTTGATAATACATTGATATATATGTGATATATGGTAATTGTAATATTTTCTTTTGTTCACAAAATTATATATGTGATATATAATTGTGACATGCTTGGTTACATATGCAAACTTGGGTGTATAAGAATGATACCATACTTGTAATTAGGATTAGGATTTTATTTATTTTAGTTAATTCAAATATCTTGGAATTAGTCATGGCTGAGCTTTCATGAAGTTTGTAGAACCATTGACTAAGTCTAAGTGTTTTGTTTTAACTTAAGATATTTATTGATCTAACCCTAATCACATAGCCATGGTCAATTCTCTGCATGAGTTAGTGTCACGACCCGAAAATATTAGCTCGTGACCGGCACTTGAATCACGCCACGTCTAAAGGCGTAACGTAAATCAAGTAAGCCGAAACCCAGAAATCTAAACCTTTTTAAGAAAATAAAAGAAGTGAAGTTTTGAAAATAAGGTATGATGAAATCAAAAGTTTTCCTAAATACATAAACAATGGAACATAAAAATGCGAGTGTCACTTGTTGAAAACATGTTTTGACTTTTAAAAATTTGGGCAGCACCTCCTTTGTATTTTTTTGATCCAAAAGCACAATACATGATAAAATAAAGACATCCCCAAGCGGGAGCTAGCTCATTGCCAATCGACGGATCCACAACCACGCAAAGTATAAATATAAGTATACGACGCCCAACGACAAAGTTCACCACAAAAGATAAAGAATAAGCAAGACATCAAAACCACAAGTATCGGAATACCCCTCGCTCTAAGTCTCACAACCACAATTCTCACTAAGTCTCATTACTTATACAAATACCAGTTTGATTGATGGAGTTGACTAGATACAATATGAATAATAAATACATGAGGGGTTCGATCTAATATGTACCACCTACCAAAGCAATCACCCGAATGCAACTGTGTGCCAGCGATACAGCTACCGATCAATGCGGTCAACCTGCAAGAACCGTGGCACAACGGGGGTGAGTTGCCAACTCGTGAGTAGAAAAATATCAACAGGTAGAAATCGAATAAACAACGACTCCTAGGTTAATTGTATCATAATGGTAATACTATGATATCTAGGGTGACCGTATCTGCATATGTGCCAACAAGTAATCAATGCCTAACAGCATGTGGATATCATCCAACCATAAAATCAATGTATGTATGCATGTGGATCCCGTCCACGTGTCAACCACTGACACAACAACATCATGCATGTAAATATCATAAACGCATATTCATGAAGGTATGAGGATATAAATCAGCGTGTGTCCCTCGCGACACATCAAAATCATGGAACATAAGTGCCGACTTCGACACTCGAAATATCATGAAACCCGTGTCCAGCATTGACACGTAAATCCTCATATCTCGGGCTCCGTCAGTCTGAATCGGCCTCCGGTCTCCGTCTGTGGGATCGGCCCATGAGCTCCGGCAGAACGGGTCAGCCCATATCCATCTCTCGACTCCGGTCGGTATCCTTCGGATAACCACCTTGTAGGGTTACTAGGCACTCTAATAAGATTCTACAATGCATCAACCATGCCTGTTTAAAATTTTAGTCGTGCCGAATAACCCTAAACAAGATCGTTGCTAGAAAATTAGGGTTTCACATGCTAGTAAAGGACATTTACTACTAAGGGAGTACGAAATACAACCTTTGTAGATCGGTCCTTCACTTCTAAAGCTCCTTGTCGTAGTTCCTTCGCTGCGATCATGGTTTTCTCGGGCCCTTGCATGGCTTCACGAGGCGAAAGATGCGTCCTTGCTTGAAGTCTTCGAGGCCGAAGACGATGTACGTCGAGGGAATAACGACTCAAGCTACTACTTCACTAACTAGAGAATTAGCAAAGCAAACACCCTAAAATAAAGTGCTAGTCTAGTAGAGGATGGAGAAATAGGAAGTGGGTTCTCTTTAGAATTTTATTTCTCACAATATTTCTCACTTTGGATCAAACCCTAGCATGCTTTTTTTTTGAACAAAGAAGAAGAAGATGAACAAAAGAAAAAGATGAGGATAATGATCAAGTGAGAGAGCTAACCATGGTGAGTGAGTATCATATACTAACTCATGTAGAGACATTACCATAGCTAAGTGTGATGGTTAGGTTAAAAATCCAAAGTAAAAACAAATTTAGTGGACTTTAGTCAATGCATCCACAAGCTTCCACAAGCTTCATGCATTTACTAATTTTCCACTAATTTTGTAATTACTTTAAATATATTAATCCCAACATAAAAAATAGCATAGTGTAAGTCTCATACACCCATGAATGTTGTATCATCAACCATGATACAAAAAGAAAACACATTTTAATATATATCACATATATATTAAAGTTGTGTACATGTGAGGAAAAACCTAAAGTGAACAAGTGTTAGTTAATGTAAACTAGTATATCAAATATACAATTATACAATTAATTATTAAATCAACACTTGACTTAATAATCCGGTCATATCACATATAACCAACTAACATCCAATGTATCGACTTATTGAATCAACACTTGATTCGATAACCCGGCTATATCATATATAAAACCGACCGATACAAAAAGTCGCGAAAATAGAATACGGTATCACATACACGCATTATTCTCGGTCCCGCACATATCACAGACATGCTCCTATTTCATTTTGCCTGAGCCAGTAAAACCTCTATGTAGGACTCTAAAGACTCGTCAATACGCCGGCAGTAGGTGATGATCACATCAAACACCCACAAGTCGTCAGCGGTACTAGCTGGACGTAACGGCTGCCCGGGTATTGAGCGATCAGAAGATCAGCAAGCAAGCCCGCTCTAACTCCTGTAGAAGCCTGCCGGTAACACTTCCCGTACAGTCCGGTCTCCTCGTCTGATATGTCGCATATCAAGTCTAGGGGCGGTAATCGTCAGACCCCAATAACCGATAAGTCATGCCGATGTGAGGCTCATAATGGGTCGAGAAACTACTGGTAACACTTACCGGTAAATCTCTAAATCAGCCCTGGCCAGGGACTTCCCTGTTACGGCCAATCGAGCACAGCGCAACATCAACCCCCAATACCGGGAGAGACGAAACCCCTCCTATCGCTCATTGCCTCCATGTGACTCGGGACTGTACCCAAAAACCACCGTTTTGCACGCCCTCATGGACGTGTTAAGGTGGAAATCAAAACACAGTGGGAATCACACAAGACTCTATGACGATCTCGGGTCTACAGACTAACCTGCACAAGTGTCACCAGAGAACTGCCATCTGACGTGAGGTATAATACCATCTGGGAGTTCTCGGCGAGTCCGTCCAGTGTATCCAGTCTCCACTGAGCACCCGTATACCATCTCTGATGTCAAACACCAATGGATATGGGATCATCCATCGCCCATCTCATGGGTCGAGAAGCGTATACGCTAGTCTACTCTGGTATATCGATGCCCTGTCTCGATACACCCATGACTAGGAACATTAAAGGATGTACTTATGGACTACCATGGCCCCACTAGTATGATCTGCATCATAGTCCAGGTAGTCAAGTACACATCCTAAGGGCTTTACCAACATGTAACCATAAGACAGTATCAAGAGACAAGTATACATGTTAAGATAAAGAGCAACCAGATAGCATACTATCATATCGGGCAAGAAAGTTCTCTCTATATATGTCCAAGCATCCAATATAATATACATCATCTGTACAATACTGGCCTCTAGGGCATACATACAACTAACAATCTCCCACTTGCACTAGGGCCAGCTGCTATAGTATCGCATACCTAGCATTCCGAAGAGTCTCTCAAACTGTATCTGGGGAATGGCCTTCGTGAGTGGATCCGCAGTGTTGTTCTTCGTGTCAACCCTCCTGACCTCGATCTCCCGGCGATCAACTATCTCCCGGATCAGGTGATACCGCCTCAGAATATGCCTAGATCGCTGATGGGACCTGGGTTCCTTGGCCAAAGCCACCGCTCCATTGTTATCACAATACAAAGGTATTGGATGCTCAATGGATAGAACCACTCCAAGTTCAGTGATGAACTTCTTGATCCAGACAGCCTCTTTGGCAGCATCGTTGGCAGCGATGTATTCAGCCTCCATCGTCGAGTCTGCCACGGTTTCTTGCTTGGAACTCTTCCAGCTAACCGCCCCTCGGTAAAGGGTAAAGCAAATCACGAGTGCGACTTAGAGTCGTCCTTATCTCTCTGGAAGCACGAATCGCTAAAGGACTCCACTTAGAGTTCTCCGTTACCATACACCAAGAGCATCTCTTTAGTCCTTTGTAAGTACTTGAGAATGTTCTTCACAGCTATCCAGTGACTCTCTCCAGGATCAGCTTGATACCTACTCACTACACTTAGTGAGTATGCTACATCGGGTCTGGTACATAGCATCGCGTACATGATAGAGCCTACAGCCGAAGCATTGGGTATCCCTTGCATGCGAGCTCTCTCCAAATCAGTCATGGGAGACATCTCTTAGGAGAGAGTGACTCTAGAGATCGTGGGTAAGTTCCCACGCTTGGATTCTTCTATACCAAACCTCTTTAGTATGGTGTCAATGTACCTGGATTGGGACAATCCCAATATCCTTTTAGATCTATCTCTATAGATCATAATTCCAAATATGCAGGAGGCATCACCAAGATCTTTCATTGAGAATCTTTGTGATAAGAAGAGCTTGACCGATTGCAGCATAGGAATATCATTTCCTATCAAGAGTATATCGTCCACGTACAATACGAGGAAGACAACCTTACTCTCTGCCACCTTCTTGTAGATACAAGGTTCATCTACGTTTTTGACGAAATCAAACTCTTTGATAACGACGTCAAAGCAGATGTTCCAACTCCGCGATGCTTGCTTTAATCCATAAATGGATTTAAGCAGCTTGCACACCTTCCCGTTGCTCCCACTATCTACGAAGCCCTCTGGCTGAGTCATGTACACGCACTCTTCTAAATCACCGTTTAGAAAGGCGGTCTTAACATCTATTTTCCAGATTTCGTAGTCATGATATGCAGCGATGGCAAGCATGATCCGGATGGATTTAATCATAGCCACTGGAGAAAAGGTTTCATCATAGTCCACACCTGGTCTTTGACGAAAACCCTTTGCAACAAGTCTAGCTTTGAAAGTCTCCACTTTTCCATCTACACCAAGTTTTTTCTTAAAGATCCACTTGCTCCCAATGGGTTTTACCCCTTCAGGAGCAACTTCCAAAGTCCATACTTTGTTGGTGTACATGGATTCCATCTCGGACCGCATTGCATCCATCCATTTCACTGAGTCTCCACTCGTGATGGCCTGCTCGAACCTAGTTGGGTCATCATCAGCCATGATGCAATCCTCACTTCCACCATCCATGAGAAAACCGAAGTATCCCTCAGGTGGGTGGGGAACCCTACCAGATCGACGGAGAGGCTGAGGTTCGTTGGGAACTACCAAATTCTCTGGTTCCACTAAATCTTCAGTTTGAGTTTGCGTAGCCGGAATTTCTTCCAGTTCTACCTTGTCGCCACTAATTTCTTTTGCAAGAAATTCCTTTTCTAAAAAGGTGGCATGTCGAGAAACAAACACCTTTTGTTCCTGGCTATGGTAGAAAAGATATCCATATGAATGTTTTGGATATCCCACAAACTTGCATAAAACTGATTGTGCCTCGAGTTTGTCCGGATTTTGCCTTTTGACATAGGCCAGACAACCCCATATCTTAACTCGTTTATGACATGGTCTCTTCCCACTCCATATCTCATATGGTGTGGTAGGTACAGATTTAGATGGAACTTGATTCAATAGGTATGCCGATGTCTCCTGCGCATACCCCCATAAGGAAATAGGTAACTCAGCTGTGCTCATCATAGATCGCACCATATCTAATAGGGTGCGGTTCCTCCGTTCCGATACACCGTTGTGCTGTGGTGTATATGGAGGAGTTAGCTGAGAGAGAATCCCATTCTCTTTTAGGAAGTCCAGGAATTCATTGCTCAAATATTCACCTCCTCAATCAGATCGAAGGATTTTAATACTTTTCCCGGTTTGGTTCTCGACTTCTTGTTTATATTCTCTAAATTTCTCAAAAGCTTCTGATTTGTGTTTCATCAGGAACACATACCCGAATCTAGAGAGATCATCAGTGAATGCAATGAAGTACGCAGAACCATCCCTGGCATGTGTAGACATGGGACCGCATACATCACTATGTACCAGTCCTAAGAGTTCCGTAACTCTCTCTCCGTGTCCCGTAAACGGAGCTTTGGTCATCTTTCCTTTGAGACATGACTGGCAAGTATCATAAGATGAAAATTCAAACGGATTTAAATATCCATCCTTATGCAACTTAGCTAGTCGTGTCGCATTGATGTGACCCAGTCTACAATGCCACAAGAAAGATTCATTCAGTTCTGAACTCTTCCTCTTGTGTGTGTTTGTTATGCTCAGAACTGTTGATTGATTTAGAACATAAATGCCATTGCACAACGTGCCTGATCCAACCAACTTTTGGTTAAGGAAAATGTTCATAACATTATCCTGTAATACAAAATTATTTCGCTCTTTACTCAACAAAGAAACCGATATAATGTTGCATATCAGGTTCGGCATGAAATAGCATTCGTTCAGAATCAATGTATTACCAGTTGGCAATACAAGGTGATATTCCCCGACGGTTTTAGCTGCAACAATCGAACCATTTCCAACCCTTATGTCTTTATCACCTTCTCCAAGTTCTCTACCTTTCCTAAGCCCATGTAATTGATTACATATATGGGTACCTGACCCGGTATCTAATACCCAGGACGTCGAGCAAATGGAGAAACAGTTCTCTGTAACGAACACACCCGAAGAAAATGCATCAACATGTACTTTCTTCATTCGGGTGGCATGGGAATCCTGGTATTCCCCTATATCATGTTCAGTCCTATAACTCTTATAAGAAAGAACGGAACCAACGTTCCCCATCACAGTATAACATGCGGGTTCTGTTGGAGATAGTGCCCTCAGAGTCAATTATTAGGTCACAGGTACGTGATTGTAATGATTGAGGGAGGACCTATCCCGGTAGGACAGTCTTACTCGAGATGATAGTATGCTATCTGGTTTACCTTTATCATCGTGTACTGCTTTAAGTGACCTGACAAGTCGCTATTACACGTTGATAGAGCCCCTAGGATTCTTGCTTGACCACCAGCAGTATGAGGGCGATCATATAAGTGGGAGCTGGGGGTCTATAAGCATATCCTTAAAAGGTCCCTAGTCGTGAGAGTTTCGAGACAGGGCATCGATTCTCCAGAGTAGACTAGTGTATACAGTCGAGACCCCGACGAGGGGCGGTGGCCGGTCTCACAAGCCACTGGTGTCGGTTGGATCACCTAAGATGTATACAGGTGCTCATTGGGTTATGAGTACACCGGACAGGACTCGCCGGGAACATGCTAGTTGGTCATATACCAGACGTCAGATGGCAGTTCCCTGGTGACATGTGTGCAGGTTAGTTCATCGACCTGGGGATCGTCATTTGTCTCGTGTGAGTTCCCACTGTACTTTGATTACTACCCTACCACGGCTCAAAGGAGTCGTGCAAACAGGTTTTAGTTGGGTACAGTCCCGAGCCACATGGAGGCAGTGAGCGTATCTTCAGGGGTTCGTCTCTCCCGGTATTGGGGGTAAGGTCGTGCTGTGTCTAGGAGAGCCATTACACAAAGTCCTTGGCCAAGGCAAGGAGATTTACTGGTAGGTATTCCAGTAGTATCTCAGGGTGTTCTGGGCTACACTCCGACATGACTTGTACCGCTTTTGGGGGTCTGACTTTTACCAACCCCCTAGGCCCGCCATGCGATGCTCATAGACGAACGGACCGGACTGTACGGATATTGTCACTGACAGGCTCAGTAGGGAGTCAGGCTGAGTTCGCTCACAGACGTCCCTTTTGGTCAATACCTGGTAGCCCGTTATGTATTGGCTTATACCTCTAACGTGCTAGTGGTTAAATCCACAACCAAGGTGTTGATGAGTCTTTAGAGTCCCCCACATTCTGTTACTCAGCTTTCGGGCGAAAGGTTGTAGAAGCCGTATGGAGATATGGCAAGGTCCGATCAGATACGTGCGGTATTGCACGGATCAGGATCGGACAGTCTGTACTATAGGCCGTATGGTTATATGGCAGGGTTCGATCAGATACGTGCGGTATTGCACGGATCAGGATCGAACGGATATTACTAGCCGACTTTGGTATAAGCCGGATCCTAGTATAGTACAGTGTAGATTTTGTCTCACTGCATTTGTATTTCGGTCGAAATACAGATGCGGGTGTGTATGCACAGTATCGGGGTTTTCCTGTAATTTATTACGGGACCAGTTTTCTGGAGTTGCCAGTTTGCTTTCCGTTTCGGCCGATTTCCTTTGTTCCGTTCATTGGCCGAAGATTGGTGGAGGAGGGTTTATTTGCATTGTTGCAAATAGGCTTTTGTGGAAGGGGGTCTTTGCTTATTTTGGTATCATGATGGTTTTCATGATGTGCACCATCATTGACTTTTCCTTTCTCATCATGGTTGGACTTTGTGAGGTGATGATGGTGGTGTTGAGTGTTGGATTTGTGGTAATCATTCCCTTTTGCATCATAACCATTCCTCTCTCTCTCTCTTGGATATGATGGTTGCTCCACTCATTTTCTTTTACACACACTCTCATTCTCACTCTCCTCTCTAGACTTGGCCGGCCACTCTTGATATGGGGCTGTCCAAGAATTTCTCATGGGGATTTTTGTTCATTTCATGTTAGAAAAATCCCCAAGTTCACCTAGAAAAAGTTCATGTTTCATACCTCCACCAAAAGGCAATTCCACAACCCCAAAAGTGAGACACAAGCTCTACTATAGATTCTACAGTAAATCTTGGGCACGTCGAGTAGCCGGCTTTGTGTCCGAGTTGCCTCGGCATTGAGGTGGGAGCCCGTAAACAAAGTAGGCGATGTGGTGCACTTCCAGCGACGAGGAGGAGACGGGACTTTTCCGCAGGAGATCGGGACCATGACGAGAAGACCGGAGGACTTGGATCGTCGGTATATCTCTATTCCCTTTCTTGTAGTTTGCTAGGACTAGTTAATGGTTCGATCCGGGTTTTAGTGCGCGGCGGTTTGCCAGTTCAAGAAAAATTAAAGTTTATCACCGCTTCCGCATTTGGCCGTCGGTGTGACGGCCGGGGCGCCGCCGTGCACTTACAGTGGTATCAGAGCCTCCCCATTAACTTAGTCTAGCTTTGTGTAATGTGTTTTTCAGTTCCGATCGATCGAAATGTACAAAAACCCGTATTTGCCCACATCAGTTTTCTGTTGAAACTTTTTGGTCCCCAAAATTTTTTCAGGTTGTATAAAAGCACTGTACAGGAAGACTTAAGACTTCTGGAAAAATCCGACACCATGATCCTCTGGTTGGAGCGCTGAACCGCGGCCAAAACCTACTTGTGGCCGCGGTTCCGCCGCAGAGTAGAGGAGTCAGTGGGCCGGATTTTTCCAGTGGGCCTCTGGGCTTATTTTGGGGGTTTTTGAACATTAAAATTGGGCCCATATTTTCTGTAACTGCTACAGTTTTGTTTTGGAGCCCACTTGTTAATATTCGATCGGTCGGATATTTTAAACACATTTTTCACAGTATTTACATTATATCTGCGACCGTGAATGTCACTTGATCGGTAAATCCGGTCTAACTGCTATAGCCCGGTTAGACGGATTTGCGAACGTGACTTTCACGTTGATGTTTTGCTCTTGCTGTGATGTTGCGGATCGGTCGTGGGGGATAGCCTGGATGCAATGCTAGTACAGTTTTGTTGTATTATGTACATTTGATATTGCGGGGCGAGCGTCCGACATGTGGACTGCCGTCACTGCCTGTTTGTATTATTATTTTGGGGCACGACCTGGTTGCGGTCGATGTACCCGTTGTATGTATATTTTACTTTCTGTACTAGGATTGCCCCGCGGAGGGGTGCACGGATAGCCGGGTTCTAGAGGGCAACAAGCCCGCATCTCATGGCATTGAGACGGAGGGGGCTTCACTCTAGGATTGGCGGGCTATTCGCCGCACTCGTAGGGGGTACAGGTTGACCCAGGAGGGGTGCCCAAGTTACCGGATTCCGTGAAGTGCTGGGTGGTCCATTCACGGCGCTGAAGGGGGCTGCCTCGCTTCAGGTTTTGGCGGGTGACTTGCCGCGCCCGTAGGGGTCTAGGTTTTCATTGCACAGGCTATCCACACGACCAGGGGAACGTCGGGTTTCAGCAGTGGCTCTGTGAAACCCGGGGATCCCAGATATCTGTATTGTTTCTGTGATGCTGTACATTTCTGTGATGTTGTTTTTTTTTATTCACGCCTTGAGCGAAATACTATATATTGGTATATATATTAGTAGATGTCGTATATGTTTTGCATCCGCGCTAGTCCAGTCCCCGCTCTGTCGTTAGTAAGCTAACCTAACGGGTAATGACGGGACCCAGTGGCGAATGCGGATGGCATATACGTACATCAGTATATTTTCGTTCTTTTTGGTGTGATCAATTGATGGGACTGCATTGATTCGGATCAATGCAAGTTAAAAACAAACCTAATCTGATGTTGTTGGAACACTTTTCAAAAGGCTGTTATTGCAAGGACGTTCACTTTTGTTTTGCATCGCGGTATTCATTTAGAATATCCTGCTCCTCAGTCGACGAGGCAAGGGCCGAGATCCCTTCACCGGGAGTGACCCCTTGGACAAAAGTTTGCGTCAGGGCAATGACTTCACTATAGCCGATTACTTTTGCTTTGCACCGTGGTATTCAGTTAGAATATCCTGCACCCCATTCTACGGGGAAAGAGCCGAGATCCCTTCACCGGGAGTGACCTCTTTAGCAACGGTTTTCGTCACTATATTTTTAAAAGCTATCCGTTCCTTCAACGATATCAAGTTCATTACGTTAAAGGTTTTCGCCAGAAACCATTCGTAGCCCTCCGTCGTTTCATATGGGTAGTCAATAGTATTCAAGCTGTGTTTGTTGGCCAAAGTCAAGGCACAGTGTTTGGTAGCTGTTGGTTATTCATATGCAGCATAGATAGATGCGTTGGTTTGGAACAGTCGTATAGCCTTGTTGGCCAAAGTCAAGGGCTTGTGCAGGTGGATTCGAATCAACCTGGAGAATGACGGGTAGAACTTGACATGTGACTTATGATTTGTTGGCCAAAGTCAAGGTCATAAGAGCATGGGGCAGAAATCTCATCGGGAGTTTCAAAAGAACTGAAACTTGCCAGATATGCGCATACCTTCTGGAGTGTGATACCGTGAGCGGATTCCGTCACGTTGTCATGCGATGATAGTTAGATCCCGATTCCCACTGATGAGTTAGTTTACTCCTCGGGTGACCCCGACTAATTCTTCTTTCAGGTTTGGAGGAGAATTTGAGGTACAGTGGGAGGATTCCAGATTAGATAAATTGGTAACCATTCTGATCTAGGTTAGAGTGCACGCTGAGTGTTTCTTTTCTCTCTCTCTTTGGCAGCGACCATTGACCTGACCCTAAGACTATGACTCAGTGACCAAGTTGACCGAACCTTCTAAACACCGGCTTTTGGATTGTCAGAGTTGCAAACCTCATTGCCACTCCTATTTTTACCCTTTTCTCCAGGACACCCCATTTTACTACGAACGTCCACTTCCATTGGACAAAACCATCGTATGGTTAGATACGAACTCGAAAGAATTTATTCGAGGATGGTTTCCGGTTCTGGAGAAAACGGATAGGATTATTCAGTTGTCTTTTCCTTTTACCCTCTCTCAGGTTACGAGTACTCCTTGGTTTAGGGGTAGTACACCTATTACGCAAATTGGATTGTCTTCTTCCAAACCTTAGGCTGGTGCCGACCGGTAGGGAATGAAGAAAACCAATTAGCATAACGATGGTGTGCAGAAGGTATTAAGTTCAGACAAAGCAAGGGATTAGTAAGAGGGCAAAGTAAATTGCAACAGATATTCACGACCAAACCAAATATTTCGTTACCACTCCCACATCACCTTTGTATTTCTCCAGGACACTCCGTATCACTACGAAGATCCACAGTTTATTTGGATACTCCATCGTATGGTTATATACGAACTCGAATGGAACTGGTTCCAGTTCGGGGATGGATTCTGGTTCAGGAGAAATAGGAATAAGGTTTATTCGGTTGTCTTTTATCTTCACCCTCTCTCATTGCGAGTGTTCCTAGGATTGGGACAGTACACCCATTATGCTTATTGGATAGTCTTCTTCCAAACCATAGGCTGGTGCCGAACGGTAGGGAAGGAAGAAAACCATTTGGCCTAAAAGGGTGTGCAGAAGGTAAAGACTAAAGACATATGAAGGGATTTGGAGAGGTGGCAAAGAACTATACGGTTACAGTCGTGAATCTGGAAGAGGCATTACTAGGAATACCAGAATACCCCATCGGAACATTTCAATGTTTCAGTTTCACTGTGTAATGTTAAAGGAAAACTGATTTCCCGATTAGATACTTACTCCAGGGTATGTATTTACCAGGTACGATTCTCACATCTGTATGGTTTTACAGATGATGAGTGGGAGTAAGTTATTGGGAATTGGGTGATTATCCTCATTATATCGGGATTCGTTGTAATCGGTGATATTTGAGGAAATCACCTGGGCTGTTTGCCGGTCGGCAAATATTTGGTTTTGAATATCCGCTGTTATGCACCAATTTCAAATTGATATATCTGTACGTCTATTTTCATAGAGTGAGATATACCTTTCTGAAATTATGTCTACGACATTTACCTATATCAGTGGATGGTTAGGTAAGGAGCATTAAACAGCGGTGTAATTCTTCTTAACCATAAGTACAGTTTTCAACCTACGACACACAGTGAATGAGTTATCAGACTCAAGGGACTTATACAAAGGATTGTATGTTGTCCAGGGTCCATCAGGACAGAGGGCTTGGTCCTCGTACTATATTCGGTTTACTTATGACTTCTCTAGTTTTTAGACAGGTGTTTCGCGGAAACACAGGGTCCAAATTTTGAGAAGTTATAGGTATTTGAATAGAGTAGAGAACCAGGTATAGCAAGTATCGGGATTCTTCAAAGAGATCGAAGATGTAAATACTTGTGTATGGTATTCAGTTGATAGTAATGATAAAGAGATCTTGCTTCTCTTTCAGGTTACTCATAATTGGAAGTATTCCTAAGTTGAGTAACGCTGATCGGCCTCCTTCCATTTAGTTGACATGCGCTGGGGACAGCTGCATGATTTGAATCTGGTTCAATTAAATCAGTGCCTCTGTTTCTATATTGGATATAGAACAGTTCATATCTTAACGATGTTAAGGTACGGGGAGTTGTCCGGTTTATGATTAAAACCAGACACTGGACAACTCAAGGCACGTTTCTGTAATGGCTGTTTGTGGGTTGACCCAGGCTATGACGATGGTTGACTTTCTACCATCTGGATGAACAATAGCGATATTGTTCTAGACTCGCCACAGTTTTATTAAAGATGGATTTTTTCAGAAAACAGTAGTGGGAGTATGGTAGAACTGGAAGTGATTCCAGAACCACAAACGATTACTGAAGATTTGATAAGGAACCTAAAGATTCAATCTGGATTGACATTCCATTGGCCACTCCGCAGATAAGGTGGGTAACTTCAGGCACCCGAGAGGCACTACGGTAGCCTCAAGGACGGTGACAGGGAAGTTCTTGTTTACCCACAATTGCCATTGCTGTTGTTCCAGGTTACGAGACCCGGCGGGAGGATGAGTATAGCGTCGTTCTAAACCAGTTTTAGAAGTGTACGTCTATATGACTCTGCCAGAGGGTTGTCGTAGTCAGTGGGAGCAGCGGAAGCATTGGTGGACAGGTTGCTTATGTCTATTTATAGACTAGAGCAGATGTAGCGGAGATAGATCATCTATTTCTGACATGACAGTCATGGGTTTGACTTCATCAGAATAGGGGATGGATCTGTTGAAAAGGTAGTAGGGTGTGATATCCTGGTATTTGGATGATATACACAGAGTAGGAAAAGAAACTCCTACACTACGATCGGTTATACTTTGGTCGTCACACAGTTGTTTCTCCACAAAAGAAATGGATTTTATATCAGACATACTGGTTACTAGATCTATGGTCTTAGATCTAGATTTGGGTGGTTTCCCAATCAGGGTACTTGACAGCATTCTAAGAGTATTTAGGATGGACGACTCCTGGCACGGTAGTGTACCTGCAGGTAATGGAGTCACCCTCTCCAAAGGTGTCTTACAGACTAAAGGGGAGAGGGACGTGCATGATTGGCAGATCACTTGCTCAGGCAATTGAGTCAATCATGAGATGTCAAGTACCACACCAGATGTTGTTCTTGCACTAGATGCAATAAGTTGGCATTAATCCAATCCTGGAGAAACAGTCGGAAGCAGTTTTAGAACATAAGTGGATATTCTAGGGATATGATAACGACAGCCTCATTCAGGAGACAGTTATCATTCCAGGCTTCCAAGGTGACATGGACGATAAGGAGGTTGTCAGAGTTATAGTTTTCCTTCTGATGAGGGGCGGTATTTTGGACAGGTGGTCCAAGGCAATACTGAGGGAGGCATGGCGCGCAGGATACTGATTAAGTTCAGTTGACGATACAGTCTAAGAAGTTTGGATTTGGAGTTCATTTATGAGCTATGTCCCATCAGACATCCAGACACATTCTAAGACAGGTATTGCTCATTTCGGGAGATGGTTTTCTCCGCGAACTTGAGATATAGAGAGACATAGAAAGAAACAACTAAGCGGATCCACTCACTGAGGCTATTCCTCGAACGCAATAGTTCCGCAAACGAGCTTTGTGAGACTGACTAGTAGAGGAGTTGGATGTTCGGTATCACACGGGCTGTGAGTATGCGACATCGCAATAATTAGCCTTGAGTGCAAGTGGGAGATTGTTGGAGATAGTGCCCTCAGAGTCAATTATTAGGTCACAGGTACGTGATTGTAATGATTGAGGGAGGACCTATCCCGGTAGGACAGTCTTACTCGAGATGATAGTATGCTATCTGGTTTACCTTTATCATCGTGTACTGCTTTAAGTGACCTGACAAGTCGCTATTACACGTTAATAGAGCCCCTAGGATTCTTGCTTGACCACCAGCAGTATGAGGGCGATCATATAAGTGGGAGCTGGGGGTCTATAAGCATATCCTTAAAAGGTCCCTAGTCGTGAGAGTTTCGAGACAGGGCATCGATTCTCCAGAGTAGACTAGTGTATACAGTCGAGACCCCGACGAGGGGCGGTGGCCGGTCTCACAAGCTACTGGTGTCAGTTGGATCACCTAAGATGTATACAGGTGCTCATTGGGTTATGAGTACACCGGACAGGACTCGCCGGGAACATGCTAGTTGGTCATATACCAGACGTCAGATGGCAGTTCCCCGGTGACATGTGTGCAGGTTAGTTCATCGACCTGGGGATCGTCATTTGTCTCGTGTGAGTTCCCACTGTACTTTGATTACTACCCTACCACGGCTCAAAGGAGTCGTGCAAACAGGTTTTAGTTGGGTACAGTCCCGAGCCACATGGAGGCAGTGAGCGTATCTTCAGGGGTTCGTCTCTCCCGGTATTGGGGGTGAGGTCGTGCTGTGTCTAGGAGAGCCATTACACAAAGTCCTTGGCCAAGGCAAGGAGATTTACTGGTAGGTATTCCAGTAGTATCTCAGGGTGTTCTGGGCTACACTCCGACACGACTTGTACCGCTTTTGGGGGTCTGACTTTTACCAACCCCCTAGGCCCGCCATGCGATGCTCATAGACGAACGGACCGGACTGTACGGATATTGTCACTGACAGGCTCAGTAGGGAGTCAGGCTGAGTTCGCTCACAGACGTCCCTTTTGGTCAATACCTGGTAGCCCGTTATGTATTGGCTTATACCTCTAACGTGCTAGTGGTTAAATCCACAACCAAGATGTTGATGAGTCTTTAGAGTCCCCCACATTCTGTTACTCAGCTTTCGGGCGAAAGGTTGTAGAAGCCGTATGGAGATATGGCAAGGTCCGATCAGATACGTGCGGTATTGCACGGATCAGGATCGGACAGTCTGTACTATAGGCCGTATGGTTATATGGCAGGGTTCGATCAGATACGTGCGGTATTGTACGGATCAGGATCGAACGGATATTACTAGCCGACTTTGGTATAAGTCGGATCCTAGTATAGTACAGTGTAGATTTTGTCTCACTGCATTTGTATTTTGGTCGAAATACAGATGCGGGTGTGTATGCACAGTATCGGGGTTTTCCTGTAATTTATTACGGGACCAGTTTTCTGGAGTTGCCAGTTTGCTTTCCGTTTCGGCCGATTTCCTTTGTTTCGTTCATTGGCCGAAGATTGGTGGAGGAGGGTTTATTTGCATTGTTGCAAATAGGCTTTTGTGGAAGGGGGTCTTTGCTTATTTTGGTATCATGATGGTTTTCATGATGTGCACCATCATTGACTTTTCCTTTCTCATCATGGTTGGACTTTGTGAGGCGATGATGGTGGTGTTGAGTGTTGGATTTGTGGTAATCATTCCCTTTTGCATCATAACCATTCCTCTCTCTCTCTTGGATATGATGGTTGCTCCACTCATTTTCTTTTACACACACTCTCATTCTCACTCTCCTCTCTAGACTTGGCCGGCCACTCTTGATATGGGGCTGTCCAAGAATTTCTCATGGGGATTTTTGTTCATTTCATGTTAGAAAAATCCCCAAGTTCACCTAGAAAAAGTTCATGTTTCATACCTCCACCAAAAGGCAATTCCACAACCCCAAAAGTGAGACACAAGCTCTACTATAGATTCTACAGTAAATCTTGGGCACGTCGAGTAGCCGGCTTCGTGCCCGAGTTGCCTCGGCATTGAGGTGGGAGCCCGTAAACAAAGTAGGCGATGTGGTGCACTTCCGGCGACGAGGAGGAGACGGGACTTTTCCGCAGGAGATCGGGACCATGACGAGAAGACCGGAGGACTTGGATCGTCGGTATATCTCTATTCCCTTTCTTGTAGTTTGCTAGGACTAGTTAATGGTTCGATCCGGGTTTTAGTGCGCGGCGGTTTGCCAGTTCAAGAAAAATTAAAGTTTATCACCGCTTCCGCATTTGGCCGTCGGTGTGACGGCCGGGGCGCCGCCGTGCACTTACAGGTTCGGTCAATACATCCATATTATTATCTTTATTAAGGCATGATATGGTCGCTACCTGGAGAGAGAGAGAAGAAAACACTTTAGCGTATGCTCTTGCAAGATCAGATTGGTTATTATTTTATCAAATCAGGATGGCTCCCACTGTTTTTATCAAATCTTCCTTCAAACCCTAAAAGGAAAGACTAGCCGGGATTAATTACACCTTACAATTTCGTCAATCTTTCAGCCAGGCCAGTGTCGGTACTTTGAGGGAGGTTCCCCGTGCTTTTGCACGGACCTAATTAAAGTAAACCTCGTTTTCCCAGAGGCGTAACCCCGTTGACACCTTTCTAGACACCTACTTGATCGGCTAATTGTCCTGTGTAAAACTCTCCCAGGAGTAACAATTACTTGCAGTGGGTATCGGGATCCAACTATCTCATATAAGGTATGCAATCTCATTGCAAATTTCAACACTTGAAATTCCCGATAATATTTTGCCCCTAACCCCTATGACCTTGACAAAGGCCAACAAATCATAGGATGCTTGTCAAGTTCAACCCGTCATTTCTTGATTGAATCAAACCCACCCGCATGACCCTTGACAAAGGCCAACAAGGTCGTACGACTACCCCAAAACAATCTGCATCATATGCATAAGCAGATAAGCATTATTCAGCTACCGCACACTACGCATTGACAAAGGCCAACAAACGCAGCACGAATACTAAACAATTCTTATCTGAAATGACGGATGGCTACGACAGGTTTTTCTGAAAACCTATTGCGTAATGAACTTGATATCGTTATAGAATCAAGTGAAATTTTGAAATGGAGTGTTTTTGAGGCTTTCATTAGTTTTGCTAAAGAGGTCACTCCCGGTGAAGGGATCTCGGCTCTTTCCTCATCGAATAAGGTGCAGGACATATCATATACATCACTATGCAAAGCAAAACTCTAAAAGCAATCGGTTTTGTAGCATCTGCCAGTTTTGCTAAAGAGGTCACTCCCGGTGAAGGGATCTCGGCTCTTTCCTCATCGAATAAGGTGCAGGATATATCATATATATCGCTATGCAAAGCAAAACTGTAGCTACCCTTTTTGAAAAATTTGATTCTACAACATCTTTTTAGGTTTCTTTTCTTTCATTAATCACATTAATGAAGTCCCATCATTTAAGTCACCTAAACATCACAGATAAATACGACGTACACTTATGCCATCCGCATTCGCCTCGATGTCCCCTCGTGCACCGTTAGGTTAGGTAACTAACGGCAGAGCGGGGCAGGGCTAGCGCGGGTGTAAAATATAAGTAACGTCTATATAATATATCAAATATACTATATACAGTATTTATCACATCACATCACATGATCACATCACAGATATCGCAGCAGAAGAAACATATGAAACATTGGAAATACTAGGACGTCCGTGTTTTATTTTGAGCCTCTATAAAACACGGATTCCACGGTCGCGATGAATAGCCAAACCCACACCCCTCGACCCCTACGAGAGCGGCAAACAACCCTACCAATTCTAGAGTTAGGAGACCCGGACTCGACTCCTCGAGTTGGTCTCCCACTGGACTCTAGAACCCGGTTACTTGTGCTCTCCTCCTTGGGTCTATCCTAGTGCGGAAAAGTAAATAATATACAAATGGTGACATCGACCTCATCCCGGAAGTTCCCCAATAAAAGAATATTACATACATTTAATTTTACATGAATGAAAATAAAAACTCTCATCTCACATAAAACCCCCCGGCTATTCAGAACGCGACGATCCAATATAACATATCCAGCAACACATAACATCATATGTCATCAACGTAAGTAAATATACGTATACCAATTGTCGTTGACATATAGCAACGAAACCAGCGATATCACATATTACACTTACGGTCGCAGAAAAGAAAGTGTAAAACTACAACATTTGGAATCCACAATCTCTTTAGACATCGTAAATCCGAAATATCACATACTTCGCATTTCATGCCTAACTGTATGAATTCCACATATTGTATCACATTCCAGATAAATAGACAGTATTAAACTTTCCGATCGAATAATCAAATACCCAAGATTTCCTTAATAGCTTAACACTTGAGCGGAGTTCAAAAATTCCAGAATACGTCACAGTAGCAACGGTCCAGCCGTAGAAGGGTCAAGCCAACGCCTCACATGTGGCACGCCGTACTGCCCCAAACCCTAAGGTTCAAAAGGCAGTTCAAGACGGTCACATAATCGAGTTAAGGTTTGTTGTCTTCTAGAGGGTCCATTGCATTACTTGCACGTTTTTCCGAAAGATTTAAACCCGAGAAAAATTCAACACTTGAATGTTTTTCATGCCGGGAAAAATTGAGTTAATGATATCCGTTCGAACATTTTAATACTTTCTAAATTATCCGGAATAACAAAACAAAATTAAATTCTCCGATCGAATCGACGATTACAAAATAAACCCCAAAATACTCAACACTTGAGTCATAATAAAAATACCCAGAAAGATGCAGGAATGGTAGTGGATATTACTGCATAAAGAACCGTCCCCAATACTCCTTTTCTACCGCGGAACCGCCGTGAAAGGTGGCTTAGTGCCGCGGTTCCGCGGCCACGTGGAGGATTTGAGGGCTTGTTTTTCATGGTAACCCTTAAAATTCCCTGCCGATTTTTTTAGGTATTTTTAATTCAGAAAAAACCCAGTTTTTAAAAAATGTACAGAGAGGGGGTTATCTTGACGTTTCCGGGTTCGATCGGGGTTTTAATTTTGTTAACACATCGCCTAATGCTCTAGCTAGGCTCTGATACCACTGTAGGGTTACTAGACACTCTAATAAGGTTCTACAATGTATTAACCATGCCCGTTTAAAATTTTAGCCGTGCCGAATAACCCTTAACAAGATCGTTGCTAGAAAATTTGGGTTCACATGCTAGTAAAGGACATTTACTACTAAGGGAATACGAAATACAACCTTTGTAGATCGGTCCTTCACTTCTAAAGCTCCTTGTCGTAGTCCCTTCGCTGCGATCATGGTTTTCCCGGGCCCTTGCATGGCTTCACGAGGCGAAAGATGCGTCCTTGCTTGAAGTCTTCGAGGCCGAAGATGATCTACGTCGAGGGAATAACGACTCAAGCTACAACTTCACTAACTAGAGAGTTAGTGAAGCAAACACCCTAAACAAAAGTGCTAGTCTAGTAGAGGATGGAGAAATAGGAAGTGGATTCTCTTTAGAATTTTATTTCTCACAATCTTTCTCACTTTGGATCAAACCCTAGCATGCTTTTTTTTTGAACAAAGAAGAAGAAGATGAACAAAAGAAAGAGATGAGGATAATGATCAAGTGAGAGAGCTAACAATGGTGAGTGAGTATCATATACGGACTCATGTAGAGACATTACCATAGCTAAGTGTGATGGTTAGGTTAAAAATCCAAAGTAAAAACAAATTTAGTGGACTTTAGTCAATGCATCCACAAGCTTCCACAAGCTTCATGCATTTACTAATTTTCCACTAATTTTGTAATTACTTTAAATATATTAATCCCAACATAACAAATAGCATGGTGTAAGTCTCATACACCCATGAATGTTGAATCATCAACCATGATACAAAAAGAAAATACATTTTAATATATATCACATATATATTAAAGTTGTGTACATGTGAGAAAAAACCTAAAGTGAACAAGTGTTAGTTAATGTAAACTAGTATATCAAATATACAATTATACAATAAATTATTAAATCAACACTTGACTTAATAATCCGGTCATATCACATATAACCGACTAACATCCAATGTATCGACTTATCGAATCAACACTTGATTCGATAACCCGGCTATATCATATATAAAACCGATCGATACAAAAAGTCGCAAAAATAGAATACGGTATCACATACACGCATTATTCTCGGTCCCGCACATATCACATACGTGCTCCTATTTCATTTTGCCTGAGCCAGTAAAACCTCTATGTAGGACTCTAAAGACTCGTCAATACGCCGGCAGTAGGTGATGATCACATCAAACACCCACAAGCCGTCAGCGGTACTAGCTGGACGTAACGGCTACCCGGGTATTGAGCGATCAGAAGATCAGCAAGCAAGCCCGCTCTAACTCCTGTAGAAGCCTGCCGGTAACACTTCCCGTACAGTCCGGTCTCCTCGTCTGATATGTCGCATATCAAGTCTAGAGGTGGTAATCGTCAGACCCCAATAACCGATAAGTCGTGCCGATGTGAGGCTCATAACGGGTCAAGAAACTACTAGTAACACTTACCAGTAAATCTCTAAATCAACTCTGGCCAGGGACTTCCCTGTTACGGCCAATCGAGCACAGCACAACATCAACCCCCAATACCGGGAGAGACGAAACCCCTCCTATCGCTCATTGCCTCCATGTGACTCGGGACTGTACCCAAAAACCACCGTTTTGCACGCCCTCATGACGTGGTAAGGTGGAAATCAAAACACAGTGGGAATCACACAAGACTCTATGACGATCTCGGGTCTACAGACTGACCTGCACAAGTGTCACCAGAGAATTGCCATCTGACGTGAGGTATAATACCATCTGGGAGTTCTCGGCGAGCCCGTCCAGTGTACCCAGTCTCCACTGAGCACCCGTATACCATCTCTGATGTCAAACACCAATGGATATGGGATCATCCATCGCCCATCTCATGGGTCGAGAAGCGTATACGCTAGTCTTTTCTGGTATATCGATGCCCGGGTAGTCAAGTACACATCCTAAGGGCTTTACCAACATGTAACCATAAGACAGTATCAAGAGACAAGTATATATGTTTAGATAAAGAGCAACCAGATAGCATACTATCATATCTAGCAAGAAAGTTCTCTCTATATATGTCCAAGCATCCAATATAATATACATCATCTGTACAATACTGGCCTCTAGGGCATACATACAACTAACACACCTGGTTCAACCAATCACGGTAGGTAGTAGTCCCTCTGCCAGGCTTATCGTCATCCCCACGATCTTCTCGCCCCGGGGTACCGTACCGGGTCCACCATGAACCCGCAAACGGATCATCCAACTCCTCGAATCGGGTTTCACATATCACACGTCTCAGAACCGAGAAAACGCATGGTGGACGCACTGAAATATCATATCAAGAGAAACCGGATTTTTAAAACAATACATACTTTCTTTTGAAATGACCACGGTTCTCAAATCCAGAAATCTCATGAAAACAGCATATCTCAATGCGTATAATCGTAAAGCATGATGTATGCGACATATAATAGAATGTAAGCATATCCGTATATCATGCAACATGGAACAGTAATGTGAGCATGGGCATATCATCATAGTATGCGCATAGCAAAATAATAGCATGATGTAGCAATCCTACTGTGTGAGTGACATAGCAATTATCGATGATGAAGTGTGTGAGCCGGAGAATATGTGTAAGTGTAACATACGCATCATCGATAATGGTGCAGGTGTACTAGCACAGGTATATGTAATGCAATGAGAGTGACAGGAACATAGCATAAGTAAATCGTATGCGAATGCTGACAGGTGTACGTCGCTAACATGACCGAGTCGGTGAATCAATCAATCGGCATCAAGCCTCATAACATCGCGTACGGTATAATCCATCGTACGGCAACTTCTAGTCAAGGGTGCAGATCAATCATCAGACAAAACTCATCACGTACGAAAAATCATTGTACGGCGGCATTAAACCATCAGGGATCCTATCCACCTATATGACAATGAGGATACGGACCTAACGTCTCGTACGGCATATCACTCATGATTCACAACATTTTATAAATCTATATCCCTATATCCCCGAGTCACATCCATAACCATCTCATATCTAAGGACCGGTAAGGTATCAATCATCTCAATCGACTCGCATCTGCATACCAACATATCATCAAATCATCATATCACATCGTATTTTCATTTCATTGCATTTATCTCCCACATCAAGTCAACTTTACAAATACATTCTACCTTTACTATAAGCATATGTATCTAATCTAACATACACACCCGAACCATACAATCGGTTTTTAAAAGATGCGAATCATAGTTTTGAAAGTAAGCGCTACAGTGTTTCTAAGGAAAAGATATCGTTTTGAAAATCCGTAACGTCCCTCGAGATATCTGTTTAAAAGATGTATACGATTCTTCAGTTTGGAAGTAGGTATGGTTCGGTTTACGCATTTACACGTCGGCTATCTAGTCTTATAGTATCCAATACAGCAATATCATCGAACATCATCCTCGAATCCCGTCATCACATATTAACCATATCATATCACTTCTAACTATCCTTTTAGCCATATCCCTACTTTCCTAATCTAGGTTTCTATGACTGTATCATATAGATCGGTTTCTATCAATTTGCGGGGTGCTATACGCCATCCACCCGACTTCCCCCATAGATATAGATCTACTCACCTTGATCATTACTTGCCGAAGTCGATGACGCCATGCTCCGTCATCTCGGAATCCACACGAAGGTACCTACAATAATACACAATCGCAATCGCTATTAAAATCGAATCCGGAAAACCAATACGACACATGGATCGCCGATAGGTTAGAACCTATAGCCCACGCATGCAAAACCAACCAATCATCCCTTGTTGTTGATGTACAAACGCCCAACAACAAAATACAATACCGAATACCAAACCCAAGAATCCAGAATCGCATAACACGAAAACATCACCCTAGGAAATCCACTCCCAGATTTCACCCTAGGCCAAACTAAGGGATTTTGCACATTGGGTTAGTCTATATATCACAACACAAGACCATACACCCAAGCTCAACCCAATCCCTTACAGTGTGGCCGCAAATTGCGGCCACCAAGGATAAATCTGCGGCCAGGAACAGGAGTGGGGGTCTCGGGTCTTGGGGTTAGCTTCTAGGTCGCCTGCTCGTCTCTCTGTGTTTGCTAAAAAAAATTTGGTGGTCTCAGGTGACTCCAGATTCCCATATACCCTCAAAAACTGTCAATTTAACTGATGTCGAAAAGTTCTAAGTCGTGTTTTGGTTCTATGTTCTGTTCTAGGTCAATAAAACGCCACTCAAGTCTTGTTAACAGCCACTACTTATCATCACTTCCACACAATTTTCCAAACCCTTCTCTTGAAATATCTAACTTCACAAATCCGCATTAAATCAACTTCTAAACTAAACTAGAATATAAAGAACTAAAAACTAAACTAAATGGAAGAATTTATACCTCCTTTTGGCAACTCAAGAAAAACCCTAGCTTCTCAATGTCTTCAAAATCAAACTTTTCTTGGTCCAATGTGATGAGGGTGAGGAGGTGATCATTTTTTGTGAAAGGGGTATAGGGTTTTGAGGAGTATTTTGAGATGGGTCATGAGGGAAGAAGATAGAGGGAAGTGAGGAAGAAGAAGGAGATGAAGTAAAACAAATGGGGGAAATGAAATGAGGCAGCCCCTCTCTCTCACACACACTTATTCTCACTCTCTTTCTCTCCAATAATTCTAAACTTTAACCCTTTTCTCTTTTTCTTTTCTTTTTACAACCTAACCACATAATACCCCAAAACAACATAAGAAACACCCTATGTAACCAAAATTCAACATGACATGGTGTACCAGCCACGAAAAACTGTAGAAATACGGATTTGGCTTAATCGCGATTAGCAGTGCACTAATCGAGTTTTTATCCAAACTGCATATAATTAAATATAAAAATGCCAAATCCAATAAATATAATTTTAAATGAATAAATCATTTTAATTTCCATTTTTTCACAATTATTGGTATATATTTATACCCTTTTTCGAAAATCCCAATTTCGCAAATCGGGCAGTTTTCGGGAAATATATTATTTTAATATTAAATTCCAAAAATAATATTTTATATTTTCTGAAATGTTACAATCTTCCCCCCTTAAATAAATTCGGTCCCCGAATTTAAATTTAAACCCCCAAAATCTAAAACATTTCAATAATCAGCTCAAATCAACGGGGCTCCGAAATCACGGAAGATATGGAAATACTACAGCGTATTGCGTACGCCTGAAAATGAGTACGAACTCAAAATCGAACTCCGTCAAGCGTCACACAAATCATCGGATTTGCACGCATATCATCGGAGTTACAATGAAGATACAGATCTCAAAATCCACTACTGAAATCCAATATGTACTAGTCAAATACTATAATACATATATAGTACGCATCCCTGGAAAAATCCTTTAAACTGAATAAAACACATGCAAAATCTTTTTTGAATCGCCGTGTGATGCGTAACTCACGGCAAAAGTGACGCACGCTCATTTGTAAAATAATAGTAAATATAGTTTCGTATATGTTTTGCTCAGATATACGTCCCGTCCATTTTGAAATATCCCAAAAGGTTTTCCTTTGTAAACGTTCGTGTCACTCACGGACACATAGAAAATAGCGAGACTATAGATCCTTTTCGAAAATCTCTTGGTAAACTTTTAATGCATGCAAAGTACTCAGGTACTGTCCTCAGATCAGTCCTGTACGGCTACTACATAATATAGTGATCCTCATGAAAACAAAGTGCTCAAGAGCAAAATCAGCCACGAAAGGCGTATCCAACAATCGCGTGCGTCTGGTGCGCATGGAAATCAAATCCAAAAACAAATGCTACAAATGTACACAAAACCAAAACTAAGTGCAATGGGTGTGCACGAAAGCATCTGTCCAGTGCAACGGGTGTGCACGACAACAACATTTAGTGCATCTATTGTCCATGAAAATCTCAACCCAGTGCAACCAACCTGCACAATGAAAATCCCAATCGAGTGCATCCAGTGTGTACAAAATCACATCTTATATCATGCGCCCAACACACGTGAAAATCCAAATCAAGTGCATCCGTCATGCACGAATAAAATCTAAATCAAGTGTATCCAACATGCACGAATAAAGTCTAAGTCATGTGCATCTAACATGCACGAATGAAATCGCATCCAATATGCACGGATAAAATCTAAATTAAGGGCATCCAACATGCACGAATAAAATTTCACTCAAGTGCATCCGATGCGCACAAAACATAAATTTGGTAACACAAATGCTCAAGGCATAAATCAGGTGCAACCAAGGTACGGAGTATAATTCCGGTGCAACCAAGGTACGGAGTATAATTCCGGTGCAACCAATGCACAAAATATAAATCCAGAGTAACAAATGCACGAAATGAAAATCTAGTGCAACAAATGCACGAAACATAAATCCGGTGCATCCAGTGCACGAAATACAAATCCGGTGCATATAGTGCACGAAATGAAAATCTAGTGCAATAAATACACGAAATGAAAATCTAGTGCAACAAATGCACGAAACACAAATCCGGTGCATCCAGTGCACGAAATACAAATCCGGTGCATCTAGTGCACGAAATGCAAATCCAAAAACGTGTGCAACTATGTGCATAAGTCCATATCAATGCACTGCAAGCACATGTAAGTTATACCGAGTGCAAAATCAAATCGAGTGCGTACCACATGCAAAAATCAAATCAGCTGTATGAAATCCACGAAATGAAAAACATTTGCAGCCAAGGCACAAAATCAATATCAAGTGCAATAGATATGCATAAATCATAAACTAACACAACGGTGTATAAAAACATATCTCAAGTGCAATAACTCTGCACAAAATGTAAATACCCAATAGGTGTAGTCATGGTGTACGAAAACAATATCATGAAACTCAATAATCAAATCTCAAATCCAAGCGATATAAGCGTGGTACTCGGATCACAAACGCGAATCACAACAAATGACATTGAGGTACACCTCCTACAATGTCGGAAAATGTATCGGTGCGCCCAAACTGGCAGATCAAGAACATCCGCTTGCCTTCTGCTCACGATCTGGCGTCCTCTGTCTCTGGGTCCTCATTTTCTCTGTGGATTACCAATCTTGCAATCCGCCGGCTCGTCGGCCCAGTCAAGTGTACTAACGGAAACAATTCCGCTCTGGCACTCTTCTGGTCATCTCTCGACCGATTATCATGACCACTTGTAAAGCAGCACGTCACTGGCGTCGGCCTCTGGCCCTCTGAATACACATGACACAACTGATCCTAGGTGCAAATCTCATCACAGCAGTGTCCTGGAAGGAACCCGCTCAGGGTCTCTTCCAATCTCGCCTATGCCAAACTATACGGAGGCTGGTACTCTTGCATACTCTTTTCTCGTTTTCTGGACATCTGTGTTTTCAGCACAGCATATCCTCGGGAACTGGCCGTATCCCAACGCATCTATACACATATCAGGTCTCTAATCTCGACGGGGAGTAATAACAGCTCGTCAGCATCTCGCACGAACCCCTAATTCCACTCGTCTTTATTATCGCCCACTTTGACATCACGTCACGCTATCTGCACACTGCAATGGTTCTCGGCTACAGTCAATCCGGAGTCTCTCATACGGACTCGAAATCACGAACTCGGTATCTTCATCACTCTGTAGAAGATCTCTAGCCGAACACGTCCTCGAGAACTCGTCCCAACCATCGGAGGAATACTCAAAACTCGTTCGCTCTCGATCAACTCACAACGCATATGGGTGATGTCTTCTATCCGAAACTGGTCAGCTTGGTGATCTCTTATCACCTGATATCCGGACGACGTTAACGTTTCGATCGATTCATCAAAGTCCCATAATTCTCCGAAAGCTCAGCACCTGAGCACAGTCTAATAATATTCAGTACATGCCACAGTACCTATGGACCAACTGTAGAAGGGCAAACCCAAGCCTCACTGATGGTACCGCTGAACTGCTGCAAACCCTAAGGTTCAGAAGCGGTTCTATGGTCATTATGTCGAGTTAGGGTTTCATTCTTCTAGAGGGTCCACGGAATTACTTGCATATTCCTTCGAATACTTTAAACTTAGAAAAATGGGTTTCTGATATTCATTCGAACTTTTTAACTTCTCCTAGACAATACGTGAATACCCTTCGTCCACATGCTAAACAATGCCTCAAACCTCCAGGAAAGATGATACATCAACAGTCATCTCTGGATCGGTCTACTCTAGATCTGAGTAAGACTCTCCACACTGGAAATCTTCAACTCAACTGGGCCTGCGTCGGCGCATCAATCTGATGAATCACCTTCGTCTCTCAATTCGAGATAGACTAGCTATCATCTATCGCATCTCTGCCTGGAAGCTCCAGCGATCTCAGCTCATAAGCTATGGAAGCGATATCCCATCAATCTCAGCAACAGTTGGGTCATCTATCTGCACGGTAGATGACATCACAACTCTGAGGTAGGCTGTACATCAACAGTCCTCTCGCAACCGGCAGCCTCTATCAATGGCCCGATGATTCGGTGTAAAATCAAACACTCGCCTCAACAAGTGGTCACAACAAAAACACTACATCGAGATGTTCCCATGTCACCATAAAACACAATGGTCAGTTCTCGTCCATGACGAGCTCGTCCTAACCGTGACACTAGCAGCAACTCAATTTGCTCTCAAACCATAGTGACAGGAACCTCAAGCGTGTATCGATGAAAACAGATCAAGGGCATGAAAGGAAGCGACGGATCCAGAATGGATACATGATTATAAGAAGAAACTGCATCAATGAAAATATGATCATAGAAACGAACAGAATCAAGAATCTCAAATGGATGTATAATCATGGGTACGAAGAGAATCACAGATCTCAAAATATGTACATCCTAAGGTTTCTTAAGTGGAGTATCGTATCGTAAATATGCCTCGGAACATACGTACAGTACGTCACTCTACTCAGGCTACCTACTCCATCAATCAGGATCAGCCTATGAAAAGAAAGTTCGGGTCTAATACCCCCATGTTCAAGTATAAGTTCCGTAAGGTCAAGCCTATGTTCCGAAATAAATCACGCCCCAGACTCCACATAGTCAAACCTAAACTCGAACCAAGGTTAAACATAACGCTCTGATACCAATTTTGTCACGACCCAAAAATATTAGCCCATAACCGGCACTTGAATCACGCCACGTCTAAAGGCGTAACGTAAATCAAGTAAGCCGAAACCCAGAAATCTAAACCTTTTTAAGAAAATAAAAGAAGTGAAGTTTTGAAAATAAGGTATGATGAAATCAAAAGTTTTCCTAAATACATAAACAATGGAACATAAAAATGCAAGTGGGTGTCACTAGTTGAAAACATGTTTCGACTTTTAAAAATTTGGGCATCACCTCCTTTGTATTTTTTTGATCCAAAAGCACAATACATGATAAAATAAAGAAATCCCCAAGCGGGAGCTAGCTCTTCGCCAATCGGCGGATCCACAATCACGCAAAACATAAATATAAGTATACGACGCCCAACGGCGAAGTTCACCATAAAAGATAAAGAATAAGAAAGACATCAAAACCACAAGTAGCGGAATACCCCTCGCTTTAAGTCTCGCAACCACAAGTCTCATTAAGTCTCATTACTTATACAAATACTAGTTTGATTGATGGAGTTGACTAGATACAATATGAATAATAAATACAAGAGGGGTATGATCCAATATGTACCACCTACCAAAGTAATCACCCGAATGCAACTGTGTGCCAGCGATACCGCTACTGATCTATGCGGTCAACCTGCAAGAACTGTGGCACAACGGGGGTGAGTTGACAACTCGTGAGTAGAAAAATATCAACAGGTAGAAATCGAATAAACAACGACTTCTAGGTCAATTGTATCATAAAGGTAATACTATGATATCTAGGGTGACCATAAGTGCATATATGCCAACAAGATAATCAATGCCTAACAGCATGTGGATATCATCCAACCATAAAATCAATGTATGTATGCATGTGGATCATGTCCACGTGTCAACCACTGGCACAACAACATCATGCATGTAAATATTATAAAAGCATATGCATGAAGGTATGAGGATATAAATCAACGTGTTTCCCTCGTGACACATCAAAATCATGGAACCTGAGTGTCCAGCATCGACACTCGAAACATCATGAAACCCGTATCCAGCATCGACACGTAAATCCTTATATCTTGGGCTCCGTCAGTCCAGATCGGCCCTCGGGCTCCGTCTGCGGAATCGGCCCGCGGGCTACGGCAGAACGGGTTGGCCCATATCCATCTCTCAACTCCGGTCGGTATCCTCCGGATAATCGTCAGGCCCAACCAATCACCGGTAGGTAGTAGTCCCTCTGCCAGGCTCATCGTCATCCCCACGATCTTCTCGTCCCGGGATACCGTACCAGGTCCACTATGAACCCGCAAACGGATCATCCGACTCCTCGAATCGGGTTTCACATATCATATGTCTCAGAATCAAGAAAACACATGGTGAACGCATTGAAATATCAAATTAAGAGAAACCGGGTTTTAAAACAATACATACTTTCTTTTGAAATGACCACGGTTCTCAAATCCAAAAATCTCATGAAAACAACATATTTCAATACGTATAACCGTAAAGCATGATGTATGCGACATATAATAGAATGTAAGCATATCCGTATATCATGCAGCATGGAACCGTAATGTGAGCATGAGCACATCATTATAGTATGAGCATAACAATATAATAGCATGATGTAGCAATCCTACTGTGTGAGTGACATAGCAATTATCGATGATGAAGTGTGTGAGCCGGCCAATATGTGTAAGTGTAATATATGCATCATTAATAATGGTGCAGGTGTACTAGCATAGGTATATGTAATGCAATGAGAGTGACATGAATGTAGCATAAGTAAATCATATGCGAATGCTGACAGGTGTATGTATCTAACATGACCGAGTCGGTAAATCAATCAATCGTCATCCAGCCTCACAACATCATGTACGGTATAATCCATCGTACGACATCTTCTAGTCAAGGGTGTTGATCAATCATCAGACAAAACTCATCACGTATGGAAAACCATCGTACGGCGGCATTAAACCATCAGGGATCCTATCCACCTATATGACAATGAGGGTACGGACCTAACGTCTCGTATGGCATAACACTCGTGATTCACAACATTTTATAAATCTATATCCCTATATCCCCGAGTCACATCCATAACCATCTCATATCTGGGGACTGGCAAGGTATCAATCATCTCAATCGACTCGCATCCGTATACCAACATATCATCAAATCATCATATCACATCGTATTTTCTTTTCATCGCATTTATCTCCCACATCAAGTCAATTTTACAAATACATTCTACCTTTACTATAAGCATACGTATCTAATCTAACATACACACCCGAACCATACAATCAGTTTTTAAAAGATGTGAATCGTAGTTTTGAAAGTAGGGGCTACGGTGTTTCTAAGGAAAAGATATCGTTTTGAAAATCCGTAACGTCCCTCGAGGTATCTGTTTAAAAGATGCATACGATTCTTCAGTTTGGAAGTAGGAATGGTTCGGTTGACACATTTACGTCGGCTATCTAGTCTTATAGTATCCAATACAGCAATATCATCGAACATCATCCTCGAATCCCGTCATCACATGTTAACCATATCATATCACTTCTAACAATCTTTTTAGCCATATCCCTAGTTTCCTAATCTAGGTTTCTACGACTGTATTCTATAGATCGGATTCCATCAATTTACGGGGGTGTTATACGCCATCCACCCGACTTCCCCCGTAGATATTGATCTACTCACCTTGATCATTGCTTGCCGAAGTAGATGACGCCATGCTCCGTCGTCTCAGAATCCACACGAAGGTACCTACAATAATACACAATCGCAATCGCTATTAAAATCGAATCCGGAAAACCAATACGGCATACGGATCGCCTATAGGTTAGAACCTATAACCCACGCATTCAAAACAAACCAATCATCCCTTGTTGTTGATTTACAAACGCCCAACAACAAAATACAATACCAAACCCAAGAATTCAGAATCGCATAACACGAAAACAACACCCTAGGAAATCCACTCCCAGATTTCACCCTAGGCCAAACTAAGGGATTTAGCACATAGGGTTAGTCTATATATCACAACACAAGACCATACACCCAAACTCAACCCAATCCCCTACAGTGTGGCCGCAAATTGTGGCCACCAAGGATAAATCTGCGGCCAGGAACAGGAGTGGGGGTCTCGGGTCTTAGGGTTAGCTTCTAGGTCGCCTGCTCGCCTCTCTGTGTTTGCTAAAAAAAATTTGGTGGTCTCGGGTGACTCCAGATTCCCATATACCCTAAAAAACTGTCAATTTAACCGATGTCGAAAAGTTCTAAGTCGTGTTTGGGTTCTATTTTCTGTTATAGGTCAATAAAACACCACTCAAGTCTTGTTAACAGCCATTACTCATCATCACTTCAACACAATTTCCCAGACCCTTCTCTTGAAATTTCTAACTTCACAAATCCACATTAAATCAACTTCTAAACTAAACTAGAATATAAAGAACTAAAAACTAAACTAAATGGAAGAATTTATACCTCCTTTGGGCAACTCGAGAAAAACCCTAGCTTCTCAATGTCTTCAAAATCAAACTTTTCTTGGTCCAATGTGATGAGGGTGAGGATGTGATCATTTTTTGTGAAAGGGGTATAAGTTTTTGAGGAGTATTTGAGATGGGTCATGAGGGTAGAAGATGGAGGGAAGTGAGGAAGAAGAAGGAGATGAGGTAAAACAAATGGGGGAAATGAAATGAGGCAGCACCTCTCTCTCTCACACACTTAATTCTCACTCACACTCTCTCCAATCATTCTAAACTTTAACCATTTTCTCTTTTTCTTTTCTTTTTACAACCCAACCATATAATACCCAAAACAACATAAGAAACACCTCATGTAACCAAAATGCAACATAACGTGGTGCACCAGCCACGGATAACTGTAGAAACACGAATTTGGCTTAAACGCGATTAGCAGTGCACTAATCGGGTTTTTATCCAAACTACATATAATTAAATATAAAAATGCCAAATCTAATAAATATAATTTTAAATGAATAAATCATTTTAATTTCTATTTTTTTCACAATTATTGGTATATATTTATACCCTTTTTCGAAAACTCCAATTTCGCAAATCGGGCAGTTTTCGGGAAATATATTATTTTAATATTAAATTCCAAAAATAATATTTTATATTTTCTGAAATGTTACAGTTAGCGATGACACATATTAACCCAATGTTGCATTTCTAACCTCATCCCATTCATTCATCTTCTTCCTCCTTCTTCTCCTTCAAGCTTTCTCTTCATCATCCTCTTCTATACTATCCATTTAGATTAGGGTGTTAGCTTCACCAATTTCATATTAGTGAAGAGATAGCTTGAGTTTGTGTTTTCTCAAAGTAGACATCTTGGATTTCGAAGACTACAAGCTAGCATGCATCATTCACCTTGTGAAGCTTCTCAAGAGTCCGGGAGTTCTTGGATCGCAGCGAAGGGACCACTACTTGGAGCTTATAAAGTGAAAGAGCGGACTACAAAAGTTGTAATTTCTAATCACTTAGAAGTAAAGATGTTTACTTTATGTTTCCGTATGATTCTCTAGTTAAAAATCTTGTTTAAGGTTGTTTAAGCATGACAAAATTTTAATTTGGCATAGATGATGCCACCCGAAACCTTCCTGTTGTGCTTAGTAACCCTACAAGGGCTACAGCTGGTTTTTGGCGAAAAACCTTTAATGTAATGAACTTGATATCGTTGAAGGAACCCGAGTGGTTTTACAAATAAATAGTGGCGCAAACTTTTGCTAAAGAGGTCACTCCCTGTGAAAGGATCTCGGCTCTTTCCTCATCGAACGAGGTGCAGGATATTCCTAACTGAATACCACGATGCAAAGCAAAAGAATCGACTATAATAAAGTTATTACACTGACGTAAACTTTTTCCTAAGAGGTCACTCCCTATGAAGGGATCTCGGCTCTTGCCTCATCGAATGAGGTGATGGATATTCATAACCGAATACCGTTGTGCAAAGCTAAAGGTAACGTCTGTAATGTCAGTTTTCAAAAACTTGGTTCCAACAACATCATATATAGGTTAGTTTTCTTTGCATTAATCAGAATTAATGTAGTCCTATAAATTAATCCATATCACACCAGAAAAGAATGAAAATACGATGTATGTATATGCCATCCGCATTCGTCACGTGGTCCCATCATGCACCGTTAGGTTACTTAACTAACGGTAGAGCGGGGGCTGGACTAGCGCGGATGCAAAACATATACAACATCTACTAGTATATATATAAATATATATAGCATTCATCCCAGGCTTGATATTGTAGGGTTCCTAGGCACTCTAGTGAGGTCTCACAAGGCATCGAACATGCCATTTTCAAAAATTCTAGGTGCCGAGAGACCCGACTACGGATCGTTTGCTAGAAAACTAGGCGAAATAGCTAACTAGTTAACACTTAACTACAAGATACGGAAATACAACCTTTGTAGATCCGGTGCTCTACCTCCATAGCTCCGCAACGAGGTCCTCTCCGCTGTCCAAATCAAATCCGGGCTCTAGCGTCGGCTTCGTCGGAGAATGGGCAAGCTAGGTCGTCGATGTCCATGCCGAAGATGATCTACGTCGAGGCATCGCTAGATCAAGCTCACAATTTCACCAAGTCATGAAACTTGTGAAGTAAACACACTCTACTACTTGGCAAGAGGTAGAGAATGAAGAAATAGGAAGTGGGTAAACTTTAGATTTGGATTTCTCACTCTTTTTCATCACTGAGGCAAGCTTTCTTCACTTGAAGAAATAAAGAAGAAGAAGGAAATAGTTATGATAAGTTAATTAAAAATGAAAAGAAAAATCAAAACTTATCATAATCTAAACCATGGTCAAGTGTAGAGATTGAACTAGGGTTAAATCAAATGGTTAGGTTAAGCATGAGATAAGAATGGTGGACAAAGTCAAAGGTTCATGAATCTTCAACTACAAACAAAGAAAGCCACCATTCTTCTCATTTCTTTTTCCAAAAAGAAAAATAAATAAATAAATGAATAAATAGATATGAAAAACAAAACCCTAACCATTTAAATAACCATGGTTTAATCTTTACACAAACCAAAAAGCATGTATCATCAAACATGATACAAGCAAATGCACAAAATCATATCACATATATATTGCGCACATCCGAGTGAGAAAATCCATCTAAAGTGAACCAATATTAGTTAATGCAAAGTAATATATCAAATTTATAATTATACATTAAATCATTAAATCAACACTTGATTTAACGATCCGGTCATATCGCATATAACCGGCTAATATCCAATGTATCGATTTATCGAATCAATCCTTGATTCGATAACTAGGTTATATCGCATACAACCATTCGACACATTCATCGCGAGAATGGAATACGGTATCATATACACGCATTATTCTCGGTCCCGCACATATCTCATATGCGCTCCTATTTCGTTTCGCTTGAGCCAGGAAACCTCTGTGTAGGACTCTAAAGACTCGTCAATACGCCGGCAGCGGATGATGATCATATCAAACATCCACAAGTCGCAAGCGGTCTGCTAAGCGTAACGGCCACCCGGGTATTGAGCGATCTGAAGATCGACGAGCAAGCCCGCTCACACTCCAGTGAATCCGACCAGTAACACTACCGTACAGTCCGGTCTGATCGTCTGATCTGTCGCATATCTCGCCTAGGGGTGGTATACGTCAGACCCCAATAGCTCGATAAGTCGTGTCGATATGAGGTCTATAACTGTTCGAGAAACTACTGGTAACACTTACCAGTAAATCTCAGCAACCCTGGCTAGGGATTTCCTGTTATAGCCAATCGAACACAGCACAACATCAACTCCCTATACCGGGAGAGACGAATCCCCTCCTATCGCTCATTGCCTCCATGTGACTCGGGACTGTACCCAAAAACCACCGTTTTGCACGCCCTCGTGGACGTGGTAAGATGGAAATCAAAGCACAGTGGGAACCACACAAGACTCTATGACGATCTCGGGTCAACAGACTACTCTGTACCAGTGTCACCAGAGAACTGCCATCTGACGTGAGGTATAATACCATCTGGGAGTTCTCGGCGAGTCCGTCCAGTGTACCCAGTCTCTACTGAGCACCCGTATATCATCTCTGATGTCAAACACCGATGGATATGGGATCATCCATCGCCCATCTGTATGGGTCGAGAAGGTACACGCTAGTCTACTCTGGTATATCGATGCCCCGTCTCGATACACCCACGACTAGGGACTGTGAAGGATGTACTTATGGACTACCATGTCCCCACTAGTATGATCCGCATCATAGTCCAGGTAGTCAAGCACACATCCTAAGGGCTTTACCAACATGTAACAGAGAGACAATCAGTATACACGTTAAGGTAAAGTTCAACCAGATAGCATACTATCATGTTGAGCAAGAAAGTCCTCCCTATATATGTCTCAGCATCCACTATAATATACATCCTATGTACAGTAATGGCCTCTAGGGCATACATATAACTAACAGATATAAGCAACATCACAGAATCTCAGCAAGCAACACAGAATGGTGGATAATCTTGGAGCCTCGGGTTTCATTTGAGCCGCAAATGAGACCCGGCGTTCCCTGTCGTGTGGATAGCCTATGCAATGAAAACCTGGACCCCTACGAGCGCGGCAAGTTACCCGCCAATTCCAGAAGTGAGGTAACCTCAATCAACAAAGTGAATGGGCCACCCAGCACTTCACGGAATCCGGTAACTTGAGCACCCCACCGTGGTTCAACCTGTACCCCCTACTAATGCGTCGAATAGCCCGCCAATTCTAGAGTAAGGCCCCCTCCGTCTCAACGCCATGAGATGCGGGCCCGTTGCCCTCTAGAACTCGGCTATTCGAACACTCCTTCGCGGGGTAATCCTAGTACAGAAAATGAAAATATATGTACAAGGGTGACATCGACCTCAACCCGGTCATACCCCAAACAAATAATATACAAACCGACAGAGACGATAGTCCACATGTAGGACGCTCGCCCCACAATATCAAATGTACAAAAGAATCTCAACTGTACAACTATCATTGCACCACTGGCTATCCACCATGACAATCCAACCATAATATCAGCACAACACAGAATATCAACGTGAATGTCATGTTCGCAAACCCGTCTAAAAGAATATATAGTATTTAGACGAGTTATACTACTCTAATGACATTCACGATCGCAGATAGTAATGTATGCACTGAAAACTTGTAAACGGTGTTAAAAATAGCGACTTAGAAATACTCCGTATTGCCCCAATACCAAAGCTAACATAATATACAATCTGGGCAAAAACAAACAATACCAAAAACCCAATATTCAAGATTTTAGAACACCCAAAAAATTTCAAGACCCAACTCCTAACAAAAACCGACGATGCCGGGAATATTTTCGTTCTCGCCGGCCATCACTTGGAATTTGTGTCTCGTTTTTAAACTATGGTCTAGATGTCATACAAGCAGTCTTCTGCAATTGATTAAAATATTTTTTGAAGACTATGAAAATTCGACAGAAACTTGAATACCGTTCGTATTGTTTTGGTTTCGTTACGTTAAACATCGTTTAAACTGCTAGTTTAGGGTTTATGGGCTGGCTCTGATACCATGTTGGGTTATGCCAGCGCCCTGGCCATCTACCGTGACCGTTTGCGGAACAAAAATTTTATAAACTGGTGCTAGAACAACTCGATAATCCAGATTTACCATAAACCTATATGCTAGAAAACTAAAGAGGAGTTAGAATGGTTATACTGAATGATCCATGTCCTTTGGTCTTTTACCATCTTCCTAAGCTCCTTGAGGCGTCATGGATTGAGTTTGGCCTCCGGTCTCCCTCTATCGAAGATGTTCCACCTGAGGATTTATAGTTCGAGCTCCAACCTCAATATCGAGGTAACTAGGGTACCTAGTTCGCTAAACTAGATAGCCTAGAGGATGTAGAGAGTGATGATGGATTGATTTGTCTCAAAATACCCTAGGTTTCTCAACACATGAGACATTAAGGGTTGAGGTAGAAGAAGAGAATCTTGGAGGAGATGAGAGTGTAGAGCATAGCATTCTATCAAGAATGGCTAAGTCTTGTGAACTAGAATGAAGCATACACTTAATTCATCACATGAATCAAGCATGCCACAATAGTCACCAAAACATGAGTCACACCATGAGTCACCCCATGAGTCACCAAGTGAGCCATGCTTCAATAAATGCCAATCAACACCTCATCCTCCACCTCATTAACCATTTATCCTAAATGGTTAAAAACTAAATGAGGTGTCTTCTTCTAGAAGCACCTTATAATAAATTACAAGAATACCCCTCACCATATATACATACCCGTATCTGTATTCGGAAAAACACGAATACAAAGAGATGAAAATAATCCAATAATATAATACTAGGATCCGGTTTAAACCAAAGCCCATTAGTATTATCCGTCCGAATCATGATACGTGCACAAGTGCACGTATATGATCGAACCTCGTCGTAATACCATACAGCCTCTACATTGTTTCGCCCGAAGCAGGGAAACCCTCTGTGTGGGACTCTAAAGACTCGTCAATACTCTGGCAGTGGGTTTAACCACAAGCACGTCAGAGGCACTAGCTGTACGTAACGGCTACCCAGGTATTGAGCGAAAGGGAGGCCGACGAGCAAACTCATATGAACCCCTACTGAGCCTGTCCGTGACAATCTTCGTACAGTCCGACCTGTTACTCTAAGAGTATCGCATATCGAGTCTAGAAGGGTGGATAAAGTCAGGCCCCTAATAACGCGATATTTCGTGTCAATATGAATCCCATCACCAACTGAGAAACTACTGATCCAAATCAGTAATTCTCGACTACCTTGGCCAAGGATTTCTGGTGATGGCCACCCGTGCACTACGCGGCATCAACCCCCAATACCGGGAGATACGAACCCCCGACGATCCGCTCACTACCTCCATATGGCTCAGGACTGTACCCAACTAAAACCTGTTTGCACGACTCCTTTGAGCCGTGGTAAGGTAGTAATCAAAGCACAGTGGGAACTTACACGAGACAAATGACAATCTCAGGTCGACAGACTAACCTGTACACATTTCACCTAGGAACTGCTATCTGATAATAGGTATAATACCAACTAGCATGTTCCCGGCGAGTCCGTCCAGTGTACTCATAACCCAATGAGCACCTATATACTATCTTAGGTGACTAACTGACACCAATGGCTTGTGAGACCGCCCACCGCCCCTCGTCGGGATCTCGATAAGTATACACTAGTCTACTCTGGAGTATTGATGCCCAGTCTCGATACTCTCTCGACTAGGGACATTTAAGGATGTGCTTATAGACACCCAGCTCCCATGTATATGATCACCATCATAATGCCGGTAGTCAGGCAAGAATCCTATGGGCTCTATCAATATGTAATAGTGATCTGTAATACCACATAATGCATGTACATGATGATAAAGACAAACCAGATAGCATACTATCATTTTGAGTAAGACTGTTCTATCCGTATAGGTCCTCCTTCAATCATCATAATCACTTGCCTGCGATTATAATAATTGCCTTGAGTACACTACAGCCAACAGTTTGCACACCCCGCGGGCTCATGGTTTGAACTGAGAAGCAGTAAGGTGAAGCATGGGCATCCTGGGGAAACCCCAAAAGGGAGTCTGAAGGCTGGGCCCACCCCCCAAGACCACCACAAGACGGCCTTAGGGGCTGGTGACCCAAGAGCACCCCAAAAGGGTGCTCTTGGGTCTGTCTCCCTTTGGGGGCCACCTCATGGTGGCCCCGGGGGTGGTACCCCCTTAGGCCCCTCAGTCGACAGTTGATTTTTCCCCCCTTTGCCTCCGCAAAGATTCGGGCGGGTTTCGAGTTTGTTTCGACTCCCGGATTGGCTTAAAACAGATGTTTTTAGGACTTTAGAGGACTGGATTTTCAAGTCTTGGAAAATCATGAATGTTTACTAATTTTATGCAAAATTCTAACTTCGTAGATTTTTTTACATGATTTTGTGATGTGTATATGTGTTGTTGAACGTATTCTAATCACTATATGTCAATTAGAAGGGGTTGTACACATCTTGTAACATTCAGTGTTGCGATTGGTTCGATAGATCGTCATGTGAATGACCCGGTGTGAATTTAGATATGAGATGTAAGTGAATTTTGTAATTCATGTAATAATTGATATATATTCTTTTATTGGGGTGCATCCGGGTTGAGGATGATGTCACCGGCTGTATATTATTTTTCATTTCCGCAATTAGGAATGACCCGGGGAGGAGTGCACAAACTACCGGGTTCTAGAATTCAGTGGGTGGTCATCTCGAGGAGTCGAGACCCAGGTCACCCAATTCTAGGATTGGCGGGTAGCTTACCGCACTCGTAGGGGTCTAGGATAGTTCACACTCGGCTATTCACACGACCGTGGAGGATTGTGTTTCATAGGTGGCTCGATGAAATGCAAAGTTCCTAGTTGATATATTTTTCCATTCTCTGTGATGTTGATATCTGTAATGCTTATCATGCTTGCGATGAATGGTTATATATATATATATATATATATATATATATATATTAATAAATGTTGTAAATGTTTTGCATCCGCGCTAGTCCTGCCCCTGCTCTGCCGGTAGTTAAGTAACCTAACGGTGCATGACGGCCCCCATGGCGAATGCGGATGGCATATACGTACATTCTATTTTCATTGTTTTCTGGTGTAATAGGATTTAAATTGATGGGACCGTATTAATCCTCATTAATGAAAGATAATAAATCTAAAAAGATGTTGGAACAAATTGAAAAAACCACTTGGTTCTTTTCAATACGCTCGTTTAAAAAGCGGAGTTTGAACCACTCCTTTTCAAAGCTATCGTTCCTACAACGATATCAAGTTCATTACGTTCAAGGTTTTCGCAAAAACCAGCCGTAACCCTCCATCATTTCAAATAGGTAGCACATCGTATTCATGCTATGTTTGTTAGCCTTCGTCAAGGCATAGCGAATGGTAGCGGTGTGTTGCTTGTTTGTAGTATAGATAGATGCATTGGTTTAGGATAGTCGTACAGCTTTGTTGGTCTTCGTCAAGGGCGATTACGGTTGGATCTAAACTAATCAGGACAATAACGGGAATAACTTTACTTGCGTCTTATAATTTGTTGGCTTTCGTCAAGGTCATAAGAGCTTGGGGAAGAAACCACATCGGGAGTTTCAAACATAGAGGAAACTTGCAGATTGAGCATACCTTCTAGAGTATGGTGACTAGGGTGGCTTCCATCTAGGTCATCATGCAATGATAGTTAGATCCCGATCCCACTGATGAGTAAGATTACTCTTGGGAGATATTTTTCACTTCATAATTAGCTAACCTATTAGGTGTCTAGAAAGTGTTAACGGGGCTATGCCTCTGCGGAAACGAGGTTTATTTTAATTAGGTCCTTGCGAGAGCACGGGGAGCCTCCCTCGAAGTACCAACACCCACCTGGCTGAACGGTTAGCGAACTTGTAAAGTGTAAATGATCTCAACTAATTCTCTTTTTAAGGTTTGATGGAGAATTCGAGAAAACAGTGGGAGCCATCCTGATTAGATAAGATAATAAACCAATCTAATCTTGCAAGAGCATACGCCGAGTGCTTCTTTTCTCTCTCTCTCTGGAAGCAACCATGACAGGACTTAAACTACTACTCGAAAAAAATTACACTGGCTGGCCAAACTATAAAGATTGGCTGAGGAACGTCAATATTGCACTCACTTATGACAAAGTGGCATATGTCATCACCAATACTGCTCCCCCTATCCTAGGGCCGGCTTCCACAGTTGCGGACATCGAGGTCTGTAAAATGCGGGACGCGGATTATGAAAAAGATAGGTGCATTATGCTGGCTTCAATGAATAATGAACTTCAGAAGCAGCACGAGAATATGTACATCAAAACCATATTTCTCTATTGCAAGGATTTGCATGGAGAGCACTTTCATATCGTAAGGTACGAGACCTCAAAGAAATTGTTCCATATGAGGTTAGCTGTTGGATCACCTGTATGAGAACACGTCCTAAAGATGATCGGTCTCATTGAATAACTCGCAAACCTGGGATGCATGTTAGAGAACGAGTTATATATTGAATTGATTCTACAGTCCCTTTCTCACACCTTCTCTCAGTTCGTGCTGAATTTTAACATGCATAGGATGGAAGCGGATCTTCTAAAGCTCATCAACATATTGAAGGCAGCTGAGAGCTCCTTGAAAAAGAGAAGACACCTGTTCTTATTGTTAGGGAATTATCCTCTTCTAGATACAAAGCGAAAGCAAAGGGGAAGAAGAAGAAGAACCCCACCAAGCCGAAAGGAGATGTCAAAAAGGTGTAAGGAACGAACAATTCACGGAGAGTAAAAGAGGGAAACGATGAGTGCTACTACTGTCACAAGAATGGGTACTGGAAAACTGATTGCAAGGCTTTCAAAGCCAAAGGCACGGACACGAACCAAGCTGATACTCCAGCTTCATGTGTGTTCGTGATTGAAAACCATTTTTCAGTTAACTCACATCATAGGTACTAGATACCGGTTCTGGTTCTCACATCTGTAATTCTTTGTAGGCACTGAGAAACCGTAGAGTACCGAAGGCAGGTGATATGACCCTCAGGGTTGGCAACGGAGCAAATGCAGATGCTGTTGCAGTAGGAGATTATCACCTGGGTTTGATGAGTGGACACATTTTGGTGTTGTATAGATGTTTTTGTGTACCAAGTATACTGTGTAATATTATATTAGTATCTTTGTTGTCTAATGAAGGATATAATTTTTCACTTAAAAGAAATGCCATGAACATTCACCTAAATCAAGAACTGATTGGGTTAGGCACACTGGATAACGGTATATACATACTCAATCAACATCAAGTTTCCAATGTCCAAAACACACTCAAAAGAAAGGCTTCAGATTCAAACCAAGCCTTCTTATGGAATTGTAGACTTGGTCATATTAATGAAATAAGGTTGACTAAGTTATATAAAGATGGATATTTGGATCCGTTCGAATATGTATCATATGCAACTTGTCAATCATGTATCATAAGAAAGATGACCAAATCTACGTTCACAGGACACGGAGAAAGAGCCACTGAGCTCTTGGGACTCATACACAGCGATGTATGTGGTCCGATATCTACACATGCACGAAGCGGTTACTTCTACTTCGTCACTTTTACTGATGATTTCTCAAGGTATGGACGTGTATTTTTAATGAAACATAAATCCGAGGCCTTTGAGGAATTCAAGGAGTATAAGAATGAAGTGGAGAAACAAACAGGTAAAAGTATCAAGATACTTCGATTTGATCGGGGTGGAGAATACTTAAGTACCGGTATACTTGAATGCTTAAAAAAGAATGTAATTCTCTCTCAGCTTACTCCTCCGTATACACCTCAGCATAATGGTGTATCAGAGAGAAGGAATCGCATGCTGCTCGATATGGTGCATGTAAGTCTATGTCGAACACCCCGCGAGTTCATGGGAAGGCAGAATACATCAAAAACTATTTTTCTCCATCAAAAGGTCATGTTTGGCTTTGCAACATAGACTTTATCCACTTTAGGATCTTAATTAAACCTTAACTAGCTAACATAAACAACATGAAGGTTCTAACTACTCGATTAAAGCGTTATACCTTCGTATCAAGTCCTTCGGGTCTTCTCTTGGTTCTTGGCTCCTTGGATCAAGATTCTACTTTGATCTCCTTTCTTTGGCTTCTAGGATGCTCCAAACGAACTCGGTTGCCGGTCTTCTTTACGTCGTAGAAGATCCACCCGAGGGCCTATGGTCAAGCTCCAAACTCGGTGAGGTAACTTAGTGATCTAATTTGCTAAAGAAGACTACTAAGTAGATGTAGATAAGATCTATGGATTAATTTGTCTCTAAGCTCTATGAATCACAACATATGTGAGGGTTAGAGCTTGAAGGAGGAGGAGAGTAAAAACTAGGAGAGAGAATGAGGAAGTGAGAATGAATAAAAGATAATGGATAATGGTTGAGAGAATGGCTTAAGTCTCACCACAATAATTCAAGCATGGATTATTAAACTCATAAAATAATGACCCATACTTGAATAGTAACCACAAATGAATAAACAAATACCAAGCCATGCTTTCAACCATTCCTCAAGTGTCTCTCCAAACTCCACCTCATTAATCCTTTTTCCAAAAAGGATAAATCCAATAATGAGGCGTCTCCTTCTAGAAACTCATTCTTGTGAAATTACAAGAATGCCCTCACCGTATATACATACCCGTATTCGTATTCCGGAAAAATATGAATACAATGAGAAAAATATAATCCAATAGTATAATACCAGGATCCGGCTTAAATTAAAGCCCACTAGTATTATCTATCCGAACATTATCCGTGTAGCCAGTACACGTATGTGATCGAAACTCTACCGTAAGACCATACGGCCTCTACATCGTCTCACCTGATCCAAGGAAACCTTCCGTGTGGGACTCTAAAGACTCTACAGTATGCTGGCAGTGGGTTTAACCATAAGTCCATCAGCAGCACTAGCTGTACGTAACGGCAACCCAGGTACATGTCGAAAAGGAGGCCGACGAGCGAACTCATCCGACCCCCTGCTGAGCCTGTTCGTGACAATCTCCGTGCAGTTCGGTCTGTTTATCTGAGAGTATCGCATGTAAGGTCTAGGAGGGTGGAAAACGTCAGACCCCTAATAATCAGACAAGTTGTGTCGGTGTGGCTCAAGACCATCCAAGAATCTACTGGTCTGACCACCAGTAATTCTCAATCACCCTGGCTAGGGACTTATGGTGTTGACCAACAGATCACTGTAAGACATCGACTCCCTATAACGGGAGAGTCGAATCCCCAACAGTCGCTCACTGCTTTCATGTGGCTCGGGACTGTACCCAACTAAAACCTGTCAGGAGAATGTCATCAATGTATAAAATGAGGAATACCACAGTTCTCTCTATAATCTTCTTATAAATATAAGGTTCATCTACAGTTTTGATAAAATCAAATTCTTTGACCGTCTCATCAAAGCAGATCTTCCAACTCCGCGATGCCTACTTTAATTCATAAATAGATTTAAGCAACTTGCACACCTTTCCACTGCTCCCACTGTCTATGATGCCCTCTGGTTGATCCATGAAAATACACCCTTCTAAACTTCCATTTAGAAAGGCGGTTTTAACATCCATCTTCTAGATCTCATAGTCATGGAAGGCAGCAATGGAAAGTAGGATCCGAATGGATTTAAGCATAGCCACTGGTGAAAAAGTTTCGTCATAGTCCAATCCTGGTCTTTGACGAAAATCTTTAGCAACAAGTCTAGCTTTGTAGGTTTCTACCTGACCATCCACACCAATCTTCTTTTTGAAGATCCATTTGCATCCTACAGGTTTTACCCCAGTAGGAGCAAAATCGAAAGTCCAGACTTTGTTTGTGTACATGGATTCCATCTCGAATCGCATAGCATCCAGCCACTTCACCGAGATTTTACCCGTGATGGATTGCTGAAAACTAGTCGACTCATCATCGTCGATGATGCAATCCTCTCGATCCCCGTCTATGAGAAAACAACATTATCTCTCAGGCAGATGAGAATGCCTACTATATCTGTGGAGTGGCATGGGTACGTCCTGTTCTATTGAAATCTCAGGTTCTACTAAGTCTTCAGTAATAGTTTGTGGTTCTGGAATTTCTTCCAGCTCTATCGTGCTCCCACTTATCTCTTTTTCGAGAAATTGAGTTTCCATGAAGCGAGCATGATGAGAAACAAAGATTTTTTGTTCCTCAGCATGATAGAAATAATACCCATAGAATTCTTAGGGTATCCCACAAACTTGCACAGTACTGAACGTGCATCGAGTTTGTCCGGATGAACCTTTTTGACAAAGGCAGGACAACCCCATATCTTTAAATACTTTGGACAGGGTTTCTTCCCACTCCACATTTCATATGGAGTGGTAGGCACAGACTTAGTTAGAACTTTGTTCGACAGGTATGCAGCAAATTCCAGTGTATAACGCCAGAAGGATGGCGTCAACTCAGCATTACTCATCATGGAACACACCATATCTAGTAAAGTGCGATTCTGTCTTTCTGATACACTGTTGTGTTGTGGTGTGTATGGAGGAGTAAGCTGAGAGAGAATTCCATTCTCTTTTAGGTATTCCAGTAACTCGACACTTAAGTATTCTCCGCCCCTATCAGAACAGAGCATCTTGATACTTTTGCCGGTTTTCTTTTCTGCTTCATTCTTATACTCTTGAAATTTCTCAAAGGCCTCGGATTTATGTTTCATTAAGAATACATGTTCATGTTAGTTGTATGTATGCCCTAGAGGCCAGTATTGTACAGATTATGTATATTATATTGGATGCTTGGACATATATAGAGATGACTTTCTTGCTCGACATGATAGTATGCTATCTGGTTGCTCTTTATCTTAACATGTACACTAGTCTCTTTATACTGTCTTATAGTTACATGTTGGTAAAGCCCTTAGGATTTGTACTTGACTACCTGGACTATGATGCAGATCATACTAGTGGGGACATGGTAGTCCATAAGTACATCCTTCAAGGTCCCTAGTCGTGGGTGTATCGAGACGGGGCATCGATATACCAGAGTAGACTAGCGTATACGCTTCTCGACCCATGTGATGGGCGATGGATGATCCTATATCCATTGGTGTTTGACATCAGAGATGGTATACGGGTGCTCAATGGAGACTGGGTACACTGGACGGACTCGCCGAGAACTCCCAGATGGTATTATACCTCACGTCAGATGGCAGTTCTCAGGTGACACTTGTACAGGTTAGTCTGTAGACCCGAGATCGTCATAGAGTCTTGTGTGATTCCCACTGTACTTTGATCTCCACCTTACCACGTCCATTAGGGCGTGCAAAACGGTGGTCTTTGGGTACAGTCCCGAGTCACATGGAGGCAATGAGCGATAGGAGGGGTTTCGTCTCTCCCGGTATTGGGGGTAGATGTTGCGCTGTGCTCGATTGGCCGTAACAGGGAAGTCCCTGGCCAGGGCTGATCAGAGATTTGCTGGTAAGTGTTACCAGTAGTTTCTCGACCCGTTACGAGCCTCACATCGGCACGACTTATCGGGTTATTGGGGTCTGACGTTTACCACCCCTAGACTTGATATGCGACGTATCAGACGAAGAGACCGGACTGTACGGTAAGTGTTACTGGTCGGATTCGCAGGAGTGTGAGCGGGCTAGCTCGTCGATCTTCTGATCACTCAATACCCGGGTGGCCGTTACGTTTAGCAGACCGCTTGCGGCTTGTGGGTGCTTGATATGATCATCATCTGCTACCGGCGTATTGACGAGTCTTTAAAGTCCTACACAGAGGTTTCCTGGTTCAAGCGAAACGAAATAGGAGCGCATATGAGATATGTGCGGAAGCGAGAATAATGCGTGTATGTGATACCGCGTTTCATTCTCGCGATAAATGTTTCGATTGGTTATATTCGATATGCCTGGTTATCGAATCATAGATTCGATAAGCCGATACATAGAATACTAGTCGGTCATGTGCGACATGACCGGATCATTGAATCAAGTGTTGATTTAATGATTTAATGTATGATTATATATTTGATATATTACTTTGCATTAACTAGTATTGGTTCACTTTAAACGGATTTTTCTCACTTGATGTGCACATTGTATATGTGATATGTTTTGTGTACACTTGAATGTATCATGTTTGATGATGCATGTTGTTTTGGCTTTATGTAAAGAATGCAACCATGGTTATGCAAGTGGTTAGGGTTTATATTATATTCACTTATTATTTTATCCATTTATTATTTATTTAAATGGATTTATGAAAACAAATTGGTTTCATTTTATCATGAAGAATGGTGAAGCTTCATGAAGCTTTGACTAATGATGCCATTTTGTCTCCTAGCTTAACCCTAACCACTCCCACTAACCATGGTCTATTCTCTACACTTGACCATGGTTAGAAGATGATAAGAATTGATTTATTATTCATTTTAGAAAAAAACTTATCATAACAATTCTATCATCTTCTTCTTCTTCTTCAAGCTTGCTACATCAATGGCAACTTGAGTTTTAGTGAGAGAATTCCAAATCTAAAGTGAACCCATCTCCTATTTCTTCACCCTCTACCTCTTGCCAAGTTGTTTTGGGTGTTCTCTTCACAAGTTTCACAACTTTGTGAAGTCGGAGCTTGAACTAGTGCAACCTCGACGTAGATCGTCTTTGACACGAAGCCGACGACCTATTCCGCCCGTTTTCCGATGAAGCCGACGAACGAGTCGAGGATTCATGATGGACAGCGAGGGCATGACCACGTGGAGCTAAGGAGGTGGAAATCCGGATCTACAAAGGTTGTAGCATCTAACCTATAGTTAAATAGTTAACTAGTTTTCCGTTTCGCCTAAACATCTAGTAAACGATCCGTGTTAGGGTTTCTCGGCACCAATAATTTTTGAAATTGGCATGTTCGATGCCTTGTGAGACTTCCTTAGGATGCCTAGGAACCCTACAGTTCATACCTAGAGAAATCATCTGTTAAAGTAATGAAGTAGGAATAGCCACTTCGTGCATGTGTAGACATTGGCCCACACACGTCGTTGTGTATGAGTCCCAGGAGCTCAGTGGCTTTTTCTCCGTGTCCAGTGAACGGAGTTTTTGTCATATTTCCTATGATACATGATTGACAAGTTGCATATGATTGATACTCAAACAGATCTAAGTATCCTTCTTTATGTAACTTAGTCAGTCGTGTTTCATTGATATGATCGAGTCTACAATGCCATAGAAAAGCTTGGTTTGATTCTGGAGCTTTTCTTTTTAGTGTGTTTTGGATGTTGAAAACTTGATGTTGATTGAGAATGTATATTCCATTGTTAAGTGTACCCGACCCGACCATTTCCTGATTTAGGTGAATGTTGATAATATTGCTTACAAGTGCAAAATTATATCATTCATTTGATAATAAAGATACTGATATAATATTACACACCATACTGGGTACACAAAATCAATCATGCAACAACAAAATATGTCCACTTGCCAATCCAATGTGATATTCCCCTACTACAACTGCGTCCACACTGGCTCCGTTACCAACCCTGAGGGTCATATCACCTTTCCTAAAAACCCTACGGCTTCTCGGCGCCTGCAAAGAATTACATATGTGAGATCCGGATCCGGTATCCAATACCTAGGAAGTACAGTTTATGGAAAAGCAGTTTTCAATCACGAACACACCTGAAGCCGAAACCACAACTTGCTTCGTGTCCTGATTCTTGACCTTTAGTGCCCTGCAGTCCTTCCTCCAATGACCTTTCTTCCAACAATAGAAGCACTCTTCCTTTATGGCTGCCCCTCCCATCTTTTCCATTCCCTTTCCCGCCACCTTCTGCACACCTCCCTTCGGTTTGGCAGGTGCCTTCTTCTTCTTCCCCTTGGTCTTGGCCTTGGATCTAGAAGAAGAAGATTCTCCAACAAAAAGAGCGGGTGTTTCTTTGCTTTTGTTCAAGGTTCCCTCTGCCATCCTCAACATGTTGAAGAGTTCAAGAAGTGAAACTTCCATACTGTTCATATCGAAATTCAATACGAACTGGGCATAGGTGGAGGGAAGGGACTGGAGGACTAAGTCGATATACAACTCATTTTCCAATGTGGTTCCTAGGTCCGTGAGCTCTTCGATGAGAGAAATCATCTTTAAGACGTGGTCTCCGACAGATGATCCGATGGCCAACCTCGCTTGAAAAAGTTTCTTCGAGGTCTCGTATCTTGCGATATGAGATTGCTCTCCATATTATTCTTTGGTATGGAGGAAGATGGAAGCAAGGTCCATCTTCTCGTTCCGTCTATGATGTTCATTGTCCATGGAGGCCAGCACGAGGCACTTGGCCTTCGCGCAATCAAGATCCCAGGTCTTACGGAACTCAATATCCGCGACCGAGGATACTGGACCGGGAACAGGGGGAGCTTTCGCCATGAGGACGTATGCGACCTTATCATATGTAAGGGCCATTTGGACATTCCTCGGCCAGTCTTTATAGTTTGGCCCAGCAAGTTTATTTTTATCTAATATGAGCTTAAGTCCCGTCATGGTCATTGCAATTAAGAGAGGAGAAAAGAAACACTCAGCATATGCTCTTGCAAGTTTAGATTGGTTTCTAGTTTATCTAATCAGGATGGCTCTCACTGTTTCCTTGAATTCTTCTTCAAACTCTAAAACAAGAATTAGTCAGGATTAATCGCACGTCACAATACTTTCTTAACCTTTCATCCAGGCTAGTGTCAGTACTTCGAGGGAGGTTTTCCAACGCTTTCGCGAAGTTCCTTATTATATAACCTCTTTTCCCCGGAGGCGTAGCCCCGCCAACACTGTTTTAGACACCTACTTAGTTTATAGCATTGATTGTTAAGTGAAATTGTTTCCCAAAGAGTAGCGGATACTCACAGTAGGATCAGGACCCAACTATCATTGTGTGATGAATTTGAAGGAAGCCTACCAAAAACAACATATTCAAGAAGGTATGCAACACTAGCAAGTTTCCTTTATGTTTGAAACTCCCGATGTGATTTTTGCCCCGTGCGCTTATAACCTTGACGAAGGCCAAAACATCATAATTCGTAAGTCAAGTTCTATCCGTCATTATCCAGATTACCCTAGACCCATTCGTACAAGCCCTTGACGAAGGACAAAACAGCTGTACGCCTGTCCTAGATTAATGTATCTATCTATGCCACAGATAAGCACCTACTAGCTACCAAACACTATGCCTTGGCGAAGGTCGAAACACATAGCATGAATACTAGTAGATACCTATCTGAAATGACAGAGGGCTACGACTGATTTTCTGGCGAAAAAACTGTTAACACACTGAACTTGATATAGTCGATGGAACCTGATAGCTTTTGAAATGGAGTGGTTTAAGCTCCGCTTTTAAAAATGCTTTTTGAAGAAAACTGAGTGGTTTTTTAATTGTTCCAACGACATCAGATTTTAGGTTTATTTCCTTGCATTAATTAAAATTAATGCGGTCCTATCAATTAACCTTATCATTGCAGCAAAAGAAACGAAAATAGAACGTACGCTTATGCCATCTGCATTCGCCACGGGCCCCTGTTAGTTATATGTATGCCCAAGAGGCCATCACTGTACATAGGATGTATATTGTAGTGGATGCTTGGACATATATAGAGAGTACTTTCTTTCTCGATATGATACTATGCTATCTTGTTGCTCTTTGTCTTAACATGTTGACTTATAAACGTGATACTGTCTTGCTCTCACATATTGATAAAGCCCTTAGGATGTGTACTTGACTACCAGGACTATGATGGAGATCATACTAGTGGGGCCAAAGGTAGTCCACAAGTACACCCTATAATAGTTCCTAGTCGTGGGAGTATCGAGACAGGGCATCGATACTCCAGAGTAGACTAGCGTATACGCTTCTCGACCCATATGATGGGCGGTGGATGATCCCATATCCATTAGTGTTTGACATCAGAGAAGGTATATGGGTGCTCAGAGGAGACTGGGTATACTGGAAGGACTCGCCGAGAACTGTTGGAATGCGGCGGCGCCCCGACCGTCTAAACGAGGTCAAATGCGGAACAAAAAACTTTTTACAGAACCAGCACCACCGCGGCCCAAATATCTGGATCGTTCCATTAACCGTAAACTAGCAATTGTAAAAGGAGTTAGGAAATTATACCGATCGATCCGTGTCCTTTGGTCTTTAATCTCCGCACCAAGCTCCCTGCTGCTGCGCCGACGAAGTCCGCTCCCCGATCTCGCTCGTCGATGTGGCACCACGTCATTGAATATTTATATGGGCTCCCGCTAAGAAACTGAAGCAACTCGGACATGAAGTTTGCTAGCCGACATGTCCAAGATTGAAGTAGAGAGAGTGTGGAATATATTGTCTCAAGGCACCCAAGTGATTGGGTGAAGCTAAATGGAGTTGTCAAGTGATATGATGAAGTGAGCCAAGAATTTTTAGCAAAGAAAAAGAATGAGCTTGCATTAGAAAGAGCTTGGCCACTTATAGCAGGGAAAAAGCTTGCTGGGGATTGTGGAGGAATTGTTGTAACAATGAATGATGGTGTGTTAATCCTTCACCACAAAAAAAAGCCCCTGACAAATAAAACTTTTCCATTTGCAAAAGACCCCTCCTCCGCAAATTCAGCCACTATCAAGAATAACAAATTAACCCTTTGCACACACTCACCCGTCACCGCAGAAAAAAACCCTGCATTTTCCAGCCTGGCGAAATTGCAGAGAACCCCCCATGGTGAAGCATGCGAAATTTTCTCATAACCCCTTCCCCTCAAAAGTCTCTTCACACCAAAATAGCCCTTGCCCATCACCATTTAATGCGGCATGGGGTTCTCACTGCAGCAGGGAATGGACAAAAATGGGACAAGGTCAAAAGTCAATGGTCAATGCTCACATATAATAAACAAAGAGGGTAATGTATAAGACAGAAAAAGAAAACTGGCAACTCCCAGAATAATCGCGTAACGAATTACGAGATTACACCTCAACTGTAAATACATACCCGCATTTGTATTCCGACCGAATACAAATGCAATGAGACAATAAAATATTCCTGTAGTATAATACTAGGATCCGGCTTAAACCAAAGCCCGCTAGTATTATCCGTCTAATCCTGATCCGTGCACAAGTGCACGAATATGATCGAACCCTGCCATAAAACCATACGGCCTCTACAACGTTTCGCCCGAACTTGGGAAACTTTCTGTCGGGGACTCTAAGGACTCATCAATACACTGGTACTGGGTATAACCACTAGCACGTCAGAGGTACTACCTGTACGTAACGGTTGCCTATGTATTGATCGGAAGGGAAGCTGACGAGCGAACTCATCCAGAAACCCTACTGAGCCTGACAGTGATAATATCCGTACAGTCTGGTATGTTCGTCTATGAGTATCGCATATAGGGCCTAGGGGGCTGGTAAACGTCAGACCCTGAATAGCGGTATAAGTCATGTCAGAGAGTAGCCAAGAACACCCTGAGAAACTACTGGAGTACCTAACAGTAAATCTCGATTACCCTGGCCAGGGAATTCGTGTAATGGCTCTCCTAAACACAACGCGATCTCACCCCCAATACCGGGAAAGACGAATCCCTGACGATCTGCTCACTGCCTCCTTGCGGCTCTGGACTGTACCCAACTAAAACCTGTTTGCACGACTCGTTTGAGCCATGGTAGGGTAGTAATCAAAGTACAGTGGGAACTCACACGAGACAAATGGCGATCTCAGGTCGACAGACTAACCTGTACACATGTCACCTGAGAACTTCTATCTGACGATATGTATAATACCAACTAGCATGTTCTCGACGAGTCCTGTCCGGTGTACTCATAACGCAATGAGCACCTGTATATATCTTAGGTGAACTAACTGACACCAATGCCTTGTGAGACCGGCCACCACCCCTCGTCGGGGTCTCGACTGTATACACTAGTCTACTCTGGAGTATCGATGCCCTGTCTCGAAACTCCCACGACTAGGGACACTTTAAGGATGTGCTTATAGACCCCAGCTCCCACGTATATGATCGCCATCATACTGCTGGAAGTCAAGCAAGAATCATATGGGCTCTAGCAACATGCAATAGTGAACTAAAGCATGCATACTATGATAAAGACAAACCAGATAGCATACTATCATCTCGAGCAAGACTGTCCTATCGGTATAGGTCATCCCTCAATCATTGCAATCACGTACCTGAGATCCAATAATTGACTTTGAGGGCACTATATCCAACAATCTCCCACTTGCACTTAAGGCTAATTATTGCGACGTCGCGTACTCACAGCTCGTGTGATACCGAACATCCAACTCCTCTACTAACTAGTTTAACAAAGCTCGTTTGTAAAACTATTGTGTTCGAGAAATAGCCTCAGTGAGTGGATCCACCCTGATGTTTCTTTCTATGTCTCTCTTTTTCTCAAGTTCGCTGAGAAAGTGTAACACCTGAGTTTAGGGTTAGTGGTAATTGTGTGTTAATATGGGGGTTTTGGTAAAAAGTTTACCAAAATTGGTTTCTAATAATTTATCTGGTCTTATGGTTATTTTTGTAGAATTTTATCTCGACCACACACACTTGTGCATGATAACTAGAGTTAAACCTAGGGTTACCAAGTTTAGGTGTGCATGGTGGGTTAACCATGTTTAGCCAACAATGGTGGGTTAGGCCCTTGGTTAAGATAATGGAGTTAATTATGAGTTTTAGGTTTGGTTAAGGGTGATTAGGGTCATGGTTGACTTGTGATGAGAAGGAGAGATTGTGATGGGTGTCATGCAAGCATTTAATGAGGGAAGAGAGAGTGGTGGCTATGGTTATGTCACACCCCATCTCATTTCAATACTTTTTGCATGTCTCTCTCACACTCCCTTTCACACTCTCATTTCACTCTCTTCTCTCCCTCTCACTCACACACCAAACATCACCTTTTAGCCACCAAAACCACTTCTTCAGCCCAAACTTCAGCCATGCACCAGCATCAGCAGCAACACATCATCTCCCAACAACATCATTAGTATCAGCTACCTACCCTTTAGCTTCAGCAGCTACTACAGCCACAAAAAACAGCACATCATCGGCCATCAAAACAACATCAGCATAGCCACCAACAGCACACCATCAGCCATCAAAACCCACATCATAGCATCAGCTTAGCTGTAACAATCAGCATCAGCCTATTGCATCAGAACATCAGCAGCAGCTGCTACATCAGCCCCAACTCTTTACATAACACCTCCCCCACAACACACAACCCTTCCCTTAACAATACCCCAAACCCTACTGCTGCCACTACAACACATACTTCACAAAACCAAACAACACAACCCAAGCAACAGCAATAACTTCTGCAAATTCAGCTTCAGCCATTTAAGCGGTAAAGCAGTTCAGGCTCAGTTCAGCTCAATTCCAGTCAAGATTGCAGCACCTGGAGCTGTAGCAACAACACACACTCTCCTACTTCTTCTCTTCTTCTTCATCTAGGGTCTCTAGAGGTATAACTCCCTTAACCCAACTCCTAATTGCTAAAGTTATGGATATCTAGCTTAATTTAGTGTTTATTTAATGTTTAGCGGTAGTTTGGGGTAAATTAGGGGAATTTTGAGAATGTAATGGTTGTGATGGTTAGAGTAACCCAAGTAGGTGCTGTTGAGACCAGTTAACCAGAGAATTTCCCCAGATTTCATAAAATACCCGATTTATCCGACTTGGCGTAATTTAGCAGTTTTAGTGACTTTTTAGCCTCTGTTGGATCTGCTGTTAACCCGAGCCCTTCAGAATGAAATTGAGAAAACTATGGTATGGTGAGACTAGCAGGGACACACACACAAAGCACGGGGACCCACCTCTCATTGGAGGCCGCCGATTTATTCGATCTGGCCGCAATTTGCGGCCAGAGTGGGGAGTGGGGTGTTGGGATTTTGGGTGTGGGGCTCTGCTGGGTAGCTTGGTCTGTTGACATCTGTAATTTTTTAAGTTAGGTCCAGAGGCAAAATCTGGAGCCAATAGCGTGTTTCCGATGTTTTAAGACTTGTGCGACACGCGTGTGATACGCGTGGTTCTGTGGCGCGCTGCGTGATACAACGTGTCAGATGGGTTCTGGTGGGTTTGTACGCGTCGCGACGTGTCATGTGGACGCGCGTTTTAGTTTCATGCACGCGTATCCTTTTTATCGATATATCGTGTTTTGCAGGATTTTCCTGATATATTGTGACTGTTGTAAATTCTAGGTTCGCCGGCAGGGACTTCAAGCGTGGCAGAGAAAGGAAAGCAGGTGGTCGGACACACTTAGCGCGGGATCACGGGTGAGTAGATTTAACATCTACAGGGGATGATCGTTTGGATGGCGCAAGTCGCCCGATAGATTAGTAAACTTGAAAATAGAACTTTAACATTTGCTTGTGACATTTGAAATGATAGTAGTTGCATAATAATTACCGCGGTTAAGATCTATATGTTATGCCCATAACTCATTATGTAGGACACATGCACCATTACCAGGATTTTTACATGCAGCACGAGCACTATTTTTGTGTACACCCACCCCCTGGTAATTGCCATGTCATGACACTAGATAACTGTGAATCTGAACATGCTAATTGCTTAAACCTGTGCTATTGCAATAAATAATAAAGATGAAATCATAAGAATTGCCATTCTCGTGCATATATATCATTACATCACTTGCTCATGCCTAGTATAAATCATACATTGCAACTTGAACATTGATACCATTTGCATTCATTATCATTGACATATGCACCCATGATGATTTCACGAGATTTATGATATTTCTGGATTTTGAGGAAAAGCCGCAAGATTTGAAACTTATGATCTTTTAAATATAAAAGTTGCGGGTTTTCTAATGATGTAAAGTGTCATCCACCATGAGTTTGCTGTGTTCTCGAGACCCGTTTCGAGGATGTGGATGAACCGTCTCGGGTACATGGTGGGCCCGGTAAGGTACCCCGGGGCAAGAAGATCGCAGGAGATGGCGTTGAGCCTGGCAGGGGACGGACTACCTACCGGTGACTTCATTTAGCACGGCGGATATCCAGAGGATACCGACCAAGGCCGCTAGTTTGAGATATGGATATTTGGGTTGGATCAGCCGGATGGCTGAGATCAGAGATATTTGACATGGATATATGGGATTAAGACAGTTTTGAGGTGTCGTTGCTAGACACGGATTTTCTTGATTTCATGGATATTATGCTGGTACTAAAAAGAGTTTCAAAAACAAAGAAAGAATAGTTCTTGTACTTACATGTTGAGATCTTGAGTTGACGCATATAGTATACATACATGATTAGTACATCCATGTGACCTTCATACTTGTTAGCATACTGATAATGCATACATACCTGCTAGTGCCTATAGCCATACCTGTTTAGAGATGCTAGTATACTTGTGTGCATACATGCGATAGCCTTTGTAGATGCTATTTATTACTCGCGAGCTGGCAACTCACCCCCGTTGTGCCACAGCTTTTCTGCAGGTCCGTTCCGTCAGCACTGTAGCGGCGGACACTTTTGCCTCTTTTGCTCTCTTTGCCTGGATTCGAGGCTTTTGCTCATAGGTGGGTTGTCATCATTTTGTACCACCTTATTATGATCATTGTATCTAGAGTACTCACTCTACTACTACTTTTTCAGCTATACCAGTTTATTTGGATTACTGTATATTGACCAAGAGACGAGGTTGTGAGACTTATGGATTTATATTATGTGGGGTCGAGCTCACTTGAGTCGACATGTTATTTTATCTGTGCTTTCATTCTTATTTATGCACACTGTATTTATATTGCGTGGGATTTATGACCGCCTTGAGGTGAAGAGCTAGCTCCCGCTTGGGGATGCCTTTTCCTGTTTGTACCCGTTTGGGGCTTGTTTTTACAAAGGAGGTTCTGCCGGAATTTTTGGAAAAAGGGAAAATTGTTTTAAAAAGGAAAACTCGATGTGGTTTAATGGAGAAAAATGCTTTAAATAAATTGGCTTCTTTCACTCAAATTCTAAATTGGGTTTTGTATTCTGGGCTTCGGCTTACTTACGTTACGGACGCCTTAAGACGTTTCGTATCTTAAGTGCCGGTCGCGTTCCGTACATTGCGGGTCGTGACAAAGTTGGTATCAGAGCGATAGGTTTCACCTTTCTGAGTGTAGGATGACCCTTAGTAGATGGAGTAAGTGACTTAAGCAGGGTGACGTAGCGTACGTATGTCCGCGACATACTTGCGATACGGTACTCCACCTATATGACTTTAGGATATACTTGCTTGGAATTCCTTCTTCGATTCCATGTATCCTACGATTCTATTGCACCGTTCTTATTGTCCTGTTTCCTATACCAGTCACTATGCCGCGGAGGGCTACCAGAGCGCAGAGGGCTGCCGCCCAAGACGAGATTCGAGCTGGCTCGTCCGAAACTAGGATTGAGCAGGGTGGTATGCCTACACCGCAGGGACAGACTGATCCGCCTTTCCCAGGCCGTGTGGATAGGCTTGAGACTGGTATGGAGGAACTGGGACAGATGATGGAGAGTATGCAGGAGCTGCGCCAGATGGTGGGATCCTTAGTTGCGGCCAGTCGTGCACCGAGGCCGAAGGACGTACCCACTACATCCCAGACTACTATGGTACCTGCTCCTACTACTACCACCGCGACCATTCCGGTTTCGCTACTGGAGTTCATGAGGCTAAGACCTCCAGTCTTCACGAGTACCGATGCAGCAGAGGACCCGCAGACGTTCCTTGACAGTTTGGCCAGGATTTGCCGCTCGCTGAGGTGTTCTGATGACCGATGGGTAGAGCTGGTGAGTTTCCGACTAGAGGGCCTCGCGCAGATATGGTGGGAGTCAGTTCTGAGAGGACGAGCTGCAGGTCTACCGCCCATGACCTGGACCGAGTTTACAGCAGTCTTTCTGGCTCGTTTCCTTCCGGAGAGCATTCGTGACGCCCGAGGTCGTAGTTTTGAGGCCTTGATCAAGACCCCAGGGATGACGTTGTCTGAGTATGACGTCCAGTTTACACAGTTGTCCCGATATGCTCCGTATCTGGTGGATACCGAAGCGAAGAGGGTGAAGAGGTTCATACAGGGACTGGATGCCCAGCTATTTCTTGCCATTAGCGCCCAACACTTAGATACCTATTCAGCGGCTATGGATACAGCGTTGCGGATGGAGGCTCGTATTTCAGCGACTTTAGCCGTTCCCACGCAAAAGAGGATTCGTACCGGCACGCCAGATCAGGGAAAGCATGCCAGATTCTTTTCGAGAGATTGGGCCGGCAGAGGGTTTGGATGAGGTCAGCTGTATGGTTCGTATCCACAGGGACAGCAGGCGTCGCCAGGATGCTTTGGGTGCGGGAGCCTGCACCACCGTTTTAGAGATTGTCCAGCGAAATGACAGGGAGTGGCGACAGCTCCACATGTGACCCTACCACCATCACCGCCCCCTCCTCAGAGAGCTCTACTTTCTGCCACAGGCGATGCTCCACGCCAGTTAGTGTAGGGTTCCTAGGCACTCTCAAGAGGTCTCACAAGGCATCAACCATGCCAATTTCAAATTTTTAGGGTGCCGAGAAAACCTAATACGGATCGTTGACTAGAGATTGGGCGAAAAACGAAACTAGTTAACATCTTAACTAAAAGAGAGAGGCTACAACCTTTGTAGATCCATTTCTCCACTTCCTTAGCTCCACCTAGGTGTCCTCTCGCTGTCCATCTTGAATTCCGAACTCAATCGTCGGCTTCATCGGGAAAATGGGCGGACTAGGTCGTCGGCTTCGTGCCGAAGATGATCTACGTCGAGGCATCACAAGTTCAAGCTCCAACTTCACCAAGTTATGAAACTTGTGAAGAAAACACCCTATACTACTTGGCAAGAGGTAGAGGGTGAAGAAATAGGAGGTGGGTTCACTTTAGAATTGGATTTCTCTCACTTTTGCTCAAGTTGCCATTGATGGACTTAAGCTTTTCTTGAAGAAGAAGATGATCAAGAAGAAGAAAGAATATGATAAGTCTTGTTAAAAGAATAATAAAATGAATACTTATCATATTCTAACCTTGGTTAAGTGTAGAGAATAGACCATAGTTATTTTGGAATGGTTAGGGTTAAGCATGAAGACAAAATGGTCACATTAGTCAAACCTTCTTGAAGCTTCAACAAGCTTCATGTTAGAATGAAACCATTTTGTTTTCTTTTATTTATTTATCAGAAAGAATAGATAAATAAGTAAGTAAATAAATCAAAACCTTAACTATTATCATAACCATGGTTTAAGTCTTAACACAAAACCAATATACATGCATCATCAAACATGACACATTGTAGTGCACAAAAGTATATCACATATACAACTTGTGAACTACAAGTGAGAAAATCCTTTTAAAGTGAACCAATACTAGCTAATGCAAAGTAATATATCAAATATATATAATTATACATTAAATCATTAAATCAACACTTGATTTAACGATCCGGTCATATCGCATATAACCGACTAGTATCCTATGTATCGTCTTATCGAATCAATCCTTGATTCGATATCTAGGTTATATCGTATATAACCAATCGATACATTCATCGCGAGAATTGAATACGGTATCACATACACGCATTATTCTCGGTCCTGCACATATCTCATATGCGCTCCTATTTCGTTTCGCTTGAGCCAGGAAACCTCTGTGTAGGACTCTAAAGACTCGTCAATACGCCGGTAGCAGATGATGATCATATCAAACATCCACAAGCCGCAAGCGGTCTTCTAAACGTAACGGCCATCCGGGTATTGAGCGATCAGAAGATCGACGAGCTAGCCCGCTCACACTCCTGTGAATCCAACCAGTAACACTTACCGTACAGTCCGGTCTGTTCGTCTGATATGTCGCATATCAAGTCTAGGGGTGGTAAACGTCAGACCCCAATAACCGATAAGTCGTGCCGATGTGAGGCTCATAACGGGTCGAGAAACTACTGGTAACACTTACCAGCAAATCTCTGATCAGCCCTGGCCAGGGACTTCCCTGTTACGGCCAATCGAGCACAGCGCAACATCAACCCCAAATACCGGGAGAGACGAAACCCCTCCTATCGCTCATTGCCTCCATGTGACTCGGGACTGTACCCAAAGACCACCGTTTTGCATGCCCTCATGGACGTGGTAAGGTGGAGATCAAAGCACAGTGGGAATCACACAAGACTCTATGACGATCTCGGGTCTACAGACTAACCTGCACAAGTGTCACCTGAGAACTGCCATCTGACGTGAGGTATAATACCATCTGAGAGTTCTCGGCGAGTCCGTCCAGTGTACCCAGTCTCCACTGAGCACTCGTATACCATCTCTGATGTCAAACACCAATGGATATGGGATCATCCATCGCCCATCTCATGGGTCGAGAAGCGTATACGCTAGTCTACACTGGTATATCGATGCCCCGTCTCGATACACCCATGACTAGGGACCTTGAAGGATGTACTTATGGACTACCATGTCCCCACTAGTATGATCTGCATCATAGTCCAGGTAGTCTAGTACACATCCTAAGGGCTTTACCAACATGTAACTATAAGACAGATTAAAGAGACTAGTATACATGTTAAGATAAAGAGTAACCAGATAGCATACTATCATATCGAGCAAGAAAGTCATCTCTATATATGTCCAAGCATCCAATATAATATACATCATCTGTACAATACTGGCCTCTAGGGCATACATACAACTAACAATCTCCCACTTGCACTAGGGCCAGCTGCTGTAGTATCGCATACCGAGCATCCCGAAGAGTCTCTCAAACTGTATCTGGGGAATGGCCTTCGTGAGTGGATCCGCCGTGTTGTTCTTCGTGTCAACCCTCCTGACCTCGATCTCCCGGCGATCAACTATCTCCCGGATCAGGTGATACCGCCTCAAAATATGCCTGGATCACTGATGGGACCTGGGTTCCTTGGCCAAAGCCACCGCTCCATTGTTATCGCAATACAAAGGTATTGGATGCTCAATGGATGGAACCACTCCAAGTTCAGTAATGAACTTCTTGATCCAGACAGCCTCTTTGGCAGCATTGTTGGCAGCGATGTATTCAGCCTCCATCGTCGAGTCTGCCACGGTTTCCTGCTTGGAACTCTTCCAGCTAACCGCCCCTCCGTAAAGGGTAAAGACAAATCCCGACTGTGACTTAGAGTCGTCCTTATCACTCTGGAAGCTCGAATCGGTAAAGGACTCCACTTGGAGTTCTCCGTTACCATACACCAAGAGCATCTCTTTAGTCCTTCGCAAGTACTTGAGAATGCTCTTCACAGCTGTCCAGTGACTCTCTCCAGGATCATCTTGATACCTGCTCACTACACTTAGTGAGTATACTACATCGGGTCTGGTACATAGCATCGCGTACATGATAAAGCCTACAGCCGAAGCATAGGGTATCCCTTGCATGCGAGCTCTCTCCAAATCAGTCTTGGGAGACATCTCTTTGGAGAGAGTGACTCCAGAGATCGTGGACAAGTTCCCACGCTTGGATTCTTCCATACTAAACCTCTTTAGTATGGTGTCAATGTACCTGGATTGGGACAATCCCAATATCCGTTTGGATCTATCTCTATAGATCCTAATTCCCAATATGCAGAAGGCATCACCAAGATCTTTCATTGAGAATCTTTGTGATAAGAAGAGCTTGACCGATTGCAGCATAGGAATATCATTTCCTATCAAGAGTATGTCGTCCACGTACAATACGAGGAAGACAACCTTACTCTCTGTCACCTTCTTGTAAATACAAGGTTCATCTGGGTTTTTGACGAAATCAAACTCTTTGATAACGACGTCAAAGCAGATGTTCCAGCTCCGCGATGCTTGCTTTAATCCATAAATGGATTTAAGCAGCTTGCACACCTTCCCGCTGCTCCCACTATCTACGAAGCCCTCTGGCTGAGTCATGTACACGCACTCTTCTAAATCACCATTTAGAAAGGCGGTCTTAACATCCATTTGCCAGATTTCGTAATCATGATATGCAACGATGGCAAGCATGATCCGGATGGATTTAAGCATAGCCACTGGAGAAAAGGTTTCGTCATAGTCCACACCTGGTCTTTGACGAAAACCCTTTGCAACAAGTCTAACTTTGAAAGTCTCCACTTTCCCATCTACACCAAGTTTCTTCTTGAAGATCCACTTGCTCCCAATGGGTTTTACCCCTCAGGAGCAACGTCCAAAGTCCATACTTTGTTAGTGTACATGGATTCCATCTCGGACCGCATAGCATCCAGCCATTTCACTGAGTCCTTACTCGTGATGGCCTGCTCGAAGCTAGTTGGGTCATCATCCTCCATGATGCAATCCTCGCTGCCATCATCCATGAGAAAACCGTAGAATCTCTCAGGTTGGCGAGGAACCCTACTAGATCGGCGGAGAGGCTGAGGTTCGTCGGGAGCTACTGAATCCTCTGGTTCCACTAAATCTTCAGTTTGAGTTTGTGTAGCCGGAATTTCTTCCAGTTCTACCTTATCGCCACTAATTTCTTTTGCAAGAAATTCCTTTTCCAAAAAGGTGGCATGTCGAGAAACAAACACTTTTTGTTCCTCTGTATGGTAGAAAAGATATCCATGTGAATGTTTGGGATATCCCACAAACTTGCATAGAACTGACCGTGCCTCGAGTTTGTCCGGATTTTGCCTTTTGACATAGGCCGGGCAACCCCATATCTTAACTCGTTTAAGACATGGTCTCTTCCCACTCCATATCTCATATGGTGTGGTAGGCACAGATTTCGATGGAACTTGATTCAATAGGTATGCTGCTGTCTCCAGCGCATAACCCCAGAAGGAAATAGGTAACTCAGCTGTGCTCATCATAGAGCGCACCATATCTAATAGGGTGCGGTTCCTCCGTTCTAATACACCGTTGTGCTGTGGTGTATATGGAGGAGTCAGCTGAGAGAGAATCCCATTCTCTTTTAGGAAGTCCAGGAATTCATTGCTTAAGTATTCTCCTCCTCGATCAGATCGAAGGATTTTAATACTTTTTCCGGTTTGGTTCTCGACTTCCTTTTTATATTCTCTAAATTTCTCAAAAGCTTCTGATTTGTGTTTCATCAGAAACACATATCCGAATCTAGAGAGATCGTCAGTGAATGTAATGAAGTACGAAGAACCATCCCTGGCATGTGTAGACATGGGACCGCATACATCACTATGTATCAGTCCCAAGAGTTCGGTAACTCTTTCTCCGTGTCCCGTAAACGGAGTTTTGGTCATCTTGCCTTTGAGACATGACTGGCATGTCATAAGATGAAAATTCAAACGGATTTAAATATCCATCTTTATGCAACTTAGCTAGTCGTGTCGCATTGATGTGGCCCAGTCTACAATGCCACAAGAAGGATTCGTTGAGTTCAGAACTCTTCCTCTTGTGTGCGTTTGTTATGCTCAGAACTGTTGATTGGTTTAGAACATAAATGCCATTGCACAACGTGCCTGATCCAACCAACTTTTGGTTACGGAAAATGTTCATAACATTGTCCTGTAATACAAAATTATATCCCTCTTTACTTAATAAAGAAACCGATATAATGTTGCATATCAGGTTCGGCATGTAATAGCATTCGTTCAGAACCAATGTATTACCAGTTGGTAATACAAGGTGATATTCCCCGACAGTCTTAGCTGCAACAATTGCACCATTTCCAACTCTAATGTCTTTATCACCTTCTCCAAGTTCTCTACCTTTCCTAAGCCCATGTAACTGATTACATATATGGGATCCTGACCCGGTATCTAATACCCAGGACGTAGGGCAAATGGAGAAACGGTTCTCTGTAACGAACACACCCAAAGAAAATGCATCAACATGTACTTTCTTCAATCGGGTGGCATGGGAATCCTGGTATTCCCCTATGTCCTGTTCATTCCTATAACTCTTATAAGAAAGAACGGAACCAACGTTCCCCAGCACAGTATAACATGCGGGTTCGGTCAATACATCCATATTATTATCTTTATTAGGGCATGACATGGTCACTACCTGGAGAGAGAGAGAAGAAAACACTTTAGCGTATGCTCGTGCAAGATCAGATTGGTTATTATTTTATCTAATCAGGATGGCTCCCACTGGTTTTTATCAAATCTTCCTTCAAACCCTAAAAGGAAAGACTAACCGGGATTAATTACACCCTACAACTTCGTCGATCTTTCAGCCAGGCCAGTGTCGGTACTTTGAGGGAGGTTCCCCGTGCTTTCGCACGGACCTAATTAAAGTAAACCTCGTTTTCCCAGAGGCGTAACCCCATTGACACCTTTCTAGACACCTACTTGATCGGCTAATTGTAATGTGCAAAACTCTCCCAGGAGTAACTCTTACTCGCAGTGGGTATCGGGATCCAACTATCTCATAGAAGGTATGCAATCTCATTGCAAATTTCAACACTTGAAATTCCCGATAATATTTTGCCCCTAGCGTCCTATGACCTTGACAAAGGCCAACAAATCATAGTCTGCTAGTCAAGTTCAACCCGTCATTTCTTGATTGAATCAAACCCACCCGTACGGCCCTTGACAAAGGCCAACAAGGTCGTACGACTACCCTGAAACAATCTGCATCACATGCACAAGCAGATAAGCACTATTTAGCTACCGCACACTACGCCTTGACAAAGGCCAACAAACGCAGCACGAATACTAAACAGTTCTTATCTGAAATGACGGAGGGCTACGACAGGTTTTTCTGAAAACCTATTGCGTAATGAACTTGATATCGTTGTAGAATCGAATGAATTTTGAAATGGAGTGTTTTTTAGGCTTTTCTGGTTTTGCTAAAGGAGTCACTCCCGGCGAAGGGATCATCGGTCCTTTCCTCATCGAATGAGGTGCGGGATATATCATATATATCACTGTGCAAAGCAAAAACTCTTAAAAGCAATCAAAAGACAAACCGAGTGTTGTAGCATCTGCCAGTTATTGCTAAAGGAGTCACTCCCGGTGAAGGGATCTCGGTCCTTTCCTCATCGAATAAGGTGCAGGGTATATCATATATACCGCTATGCAAAGCAAGAACTGTAGCTACCTGTTTTATTTAAAATTTGATTCTACAACATCTTAGGTTTCTTTTCTTTCATTAATCACATTAATGAAGTCCCATCATTTAAGTCACCTAAACATCACAGATAAATACGACGTACACTTATGCCATCCGCATTCGTCTGGATGTCCCCTCATGCACCGTTAGGTTAGGTAACTAACGACAGAGCAGGGCAGGGCTAGTGAGGATGCAAAACATAAGTAACGTCTATATAATATATCATATATACTATATAAAGTATCTATCACAGAACATCACATGATCACATCACAGATATCGCAGCAGAAAATATCATATGAAACATTGGATATACTAGGACGTCCGTGTTTTCAATACGAGCCAGTATAAAACACGGATTCCACGGTCGTGATGAATAGCCAATCCCACACCCCTAGACCCCTACGAGAGCGGCAAGCAACCCTACCAATTCTAGGGTTAGGAGACCCGGACTCGACTCCTCGAGTTGGTCTCCCACTGGACCCCAGAACCCGGTTACTTGTGCTCCCCTCCTTGGGTCTATCCTAATGCGGAAAAGTAAATAATATACAAAAGGTGACAACTTCCGCAACCTGGAAGTACCCCAAATAAAAGAATATTACATACAAGTTTTTACATGAATGAAAATGAAAAACACTCATCTCACATAAAAACCCCCGGCTATTCTAACACGACAATCCAATATAACATATCCAGCAACACATAACATCACATGTCATCAACGTAAGTAAATATGCGCATCCCAATTGTCGTTGACATATAGCAACGAAACCGGCGATATCACATATTACACTTACGGTCATAGAAAAGAAAGTGTAAAACTACAACAGTTGGAATCCGCAACCTCTTTAGACATCACATGCCTAATCAAATGAAATACTTAGACATCACATGCCTAACAGTTATAAACCCCGCATTTTAGTCTCATTATCGAAAACTCTTTTCTATATCAAATGAAACTAAACCGCTAGATTTATAACATTCCTTCAGTTATCTCATAACTATTTGTGAATTCCAATTGTTGTATCACATTCCGGAAAATCAGAAAATGTTAAACTTTCCGATTGAACATTCGAACACCCAAGTTTTCCCGAAACAGCTCAACACATGAAATAAGTCTAACAACATTCAATTCGTGCCTCAGTACCAACGGTCCAGCCGTAGAAGGGTCAAGCCAACGCCTCACATGTGGCACGCCGTACTGCCCCAAACCCGAAGGTTCAAAGGGCAGTTCAAGACGGTCACATAATCGAGTTAAGGTTTGTTGTCTTCTAGAGGGTCCATCGCGTTACGTGCACTACTTAGAACGTCGTTAAACTACGGAAAGATCCAACACTTGGAACTTTCCCGACAGGGAAAAGGTGGGTATTTATATCCGGTCGAACTTTTTAACATATTCTGAATTATCCGGAAAAACACACGGACAAAGTTTGACAATCCGATCGAATAATCGAATCCCCAAAACAACCCCAGAAAATTCAACTCTTGAATAAATATTAAAAATTCCCAGGAAAACCAGCACTGTAAAGTAGGAGTTACTGTGCAAAATTCAATGCAAGAAGAGATTAAAGGGCCGCGGAACCGCCGCATTAGCTTGCTAATGCCGCGGTTCCGCCGCGCTTTGGTGGACTTAGGAGTACGGGCTTCACAGTAATTCTTAGAATATTCTGCTGATTTTTCTGCATATTTTTAATACTCAAAAAAACCCAGTTTTTAGAAAAAGTCCAGAGAGCATGAAATTTTAGGGTTTCGGGTTCATTCGGCTTTCAAACTTCGTCTACGCATCGCCTAAGGCTCTAGCTAGGCTCTGATACCACTGTAGGGTTCCTAGGCACTCTCAAGAGGTCTCATAAGGCATCAACCATGCCAATTTCAAATTTTTAGGGTGCCGAGAAAACCTAATACGGATCGTTGACTAGAGATTGGGCGGAAAACGAAACTAGTTAACATCTTAACTAAAAGAGAGAGGCTACAACCTTTGTAGATCCGTTTCTCCACTTCCTTAGCTCCACGTAGGCATCCTCTCGCTGTCCATCTTGAATTCCGAACTCAATCGTCGGCTTCATCGGGAAAATGGGCGGACTAGGTCGTCGGCTTCGTGCCGAAGATGATCTACGTCGAGGCATCACAAGTTCAAGCTCCAACTTCACCAAGTTGTGAAACTTGTGAAGAAAACACCCTATACTACTTGGCAAGAGGTAGAGGGTGAAGAAATAGGAGGTGGGTTCACTTTAGAATTGGATTTCTCTCACTTTTGCTCAAGTTGCCATTGATGGACTTAAGATTTTCTTGAAGAAGAAGATGATCAAGAAGAAGAAAGAATATGATAAGTCTTGTTAAAAGAATAATAAAATGAATACTTATCATCTTCTAACCTTGGTTAAGTGTAGAGAATAGACCATAGTTATTTTGGAATGGTTAGGGTTAAGCATGAAGACAAAATGGTCACATTAGTCAAACCTTCTTGAAGCTTCAACAAGCTTCATGTTAGAATGAAACCATTTTGTTTTCTTTTATTTATTTATCAAGAAAGAATAGATAAATAAATAAGTAAATAAATCAAAACCCTAACTATTATCATAACCATGGTTTAAGTCTTAACACAAAACCAATATACATGCATCATCAAACATGACACATTGTAGTGCACAAAAGTATATCACATATACAACTTGTGAACTACAAGTGAGAAAATCCTTTTAAAGTGAACCAATACTAGCTAATGTAAAATAATATATCAAATATATATAATTATACATTAAATCATTAAATCAACACTTGATTTAACGATCCGGTCATATCGCATATAACCGACTAGTATCCTATGTATCGTCTTATCGAATCAATCCTTGATTCGATATCTAGGTTATATCGTATATAACCAATCGATACATTCATCGCGAGAATTGAATACGGTATCACATACATGCATTATTCTCGGTCCTGCACATATCTCATATGCGCTCCTATTTCGTTTCGCTTGAGCCAGGAAACCTCTGTGTAGGACTCTAAAGACTCGTCAATACGCCGGAAGCAGATGATGATCATATCAAACATCCACAAGCCGCAAGCGGTCTGCTAAACGTAACGGCCATCCGGGTATTGAGCGATCAGAAGATCGACGAGCTAGCCCGCTCACACTCCTGTGAATCCAACCAGTAACACTTACCGTACAGTCCGGTCTGTTCGTCTGATATGTCGCATATCAAGTCTAGGGGTGGTAAACGTCAGACCCCAATAACCGATAAGTCGTGCCGATGTGAGGATCATAACGGGTCGAGAAACTACTGGTAACACTTACCAGCAAATCTCTGATCAGCCCTGGCCAGGGACTTCCCTGTTACGGCCAATCGAGCACAGCGCAACATCAACCCCAAATACCGGGAGAGACGAAACCCCTCCTATCGCTCATTGCCTCCATATGACTCGGGACTGTACCCAAAGACCACCGTTTTGCACGCCCTCATGGACGTGGTAAGGTGGAGATCAAAGCACGGTGGGAATCACACAAGACTCTATGACAATCTCGGGTCTACAGACTAACCTGCACAAATGTCACCTGAGAACTGCCATCTGACGTGGGGGATAATACCATCTGGGAGTTCTCGGCGAGTCCGTCCAGTGTACCCAGTCTCCACTGAGCACCCGTATACCATCTCTGATGTCAAACACCAATGGATATGGGATCATCCATCACCCATCTCATGGGTCGAGAAGCGTATACGCTAGTCTACACTGGTATATCGATGCCCCGTCTCGATACACCCACGACTAGGGACCTTGAAGGATGTACTTATGGACTACCATGTCCCCACTAGTATGATCTGCATCATAGTCCAGGTAGTCTAGTACACATCCTAAGGGCTTTACCAACATGTAACTATAAGACAGATTAAAGAGACTAGTATACATGTTAAGATAAAGAGTAACCAGATAGCATACTATCATATCGAACAAGAAAGTCATCTCTATATATGTCCAAGCATCCAATATAATATACATCATCTGTACAATACTGGACTCTAGGGCATACATACAACTAACAGTTAGGTGCACCCACAGGCCGTGGACACGACGGACCTATCCAGAGAGGACGAGGAGGCAGAGGCCGAGGCCGAGGTCAGCCCGCTATTGGCGGAGGTCAGGCCCGAGTTTTTGCGTTGACACCCCAGGATGCACATGCATCCAATGCCGTCGTGACGGGTACCCTATCTATTTTTTCTGTTGGTGCACACGTGTTGTTTGATCCCGGATCTACGCACTCTTATGTTGCCACACACTTCGTGCCGAGTTTGTGTAGAGAGTCTGGTTTGCTTGATCAGTCGCTTGTTGTGACCACTCCTGTGGGAGAGTCATTTGTTGCTAGGCACGTGTTCCGATCCTGTACCGTCCGTATTGGAGAGCGAGAGCTGCCTGTCGACTTGATCCTTCTTGAGATGTTGGACTTCGACGTTCTTTTGGGCATGGATTGGTTAGCCACGTGCTACGCGTCCGTGGACTGCCGTGAGAAAACAGTTAGATTTTGTTTTCCCGGCGAGTCGGCTTTTGTTGTGCAGGGGGACCGTGGTGCCGCCCCTCACATGTTGATTTCTTCTCTTCGCGCTGATCAACTGTTGAGAAAGGGATGTCGGGGATTTCTAGCCAATGTATGCGATACTAGAGCTACAGTTATTCCGTTGGACCAGGTCCCGATTGTGTGCGAGTTCCCTGATGTTTTCCCAGATGAGCTGCCAGGACTACCGCCTGAGCGCGATGTCGAGTTCTGTATTGATTTGATTCCCGGCTCGGGGCCTATTTCTATACCGCCTTATCGGATGGCCCCGGCGGAGCTTAGAGAGTTGAAGGTTCAGCTGCAAGATCTCTTGGATAAGGGACTTATTCGACCCAGCGTTTCTCTATGGGGTGCTCCGGTCCTGTTTGTCAAGAAGAAGGACGGAAGTTTGCGCTTATGTATCGACTACTGCCAGCTGAACAAGGTTACCGTGCGAAAAAGATATCTGTTGCCGCGCATTGATGATTTGTTCGATCAGCTTAAGGGTGCGGGTTATTTTTCGAGGATCGACTTACGATCAGGATACCATCAGCTGCGAGTCCGAAGGGAGGATATACCGAAGACAGCTTTCCATACATGCTATGGCCACTATGAGTTTCTGGTGATGTCGTTCGGACTCACCAATGCCCCAGCTGCATTCATGGACTTGATGAACCGTGCATTTAGGCCGTATCTCGACTTGTTCATCATAGTGTTCATCGACGATATTTTGGTGTATTCCCGGAGCCGAGAGGAGCACGAGCAGCACTTGAGGATTATGATGCAGACTCTGAGGGAGCACCAGCTCTTCGCAAAACTTTCCAAATGTGCATTCTGGTTGGACAGCGTTGGTTTCTTGGGTCACGTGATTACGAGAGATGGCATATGTGTGGAGCCGAAGAAGATTGAGGTCGTTCAGCAGTGGCCCAGACCGACATCGGTTACGGAGATCCGTAGTTTTCTAGGCCTGGCGGACTACTACAGACGTTTCGTTCAGGACTTCTCCCGTGTTGCTGCACCTTTGACCGGTTTGACCCGGAATGGAGTTCCTTTCGTTTGGACGGAGGAGTGCGAGCACAGTTTTCAGCAGCTGCGGACTTGCCTGACTACAGCACCGGTATTATCTTTGCCCTCAGGATCAGGCGGATTCGTGGTTTATTGTGACGCTTCACGGGTGGGGTTAGGATGCGTGTTGATGCAGCATGACAGGGTGATCGCATATGCTTCGCGACAATTAAAGAAACATGAACAGAACTACCCCACTCATGATTTGGAGATGGGTGCTGTGGTCTTTGCACTTAAGATTTGGCGACATTACCTATACGGCGAGTCGTGCCAAATATTCACTGACCATAAGAGCCTAAAGTATATATTTCAGCAGCGAGACCTGAATCTGAGACAGCGTCGTTAGATGGAGCTGGTGAAGGACTACGACTGTGAGATCTTGTACCACCTGGGAAAGGCGAACGTAGTGGCGGATGCTTTAAGCAGGAGGCCCGGGGGTAGTCTATCTTGCTTGCGCGCAGTGCAGAGGCAGTCGTCAGCAGACTGGCAGATTTTATGGGACAGCCAGGTGGAGTTTGAGTTCACTCTGACAGGGGGGATGCTTGCACACGTTCGTGCACGTCCGCAGTTACTTGACCGCATTCGAGAGGCACATCCCAGTGATGACCGACTTTCAGAGATCATGGAGCAGATCAGGCAGGGCAGAGATTCCGAGTTCATGATCGACGATCAGGGAGTATTACGATTTGGAACTCGATGTGCGTACCAGAATCGGAAGGGCTGCAACGTGAGATTCTGGAGGAGGCGCATAGATCTACGTATAGCATTCATCCAGGTTCCACCAAGATGTACCGCGACTTGAGAGATGTCTATTAGTGGGACGGGATGAAGAGGGAGGTCACCGATTTCGTATCAAGATGCCTGACTTGTCAGCAAGTCAAGACCGAGCACCAGAGGCCAGCAGGAGAGTTGCAGCCTTTACCCATTCCGGAGTGGAAATGGGAGCAGATTTCGATAGACTTCGTTGTGGGTCTACCCAGGACCAGTCGAGGGTGCGACTCCATTTGGGTGATCGTGGACCGATTGACGAAAGCGGCTCACTTCCTTCCAGTGAAGACCACTTTCAGTTTTGCTCAGTATGCCCAGATCTATATCGACGACATCGTCCGGTTGCATGGCGTACCGACTTGTATCGTATCAGACCGAAGCACCCAGTTTACCAGCTGACTATGGCAGAGACTTAAGGAGGCTTTGGGCACTCGTTTAAGCTTCAGCACAGCATTTCATCCGCAGACCGACGGGCAGTCAGAGCGGACTATTCAGACTCTCGAGGACATGCTCAGAGCGTGCGTTTTGGACTTTGGCGGTAGCTGGGATCGTCATTTACCGTTAGTGGAGTTCTCCTACAACAACAGCTTCCAGGATACTATCCAGATGGCTCTTTTCGAGGCCTTGTATGGGAGGAGATGCAGATCGCCCGTCTGTTGGACTGAGATGAGCGAGAGCAGTATTTTTGGGCCGCAGGTTGTGCAGGAGACGACCGAGAAAGTGCAGTTGATTCGAGACCGGATGAGAGCAGCGTAGTGCAGGCAGAAATCGTATGCAGACAGGCGCCGTCGCAGATTAGAGTTAGCGGTTGGCAATCATGTTTTTTTGAGGGTCTCTTCGATGAAGGGCGTGATGCGATTTGGGCGAAAGGGAAATCTTAGCCCTAGGTTCGTAGGTCCCTTCGAGATCCTCGAGCGCATCGGCGCTGTTGCATATCGTTTGGCTCTTCCACCCAGCTTTTCAGATGTTCATCCCGTCTTCCATGTGTCGATGCTACGCAGATATCTTCATGACCCTTCCCACACGATTCAGCATCAGACCGTTCAGCTCGAGCCCGACCTTTCGTTCACCGTGCAGCCAGTTGAGATATTGGATCGGCAGATGAAGAAACTTCGATCAAAGGTCCTGCCGTCGGTGAAGGTTCTTTGGCGTAGCCCGAATGGTGAGGAGATCACTTGGGAGGCCGAGGGAGAGATGCGGAAGAAATTCCCTCATCTTTTTGAAGGTACGCGTAGTTGCATATTTTAAAATTCGGGGACAAATTTTCTTAAGGGGGGAAGACTGTAACACCTGAGTTTAAGGTTAGTGGTAATTGTGTGTTAATATGGGGTTTTTGGTAAAAAGTTTACCAAAACTGGTTTCTAATAATTTATCTGGTCTTATGGTTATTTTTGTAGAATTTTATCTCGACCACACACACTTGTGCATGATAACTAGAGTTAAGCCTAGGGTTACCAAGTTTGGGTGTGCATGGTGGGTTAAACATGTTTAGCCAACCATGGTGGGTTAGGCCCTTGGTTAAGATAATGGAGTTAATTATGAGTTTTAGGTTTGGTTAAGGGTGATTAGGGTTATGGTTGACTGGTGATGAGAAGGAGAGATTGTGATGGGTGTCATGCAAGCATTTAATGAGGGAAGAGAGAGTGGTGGCTATGGTTATGTCACACCCCATTTCATTTCAATGCTTTTTGCATGTCTCTCTCACACTCCCTTTCACACTCTCATTTCGCTCTCTTCTCTCCCTCTCACTCACACACCAAACATCACCTTTTAGCCACCAAAACCACTTCTTCAGCCCAAACTTCAGCCATGCACCAGCATCAGCATCAACACATTAGCACCCAACAACATCATTAGTATCAGCTACCTACCCCTTAGCTTCAGCAGCTACTACAGCCACAAAAAACAGCACATCATCAGCCATCAAAACAACATCAGCATAGCCACCAACAGCACACCATCAGCCATCAAAACCCACATCATAGCATCAGCTTAGCTGTAACAATCAGCATCAGCCTATTGCATCAGAACATCAGCAGCAGCAGCTGCTACATCAGCCCCAACTCTTTACATAACAACTCTCCCACAACACACAACCCTTCCCTTAACAATACCCCAAACCCTACTGCTGCTACTACAACACATACTTCACAAAACCAAACAACACAACCCAAGCAACAGCAATAACTTCCGCAAATTCAGCTTCAGCCATTTAAGCGGTAAAGTAGTTCAGGCTCAGTTCAGCTCAATTCCAGTCAAGATTGCAGCACCTGGAGCTATAGCAACAACACACACTCTCCTACTTCTTCTCTTCTTCTTCATCTAGGGTCTCTAGAGGTATAACCCCCTTAACCCAACTCCTAATTGCTAAAGTTATGGATATCTAGCTTAATTTAGTGTTTATTTAATGTTTAGCGGTAGTTTGGGGTAAATTAGGGGAATTTTGAGAATGTAATGGTTGTGATGGTTAGAGTAACCCAAGTAGGTGCTGTTGAGACCAGTTAACCAGAGAATTTCCCCAGATTTCATAAAATACCCGATTTATCCGACTTGGCGTAATTTAGCAGTTTTAGTGACTTTTTAGCCTCTGTTGGATCTGCAGTTGACCCGAGCCCTTCAGAATAAAATTGAGAAAACTGTGGTATGGTGAGACTAGCAGGGACACACACACAAAGCACGGGGACCCACCTCTCATTGGAGGCCGCCGATTTATTCGATCTGGCCACAATTTGCGGCCAGAGTGGGGAGTGGGGTTTTGGGATTTTGGGTGCGGCGCTCTGCTGGGTAGCTTGGTCTGTTGACATCTGTAACTTTTTAAGTTAGGTCCAGAGGCAAAATCTGGAGCCAATAGCGTGTTTCCGATGTTTCAACACTTGTGCGACACGGGTGTGATACGCGTGGTTCTATGGCGCGCTGTGCGATACAGCGTATCAGATGGGTTCTGGTGGGTTTGTACGCGTCGCGACGTGTCATGTGCACGCGCGTTTTAGTTTCACGCACGCGTATCCTTTTTATCGATATATCGTGTTTTGCAGGATTTTCCTGATATATTGTGACTGTTGTAAATTCTAGGTTCGCCGGCAGGGACTTCAAGCGCGGCAGAGAAAGGAAAGCAGGTGGTCGGACACACTTAGCGCGGGATCACGGGTGAGTAGATTTAACATCTACAGGGGACGATCGTTTGGATGGCGCAAGTCGCCCGATAGATTAGTAAACTTGAAAATAGAACTTTAACATTTGCTTGTGACATTAGAAATGATAGTACTTGCATAATAATTGCCGCTGTTAAGATCTATATGTTGTGCCCATAACTCATTATGTAGGACACATGCACCATTACCAGGATTTTTACATGCAGCACGAGCACTATTTTTGTGTATACCCATCCCCTGGTAATTGCCATGTCATGACACTAGATAACTGTGAATCTGAACATGCTAATTGCTTAAACCTGTGCTATTGCAATAAATAATAAAGATGAAATCATAAGAATTGCCATTCTCGTGCATATATATCATTACATCACTTGCTCATGCCTAGTATAAATCATACATTGCAACTTGAACATTGATACCATTTGCATTCATTATCATTGACATATGCACCCATGATGATTTCACGAGATTTATGATATTTCTGGATTTTGAGGAAAAGCCGCAAGATTTGAAACTTATGATCTTTTAAATATAAAAGTTGCGGGTTTTCTAATGATGTAAAGTGTCGTCCACCATGAGTTTGCTGTGTTCTCGAGACCCGTTTCGAGGATGTGGATGAACCGTCTCGGGTACATGGTGGGCCCGGTAAGGTACCCCGGGGCAAGAAGATCGCAGGAGATGGCGTTGAGCCTGGCAGGGGACGGAATACCTACCGGTGACTTCATTTAGCACGGCGGATATCCAGAGGATACCGACCGCGGCCGCTAGTTTGAGATATGGATATTTGGGTTGGATCAGCCGGATGGCTGAGATCAGAGATATTTGACATGGATATATGGGATTAAGACAGCTTTGAGGTGTCGTTGCTAGACACGGATTTTCTTGATTTCATGGATATTATGCTGGTACTAAAAAGAGTTTCAAAAACAAAGAAAGAATAGTTCTTGTACTTACATGTTGAGATCTTGAGTTGACTCATATAGTATACATACATGATTAGTACATCCATGTGACCTTCATACTTGTTAGCACACTGATAATGCATACATACCTGCTAGTGCCTATAGCCATACCTGTTTAGAGATGCTAGTATACTTGTGTGCATACATGCGATAGCCTTTGTAGATGCTATTTATTACTCGCGAGCTGGCAACTCACCCCCGTTGTGCCACAGCTTTTCTGCAGGTCCGTTCCGTCAGCACTGTAGCGGCGGACACTTTTGCCTCTTTTGCTCTCTTTGCCTGGATTCGAGGCTTTTGCTCATAGGTGGGTTGTCATCATTTTGTACCACCTTATTATGATCATTGTATCTAGAGTACTCCATCTACTACTACTTTTTCAACTATACCAGTTTATTTGGATTACTGTATATTGACCTCGAGACGAGGTTGTGAGACTTTTGGATTTATGTTATGTGGGGTCGAGCTCACTTGAGTCGACATGTTATTTTATCTGTGCTTTCATTCTTATTTATGCACACTGTATTTATATTGCGTGGGATTTGTGACCGCCTTGAGGCGAAGAGCTAGCTCCCGCTTGGGGATGCCTTTTCCTGTTTGTACCCGTTTGGGGCTTGTTTTTACAAAGGAGGTTCTGCCGGAATTTTTGGAAAAAGGGAAAGTTGTTTTAAAAAGGAAAACTCGATGTGGTTTAATGGAGAAAAATGCTTTAAATAAATTGGCTTCTTTCACTCAAATTCTAAATTGGGTTTTGTATTCTGGGCATCGGCTTACTTACGTTACGGACGCCTTGAGACGTTTCGTATCTTAAGTGCCGGTCGCGTTCCGTACATTGCGGGTCGTGACAGAAAGTCATCTCCCAAAATGAGCAATACCTGTCTCAGAATATGTCTGGATGTCTGATGGGACCCAGTCCATAAATGAACTCCAAATCCAGCAAACTTCTTAGACTGTATCGTCCACTGAACTTAATCAATATCCTGCGCCATGCCTCCCTCAGTATCCGCTTGGACCACCTGTCCAAACTACCGCCCCTCGTCAGAGGGAAAACTATAACTCTGACAGTCACTCTGTCATCCGGGTCACCTTGGAAGCTTGGAATGATAACTGTCTTCCGAAGGAGGCTGTCGTTATCAAATCCCTAGAACAACCACTTATGTTCATAAGCTGCTTCCGAACATTTCTCCAGGATTGGAATAATATATCAACCTATTGCATCTAGTGCAAAAAAATAACATATGATATTATATCCATATCCTATGTGGAGAAACTACTGTATGACAACCACTGTATAACCGATCGTAGTGTAGGAATTTCACTTCCTACTTTGTGTATGTCATCCAAATACGAGGACATGACACCCTACTACCTTCTTAACAGATCCATCCCCTATTCTGTTGAAGTCAAAGCCCATGACTGTCACATCAGAAATAGATGATCTATCTCCGCTTTATCTGCTTTAGTCTATAAATAGACATAAGCTACTTGTCCACTATGCTTCCGCTGCTCCCACTGACTACGACAACCCTCTGGCAGAGTCATATACACGTGCACTTCTAACGCTAGTTTAGAACGACGCTATACTCATCCTCCTGCCGGGTCTCATAGTCTGGAACAACAGTAGTGTCAAGTCTGGGTAAACAAGAACCTCCCTGTCACCGTCCTTGAGGCTACCGAAGTACCTCTCGGGTGCCTGAGGTTACCCACCATCTCTGCGGAGTGGCTAATAGAATGTCAAACATGGTTGAATCTTTAGGTCCTATTAAATTTTCCGTAATCGTTTGCGGTTCTGGAATCTCTTCCAGTTCTACCATACTCCCGCTATTGTTTTTCTAGAAAAAAAATCCATTTTACTAAAACTGTGGCGAGTCAAGAACAATATCACTATTGATCTTCCAGATGGTAGAAAGTTGACCCTCGTCAAAGCCCGGGTTAGCCCATAAACAGCCATTACAGAAACGTGCCTTGAGTTATCCGGAGTCTGGTTTTAAGCATAAGACGGACAACTCCCCGTACCTTAACATCGTTAAGATACGAACCATTCTATATACAACATAGAAATAGAGGCACTGATTTAATTGGAACCAGATTCAAATCATGCAGCTGCCTCCAGTACATGTCAACTAAATGGAGAGAGCCGATCAGCATTACTCAACTTAGGAGTGTATCCAATTATGAGTAACCTGAAAGAGAAGCAAGTTCTCAAAAACCATTACTACTAACCACAAGTATATAAATCTTCGATCACCTTGAAGAATCCTGATACTTGCAACACATGGTTCTCTACTTTATTTCTGTACCTATAACTTCTCAAACTTGGACCTTGTATTTCTATGAAACACTTGTCTAAAACTTGAGAAGTCACAAGTAAACAGAATACAGTATGAGGACCAACCCCTTTGTCCCAATGGACACTGGACAATATACAATACTTTGTATAAGTCCCCTGAGTTGAATAACTCAAACTCTGTGCATCGTAGGTTGAAAACTGTACCCAGGCGATTTCCTCAAATATCACCAATTACAACGAATTCCGATATAATGAGGATGATCACCTAATTCCCAATAACTTACTTCCACTCATTATCTGTAAAACAATACAGATGTGAGAATCATACCTGGTAAATACATACCCTGGAGCAAGGGTCCAATTGGGAAATCAGTTTTCAATTAATAATGCACAGTGAAACTGAAACATGAATATGTATCGAAGGGGTATCCGGGTATTCCTAGTAACGCCTCTTCCAATATCCAGATTCATGACTGTAACCGTATATTTTCTTGCTATCTCTCCAAATCCCTTTATTTGTCTTTAGTCGTTACCTTCTGTACACCATCGTTAGGCTTAATGGTTTTCTTCCTTCCCTACCGTTCGGCACCAGCCTATGGTTTGGAAGAAGACTATCCAATAAGCATAATAGGTGTACTGTCCTAATCCTAGGAGCACTCGCAACCTGAGAGAAGGTAAGGATAAAAGACAACTGAATAAACCTTATTCTTATTTCTCCTGAACCAGAATCCATACTCGAAAAAGTTCCTTCGAGTTCGTATATAACCATACGATGGATTTATCCAATGGAATTGGATGTTCGTAGTGATACGAGGTGTTCTGAAGAAATACAAAGGTGAAGTAGGAGTGGCGATGAAATACGTGGTTTAGTCGTGAATGTTAACAGTCGCAATTTACCTTGCCCTTTTTCTGATCCCTTTATTGGTCTTTACTTATTACCTTCTGTACACCTGACTTAAGCTAATTGGTTTTCTTTATTCCCTACCTTTCGGCACCTGCCTATGATTTGGAAGAAGACTATCCAATAAGTGTAATAGGTGTACCCTCTCGTAATCCCAGGAGCCCTCACAACCTGAGAGAAGGTAAAAGGAAAAGACAACTGAATAGTCCTATTCAATCTCTCCAGAACCTGAATCCATCCTCGAAGAAATTCCTCCGAGTTTGTATATAACCATACGATGGATTTATCCAATGGAAGTGGATGTTCGTAATAATACGGGGTGTTCTGGAGAAACTCAAAGGGTAAAAGAAGGAGTGGCAATGATGTATGCAACTCAGACAATCCAAAAGCCAGTGTTTTAAGAAAGTTCGGTTAACTTGGTCACTGAGTTGTAGTCTAGGGTCGGGTCATAGTCGTAGTCAAAGAGAGAGAGAGAGAAAAGAAATACTCTGCGTGCACTCTAACCTAGATCAGAATGGTTAATTAGTTTATCTAATCAGAATGTCTCCCACTGTTATCTCAAATTCCCCTCCAAACCTGAAAGAAGAATTAGTCGGGGTCACCCGAGGAGTAAACCAACTAATCAGTGGGAATCGGGATCCAACTATCATTGCATGATAACGTGATGGAAGCCACTCACGTCATCACACTCCAGAAGGTATGCGCAAGCCTGGCAAGTTTCCTGTATGTTTGAAACTCCCGATGTGATTTTACCCCTAACGACCTATAACCTTGACGCTTGCCAACAAGTCATAGGCCACTAGTCATGGTCAACCCGTCATTATCCTGGATTAATTCGAACCCACCCGCACAAACCCTTGATGCTTTCCAACAAAGCTGTACGACTGTCCCGATCAATCACATATCCATGCTACAAATAAGTAATATTTAGCTACCGTACACTATGCCTTGACGCTTGCCAACAAACATAGCATGAATACTAAATAGTACTTATAAGAAATGACGGAGGGCTACGGCTGGTTTTTGGCGAAAAACCTTAGCGTAATGAACTTGATATCGTTGAAGGAATCCAAGTGATTTTGTAAAAATATAGTAGCGAAAACTTTTGCTAAAGAGGTCACTCCCGGTGAAGGGATCTCGGCTCTTTCCTTATCGAATGAGGTGAAGGATATTCCAAACTGAATACCACGATGCAAAGCAAAAGAAAACGACTATAGTGAAGTTATTACCCTGACGCAAACCTCTGTCCAAGGGGTCACTCCCGGTGAAGGGATCTCGGCCCTTGCCTCGTCGAATAAGGTGCTGGATATTCATAACCGAATACCACTGTGCAAAACAAAAAAGAACGCCCTTGTAATAACAGCTTTTGAAAAATTGGTTCCAACAACATCAGATATAGGTTTGTTTTTCTTTGCATTGATAAGAATCAACGCAGTCACATCAATTAATCACACCATAGAAGAACGAAAATAAAATGTACGTATATGCCATCCGCATTCGCCACTGGGTCCCGTCATTACCCGTTAGGTTACTTAACTAACGACGGAGCGGGGACTGGAGTGGCGCGGGTGCAAAACATATACAACATCTACTAGTATATATATATCAATATATAATAATCGCTCCAGGTATGATAAATGCAACATCACAGAAAAGTAATAAGCATCGCAAAACAATACAGATAATCTGGGATCTCCGGGTTTTCTTTGAGCCGCAAATGAAACCCGACGTTCCCCTGGTCGTGTGGATAGCCTGTGCAATGAAACCTAGACCCCTACGAGTGAGGCAAGTTACCCGCCAAAACCTGAAGCGAGGCAGCCCCCTTCAACAAAGTGAATGAGCCACCCAGCACTTCACGGAATCCGGTAACTTGAGCACCCCTCCTTAGGTCAACCTGTACCCCCTACGAGTGCGGCGAATAGCCCGCCAATTCTAGAGTGAACCCCCTCTGCCTCAACGCCATGAGATGCGGGTCCGTTGCGCTCTAGAACCCGGCTATCCATTCACCCCACCGCGGGGTAATCCTAGTACAGAAAATAAAATATATACAACGGGTACACCGACCTCATCCCGGTCGTGCCCCAAAAGAATAATATACAAACAGGCAGTGACGGCAGTCCACATGTCGGACGCTCGCCCCGCAATATCAAATGTACAAATAAATCCAAACAGTACTAACATTTCACCAAGCTATCCACCACGACAAATCTGCAACAGCACCGCACAACACAGAACATCAACGTGAATGTCACGTTCGCAAAACCCGTCTAAAAGAACTATAGCAATTAGACAAGTTTGACCGATCGAATGACATTCACGGTCACAGATAGTAATGTAAAGCACTGTTAACTAACTTATTTAAATTTTCGATCGACAAAAATTTCCCGATGTGGGCCCCAAGTACAAATCCAGCACTCAAAATAATCAGGGCCAAAACTAAATATTCCAGAAACCACAATTCTAAGTGAAAGACCTCCAGAAGAAAATTGATGAAATGAAGCCCAAGAACGGCGGCGGAACCACGGCCAAAACGTGGGTACGGCCGCGGTTCCGCGGCGTTCCTGAGGTATCAGCCAACCAAATTTCTCCCAGAGTCTAAGAAAAGCCTGCACGTTTTTCTGAAATACCCAAAATAATTTTTCGATGACAAATAAATTTCGACAGAAGCTTTGAACTTGAAATTGCAGTTTTGAAAATTTCTTTCGATCGACATTTTAAACATGCTAGAACAAGCTAGTATACGGTTAATGGGTGGCTCTGATACCATGTTGGGATTCGGGGTGGCCCGGCCGTCTAAACGAGGTCAAATGCGGAACAAAAAACTTTTTACGGAACCGGCACCACCGCGGCCCAAATATCTGGATCGTTCCATTAACCGTAAACTAGCAATTGTAAAAGGAGTTAGGAAATTATACCGATCGATCCGTGTCCTTCGGTCTTTAATCTCCGCACCTAGCTCCCCGCTGTTGCGCCGACGAAGTCCGCTCCCCGATCTCGCTCGTTGATGTGGCACCACGTCATTGAATCTTTATACGGGCTCCCTCTTCGAACTGGAGCAACTCGGACATGAATTTTGCTAGCTAACATGTCCAAGATTGAAATAGAGAGAGTGTAGAATATATTGTCTTAAGGCACCCAAGTGATTGGGTGATGCTAAATTAGAGTTGCCAAGTGATATGATGAAGTGAGCCAAGAATTTTTAGCAAAGAAAAAGAATGAGCTTGCATTAGAAAGAGCTCGACCACTTATAGCAGGGAAAAAGCTTGCTGGGGATTGTGGAGGAATTATTGTAAGAATGAATGATGGTGTGTTAATCCTTCACCACAAAAAAAAGCCCCTGACAAATAAAACTTTTCCATTTGCAAAAGACCCCTCCTCCACAAATTCAGCCACTATCAAGAATAACAGATTAACCCTTTGCACGCACTCACCCGTCACCACGAAAACCCCCTACATTTTCCAAACTGGCGAAATTGTAAAGAACCCCCCACACGGAAAGTCTCCTCACACCAAAACAACCCTTGCCCACCACCGTTTAATGCAGCATGGGGTTCTCACTGTAGCAGGGAATGGCCAGAAATGGGACAAGGTCAAAATTCAATGGTCAATCCTCATATATAATAAACAAAGAGGATGATGTATAAGACGGAAAAAGAAAACTGGCAACTCCCAGAATAATCCCGTAACGAATTACGAGATTACACATCAACTGTAAATACATACCCGCATTTGTATTCCGACCGAATACAAATACAATGAGACAATAAAATATTCCTGCAGTATAATACTAGGATCCGGCTTAAACCAAAGCCCGCTAGTATTATCCGTCCGATCCTGATCCATGCACAAGTGCACGAATATGATCGAACCCTGCCATAAAACCATACGGCCTCTACAACGTTTCGCCCGAACTTGGGAAACTTTCTGTGGGGGCCTCTAATGACTCATCAAGACACTGGCATTGGGTATAACCACTAGCACATCAGAAGTACCTACCAGTAAATTTCGATTACCCTGGCCAGGGATTTCGTGTAATGGCTCTCCTAAATACAGCACGATCTCACCCCCAATACCGGGAGAGACAAATCCCAGACGATCCGCTCACTGCCTCCATGTGGCTCGGGACTGTACCCAACTAAAACCTGTTTGCACGACTCCTTTGAGCCATGGTAGGGTAGTAATCAAAGTACAGTGGGAACTCACACGAGACAAATGGCGATCTCAGGTCGACAGACTAACCTGTACGCATGTCACCTGGGAACTGCTATCTGACGATATGTATAATACCAACTAGCATGTTCCCGGCGAGTCTTGTCCGGTGTACTCATAACACAATGAGCACCTGTATACATCTTAGGTGAACCAACTGACACCAATGGCTTATGAGATCGGCCACCGCCCCTCGTCGGAGTCTCGACTGTATACACTAGTCTGCTGTGGAGTATCGATTCCCTGTCTCGAAACTCCCAAGACTAGGGACACTTTAAGGATGTGCTTATAGACCCCAGCTCCCACGTATATGATCGCCATCATACTGCTGGCAGTCAAGCAAGAATCCTATGGGCTTTATCAACATGCAATAGTGAACTAAAGCATGTATACTATGATAAAGACAAACCAGATAGCATACTATCATCTCGAGCAAGACTGTCCTATCGGTATAGGTCCTCCCTCAATCATTGCAATCACGTACCTGCGATCTAATAATTTACTTTGAGGGCACTATATCCAACAAGAACTCCTAGATGGTATTATACCTATCGTCGGATAGCAGTTCTCTTATGACACTGGTACAGGTTAGTCTGTAGACCCGAGATCGTCATATAGTCTTGTGTGATTCCCATTGTACTTTGATTTCCACCATATCACGGTCAAGAGATCGTGCAAAAAGGTGGTTTTTGGGCACAGTTCCGAGTCACATGGAGACAATGAGCGATAGGAGGGGTTTCGTCTCTCCCGGTATTGGGAGTTGATGTTGCGCTATGCTCGATTGGCCATAACAGGAAATCCCTGGACAGGGTTGCTGAGATCTACTGGTAAGTGTTATCAGTAGTTTCTCGAACCGTTATGGACCTTGCATCGGCATGAATTATCAAGCTATTGGGGTCTGACTTTATACCACCCCCAGGCTGTGATATGCGACATATCAGACGAAGAGACCGGACTGTACGGTAGTGTTACTGATTGGATTCGCAGGAGTACGAGCAGGCTTGCTTGTTGATCTTCTGATCGCTCAAAACCAGGGTGGCCATTACGTTTAGCAGACCGCTTGCGGCTTGTGGGTGTTTGATATGATCATCACCTACTGCCGGCGTATTGACGAGTCTTTAGAGTTCTACACAGAGGTTTCCTGGTTCATGCGAAACGGAGTAGGAGCACATATATGATATAGACGGGACCGAGATTGATACGAGTATGTGATACCGTATTATATTCTCACGATATGTGATATCGGACGGGTATATGAGATATAGCCGGGTTATCGAATCAAGTGTTGATTCGGTAAGTTGTTGCATTTGATATTAGTCGGTTATATAGCATATAGCCGGATTATTAAATCAAGTGTTGATTTAATAATATAATGTATAATTATATATCTGATATATTACATTACATTAACTAATATTAGCTCACTTAAGTATTCATTTTTCTCACTTATGATACACTTAACATATATGTGATATATGTTAATTGTATTGTTTTCTTTTTGCACAAAATATATATGTGATATATATTTATGTGTCATGCAAGGTTACACATGCAACATGGATATATGAGACTCACACCATGCTAGGTTTAATGTTAAGGTTTATATTTATTTATTAAGTAATTCAAAATGGTGGAAATTGTCATGGCTTGGAGCTTGGATGAAGCTTCTAGAATATTGACTAAGTCCACACATTTTGTCATGCTTAAGATATTTATTAACCTAACCATTACCCTACACCATGGTTTAGTCTCTACAAGGGTTAGTGTATGACACTAACTCTCCATGGTTGCAATTCTAACCTCACTCTCTCATTCATCTCTTCATCACTTCTTCTTCTTCCTCAAGAGAAAAAGCTTGCTAGCTTTTTCTAAGTGATGAAACCTTGTGAGAAAAATAAAACTAAAGCGAGCTCACTTCCTACTTCATCATCCTCTACTACTTGCCATTTAGTTTAGGTTGTTTGCTTCACTAATCTACAATTAGTGAAGAGGAAGCATGAGTTTGAGTCTCCTCGACGTAGATCATCTCCGGCCTCGACGACATCAAGCAAGCTTGTTCCGTACATCTCGTGGAGCCTTTCTAAAGTCCGAGGAGTTCACTACTTGGAGTGAAAGGACTATTACACGGAGCATTTGAAGTGAAGACCTGTCTACAAAGGTTGTATTCCTTCTTCTCTTTAGTTTGTAAAGTGTTTACAATCTAGAAAAACCAAAGTCTCTAGTTCGATTACTTGGTTGGTTTGTTTAGCACCCCCAAAATTTTTAAATTGCATGTTTGATGTTTGCCAAAACCTTGCTAAGGTGCTAAGCTAACCCTACAGTGGTATCAGAGCCTAGCTAGAGCATTAGACGTTGCGTAGGCGAAATTAAAAGTCCGATCGAACTCCGAAAACCCTAATTTTCCCACTTTCTGGAAATTTTTCAAAAAGTTGAAATTTTTCATGTTAAAAATATTCAGAAAATCATGCAGGTAATTCTATGGACCCTTTTGAAGAACGAAACCCTAACTCGACAACTTGACCGTGGAACCGCGGCCAAATAGTAGTATTTGCGGCGGTTCTACGGCCCGAAGTGTGAGGCTTGGGTTGGCACTTCAACGGTTGGCCCATAGGTACTGGGGCATGCTTCTGGGCATTTTTAATTCTGCTTAAGTGTTGAGCTCTCTGGGAATTTTGGGAATTCGTTGATTCGATCGAAATGTTTAACGTCGCCTAACTTTTTGTGATTGTGATACAATATTTGGAATCCACTATAATTAGTTATGTGATAACTAGTTTGAATTTTGTAAATCTAGCGGTTTAGTGTCAATTGATCGGTTGCCACGGAATTTTGATGTTGATCAAAAGCCCGCCGCAATTACGTAGCGTACGCAGATACTCGCCGGGTAACATTACTAGATAGCCACGCCCCATAGCCCCGACCAAGTGACTGTAGGAGAACCCCGTTGCCAAAAGCATCGTTCGGGTGCTCATGGACGCGGTGTTCCGCCTGAGTGCACTTTGTCGACGGCATCGGGGGTGCGGCCGTCTACTAAAGTTTCCGACGCGCATTCGATCTTGTTGTAAGGAATCTTGTTGAATTACCCGACTGATGATTGGAAAGTGTTTTCAATATCAAGACTAAAATGCGGGGTTTATAATTTTTAGGCATGTGATGTCTAAGGAATTCGTTTGGTTAGGCATGAAATCCAAAGTATGTGATACATTGGGTTTATGATATCTAAGGTGGTTGCGGATTCCAATTGTTGTAGTTTTTCACTTTCTTTTCTGTAACCGTAAGTGTAATATGCGGTGTATCGCCGGTTTCGTTGCTATATTTCAACGACAATTGGGATACGCATATTTACTTACGTTGATGACATGTGATGTTATGTGTTGCTGTGATATGTTATATTGGATCGTCGTGTTTTTGAATAGCCGGGTTTTTTTTATGTGAGATGAGAGTTTTTCATTTTCATTCATGTAAAAGCTTGTATGTAATATTATTTTATTGGGGCACTTCCGGGTTGAGGATGATGTCACCATTGATGTATATTATTTACTTTTCCGCATTATGATACACCCAAGGCGGGGAGCACAAGTAACCGGGTTCTAGGGTCCAGTGGAAGACCATCTCGAGGAGTCGAGACCGGGTTTCCTAACTCTAGAATTTGTAGGGTTGCTTTCCGCTCCCGTAGGGGTCTAGGGATGTGGGTTTGGCTATTCATCACGACCGTGGAATCCGCGTTTTTACTGGCTTAAATAAAACACGGAACTCCTAGTATATCTAATATTTTATATGCGATTCTGTTGGAGATAGTGCCCTCAGAGTCAATTATTAGGTCACAGGTACGTGATTGTAATGATTGAGGGAGGACCTATCCCGGTAGGACAGTCTTACTCGAGATGATAGTATGCTATCTGGTTTACCTTTATCATCGTGTACTGCTTTAGGTGACATGACACGTCGCTATTACACGTTGATAGAGCCCCTAGGATTCTTGCTTGACCACCAGCAGTATGAGGGCGATCATATAAGTGGGAGCTGGGGGTCTACAAGCATATCCTTAAAAGGTCCCTAGTCGTGGGAGTTTCGAGACCGGGCATCGATACTCCATTAGTAGACTAGTGTATACAGTCGAGACCCCGACGAGGGGCGGTGGCCGGTCTCACAGCCACTGGTGTCAGTTGGATCACCTAAGATGTATACAGGTGCTCATTGGGTTATGAGTACACCGGACAGGACTCGCCGGGAACATGCTAGTTGGTCATATACCAGACGTCAGATGGCAGTTCCCTGGTGACATGTGTGCAGGTTAGTTCATCGACCTGGGGATCGTCATTTGTCTCGTGTGAGTTCCCACTGTACTTTGATTACTACCCTACCACGGCTCAAAGGAGTCGTGCAAACAGGTTTTAGTTGGGTACAGTCCCGAGCCACATGGAGGCAGTGAGCGTATCTTCAGGGGTTCGTCTCTCCCGGTATTGGGGGTGAGGTCGTGCTGTGTCTAGGAGAGCCATTACACAAAGTCCATGGCCAAGGCAAGGAGATTTACTGGTAGGTATTCCAGTAGTATCTCAGGGTGTTCTGGGCTACACTCCGACACGACTTGTACCGCTTTTGGGGGTCTGACTTTTACCAACCCCCTAGGCCCGCCATGCGATACTCATAGACGAACGGACCGGACTGCACGGATATTGTCACTGACAGGCTCAGTAGGGTGTCAGGATGAGTTCGCTCATCGACGTCCCTTTTAGTCAATAGCTGGTGGCCCGTTACGTATTGGCTTATACCTCTGACGTGCTAGTGGTTAAATCCACAGCCATAGTATTGACGAGTCTTTAGAGTCCACCACACTTTCAGTTACTCAAGTTTCGGGCGAAACGCTGTAGAGGCCGTATGGAGATATGGCAGGGTCCGATCAGATACGTGCGGTATTGCACGGATCAGGATCGGACAGTTTGTACTAGTAGCCGTATAGGTATATGGCAGGGTTCGATCAGATACGTGCGGTATTGCACGGATCAGGATCGAACGGATATTACTAGCCGGCTTTGGTTTAAGCCGGTCCTAGTTTAGTACAGTGTAGATTTTGTCTCTTTGCATTTGTATCCGGACGGAATACAGATGCGGGTGTGTATGCACAGTATTGGGGTTTTCCTGTAATTTATTACGGGACCAGTTTTCTGGAGTTGCCAGTTTGCATTCCGTTCCGGCCGGTTTTCCTTTGTTCTTTCCCGGCCGGACTTTTCCGATGGAGGGGGTTATTTGCAATTGTGCAAATAACACTTTATGGAGGGTTTTATTGCATAATGATTGATTATGATAGCTTTCTTATCTTACCTCCATGCTTGCTTTTATGAGATTTGATATGAGTATGGGTTGAATAGTGTGTAAGCATGGTGTATGTTTTGGATATGGTCACTCTCCTCCTTTTCCTACACTCACTCTCCTTCATTGTTTTTAGTATGGTTGATTTCCTTTTTTACACCATCATTCTCATCTCCTTTTAGTGTGGCCGGCCTCATCTTGGAGTGTGAGAGAGAGGAGTTCATTTTTGGATGAGAGATTAATTCACATATCATTTCAATGCTTGCAAAATTCTTCACTTCATTCAAAAGTCCATTCATGTTTCCTCCATCCAAAGGCAACCAACCCCAAAGAGACATACTCTACACTACACTTCCTACAGCATATCTTGGGCACGTCGAGTAGCCGGCTTCGTGCCCGAGTTGCCTCGGCATTGAGGTGGGAGCCCGTAAAAGAAGTAGGCGATGTGGTGCACTTCCGGCGACGAGGAGGAGACGGGACATTCCGCAGGAGATCGGGACGATGACGAGAAGACCGGAGGACTTGGATCGTCGGTATATCTCTATTCCCTTTCTTGTAGATGGTTTAGACTAGTTAATGGTTCGATCCGGGTGTTTAGTGCGCGGTGGTGCCGGTTTGCTAAGTCCGCAAAATTTAAGTTATTCACCGCTTCCGCATTTGGCCGTCGGGTTGACGGCCGGGGCGCCGCCGTGCACTTACAGTGGTATCAGAGCCTCGCCATTAACTTAGTCTAACTTTGTGTAATGTGTTTGCATTTCCGATCGATCAAAAAGTTCCAAAACTGCATTTTAGTTCGCATCAGTTTCTGTTGAAAATTTTTGGTCTCGAAAAATTTTTCAGGTTATAAAATATTGATGTACTGGAAAATCTATGAGTTCTGTAAAAATTTGACGAAGTAACTCCACAGTTGGAGCGCGGAACCGCCGCGAAAACCCCTTTTGTGCGGCCCTTCCGCCGCGCACTATTCACATCACTTCACCATTTTTTTACAGAGGCCTTCTGGGCTTAAAATATGGGCTTTGGAATATTAAAGTTGGGTCAATTGTTTCTGTGAGTGCTACAGTTTTCTTTGGGGCCCACTTGTTAATTGTTTGATCAATCGGAAATTTTTTAAACACATTTTTCACAGTATTTACATTATATCTGCGACCGTGAATGTCACTCGATCGGTAAATCCGGTCTAACTGCTATAGCCCGGTTAGACGGATTTGCGAACGTGACTTTCACGTTGATGTTCTATGTATTTGCTGTGATGTTGCGGATCGGTCGTGGGGGATAGCCTGGATGCAATGCTAGTACTGTGCTGTTGTATTATGTACATTTGATATTGCGGGGCGAGCGTCCGACATGTGGACTGCCGTCACTGCCTGATTGTATTATTATTTTGGGGCACGACCTGGTTGCGGTCGATGTACCCGGTGTATGTATATTTTACTTTCTGTACTAGGGTTACCCCGCGGAGGGGTGCACGGATAGCCGGGTTCTGGAGGGCAACAAGCCCGCATCTCATGGCATTGAGACGGAGGGGGCTTCACTCTAGGATTGGCGGGCTATTCGCCGCACTCGTAGGGGGTACAGGTTGACCCAGGAGGGGTGCCCAAGTTGCCGGATTCCGTGAAGTGCTGGGTGGTCCATTCACGGCGCTGAAGGGGGCTGCCTCGCTTCAGGTTTTGGCGGGTGACTTGCCGCGCCCGTAGGGGTCTAGGTTTTCATTGCACAGGCTATCCACACGACCAGGGGAACGTCGGGTTTCAGCGGCTCTGTGAAACCCGGGGATCCCAGATATCTGTATTGTTTCTGTGATGCTGTTCATTCTCTGTGATGTTGCATTTCTTTTCACGCCTTGAGCGAAATACTATATATTGGTATATATATTAGTAGATGTTGTATATGTTTTTCATCCACGCTAGTCCAGTCCCCGCTCTGCCGTTAGTTAGCTAACCTAACGGGTGATGACGGGACCCAGTGGCGAATGCAGATGGCATATACGTACGTCAGTATATTTTCGTTCTTTGTGGTGTGATCAATTGATGGGACTGCATTGATTCGGATCAATGCAAGTTAAACAAACATATTCTGATGTTGTTGGAACACTTTTCAAAAAGCTGTTATTGCAAGGACGTTCACTTTTGTTTTGCATCGCGGTATTCATTTAGAATATCCTGCTCCTCAGTCGACGAGGCAAGGGCCGAGATCCCTTCACCGGGAGTGACCCCTTGGACAGAAGTTTGCGTCAGGGCATTAACTTCACTATAGCCGATTACTTTTGCTTTGCATCGTGGTATTCAGTTGGAATATCCTGCACCCCATTCTACGGGGAAAGAGCCGAGATCCCTTCACCGGGAGTGACCTCTTTAGCAACGGTTTTCGTCACTATATTTTCAAAAAGCTATCAGTTCCTTCGACGATATCAAGTTCTTTACGTTAAAGGTTTTCGCCAGAAACCATTCGTAGCCCTCCGTCATTTCATATGGGTAGTCAATAGTATTCAAGCTGTGCTTGTTGGCCAAAGTCAAGGCACAGTGTTTGGTAGCTGTTGGTTATTCATATGCAGCATAGATAGATGCGTTGGTTTGGAACAGTCGTACTGCCTTGTTGGCCAAAGTCAAGGGTATGTACGGGTGGATTCAAATTAACCTGGAGAATGACGGGCAGAACTTGACATGTGACTTATGATTTGTTGGCCAAAGTCAAGGTCATAAGAGCATGGGGCAGAAATCACATCGGGAGTTTCAAAAGAACTGAAACTTGCCAGATATGCGCATACCTTCTGGAGTGTGATGACGTGAGCGGATTCCGTCACGTTGTCATGCGATGAGAGTTGGATCCCGATTCCCACTGATGAGTTAGTTTACTCCTCGGGTGACCCCGACTAATTCTTCTTTAGGTTTGGAGGAGAATTTGAGATACAGTGGGAGGATTCCAGATTAGATAAATTGGTAACCATTCTGATCTAGGTTAGAGTGCACGCTGAGTGTTTCTTTTCTCTCTCTCTTTTTGGCAGCGACCATTGACCCGACCCTAAGACTTTGACTCAGTGACCAAGTTGACCGAACCTTCTTAAACACTGGCTTTTGGATTGTCAGAGTTGCAGACCTCATTGCCACTCCTACTTTTACCCTTTTCTCCAGGACACCCCGTATTACTGCGAATGTCCACTTCCATTGGACAAAACCATCGTATGGTTAGATACGAACTCGAAGGGATTCGAGGATGGTTTCCGGTTCTGGAGAAAACGGATAGGACTATTCAGTTGTCTTTTCCTTTTACCCTCTCTCAGGTTACGAGTACTCCTTGGTTTAGGGGTAGTACACCTATTACGCAAATTGGATTGTCTTCTTCCAAACCTTAGGCTGGTGCCGACCGGTAGGGAATGAAGAAAATCAATTAGCATAACGATGGTGTGCAGAAGGTATTAAGTTCAGACAAAGCAAGGGATTAGTAAGAGGGCAAAGTAAATTGCAACAGATATTCACGACCAAACCAAATATTTCGTTACCACTCCCACATCACCTTTGTATTTCTCCAGGACACTCCGTATCACTACGAAGATCCCATTTTATTGGATAATCCATCGTATGGTTATATACGAACTCGAAAGGAACTTGTTCCAGTTCGGGGATGGATCCTGGTTCAGGAGAAATAGGAATAAAGTACATTCAGGTGTCTTTTATCTTCACCTTCTCTCGCATTGCGAGTGCTCCTAGGACTAGGACAGTACACCCATTATGCTTATTGGATAGTCTTCTTCCAAACCATAGGCTGGTGCCGAACGGTAGGGAAGGAAGAAAACCATTTGGCCCAAAGGGGTGTACAGAAGGTAATGACTAAAGACATATGAAGGGATTTGGAGAGGTGGAAAAGAATTATACGGTTATAGTTGTGAATCTGGATAATGGTAGAGGCATTACTAGGAATACCAGGATACCCCATCGGAACATTTCAATGTTTCAGTTTCACTATGTAATGTTAAAACAAAACTGATTTCCCGATTAGATACTTACTCCAGGGTATGTATTTACCAGGTACGATTCTCACATCTGTATGGTTTTACAGATGATGAGTGGGAGTAAGTTATTGGGAATTGGGTGATTATCCTCATTATATCGGGATTCGTTGCAATCAGTGATATTTGAGGAAATCACCTGGGCTGTTTGCCGGTCGGCAAATATTTGGTTTTGAATATCCGCTGTTATGCACCAATTTCAAATTGATATATCTGTACGTCTATTTTCATAGAGTGAGATATACCTTTCTGAAATTATGTCTACGACATTTACCTATATCAGTGGATGGTTAGGTAAGGAGCATTAAACAGCGGTGTAATTCTTCTTAACCATAAGTACAGTTTTCAACCTACGACACACAGTGAATGAGTTATCAGACTCAAGGGACTTATACAGAGTATTGTATGTTGTCCAGGGTCCATCAGGACAGAGGGGTTGGTCCTCGTACTATATTCGATTTACTTATGACTTCTCTAGTTTTTAGACAAGTGTTTCGTGGAAACACAGGGTCCGAATTTTGAGAAGTTATAGGTATTTGAATAGAGTAGAGAACCAGGTATAGCAAGTATCGGGATTCTTCAAAGAGATCGAAGATGTAGGTACTTGTATATGGTATTCAGTTGATAGTAATGATTAAGAGATCTTGCTTCTCTTTCAGGTTACTCATAATTGGAAGTATTCCTAAGTTGAGTAACGCTGATCGGCCTCCTTCCATTTAGTTGACATGCGCTGGGGACAGCTGCATGATTTGAATCTGGTTAAATTAAATCAGTGCCTCTGTTTCTATATTGGATATAGAACAGTTCATATCTTAACGATGTTAAGGTACGGGGAGTTGTCCGGTTTATGATTAAAACCAGACACTGGACAACTCAAGGCACGTTTCTGTAATGGCTGTTTGTGGGTTAACCCAGGCTATGACGAGGGTTGACTTTCTACCATCTGGATGAACAATAGCGATATTGTTCTAGACTCGCCACAGTTTTATTAAAAATGGATTTTTTCAGAAAACAGTAGTGGGAGTATGGTAGAACTGGAAGTGATTCCAGAACCACAAACGATTACTGAAGATTTGATAAGGAACCTAAAGATTCAATCTGGATTGACATTCCATTGGCCACTCCGCAGATAAGGTGGGTAACTTCAGGCACCCGAGAGGCACTACGGTAGCCTCAAGGACGGTGACAGGGAAGTTCTTGTTTACCCACAATTGCCATTGCTGTTGTTCCAGGTTACGAGACCCGGCGGGAGGATGAGTATAGCGTCGTTCTAAAACTAGTTTTAGAAGTGTACGTGTATATGACTCTGCCAGAGGGTTGTCGTAGTCAGTGGGAGCAGCGGAAGCATTGGTGGACAGGTAGCTTATGTCTATTTATAGACTAAAGCAGATGTAGCGGAGATAGATCATCTATTTCTGACGTGACAGTCATAGGTTTGACTTCATCAGAATAGGAGATGGATCTGTTGAGAAGGTAGTAGGATGTGATGTCATGGTATTTGGATGACATACACAAAGTAGGAAAAGAAACTCCTATACTACGATCGGTTATACTTTGGTCGTCACACAGTGGTTTCTCCACAAAGGAAATGGATTTTATATCTGACATACTGGTTACTGGATCTATGGTTTTAGATCTAGATTTGGGTGGTTTCCCAATCAGGGTACTTGACAGCATTCTAAGAGTATTTAGGATGGACGACTCCTGGCACGGTAGTGTACCTGCAGGTAATGGAGTCACCCTCTCCAAAGGTGTCTTACAGACTAAAGGGGAGAGGGACGTGCATGATTGGCAGATCACTTGCTAAGGCAATTGAGTCAATCGTGAGATGTCAAGTACCACACCAGATGTTGTTCTTGCACTAGATGCAATAAGTTGACATTAATCCAATCCTGGAGAAACAGTCGGAAGCAGTTTTAGAACATAAGTGGATGTTCTAGGGATATGATAACGACAGCCTCATTCAGGAGACAGTTATCATTCCAGGCTTCCAAGGTGACATGGACGACAAGGAGGTTGTCAGAGTTATAGTTTTTCCTTCTGATGAGGGGCAGTATTTTGGACAGGTGATCAAAGGCAATACTGAGGGAAGCATGGCGCGCAGGATACTGATTGAGTTCAGTTGACGATACAGTCTAAGAAGTTTGGATTTGGAGTTCATTTATGAGCTATGTCCCATCAGACATCCAGACACATTCTAAGACAGGTATTGCTCATTTCGGGAGATGGTTTTCTCCGCGAACTTGAGATATAGAGAGACATAGAAAGAAACAACTAAGCGGATCCACTCACTGAGGCTATTCCTCGAACGCAATAGTTCCGCAAACGAGCTTTGTGAGACTGACTAGTAGAGGAGTTGGATGTTCGGCATCACACGGGCTGTGAGTATGCGACATCGCAATAATTAGCCTTGAGTGCAAGTGGGAGATTGTTGGAGATAGTGCCCTCAGAGTCAATTATTAGGTCACAGGTACGTGATTGTAATGATTGAGGGAGGACCTATCCCGGTAGGACAGTCTTACTCGAGATGATAGTATGCTATCTGGTTTACCTTTATCATCGTGTACTGCTTTAGGTGACATGACACGTCGCTATTACACGTTGATAGAGCCCCTAGGATTCTTGCTTGACCACCAGCAGTATGAGGGCGATCATATAAGTGGGAGCTGGGGGTCTACAAGCATATCCTTAAAAGGTCCCTAGTCGTGGGAGTTTCGAGACCGGGCATCGATACTCCATTAGTAGACTAGTGTATACAGTCGAGACCCCGACGAGGGGCGGTGGCCGGTCTCACAGCCACTGGTGTCAGTTGGATCACCTAAGATGTATACAGGTGCTCATTGGGTTATGAGTACACCGGACAGGACTCGCCGGGAACATGCTAGTTGGTCATATACCAGACGTCAGATGGCAGTTCCCTGGTGACATGTGTGCAGGTTAGTTCATCGACCTGGGGATCGTCATTTGTCTCGTGTGAGTTCCCACTGTACTTTGATTACTACCCTACCACGGCTCAAAGGAGTCGTGCAAACAGGTTTTAGTTGGGTACAGTCCCGAGCCACATGGAGGCAGTGAGCGTATCTTCAGGGGTTCGTCTCTCCCGGTATTGGGGGTGAGGTCGTGCTGTGTCTAGGAGAGCCATTACACAAAGTCCATGGCCAAGGCAAGGAGATTTACTGGTAGGTATTCCAGTAGTATCTCAGGGTGTTCTGGGCTACACTCCGACACGACTTGTACCGCTTTTGGGGGTCTGACTTTTACCAACCCCCTAGGCCCGCCATGCGATACTCATAGACGAACGGACCGGACTGCACGGATATTGTCACTGACAGGCTCAGTAGGGTGTCAGGATGAGTTCGCTCATCGACGTCCCTTTTAGTCAATAGCTGGTGGCCCGTTACGTATTGGCTTATACCTCTGACGTGCTAGTGGTTAAATCCACAGCCATAGTATTGACGAGTCTTTAGAGTCCACCACACTTTCAGTTACTCAAGTTTCGGGCGAAACGCTGTAGAGGCCGTATGGAGATATGGCAGGGTCCGATCAGATACGTGCGGTATTGCACGGATCAGGATCGGACAGTTTGTACTAGTAGCCGTATAGGTATATGGCAGGGTTCGATCAGATACGTGCGGTATTGCACGGATCAGGATCGAACGGATATTACTAGCCGGCTTTGGTTTAAGCCGGTCCTAGTTTAGTACAGTGTAGATTTTGTCTCTTTGCATTTGTATCCGGACGGAATACAGATGCGGGTGTGTATGCACAGTATTGGGGTTTTCCTGTAATTTATTACGGGACCAGTTTTCTGGAGTTGCCAGTTTGCATTCCGTTCCGGCCGGTTTTCCTTTGTTCTTTCCCGGCCGGACTTTTCCGATGGAGGGGGTTATTTGCAATTGTGCAAATAACACTTTATGGAGGGTTTTATTGCATAATGATTGATTATGATAGCTTTCTTATCTTACCTCCATGCTTGCTTTTATGAGATTTGATATGAGTATGGGTTGAATAGTGTGTAAGCATGGTGTATGTTTTGGATATGGTCACTCTCCTCCTTTTCCTACACTCACTCTCCTTCATTGTTTTTAGTATGGTTGATTTCCTTTTTTACACCATCATTCTCATCTCCTTTTAGTGTGGCCGGCCTCATCTTGGAGTGTGAGAGAGAGGAGTTCATTTTTGGATGAGAGATTAATTCACATATCATTTCAATGCTTGCAAAATTCTTCACTTCATTCAAAAGTCCATTCATGTTTCCTCCATCCAAAGGCAACCAACCCCAAAGAGACATACTCTACACTACACTTCCTACAGCATATCTTGGGCACGTCGAGTAGCCGGCTTCGTGCCCGAGTTGCCTCGGCATTGAGGTGGGAGCCCGTAAAAGAAGTAGGCGATGTGGTGCACTTCCGGCGACGAGGAGGAGACGGGACATTCCGCAGGAGATCGGGACGATGACGAGAAGACCGGAGGACTTGGATCGTCGGTATATCTCTATTCCCTTTCTTGTAGATGGTTTAGACTAGTTAATGGTTCGATCCGGGTGTTTAGTGCGCGGTGGTGCCGGTTTGCTAAGTCCGCAAAATTTAAGTTATTCACCGCTTCCGCATTTGGCCGTCGGGTTGACGGCCGGGGCGCCGCCGTGCACTTTCAGATTCTTCTGCTGCTGATATTCTATGATGTGATCACTTGATATGTTCTGAGACAAATGCCTAATTATATATATGAGATATAATAAATATTGCTGCTTTCGTTTCTTATGTGTTGCTTAGGAAGCATAACAGATGGGACTTCATTAATGAAATTAATGAAAGAAAAAGAAACCTAAAAGATATTGTAGAAACTTGTCTCGAAAACTGGTAGCTCTAGTTCTTGCTTTGCATAGCGGTATTCCTTGATGAATATCCAACACTTTATTCGATAAGGAAAGAGCCAAGATCCCTTCACCGGGAGTGACCTCTTTAGCGAAACTAGCAGATGCTACAAACTCGGTTTGTCTTTTGATTGCTTCTATAGTTTTTTCTTTGCATAGTGGTATTTGTGAAATATCCTGCACCTCATTTGATGCGGAAAGAGCCGAGATCCCTTCACCGGGAGTGACCTCTTTAGAGAAACTAGAAAAAGCCTCAAAAACACTCCTTTTCAAAATCACTCGATTCTACAACAATATCAAGTTCATCACACAAAGGGTTTTCTTAAAAATCTATCGTAGCCCTCCGTCATTTCAGATAAGTACTACTTAGTATTTGTGCTACGTTTGTTGGCCTGCGTCAAGGCGTAGTGTGCGGTAGCTAACTAGTGCTTATTTGCACCATACGATGCGATTGGATTAGGGTAGTCGTGCGACTTTGTTGGCCTGCGTCAAGGGTCGTCCGGGTGGGTTTAATTCAATCAGGAAATGTACGGGTTGAACTTGACTAGCGGACTATGGTTTGTTAGCCTGCGTCAAGGTCATAGGACTCTAGGGGCAAAAGTATTATTGGGAATTTCAAGTGTTGAAATTTGCAATGAGATTGCATACCTTCTATGTGATAGTTGGATCCCGATACCCACTGCGAGTAAGAGTTACTCCTGGGAGAGTATTACACATCACAATTAGCCGATCAAGTAGGTGTATTAATGGGGTTACGCCCCTGGGAAAATGAGGTTTATTTTAATTAGGTCCGTGCGAAAGCACGGGGAACCTCCCTCAAAGTACCGACACTGGCCTGGCTGAAAAATTGGCGAACTTGTAAGGTGTAATTAATCCCGGCTAATCTTACCTTTTAGGGTTTGAAAGAAGATTTGATAAAAATAGTGGGAGCCATCCTGATTAGATAAAATAATAACCAATCTAATCTTACAAGAGAGCACACAGAGTGTTTTCTTCTCTCTCTCTCCTGGTAGTGACCATATCATGCCTTAATCAAGATAATAATATGGATGTTTTGACCGAACCTATTTATTATACTGAGCAGGGGAACGTTGGTTCCGTTCTTTCTTATAATTGTTATAAGACTGAACAGGACATAGGGGAATATCCGGATTCCCATGCCACCCAATCGAAGAAATTGCATGTTGATGCATCTTCTTCGGGTTCGTTCATTTCCGAGAACTGTTTCTCAGTATCCTCTACGTCCTAGGTATGAGATACCGGATCAGGATCCCACATATGTAAGAGTTACATGGGCTACAGAAAGGTAGAGAACTGAAAATGGGTGATATGTCTCTAAGTGTTAGAGAATGGTGCAATTGTTGCAGCCAAGTCAGTTGGAAAATATCACCTTGTATTAATCTATGGATTCTGAACGAATGTTATTACATACCGAACCTGATATACAACATTACATCAGATTCTTTATTAAAGTTAAAGAAGTATATAATTGAGTATTGGTGGATAATGTTGTGGACATTTTCCTGAATCAAGAGTTGATTGGAACAGGCACATTATATAATAGCATATACGTTCTAAATCAAACCATAGTTCAAAGAATATAGAACACACACAAGAGGAATAGTTCAGAAATGAACAGATCCTTCTTGAGGCATTGTAGACTAGGTCATATCAACGCGACACGACCAGCTAAGTTACATAATGATGAATATAAGAATCTGTTCGAATTTTCATCTTATGATACTTGTCAATCTTGTCTCAAAGGTAAAATGACCAATACTCCGTTTACTGGAAACAGAGAAAGAGTTACTGAACTCTTGGGACGGATACATGATGATGTATACGGTCCTATGTCTACAAATGCCAAGGTTGGTTCTTGGTACTTCATTATATTCACTGATCATCTCTCGAGATTCGGACATATGTTCCTGTTGAAACAGAAGTCTGAAACTTATGAGAAATTCAAGGAATATAAGCTTGAAGTTAAGAACCAAACGGGTAAAAGTATTAAAGTCTTTCGATGTGATCGAGGAGGAGAATACTTGGGCATGAAGTTCCTGGATTATTTAAAGGAGAACGAGATTCTCTCTCAGCTTACTCCTTCGTGTACACTACAGCACCACGGTGTATCGGGACGGAGGTATCACACCCTATGAGATATGGCGCGCTCTATGATGAGTATTGTTGAGTTGCCTATTTCCTTTTGGAGTTATGCACTTGAGAAGCTGCATAACTATTGAATGGGGTTCCATCCAAATCAGGTCCTACCACTACATATGTGATATGAAATGGGAAGAGACCATGTCTTAAATGAGTTAAGATATGGGGTTGTCCGGCCTATGTTGAAGAGCAAAATCTGGACAAGCTCGAGGCAAGGTCAGTTCTGTATAAGTTTGTTAGGATATCCCAAACATTTGCGAGGGAATATCCTCTACCACTCTGAGGAGCAAAAGGTGTTTTGTTTCTCAGCATGCCACCTTTTAAGAAAAGGAATTTCTTGTGAAGAAATTTGTGGTCGTGAGGTAGAACTGGAAGGAGTTCCAGCTAGACAAACTAACAGCTGATGATTTGGTGAAACCAACGGATTCAATAGTCTCCAACGAGCCTCAGCCTCTCCGCGAATCTGGTAGGGTTCCTCATCCACTTGAGAGATACTACGGTCTTCTCGGTGACAGTGGGAGCGAGGATTGCATCATGGTAGATGATGGCCCAACTAGGTTCAGACAGGCCATCACGAGTGGCGACTCTGTGAAATGGTTGGATGCTATGCGATCAAAGATGGAATCCATGTACACCAACAAAGTATGACTATGCATGTTGCACCTGAAGGGGTAAAACCTATTGGGAGCAAATGGATTTTGAGAAGATTCTTGGTGTAGATAGAAAAGTTGATACTTTCAAAGCAATGCTTAAGTCCATCAGGATCAATGCGTGCATCGCGGAGTTGGAACATCTATTTTGATGTGACAGTCAAAGAGTTTGACTTCATCAAAATGGTAGATGAACCTTTTATATACAAGAAGGTTGTAGAGAGTGAGGTTGTCTTACACGTATTGTACGTAGATGACATACTCTTGATAGGAAATGGTTTCCTATGCTACACTCGGTCAAGCTCCACTTATCACGAGGATTCTCCATAGAAGATATGGACGATACTTACTACATCTTGTGGATTTTGATCTATGGTGATAGATCTAACTGGATGTTGGGAGTGTCCCAAATCCAGTTACATTAACACCATACTAAAGGGGTTTAGTATGGAAGATTCTAAGAGTATTGGTTCGCCCACTTACTCAGGAATCACTCTCTCCAAAAGGATGTCTTCCAAGACTGATTTGGAGAGAGCTCGCATACAAAGGATACCCTATGCTTCGGCAGTAGGCTCTATCATGTATGCGATGTTATGTACCAGACCAGATGTAGCTGACTCACTAGGTGTAGTGATCAGGAATCAATCAGATCTTGGGAGGATCACTGGAAGCTGTGGAGGACATTCTTAAAGTACTTGAGAAGCACTAAAAGAAAGTTCTTGGTTCCAGCTTCCAGAGTGATAAGTTCGACTGAGAGTCGGTCACAGGCATTGTCTTACCCTCGGTGGAAGGACGGTATGTTGGAAGAGTTCCAAGCTAGATACCGTGGCATACTAGACGATAAAAGCTGAATACATTGCTACCAACGATACTACCAAAGTGGCTGTCTGGACATTTCTTGTTCATGAGATGAACATGGTTCCTACCATTGAGCATCCAATAACTGTTATTGTGACAACAATGGAGTTGTGGCATTGGCCTAGGAACACCATTCCCATCAGTGATCCAGACATATTTTGAGGCAAGTATCACCTGATCAGGGAGATGGTTGATCTCTAAGGGATCGAGGTAAGGAGAGCAGATTTTGAGGTTAACACGGCAGATCCACTCACCAAGGCCTGCTTCCCTAAATACTATTTGAGAGATTTTGGGATGGTTGAGTATGGGATACTACAACCACTGCTAAATTGTTGGGTATTGGATACTACAACAGATGGCCTTAGTGCAAGTGGGAGATTGTTAGTTATAAGTATGCCCTAAAGTCCATTACTATACATGGGATGTATATTATAGTGGATGCTTGGACATATATAGAGAGGACTTTCTTGCTGGATATGATATTATGCTATCTGGTTGCTCTTTGTCTTAACATATTGACTTGTATACGTGATACTGTCTTGCTCTCACATGTTGATAAAGCCCTTAGGATGTATACTTAACTACCAGGACTATGATGGAGATTATACTAGTGGGGCCAAGGGTAGTCCACAAGTACACCCTATAATAGTTCCTAGTCGTGGGAGTATCGAGACAGGGCATCGATACTCCAGAGTAGACTAGCGTATACGCTTCTCAACCCATATGATGGGCGATGGATGATCCCATATCTATTGGTGTTTGACATCAGACATGGTATACGGGTGCTCAGTGGAGACTGGGTACACTGGACGGACTCGCCGAGAACTCCTAGATGGTATTATATATATCGTCGGATAGCAGTTCACTGGTGACACTGGTACAGGTTAGTTTGTAGACCCGAGATCGTCATAGAGTCTTGTGTGATTCCCACTGTGCTTTGATTTCCACCATACCACGGTCAAGAGATCGTGCAAAAAGGTGGTTTTTGGGTATAGTCCCGATTCATATGAAGGCAATGAGCGATAGGAGGGGTTTCGTCTCTCCCGGTATTGGGAGTTGATGTTGCGCTATGCTCGATTTGGCCATAACAGGAAATCCCTGGCCAGGGTTGCTGAGATCTACTGGTAAGTGTTATCAGTAGTTTCTCGAACCGTTATGGACCTTGCATCGGCATGACTTATCAGGCTATTGGGGTCTGAAGTTATACCACCCCCAGGCTGTGAAATGCAACATATCATATGAAGAGACCAGACTGTACGGTAGTGTTACTGATTGGATTCGCAGGAGTACAAGAAGGCTTGCTTGTTGATCTTCTGATCGCTCAATATTAGTGTAATATGCCTAAGAGGTCATTATTGTATAGTACTAGCTTGTATATTACATTTTGGATGTTTGGGATATATACACGGATTTATGACAGTCTTGCTCGATATAGTAGTATGCTACTTAGTTTGTATCTATCTTAATATGTGTATGTGTTTCTTTTAACATATCGCTAATACATATTGATATAGCCCTTAGGATCTTTGCTTGACTACCAGCGTTGTGATGGCAGTCATACTAGTGGGGGCTGGGTAGTCTATAAGCACATCCTTATACAGGTCCCTAGTCGTAGGATTATCGAGACAGGGCATCGATACTCCAAAGTAGACTAGTGTATACACTTCTCATCCCAGGAGGAGAGATGGTCTGTTCCACAGCCATCGGTACGTCGTACTGGAGATAGTATGCAGGTGCTCGTTAGGTTACAAGTATACTGGACAAGACCCGTCGAGAACTGTTGGTTGGTATTATACCTATCGTCAGTTAGCAGTTCCCAGGTGACATGAGTACAGCTTAGTCCGTTGACTTGACACTGCTGCTTCGCCTCAAGTGTGTTCCCACTGTTCTTAGATTACTACCCTACCACGGCTCTATTGAGTCATGCAAACAGATAGTAGTTGGGTGCAGTCCCGAAGCACTTGGAGGCAATAGCGGTTAGATAAGATTCGTCTCTCCTGGTATTGGGGGTTGATGTCGCGCTTTGTTCGGAACGCCATTCCATAAAGTCTCTGGCCAGGGAAAGTGAAATTTACTGGTTGGTACTCCAGTAGTTTCTCAGGGTGTTTTGGATTGTACTCTGACACGACTTATACCGCTATTAGGAGTCTGACGTTTTACCGCCCCCTAGGCCCGATATGCTACACTCTTAGACGAACAGACCGGACTGTACGGAGATTGTCACATTCAGGCTCAGTAGGAGTTCGAATGGGTTTTCCTCATCGGCCTTCTTATCGATATCTACCTGGGGACCATTACGTACAGCTAGTACCACTTACGGCCTATGGTTAAACCCACTGCCAGCATAGTGTCGAGTCTTTAGAGTCCCACACAGAGGGTTTTCCACCTTTGGGCGAAACAATGTAAAGGTCGTATGGTTTTACGACAGGGTTCGTTCACATATGCGTACTTGTGCGTGTTTGGTGTTCGGGGGGTTGATACTAGTGGGCTTTGGTTTAAGTCGGATCCTAGCATTAGATTTTGGATTGGTTTAGTCTCTTTGTATTCGTGTTTCTCGGAACACGGATGTGGGTATGTATATACGGATGATAGAGGAAGAGAAAGAGACACCTTATTAGGGTTTTGACCATTGACTTGATTAAAACCATTATGAGGTGGAGAAAATTGTTTACTAATTTTTATTAAAGATAATTATGTCATGGCTAATTGGTTTGACCATTTGACTTTATTGACTATGGTTGACGTAGATATTTTTGTTGAGCACTAGATATTTTGCTTAGTATTAATTATGACATGATAATGGTCAAATCAAAATAGCCATCATAATTATCCTAATAAAACTAAGTTTTCTTTTTCCTCAAAAAAGAGCTCTCTTCATTATTCTCATACTTACACTCTCTCATAGTTCTCTCCTTCTTCCTCTCTCAAACCTTGGTATCTCATGAGTTGAGAATCAAGGGTTATTAAGACTTAGCCACCAAAATCCTTCTCTACTCACTCTAGACTACTTAGTTTAGCACACCAAGATCCCTAGTTACCTCATTTTAGAGGATAGAGCTCAAGGTAGAGACATTCGGGTGGATCATCTTTGACGTGGAGAAGCCGGTGAGGAAGCACCATCCACAACCACTCCAAGGAGCACAAAACAAGGAGAAGAAGGACTTGAAGCTTATGGTATAATCTTCTAACATAATAGTTACAACTCCAAGTTAGTTTGTTAGTTAATGTTTAGCAAAGATCCTTATGGGTAGTCTATGTCACCTTGTAAAGAAAAATTTAATTTTTACCTATTCCGCCTCCCCGTTAATTAGCGGGGTGAGTAACATAGACTTACAGTGGTATCAGAGCCAGGCTAAACCATAACTAACATGTTGGCAAAGCCTTTAGAATTCGATCACGGAAAAATCCCGAAAACATGATATAAATTTTGCACTTTCTGTCGATTTTAAAATCTGGTCTAAAAATATTTTTCAGAGACCTGAAAAATACGTGCAGGCTTTTTATAGATCACTGAAGAAATTTGGGCATCTAACTCAGTGAGAACACCGCGGAACCGCGGCAGAACCAAGCGTTCTGCCGCCGTTCCGCGGCCGAGTCGACTCCGAGTTGGTCCAAATTTCCTCTGGTGGTCCACTGTGTTGTGTTGTGTATTCTGGGTTATTTTGTTTCTGATCTGGAATTTTTGTGTACAGTATTGTACTGGGAGTAGATTCAAATATGGTTATTGATCGAAATTCTATGAACTTTGGCTAATCGGATTATATCTGTGATGTGTTATATGTGCTGAACGTCTGCTAATCGCTATACGTCGATTAGTGGAGGTTGGACATATCTGTGATCTGTGATATTGGTTTGTGTATATGAACTTGTTAGATCGTCGTGGATGAATAGCCAGGGATGTGAGATGAGCGTATTTATCTTTCATTTGATGTAAATTGTAAATTGATGTAATATTATTTTATGGTCGCACATCCGAGTTGAGGTTGCATCCACCATTGTATATTATTTCTTTTTCTGTTTCTGCTCCTACGATAAACCAAGGTGGGGTGCACAAACTACCGAGTACTTTGAAATGCCGAGTGGCCTACTCACTTTGTTGAGGGAGGTTGCTTCACTTCGGGTATTTGGTGGGTAGTTTACCGCACCCATAGGGGTCTAGGGTGGGGTTTGGCTATTCATCACGACCGTGGAATCCGTCATTCGTTACAGGCTCAAAAGAAATGCGAATTCCTAGTATATCCAATGTGTTCATCTATGATCTGGAATGCTTATCATTGCGTCTGACGAATGTATATATCTATATATGATATCTAGTAGACGTTGCTTATGTTTTGCATCCGCGCTAGTCCAGCCCCCGCTCTTTCGTTAGTTAAGTAACCTAATGGGTGATGACGGGGCCCCGTGGCGAATGCGGATGGCATAAGCATACGTTATATTTTCTTTGTTTTCTGCAATGATAGGATTAATTGATGGGACTGCATTATATTAATGCTAAGCAAACAAACCAAAGTTGAATCATTGGAACAATTTCTAAACCACTCGGTTTTTCCAAAACAGCAAAACTTTTAAATGCGGAGCTTCAACCACTCCTTTTAAAAGCTATCAGGTTCCTTCGATTATATCAAGTTCACTACGTTCACGGTTTCGCCAAAACCATTCGTAACCCTCCGTCGTTTCGGTTAGATATTCATTAGTATTCAAGCTATGTAATTTGACCTTTGCCAAGGCATAGTGATTGGTAGCTGCTGAATATTTATCTGTAGTATAGATAGATGCGTTGATTTGGGACAGTCGTACTGCTATTTTGGCCTTTGTCAAGTGTATGTACGGGTGGGTTCAAATTAACCTGGATAATGACGGGTAGAACTTGACATGTGACTTATGATTTGTTGGCCTTCGTCAAGGTCATAAGAGCATGGGGAAAAAATCCACATCGGGAGTTTCTAAAGAAACTGAAACCTGCTAGTGTTGCATACCATTTGAAGTGTGATAATTTTAGTAGGATTCTTTCAACTTTATCACACGATGATATTTGGATCCCGATCCTACTGTGAGTATATGCTACTCTTTGGGAGATTTTTTCACTTAACACTCAATGCTATAAACTAAGTAGGTGTCTAGAAAGGTGTTAGCGGGGCTACGCCCCCAGGGAAAAAGAGGTTATTTAATTAAGGAACTTCGCGAAAGCGTCGTAAAACCTCCCTCGAAGTACCGACACTGGCCTGGCTGAACGGTTAAGCAAGTATTGTACGGTGAGATTAATCCTGACTAATTCTTCTTTTATGGTTTGAGGAAGATTCGAGAAACAGAGGGAGCCATCCTGTTTAGATAAACTAAAAACCATTCTAAACTTGCAAGAGCATCATGCTAAAGTGTTTCTTCTCTCTCTCCTAATTGCAGCGACCAAACATGACGGTCCTTAAATTACTATTAGATAAAAATATATTGACAGGGCCAAACTATAAAGATTGGTTCAGGAATGTCAAGATAAAAATCACTTATGACAAATTGGGGTATCTGCTTACTACTAAAGCCCCCGCCGTCCCAGTTCCAGAATCCAGTGTCGCGGATAAGGAAATACGTAAGACCTGGAAGATTGATAGCACGAAAGCCAAGTGCCTCGTGCTGGCCTCCATGGAAAATGAACACCAGAGCCGGCACGAGAATATGGATCTTGAATCCATATTCCTCCATACCAAGGAATTATATGGAGAGCAATCTCGTATAGCAAGATACGAGACCTCGAAGAAGTTATTTCAGGCGAGGTTGGTTGTCACGACCCGAATCTTTCGACTCGTGACCGGCACTTAACCACGCTACGTCTACAGGCGTAACGCGACTAAGTAAGCCGAACCCAGAAATCAAACCATTTAAAAGTAGCGAGTGTTGAAAACATTTAGTTAAAACATTTTAAAAACTTAAATAGTTCAATAAGTTCTTTTAAAGTTACTTCATCATTTAAATAATTTTGGCAGCATTTCCTTTGTAAAAGTAACCCCGAGACCGGGTGTAAAACAGGATATGAGTGAAAATGAGATATAATGAAACAAAACATTCCCAAACGGGAACAATCACGCCCAACGGCGGAAACCATCATCACAAGAGTAATATACGACGCCGTAGCGAAGAATGGGCAATAAGTAAACATCACAGAAATATAAACTGCATATAAAAACAGTCGGCTCCCACAAGCTCGACACCAGAATACAAAATATACATCATCATCCTCACACAGTATCTAAGTCCAGTACATAAATGGTAGATGGAGAATACTAGATACAAAAAGGGTACAATAAAAGTAATCAGATACCACAACCCACCTAAAAGCAAAACAGCTCTCGCACCAACTGTAGTGGTATCTGTAGCCAAAAGATGCAAAAGGCAGCCTGCCGCGACTACTCCGAAGGGCAACCTGCAAATACTGTGGCACAACGGGGGTGAGTTGCCAACTCGTGAATAGAGATAACATATAAAGGTAATCGCGAGCATGCACGTACTGCGCTACTCTATCATATGCCGGCAAGTAAGATCTATATGTGACAAGCAGTAGGTGCAATAATCATGCAAATGCTCTGTCTGATAAAACGACTACAGGATGAAATGCATGATAAACAATGCTGAGCATGAGATACACAACATCTACATGGAAATATCAACATGGAAAAATAATCGTTTCCCCAAACTGCACCCAAATCCCAAATAAACTCAGGCGCCGGCACTCTCCTCGGCCCTCAAATCCTGTAAATCTCTGAGAATCACGAGTGTCCAACATCGGCACTCAAAATATCATAAAATACTCGTGTCCAGCATCGACACGCAAATCCTCATATATCGGGCTCCGTCAGTCCGGGTCAGCCCACGGGCTCCGTCTGCGGTATCGGCCCTCGGCCCCGGCAGTACGGATCATCCCGCATCCATCTCTCAACTCTGGTCAGTATCCTCCGGATAACCGTCAGGTCCAACCAATCACCGGTAGGTACTCACCACCCTGCCAGGCTCATCGTCTACTCCACGAAAAACATTTCTCGCCCCGGAGAACCATACCGGGTCCACCACGAACCCGCAAACGGATCATCCAACTCCTCGAATCGGGTTTCAAGCACACGTCTCAGCACCGAGAAAACGCGTGGTGGACGCACCAAAATATCATATCACGAGGGATCGGGTTTTTAAATAGTGCATATTTTCTTTAAATAATTCCACGGTCCTCAAAACCAGAAATTTCATGGAAATCCAACACCAATGAGTGAATCAAATGCAATGTGCTATGTACATCAAGTCACAATGTAGGTACAAGGGAGAACCGCTTTTTAAAATAGTTTCAGTTTTCAAAGAAATCTTGCGGCTCCCAATTTCTATGAAAATCATAACGAATTATATATGAAATGAACTACAGCAATATAATCATGGAAATTCTACAGTGAGTGTGTCATAGCAATTACTAACGGTGTGTGTGTAACATGCAGATTAGTGCTCGTGCAGCATGAACCGTTAGTAATAGTGCGGTGTTCTATCAATTCTAAGTTTACATACATATAGCAGGGAATGCAGTATGCAACAATTGTATACACGACAGTCAATGTAGGTAAATGCAATATATAACTATAAGGTCCTATCAGCCCTGACGCATCACGCCATGCGGGCGATATCCCCGTAGATGTTAAATCTACTCACCGAAGTCTCGCGCTAAGTGTAGCCGACGACTTGCTTCCCCTTCTTCGCAGCGTCCGTCTCACTCGCCTGCGAACCTAGAATCACACAATATATCACACATAAGCTCAAATCCACAAAAACGTGATATTAAGGTCAAACTAGAAACCCGTGTCACAAACCAAGCGCGCGTGTGCGCGATAAGCTAAAACGTGTAATTACGCGCCTAAAACTACCCTGACGCGTCGCGATACGCGGAAATCCCAAACCACATGCGTATCACGCGTGTCGCGAAGGTTTAAAAATACGAGAAATAGGGTATTTAGCTCCAGATTTTTCTTCAGCAAGAATCAAACAAAAATACACATGCCACGAGTCTAAGGGTTGCAACAGACACCTATAGGACCAAGCCCCAACCCAAACCCTCCCCATCTGGCCGCAAATTGCGGCCAAAAACAATATTTCGGCGACCTGCACAAGTCGTATGGGGGTCGGGTTCTACCTGGGAAATCAGCACCTAACAACTATATTGCAGTCCTCTCAAAATTATTCTGAACTCACCGGGTCAATAGCAGTTTACAGAAAGTCAAAATTTGCTTAAAACGATGAATTTGCATCAAATAGGGATCTGGTGGTATTTTAGTGCAATTGGGGGCTAAGCTGGGTTAATATGGCCCTAACAACACCCCATCAACTTACTAAAACCAGTTCAAACATCACTTGGTCATGGTTCCCTCTAATCACCACATATCGCACTAAAACGCACCAATAAACACTAATCGAAGCTAAGTTACACTAATTAAGCAAACTAGGGGGTAAGTTCAGGAAGTATACCCCACACTCGACCCTAGGGAGCTGGAGGAAGAAGAAGAAGAAGTGGAAGGAGCTGCAGCTGGAGTTGTGGCTGTTGCTGCTGCTAACTGCTGCTGATGCTGCTCACTGGTGCTGCTGCTGTGATACTTGCTGTTGCTGCTGAGATGGTTGCTGCTGTTGCTGTGGATGCTTGCTGCTACTGCTATGGATGCTTGCTGCTGCTGCTGAGATGGTGTGGGTGTGTGAGTGTGAGAGTGGGGTTGAGAGAAAAGAACACAAGAATGAGAGGGAATCATAACTCCAATGTCAACCCCTCCACTCTCTCTCTTCATTAAATGCAAGCATGGCTTTTGCCATGATCCATTCTCTCTCTCTTATTCTCACCAAGTCAACACTCAAAAGGGAAATTCAAATTAAAGCAACCATCAAATAACTAATTAAACTTAATTAAAACCCAAAAGACTTAATCCCCATGATTAAACCCACCATGGTTGCTAATCATGGTATTACCTCATTTTAAAACCCTAGTTTACATGCACATGTGTGTGCAAGCCTAGGAAAATTCTAGAAAAATATTTATTAAATTGGGAAAAATATTTGAAACTCAATTTGGTAAACTTTTTATTAAAACCCCTTTATTTAAATATAATTAGCCATTAATCGCATCCTAAGGTGTTACAATCTCTCCCCCTTAAAGAAATTCGTCCCCGAATTTCAAAATCTAACTACATGTACCTTCGAAAAGACGGGGGTACTTCTTCCTCATCTCGCTTTCGGTCTCCCAAGTGACCTCCTCGCTGCTCGGACCACGCCAAAGTACCTTGACTGATGGAATGTCTTTCGATCTCAATTTCTTCACTTGTCGATCCAAGATCATCACCGGCTGCTCTGCTTAGGAAAGGTCACGCTCAAGCAGGATCGTCGGGTGCTGAATCGCATGCGAAGGATCATGAAGATATCTACGGAGCATCGAAACGTGAAATACGGGGTGCACATCTGGAAAACTGGGCGGAAGGGCTAACCGGTATGCAACTGCACTAACATGCTCAAGGATCTCGAAGGGGCTCACATATCTGGGACTGAGCTTCCCCTTCTTCCCAAACCTCATCACATCTTTCATTGGGGAGACTCTCAAGAAAATATGATCACTAACAGAAAACTCAAGTCTGCGCCGCCGACGGTCCGCATAAGATCTCTGTCTACTCTGGGCTGCTCTCATCCTATCGCGAATCAACTGGATCTTCGCGGTCGTCTCCTCAACAATCTGTGGCCCTAAGATACTGCTCTCACTGAGCTCTGTCCAACAGGCGGGCGATCTGCATCTCCTCCCATAAAGAGCCTCAAATGGTGTCATCTGAATGGTCTCCTGGTAGCTGTTATTATAGGAGAACTCTACTAAGGGTAAGTGATGATCCCAGCTACCTCCGAAATCTAATACACACGCTCTGAGCATGTCTTCGAGAGTCTGAATAGTTCGCTCTGACTGTCCGTCGGTCTGCGGATGAAATGTTGTGCTGAAACTCAAGCGAGTGCCCAAAACCTCCTGAAGCCTCTGCCATAGTCGAGTGGTAAACTGGGTGCCTCTGTCGGACACAATACATGTCGGGACTCCGTGCAGTCGTACTATCTCGTCGATGTAAATCTGGGCGTACTGAGCAAATCCGAAAGTCGTCTTCACTGGCAGGAAGTGAGCCGCTTTCGTCAAACGATCTACGATCACCCAAATGGAGTCATACCCTCGCCTAGTCCTGGGTAGACCCACAACGAAATCCATCGAAATCTGCTCCCATTTCCACTCCGGAATGGGTAACGGCTGTAGCTCTCCCGCGGGCCTCTGGTGCTCGGGCTTGACTTACTGACAAGTCAGGCATCTCGATACGAAATCTGCGATGTCCCTTTTCATTTCGTCCCACCAGTAAACATCTCTCATATCATGATACATCTTGGTGGAACCGGGATGGACGCTGTACACCGATCGATGTGCCTCCTCTGAATCTCACGCCGTAGCCCCTCAGCATCTGGTATGCACAGTCTAGTCCTAAATCTCAGCATCCCCTGATCATCGATCACGAACTCTGAAAATCTGCCCTGTCCAATCTGCATCCTGATCTCTGAACATCGGTCATCACTGTGTTGTGCCTCATGTACACGGCCAAGCAACTGTGGGCGTGCACGAACATGCGCGATCTGTCCTCCAATCGGCGTGAACTCGAACTGTATCCGGCTGTCGCATAATATTTGCCAATCTGCCGACGACTGCCCCTGTACTGCGCTCAAACAAGATAGACTACCCCCGGGCCTCCTGCTCAAAGCATCCGCCACCACATTCGCCTTGCCCGGGTGATACAAGATCTCACAGTCGTAATCCTTCATTAACTCCATCCATCGGCGCTGTCTAAGGTTCAGGTCTCGCTGCTGAAATATATACTTTAAACTCTTGTGATCAATGAATATCTGGCACGACTCGCCGTATAGGTAATGTCGCCAGATCTTAAGTGCAAAGGCCACTGCAGCCATCTCCAGATCGTGAGTGAGGTAGTTCTGTTCATGTTTCTTCAATTGTCACGAAGCATACGCGATCACCCTGTCATGCTGCATCAATACGCACCCTAACCCCACTCAAGAAGCATCACAATAGACCACAAATCCGCCTGATCCCGAAGGCAATGATAATACCGGTGCCGTAGTCAGCCGAGTCCGTAGCTGCTAAAAACTGTGCTCGCACTCCTCCGTCCAATCAAAATGAACTCCCTTCCGGGTCAACCCGGTCAAAGGTGTAGCAATACCGGAGAAATCCTGCACAAATCGCCTATAGTAACCGGCCAACCCCAAAAATCTGCGAATCTCCGTAACCGATGTGGGTCTGGGCCAACGCTGAACGGCCTCGATCTTCCTCGGGTCTACACATATACCGTCTCGTGAAATCACATGCCCCAAGAAGTCTACGCTGTCCAGCCAGAAAGCACACTTGGAGAATTTAGCGTAAAGCTGGTGCTCCCTCAAAGTCTGCAGTGTAATCCGCAGGTGCTGCTCATGCTCCTCACTACTCCGGGAATACACCAAGATATCGTTAATGAACACTATGATGAACAGATCCAAATATGGCCGGAAAATACGGTTCATCAAGTCCATGAATGCTGCTGGGGCATTGGTGAGTCCGAACGACATCACCAAAAAATCATAATGTCCGTAGCGCGTACGGAAAGCTGTCCTAGGAATGTCCTCCTGTCGAACCCGCAGCTGATGATAGACCGATCGTAAATCGATCCTCGAAAAGTATCCTACCACCGGAAGCTGGTCGAACAAATCGTCAATATGTGGCAAGGGATATCTGTTCCTCACTGTCACCCTGTTCAGCTGGCGGTAGTCGATACACAGACGCAAACTGCCGTCCTTCTTCTTGACGAACAGGACTGGAGCACCCCAAGGAGAAACACTGGGTCGAAAAAGTCCCTTATCCAGCAAATCTTGCAACTGACCCTTCAACTATCGAAGTTCCGCCGGGGCCATCCGATAAGGCGGTATGGAAATAGGCCCCGTGCCAGGAACCAGATCAATACAGAAAGAAATGTCGCATTCGGGCGGTAGCCCAGGAAGCTCGTCAGGGAACACATCAGGAAACTCGCTAACAACCGGAACCTGATCCAATGGAACCTCTGTAGTGCTAGCGTCGCAAACATAGGCGAGAAATCCCTGACATCCCTTCCTCAAAATCTGTCCAGCGCGAAAAGAAGAAATCACATTATGAGGGGCGGCACCACGGTCCCCCAACACAACAAAAACCGACTCGCCGGGAAAACAGAATCTAACTGTCTTCTCACGGTAGTCCACAGAAGCATAGCACGTGGCTAACCAATCCATGCCCAAAAGAACGTCGAAGTCCAACATCTCGAGAAGGATCAAGTCGACAGGCAACTCTCTCTCGCCAATACAGATGGTACAGGATCGGAACACATACCTAGAAACAAACGACTCTCCCACAGGAGTGGTCACAACAAGCGGATGATCAAGCAAACCGGACTCTCTACCCAATGTCGGCACAAAGTGTGTGGATACGTACGAGTGCGTGGACCCGGGATCAAACAACACGTGTGCATCAACAGAACATACTGGAAGGATACCTGAGACCACCGCATTAGACGCCTGCGGGTCCCGATGCGTCAAAGCAAAAACCTGCGCCTGTCCTCCACCGGTGACTGACTGCCCCCTGCCTCGGTCATCCCGTCCTCTCTGAGCAACTCCTCCATGCCCACGACCTCTCTTTGTATGAGTCTGACGCAGAGCAACGGTAGGTACAACAGGCAACGCTCTCTGGGGTGGTTAAGGTGGTAAAGTAACATGCGGTGCTGCCGCCTCCCTCCGGTGTATCTCAGGACAATCTCTAACGAGGTGAAGTAGACTGCCGCATCTAAAGCAACCCCGCGACGACTGCTGACTCTCCCGGGGATACAAACTAAACATCTGGCCTCGCCCCGAATCTCTGCCACTCCCCGTATCTGAACAATACCTTTCGCGGCGTCTGAATGACTGTCTCCGTACGGATATACTAGTACGAACTCTCTTCGGCTCTGGAACTACCCGAGTCTCAGCAAGGCGCTCCTCGACTAATAGGGCTGCATCTACAGCTGCTGCGTATGTCTCGTAATGCTGCACGCTGATCGCAAGGAACAGTGGTGTAAGCAAGCATCGAACAAATCTCTTGACTCGCAACTCCTCGGTAGCCACTAAATACGGAGCATAAACTGCTAACTCAGTAAACAGCACGTCATACTCTGCCACTGTCATCTCTGGCGTCTGGCGCAAGGACTCAAATCTGCGTGCTCGGGCATCCCTAACACTCTGGGGAAGGAAACGGGCTAGAAATACTGTCACAAACTCCGTCCAGGTCATAGGAGGAAGACCTGCCGCTCTGCCCTTCTCAACTGAATCACACCACTTCTGCGCAAGACCTTCCAGGCGAAAGCTCGCGAACTTAACCCATCTCGCATCTGCGCATCTGAGGGAACGGCATATCCGAGCCATCCTATCAATGAAAGACTGTGGGTCCTTGGCTGTATCGGTGCCTGTGAAGATCGGAGGCTTCAGCCTCATAAACTCTGATAGCGATATTGTAATCACCTCCGTGGCTGCAGGGGCAACTGGCTGTGCGGTAGGTACCATCGCGGTCTCTGAAACGGGTGGAGCTACCTCTGGTCGCTGCGCTCGAAGAGTCTCAACTAGTGATCATATCATCTGGCGCATCTCCTGCATGCTGGATCCCACCGTCTGGCGCATCTCCTGCATACCAGCCCCTAGCGTGGCGATCTGATTTGTCACGGGAGGAACAGTCTGCTCGGGTACAACGGGTGCACTGCCCAGATCAGTCCTCGTCTCGGACGAGTCAACTCGAATCTCGGCCCTCGCGGCCGCTCTCTGCGCCCTCGTAGTCTTTGGCAGCATAATGGGTGAAAGGAAATTAGGATTCGATAAGAATACGGAAATCGAATCACAAGAATATATATACTCAAGAAGGAATTTAAATCAACAAGTCCTAAGGTCGCCTTGGCGGAGTAGCGTGTCGTGAGTATGCCGCGGAACATACACACGCAACGCCACTCTGCTTCAGCTACCTACTCCATCATACCAAGGTCATCCTACACTCCAAAAGGTAAAACCTACGCTCTGATACCAACTTTGTCACGACCCAAATCTTTCGACTCGTGACCGGCACTTAACAATGCTACGTCTACAGGCGTAACGCGACTAAGTAAGCCGAACCCAGAAATCAAACCATTTAAAAGTAGCGAGTGTTGAAAACATTTAGTTAAAACATTTAGAAAACTTAAATAGTTCAATAAGTTCCTTTAAAATTACGTCATCATTTAAATAATTTTGGCAGCATTTCCTTTGTAAAAGTAACCCCGAGACCGGGTGTAAAACAGGATATGAGTGAAAATGAGATATAATGAAACAAAACATTCCCAAACGGGAACAATCACGCCCAACGGCGGAAACCATCATCACAAGAGTAATATACGACGCCGTAGCGAAGAATGGGCAATAAGTAAACATCACAGAAATATAAACTGCATATAAAAACAGTCGGCTCCCACGAGCTCGACACCAGAATACAAAATATACATCATCATCCTCACACAGTATCTAAGTCCAGTACATAAATGGTAGATGGAGAATACTAGATACAAAAGGAGTACAATAAAAGTAATCAGATACCACAACCCGCCTAAAAGAAAAACAGCTCTCGCACCAACTGTAGTGGTATCTGTAGCCAAAAGATGCAAAAGGCAGCCTGCCGCGACTACTCCGAAGGGCAACCTGCAAATACTGTGGCACAACAGGGGTGAGTTGTCAACTCGTGAATAGAGATAACATATAAAGGTAATCGCGAGCATGCACGTACTGCGCTACTCTATCATATGCCAGCAAGTAAGATCTATATGCGACAAGCAGTAGGTGCAATAATCATGCAAATGCTCTGTCTGGTAAAATGACTACAGGATGAAATGCATGATAAACAATGCTGAGCATGAGATACACAACATCTACATGGAAATATCAACATGGAAAAATAATCGGTGCCCCAAACTGCACCCAAATCCCAAATAAACTCAGGCGCCGGCACTCTCCTCGGCCCTCAAATCCTGTAAATCTCTGAGAATCACGAGTACCCGACATCGGCACTCAAAATATCATAAAATACTCGTGTCCAGTATTGACACGCAAATCCTCATATATCAAGCTCCGTCAGTCCGGATCAGCCCACGGGCTCCGTCTGCGGTATCGGCCCTCGGCCCCGGCAGTACGGATCATCCCACATCCATCTCTCGACTCTGGTCAGTATCCTCCGAATAACCGCCAGGTCCAACCAATCACCGGTAGGTACTCGCCACCCTTTTCAGGCTCATCGTCCACTCCACGAAAAACATTTCTCGCCCCGGGGAACCATACCGGGTCCACCACGAACCCGCAAACGGATCATCCAACTCCTCGAATCGGGTTTCAAGCACACGTCTCAGCACCGAGAAAACGCGTGGTGGACGCACCAAAATATCATATCACGAGGGACCGGGTTTTCAAATAGTGCATCTTTTCTTTAAATAATTCCACGGTCCTCAAAACCAGAAATTTCATGGAAATCTAACACCAATGAGTTAATCAAATGCGATGTGCTATGTATATCAAGCCACAATGTAGGTACATGAGAGAACCGCTTTTAAAAATAGTTTCAGTTTTCAAAGACATCTTGCGGCTCCCAATTTCTGTGAAAATCATAACGAATCATATATGAAATGAACTACAGCAATAAAATCATGGCAATTCTACAGTGAGTGTGTCATGGCAATTACTAACGGTGTGTGTGTAACATGCAGATTAGTGCTCGTGCAGCATGAACCGTTAGTAATAGTGCGGTGTTCTATCAATTCTAAGTTTACATACATATAGCAGGGAATGCAGTATGCAACAATAGTATACATGACAGTCAATGTAGGTAAATGCAATATATAACTATAAAGTCCTATCAGCCCTGACGCATCACGCCATGCGGGCGATATCCCCGTAGATGTTAAATCTACTCACCGAAGTCTCGCGCTAAGTGTAGCCGACGACTTGCTTCCCCTTCTTCACAGTGTCCATCTCACTCGCCTGCGAACCTAGAATCACACAATATATCACACATTAGCTCAAATCCACAAAAACGTGTTATTAAGGTCAAACTAGAAACCCGTGTCGCAAACCAAGCGCGCGTGTGCGCGATACGCTAAAACGTGTGATTACGCGCCTGAAACTACCCTGACGCGTCGCGATACGCAGAAATCTCAAACCACATGTGTATCACGCGTGTCGCGAAGGTTTAAAAATACGAGAAATAGGGTATTTAGCTCCAGATTTTTCTTCAGCAAGAATCAAACAAAAATACACATGCCACGAGTCTAAGGGTTGCAACAGACACCGATAGGACCAAACCCAACCCAAACCCTCCCCATCTGGCTGCAAATTGCGGCCAGAAATAATATTTCGGCGGCCTGCACAAGTCGTATGGGGGTCGGGTTCTACCTGGGGGATCAGCACCTAACAACTATACTGCAGTCCTCTCAAAATTATTCTGAACTCACCGGGTCAATAGCAGTTTACAGAAAGTCAAAATTTGCTTAAAACGATGAATTTGCATCAAATAGGGATCTGGTGGTATTTTAGTGCAATTGGGGGCTAAGCTGGGTTAATATGGCCCTAACAACACCCCATCAACTTACTAAAACCAGTTCAAACATCACTTGGTCATGGTTCCCTCTAATCACCACATATCGCACTAAAACGCACCAATAAACACTAATCGAAGCTAAGTTACACTAATTAACAAAACTATGGGGTAAGTTCAGGAAGTATACCCCACACTCGACCCTAGGGAGCTGGAGGAAGAAGAAGAAGAAGTGGAGGGAAGGAGCTGCAGCTGGAGTTGTGGCTGTTGCTGCTGCTGCTGCTCACTGGTGCTGCTGCTGTGATGCTTGCTGTTGCTGCTGAGATGGTTGCTGCTGTTGCTGTGGATGCTTGCTGCTACTGCTGTGGATGCTTGCTGCTGCTGCTGAGATGGTGTGGGTGTGTGAGTGTGAGAGTGGGGTTGAGAGAAAAGAACACAAGAATGAGAGGGAATCATAACTCCAATATCAACCCCTCCACTCTCTCTCTTCATTAAATACAAGCATGGCTTTTGCCATGATGCATTCTCTCTCTCTCATTCTCACCAAGTCAACACTCAAAAGGGAAATTCAAATTAAAGCAACCATCAAATAACTAATTAAACTTAATTAAAACCCAAAAGACTTAATCCCCATAATTAAACCCACCATGGTTGCTAATCATGGTATTACCTCATTTTAAAACCCTAGTTTACATGCACATGTGTGTGCAAGCCTAGGGAAATTCTAGAAAAATATTTATTAAATTGGGAAAAATATTTGAAACTCAATTTGGTAAACTTTTTATTAAAAACCCTTTATTTAAATATAATTAGCCACTAATCGCATCCTAAGGTGTTACATTGGTTGTCGGGTCATCTGTAGGGGAACACGTTCTTAAGATTATCGGCTATATTTAGGAGCTCGCGGACCTTGGGACCACGTTAGAGAAAGCGCTGTATACATACTTGATTCTTCAGTCCCTTCCTTCCATCTACGCCCAGTTTATCTTGAATTTTAATATTCAAGGTAAAGAAGTTGAACTTTTAGAACTCCTCAACATGTTGAGGAGTGCTTGTAAGTCTACGGTAGCGCCCGGCCATCTAACAGACGCCAAATGCGGAACAAAAACTTTTATAAATTGGCGCTATCGCATACTATAACCCGGATCTGCCATTAAAGCTAAACTAACAAACTACAAAGTGGGTAGAAATGTTATACCGAACGATCCGAGTCCTTCGGTCTTCAACCATCATCCCACGCTTTGTTGCGGCGGCTTCGATCTTCCGAAAACTCCAGTCTCGTCGTCCAGGTGGCACCACGTCGACGGATCTTTAAACGGGCTTCCGCCTCTGAACCGAGGCAACTCGGTCGTCAAGTTTGCTAAAAGAGACGACCAAAATGATGTAGAGAATGAGTAGAATACTTTGTCTCGTTACGTCCAAAGTCACGGACGAACGGTTAATGAAGTTGCCTTTTGGATCGGGGAAATGAGAAATGGGCATATGAAATTTCCATGAATCTAATTCCTAATCTTTTTCCTAAAAGAACAACCATCATCCTTAAGAGAGGGGGCCGGCCAAATATATGGAGCAAGGGAGGTGAGTGTAGGAGCTAGGAGGTGACCACAAGAATAAATGAGATGAATGATTCACCTTAACACCTTGTATGAACACATTAATGAACAAATGAATCATCATGATCTAGTCATCAAAGCATTAATTGAAAACCAATGAGTCATAAGCCAAGTCATTATCCATTAATGCAAATGAGTGACTCACAAATCCTAGTCACCAAATCTAGAACCTTCCACACTCATCTTAAGAAAAGATAAATCCGTCTTTAACCGAATGTTAAAGACGGGCGATAGAAAACTGGAAACTGGCAACTTCCAAAAGTGATCCTGAAACGAATTTCAGGATAACCCCGTAACAGTATAAACATACCCGCATTTGTATTACGACCGAATACAAATGCAACTGAGACAAAGATAATATATCTACACAGTATAATACTTGGATCCGGCTTAAACCAAAGCCTACCAGTATTATCTGCCCGAAAAATGACACGTGCGAAAACGCACGTGCATTTTCCGAACCCTGCCATAAAACCATACGGCATCTACAACGTTTCACCCAAACTTGGGAAAGTGTCTGTGGGAGACTCTAATGACTCATCAACACACTGGCACTGGGTATAACCACTGGCACGTCAGAGGTACTAGCTGTACGTAACGGTTGCCTATGTATTGATTGGAAGGGAAGCTGACGAGCGAACTCATCCAGAAACCCTACTGAGCCTGACAGTAACAATATCCGTACAGTCCGGTCCATTCGTCTATGAGTATCGCATATAGGGCCTAGGGGGCCGGTAAATGTCAGACCCCCAATAGCTGCATTAGTCGTGTCAGAGAGCAGCCCAGAACACTCTGAGATACTACTCGAATACCTTCCAGTAAATCTCGATTACCCTGGCCAGGGATTTCGTGTAATGGCTCTCCTAAACACCGCGCGATCTCACCCCCAATACCGGGAGAGACGAATCCCCGACGATCTGCTCACTGCCTCCATATGGCTCGGGACTGTACCCAAAATATACCTGTTTGCACAACTCCTTTGACCCGTGGTAGGGTATAAATCAAAGTACAGTGGGAACTCACATGAGACAAATGACGACCTCAGGTCGATGAACTAACCTGTACACATGTCACCAGGGAACTGCTATCTGACGCTAGGTATAATACCAACCAGCAAGTTCCCGGCGAGTCATGTCCGGTGTACTCATAACCCAATGAGCACCTGTATACATCTTAGGTGAACCAACTAACACCAACGGCTTGTGAGACCGGACACCGCCCCTCGTCGGGGTCTCGAATGTATACACTAGTCTACTCCGGAGTATCGATGCCCTGTCTCGAAACTCCCATGACTAGGGACACTTTAAGGATGTGCTTATAGACCCCCAGCTCCCACATATATGATCGCCATCATACTGCTGGTAGTCAAGCAAGAATCATATAGGCTCTATCAACATCTGCATGATGATAAAGACAGACCAGATAGCATACTATCATCTCGAGTAAGACTGTTTTATCGGTATAGGTCCTTCCTCAATCATTGCGATCACGTACCTGCGATACAATAATTGACTTAGAGGGAACTATATCCAACAGAGGGCACCCTGCAGAAAGCCAGGGAAATACCCGCTCTGTTTGTTGGTAGAGCTTCCTCTTCTAGGTCCAAGGCGAAAGCCAAAGGAAAGAAGAAGAAGGCCCCCACCAAACCGAGAGGAGGTGTTAGTAAGGTGGAAGCCAAGGGAAAGGTAAAAGTGGCAGGACCGACAGTAGGAAAGGAAGAATGCTTCTACTGTCATAAGAAGAGACATTGGAAGAAAGGTTGCAAGGCTTGGAAGGCCAAGAACCAGGACCCGAGGCAAGTTGTGGCTTCAGCTTCAGGTGTGTTTGTAATTGTAAACTGTCTGTCAATCAACTCTACTTCCTGGGTATTGGATACCGGATTAAGTTCTCATATATGCAATTCTTTGCAGGCACTGAGAAGCCGTAGAGTTCTGAAGACCGGTGATATGACCCTCAGGGTTGCTAACGGAGCGAGCGTGGATGCTGTGTCCGTAGGGGAATATCACCTTGGATTGACGAGTGAACATATTTTGGTTTTGCGCAACTGTTTTATGTACATATTTTGACTTGTAATATCATTTCTATATCTTTGTTATCAAAACAAGATTATGATTTTACATTTGTAAGCGATGTCGTAAACATCCATCTTAATCATGGTCTGATTGGGTCAGGTACTCTAAACAACGGTATATACGTATTAAACCAACTACAAGTTTTCAATGTCCAAAACACACATAAAAGAAAGACTCTAGAATTAAATCAAGCTTTCTTATGGCATTGTAGACTAGGTCACATCAATGAGACAATGTTAACTAAGTTACATAAAGAAGGGTATTTGGATCCATTCGAATATCAATCTTATACAACTTGTCAATCATGTCTCAAAGGAAAGATGACAAAGACTCCGTTCATTGGACACGGAGTAAGAGCGAGTGAGCTCTTGGGACTCATACACAGCGACGTGTGTGGTCCAATGTCTATACATGCAAGAAGTGGTTATTCCTATTTCATTACTTTTACGGATGATTTCTCTAGATATGGACATATTTTCTTGATGAAACATAAATCCGAGGCCTTTGAGAAATTCCAGGAATATAAGAATGAAGTGGAAAAACAAACCTGCAAAAGTATCAAGACACTGAGATCTGATCGAGGTGGTGAATACTTGAGTGCCGAGTTCCTCGATTGCCTAAAAGAGAATAGAATTCTCTCTCAGCTTACTCCTCCATACATGCCACAACACAAAGGTGTATCGGAGAGAAGGAACTGAACCCTATTGGATATGGTACGTTCCATGATGAGTAACGCTGAGTTACCACGATCATTCTGGGGCTATACACTATAATCAGCTGCATATCTTTTGAACAAGGTTCCTACCAAGACCGTGCACACCACTCCATATCAGATGTGGAGTGGGAAGAAACCCTATCTTCAGTATTTGAAGATATGGGGATGTCCAGCTTTTGTTAAAAAGCAGCATGCGGACAAGCTCGAGGCACGCTCAGTATTGTGTAAGTTTGTGGGATACCCAAAGAACTCCAGGGGGTATCTTTTCTATTACGCAAAGGAACAAAATATTTTTGTTTCTCGTCATGCCCGCTTTCTGGAACATCAGTTTTTAGAAAAAGAAATAATTGGGAGCGCAATAGAACTGGAAGAAATTCCAGAACCACAAGCTATTACTGAAAGTTTGGTGGAACCAGAAGTTTCAAAAGAACGGGACATTCCCACACCACTCCGCAGGAGTAGTAGGCTGTCTCATCCGCCTGAGAGATACTACGGTTTTCTCATAGACGGGGATAGAGAGGATTGCATCATTGATAATGATGAGCCGACTAACTTCCAGCAAGCCATTCAGAGCACTGACTCGGTAAAATGGCTGGATGCATTGCGGACCGAGATGGAGTCCATGTACACCAACAAAGTATGGACTTTGGACATTGCTCCAGAGGGGGTAAAACCCGTAGGCTGCAAATGGATCTTCAGAAAGAAGATTGGTATAGATGGACAGGTTGAAACCTATAAGGCTAGACTTGTTGCAAAAGGATTTTGTCAAAGACCTGGTTTAGACTATGATGAAACCTTTTCTCCAGTGGCTATGCTCAAATCCATTCGGATCCTTCTTGCCATTTCTGCCTTCCACAATTATGAGATTTGGCAAATGGACGTAAAAACCGCTTTTCTAAATGGAAATTTAGAAGAGTGTGTCAATATAGATCAGCCAGAGGGTTTCATTCAAAGTGGGAGCAGCGGGAAAGTGTGCAAGTTGCTTAAGTCCATCTATGGACTAAAGCAGGCATCGCGGAGTTGGAACATCTGTTTTGATGAGACGGTCAAAGAAGTTGACTTTATCAAAAATCCAGATGAGCCATGCATTTATAGTAAAATTGCACACGAACCTGTTGTATTCCTCGTCTTTTACATGGATGACATTCTCTTGATAGGAAATGATATTCCTATGCTACAATCTTTCAAAGGATTCTTCTCATACAGGTTCTCTATGAAAGACCTGGGTGATGCCTCTTACATTCTGGGGATCCAGATCTATTGTGATAGATCTAAAAGGATGTTGGGACTTTCGCAGTCCAGGTATATCGATATCACACTGAAAAGATTCAGTATAGAAGATTCTAAGCGCGGTAATTTTCCGGCTTGTCACGGAATCACCCTATCCAAAGAGATGTCTCCCAAGACTGATTTGGAAAGGGATCGCATGTCTATTATACTCTACGCTTCTGCGGTAAGCTCTATAATGTATGTGATGTTGTGTACCAGACCAGATCTAGCTTATGCGCTGAGCGTGGTAAGCCGGTATCAGTCAAACCCTGGGAAGAAGCACTGGATAGCAATAAAGAACATTCTCAAGTATCTAAGAAGGACTAAGGAAATGTTCTTAGTTTATGGCAAGATCGAGGCCTTTGCTGATTCCAGCTTCCAGAGTGACAAGGATGACTCCAAATCCATGTCATGTTATGTATTTACCCTCAATGGAGGGGCGGTCTGTTGGAAGAGTTCCAAACAGGAAACCGTTGCTGACTCGACGATGGAAGCGAAGTATATCACAGCTTCTGATGCTGCAAAAGAAGCAGTCTGGATGAGGAAGTTCTTAGCGGAACTTCAACGGAGGAAATAGAAACTCGAGAAGGAATACCAAAAAAACTAATACCTCTATATTCTGACAACAACGGGGCTATAGTTTTAGCAAAGGAACCCAGGTCCCATCAAAAGTCCAGACATATCTTGAAGCGGTATCACCTGATCAGGGAGATCGTGGATCGCCGGGAGATCGAGGTTCGGAGAGTTGCTACTGAAGACAACACTGCAGATCCATTCACAAAGGCCATCCCTTAGACGCAGTTCGAGAGACTATTCGAGATGATAGGTCTGCGATATATCAGTGCATGGCCTTAGTGCAAGTGGGAGATTGTTAGTGTAATATGGCCTAGAGGCCATTATTGTATAGTACTGGCTTGTATATTACATTTTGGAAGCTTAGGTTATATACACGTATTTATGACAGTCTTGCTCGATATAGTAGTATGCTACTTGGTTTGTATCTATCTTAATATGTGTATGTGTTTCTTTTAACATATCGCTAATACATATTGATAGAGCCCTTATGATCTTTGCTTGACTACCAGCGTTGTGATAGCAGTAACACTAGTGGGGGCTGGGTAGTCTATAAGAACATCCTTATACAGGTCCCTAGTCGTAGGATTATCGAGACAGGGCATCGATACTCTAGAGTAGACTAGTGTATACGCTTCTCATCCCATGAGAGAAGATGGTCTGTCCCACAGCCATCAGTACGTCATACTGGAGATAGTATGCAGGTGCTCGTTAGGTTACGAGTACACTGGATAAGACTCGTCGAGAACTGTTGGTTGGTATTATACCTATCGTCAGTTAGCAATTCCCAGGTAACATTAGTACACCTTAGTCCGTTGACTTGACACTGCTGCTTCACCTCAAGTTTGTTCCCACTGTTCTTAGATTACTACCCTACCATAGCTCTATTGAGTCGTGCAAACAGGTGGTAGTTGGGTGCAGTCCCGAAGCACTTGAAGGCAGTGGCGGTTAGATAGGATGCGTCTCTCTCGGTATTGGGGGTTAATGCCGCGCTGTGTTTGGAATGCCATTACATAAAGTCCCTGGCCAGGGCAAGTGAGATTTACTGGTAGGTACTCCAGTAGTTTCTCAGGGTGTTTTGGATTGTACTCCGACACGACTTATACCGCTATTAGGGGTCTGACGTTTTACCTCCCCTTAGGCCCGATATGCGACACTCTTAGACGAACAGACCGGACTGTATGGAATTGTCACATTCAGGCTCAGTAGGAGTTCGGATGGGTTTTCCTCATCGGCCTTCTTATCGACATCTACCTGGGGAACGTTACGTACAGCTAGTACCGCTTGCGACCTGTGGTTAAACCCACTGCCAGTGTAGTGTCGAGTCTTTAGAGTCCTACATAGAGGGTTTTCCACCTTTGGGCGAAACGATGTAGAGATCGTATGGTTTTACGACAGGTTCGTTCACATACGCGTACTTGTGCATGTTTGGTGTTCGGGCGGTTGATACTAGTGGGCTTTGGTTTAAGCCGGATCCTAGTATTAGATTTTGGATTGGTTTAGTCTCTTTGTATTCATGTTTCTCGGAACACGGATGCTGGTATGTATATACGGATGATAGGGGAAGAGAAAGAGACACCTCATTAGGGTTTTGACCATTGACTTGATTAAAACCATTATGAGGTGGAGGAAATTGTTTACTAATTTTTATTAAAGATAATTGTGCCATGGCTAATTGGTTTGACCATTTGTCTTTGTTGACTATGGTTGACTTAGATATTTTTGTTGAGCACTAGATACTTTTCTTAGCATTAATTGTGACATGATAATGGTCAAATCAAAATAGCCATCACAATTATCCTAATAAAACTAAGTTTTCTCTTTCCTCAAAAGAGAGCTCTCTTCATTATTCTCATACTTACACTCTCTCATGGTTCTCTCCTTCTACCTCCCTCAAACCTAGTGTCTCATGAGTTGAGAATCAAGGGTTATTGAGACTTAGCCACCAAAATTCTTCTCTACTCACTCTAGGCTACTTAGTTTAGCATACCAAGTTCCCTAGTTACCTCATTTTAGAGGATAGAGCTCAAGGTAGAGACCTTCGGGTGGATCATCTTTGACCTGGAGAAGCCGGTGAGGAAGCACCATCCACAACCACTCCAAGGAGCTCACAACAAGAAGAAACACAACAAGGAGAAGAAGGACTTGAAGCTTGTGGTATAATCTTCTAACATAATAGTTACAACTCCAAGTTAGTTTGTTAGTTAATGTTTAGCTAACATCCTTATGGGTAGTCTATGTTATCTTGTAAAGAAAAATTCGATTTTTACCTATTTCGCCTCCCCGTTAACTAGCGGGGTGAGTAACATAGACTTACACTCAATACCCGGGTGGCCGTTACATTTAGCAGACCACTTACGGCTTGTGGGTGTTTGATATGATCATCACCTACTGCCGGCGTATTGACGAGTCTTTAGAGTCCTACAAAGAGGTTTCCCGGTTTATGCGAAACGGAGTAGGAGCACATATGTGATATGTGCGGGACCGAGATTGATACGAGTATGTGATACCTGTTGGGGTAAAAATTTACACCCCGGTTGACCGAGTCAAAGTCAAGGTCAACCCCAAGCCAAGTGGGCCCAAGCCCAGGTCAAGTGGGCCCATGCCCAGGTCGAGTCCGAAACATGAAGCTGCCGACCCTCTCCATGCCAAAAATGAAATCATGTAATAAATAATTTTTATGTAATTTTTTATGCATGAATGTAAACAAAATGGATATAAAGCCAAATTTTTGTAAGCTCATGGTTTATGTGCAAAAAGAAATGGCACATGAACCATGGGATGGGCAAAATGCCATTTTGTAAAGCCCAAGGGGCTATATGTAAATGTGTAAGCCTATATAAGGCAACATGATGATGAATAACATAAGACTTTTTTCATTCCCTCAAAAACTAGGGTTTGTTCCTCCACTCTCTCCTTTTCAAGTTCTTCCTCTTCCTTTTTATTTTCCAAATAAATCAAGAGCTTAGCTCTCTTTTTTTTTAAACTAAATAAAGTTTTACCATAAACCCATCTCCCAAAACTCCATCAAGAGAAGAAAAAGGGTCTCTTTTTTTATCATCCAAGATCTAGATCTTGGAGTTTCTAGAGAACCCATTTTGGGTTTCTTCTCAAAGGAGAAAGGAGAAAATCTTTTGGAGTTCAACTCCACAAATAAAAATCTGTTGGAGTTTAACTCCACAAATAAAAATTCTTTTGGAGTTCAACTCCACCACCAGGAAAATTATTTTGGAGTTCAACTCCACTACAAAAATTCTTTTGGAGTTTAACTCCACAGTAAAAATCTTTTGGAGTGCAACTCCACAAATAAAATTCCCTTGGAGTTCAACTCCACAAATAAAATTCCTTTGGAGTTTAACTCCACTACAGAAATTATTTTGGAGTTTAACTCCACAAAAAAAATACTTTTTTTGGGGAGTTTAACTCCACATTATATTAGCCATATTCTTTTGGAGTTTAACTCCACTGCAGAAATACTTTTGGAGTTTAACTCCACAAAAAAATACCTTTTTTTGAGGAGTTTAACTCCACATTATAATTTTTTTGGCCATGTAAAATTCTTTTGGAGTTGAACTCCCCCTTAAAAAAAAAAAAAAAAAAAAAGGCGGCCACATGCTTAGCATGTGACCAGACCGGGTCACATGCTTAGCATGTGACCGGGTCACATGCTTAGCATGTGACCGGGTCACATGCTTAGCATGTGACCGGGTCACATGCTTAGCATGTGACCGGGTCACATGCTTAGCATGTGACCCCCCTCACATGAGGGGTCACATGCATAGCATGTGACCCCTCCCTCACATGAGGGGTCACATGCTAACATGTGACCCTCCATGTCACATGCTAGCATGTGACCCCCCCTCATATGAGGGGTCACATGCTAACATGTGACCCCACTCTTTAAAAAGAAAAAAGAAAAACAAACAAAAATTCTCTTTTCTTCTTTCTTCCTCCTTTTTTTATTTAAAATAAAAATAAATAAATATTAAATAAATAAAAATAAATTATAAATAATATTTTGAAAAATTAAAATAAAAACATAATTATTTTCTTCTCTTCTTTTCTTTATTTAATCCCTTTTTTATTTAAAAAAAATATTAAATAAATAAAAATAAATTATAAAAAATATTTTAAAATAAAAAAAATATTTTAAAAATAAAAAAATTCTCCAAATATTTATTTACTTATTTATTTTCGTTTTTATATATAGAAAATATATATATATGTACATATCTCTTTTTACAAGTGGAATAAAACAAAAAAAATACACACACACCAACACACTGCATATTGAGTTCGCATGACCAGTTTAACCCGTCAATCGGAGGTTCCTTCGCTCCAAATGCGAGGGGTAATTAACGGCAGCTTAGTCCGCGGCTGCCGGAGATTCGGATCCCCACAATCAATAAACCCCGGCCTACCCTAGGCAGGGGGAATCTGTAATGCGCCTGACAAGCGCGCGCGTATTCCCATCTCAATGGGGTGACGAAAAACACCCTACAGATTCTGGCACGCCCGGTGGGACCAATCTCTCCTCCCATATTTCGGGTTAAACGTTCATTCGAACTCAGTCAATATATATACCTATATTTATACTGAAATAATACTTTTTCATGCAGATTTTCAAGCAATCACCTTCCGACGATGTCTTCGATGATGAACTCAGCTCCCGTCTCCTACACGATGAAGATAGACTCCAGGACGGTCCTTCCGGCCAGTCTTGGGCGACAATGGGAGGAGCCGCTGCTACCATTCGGCTCTATTATGTTCATACCAATTGGCGCCATCCCAGCTCCTCAAGCCCCGGTGGCAGACAAACCGGTCTCGAAAGGAAGGAGACCAAATGTGGTGGTCACGAGGGCACCTCAGCCCAAGCGCAAGTCCGTTTCCGAACGACTCTCCATGGCCCCAGCTGGAGGCAAGGACATCAACACCAACAAACCTACAACGTGTCCCGAGCAAGCTCCAGCGGTGCCCATGACCACTGCTCGATCGGGTGTCTTCTCTAAGCTCCCCTCTGATCAACTGACAATGGCTTTCCGGGTAGCGGATGCCCGCCAAGCCTTCAAAATCGAGAAGCTGAGGGAGAAAAGGCTCAGATATAGAGCCAACAAAAGGGCTAAGGCTACTGCCAGGCTAAACCTCATGAGGTTCGAAGAACAGGGTTACCCCGCCAAAGATGAGGGGATGGCTGAATGTGTTATCCACACTGTCTACGTGGTAGGCACGCGCAGCAAGAGCAAGGACGGGGCCACCACATCTCAAGTCCAATCTGGCTTGAATGTGGTTGCCACTTCCCAAGAACATCCGCCTCCGCTGGATGATGAAAACCCTCTCGATGAGGCTGATAGGCAGAGAGAGCCCTCAATTCATGAGGAGTCGAGCTCGGAAAGCGGAGAAGAGCCGACTTTCCGCCCCAGGACCGCAGAGCAAGAGCTGCTTCAAGAGCTCCGAAAGCAGCTCAGAAACAAAGACAAGGAGATGGCCAAACTCTACTCCAAAATCGATGACTTGACGAATGTCGTGATGCAGCTCACGGCCCGACTTGCCTCTCAGCCGCCCAATCAAGCGGAGGGCTCTACTCGTGAACCGGGAAGTGGTGTGCCAAAGCAGCCGACGCCTATTCCCTCAAATCCAAAAGTGGGCGAACTACATGAAAATCAGTCGCATCCTATCTCGGGAAATGTCTTGGCTACCGATAACAATAGCCCGTTAACTCAAGATCAAATCATGGATTTGGTTGCCAGCAAAGTCAAAACATTGGTGGCCGAAGCCGAAGCCCAAAAAGATATCGGCAGTAGTGGGAGACCATATCCTGCTCAGTATGATCTGGTAGAATTTCCTAGCGGCTATGTCATCCCCAAATTTGGAAGATTCGATGGGACGGGAAATGCGAATCAGCACATCGCCCATTTCAAAGCCTCATGCGGGAATACTGGGGGCAACGATGCGCTTCTCCTCCGCCAGTTCGTTAATAGCTTGACCGATGTTGCTTTCGACTGGTACGCGAGCATACCAGATGGCTCCGTTACTACTTTCGTCCAAATGGAATCTTTGTTTCGACAAAGGTTCATGAGCGTCAGCGATAAGATCACCATTGCGGAGCTCGTAAGGACCAAGCCCAAGAACAATGAAAGCAATACGGATTTTATAACCCGATGGCGCAATCTCTCCGTCAAATGCGAACCACCGATAGAGCAAGACCAATCTGTCAGTCTCCTTGTCGGAAATTTCAACAATTGGATGGCCCCGTTTCTATGCACCGCGGGTCTCAAAACATTCCAAGAACTGACCAGAAAAGTTCAAATGCTGGAGCGCTCAAAGCAGGAGTCCTCCTCGGATTCCCAAAATAACAATAGGTCATGGAGAAACCGAAAGGACGATAATCGCAAAGGCGGAAATTCCGACAATTCTGAGTCTTTCAATGCCTCGGCCAACCGAAATAAGCAAGGGTTGAGCGGGCCTAGCGCCAACCAGCCTCGGAAGCCAATGTTCGGAGAGGGAGGAGAATCTCCACTGAAAGAGAAGCTGGATAAGGTCTATTCCTTCAGAAGGGACAAAATCCGTAAAATATTCAAAGATGCCCTGAAGAACGGTCTACAACTGCCAGAGTCAAAAAGACCGCAGGAAGCGAATAGGACCGACGACCCCAAATACTGCCCCTATCACAGAGTGATAGGTCATGCCATTGAGGACTGCTTCGTCTTCAAAGATTGGGTCGAAAAGCAATACAAGGCAGGAGAGATAGAACTGTCCAAAGGCGTGTTAGTAAACAGTCAAGATGCGACCGCCAATTTCATACAAACGGAGACCGAAGTTCTTCGTGAAACTAATTCTCTCAGACATCTGCCTTTCTCTGAACACAGTTGACCACCACGTCATTAAACTGGGAACAATCGACCTCTAAGTCGTTAAACTGGGAATGTAAAAAAAAAAGTAGTGTAAATAAAAAAATGTGTAAATAAAAGAAAAATAAAGAAAAGCCGAAATGATGGGGCAACTCATAATAAAAATCAGCGAGTAAAAATGAAAATGAAAATAAAGCCGAAATGATGGGGCAACTCATAATAAAAATCAGCGAGTAAAAATGAAAATGAAAATAAAGCCGAAATGATGGGGCAACCGCGAATAAATAGCCGAAATGATAGGGCAATCGCGACCTTCGCGATAAAAAAAGCTGAAATGATAGACAATCGCGGTAAAACAAAAAAAACAAAAAAAAACAAAAAAAAAACGGCGAATGATGAGTCGCTCCTGGCACCATATTCCAGTGCAGCGATGCAGACGCCAAACAAAAATCCAATTTCCCAAAATTCTTTCAGCCCTACGGCCAGTCCCCAAATTGACTACCGTATACAATCCACGGGCTCAAATAATTCTCAGCATACCCATGCCCCACCACAACCACCAGTTACGCGGCTGGTCTCCGCCTTTGGAATTATGCTTCATTGGAAAGACCCACTCATGTGTCCTCACGATGCATGAGGAGAACAAACCTTCGTGAGATCCTTACGACTCACCAAGGAAAAACACACTTAGGAGTCCTCACGACTCTTAAGGAGAAAATACACCTGCGGGATCCTTACGACTCGTAGGGAGAAAATGCTTTTATGGGACCCTCACGGCCCATAAAATTGAAAAGTCTTAGGTGATAGGAATCCAAACCTGTCTCCTAAGCCATCGCTCCCCAATCCCCAAGTGGCGAATGATGAGTCGCTCCTGGTACTATATTCCAGTGCAGCGATGCAGACGCCAACCAAATTCCAAATCCCAATCCCCAACGGCGAATGATGAGTCGCTCCTGGTACCATATTCCAGTGTAGCGATGCAGACGCCAACCAAATTCCAAATCTCATACCAACGGCGAATGATGAGTCGCTCCTGGTACCATATTCCAGTGCAGCGATGCAGACGCCAACAAAGTCCTGAAATGTTTCTGGCCCTACGGTCTGGATCATACATCCTGCAAAACCGTATACAATTCACGGGCGTAAAACAATCCCGATCTCTCCAAAAGAAAAAAAAAGGAAAAGAAAAAAAAAGAAGAACGGTATGTCCACAAGCAAAACGGGCACGGATGAAAACCCGAAAGGGCTCCGTGAGTAAAAACAGCAGGACTGCCGGCGAGTTTGTGAAAACCCGAAAGGGCGCAAACTCGTAAAAAAATATATATATGAAATGCACTCGCAAAGTCCTCTCGACTTTGTGAGGAGAAAATTCCCGCGTGAGATCCTTACGACTCACAAAGGAGCAACACACTTGAGGGTCCTCACGACTCCTAAGGAGAAAATACACCTACGGGATCCTTACGACCCGTAAGGAGAAAATGCTTTGTGAGACCCTTACGGCTCACAAAATGGAAAAGCCTTAGGTGACGGGGATCTAAACCTGTCTCCTAAGCCAACAATTCCCAAATCCTCTCGGGGCAAATGATGAGTTGCTCCTGGCATTATTCCAGTGCAGCAATGCAGATACCAAACCAAAAAACCAATTCCCAAATCCTCTCGGGGCAAATGATGAGTTGCTCCTGGCATTATTCCAGTGCAGAAATGCAGATGCCAAACAAAAAAAAAAACCAATCCCCAAATCTTCTCAGGACAAATGATGATTCGCTCCTGGTACCATATTCCAGTGTAGCGATGCTGATGTCAACCTAAATCAAATCAAACCAACAACCTCTACGGCGGAATCATGCTCCGTCCCAGAATTTACCCCGTGTCGAAATCATGCTTCGCCTCGGGATATCTACCTTCCCTGCCGGAATTATGCTCCACCTCGGAATCAAATCAACCAACCAGCTCTACGTCGGAATCATGCTTCGTCTCAGAATGTTCACCCCGTGTCGAAATGATGCTTCGCCTCGGTGTGTCTGCCTTCCCTGTCAGAATTATGCTTCGGCTCGGAATCAACCAACGACCTCCTCGTCGGAATTATGCTCCGCCTCGGAATCAAGTCAACCAGCAAGCTCTGCATCGGAATTATGCTTCATCTCATAATGCACCCCGTGTCGAAATGATGCATCGCCTCGGTGTACCTGCCTTCCCTGTCAGAATTATGCTTCGGCTCGGAATCAACCAACGACCTCCTCGTCGGAATTATGCTCCGCCTCGGAATCAAGTCAACCAGCAAGCTCTGCATCGGAATTATGCTTCGTCTCATAATGCACCCCGTGTCGAAATGATGCTTCGCCTCGGTGTACCTGCCTTCTCTGTCGAAATTATGCTTCGTCTCGGAATCAAGTCAGCCAACAAGCCCTGCGCCGGAATCATGCTCCGTCTCAGAATATACCCCGTGTCGAAATCATGCTTCGCCTCGGAATATTTGCCTCCCTTGTCGGAATTATACTTCGCCTAGGAATCTACCTCTGCATCGAAATCATGCTTCGGTCAGAATGTCTGCCGCTCATCGGAATGATGCTCCGATCCCCTGGAATTATGCTCTGCCCTTCGGAATGATGCTCCGATCCCATGGAATTATGCTCCGTTCTTCGGAAAGATGCTCCGATCTCTGGAATTATGCTCTGCCTTTCAGAATGATGCTCCGAACCCTGGAATCATGCTCCGCCCATCGGAACGATGCTCCGATCCCTGGAATTATGCTCCGCTCTTCGGAAAGATGCTCCGAACTCTGGAATTATGCTCCGCCCTTCGGAATGATGCTCTGAATCCTGGAATTATGCTCCGCTCTTCGGAACGATGCTCCGAACCCTGGAATAATGCTCCGCCCATCGGAACGATGCTCCGATCTCTGGAATTATGCTCTGCCTTTCGGAATGATGCTCCGAATCCTGGAATTATGCTCCGCTCTTCGGAATGATGCTCCGAACCCTGGAATAATGCTCCGCCCATCGGAACGATGCTCCGATCTCTGGAATTATGCTCTGCCTTTCGGAATGATGCTCCGAACCCTGGAATCATGCTCCGCTCTTCGGAATGATGCTCCGAATCCTGGAATTATGCTCCGCTCTTCGGAACGATGCTCCGAACCCTGGAATAATGCTCCGCCCATCGGAACGATGCTCCGATCTCTGGAATTATGCTCTGCCTTTCGGAATGATGCTCCGAACCCTGGAATCATGCTCCGCCCTTCGGAATGATGCTCCGAATCCTGGAATTATGCTCCGCTCCTCGGAACGATGCTCCGAATCTCTGGAATTATGCTCCGCCCATCGGAACGATGCTCTGATCTCTGGAATTATGCTCCGCTCTTCGGAAAGATGCTCCGATCTCTGGAATTATGCTCTGCCTTTCGGAATGATGCTCTGAACCCTGGAATCATGCTCTGCCTTTCGGAATGATGCTCCGAACCCTGGAATCATGCTCTGCCTTTCGGAATGATGCTCTGAACCCTGGAATCATGCTCCGCCCATCGGAACGATGCTCCGAACCCTGGAATTACGCTCCGCTCTTCGGAAAGATGCTCCGAACTCTGGAATCATGCTCCGCCCTTCGGAATGATACTCCGAACCCTGGAATCATGCTCCGCCTATCGGAACGATACTCCGAACCCTGGAATTACGCTCCGCCCATCGGAAAGATGCTCCGATCTCTGGAATCATGCTCCACCCTTCGGAATGATACTCCGAATCCTGGAATTATGCTCCGCTCTTCGGATGGATGCTCCGAACCCTGGAATAATGCTCCGCCCATCGGAACGATGCTCCGATCTCTGGAATTATGCTCCGCTCTTCGGAAAGATGCTCCGATCTATGGAATTATGCTCTGCCTTTCGGAATGATGCTCCGAACCCTGGAATCATGCTCCGCTCATAGAAATGATGCTCCGATCCCCGGGAATGATGCTCCCCGGGATGATGCTTCGCCTCTGGAATGATGTTCCACCTCGAAGTTCAGCTTCAAGATCTATCAATTTCATGCACACAACTCAAATGTGCGGTGTGCATTTATTGATGGGGGGCATTTTGTTGGGGTAAAAATTTACACCCCGGTTGACCGAGTCAAAGTCAAGGTCAACCCCAAGCCAGGTGGGCCCAAGCCCAGGTCAAGTGGGCCCATGCCCAGGTCGAGTCCGAAACATGAAGCTGCCGACCCTCTCCATGCCAAAAATGAAATCATGTAATAAATAATTTTTATGTAATTTTTTATGCATGAATGTAAACAAAATGGATATAAAGCCAAATTTTTGTAAGCTCATGGTTTATGTGCAAAAAGAAATGGCACATGAACCATGGGATGGGCAAAATGCCATTTTGTAAAGCCCAAGGGGCTATATGTAAATGTGTAAGCCTATATAAGGCAACATGATGATGAATAACATAAGACTTTTTTCATTCCCTCAAAAACTAGGGTTTGTTCCTCCACTCTCTCCTTTTCAAGTTCTTCCTCTTCCTTTTTATTTTCCAAATAAATCAAGAGCTTAGCTCTCTTTTTTTTAAACTAAATAAAGTTTTACCATAAACCCATCTCCCAAAACTCCATCAAGAGAAGAAAAAGGGTCACTTTTTTTATCATCCAAGATCTAGATCTTGGAGTTTCTAAAGAACCCATTTTGGGTTTCTTCTCAAAGGAGAAAGGAGAAAATCTTTTGGAGTTCAACTCCACAAATAAAAATCTGTTGGAGTTTAACTCCACAAATAAAAATTCTTTTGGAGTTCAACTCCACCACCAGGAAAATTATTTTGGAGTTCAACTCCACTACAAAAATTCTTTTGGAGTTTAACTCCACAGTAAAAATCTTTTGGAGTGCAACTCCACAAATAAAATTCCCTTGGAGTTCAACTCCACAAATAAAATTCCTTTGAAGTTTAACTCCACCACAGAAATTATTTTGGAGTTTAACTCCACAAAAAAAATACTTTTTTTGGGAAGTTTAACTCCACATTATATTAGCCATATTCTTTTGGAGTTTAACTCCACTGCAGAAATACTTTTGGAGTTTAACTCCACAAAAAAATACCTTTTTTTGAGGAGTTTAACTCCACATTATAATTTTTTTGGCCATGTAAAATTCTTTTGGAGTTGAAAAAAAAAAAAAAAAAAAAACGGCCACATACTTAGCATGTGACCCCCCTCACATGAGGGGTCACATGCATAGCATGTGACCCCTCCCTCACATGAGGGGTCACATGCTAACATGTGACCCTCCATGTCACATGCTAGCATGTGACCCCCCCTCATATGAGGAGTCACATGCTAACATGTGACCCCACTCTTTAAAAAAAAAAAAAAAAACAAACAAAAATTCTCTTTTCTTCTTTCTTCCTTCTTTTTTTATTTAAAATAAAAATAAATAAATATTAAATAAATAAAAATAAATTATAAATAATATTTTGAAAAATTAAAATAAAAACATAATTATTTTCTTCTCTTCTTTTCTTTATTTAATCCCTTTTTTTATTTAAAAAAAATATTAAATAAATAAAAATAAATTATAAAAAATATTTTAAAATAAAAAAAATATTTTAAAAATAAAAAAATTCTCCAAATATTTATTTACTTATTTATTTTCGTTTTTATATATAGAAAATATATATATATGTACATATCTCTTTTTACAAGTGGAATAAAACAAAAAAAATACACACACACCAACACACTGCATATTGAGTTCGCATGACCAGTTTAACCCGTCAATCGGAGGTTCCTTCGCTCCAAATGCGAGGGGTAATTAACGGCAGCTTAGTCCGCGGCTGCCGGAGATTCGGATCCCCACAATCAATAAACCCCGGCCTACCCTAGGCAGGGGGAATCTGTAATGCGCCTGACAAGCGCGCGCGTATTCCCATCTCAATGGGGTGACGAAAAACACCCTACAATACCGTATTGTATTCTCGCGATATGTGATATCGGACGGGTATATGAGATATAGCCGGGTTATCGAATCAAGTGTTGATTAGGTAAGTTGTTGCATTTGATATATTAGTCGGTTATATAGCATATAGCCGGATTATTAAATCAAGTGTTGATTTAATAATTTAATGTATAATTATATATTTGATATATTACATTCTATTAACTAATATTAGCTCACTTAAGTATTCATTTTTCTCACTTATGATACACTTAACATATATGTGATATATGTTAATTGTATTGTTTTCTTTTTGCACAAAATATATATGTGATATATATTTATGTGTCATGCAACATGGATATATGAGACTCACACCATACTAGGTTTAATGTTAAGGTTTATATTTATTTATTAATTAATTCAAAATGGTGGAAATTGTCATGGCTTGGAGCTTGGATGAAGCTTATAGAACATTGACTAAGTCCACACATTTTGTCACGCCCCGCTTCGCAGAGTACGCCCAAATAGGCACGTGACATAGCCAACCATGCTACCTGTGGATAGGAAAAATCCCTCCACAGTCATATTACGGCTGTAGAGGTATCAAGAACAGGAAAGTAAACTAAACCATCTAGTACATGTCCATGAGCCAGAATAAAAGAGTCAAGAAAAAACAATATGCGGAAGCCAAAAGATACAATAAATGAAACACCTGGAAGTGAAACTACATACCGACAGGAACTTCACCGCTCGGTCTAACAGCGGCAATACTCCTGAACAGTCTGCAACAAAGGTATAGGGAACTGGGTCATGCAAAACCCAAACGTCAGCGCGTCATAATATCAAGCAATAAAATATAAACAGGGTAACAGGCAATGCAAGTATAAACAGGAATGAACAAGCAGGGGTAACAGTAATATAAGCAGGCAGTGCAGGGTAGTGTGCAGTGAGTAAACTAAACTGTTCTATTGGGTTTTCTATTCTAAAATCTTTGAAATCAAATTGATGAATCGTCGATGTAACTCAATAGTATCCCGTGCATACCCGGGACCACGGTCCAAATTCTCGGGCTGAAACCAAGACATGCCGCTAGGCACTAAAACAGGAATATGTACAGATGAATGATGTCGGCAGCAGCATCCCAAGGCTGTCCTAGCCTCTAAGACTGATCAGAACAAGTATCGAACTGTTGAGTTACAAGTCAGGTTTCACCATTGATTTCCCCATACCCCCAAGTTATATGTGTATGTCAAGTCAGGTATTCAGTAATCAAGAACTAATGCCAACACAGGATCAGGTAAGAGCAGGTTTGTCTGGATAGACAACAGGAACGGTCCGTGAGGACTACATGTCAGGTTTGTTGGCATTAGACGCAAGATTAGGTAATGGGTCAAGCCATGGTACATCAGGTCAATCAGGTAATGTATAAAGGTGTCATGTCATGTCAGGAGTGTACGGTACCATGTCATATCAAGTACGCAGTGCATCAGGTCATGTCGGAAGCACAAGATGTCATGTGGGTACTCATGATAAACTAACAAAACAAGATTATAAATGAACCAGCATGAATACTATCAGAACAATACACTGGCATATGTAATAAGACATGCAAATAGGTACAGGTTAAATTATTAGACGTACGGTTATCAGTTTGGCTTGAAGAATACTTTTAACGTTTCAAGGATGCAGTATAACACATGGGAATGATGAAATCATACTAATATGTATTAAACCATCTAGAGATGCAATTGAACTATAAATCAGGTTAGACGTACGCAAACAGTCGTCCGACATGGTAGGAATTATAAGAAGTACTATGGGCTATGCAAGTAAACATTAAGCGATATAAACATTGATATGGATGCAGTTAATGTAGTCTCATATGCAACAAGATATGTCTTCCATGACCTAGATCTAAAATGGTATAAACGAATGCAACGGAACACCGAAATGTTATAAAAATGAACATGTGGTACTAGATTTACAATACAGGTATAATCTATATTTAAATAGGTATAAGATAGTTTAAATAGCATGTAGCAAGATTAACTTGCCTGGACGGATCAAGAACGGGAACACGGAACATCTCACGTCGGCAGAAAACGTCGCGATGCGCGCACGGTACACGGAACGGATCCAAACCACGCACAGTATGATCACACGGGTCAGGTAAGCTCGCTGGGTCGTCGGGATCGTCGACGGCACGCTGGTTTTCGGCGAACTATAAAAACAGGAAATATCAAGAAAGGTTCATAAAGAAAGGGAAGAAGAAGAGAGGAAAGGAAAGAGGAGAGTGAGGTTGGGAAGAAGAGAACTGCTCACTGGGTGCACTAGAGTCGGGCGGCGAGAACGAGACCGACGGTGGCGATCCACTCCGGCGTTGCAAAGGTGTGCAGGGATCGGTTTTAGTTGGCTGGGGTGTTTTCTGTTGGGGGTGCAGGGTTGGTGAGAAAGAAGCACAGAGGAGAGGGAGAGAAGAGGTGGAAGAAGGAGACGGCGATGAGTGAGGTGGTCGGCGGTGAGGTGAGGAGGTCGGCGGTGGGTTCAAGGGGTGCAGGGTGATGCTCGGGGAAGAAGGAAGATAGTGGAGGAGGAGGAAGGATGAAGGAGTAGGCGATGAGGAGATGATGAAGAGAGATGGCAGCGGCGAGGGATGACCGGCGACGAGGGGTGCAAGGATACAGGTGAGGGAGAGGGATTCTGCGGTTTCAAGGTGTGTGGGATTGGGTGCTGGGCCTTCAGTTGTAAGGGGGAGGAAGATAGAGGAGAGAGGTGGTGGTGACGGAATGAGGCCGATGGGGTTGGAGCTCCGGCGATGCGACGACGAGCGATGGGTTCCAGGGTTAGGGTCGTGGGTTGCAGGCGAAGACGAGGCGGGGAGAACAGAAGAAGATGAGGGAGAGGGCGATGAGGTGAAGGAGGCGAGCACGGGGATTGAGGATGAGGTGTCGTCGGCGGTGGCAGGTAGGGTTAAGGTCTTTAGAGATTCTCGTGGAGCCCCGCTCGAACAAAAGGAAACGAAGAAGAAGAAGAAGAACGAAGGGAGGTGACTGTAGTGGGAGGCGGTGACGGGAGTCGAGGAATGCACAGTGATTGCGAGATGAGCGAGAGAGACGCGAGAGGAGAGAGAAGGAAGAGAGAGAGAGACTGCGGGGAAGAGAAAGAAAGAGAGAAAAGAGAGAAAGGAGAGAGAAAGTGGAAGATTTTGTGGGAGATAGGTGACACGTGGGGCCCAGTAAAAACAAAGGGGAGGTTTTGATTGGTCGTGGGATGAAAATTGGGTTAGGAAAAAATTATAAGAGATTTTAATTTGTTTAGGGAATATTTTTTTGGCTGTGAAATCTTAGTATGCTGTTTAAAATATTTTAAACGGATCAAGAAAAAAAATAAACAAAATTTAAAATCTGGCGGAATACAAAATAATTCAGAAATGCGTCTGGATCGGGTCCAAAAATTTAGATTTGAAATATGAAAATTGTTAGTAAGTTCCAAAAATGAAATGAAGGATTATGTAACAGAAAAGCATACCCCCAAGAACGGACGCACGTACGTGCGCGTAGCCGTCCAGACACGTCCGTTTCACTGAACGGGACGAGAACACGATGCAATGACGCTACCACAGGGTTAGGGGTATCAGGCAGGCCATGAAATGCAATTTTAATTTATTTTACATGATTTAAATTGTTATATGCAATAGATGCGATACTAGATAAAATTTTGCCAGTATATACTAGATTATGAGATACACTAGTCCATGCAACAAATTAAGGTAGTTTATAAATAAAGTTACACATGTTCAAGCAAGCGGGTCGGGTCGAATGCTCGGTGACCAGTGAAGTACTATTCGCACCCAAACACGCTAAATCAGGAATAGACCATGGATAAGTAAAATACTGAAACTGAATTGGTATAAATGAATTCGGGTGTTACATTATACCCAACTACAAAAGAATTTCGTCCTCGAAATTCCAAGAACAAGATAGGATAAACAACAAGATACTTCAAGAATAGATGTGGAAACTTCTACCAGATTTCACCTCCTCGTTCCTAAATTGGTCCTCCATGCGAGCGATTGCTCCACGAAACAAGTACAAGAGGGATAACTTTGTTCTTAAAAACATTTCTCTTCGATCCACAATTGACATCGGTCGCTCCTCGAAGGTTAAATCTTCTCGTACAGTCATCTCCGAAAAATCCAATACATGTATTTCATCTCGAGCTTACCAACGGGGTCGAGATACAAGAAACTCGTCATGAACATTCTCCAAAGACTGTGGTAACACCAAACGATAAACCACTCTTCCAATCATGCTCCAAAATCTCGAAAGGTCCAACAAATCGAGGACTAAGCTTTTCTCGACTTCCGAAACGAATCACCACTCCAGTCAGTGATACCTTCAAGAACATTAAACCACCAATGGCGAACTCTAGAGGTCTTCTCGACGTGTCTGCCCAATTCTTCTGTCTGTCTTGAGCTGCTTTCATATGATTCCGAATAGCGTTAACTTTCTCAACTGTCTGCATAACCAAAACTGGTCCCAACAATCTTCGCTCTCTGACATTGTCCCAACAAACAGGTGAACGGCATTGCGACCATACAAAGCTTCAAATGGATCCATCTGAATAGTTGCCTGGAAACTACTGTTGTAAGAAAACTTCACCAATTGTAGATGACCCTCCTATGAATCCTTGAAATCTAACACGCAAGCTCTCAACCTGTCCTCAAGGGTTTGGATTGTTTTCTCCGACTGGCCATCTGTCTGAGGATGATAAATTGTTCTAACTTCAAACTAGTTCCCAAACCTCCCTGTAAGTTCCTCCGAAAGTGTGATATAAGCGGTTGTCACGGTCGGTCACGATACTCACCGGTACTCCGTGCAATCTTATTATCTCCTTTATGCACCGTTCTGCCAGAACTTCTGTTGATCGATCATCTCGAAAAGAGGTGAAATGAGCTGCCTTGGTTAATCCGTCACAATCATCCAAACTGTATTGTTGCCTTTTGGACTCTGCGGTAGAGCAGTCACGAAATCCATGGTTATATGTTCCCACTTTCACTGAAGGATCGGAAGTGGTTGCAATAAACCAGCAGCCCTTTGATGTTCAGCCTTAACTTGCTGACACACCAAGCACTATGCCACAAAGCGAGCAATCTCCCGTTTCAACCTTCCCACCAGAAATGCTGTCGTAAGTCTCGGTACATCTTCGTGCCTCCTGGAGGTCCGGAATAAGATGAACTGTGTGCCTCCTCCATAAGCTCTTCGCGAATATCTCCCTTTGGCACACACAAATGGCTACCGAATCTCAACGAACCATCTTCGTGGATCAGTAAATCTGTTCGTAGTCCGGCTTCATCCTGTTCTCGAAATTTCTACAATCCTAGGTCCTGCAATTTTCACTGCTTCAATATCCTCGATCAACAATGACTGTACTTGCAACTGCATCAACTGTCTCAAAGAATGTGGTAGCACAGCCTCCAAATCGAATCTCCGAAAATCTTCAATAAATTCTTTTAGTGCAGTCAACATCTGCATTGCTGCCAGCCGACTAAGCACATCCGGTACAAGATTAACTTTCCCAGATGGTACTCAGGATCAGGATCGTAGTCAGCCATCAGCAACAACCATCTTCGCTGTCTCACAATTAGCTCCTTCTGAGCGAATACGTACTTTAGGCTTTTATGATCAGTGAATATTTCGACCCCTTTCGCCCAATAAGTAGTGTCCCCAAAACTTCAAGCAAAATCCCGGTCGCAAGCTCCAAGTCATAAGTTGAGTAATTCTTTTCATGGGCCTTCAGCTGTTTCAATGCGTAAGCTACAACCTTCTCATGTTGTATCGGACCACATCCCAAATCTTTCCCAGATGCGTCGCTGTGAATCACCAATCCTCCGGAACCGTCTGGTACGGTTAAAACAAAGCGGTTATCAATTCTTGCTCCAACGCCTCAAAGGCTGACGCACACATATTTGTCCACACAAAGGGTAATTTCTTGCGCGTAAGCTTGGTCAGATGCTCAGCCAAACGAGCAGAATTCCTCACGAACCTTTTATAGTATCCTGCAAGTCCAAGAAACTTCCGATCTTTGCAGCGTTCTTCGGAATCGGCCGTCTTGAACTGCTGCAATCTTCCCTGGGTAACGGCGATTCCATTTCCAGCTACGATATGTCCCAAAGCTTTCAAGCCAAAACTTGCACTTGCTCATCCTTGCATATAATCTTTCTTGCCTCCAAGTCTGCAGTGCGATCTTCAAGTGTTCTGCATGCTCTTCAATGCTCCTCGGGTAGACCAGAATATCTTCCATGACCATTACTAAAACTGGTCCAAGAATGGTGAAAAGATTCCGTTCATCAGGTCCATAAATATTGCCGGTGTATTCGTTATTCCGAAGGGCATCACTAATACTCGTAATGTCCATACTGAGTTCGGAACGCAATTTTGCAAATATCTTATGATTTAACTCAGACCCGATGATATCGAACCGCAAACCCATCTTCGAGAATACCCTCGTGCCACCAAGTTGCTCAAACACGACGCCAATGCGAGGGATCGGGTACTAGTTCATAATATTCACTCGGTTTAATTCTCGATAATCAATGCACACCTTCCCTGTGTCATCTTTCTTCTTTACTAGAAGAACTGGAGCTTCCCCAGTTAAGTTGCTACGGCGAAACCAACCCTTCTCAACTAATTCAGCAACCTACTTCCTGACTACTTCCAACCCCACTGGTGCTATCGGGTAATATGCCCTTTGAGATTGGCGCTGCACCAGGAACAAGTTCAAGTGCGAACTCCACGTCTCGCCTCGGTGGTAAACCTGATGTGGTTTCAAACACGTCCATGAAACTCTCGAATATTGCCGGCGCTTCTTCCTTACCCATTTCCATCGACGAAAAAACATTGTTCGTCGGCCCTAAGCCCTAAGCTCGACTGGCCCGACAGAACTGCTTCCTCCAGCAAAACAACCTCCGAATGTCCGGGAATCTGGAGAATCACTTTCTCTTCCTTACAATCAATATGAGTGTAGCAAGTGCCGCGAAAATCCATTCCCAAGACAACAACCAACAAGAGAGTGCACCAAGATTGAATAATCCTAATACGGGGAAAAACAAGAACGAGTAAGATACCAAGATGACTTCATCCGAAGTCAAGATACTGAAGAGGGTTAACCACGGTAAACACGATTCAAGCTGGTGATGAATCAATAACTGGTAAGCAATGAAACCGAGAGAAGTAAGGTAATATAACGATCATGGAATACGGAAGTGAATCAAGACTAGGACTCCAAGTTACTTAAATAGAGTACCGCATTGTAACCATGCTGCAGTTCATGGGCACAATTACATAACTCCATCCAAGTCGCCCAAGTCCTAAAGATAACAAGGAATCAGGTTTTCGAGTCGATATGCAAAGGAAGTTTGCACATCTTAAAAGATATAATCAAGAAGAACTTGATTCAAAAACGGTAAAACGGAAAAGTGGCAGGACATGTTTCCTAAACACGGGTATTCTGATTCGTGTATTGGGTACAATACCCAACTACAAAAGAATCAACCCGACTAACCTATGGCTCTGATACCAAAAGAACCATGTCACGCCCCGCTTCCCAGAGTACGCCCAAATAGGCACGTGATATAGCCAACCATGCTACCTGTGGATAGGAAAAATCCCTCCACAGTCACATTACGGCTGTAGAGGTATCAAGAACAGGAAAGTAAACTAAACCATCTAGTACATGTCCATGAGCCAGAATAAAAGAGTCAAGAAATAACAATATGCGGAAGCCAAAAGATACAATAAATGAAACACCTGGAAGTGAAACTACATACCGACAGGAACTTCACCGCTCGGTCTAACAGCGGCAATACTCCTGAACAGTCTGCAACAAAGGTAGAGGGAACTGGGCCATGCAAAACCCAGACATCAGCGCATCATAATATCAAGCAATAAAATATAAACAGGGTAACAGGCAATGCAAGTATAAACAGGAATGAACAAGCAGGGGTAACAGTAATATAAGCAGGCAGTGCAGGGTAGTGTGCAGTGAGTAAACTAAACTGTTCTATTGGGTTTTCTATTCTAAAGTCTTTGAAATCAAATTGATGAATCGTCGATGTAACTCAATAGTATCCCGTGCATACCCGGGACCACGGTCCAGATTCCCGGACTGAAACCGAGACATGCCGCTAGGCACTAAAACAGGAATATGTACAGATGAATGATGTCAGCAGCAGCATCCCAAGGCTGGCCTAGCCTCTAAGACTGATCAGAACAAGTATCGAACTGTTGAGTTACAAGTCAGGTTTCACCATTGATTTCCCCATACCCCCAAGTTATATGTGTATGTCAAGTCAGGTATTCAGTAATCAAGAACTAATGCCAACACAGGATCAGGTAAGAGCATGTTTGTCTGGATAGACAACAGGAACGGTCCGTGAGGACTACATGTCAGGTTTGTTGGCATTATACGCAAGATCAGGTAATGGGTCAAGCCATGGTACATCAGGTCAATCAGGTAATGTATAAAGGTGCCATGTCATGTCAGGAGTGTACGGTACCATGTCATATCAAGTACGCAGTGCATCAGGTCATGTCGGAAGCATAAGATTTCATGTGGGTACTCATGATCGAACTAACAAAACAAGATTATAAATGAACCAGCATGAATACTATCAGAACAATACACTGGCATATGTAATAAGACATGCAAATAGGTACAGGTTAAATTATTAGACGTACGGTTATCGGTTTGGCTTAAGGAATACTTTTAACGTTTCAAGGATGCAGTATAACACATGGGAATGATGAAATCATACTAATATGTATTAAACCATCTAGAGATGCAATTGAACTATAAATCAGGTTAGACGTACGCAAACAGTCGTCCGACAGGGTAGGAACTATAAGAAGTGCTATGGGCTATGCAAGTAAACATTATGCGATATAAACATTGATATGGATGCAGTTAATGTAGTCTCATATGCAACAAGATATGTCTTTCATGACCTAGATCTAAAATGGTATAAACGAATGCAACGGAACACCGAAATGTTATAAAAATGAACATGTGGTACTAGATTTACAATACAGGTATAATCTATATTTAAATAGGTATAAGATAGTTTAAATAGCATGTAGCAAAATTAACTTGCCTGGACGGATCAAGAACGGGAACACGGAACATCTCACGTCGGCGGAAAACGTCGCGACGCGCGCACGGTACACGGAACGGATCCAAACCACACACAGTGTGATCACACGGGTCAGGTAAGCTCGCTGGGTCGTCGGGATCGTCGACGGCACGCCGGTTTCCGGCAAACTATAAAAACAGGAAATATCAAGAAAAGTTCACAAAGAAAGGGAAGAAGAAGAGAGGAAAGGAAAGAGGAGAGTGAGGTTGGGAAGAAGAGAACTGCTCACTGGGTGCACTAGAGTCGGGCGGCGAGAACGAGACCGACGGCGGTGATCCACTCCGGCGATGCAAAGGTGTGCAGGGCTCGGTTTTAGCTGGCTGGGGTGTTTTCTGTTGGGGGTGCAAGGTTGGTGAGAAAGAAGCACAGAGGAGAGGGAGAGAAGAGGTGGAAGAAGGAGACGGCGATGAGTGAGGTGGTCGGCGGTGAGGTGAGGAGGTCGGCGGTGGGTTCAAGGAGTGCAGGGTGATGCTCGGGGAAGAAGGAAGATGGTGGAGGAGGAGGAAGGATGAAGGAGTAGGCGATGAGGAGATGATGAAGAGAGATGGCAACGGCGAGGGATGACCGGCGACGAGGGGTGCAAGGATACAGGTGAGGGAGAGAGATTCTGCGATTTCAAGGTGTGTGGGATTGGGTGCTGGGCCTTCAGTTGTAAGGGGGAGGAAGATAGAGGAGAGAGGTGGTGGTGACGGAATGAGGCCGATAGGGTTGGAGCTCCGGCGATGCGACGACGAGCGATGGGTTCCAGGGTTAGGGTCGTGGGTTGCAGGCGAAGACGAGGCGGGGAGAATAGAAGAAGATGAGGGAGAGGGCGATGAGGTGAAGGAGGCGAGCACGGGGATTGAGGATGAGGTGTCGTCGGCGGTGGCAGCTAGGGTCAAGGTCTCTGGAGATTCTCGTGGTGCCCCGCTCGAACAGAAGGAAACGAAGAAGAAGAAGAAGAACGAAGGGAGGTGACTATAGTGGGAGGCGGTGACGGGAGTCGAGGAATGCACAGTGATTGCGAGATGAGAGAGAGAGAGACGCGAGAGGAAAGAGAAGGAAGAGAGAGAGAGACTGCGGGGAAGAGAAAGAAAGAGAGAAAAGAGAGAGGAGAGGGAAAGTGGAAGATTTTGTGGGAGATAGGTGACGCGTAGGGCCCAGTAAAAACAAAAGGGAGGTTTTGATTGGTCGTGGGATGAAAATTGGGTTAGGAAAAAATTATAAGAGATTTTAATTTGTTTAGGGAATATTTTGTTGGCTGTGAAATCTTAGTATGCTGTTTAAAATATTTTAAACGGATTAAGAAAAAAATAAACAAAATTTAAAATCTGGCGGGATACAAAATAATTCAGAAATGCGCCCGGGTCGGGTCCAAAAATTTAGATTTGAAATATGAAAATTGTCAGTAAGTTCCAAAAATGAAATGAAGGATTATGTAACAGAAAAGCATACCCCCAAGAACGGACGCTCGTACGTGCGCGTAGCCGTCCAGACACATCTGTTTCACTGAACGGGACGAGAACACGATGCAATAACGCTACCACAGGGTTAGGGGTATCAGGCAGGCCATGAAATGCAATTTTAATTTATTTTACATGATTTAAATTGTTATATGCAATAGATGCGATATTAGATAAAATTTTGCCAGTATATACTAGATTATGAGATACACTAGTCCTTGCAACAAATTAAGGTAGTTTATAAATAAAAGTTACACATGTTCAAGCAAGCGGGTCGGGTCGAATGCCCAGTGACCAGTGAAGTACTATTCGCACCCAAACACGCTAAATCAGGAATAGACCATGGATAAGTAAAATACTGAAACTGAATTGGTATAAATGAACTCGAGTGTTACACATTTTGTCATGCTTAAGATATTTATTAACCTAACCATTACCCTATACCATGGTTTAGTCTCTACAAGGGTTAGTGTATGACACTAACTCACCATGGTTGCAATTCTAACCTCACTCTCTCATTCATCTCTTCATCACATCTTCTTCTTCCTCAAGCGAAAAAGCTTGCTAGCTTTTTCTAAGTGATGAAACCTTGTGAGAAAAATAAAACTAAAGCGAGCCCACTTCCTACTTCATCATCCTCTACTACTTGCCATTTAGTTTAGGGTGTTTGCTTCACTAATCTACAATTAGTGAAGAGGAAGCATGAGCTTGAGTCTCCTCGACGTAGATCACTTGCTCCAAATCGTCCTGACTGGACTCGGTCTCCTGAGAGTCGGGTCCTCCTGACGAACATTCCAAAGAAAAAAGAGACAGGAATGTCATCAGCAAACTAGCGCTCGATAAGTCCCAAAAGAAAGAGTACAATAGATAATTAAAAAGAATAGAACTGGTAAATTGTATAGGTTTATATTTGTTATACTAACGTAGTTGTTTGTAGCTTAGTACTGAAGGTATCGGTGTATACGAGAGGAGTCCAACTTTCTCCGTGGATTATGGTAACCCGTAGTACAAGGCCCCGTCAAAACCCACGGGACAACGGCACGGGATGTTCATGTGGTGTCTTTTAGTGTCCATCATCGTGCCACTTTTAACACATTCCGTACTGGTCTGCCCCATTAAACCCCGTAATGTATATTGTATTGATTGTAGTTATCAGAGTTGCCGAGACCATAGTATAAGGTGTTCATGTGAACGGTTTCAGGATGTATCAAGTAGTCTTGTAATGAAGTCAAGTCATTACAATGGTTCGGTTAAGTTAAGTCATGTTGCATGTTGATATTGTTTTGGTATTCAGGTTCAAGTTTGGTATATTGGATTCATGTTGAATTGGATTCATATCGATTTGGACTCAGACTTGAGTCAAACACTTAGAACAGAATTTGGATCCTGAATTAGGTTTAGGAGTTATCGGTAACTGCTGCACATGGACGGCAGGATTTGTGTCTTTTTCCAGGACAATTACCATTGATAACTCTGTTTTAGTTTTTCTACCTTAAATAGGCAAGCACCCACTTTCTCCGGCTCCCTAAGGCTCAAGAGAATTGGTCTCGCTTAAACCTATATTTACTAGGGCGCTTAATGTAATTTTATATATCTCGAGGGGATTTTATGAAAAATATTTTATATACTTTCAAAATAAATCTCGAGTAATTATTTATGTTCTTTAAGGTTTCCATGGATGTGAGTTTTAAAAAGTGAGATATATTAGTGAATAGTAACTTAGCTTGAATAGCTCAAGATATTTTAATATAAATTTTGTCTTGTATTGATACTTGATGGCATTTTAGTGAAACTTGTCATTTGTTTATTTTCTAGAAAACATGTAATTTTGTTATATATTAAAAATATATAATTTGATAATATTTATATAATTATTAAAAATTAATTTTATTTATTAAGTAGAAAATCTCGTTTTTCTTAAAAATCATATTAAAATTCTTTCGTGATTTGTATGCTCCATGAAGAGGTCTGCGTCTCGCTCTACTTATCCGGAGGATGTGCGATAATCCACACCATCCAATACGGGTTCCCCGAAATGGGTTTTAGAGGTATAATTGCAAAGATTTTGAAATATAATTCTAAAGAAAACGGGTTTTTATAGTTCAAGGTATTTTGACGAAAAGTCATATTTTGCCACAAAAGTTATGTTTCAAGAGAATCGTGTTATATCAAGATGTGTCTATGTGAGAGGTAGGTCATTACCTCGTGAGGTTTTTCTAAAGCTAATATTAAGCAAAACAATAAAAGATGCCATATGTAAAGTTTGTGGTATTTAAACGAAAAACGCAATTTAAAGTTACATAACATGATATTTTAAGATGAAAATTGTTCTAATTATTTGTTTCATGATTAATAAGCAAGGTATAGTGATATGGATGAGTGATTCTTAATAAAAATTGTAATTTTAAAGATTATAGAATCGAATGTCGGTATAACTCCACTTACCAACAAGTTTTGAAAAGAAGAATATTTATGGTAGAAAGAGAAGAGGGGAGATGGAACTTACTTGCTAAAAGAATAGATGGGAGGTAGAGGAAGAGAAGGGTAGCCTTCGTGTAGTCGCGGGGTCATCGGAATCATCTCGAATTCTCGCCGGAAATTGGCCTTAGGCTAACTCCACTTGTACTCTTCTTAGATTTAGAAATTTTTGAGAATTTTGATAATAGGTTTCAGAATGAAGAGGGGCTAGGGTATGGGCTGTATTTATAGGGTGGAATTAGGGTTTTGGAATTGAAAGATTGAATTAAAATGCATTAAAAATTGGATTTATGATGAAAATTAAGTCTCTGTTAATTTGCAGAGAAATCAAACAGAACAGGGGTAGTGGGGTGGGCCAAAGGATTTAGTAGGAAAAACACGGGGCTCATCACCTACGGAGGGCCCGGTGTCGTCGGCCAAAAGCATGATCTCACCGGTCGAGTTGAAGGGATGGGGTGTTGGATTGATGCCACGTGTCCTAGTCGCTGTACACAATATTTTACACATGTTTATTTTATCTGACTTTTCATTTTTTTACATGTATTACACGTGTAAACTTTTGTGCTTCCAAAAACTTTAAAAGAAAAATTCAGAAAAAATATATGCGGCTGATGGGATTCAAACACATGGGCTATGTCACAGCAGTGCAAAGCTTTACCAATGAGCTACAAGTGCTTTCTTGCTGTTTTAAAACAAAAACAACTTTTAAAGTATACGCAGGCTTGCAAACTCCATTTTGTATATTAATTTAAAAAATTCGTGCATTAAAAAAGAGTCGTTACATAAGATGAAAATTAAAATAAAAAGAATGGGTTATTACTAGCTCACTATGATAAAAGGACTGCATGGACTATGACAAAAGATGTCACACGTGTCAAATACATGGATGGTGACTTCATTCATCGACACCCAAACCCTCTACATCCAACTGTAGTATCATGACCTTTTGAGATGTGGGGAACTGATATAGTCGGGCCTATTGACCCACCGTCATGTAGGGGTCACAGGTTTATCCTGGCTACCACCGACTATTCTTCCAAGTGGGTCGAAGTTGTAGCACTTAAGGAAGTGAAAACATAAAATATCTTACGCTTCTTCAAACAAAATGTGATATACCTCTTTGGTGTTCCACGGCATATTATCTCTGATAACGAACCGGCATACAAAAGTTTCAAAATCAGCCGCTTCACCAATCAACACAAAATAGATTGGAGATATTCTTCTATCTACAATCCACGCGCTAATGGTTTAACTGAGGCGTTCAACAAAACTCTCAACAAGCTGCTAAAGAAGATGGTCTCTAAAAATAAAAAGGACTAGCATGAGAGACTACCAGAAGCTTTATGGGTGTATCGCACCACATATAGGATGGCCACCAAAGCAACCCCTTATTCGCTGGTATTCGGTACCGAAGCCGTAGTACCACTGGAGATTGAAGTTCCTTCGCTCGGTATTACTATTCAACATGGGATAACTTTTGAACAGAATGCTCAACTCCGTCTCGACGAGCCGGATGCTTCAAACGAGATCTGCCTGATGGCGCAACAGAATATGGAAGTGTATAAAGCACTGATGTCATGAGCCTATGCTAAAATGGGGTGACAACATTCGTTCCAAAAGAATGAATTAGTGCTCATCTTACGCTGACCTATCATTTCGAACCATGCCAAACGCGAGAAATTTGAGCATAATTATAAGGGCCCGTATATTATTGAAAAAGTCTTTCAAGGTGGAGCTTACCGGTTAATCGACATGAATGGTGCAAGGCCAATGCCTCCCATCAACGGTCAATTCCTGAAAAAATATCATGCTTGATGAGCCAAACTACTGCTTGGTCCAAGATGGCCTTAAACTACTGCTTGGTCTGAGACGACCTTAAACTACTACGGTCTGAGACAATTTTAAACTATTGCCTGGGCCGTAACGACTTTAAACTAATACTGCGTCCGAAACAACTCCAAACTACTGCTTGGTCTGAGATGACCTTAAACTACTGTCCGGTCTGGGACGACCTTAAACTACCGCCTGGTCCGAGATGACCCTAAAATAATATCGCCCTATGGCAGGTTGATATAAAATAACCATCCATATACAATCCATGGGCGACCATCGTGGCATAGAAGCCAACAAACTGTGACATTGAAGTCGATAATTCTCCCATACTGCCCTATGTCGAGTAAACTAGCTTGCCATACACTATCCACGGGCAATGATGGACCGCCAAGTATTTAAAACTAAAGTGGATCACTGTATCCATAAAATAGGATCATGTTATACGGGTCTCCAAAGTCTTTAAATCCGCAAGCATAGCAGCGGGCCTCGACGCATATTATCATGGACTCTATTTAACAATGATTCTCAAATGGTGAACTTTCCTAGCCGATTATAGTTACTATACGATATCGCTGCCAAAAAGCATGTGACTCGCTATCGAACCAGCCGGATCGGTTGTCGCATGGGAAATACAAAGACAAAATGAAATGAAAATCATGACAGATCCAGACGGACATATCCATACTAGCGATACACCAGTCTCTAATTCTATAACCACAGGTTCAATCCCTAATATTGAAATACCCAGATCTGTTAATCAAGCTGATGAGGAATATAAACCTAATGGACCTGTCTCATCTACTACCTCCGATAAATAAGAAGTTTCTATATGATCTCGTATTAACCTTGGAAAGTCAATCTCTTCAAATCAATTCTATGGTGATTCTGAAGCGCAAACACGGGCGCGTCCAAGGTAACCAAAATGAACGCAAAAAAATCCTACCGCATGTGCAGAAGAGTGTCTTCGACCTCTTCAATTTTAAAGTACTACCGAGGCGTGCGAAAGAGCATTTTTTATGCCATCAGAATGGTCCAACCAAACAAGACAACAAAGTCCCGCCTGACAGTGTCTCCAAGCGCAAAGGACCCGCCAAATGAAAAGGATGATAAGTTCAAGTGACTACTAAAGTCCTATTGAGGCACACAAGGAATGTTCTTGACATTGTCGGAACAACTCATGCAAATCAAATCAAGAGTCCTACCTGGATGTTCCTCTAAGCACATCACAGGTTTCGCCGAAATAAAGGGATCAAAACCAAATAAGACAATGAAGTCTTACTGATGACTTATACATGAAAATTGATGCCACACGTCATAAGTTATAAAATTCTATCAATAACCTACACCAATAACTCTATTACCATAAACTGGAACTCAATATCCTGTGAGATTCTCTCAACTCGCTACGAAAATCATACAATGACATCCCTACGACCCATTGGAAAATCAACCCTCATGGAATCTTCTCAATCCATGAGAAAACAAAACAAACAACCTACAAAAGTCCCACTGGACACCACCTCTTCAACGTGACAATGAAGTCAAATATGTTTACCCTACGGGTCTGACACTTCAGGTACACCGTTTATAACCCACGGGCACAAACAACATCAATACTGCAATCTGTCTACAAACATGCCTATCACACTGTGCACCAGTGTGAAAGACACTAACCTGGGATTCAACAAACCACAAAGGCCGAATCAAAAAAATGTGCTTGTCATATTGCGTTCCAATTTTTGCAAGTATACTGCTGCTACAAGATTCTAAAGATCTTAAAGATAAGGCGATCAACTCGTAAGCGTCCATGAAGGAAGAGTCGATTTCCACAGTCCAACAAGTCACAAAGACTAGACTGCAAATCTAATGGATGAAGTATTTGCCGCGTTGCATGATTAACGCAGGGAAACTACAACCAACCGGATTCTAAAGATCATGAAAGTAAAGTAATCAACTCGTAAGCGTCCATGAAAGCAGAACTGATTCCCATAAATCCGTCATCAAGATCGGGTTATGGACTCATAGGGTAATATGTATATCGCATTGTGTTCCCAATGTCGGTAAATATACTGTTTAAAAAAGGGATCCTATGGATAAAGTGGTCAACTTTTAAGCTGCCTAGAGGTAAAGTTGATTCCTATGACTCATAGTCATGGATCCTAAGGGTAGTATGCTCACGACACCACACTCTAAATGTGGATAAGCATACATCAAATCAGGCTAAATGTACATATGCTACTCAATCAACACAGCAATAAATCAAACAATTCATGGAAAAGAGAATAAAAATGAACCATCTTATTATAGGACAAAGTTCTGTTATAGGAGATTTCTAAACACAAAACAAAACATCTGTTCAAAAGAGAAACAAAAAGGGGCTTATCGCAAAAAGAACTGAATTGTGTCGAGCTTCCGCTGCTTCTCCTCTTCGAATGCTTGGAGGCTGGATGCCCTCTGTTGCTCTAAATCAGTGTGCATCTTTATCTGCCGAGCTAATTCGCTAGCCGCTCGCTTTTGATTCAAGACGAGTGCTTCGGACTGCTGGGCCTCCTGGGTCGCTATTTCTTCCCTGACGACGGCAATTTCCCGTTCCAACCTGGCTAGCATAGAAAGTGCATCATCTAAGCGTCTCTCCTCTGCACGTCGTTCGGCTACCTTCTACGTATGAACAAGCTTGAGTGCTTTATAATGCTCCTTGACATCCACAAGCTTACCCTCCAACACCGGCAAGTTCGTAACCAAATCTTCATCCGGTATCCTCGGCTCCACATATGCAGAAGCCTCGAGCCAAAGAAGCATCGTTCCCAAAAAATATACAGGCTCTATCCAATCAGTGATGTCCACCCCGGCACTTACCAGCATGTCATAGCATGTATTGGCCTTTGGAACAAACTGATCATAGCTCGGGGGTCTTGCTAAATGCAAGCCAAAGAGTCCATACAGCCACCTACGTCATCAAAGCCGCAAAGTCAGGATTCGCGGCCGCGATAGTGACGGGGCGACCCCTAAACTGGCCCAGCCAAGCCTCAAGACTGCCAGCCATGCAAGCCAATACCTCGTTAATGTACTTTAGCTGATCATGCCTTATGAAAAGAAAAGAGATAGGTCAAGGACAAAATAAAGAACATGTGTAAGAAAGAGAAGATAAATGCATACATTCACCTACATTCCGATATTCTCAAAAATCTAGGTTTCCTACTTTCATTAAAAAGATGGGATATACAACATGCAAATATGGGGAAAATTTCTTGGCTAAGCCTTGAGATTTACGAGCCTTACGACGAGTGATATTCATACCTTCCAAATCAGTAACGTCGACATCTGGAGCCGAAAAAGATCCCTCTATTGAAGCACTGGGTTGGGGTGCACGGATCTCCTTCAGATGAGAAAAGGCGATGGTCGGATCAGTCGGCAAATTCACCGGCTCTCCAACCACTTCCTCTAAAGCTTCAGTCATTGTTGCATCCTCTGCTTGACTCGAAGCAAAAGAAATCTGACCGATGGTTTGAGTTGTGTGATCCATCTCACCAACTTGAGCCGCATGGGTCTCTTCTCGAACAGTTAATGAACCCGTTTGCTCTGCAGCCGCCTCTTTTAAAGCCTTGTTGCTGTTAAAATCTCTGCCTGAGTTAATGTGATAGAAGCCTGGCCAATGGCTGGAACTGCACCCCTACTACGCCTTCTCCCAAGGCCTCGGTTTGAAGACCTGATTTTCCCCGTGGAGATAAAGCGACCGAAGTCATATCAATCTCCTAAGTAACTGGCTCGATATAATTGCCTATGTTAATATCATCAAAGGGGTAATCGTCCCGAGCGGTGACCTCCTCCATGGGGTCAGCATCATGAAAAACCAGTGGTGTAAGAATCGACTCCAACACTTTAGACGGTGCTTCCTAATGAACTCCGACGGGCGGCATGATATTTAACGGTGTAGCCGATTCTTCTGGCACCATCGCTACCGACTCCTCTGGACCCATTGGTCCCTCATCTTCCGATCTCTTTGGCTTCTTCGAGACTAGCGAATCATAAAATGAAAGAGTTAATGAATTCTAAAGAAAAGAGATGAAATAAACCAACGAAGCACTCACCCGCACCTTTCTTGTGTGACTTCTCCTGAACTTCAAAAGTTTGCAAAGCAGGGTCGACGTGAAGTTGAGCCTTAGGCAAGACAGGGGATCTTGAAGCCTTCCTCTTTCTATGCTGCAAGTCAGCCCAAGGGTCAATTTCATCCTCCAGATTTGATTCCTCTACCACAAGATCCCTCGGAGGGATGAAAAATGGTATATTTACCAGTTTCAATCCGGCCTGAGAAACAAGGGGCGATACCCTCCCCGCCGCAGCTTCCATGTCCACAGCCTCAGGAACACCTGATGCAAAGAAAACATGCGAATAAATTAATTGATAAACGAATGCACAAAAGAAAAACAAAAAGAAAATTATTGCTCATGTTCTTCAATTATCATATCCGGAACGGGCGTTGCTGCCTGAGGAATCCCAAAATCATCATCATCAAACCAAGAGGGGATGGTAGGGAGAAAAGTCTCCACCAAATCAGCATCGTAGCCGCTAAAAGGATCTGCTTTCTTTCTTGCTTTAGCCCTCGCTTCTAAATTCTGTATCATTTCAGAGTTACGGGCAACCTGGCGGGCCATCCGGTGGAACCCCCGCTCCTCTATCACTTCAATTCGAAAGGCTTGGTAAATCTTCTTTTCGGTGATGGTCGGGTTCTCCCATCTCTTCATAACAAAAAAACGCATCAGGCGAAGAGGCTCAACACCAATATCCGAAAGATCAACACCAGGACCCTCATCAGGAAGCTCACCTGGAATATTGAAGGTCTCGTCAAGAGACTTGAAGGTGAAACTAGTAAAATCCACTGGCCTTTGCACGACTCCCATAGTCCAGGATTGAGGGACAGTCGATTCCCTTCGCCTATTCCCAATCGAACGGATAGAGCTACCCCTCGCATCGCCTAGAGCTACTCTATGAGAAAATCTCTGCAACACCTGATCGATGGAAATGGTGAATGTCGCCGTATAATGCCTGTTGATGGACCTCCAATATGGGTCAGAGGCCTCATCGATGCGGTTCCCATGCGGCAATATAAATTTTAAGCCAGTATAGTAGAACTGGAGCTCAAACCAACATTTCCCCAAGCCTTCCATCGAAAGGCGAATATGATCAAAACTGATGTGTCAAGAAAAATGTTGATCAAAGCCCATATGGCGCCCTAGCCTATTGGGATAATATGGTTCAAAACTGAGGACGCCCTTCAATCGATAGGGAGTCAGCCTACACCTCATAAACACTAAGAAATCTAAAGCCCTCCCAATCAATTTAATTTGCGCCGGAGAATGCTCATCGGTTGCTGTCAAATCCTCAGGCGTAGCAAAGAAAGCATGTTCTTCCACGATGTCGACGCCGACTATTCTCCTTGCAAGTAAATACTTGGCCTTAAGAAACCTAAAAGCTTCTCGCGAATCATACTTTACCTGCCCGGCAGTATGGGCCAGTGCCTCGGCTAGTCTTACCATCGAAGGAAAAGAGGGACTATTAAAAATGGAAGGTGCCACCAGTGAATACATTAGACGCACATAGAGTTCCAACCACGTTTAAAGATAATAGAGCGGCCCGCATGCTGAAACGCTCCCCAAAGGTCTGCCCACAATGAATCGATTTATACACCGATGGAGATGCACATAGACATGGATGCATATTGCATGCCTCATCCCATGATCTATACGATCCGCCATGTAAAAGACTTCCGGTCGAATCTGCCCGGCTGGCTCTGAAGGGCAAGCAAAGTTGCAAATCCACAATGCCACGAAAGCACTCAAGAATGTCTCCCTTCCAGTTGCTTCCGACTTTCGCAACCTCTTAAGGTATTTTTCATAACAAGTCAGGCGTGGAGCCATGACGTCTTTCTGTTGCATCCCCGTCTGGGCGCAGAAGCGGAGGAAGCCGGTGCGTTTTGTACAGTTTCAAGGACCGACGAGCTCAGAGCAACTTTTCCCGCCTTCACACCTTTCTCTTTCTTTACTTTCTTAGAGGGCGAAGAAATGGAGGTATCCTTCAAAAAAGGGGTTGAAATGTCCAACCAGTCCCTATTCAGTTCAACTCAGTCGACATCCACAAATAACAGATCCAATCTTGAAAAGTCACAACACTACTAGTGTGCTTCGACAAGCGATTGTGTAATAAGCACTGAACAAGTCATGGAAAGATTGTTGAATATAGGGCTTATCGGACTCATTGGTCCCAAATAGAAAAGTATTAGGAAGGATGCATTCGTCATAAATATCTTCCATCAGTGAAAGTCCGAAGCAGTCTTTCATATTAAGAAGGGTAATCCCGATCTCTCCCATAGTTGTATACGCAGTGTTGGTTGCACTAGTGAAGACCTCTAGAAAAGCCTTTATATACTCAACCGCCGGAAGGTAGCGAAATAACGAACGGTAGATGGTGTCATATATACCAGCTGTTGGAGATAGTGCCCTCAGAGTCAATTATTGGGTCACAGGTACGTGATTGCAATGATTGAGGGGAGGACCTATCCCGGTAGGACAGTCTTACTCGAGATGATAGTATGCTATCTGGTTTATCTTTATCATCGTGTACTGCTTTAGGTGACCTTACGAGTCGCTATTACACGTTGATAAAGCCCCTAGGATTCTTGCTTGACTTCCAGCAGTATGAGGGCGATCATATAAGTGGGAGCTGGGGTCTACAAGCACATCCTTAAAAGGTCCCTAGTCGTGGGAGATTCGAGACAGGGCATCGTTTCTCCAGAGTAGACTAGTGTATACAGTCGAGACCCCGACGAGGGGCGGTGGCCGGTCTCACAAGCCACTGGTGTCAGTTGGTTCACCTAAGATGTATACAGGTGCTCATTGGGTTATGAGTACACCGGACAGGACTCGCCGGGAACCTGCTAGTTGGGATTATACCAGACGTCAGATAGCAGTTCCCAGGTGACATGTGTACAGGTTAGTTCATCGACCTGGGATCGTCATTTGTCTCGTGTGAGTTCCCACTGTACTTTGATTACTACCCTACCACGGCTCAAAGGAGTCGTGCAAACAGGTTTTAGTTGGGTGCAGTCCCGAGCCACATGGAGGCAGTGAGCGGATCTGCAGGGGTTCGTCTCTCCCGGTATTGGGGGTGAGGTCGTGCTGTGTCTAGGAGAGCCAGAACATGAAAAGTCCTTGGCCAAGGCAGGAGATTTGCTGGTAGGTATTCCAGTAGTATCTCAGGGTGTTCTGGGCTACACTCCGACACGACTTGTACCGCTTTTGGGGGTCTGACTTTTACCAACCCCCTAGGCCCGCCATGCGATGCTCATAGACGAACGGACCGGACTGTACGGATATTGTCACTGACAGGCTCAGTAGGGTGTCAGGATGAGTTCGCTCATCGACGTTCCTTTTGGTCGATAGCTGGTGGCCCGTCACGTATGGCTAATACCTCTGACGTGCTAGTGGTTGAATCCACAGCCATAGTATTGACGAGTCTTTAGAGTCCACCACACCGACAGTTACTCAAGTTTCGGGCGAAACGCTGTAGAGGCCGTATGGAGATATGGCAGGGTTCGATCAGATACGTGCGGTATTGCACGGATCGTGATCGGACGGTTTTTACTAGCCGGCTTTGGCTTAAGCCGGATTCTAGTTTTAGATGGTGTAGTTTTGTCTCTTTGTATTTGTGTTCAGTGGGAATACAAATGCGGGCATGTATTTGCAGTAGTGGGGTTTTCCTGTAATTTATTACGGGATCGGTTTTCTGAAGTTGCCAGTTTGCATTCCGTTCCGGCCGGTTTTCCTTCATTCCTTCTCGGTCGGACTTTCTTGTTGGAGGGGGTTATTTGCAATTTGCAAATAACTCTTTTGTGGAGGGTTTTCTTGCACTTGTGGATTATGATGAGACTTGCTTCATGATGATATTCCTTTCTTGTCCATTTGATGGCTTTTCACTTGATGGTTTGAGAAAAGAAATGAGAGTGACCATTTTCTTTGTTTGGTTTTTCCTTTGTATTTTTATATACAAAAAGAGGTGCCATTTTTTTTTTCTCTCTCTCCAATCTCATTCTTGAGATGGGGGGGCCGGCCACTTCAAGAGAGGGAGAGAAGAGGGGATTTCATTTGGTGTGAGGGAAAAGTTTCATATCATTTTATGCTACCAAAATTCCAAAGCACCATTTTCTTTAGTTGCTTTCTTCTCCTCCTCACATCCTTCCATCAAGGCAACTTCCATAAACCCTAAAGAGACAACTCACTACACTATTCTATAGCAAGCCTTGGACGCGTCGGCTAGCCAACTTCGCGCCCGAGTTGCCTCGGTCAAGAGGCGGGAGCCCGTAAAAGATTCCGGCTACGTGGTGCCCTTTCCGACGAGCGAGGAGGTGACGGAGATTCCGCGGGAGATCGGAGTGGAGACGAAGACCGAAGGACACGGATCGCTTGGTATAGCATCTCTACTCTTTTCCTTTTTGCTAGCTAGCTAGGTTAATGGCCCGATCCGGGTGAAAAGTCCGCGGTGGTGCCGTTTTGCAAAGTTCGCAAAGTTTTTGTTTTCCGCGTTTCCGGCGTCGGATCGACGGCCGGGGCGCCCCCGCGGGCTTACAATGGTATCAGAGCCACGCCATTAACTTACCCTAGCTTGCTCTAGCGCGTTTAGAACCCGATCGAACAAAATCCCCAAAAACCGTATTTTTGTGTACATGTGTTCTCTGTTAAAATTTTTTGAGCTCCTAAAATTTTTCTGGTGATTGCAGAGACATGTACAACATATTATAAGAATTCTGGGAAAATACGATCCACTGATTCCTCACTTCGACCGCGGAAGCGCGGCCAAACCCCTGGTTTGGCCGCGCTTGCGCGGCGGAAAAGAGGAATCGTGGCACCATATTTTCCCAGTAAGCTTATGTGTTGAAAATAGGGCATTTGGGATATTTTCTTTAGGCCCAGATTTTCTGTAAGTGCTACAGTAGTGTGTGGGGCCCACTTTGATAAATTTGTTCGATCGGATATTTTAAACATGCTAGTTCACAGTTTTTACATTATATCTGCGACCGTGAATGTCACTTGATCGGTAAATCCCGTTTAACTGCTATAAGCCCGGTTAGACGGATTTGCGAACGTGACTTTCACGTTGATGTTCTGTGATTGTACTGTGTTGTTGCGGATCGGTCGTGGAGGATAGCCTGGTTGCAGTGGTAGTACAGTTTTGTTGTATTATGTACATTTGATATTGCGGGGCGAGCGTCCGACATGTGGACTGCCGTCACTGCCAGTTTGTATTATTATTTTGGGGCACGACCTGGTTGCGGTCGATGTACCCATTGTATGTATATTTTACTTTCAGTACTAGGATTACCCCGCGGAGGGGTGCACGGATAGCCGGATTCTAGAGGGCAACAAGCCCGCATCTCATGGCATTGAGACGGAGGGGGCTTCACTCTAGAATTGGCGGGCTATTCGCCGCACTCGTAGGGGGTATAGGGTTGACCCAGGAGGGGTGCCCAAGTTACCGGATTCCGTGAAGTGCTGGATGGTCCATTCACGTTGCTGAAGGGGGCTGCCTCGCTTCAGGTTTTGGCGGGTAACTTGCCGCGCCCGTAGGGGTCTAGGATTTTATTGCACAGGCTATCCACACGACCAGGGGAACGTCGGGTTTCAGTAGCGGCTCTGTGAAACCTGGGGATCCCAGATATCTGTATTGATCTATGTTGCTATACATTTCTGTGTTGCTTTTATCACGCCTTGAGCGAATACTATATATTGGTATATATATTAGTAGATGTTGTATATGTTTTTCATCCGCGCTAGTCCAGTCCCCGCTCTGTCGTTAGTTAGCTAACCTAACGGGTGATGACGGGACCCAGTGGCGAATGCGGATGGCATATACGTACATCAGTATATTTTCGTTCTTTGTGGTGTGATCAATTGATGGGACTGCATTGATTCGGATCAATGCAAGATAAACAAACCTATTCTGATGTTGTTGGAACACTTTTTCAAAAAGCTGTTATTGCAAGGGCGTTCTCTTTTGTTTTGCACAGTGGTATTCAGTTGGAATATCCTGCTCCTCAGTCGACGAGGCAAGGGCCGAGATCCCTTCACCGGGAGTGACCCCTTGGACAGAAGTTTGCGTCAGGGCAATAACTTCACTATAGCCGATTACTTTTGCTTTGCACCGTGGTATTCAGTTGGAATATCCTGCACCTCATTCTACGGGGAAAGAGCCGAGATCCCTTTACCGGGAGTGACCTCTTTAGCAAACGTTTTCGTCACTATATTTTTAAAAGCTATCAGTTCCTTCAACGATATCAAGTTCGTTACGTTAAAGGTTTTCGCCAGAAACCATTCGTAGCCCTCCGTCGTTTCATATGGGTAGTCAATAGTATTCAAGCTGTGTTTGTTGGCCTTAGTCAAGGCACAGTGTTTGGTAGCTATTGGGTATTCATATGCTGCATAGATAGATGCGTTGGTTTGGGACAGTCGTATAGCCTTGTTGGCCTTAGTCAAGGGCTTGTACGGGTGGGTTCAAATCAACCTGGACAATGACGGGTAGAACTTGACATGTGACTTATGATTTGTTGGCCTTAGTCAAGGTCATAAGAGCATGGGGCAAAAATCCACATCGGGAGTTTCAAAAGTACTGAAACTTGCCAGATATGCGCATACCTTCTGGAGTGTGATAGCGTGAGCGGATTCCGTCACGTTATCATGCGATGATGGTTGGATCCCGATTCCCACTGATGAGTTGGTTTACTCCTCGGGTGATCCCGACTAATTCTTCTTTCAGGTTTGGAGGAGAATTTGAGGTACAGTGGGAGGTTTCCAGATTAGATAAATTGGTAACCATTCTGATCTAGGTTAGAGTGCACGCTGAGTGTTTCTTTTCTCTCTCTCTTTGGCAGCGACCATTGACCCGACCCTAGACTATGACTCAGTGACCAAGTTGACCGAACCTACTTAACACTGGCTTTTGGATTGTCAGAGTTGCCGACCTCTTTGCCACTCCTACTTTTACTCTTTTCTCCGGGACACCCCGTATTACTACGAACGTCCACTTCCATTGGACAAAACCATCGTATGGTTATATACGAACTCGAAGGACTTCGAGGATGGTTTCCGGTTCTGGAGAAAACGAATAGGATTATTCAGTTGTCTTTTCTTTTCACCTTCTCTCAGGTTGCGAGTACTCCTTGGTTTAGGAGTAGTACACCTATTACGCAAATTGGATAGTCTTCTTCCAAACCATAGGCTGGTGCCGAACGGTAGGGAATGAAGAAAGCCAATTAGCCTAAACGGTGTACAGAAGGTATTAAGTTCAGACAAAGCAAGGGATTAGTAAGAGGGCAAAGTAAATTGCGACTGCTATTCACGACCTAACCATATACTTCTTTGTCAATCCTAAATCACCTATGAATTAAGTACATTCGGTTGTCTTTTATCCTCACCTTCTCTCGCATTGCGAGTGCTCCTCGGATTAGGACAGTACACCCATTATGCTTTTTGGATAGTCTTCTTCCAAACCATAGGCTGGTGCCGAACGGTAGGGAAGGAAGAAAACCATTTGGCCTAAAGGGGTGTACAGAAGGTAATGACTAAAGACATATAAAGGGATTTGGAGAGGTGGCAAAGAATTATAAGGTTATAGTTGTGAATTTGGATAATGGAAGAGGCATTACTAGGAATACCAGGATACCCCATCGAAACATTTCAATGTTTCAGTTTCACTGTGTACAGTTAAAAGAAAACTGATTTCCCAATTAGACACTTACTCCAGGGTATGTATTTACCAGGTTGGATTCTCATATCTGTATGGTTTTACAGATGATGAGTGGGAGTAAGTTATTGGGAATTAGGTGACCATCCTCATTATATCAGGATTCGATGGAACTGGTGATATTTGAGGAAGCCACCTGGGTCGTTTGCCGGTCGGCAAATATTTGGTTTTGAATATCCGTTGTTGTGCACCAATTCCAAATTGATATATCTGTACGTCTATTTTTATAGAGTGAGACATATCTTTTTGAAATTATGTCTGTGACATTTACCTATACCAGTGGATGGTTAGGTAAGGAGCATTGAACAGCGGTGTAATTCTTCTTAACCATAAGTACAGTTTTCAACCTACGACACACAGTGAATGAGTCACCAGACTCAGGGGACTTATACAGAGTATTGTATATTGTCCAGTGTCCATTAGGACAGAGGGGTTGGTCCTCGTACTATATTCTGTTTACTTTTAACTTCTCTAGTTCTTAGACATGTGTTTCGTAGAAACACAGGGTCTAAGTTTAGAGGAGTTATAAGTATAAGAATACAGTAGAGAACCAGGTATCGCAAGTATCGGGATTCTTCAAGGTGATCGAAGATGTAGATACTTGTGTATGGTATTCAGTTGATAGTAATGATTAAGAGAACTTGCTTCTTTTTCAGGTTACTCATAATTGGAAGTACTCCTAAGTTGAGTAACGCTGATCGGCCTCTCTTCCATTTACTTGACATGCACTGGAGACAGCTGCATGATTTGAATCTGGTTCAATTAAATCAGTGCCTCTGTTTCTTGGATATAGAACAGTTCATATCTTGACATTGTTAAGATACGGGGAGTTGTCCGGCTTATGCTTAAAACCAGACTCTGGACAACTCAAGGCACGTTTCAGTAGTGGCTGTTTGTGGGTTGACCCGGGCTATGACGAGGGTTGATTTTCTACCATCTGGAAGATCAATAGTGATATTGTTCTTGACTCGCCACAGTTTTATTAAAAATGGATTTTTCAGAAAACAGTAGTGGGAGTATGGTAGAACTGGAAGTGATTCCAGAACCACAAACGATTACTGAAGATTTGATAATGAACCGAAAGATTCAATCTGGATTGACATTCCATTGGCCACTCCGCAGATAAGGTGGGTAACCTCAGGCACCTGAGAGGTACTTCGGTATGCTCAAGGACGGTGGCAGGGAGGTTCTTGTTTACCCAGACTTGCCATTGCTGTTGTTCCAGACTATGAGACCCGGCAGGAGGATGAGTATAGCGTCGTTCTAAACTAGCTTTAGAAGCGTACGTGTATATGACTCGGCCAGAGGGTTGTCGTGGTCAGTGGGAGCAGCGGAAGCATTGGTGGATATCAGGCTTATGTCTATTTATAGACTTAAGCAGATATAGCGGAGATAGATCATCTATTTCTGATGTGACAGTCATAGGTTTGACTTCATCAGAATAGGGGATGGATCTGTTAAGAAGGTAGTAGGGTGTGATGTCTTGGTATTTGATGACATACACAGAGTAGGAAGTAATATTCCTATACTACGATCGGTTATACTTTGGTCGTCACACAGTGGTTTCTCCACAGGAGACTTGGATATTATATCAGACATACTGGTTACTAGATCTATGGTTTTAGATCTAGATTTGGGTGGTTTCCCAATCTGGGTACCTTGACAGCATTCTATGAGTATTTAGAATGGACGACTCCTGACACGGTAGTGCACCTGCAGTTGATGGAGTCACCCTCTCTAAAGGTGTCTTATAGACTAAAGGGGAGAGGGATACTCATGATTGGCAGATCACTTGCTTAGGCAATTGAGTCAATCATGAGATGTCAAGTACCACACCAGATGTTGTTCTTGCACTAGATGCAATAAGTTGATATTGATCCAATCCTGGAGAAACAGTCGGAAGCAGTCTTAGAACATAAGTGGATGTTCTAGGGATATGATAACGGCAGCCTCCTTTAGGAGACAGTTATCATTCCAGGCTTCCAAGGTGACATGGACGACAAGGAGGTTGTCAGAGTTATAGTTTCTTTCTGAGGAGGGGCGGTATTTTGGACAGGTGGTCCAGGTGGATACTGAGGGAAGGCATGGCGCAGGATACTGATTAAGTTCAGTTGACGATACAGTCTAAGAAGTTTGGATTTGGAGTTCATTTCTGAACTAGGTCCCATCAGACATCCAGACATTCTAAGACAGGTATTGCTCATTTCGGGAGATGGCTTTCTCCGCGAACTTGAGATATAGAGAGACATAGAAAGAAACATCAAAGCGGATCCACTCACTGAGGCTATTCCTCGATCGCAATAGTCTCGCAAACGAGCTTTGTGAGACTGACTAGTAGAGGAGTTGGGTGTTCGGTATCACACGGGCTGTGAGTATGCGACATCGCAATAATTAGCCTCGAGTGCAAGTGGGAGATTGTTGGAGATAGTGCCCTCAGAGTCAATTATTGGGTCACAGGCACGTGATTGCAATGATTGAGGGGAGGACCTATCCCGGTAGGACAGTCTTACTCGAGATGATAGTATGCTATCTGGTTTATCTTTATCATCGTGTACTGCTTTAGGTGACCTTACGAGTCGCTATTACACGTTGATAAAGCCCCTAGGATTCTTGCTTGACTTCCAGCAGTATGAGGGCGATCATATAAGTGGGAGCTGGGGTCTACAAGCACATCCTTAAAAGGTCCCTAGTCGTGGGAGATTTGAGACAGGGCATCGTTTCTCCAGAGTAGACTAGTGTATACAGTCGAGACCCCGACGAGGGACGGTGGCCGGTCTCACAAGCCACTGGTGTCAGTTGGTTCACCTAAGATGTATACAGGTGCTCATTGGGTTATGAGTACACCGGACAGGACTCGCCGGGAACCTGCTAGTTGGGATTATACCAGACGTCAGATAGCAGTTCCCAGATGACATGTGTACAGGTTAGTTCATCGACCTGGGATCGTCATTTGTCTCGTGTGAGTTCCCACTGTACTTTGATTACTACCCTACCACGGCTCAAAGGAGTCGTGCAAACAGGTTTTAGTTGGGTGCAGTCCCGAGCCACATGGAGGCGGTGAGCGGATCTGCAGGGGTTCGTCTCTCCCGGTATTGGGGGTGAGGTCGTGCTGTGTCTAGGAGAGCCAGAACATGAAAAGTCCTTGGCCAAGGCAGGAGATTTGCTGGTAGGTATTCCAGTAGTATCTCAGGGTGTTCTGGGCTACACTCCGACACGACTTGTACCGCTTTTGGGGATCTGACTTTTACCAACCCCCTAGGCCCGCCATGCGATGCTCATAGACGAACGGACCGGACTGTACGGATATTGTCACTGACAGGCTCAGTAGGGTGTCAGGATGAGTTCGCTCATCGACGTTCCTTTTGGTCGATAGCTGGTGGCCCGTCACGTATGGCTAATACCTCTGACGTGCTAGTGGTTGAATCCACAGCCATAGTATTGACGAGTCTTTAGAGTCCACCACACCAACAGTTACTCAAGTTTCGGGCGAAACGCTGTAGAGGCCGTATGGAGATATGGCAGGGTTCGATCAGATACGTGCGGTATTGCACGGATCGTGATCGGACGGTTTTTACTAGCCGGCTTTGGCTTAAGCCGGATTCTAGTTTTAGATGGTGTAGTTTTGTCTCTTTGTATTTGTGTTCAGTGGGAATACAAATGCGGGCATGTATTTGCAGTAGTGGGGTTTTCCTGTAATTTATTACGGGATCGGTTTTCTGAAGTTGCCAGTTTGCATTCCGTTCCGGCCGGTTTTCCTTCATTCCTTCTCGGTCGGACTTTCTTGTTGGAGGGGGTTATTTGCAATTTGCAAATAACTCTTTTGTGGAGGGTTTTCTTGCACTTGTGGATTATGATGAGACTTGCTTCATGATGATATTCCTTTCTTGTCCATTTGATGGCTTTTCACTTGATGGTTTGAGAAAAGAAATGAGAGTGACCATTTTCTTTGTTTGGTTTTTCCTTTGTATTTTTATATACAAAAAGAGGTGCCATTTTTTTTTTCTCTCTCTCCAATCTCATTCTTGAGATGGGGGGGCCGGCCACTTCAAGAGAGGGAGAGAAGAGGGGATTTCATTTGGTGTGAGGGAAAAGTTTCATATCATTTTATGCTACCAAAATTCCAAAGCACCATTTTCTTTAGTTGCTTTCTTCTCCTCCTCACATCCTTCCATCAAGGCAACTTCCATAAACCCTAAAGAGACAACTCACTACACTATTCTATAGCAAGCCTTGGACGCGTCGGCTAGCCAACTTCGCGCCCGAGTTGCCTCGATCAAGAGGCGGGAGCCCGTAAAAGATTCCGGCTACGTGGTGCCCTTTCCGACGAGCGAGGAGGTGACGGAGATTCCGCGGGAGATCGGAGTGGAGACGAAGACCGAAGGACACGGATCGCTTGGTATAGCATCTCTACTCTTTTCCTTTTTGCTAGCTAGCTAGGTTAATGGCCCGATCCGGGTGAAAAGTCCGCGGTGGTGCCGTTTTGCAAAGTTCGCAAAGTTTTTGTTTTCCGCGTTTCCGGCGTCGGATCGACGGCCGGGGCGCCCCCGCGGGCTTACACCAGCATGGCAGAGCATCCGGTGCTCATAAAACAAAGCATACTCCGCCCATTCGAGATACCCCGAAAGAAACCGAGGGAGTCCAAAGAAGCTAAAATGCTCCCCCCGTTCGCTTGGAGAAACAGTTGCAAGAGCTGCTGCTAAGAGAGGGGGATGGTCTTCGTCCCTGTTGCTAACACATGGATTTATCACCGAAAAATGCGAATTTTCTCCCGTCGGGTTGGCCAAATGTCCTAGTGGTACAAAACTCGCCTTCCCCGCGTACACACGATAATATAGATTATCCTCATCCTGCATAAATCAGTCTTTTTCTTCAACAAAGGATTCATAGGGGAAAGTAGGGAATGCCGCTCGAAGCATCCCTTCCACTGGTCCCGGCCCTTCAAAAAATGATACATAATCTCACTACGAACCAAAGGACTAACGTCTGCCTTCTTCCAGGCATACTCATCTAAGGTTTTTAGGTCTGGCTCATCTAAAGGCACATTGTCTCCCCAGACCCAATATGCATAGTGTTTCGGCATAATGAAATCTCGGGTACCAGAAGTGCTAGCTTCCACAGTAGTATTGACCCTAACTGAAGTGCCAGCTCGATTCTCTGAGACAATGGCCTTTACCCCCACACAGATTTTTTGCAACCGGCACCCTGGTCGCTAATGCTTCACTAACAGGTGTAGGCATTTGGTCAACATCTGGAGTCTCTGCCAGGATTGGATCCTGAGCAACTCCAGAAGGAACCTTTGTCGACACGGGAGCGTTCGTCGATTCTCTTCCAGTTGACATGTTACAAACTGGAAAAGCAACGAAAGTAAAAGAATAACCTTGCGGAGTTATCTAAGGCAAGCTAAGATAGAAAATGAGCCAAAGAGAAGAGGCCCAGCAACGGAGACCCTCCCAAAGTGCAAAAGAAATGAAGTCCCCGCAATGGAGACCCTTGACAGAAGCAAAGAAGACCCCCGCAGCGGGAACCCCCAATCTCAAAACAATAAAGGAGCCCACCACAGCGAGAGCCCCAATCCAAGCTAAGAAGGCCCCCGAAGTAGGAACCCCAAGCAAAGGAGAGGGATCTCCGACGACGGAGACCCGTCATCTTCCCCACTGGAGCGAAGGGGTCCTCGACAATGGAACAACCCATGAGAAATTGACGGCGGTGACCCTTCGGAAGCCCTAAATCCGTGGAATTTTCGACCCTCGATTCCCCCAAACAAAAAAAATGGTCATGATCACCCCTAAAAAAATCTAAGGAAAATCATGAAGAAAACGGGATTTTAACCATATTTCTCAAAATCAAGGATATGGGCAAACCCAACATATAAAGGGAAAAAAGTTTTCGCCATTTCCCATAAAACCAAGGCAGGAACATGTCCCATGGTCTCTATAAATGACTGGCAAATAGATTTCGCCTCCTCCATCGAGCGCCCCGCCGCAGTGAACCCATGGTGGAGTGCCAGACAAATTTGCCAAGGAGGGAGAATAAACCCTCCTCTGGTTCGAAATCAATGGAGGCCCCCTTGCCTTAATGGATTAATCTCGAAAATAGGAAAGGAAGAAGATGAAGAAAACGATCTGTCTCCTGGGGTTATAAGAAAATGAAGATGATAAAAAAGAGAAGAGAGAAAGAAAAGCCCATATTTAAAAGGAGGGAATCCCAAACGACTCCCCAAAATTTTGGACTATCACACCTGTTTGATTCAAATTAAAATATAGACTGTTGATCTATAATGCAGATATCTGCAAAAGAAGGCCCACCTAAATTTTTACCCAAGTGGAAAACAAACAAGAAGGGTCTCCACCGCAGATACCCCATGCACCAAGAATCAATTGTCAAAACTTGCTCTGTACAAGATAAAGCAACGCCTACAACAATACAAAGCCAAGTCAATCGAAACTCGTTAAAAAAATATCCATCAATTTCACTCACAAAGCAATTTTGTGTGCCTTCATTGATGGGGGCATTTGTTTGACACGAAAAATTTACCGAACAAAGACAAAACAAGTTTCTTTTATTTAAGACAACAAAAAATTCATACACCTATCTCTCGTTATACAAAAAGATCACCGAATTTGGGATCTGAGTTACAGGGATGAACAAAGCAAATTTCAGAGTTCTGAAGCTGTCGCTCGGCCGCCTCCACCATGTTATAGCGATGGCTCTCATGAAGGGTCTCACCCCATCTGTTATTGCCACAGCCATGGGCAAAAGAAAACATGATGGCCCATTTAGCATATATCTGGCCCAGAATATGAACGGAGCGGTCCCTCATCAACTTCGTGATCAGACACGTCACTCGGATAGCGTCTATCTTATCCTCCTTGGTATCGAGTATCTCCAGAGTCATCTCTGCCGAATGAGGAGAAATCGTGTCAACGATGGTAAGGAACACCATTTGGAGCCAAATAGAGCCCATCGGCAGAGGAGACTCCCCACGGGTTATGAGCTCAGGTATCAGCCTGTCACATTCATCGTCTATGAAATCAGGGTTCACCAGATGCGCAGCAAAGCAAGGGATTATGTCTCCGATAAGGACTTCCCACTGCTGATGAGGAGCATGTGTGCGATTGCAAGCTATTGTTCTCTCCTCTGCAAATGAAGAAGAAGATCAACCCCTGTTAATTATAAGGAAAAAACACTTAAACCCTAGCACACCAAACATTGCATGGCATTTAAGATGGAGCGCTTCTCAAGTGTTGACCGAGAAAAAGCCAGAAAAAGAGAGAAAACGGTTCAAAAAAGCATGAAGAGTCACGAAAGAGTCAAACAGAAGCTCCTGCCACTGCTAAAGCATGTGGGAAGGGTCTCCGTCGCTATCAAAGATTGCGCAAGAGCCTCCGCCACTAAGGAACCATGCGCAAGTGCCTATGGGCCTGACGGTTCAAGCGTGCCGTATACTATCCACGGGCAACTTTCGTGACATTGAAGTCAAAAATCCTAAAGGTCATAAACCTTGCCCTACGGGCCTGACACTTCAAACGCGCCGTATACTATCTACCAGCAACCTTCGTGACTTTGAAGTCAAAAATCCTAAAGATCATAAATCTTGCCCTATGGGGGATTGCATCATAGCGGTCTACCATATACAATCTACGAGCTACCATCATGACATAGAAGTCAACAAAACCAAATCCCCAAACCCATTCCCTGTGGTCCGAGATGACCTTAAACTACTGCTGGTCCGGGATGACCTTAGACTAACACTGCATCTGAAACGACTCCAAACTATTGCCTGATCCGAGATGGCCCTAAACTAAAACTGGACCCCCAAGTCCCTAAACTGGATCCATAGACCACTATGTCCCTAAACTGGAGTCCTGCTCTATGGCAAGCAAAATAACTTGTCATATGCAATCCATAAGCAACCATCGTGGCATAGAAGCCAACTGTCCCTTTTTGTCCCACTAGGCGTGCACCCTGTGACATGCACCTTTCTCACCAAGTCCCACCGGACGTGCTGATCAACCTTCACCGTCTTTTAAACAACCATCATAACATAGAAGTCAATGTCCTACACTGCTATGTCCGAGACGACTTTAAACTAATACTCATATCCGAGACGACTTTAAACTAATACTCATATCTGAGACGACTTTAAACTATTACCCAAGTCTAAGACAACTCTAAACTACTACCTATGTCCGAGATGACTTTAAACTACTACTGCCCTACGGTCAGATAATATTATCTATCGTACACAATCCACGGGCAATTATTTGTGACATAGAAGTCAATTATTCTTCCAGGTCCGCATCCAGCAATATGTTCTATGATTAAATCCCCTGCTGCGACGTGGAAGCTAGCCGTCCTGCAGAGTATGTCTGTAACAACCCTAAACTTTCTGTACAATTTTTTTCTTCAAAAATACAGAAAGGGGTATTTGAGCCTGAGCACAAATTATAAGTTTGATTTGCTTTTGAACAGCAAGAAGGAGCTTGTAGCTCATTGGTAAGATCTTGCACTGCTGTTACTGTTAGTTATATGTATGCCCTAGAGACCATTACTATACATAGGATGTATATTGTAGTGGATGCTGGGATATATATAGGGAGGACTTTCTTGCTCGACATGATAGTATGCTATCTGGTTGATCTTTACCTTAACGTGTACACTGATTGTCTCTCTGTTACATGTTGGTAAAGCCCTTAGGATGTGTACTTGACTACCTGGACTATGATGCAGATCATACTAGTGGGGACATGGTAGTCCATAAGTACATCCTTTAAGGTCCCTAGTCGAGGGTATATCGAGACAAGGTATCGATATACCAGAGTAGACTAGCGTATACCTTCTCGACCCATACAGATGGGCGATGGATGATCCCATATCCATTGGTGTTTGACATCAGAGATGATATACGGGTGCTCAGTGGAGACTGGGTACACTGGACGGACTCGCCGAGAACTCCCAGATGGTATTATATCTTACGTCAGATGGCAGTTCTCTGGTGACACTAGTACAGAGTAGTCTGTTGACCCGAGATCGTCATAGAGTCTTGTGTGGTTCCCACTGTGCTTTGATTTCCACCTTACCACGTCCAAGAGGGCGTGCAAAACGGTGGTTTTTGGGTACAGTCCCGAGTCACATGGAGGCAATGAGCGATAGGAGGGGATTCGTCTCTCCCGGTATAGGGAGTTGATGTTGCGCTGTGTTCGATTGGCTGTAACCGGAAATCCCTGGCCAGGGTTGCTGAGATTTACTGGTAAGTGTTACCTGTAGTTTCTCGAACTGTTATAGACCTCATATCGACACGACTTATCGAGCTATTGGGGTCTGACATTTACCACCCCCAGGCGAGATATGCGACATATCAGACGAACAGACCGGACTGTACGGTAAGTGTTACTGGTTGGATTCACAGGAGTGTGAGCGGGTTTGCTCGTCGATCTTCTGATCGCTCAATACCCGGGTGGCCGTTACGTTTGGCAGACCGCTTGCGGCTTGTGGGTGCTTGATATGATCATCATCTGCTGCCGGCGTATTGACGAGTCTTTAGAGTCCTACACAGAGGTTTCCTGACTCAAGCGAAATGAAATAGGAGCGCATATGAGATATGTGCGGGACCGAGAATAATGCGTGTATGTGATACCGTATTCTATTCTCGCGATGAATGTGTCGAATGGTTGTATGCGATATAACCTAGTATTCGAATCAAGGATTGATTCGATAAAACGATACATTGTATACTAGTCGGTTGTGTGCGACATGACCGGATCATTGAATCAAGTGTTGATTTAATGATTTAATGCATAATTATATATTTGATATATTACTTTGCATTAACTAGTATTGGTTCACTTTAAATGGATTTTCTCACTTGAAGTTCACAAGTTGTATATGTGATATACTTTTGTGCACTTGTTTGTATCATTTTTGATGATACATGCTCACTTGGGTTTATGTAAAGAATTAAACCATGGTTATAAGAATGGTTAGGGTTTCATTTCCTTTACTTATTCATTTATCTATTTATTTATTTATTTCTTTTTGGCAAATGAAGATAATGAGAGAAAATGGTGGCTTTCTTTGTTTGATATTGAAGCTTCATGAAGCTTTGACCATGTGACCATTTTGTCTCATGCTTAACCCTAACCATTCCACTTAACCATAATTCATTCTCTACACTTGACCATGGTTATATTATGATAAGGTTGATTATTCTTTTCTATTCAATTAACTTATCATAATATTATCATCATCTTCTTCTTCTTCTTCACTTGAAGAAAACCTTGCTTCATCAATGGTAACTTGATGTAAAGAGTGAGAAATCCAATTCTAAAGTGAACTCACCTCCTATTTCTTCATCCTCTACCTCTTGCCAAGTAGTATAGGGTGTTTTCTTCACAAGTTTCATGACTTGGTGAAGTGGGAGCTTGATCTTGTGATGCCTCGACGTAGATCATCTTCGGCATCGAAGTCGACGACCTAGCCCGCCCATTTTTCCGATGAAGCCGACGCTAGAGCCCGGGATTCGATTTGGACAGCGAGGAGACTTCATTGCGGAGCTATGGAGGTGGAGGACCGGATCTACAAAGGTTGTATTTCCGTTCTTTTAGTTAAGTTGTTAACTAGTTGCATCTTTCGCCTAAAATTCTAGTTAACGATCCGTATTAGGGTTTCTCGGCACTTGTAATTTTTGAAATTGGCATGGTTGATGCCTTGTGAGACCTCATTAGTGTGCCTAGGAACCCTACAGTTACAAAGCACCAGAGTTTAAATCCCATCAGCCATATTATTTTTTAATTTAATTTCTTTTAATCTTTTTAGAAGCCCAAGAGTTTACACGTGCATAACTCGTAAAAACCAAGAGTCACGCATAAAACAAACGACTCCACTGTAGTAACCAAGAGATGGGGGACACGTGGCAAGAAGATGGACCCCGACTCGCAAGAAGATGGACCCCGACTCGGCCGACTCGGGCCGGCGGAGCGGCTGACTCGTCTGGAGCCGCCGGGTAAACTCGGCCGAAACCCCGATTTTCTTCTTTCTACTGCAACCTTTGGCCTACCCCATAACTTCTGTATTATTTATTTTTTCTGCACATTTATAGAGCATTTTAAAACACACAATTAATCCATTTTTAATACACCTTTTCACATCCCTAAACCCTAATTTTTTTCTATAAATACCACACCTAAAATCACCCATCCTCACTTCCAAATATCTGTCCAAACTCTCAAGAAAATTCCCTAGACTTTTTTATGTGCAAGTGGAGTTAGCGAAGGGCGAAACTCCAGCGAACTTCCGACGACGATCCGAGGAGATTCCGGCGACGAAACGACGCACCGGAGCCTTCCACTTCTTCCTTTTCCTCTCCTCTACCCTACAATCCAGTAAGTCCCTTCTCTCCCTTCTCTTTACTATTCTAAAAACTTAGAATTCTAAAACTCGATGGAAGTGGAGTTAATCCGACTTCCGATTCGGTTTTTCCTTAAAATTCATATTTTTCTTAAATACAATAATATCAAACTCTCACATCATGATCATTAAACATTAACAAAACATATTGACAAGTTTCATATCAAAAGAATTTATATTTCAATTTTTATAACACTTTTACAGAAAAATACCATATAATTTCGTTTCGACATGAACATCATTACCCATTGCTATACCTTTAAATAGTTCACGAGGTAATGACCTATCTCCTCACAACACTCACATGCAACATAGCACGATGATCTTTGGGAACATAGTTTTGGGAAAATACGATTTTACACAAAACTACCTCCAACTTATAAAAACATTTTTCTACAAGATATGTATTTTTAACAAATCTTTGCAATGTGCCGCTACAACACATTTCGAGGAACCCGTTCGGGATGGTGCGTATTATTGTACATCCTCGGGCTTAGTAGTGCGAGATGTAGACCTCCGCAAGGAGCATACGGTCTCGAAAGATTTAAAAAATACAATATTCTTTAGAAAATGTGATTTCTATTATAAATAATTATTTTAATAAATAAATATATATGTAATTAATATCAAAATATCTATTTTTAATAGTTATAATATTCCACATTTCCAAAATTCAAGAAAAACATCTCATTTACAAGAAAATACCATACAATTCCAATATTTCAAATAAATACCATATATTATGAAAATTAGGTTTTATTCACTAGAAATGTCATAATGATAAAATATACATCAATGAAAACTTTAAAAACGATAATAAAAAATACTTGAGGTGTATTTTGAAAATTATACAAATTTTTTTTACATAAAACCCCCTCAATTATATTAAATTACAATAAGGACCCTAGTAAACATAGGTTTAAGCGGGACTATTCTCTTGAGCTTTAGGGAGCCGGAGATATTGGTGCTTGCCTATTTAAGGTAGACAACTTAACAAACGGTGTTATCAACACGGTAATCGTTTTTGAAAAAGACACAAATCCTGCCGTCCATGTGCAGCGGTTACCGATAACATCAAAACTTAATTCAGGATTTCAATTTCTTTTTAATTGTCTGACTCAGACTGAGTCTCAATATAATCAATCTGACTTGAATGAGATTCAAGTATATATAACAATTCAATATGAATCCATATATTCAATCTATCAATCTATACAACTTGACTGAACCGAACTATGGATATATATCCATTTACATGATTCTCCAGTTACATCCATTTACTGATATCATGGTTTCGGCAAGTCATCCATCTATACAATCTATAATACAAGACAATACAATTTACAATACAATACAAACAAGATATCGTGGGGTTAATAAGAGGTGGATTGGTACGGAAGGTGTTAGAAGTGGCACGAAACTGCAACCATTAAGACACCTAACCTGAATTCAATCGCCGTTGTTCCGGTTATTATTACGGAGCCTTGTACTCTATATACTATAGTCTCTGATCTAGTGAGACTTCTCTCGTATACACTGGCATCTTCTGTACTAAGTTACAAACAACGGCGTTAACACTAAATACAATATTATAACAATATAATACCACTTTAAAAGTTGCACTCTCTCTCTCTCTCTCTCTCTGTCTATTCTACTTCTCCCTTATCTTTGGGACTTACCGAGCGATTGTTCGCTGACGATATTTCTTCTCTTTCTTCTTTGGAATGTTGTCATGCGGATCGGACCTTCAGGAGATCGAGCCCACCAGCGAGGACTTAGATCAGCTAGCCTTTGACCCGGAGCTCTAGATACTTGTACATTTCATTTTAGTATTTTCCATTTCTGTTATGCCACTGTTTAGGCATTTCTTTTCATTCCATGTATTTACTTTTCAGATGTATTGTAAGAAAAATGTGAATAAATAAAGTTGCTATTCAATTATATCTATTGTCTCTGTCTCTTGTGCATTTTACTTATATTACTTAGATACGCTTAGCGTGTTTACTTCAGAGTAAATACGTAGCGGCCTCGTCGCGTCTTCTGCCCGTATACTGGGAAGCGGGGCGTGACAGTTTTTTTTGGCGGCCCATGCAGGTCAGAGCTGTATGAAACCCTACCATGCAGTTCAGTTCTGCGTGGACAACTTAAGCAATATAACACAAGAACCAACAACTGAAAACATTCCTTACAGTACCTATTCCTTGAATCTTATCATATATTTTGAATCTGTCCTGACCCAAAATTCTCTCACCTCTTTTACAATCTTACCAAAACCATCGCATTCTTTCGTTCTTTCACATATTTTTCATACACTAGCAGTAGTTCTATCACCAAACCTTTCTTGAATCTGTTACACTTTCCTTTTATAAATTTCGAAGACGAAATTTCTATAAGGAGGGTAGAATGTAACAACCCTAAACTTTCTGTACAATTTTTTTTCTTCAAAAATACAGAAAGGGGTATTTGAGCCTGAGCACAACTTATAAATTTGATTTGCTTTTGAACAGCAAAAAGAAGCTTGTAGCTCATTGGTAAGACATTGCACTGCTGTTGCAAAGCACCAGAGTTCAAATCCAATCAGCCACATTATTTTTTAATTTGATTTTTTTTAATTTAGAAACCCAAGAGTCTACACGTGCATAACTCGTAAATACCAAGAGCCACACATAAAACAAACGACTCCACTGTAGTAACCAAGCGACGGAGGGCACGTGGCAAGAAGATGGACCCCGACTCGGCCGACTCGGGTCGGCGCCGCCGGGTCAACTCGGCCGAAACCCCGATTTTCTTCTTTCTACTGCAACTTTTGGCCTACCCCATAACCCCTGTACTATTTATTTTCCGTGCACATTTACAGAGCATTTTAAAACACAATTAATCCATTTTTAATACAAATTTTTAATACACCTTTTCACATCCCTAAACCCTAATTTTTCCTATAAATACTACACCTAAAATCACCCCTCCTCACTTCCAAATATCTGTCCAAACTCTCAAGAAAATTCTCTAGACTTTTTGTGTCCAAGTTGAGTTAGCGAAGGGCGAAACTCCGGCGAACTTCCGACGACGATCCGAGGAGATTCCGGCAATGAAACGACGCACCGGCGCCTTCCACTTCTTCCTTTTCCTCTTCTCTACCCTACAATCCAGTAAGTATCTTCTCCCCCTTCTCTTTACTATTCTAAAAACTTAGAATTCTAAAACCCGACGGAAGTGGAGTAAATCCGACTTCCGATTCGGTTTTTCCTTAAAAATCATATTTTTCTTAAACACAATAATACCAAACTCTCACATCATGATCATTAAAGATTAACAAAACATATTGACAAGTTTCATATCAAAAGAATTTATATTTCAATTTTTATAGCACTTTTACAGAAAAATACCATATAGTTTCGTTTCGACATAAACATCATTACCCCTTGCTATACCTTCAAATAGTTTACGAGGTAATGACCTATCTCCTCACAACACACATATGCAACATAGCATGATGATTTTTGGGAACATAGTTTTGGGAAAATACGATTTTACACAAAACTACCTCCAACTTATAAAAACCTTTTTTCTAGAAGATATGTATTTTTAACAAATCTTTGCAATGTGCCGCTACAACCCATTTCGGGGAACCCGTTCGGGATGGTGCGTATTATTGCACATCCTCAGGCTTAGTAGTGCGAGATGCAGACCTCCGCAAGAAGCATACGGTCTCGAAAGATTTAAAAAATACAATTTTCTTTATAAAATGTGATTTCTATTATAAATAAAACTTATTTTTTAATAAATAAATATATATGTAATTAATATCAAAATATCTAATTTTATAGTTATAATATTCCACATTTCCAAAATTCAAGAAAAATATCTCATTTACAAGAAAATACCATACAATTCCAATATTTCAAATAAATACCATATATTATGAAAAATAGGTTTTATTCACTAAAAATGTCACAATGATAAAATATACATCAATGAAAACTTTAAAAACGATAATAAAAAATACTTGAGGTGTATTTTGAAAATTATACAAAATTATTTTTCCATAAAACCCCATCAATTATATTAAATTACAATAAGAACCCTAGTAAACATAGGTTTAAGCGGGACCAGTCTCTTGAGCCCCAGGGAGCCGAAAATATGGGCGATTTCCTATTTAAGGTAGACAACTTAACAAACGGTGTTATCAACACGGTGATCGTCTTTGAAAAAGACACAAATCCTGCCGTCCATATACAGCGGTTACCGATAACATCAAAACTTAATTTAGGATTTCAATTTCTTTTCTAATTGTCTGACTCAGACTGAGTCTCAATATAATCAATCTGACTTGAATGAGTTTCAAGTATACATAACAATTCAATATGAATCCATATATTCAATCCGTTCAATCTATCAATCTATACAACTTGACTGAACCGAACCATGGATATACATCCATCTACATGATTCTCCGGTTACATCTATTTACTGATATCATGGTTTCGGCAAGTCATCCATCAATACAATTTATAATACAAGATAATACAATTTACAATACAATACAAACAAGATATCGCGGGGTTAATAAGGGATGGATTGGTACGGAAGGTGTTAGAAGTGGCACGAGACTGCAACCATTAAGACACCTAACCTGAATTCAATCGCCGTTGTTCCGGCTATTATCACGGAGCCTTGTACTCTATATACCGTATTCTCTGGTCTACTGAGATTCCTCTCGTATACACTGGACTTTTCTGTATCAAGCTACAAACAACAGCGTTAACACTAAATACAACATTATAACAATATAATACCACTTTAAAAGTTACACACTCTCTCTCTGTCTATTCTACTTCTCCCTTATGTTTAGGACTTACCGAGTAATTTCGCTGACGACATTCCTTCTCTTTCTTCTTTGGAATATTGTCAGGTGGATCGGACCTTTAGGAGATCGAGCCTACCAGCGAGAACTTGGATCAGCTAGCCTTCGACCCGGAGCTCTAGATACTTATACATTTCATTTCAGTACTTTCCATTTCTATTATGCCACTGTTTAGGCATTTCTTTTCATTCCATGTATTTATTTTTCAGATGTATTGTAAAAAGAATGTGAATAAATAAAGTTGCTGTTCAATTATATCTATTGTCTCTGTCTTTTGTGCATTTTACTTATATTGCTTAGATACATTTAGCGTGTATACTTCAGAGTAAATACGTAGCGGTATCGTCGTGTCCTCTGCCCGTATACTGGGAAGCGGGGCGTGACAATGTCGAAGCTGCCCTACGATCTGGATCATATATTCTATAAAACCGTATACAATCTAAGAACGTAAACAGCAGCCAAAATGCCTATCTACTCAACGATGAAAGCATACACAGTAAGAGATGCAATTTTGTAGTGCATATAAACAATACTACCGAATATGTATAAATGAGATGTATCTCTACTGCAACTGTTAATATGAAATATATACTGTGATTGTTGCTCCTGCTTTATATCTTGTGTTGTTATTACCATTTAATACTTGTTAGAAATAAACCACTGGTAGAAAATTCTCTCCGTTTAGTGCGAAGGGGTAATTAACTATAGAGGTTTGCGCCTATAGAAAATCTAGTCCTCACAATCAAAAAACCCTTCCCGAAGGGTGAATCTAAGAAGTCATGCTATATCGGTCGTATCCGTCTGGTCCCTCAGCCACACACCACAAACACACCCCGCGTCGCGGCAACACGTCGCATTTCTGAGAAGACAAGCGGATCTGCATTGATCTGACCCCGTAGGCCTCCCGAGAGTTCGCAAGATCCTCGGGAATCCCTTCCGGAAGCGAACAGTCATAATACTTTATAAAAACTAATTCATCTTATATATTTTTTTATGAATTTCGTATGGTTATAGCTTTTCAAAAACTACTTTATATGTGTAAGTTTTTTCCATGTTTGATGAAATCTCATAAGCCGTAATATTGTATGGGAACTTATGCATGTCATTAGGTTTAAGTGTTTTTCTCTAAAAAAAAAAATTACAATGTGTGTAAATAGATTTTTAAAAAATAATGTTTGAACTTTTTTTAAGATGTAAAATGAATTAAAATCTTCACCTACGAAACGTTGACTGATTTAGGAATTTTCAAATACGATTTAACCTCCATTCAATAAATACAGAAAATGGATAAAGGTGTAAATCTAAGAGACTTTTATGATTTTTTTTTCAAAAAAGGTGAAGACATTTTTCAAAAAAAATGAAATAATTTGGGTCAAGCTTTAAAAATTAGCGAGACGGTTGATTTTAGTTGAAATGCTGGTCATTTCTGCATTCAATAAATACAGAAAATGGATAAAGATGTGAAGTCTAAGAGACTTTTATGATTTTTTTTCCAAAAAAGTAAAGGCATTTTTCGAAAAAAAAATTGAAATAATTTGGGTCAAGCTTTAAAAATTAGCGAGACAGTTGATTTTAGTTGAAATGCCGGTCATTTCCGTAATAACATATTTCTTGAATTCTTAGATATATTTGTGTGCCCGTGCATGGCACGGCCCCACTTACTAGTGTATGTGAATCTTATAATGCTTCCTAAGCCATTCATTCTGAGAGCGTCTGTCACATACATTCCCTGACAACATGCATGGGACCACTTGCTAGTGTATGTGAATCTTATAATGCTTCCTAAGCCATTCATTCTGAGAGTGTCTATCACATACATTCCCTGACATCTAAATTTGGAATATGTGCATTTCATTCTTGGTTGTATTTGTGTCCAAAGGGTTGAACGTTTTTCTATATAGCAAATGTATCATCTTTTTTTTTTCTTTTTTAGATTTTTCCATAGTCTATGAAATACAGAAAGGAAAATAAAAAATACACAGAATCAAGATTCGATCTTATGACCTTTAGAACAAAGGCTCAAAGTCCTACTTTTATGGTCTTATTATAAAGTAAAGAGTAGATGGATTTATGGTCAATATTATGGTCTTATTATAAAGCAAAGAGTAGATGGATTTATGGTCAATATATATATATATATATATATATATATATATATATATAAACACACACTAAAGCCCTACTTTTAGCTTTTGTGCTTGAAATTAAGCTTTTACCCTTTCCAAATTTTCCCCTCATGAATGCTTCAATCTCATTTTTGTCCTCCCCTTCAAAGCATCCTTATATTTCTCTTCAACCCTTCCTTGGACTTTCACTTTGTATATGGTCCTTCAACTTTTATTATTAGTTTGCCAAAATTTTCTCCACCCCTTTTCGGGCTTTAAATTCGTGTTTGGTCCATTAACTTTCATTTTAAGTTTGCCATAATCTTTCTTTGTTTTTCATTAACAATAAAATACAAATTGGATTTGATAAAATCTCATAACTTTTATTATGAATTTGCCTTTATTCGTACGTTTCTGATTGAAAATGTATTTAATGCAATCTCAAAAGTCATAATACTTTATAAAAACTTATTCATCTTATGTAATTTTTTTTATGAATTTCGTATGGTTATAGTTGTTCAAAAACTACTTTATATGTGTAAGTTTTTTTCATGTTTGATGAAATCACTTAAGTCGTAACATTGTAAAGGAATTTATGCATCTTATTAGGCTTAAGTGTTTTTCTCTAAAAATAATTAACGGTGTTTGCTAATAAATTTAAAAATGATGATGTTTGAACTTTTTTTAAGATGTAAAAAGAATTAAAATCTTCACCTACAAAATGTTGACTTATCTAGGAATTTTCAAATATGATTTAGCCTCCATTCAATAAATACAGAAAATGGATAAAGATGAAGTCTAAGAGACCTTTATGAAATTTTTTTTCCAAAAAAGGTAAAGACATTTTTCGAAATTTTTTTTTGAAATAATTTGGGTCAAACTTTAAAAATTAGGGAGACTATTGATTTTGGTTGAAATGCTACTCATTTCCACAATAGCATATTTCTTGAATTCTTAAACAAATTTATGCGCACGTGCATGGCACGGGACCACTTGCTAGCACGGGGCCACTTGCTAGCGTATGTGAATCCTATAATGCTTCCTAAGCCATTCATTCTAAGTGTCTGACACATACATTCCCGACATCTAAAGTTGGAATATGTTGCATTTCGTTCTTGGTTGTATTTGTGCCTAAGAGAACGTTTTTCTATAAAGCAAATATATTATCTTTTTATCTTTTTGTAGGCTTTTCTATGGTCTAAGAGAATCTAGAGGATGTCAACTCCTGATCTATGACTATAACAAACCCATCTCTCGTATAGTTTTTTGAATCAGAAATTTGGCACACTTAGAAAAGGTTGGCGTCAAGGCAATAGCTGGCCGTAAAACTTTGTTAAATCTAAACTAAAACTTTGCTTCATAGCCGACCTCACATAATGGGAAAAAGCTTAGATGATGATGATGATGATAGAATAAGATGTATAGAGCCTATCATGGATTTGATTGTCCAATGATGGTGAGATTTTTCATCTCACTTTAAGATCTCATTTTACCATCTCATCATATCATTTTCTTTATTGTTGTTGTCGTCATCGTATTTGGAAGCAACTCTCGTAGATCCATATGCAACCACAAGCAGTAAGAGCTCACAATCTTAGATTCTCTCTTAAAAATCATAAATAAAACTGAAATACATAAAGTTTTCACCTTTTTTGAGATATATACCATCAACTTTATTTATCATTTACAAAATATAACAAACTAGCAGTCCGTTCCACAAAGAGATTTATCTTTCCAAAAGCATAATTGTAATCATGAAGAGAATGAAGAGCATTTGTAGTACAAGTAGAAAGTTGTTTCAGCCATAGGCCTTCATAAATCATATATTATGTTGTGCAAGTATCTTCAATTGCATATTGTTCCTTGAATTACCGGCATATTACATAAACGCGTAAGCGAGATCCATATCCATGAATATTCATGCGCTTGATAAAAACAAATGAAAAATAACCTGATATCGAGAAGTTGGCTCAAGCAGTTTACAGAGTTAATAAGCATCTAATATTGCAAGTCAGGCGCCATCCAGAAATGTTCTCTTCGCGGTGCTGCAATACAAGACTGTCGATCAAATACAAAGCTAAAAGTAATGAGAACAAAAAATACGGAAATTTTAATACGACTGAATCACGTAAAGGGAAGGGCAAAAAATAGAATGAGTGTCCTTTATAAATACCGTTATTGCCTCTGATGAATGCATCGCCGTACTTGTTCTTGAGCTGACCGTTAACATACTCTTCTGTTTGTTCCATTGCGATGTTCATGTACCCATCTAGACATGCTAAAATGCCTGCAATCACAAATCACGGCTAAATAGCTAGAAACATTTTATGCTAAGTTAAGAAGAAACATCATCATATTTATTTTATTTTTTAAATCGACCCCTTCAGGGTTCGAACTTGCACATTAGAGAGGAAATTGGTACCCACTGAACTTAAGAGCCTGAGTGGTAGAAACATCATCATTGTAATAGAAAGGAATGAGTAGCAGAAGCATTAAGAGCCTGATTGGTAGAAACATCATCATTGTAATAGAAAGGAATGAGTAGCAGAAGCATTTATACCACTTGGGCAGCAAACCTTTACAGCACTCGCACTTTTCTTACGTTGTACGATAGATAATAGAAAATCTGCTACCATAACCAATAGAAATAACAAAATAGGAAGGTCAATATGCTCCAAAACAGGGTTACTGAATCAGGCATCGAATCTAGGTGCATTTGAACTGGCATGGGTCATACAGTTGGAAATGGAAACAATCCATATCTTGCTATGTCATGGACATCAAAACATCTGTCAACTTTTAAAAAAAAACATTAAATCTCAAGAATCCCTCTTTTATTTTCCATTCTTATCATAAAAACTCCAATTTTCACAAACAGAAGATAACTCCCAAAGTTCATCGCTTAAAAACCTAATTTTAAGATCAAAAAGATAAATTAAATAACCCCCCCCCCTCCCCTGCGCGTTAAGCACTATCAAATGTTGTAAAGAACAGATTCGGAGTTTGTTCGGTTGGCCAGCGAATAAAGAATATCTGGTTTATTCAATGAATATTTGGTTTATTCGGATTATGCGGCCATCGATATTTTCATATAAGTATTACACATAAAAATTCAAAAAAATATAAGGAAATAGAAAACTAATATACCCGTGGTCTAATGGTAAGGCGTCTAAACTAAATCGGAAGATTATGGGTTCAAGAAAGAAGAACGAGGAGAGGGTGTTTGTGGAATGGTAAGTATAGGTGCCAATTGTTATTTAAATAAGTTGTGGATCCCACATTTGTTATTTTAGTTGTGGGTTTTCTTGTTTTGGGCCTAATAGGCCAGTTTGGCCGAATATTCACGTTATTCGCCCGAATATGCGGTTTGTATGGCGAATATTCGGTTTGACCGAATATTCCAGAGTTTATTCGTTTTGACACCGAATTCGAATATACTGCCGAGTATTCTGTTTTTTCCAATACTGAGCACTATTATAATTTATAATCATCGCCTTTGAGCGCATAAGAAAGTAAAGGCCTATATTATAGTAAGGCAGAATCAAGTATCAAAGCTAGTTTGTTTTGAATGGCATGAACTATAATGTGAGGGTGTTGGAAATAGACAGAATATATGATAGAGAAATTGTCATCAAAGTTGCAAATCAATTTAACATTACTGTGGTTAGGCTGTTAACCTGGATACGGAGGCGAAATGAAAGAAAGATTAAGGAATGGGCTCACAATTATAAATGACAAGTGAGACATAAGCAACTGAATATTGACAGATCAGGTCGATTTCTATACAGGAAATAAGAAATTGCATTTTAACCCTTTTATCATTTCTATTAGGATAGTAATGATGCAAGTATCCCAAATATAATAATATCTAAGCATGCAGTTGTGTTCTTTGGTTGTACTAACAAATGGTGATTCGGAAGAAAAACAACCTCTGAAATTACAAGGTCAAACATCCTAATGGATGAAAATAAATGTAGAGCTCAATGTAATAGATAGAGATAGCATCATCAATGGTAATTGTGCTTTGAATGTACAGCATATTACAATAGCATGCTACTATACATCAATAGCAATCACCATCAACATAAGATCATAATAAGGTTGCACACTCTATTAGTTGAAAAGGGCAACAATATCCTCATTTAGAAGAACTAAATAGCAAAGAGGAAGATGATAATATATGCATTCATGACATTTATATAATATACACGATTTGGAAGTATTTGAAAGGAACATGCTCCCTTCTAATTTTTCAGAAGCATTGGATACTAATGGCTGAACTTCAATATGCAGGTTAAATAGCGTTCATCATCTAATCCCTCGTAAGCCTACAATTTGAGGCATTGATTTCACTCTAATATTGTACGGATAAACAAATAATAGTAATCTAAGTTTTGGAATTGTTTGCGGGGGGAATAAAATCTTATCAATACCGGTGAAGGAAAGTAAACTTAATCAACAATAGTAATTTCCAACCTTGTATAGAACCACAATCTTGCAGAAGATTTCAAAATGCACAATGAGCCTGGGGCTATTTGGTAGCTAGGAAATGGAGATTCATGCAACATTTGTTGCAAAAAATCTTCATTTCCTATGTTTGGTTAGCAACAAACTTGAGATGGAAATGAAGATGGAGATGCAAAAAGTAACAAATTTTTGCAACATTTGTTGCACTCATTTTGGTGGTAACAGGAGTTCCAACTTTGGGAATGGTGAGCATGATAATTATTATGGATGCCACATAAGCTTTATATATGCCACATATGCAAATTTGCAACAAATATTGCATTTCCTTTAGTTTTTTGTTCAACCAAACACAAAAAATGGTTTGGATTTAGAAATCCAATTACAAAACCTGAAGATAACCAAACAATGGATTTGGGCCATTTTTTGCAACAAATGATGCATGCAATTTGTGGCATGAAAGCAAGATGCAATTTTTTCCGTTGCTAACCAAACATGCCCAAAAAATCTCATAGGAAACATTTCATTATGGCAAAAGAACAAAGGGCTTTTGTTAAAGAAAACAGGTAAGCTCCAAATTGCAATAACAAAGGGTAGTAGTTCCTAGCTAAGTAGCATGGATTTAGATACATATATGAGATACAAGACCATTCGGATTCGTTGATTCACAATTTTTTAATAACCTAAGAGGCTGGGTATGATTTTAAATCAATTAAATAAGCGTGTGCGCGTGCGTGTGTGTATTAATTTATATATAAATAAAGAAAAAATACCATTTAAACTATTTTAACATACTCAAATATTAGAGTGTGTGTGTATACACACATAATAACAAAAGTTGCGATTTTAGCAAATCTGGATTAAGAAAACAAAAAATTTCACAACAAACGATAATAGATTGCTGATGTCTTGGTTACTTATATGTGTTCTATACATTTAGATTACAATAAAAAATTTAGAATGTGTCAAAAAGAATCCATAAGCTATTGTTTACAAATCCTATTGGGATACAAATCCGATACGGATCGGATACAAATTTCCAGCCTCGACAGCGAATCCTTGCAACATAGGGTCGTGGTATTAGCCTAAGATAGAAGTATAATATTTGAGAATAGATTTGCAGCTCAAGCATCTAGATATACAATTTAGAAGCAACAATATCTATTGGAAAATGCTTATTTCAATCTATTTCGGTATTACTATTACTAATATGACACCCACTACATCAAAACACGTATTGCTAGGGATTGCGATTTTAGTAGTACCAAAGTTAAAATTATTCCTACCTTACATCTTCCTTTCGCTTATTTTCCCGTATTCTATATTGTAAAGAAATCTCATAAGAATGATTTATTGTTAGGAGAAATAATAAAGGAACTGGGTGGGTTTTAAAAAATCTACGCGATATGATATAAACAAGCTGACAAGGGATTATACCATCACACAATTACCATTTCCCCTAATCTGTCAAAAAAAGCAATCTTACTCTGAAGGCCAAGTTATTTTCACAATTCACATGCTAAAAATGGTATAGTAAACAAGTAAACAACACACAGATTTTACGAAGAAATAGGCTTACCAGCTTTTGGGTAAAGCTAAAAGGTGATATGATATCACGTTACATATTAACTTCACGGCTTTGATTTTCTAAACTTTTGAGGCAGAATACATAGCCCGGAGCAAGATATTGCTATCAAAATGTTGCGTAAATTAGAAATCTAAAAAAGGATGAACTATTAATAAGGAAAAGCTCACGAGTTAAACCAACAGAATCGAATCCACGGTCCAAACAAGAGGTTCAAGGTCCACTACAATTGTGGCGGCTAGAACAATTAAACTACATGAAGCATAGTTTACACAGAATATACGCCTGCTTACACCTTCAACGTCTCACTATAGCACTTCATTCTTCAGTGAGGAGGATGGGCTATCTCTCTAATGTAACAAAGAAATCACAACAGGTTGTTTCCTTCCGAATAGGCTTTCTTTAGTTTCGGAACTTTAAAATCAATAATTCCAAAAACAACATGTTCTTTTCACAAACTTTAGTAGCAAATAAGTTAATTCATTTTATTTGTAAATAAATATAGCAATATCTCTTACCACAATCACTGTAAACTGAGCAAAAGAAAAGAGGCTAAATTGCTTGAAACACCACTCACTTTTGCCCAATTATCATGAAATCATCATGCGTTTGTAAAAACCTGCACTTTATCTCTCCGACTCCAACAGCATTACCGTTTCCGTCAAAATCAAATCTTCTTCCTCCAAAACACCCATAAATTCATTGTCTCCATAATGGTTCATAATAAATATATTATCAAAGGGTGTTTTGGAAAATTTTACAGAAATGAGCATACGTTGTACAAAAATTGATGAGTCAAAAGTGAAGGGTGTTTTCTGTAAATTAGCCAAAACGGGGGTATGCCTCTCAAATTAGGGTTTTTCTTAAACCCTAATTTGAGATATTGCTTTCGGTTTGGTTTAGAGACAAAATTGGCTAGATCTGATCGAAAAAAGGGTGAAATAAAAGAAACTCCAGGAAATAAAAAAGTGATTTTTATTATATTTTCGTCTTTAATTTTACCTCTGTAATCGACTCCAGAGTTGAGCTTGACGACAACAGGGCGACCTCAGATCGACTTCAAGAAATCTGTCGGGGTCTTCACCGACCCGCCGCCGCCGCCTTTCTCGCCGCCGCCGCCGCTCATATCTTGCCCGTTTTGTTATCTGAAAGCAACCCTAATTAGAAATTCTGAATTTTTACAACGAAATTCATGATGTGAATATGATATTGGTTACAGAGAATATTATACCTAACCCCTTGAAAAAGGCAGAATTTACTTTACAAAAGTTAACTCAAAAAGCTAACTTTGCCCTGTTTGTGGCACATTTCGAAGTTGAGATAACTGCAAGATTTTAGAATTAAACTGCAGTTGTCTCAACTCCAATTTGATCAAAGTTTACAAACTCCATTTTTGGAGTTTGGACTTTGCAAACCATAGTTTGCATGTCTCCTACCTCCACTTTAAAATAAACCATGGTATCCTAACTTTGTATCCAAACAGGGCCTAGCCTTTAACAGTTTAGACGGGTTTAATACCAGCTTCCAATTTCTTTGCTTATGCATTTTATTTTTCTTTTCCATTTCTTTATATATATATCTTCTATATATAATCTTCTATATATAATGCAAATGTCTTCTATATATAATGCAAACACGCATGATTAGAGATCCACCCTTCTCTTTTTTTCTATAAAAATAGAAAAAAATAGGAAAAATCCTCACCTCTCAAGCCCTCCACATCACCTCTCTCACCTCTCAAACACTTTACCTCATCCCTCCCTTTTTTTAAAAATAAACAAATAAATAAGACTTTAGAAGACTCCACATTTTTTTCTTTTTCCTCTTTAAATACTTTTAAACACGTGCAACGGGCAACTGCATAAATTCTAGCATATATAACTCTATTTTAAAGTCCTACTGAGAAACAACCTTCACGGTCTTTAATTACATAACAGCAATAAATCGTTAGAAAACATGTCTCTTCAAGCTAGACAACACCTTCAAGAGCTCATGCTTCATGATTTTTCTAAGTACTGGTACTCTTACATTCGAGTTCAAATATTTCCAAAACACCCCATCTTGTTTCTTCTCCAATCCCTAATAAGGCCTGACCTTTCTTCCCTTCTTAGCATTGCTCCCTTTTCTCTCCCATTGCTCCTTGCTCCTTGCTCCATACTCTTCACCAACCTCACTCTGATATCTATTCCCGTTTCAAGGATACGCTAAAACTTGATTATCTTAAAATGCTATCGTGTGCAAAATTAGGAGAAGTTCTTCTTTTCCTGATTTGTTTGCGTCAACCCTAATGTCAGATCTTAATACTAACTACTCCTTTGCAGACGCTCAGGAGTTAATTGATGAAAGGGGCTGGGGAAAGGCTCGGATGAAAAGGGATATGAGCCGGTTGGCTCATTTTCTAAAAATGGACCATCGTCTCAAAACATACATATCTCATGTATTTCACCGATCCAAATAGGCTATCTTGATCTACGTATCATGAAATTCCTATGTAAAAATATTTCAGGTTTTAAAGACTTCTAATACGTTCATTAAGCAGATAGAAAAATTAACGGCTTATCGGTATAGGAAAATTGCGGCCACTTAATGAACGTGTTAGAAGTCTTTAAATCCCGAAATTTTTTATACATAAGGGTTTCATGATACGTAGATCAAAATGGCCGGTTTGGATCAGTAAAATACACGGGGCTAGGTGTGTTTTCGGACGATGGCTCATTTTAAAAAAATGAGTTGCTGGCTCATACCGCTTTTTCTCGAAAGACTTGAACCTAAATCCTATAATGAGAATATTGGACAATTGAATTTTCTAGGGAATTATACATTTGTATATTGATAAGACTATATCTATACTCAGACAATTGTAATACCCAGTTTTCTTTGAACATATTTCCCGAATTTATAAATCAAAGTTTCTCAAAAAATTTCTATTAGAATATTTGCTATAAATAATTTCCTACCCCTTCTAATATTAATTTACTAAATTTTTATTTAATTCATTAAATTTTATTTTCTAATTCTAATCTAACCTCCACACCCCAAGCCCAGCCCACGAACCCTTTTCTCACCCTTCACCCCAAACCCGATCCGGCCCTAACAAACCCGACCCGAACACTCAACCCCCCCAACTCCATTCTTCTTCTCCCTCTCGTTCTTTTCCCGCGTGAATCCCCTCTCCTCCTTCCTTGTGCTATCCACACGACGCCTCCCCCTCTTCTCGCAACTGCTCCCTACGACCCACACCCACGCCGCGACGGCCGCGCCCACTCCCTCAACTACCCGCGCGAGACCTCCTCCCCCTCGAAGACCCGAGCACCCACTCCCCTTCACTGCCTCCTCTCCTCTGCTGCGAACCCACGTCCCCGCGCTCACCTCCACGAAGACCGCGCTCGCCTCCACGTTGCCAACTCCTCCGCCTAAACGCTCCAAGACCGAGCCCTCTTCTCTCCTCTCATCCCATCTTCTTCCTTCAACCCATCTCCTCAACCCCTTATCAAACCGAGCTCCTTTCGTCGTCGACCCCTAGCCAACTGCAACAACCTCCACCACCATTGCCTTAACTCTCAGCGACCAACTCGAACCCCAGAGCCTTCCAACCTCAGCTTCTTGCCGGCACCATCGACGACCCGCCGCCCCACTTCCTCCCCTCATCGCTGAAGCTTCCAACCTCCGCTTCCGCCCTAAAAAACTTCAACAATCACCGCCGGCATCCTCCACTTCTCCAAGCCGAGCCCCTCTCCTGGCAGCCGACCCTTGCCATCGTCGGTCACGATCACTGCGACCACCTCCATCTCCGAGCTCCGAGCTCCCAAGCCGACCCAGCTCCATCACCTGAGTGCCAAGCCCCACCCCGAGCTCCTCAACAACTTGCACCCGAGCTCCTCGCCACCATCTGCACCACTGACCTTCCCTCCTCCTCCGACCGCGAGGACCCCCGCCGCGACACCAAGCCTCTCCCCAAGCTCCCGAGCCTTTTACCTCAGCCCCATCACCGCCATGCCACCGCTGAGCCATCGCCCGAGCTCGGGCCAAAGCCGAGCCTAAGCTGGTTGTGGCTGTTGCTGTTGCTGCTGCTTGCGTTGCGTCGTCGAGCTGTGATCGTGCCATTGCTGTCAGCGTCGTCATCACGGTCGTGTCTCCAATCATCTTCAGGCAAGTTCACATACTTGCTACATGCTATAGTGTATTCATTTCGGTTGCGAATCAAACGTAATACAAGTGTTCGATGCAAACCATAATCTATAAGCCCTCTTAAAATGACGGAATTTAATCATAACAGATTACCCTAGTGATAACAAATATTGTGTTAAGAGTTGGCTAAAAATACGGACTTTAACACCGTAAAATGTCATCCCCATTTAGATCCGTCGAATCTGAAAATTTCCGTACCTGAATTTTGTGAAAATCATAGTAAATTGGTTACGCACCGGAATGTGGTGTTCGAGGGCTCATATCAAATCCGACTCGACGAACTAGAACCCTATATAAGTTATGATCTGTTTCTATTTTATAACGGTGACGGAAACTGTTCGGGAGTGCGGCTCTGGACTGCAGTCCAGAGCAGCACTGCGTGTTGACACTTGGAATGAAATACTTTTACAACCCTGTGTGGAAATGGTATTATGCGGAACCCTATACCATAGTGAAGGTAAATCTGTTATCTAATCATTGAAAGTGGTTTCATTCGTTTTTATCATCGTTTGCTAATTTAATCATATTTTAAACCATCAGTACATATTGCTGTCCCAAGCAGGGACAGAACGTATATCCCGATATTAAACAATGTCTAACTCACAGCACACAGCGGATATTATTGATCCGTCTGATGCGTTGGAAACCTGACTGATAAACCTAAATATTATCTAATTGTAGAGTCGCCTAATTATGCTCCAACTAGGAGTAAAACGTGTTACAAAACGGAATTCCAGTTCAGAAATTGGATTTCCAGCAGTAAACACTTAAAATGAAATGACCGTAACTAGCAAACTTGAAATCCGATTGACGCGAAACCAATTTTGATGGACAGATAATTAAACATACTGCTTACCCCTTTTATATTATTTTGCACGTGTGACTTATAGTAAATTTTGCAAGTGGTATGACACTGGCTGCTATATTTTATTTGTATTACAATTAATTGCATTCTCATCATATCATGTAGCGGATATCCTCATTTGAATAGTGGTCATAAACATTGATAACCTAGTGACCGTGTTATATTACCAAATGATAAATATTAGTAATTGGATTGTGGCAAGTACGTTAGTGTTAAGGCGTGAATGAATAAGTGAAGTGACACGTACTTGTACACAATCAGCGGAACCGGTTAAATTATTGCATTGTCGACGCCTATGGGACATATATAAGTGTAACTATAACTGGAATAGGACGGTTATGAAAGCACTTATATTAGTGTCATAGGTAAGACGTCGAGTACTATCCATTTATCTTGGATACCAGTCGAGACATGCTTGTTGGAGGCCCTGTCTTCAGTTCTCGCGTAGACTTGTCATGGAGCGACTAGTATTTGGGTTCATGGTCGGTGTTTGATGTAGACCGCGGGTGTGGAGTGGTTTGAGTGTGAGTTCGATCAACGGAATCTCGGGAGTCCCACTGCCGGCATATACAGCGATTTCGGGAGTCGTATGTGTGATATTACTGATTATCAGCGAGCTTGATTCGGGTCCGTGTTTCCTTGCCCCTGGGGCCTACCCTTGGGTTGGGGATACTCCTGCGGTGGTTGATGCTTACACTTGGACTGACGATAGGTTTAGCAACCTGGACAGTGAGACTTAGAGACTGGTAGGTTCAGTGACATGGACATTGCATTGATTACTGATTCGATATACCTGCTTTATTGTTTGCCTGTACCGATTACTTCATGCTCATGTTATCACTCCATGTTTACTGTTTCTTGTTCGTCATCATTGCACGTGTTTATATATATATATATATATATATATATATATATATACAGCTATTGTGTCGCTCTAACGACCTGAGTATGCATGCTCAGAGTGAGAAGTGGACTGAGCTCGGATCAGGACCTGCCTTACCTCGAGGACATTGCGCACATCTAGATCAGCGACGCCAGCGCTATCTTTCCTTTGACTCTATCTGGTTAGTTTTATATCTGTTTTGATAGATTTAGTGACTGCATTTCTCATTACCTGTGCATTGATTACTGATTACCATATAATGCTAGAAGCAGAAGTGTGGCTACGGCAGAATATTTCCTCTACCATAGGACCATGGCTGGCCTTGTCATCCCTCGTATTCCTTATTTTGGAAAACGGGGCATGACATGTTTTTGCTGGTATCAGATCCAGGTTTAGATTGGGATTACAGTTTCCGAGTAGGACTTGACAATTTAAGTCACCCATTCGGTCTAGGTTGTAAACTTGTTATCCTTGACTAGAATCCCTACAGTTTGTCAAGCGACATTTTGACTCCATCCGCTAGAGTTTTGGGTGACTTAATAGAGTTTTGTGATTGTAACTATGAACTGTAGCATAGTTACAAGGCTGCACTCTGCTTGAGTGACTTGGAATTCTACATTTGATTTCCACTCGTTTGAGTTTCATCTCACCATATATTCTTATTTCTGTTGGATATAGTGCCTTCAGAGTCAATTATTGGATCACGGGCACGTGATTGCAATGATTGAGGGAGGACCTATACCGGTAGAACGGTCTTACTCAAGATGATAGTATGCTATCTGGTTTATCTTTATCATCATGTACGGCTTTAGGTGACCTTATAGGTTGCTATTACACGTTGATAGAGCCATTAGGATTCTTGCTTGACTACCAGCAGTATGATGGCGATCATATACGTGAGAGTTGGGTAGTCTATAAGCACATCCTTAAAGTGGTCCCTAGTCGTGGGAGTTTCGAGACTGGGCATCGATACTCCATTAGTAGACTAGTGTATACAGTCGAGACCCCGACGAGGGGCGGTGGACGGTCTCACAAGCCATTGGTGTCAGTTGGTTCACCTAAGATGCATACAGGTGCTCATTGGGTTATGAGTACACCGGACAGGACTCGCCGGGAACATGCTAGTTGGTATTATACCTGACGTCAGATAGCAGTTCCCTGGTGACATGTGTACATGTTAGTTCATCGACCTAAGATCGTCATTTGTCTCGTGTGAGTTTCCACTGTGCTTTGATTACTACCCTACCACGGTTCAAAAGAGTCGTGCAAACAGGTTTTAGTTGGGTACAGTCCTGAGCCACATGGAGGCAGTGAGCGGATCGGCAGGGGTTCGTCTCTCCCGGTATTGGGGGTGAGGTCGCGCTGTGTCTAGGAGAGCCATTACACGAAGTCCTTGGCCAAGACATGAGATTTACTGGTAGGTATTCCAGTAGTATCTCAGGGTGTTCTGGGCTACACTCCGACACGACTTGTACCGCTTTTGGGGTCTGACTTTTACCAACCCCCTAGGCCCGCCATGCGTGCTCATAGACGAACGGACCGGACTGTATGGATATTCTCACTGACAGGCTCAGTAGGGTGTCAGGATGAGTTCGCTCATCGACCTCCCTTTTGGTCAATACCTGGTAGCCCGTTACGTACGGCTAGTACCTCTGACATGCTGGTGGTTAAATCCACAGCCAAAGTATTGACGAGTCTTTAAAGTCCCCCACAGATGGTTTTTCAAGTTTCGGGCGAAACGTTGTAGAGGCCGTATGATATATGGCAGGGTTCGATCATATATGTGCAGTAGTGCACGGATCATGATCGGACGGATCATACTAGTGGGCTTTGGTTTAAGCCGGATCCTAGTATTAGATTTGTTGGATTACTTTAGTCTCATCGCATTTGCATTCAGTCGGAATGCAGATGCAGGTATGTATATACAGATGAGGGGTATTCTTATGATCCGTCACGAGTTTACTTTAGATGTTGCCATTCTCTTTTTGGATTAAACATTTTAGTTTAAATGTTTAGTGGAGGAAAATGTGAGTGCAAGTTTTGTCTTTTTGCATCATTTCATGTCACATTCATTTGGTGACTCATGGTCTTGGTTTGGGTGATAATTAAATGTGACATGGATTGATTTTATGCCTAATTATGATTATGGGGGATAATATGGAGAGAGAGGGGGCAGCCAAGTATTGGCTTGGGGAATATTCTTTTGGGATGATATATATCTCTCTCTCACACAAATTATCCAACACAACATAATAAGCAAAAGGGCTTCTTCTTCTTTCTTCTTGTGCTCACCTCTTCCTCCATTGGCAACACCTTCAACCTCCATCCATCTCATGGATGCAAAAGACAAAGTAATCACAAACATTCTCTACATCACCTTGGACACGTCGGCTAGCATACGATAGCGCCGGTTTAAAGTTTTGAAAAAGTTTTTTTTTCGGCATTTTGGCCTCGGAAAGACGACCGGGGCACTACCGTAGACTTACATGGTATCAGAGCCACGCCATTAACCTTTTCTAGCTTGCTCTAACGTGTTTAGAATTTCGATCGAACGAAATTTTCCAAAACTGCATTTCCAAGTCATCAGTTTCTGTCGAATTTTTCCTGTGGTCAAAAAATTATTTTGTATGCTGCAGAAAAATAGGCAGGGTTTTCTAAGAATTCTGAGAAATTTTTGTAGCATGAAGCTACAGTGATGCCGCGGAACCGCGGCCGTACCCTTGCTTTGGCCGCGGTTCCGTCGCTACATTATGCCTTCTCTGTACCAAAATTTCTACAGTGCTCTATGTCTTGGAAATGGGGTTTCTGGTATTTTTTGTTTGGGCCCAGATTTGTTTGAGTACTGGGTATTGTGCTTGGGGCCCACTTCGGGAAATTTAGTCGATCGAAAATTTTAAATATGTTAGTTCACAGTATTTACATTATATCTGCGACCGTGAATGTCATTTGATCGCTAAATCCTGTCTAATTGCTATAGTTCTTTTAGACGGATTTGCGAACGTGACATTCACGTTGATGTTCTGTGTTGTGCTGTGATGTTGCGGATTTGTCGTGGTGGATAGCCTGGATGCAATGGTAGTACAGTTTGGTTGTATTTGTACATTTGATATTACGGGGCGAGCGTCCGACATGTGGACTGCCGTCACTGCCTGTTTGTATATTATTCTTTTGGGGAACGACCGGGCTGAGGTCGATGTACCCGTTGTATATATTTTTACTTTCTGTACTAGGATTACCCCGCGGTGGGGTGCACGGATAGCCGGGTTCTAGAGGGCAACGGGCCCGCATCTCATGGCTTTGAGACGGAGGGGCTTCACTCTAGAATTGGCGGACTACTCGCCGCACTCATAGGGGTACAGGTTGACCCAAGGAAGGGTGCTCAAGTTACCGGATTCCGTGAAGTGCTGGGTGGTCCATTCACGTTGTTAAAGGGGGCTGCCTCACTTCAGATTTTGGCGGGTAACTTGCCGCGCCTGTAGGGGTCTAGGATTTCATTGCACAGGCTATCCACACGACCAGGGGAACGTCGGGTTTCGGTAGCGGCTCTATGAAACCCGGGGATCCCAGATTATCTGTATTGTTCTGTGATGCTTATTACTTTCTGTGATGTTGTATTTTATCACGCCTTGAGCGAATATTATATATTGATATATATACTAGTAGATGTTGTATATGTTTTACACCCGCACTAGTCCAGTCCCCGCTCTGTCGTTAGTTAAGTAACCTAACAGGTGATGACGGAACCCAGTGGCGAATGCGGATGGCATATACGTACATCATATTTTCGTTCTTTTGTGGTGTGATTAATTGATGGGACTGCATTGATTCGGATCAATGCAAGCTAAACAAACCTATTATGATGTTGTTGGAACATTTTTCAAAAAAAACTGTTATTGCAAGGACGTTCTCTTTTGTTTTGCACAGTGGTATTCGGTTATGAATATCCAGCACCTCAGTCGACGAGGTAAGGGCCGAGATCCCTTCACCGGGAGTGACCCCTTGGACAGAAGTTTGCGTCAGGGTAATAACTTCACTATAGTCGATTACTTTTTGCTTTGCATCGTGGTATTCAGTTGGAATATCCTGCACCTCATTCTAAGGGGAAAGAGCCGAGATCTCTTCACCAGGAGTGACCTCTTTAGCAAAGGTTTTCGCCACTATATTTTTATAAAAAGCTATCCGGTTCCTTCAACGATATCAAGTTCATTACGTTAAAGGTTTTTCGCCAAAAACCATTCGTAGCCCTCCATCATTTCAGAAAGGTAGCACTTAGTATTCATGCTATGTATGTTGGCCTTCGTCAAGGCATAGTGTATGGTAGCTATTTGTTACTTTTCTGCTGCATAGATAGATGCGTTGGTTTGGGACAGTCGTACTACTATTTTGACCTTCGTCAAGGGTATGTACGGGTGGGTTCAAATTAACCTGGATAATGACGGGTAGAACTTGACATGTGACTTATAATATGTTGGCCTTCGTCAAGGTCATAAGAGCATGGGGTAAAAATCACATCGAGAGTTTCTAAAGAAACTGAAACTTGCCAGATATGCGCATACCTTCTGGAGTGTGATAATGTGAGTGGATTCCATCACGTTATCATGCGATGATAGTTGGATCCCGATTCCCACTGATGAGTTGGTTTACTCCTCGGGTGATCCCGAGTAATTCTTCTTTCAGGTTTGGAGGAGAATTTGAGGTTACAGTGGGAGGTTTCCTGATTAGATAAAGTGATAACCATTCTGATATAGGTTAGTGTGCACGCTGAGTGTTTCTTTTCTCTCTCTCTTTGGCAGCGACCATGACCCGACCCTTGACTATGACTCAGTGACCAAGTTAACCGGACCTTCTTAAAACACTGGCTTTTGGATTGTCTGAGTTGCATACCTCATTGCTACTCCATCTTTTACCCTTTTCTCCAGAACATCCCGTATTACTACGAACATCCACTTTCATTGGATAAAACCATCGTATGGTTATATACGAACTCGAAGGAACTTGTTCCAGATTCGAGGATGATTTCCGGTTCTGAAGAAAACGAATAGGACTATTCAATTGTCTTTTCCTTTTACCTTCTCTCAGGTTGCGAGTGCTCCTTGGATTAGGGGATAGTACACATGTTACGCTTATTGGATAGTCTTCTTCCAAACCATAGACAGGTGCCGAACGGTAGGGAATGAGGAAAACCAATTAGCCTAACGATGGTGTACAGAAAGTAATAAGTTAAGACAAATAAAGGGATTAGAAAGAGGGCAATGTAAATTGCGACTGCTATTCACGACTAAACCAAGTATTTCATTACCACTCCTACTTCACCTTTATATTTCTCCAGAACACTCCGTATCACTACGAAGATCCACAGTTATTTGGATACTCTATCGTATGGTTATATACGAACTCGAAGGAACTTGTTCCAGTTCGGGGATGGATTCTGGTTCAGGAGAAATAGGAACAAGGTTTATTCAGTTGTCTTTTATCTTTACCTTCTCTCGGGTTGCGAGTGCTCCTAGGATTAGGATAGTACACCCATTATGCTTATTGGATAGTCTTCTTCCAAACCATAGGCCGGTGCCGAACGGTAGGGAAGGAAGAAAACCATTTAGTCTAAGAGGGTGTACAGAAAGTAATGACTAAAGACATATAAAGGGATTTGGAGAGATGGCAAAGAAATATACGATTACAGTTGTGAATCTGGATAATGGAAGAGGCATTACTAGGAATACCCGGATACCCCTACGAAACATTTCAATGTTTCAGTTTCACTGTGTACTGTTAAAAGAAAACTGATTTCTTAATTAGCCCTTGCTCCAGGGTATGTATTTACCAGATTTGATTCTCACATCTGTATGGTTTTACAGATGATGAGTGGGAGTAAGTTATTGGGAATTTGGTGATTATCCTTATTATATCGGGATTCGTTGTAATTGGTGATATTTGAGGAAATCACCTGGGTTGTTTGTCGGACGGTAAATATTTGGTTTTGAATATCCGTTGTAATGCACCAATTTCAAATTGATATATCTGTACGTTTATTTTTATAAAGTGAGATATAACTTTTTGAAATTATGTCTATGACATTTACCTATATCAGTGGATGGTTAGGTAAGGAGTATTAAACAGCGGTGTAATTCTTCTTAACCATAAGTACAGTTTTCAACCTACGACACACAGGGAATGAGTTATTAGACTCAGGGGACTTATATAAAATATTGTATGTTGTCCAGTGTCCATGAGGACAGAGGGGTTGGTACTCGAACTATATTCTGTTTACTTGTGACTTATCTAGTTCTTAGACATGTGTTTCGTAGAAATGCAAGGTCTAAGTTTTGAGAAGTTATAGGTATAAAAGTAAAGTAGAGAATCAGGTGTTGCAAATATCATGATTCTTCAAGGTGATTGAAGATGTAGATACTTGTGTATAGTATTCAGTTGATAGTAATGGTTTTAAGAGAACTTGCTTCTCTTTCAGGTTACTCATAATTGGAAGCACTCCTAAGTTGAGTAATGTTGATCGGCCTCTCTCCATTTAGTTGACATGCACTGGAGACAGCTGCATGATTTGAATCTGGTTCCAATTAAATCAGTGCCTCTGTTTCTATATTGGATATAGAACGGTTCATATCTTAACGATGTTAAGGTACGGGGAGTTGTCCGGCTTATGCTTAAAACCAGACTCTGGATAACTCAAGGCACGTTTCCGTAATGGCTGTTTGTGGGTTGACCCGGGTTATGATGAGGGTTGACTTTCTACCATCTGGAAGATCAATTGTGATATTGTTCTTGACTCGCCACAGTTTTAGTAAAATGGATTTTTTCAGGAAACAGTAGTGGGAGTATGGTAGAACTGGAAGTGATTCCAGAACCGCAAACGATTACTGAAAATTTGATAAGAACCTAAAGATTCAATCTGGTTTGACATTCCATTGGCCACTCCGCAGATATGGTGGGTAAGCTCAGGCACTCGAGAGGTACTTCGGTATGCTCAAGGACGGTGACAGAGAGGTTCTTGTTTACTCAGACTTGCCATTGTTGTTGTTCCAGACTGTGAGACCCGGCAGGAGGATGAGTATAGCGTCGTTCTAAACTAGCTTTAGAAGTGTACATGTATATGACACTGCCAAAGAGTTGTCGTAGTCAGTGGGAGCAGCGGAAGCATTGGTGGACAAGTAGCTTATGTCTATTTATAGACTAAAGCAGATATAGCGGAGATAGATCATCTATTTCTGATATGACAGTCATAGGTTTGACTTCATCAGAATAGGGGATGGATCTGTTAAGAAGGTAGTAGGGTGTGATGTCCTGGTATTTGGATGACATACACAGAATGAGATGTGAAATTCCTATACTAAGATCGGTTATGCTTTGGTTGTCACACAGTGGTTTCTCCACATATGACTTGGATATTATATCAGACATTCTGGTTACTGGATCTATGGTTTTAGATCTAGATTTGGGTAGTTTCCCCAATCAGGGTATTTAGACAGCATTCTAAAGGTATTTAGAATAGGCGACTCCTGGCATGGTAGTGTACCTGCAGATGATGGAGTCACTCTCTCTAAAGGTGTCTTACAGACTACAAGGGGAGAGAGATGTGCATGATTGGCAGATCACTTGCTTAGGCAATTGAGTCAATCATGAAATGTCAAGTACCACACCAGATGTTGTTTTTGCGGTAGATACAATAAGTTGATATTGATCCAATCTTGGAGAAACATTCGGAAACAGTTTTAGAACATAAGTGGATGTTCTAGGGATATGATAACAACAGCCTCTTTTGGGTGACGGTTATCATTCCAGGCTTCCAAGGTGACCTAGATGACAGAGTGGCTGTCAGAGTTGTTGTTTTCCCTCTGACGAGAGGCAGTATTTTGGACAGGTGGTCCAAGCGGATACTGAGGGAGGTGTGGCGCAGGATACTGATTAAGTTCAGTTGACGATACAGTCTAAGAAGTTTGGATTTGGAGTTCATTTATGAACTAGGTCCCATCAGATATCCAAACATATTCTAAGACAGGTATTGCTCATTTCGGGAGATGGCTTTCTCCGCGAACTTGAGAAAAAGAGAGACATAGAAAGAAACATCAGAGCGGATCTACTCACTGAGGCTATTCCTCGAACGCAATAGTTTCGCAAACGGGCTTTGTGAGACTGATTAGTAGAGGAGTCGGGTGTTCGGTATCACACGGGCTGTGAGTATGCGACATCGCAATAATTAGCCTTGAGTGTAAGTGGGAGATTGTTAGATATAGTGCCCTCAGAGTCAATTATTGGATCACAAGCACGTGATTGCAATGATTGAGGGAGGACCTATACCGGTAGGACAGTCTTACTCAAGATGATAGTATGCTATCTGGTTTATCTTTATCATCGTGTACTGCTTTAGGTAACCTTATAGGTCTCTATTACGCGTTGATAGAGCCCTTAGGATTCTTGATTGACTACCAGCAGTATGATGGCGATCATATACGTGAGAGTTAGGTAGTCTATAAGCACATCCTTAAAGTGGTCCCTAGTCGTGGGAGTTTCGAGACTGGGCATCGATACTCCATTAGTAGACTAGTGTATACAGTCGAGACCCCGACGAGGGGCGGTGGCTGGTCTCATAAGCCATTGGTGTCAGTTGGTTCACCTAAGATGTATACATGTGCTCATTAGGTTATGAGTACACCGGACAGGACTCGCCGGGAATATGCTAGTTGGTATTATACCTGACGTCAGATAGCAGTTCCCTGGTGATATGTGTACAGGTTAGTTCATCGACCTGAGATCGTCATTTGTCTCGTGTGAGTTACCACTGAGCTTTGATTACTACCCTACCACGGCTCAAAGGAGTCGTGCAAACAGGTTTTAGTTGGGTACAGTCCCGCGCTACATGGAGGCAGTGAGCGGATCGGCAGGGGTTCATCTCTCCCGGTATTGGGGGTGAGGTCATGTTGTGTCTAGGAGAGTCATTACACAAAATTCTTGGCCAAGACAGGAGATTTACTGGTAGGTATTCCAGTAGTATCTCAGGGTGTTCTGGGCTACACTCCGACATGACTTGTACCGCTTTTAGGGGTCTGACATTTACCAACCCCCTAGGCCCGCAATGCGATGCTCATAGACGAACAGACCGGACTGTACGAATATTGTCACTGACAGGCTCAATAGGGTGTCAAGATGAGTTCGCTCATCGACCTCCCTTTTGGTCAATACCTGGTAGCCCGTTACGTACGGCTAGTAGCTCTGACGTGCTAGTGGTTAAATCCACAGCCAAAATATTGACGAGTCTTTAGAGTCCCCCACAGACAGCTTCTCAAGTTTCGGGCGAAACGTTGTAGAGGCCGTATGATATCTGGCAAGGTCCGATCATATACGTGCAGTAGTGCACGGATCATGATCGGACGGATCATACTAGTGGGCTTTGGTTTAAGCCGGATCCTAGTATTAGATTTATTGGATTACTTTAGTCTCATCGCATTTGCATTCAGTCGGAATGCAGATGCATGTATGTATATACAGGTGAGGGGTATTTTTGTGATCCGTCACGAGTTTACTTTAGATGTTGCCATTCTCTTTTTAGATTAAACATTTTAGTTTAAATGTTTAGTGGAGGAAAATGTGAGTGCAAGTTTTGTCTTTTTGCATCATTTCATGTCACATTCATTTGGTGACTCATGGTCTTGGTTTGGGTGATAATTAAATGTGACATGGATTGATTTTATGCCTAATTATGATTATGGGGGATAATATGGAGAGAGAGGGCAGCCAAGTATTGGCTTGGGGATTATTCTTTTGGGATGATATATATCTCTCTCTTACAAATTATCCAACACAACATAATAAGCAAAAGGGCTTCTTCTTCTTTCTTCTTGTGCTCACCTCTTCCTCCAATGGCAACACCTTCAACCTCCATCCATCTCATGGATGCAAGAGACAAAGTGATCACAAACATTCTCTATATCACCTTGGACACGTCGGCTAGCACACTTCGTGCCCGAGTTGCTTCGGACGAAGCGGGAGCCCGTAAAAGGAATCGATGATGTGGTGCCCTTTTCGACGAGGAGATCGAGTCCGGAGATGCCGCGAGGAGCTTGGGATGGTGGCCAAAGACCGAAGGACACGGATCGATCGGTATAACTTTCCAACCTTTTCTCTAGTTGCTAGTTGTAGGTTAATGGTTCGATCCGGGTTTTAAGCATACGATAGCGCCGGTTTAAAGTTTTGAAAAAGTTTTTGTTTCCGCATTTTGGCCTCGAAAAGACGGCCGGGGCGCTACCGTAGACTTACAATTTCGTTGTCCATTCTACATCTTATTCTGACTCTTACATCTTGTATCTTATGTCGTCCTAAAATTTGTTGTTTCATGACCATGACTTCCAACAACTCTCCGTCCTCCTACACTACCCAGAGTCAGACCGTCGAGATTTTGGGTGTACTGCAAGGTTTGATGGAAGCCCAGAAGCGAACAAATGATCTCTTAGCTGAAGGACTAAGAAGGCAATGGCTCAAGCACCAGCGGGACTACCCGATCATAGGGGAATCCCTGTTAAATGAAGAGGTGGTGTGCAGATGAAGCGCCCGTTTGTTCCTTAGCAACAGAAGCAGCGGAGAACTCAACGTTGTGGTTATTGCTAGAGGCCGGGACACCTTCAGAGGGACTCTCGCAGGGTTAAAGGGCAGTGCTGATTTGTGGATCCAACGAGCATCTTATCAATGATTACTCTCGAATGAAAGAGCTACAAAGTGGAGATTCAGCAACGCCCTCCAAATCTGCTTCAGCGACTTGGTTGTTTTCGTACTTAAATTCGAGGACAGAATGGACGCAGCACAAGATTCGGACTTGCCTTACGAGATTACAGAGATTTAGATATCAACGCAGAGTTATCACCTTTCCTGCTTTCAGTAAAGATATTGTTACTCTATTTTTAGTAGTTGTTTCCTTCCGTTTAAACCTTGTATCTGTTGAAGTTCTAGTTTGAATGCAATAAAGTTCTGGATTGTGACTGACTACTTTTGTTTGACTCACTATATCTAGACCCTAAACTTAGTTGACACCATGGTTTATTACCGCACCCCCTGATCTTTCCCAATTAGGTTGTATCTTGCCGCATACTCCTGTCCGAAACTATCAAACCCTATCCTCATTGTAAATTTATATCTTTCCCGGGTTTTGAATCCAAATTTCATCCTTTTATCCTCATGTCATTCTGGACAACCCAAATCCTATTTACGTTCTTTCATTCGGGTGCTTGCTTACGGCATTGATCTTCGAAGTATATACCGCAATATTTTCTCTGGCTAGTCTACCGTATATTACTAATATTATCTTCCTGTTAGCATAGTCAAAACTAGTAGAGCTTATTATATTAAGTTTAGAGTTTTGCCTATTTGTAGTCACTTAGATTTCCAATAGGTGAAAGTAAGTATTTTAGTTTTACTTGCTGTCTTGAAATGCTCTACTACTCTTCTTTCTCAATAGTTCAAACTTACAATGTATATTTTATCGTTAGAAAATCGTTCCTATTAATGCTTTCCATACTGTCGTCCTTTTATTTTGAAGTTCCCTTCTTCGGGCCTTTTCGTCTTGATTTTTTTATTTGCTTTAGTTACAGAATGTCATTTTGAGTTATTTGTTACTCTATATTTCTTTTAATGTTTTATTGTTTATTATGCCGTTATTATTCATATTCATTTCGTTTGTTTGTGTTCTTTTGATTAACTTTCAAAATTTATATTATTAACGGTTCGAGTTTTCTTTAAAAATGAGTTTCATACTGATTTTCTATATAGTATTTCCTTTTCTTTGTTCATATTTATGCTAACTACCTTTTGTTTTCGTATTTATAATTTACGATAATATAAATTATGGTTATCTTTTATTTACTTGTACATTATCTCAGTATTATCTTAATTTCTTTTGTATTGTATTATCTCCGCATTTTTGCAAATAAAGTTTAGTCTTGGCCTTTACGTAAATGGTTGATATCTCGTTTGTTTACTAGCCACCTATGTGTTCATTTTATTTTTCCCTATATTTTACCGTATAAGTATTGTTCATACTATAATATTGCATTATTGTACTTCCCATTTTTATTCGTTTTATAAATAAACAGGTACTCTTGACGCACGTTTGTTGCATATTACAGAATACAGGCTCTTGGAGCAAATACTGTGAAAAAGACGAAAATTGATACAGAAAAGGGAGTTTTGACCAACAAGTAGAAGGACCCTAGTCAAGTCTAGATAGAGAACAATTCCCAAGTGTACAAGGCAACGCATGGTCCGAAATGTCAAAGGAAACAGTCAAAAGATCATTACAAGTTTTCACTGAAGATCTGGAGAAGACCCAGAAGTCAAATAGAGAAAAGAAGTGGAAAAATAGAAAGACCAAGAAGCCAAGATGCAGCCCAGAAAGTTTGGTGAGCTGAGCTCACCAAAGGGCCGAGGAACCGCGGCCCAAGCCCACATTTGCCGCGGTTCCGCGGCCATTCAGAGCCCGTGTCGGTGCAAATTTCGTGAGTCGGTGCGTCGATGCGGGGGTTTAGATTTTCCGTGGGCATATCTGTAAAATCACGTGTGCGAGAGTCTGTAACCCTAGTTTCCCTGTTTACTTATAAATTGTAATCACAGATCTGTAAAACTCATGCCTCTTTTCAATCAATAAAATTCAGAATTGCTGGGAGTTTATTCAGATCTGTTCTATATTGCTTGGAGGGAGCCATCGAACTAGTAAGTTAATTTTAATACTTTGTTTTAATTCTTTTAATTAGTATGTCTTTTCATCCCCTAATGAGCGAGTAATCTCCTCGCTTGTTAGGGTTAGCCTTAGGGAAAGGTTTGAGAGATGAGATCTCTCACCCCTTTCATGCCATTTCACACCTAAGAGTTAGAACTCCATGCATGCACGCACAACCGCTCCCTACGGCATCCTACCTCTCGAGGTAACGATGAACCGTGGTATAAAGGGCCGGTTGCGCGTGTTTTCCATGGGGGTTAGGGTAATTATCGATAAAGGAAGGATAAGAATCTAGAGGAAGAAATATCTTCCCAAAAGATTCTAATCCACTTTATTGATAATTACACCAACATCTAATAGATCAAAAATAGGGCAATGAAAGCGGTGAGGAAACCTTTAATCTCCAAACATCCCCTAAACCTAACCCTAGCAAGACTTTAATTTAGATTAATTTAGTTTAGTGATAGATCTAGTATTTTAGATTAAAATCCAAACAACATTTGGAATCAACTCGTAAAGACACAATAAGAAATCTACCCATCTCTGTGGATCGACCCGTACTCACCGGCTAGCTGCAAAGCGACGCCGTTTCTGATTGCGGTAAACAAGTATTTTTGGAATAATCAAATGGCGCCGTTGCCGGGGATGGCGTAAAATTTCTTTTGTGTAATTTCGGGTTGATATAAATTTTAAAAACCATAAAAATCTGAAAATAAAAAAAAGAAATAAAAAATTATCAATTTTGATCTGTTTGAAGGGTGTATCTTTTGAATCTTGCAGGAACAGCGAAGGATTGCGAATCTGGAAATTTACAGAAGGTTAAATAGAAAAGTGAACATCAGGACAGAGGAGAATTGGTGAACAGGAGCTACACAAATTTTTCCAGAGGCTGAATCCACTTCCCTACCGCGGTTCCGCGGCAAAAGACCCCCCAGACCGCGGTTCCGCGGCCATTTGGCCACGTCAGCACCTAAAATTTCATGGGTTTGTTCCTCCTTCTCCCCTCTGTCAACCTCCATATATCTCTCTGTAAAAACTTTCTGCAGGAATTCTTTGCGCTAAAAATCTTCTCTCCCCTTCTAAATAACAGATTTTCTGCAGGTTTCTTTGTGCCGCGCTAAAAATTGATTGCAAGTGAATTTTATTGTTTTGCATAATTTAATCGGACTTTAAGGGGCTAATTGACCAAACACAGATTGGGTGGGGATTTCATCACCCTTCCCAGAACCCCAGAAAACACCTAAAGCATGTGCATTGACCACAATTAATTAATTAAAAAATATTAGACTCAGACCTAAGGACATCGAGCTCAATAGGAAAAGGACTAGTATAGGCATCGACCGTTTATCCTAACCGACTTTGCGGTGTCTAGGCTAGTGGTTATTAATTAGGCCCACTGTAGTGGTGGTTCCTTCCCACTTACCTGGCCGTACTTGTCGGTGAAGAGGCGGTTTGAGGTCCTATTTCTAGCCCTAGTTAGGAGCTGTCTAGCAGACCTAGGTGACCCTAGATTTATGCCTGATTGTGCATGTGTGGTTGATACATTTGTGTCACGAGTCCCTTTCCAAAAAAAAAAAAAAACCGTTTTACAAAACTCTCACATAAATAAATAAAAAAAAAGAAGAGAAATCTTTTCAAAACTTGCAACTTGTCGCTAAGAAACCTTGCAACTCACTTCCATCACTTCCCTCCATTGACGTTATCTTACCCCCACATTCTATTTTTCTATTTTTTTCTGACTACACTACTCCTTTAGTGTATGTCACTTTGGACTAGGGATACTAACACCCGATTAGTCCGTGTTTCGTTGGTACCAACCAACGAACCCTTCGACGAACCCTTCGTCGACATTCCGTCCATTTCCTTACCTCCACCTTCAAATTCTTCTTTCGAAGGTATGTCGGGACACGACCCCAACGATACCTTACCGACGGGAATGATTCCACCTCCTTTAGGTGCGAATAACCCGAATCTTCCGCCTGTTGTAGCGCCCGCACGAGTTGCGCTCCAGGATCTCTTCTACCCCGTCCGTACTTCCTTACCTACATGTCTTTCACCCCCACCGGCAAATGGGGACAATTTTGAAATAAAACCACATTTCATCAATATGCTGCCAAAATTTCATGGTTTGGAATCTGAAGATGCATATATCTTTATCAATAAATTCCAAAACGTTTGCGCTATGATGAAAACGACCCAATTAAGTGATGACGCTATAAGGCTAAGGGTCATTTCTTTCACCTTATGTGACCTAGCCGAGAAGTGGCTATATAGCACCGCATCACATTCCATTAGAAATTGGGACGAGTTTGTGAGAGCTTTTCTGAAAAAGTTCTATCCTCATCACAAAACTGCTAGAATCCGTAACGAGATTATACAATTTTCACAGCTTCCTTCCGAACCATTTTGGAAGTGCTTCAAGAGATTTAAAGACCTGCTTGTTCAATGCCCTCATCATGGGATCGAAAGTTGGCAACTTTGCCAAACATTATATGAGGGATTGAACTCGGCAACGAAGCAGTTGCTAGAAACTATATGTCAAGGTCATTTTCTTTCCAAGTCTAGCGACGAAGCGTGGCAGTTTCTTGAGGATCTTAGTGAGCAAACAATTCAGTGGGAGAGTACCAAGACCACATCATCTTCTTCTGTTGGTCAATCTAGGGCAGGCATACATCAAGTAGATATGTCGATTGCTATGAAGGCCGAGATGGCCGCACTTATGAAAAAGCTAGAAGCCATTGAGACCAAAATCTCATCGTCTCATGCCCCTGCTTTACCCACACGAACTGTTTGTGCTTGTTGTTCGAATCCATCGCATCTAACCGAAGAGTGTCCTTATAATGCACCTATTCAAGGACAGGATCAATTCAATGCTGCATTTCAGCAACGACAAAGAAACGATCCATACTCTTCGACATACAATCAAGGGTGGAGGAGTCATCCAAATCAACAGTTCCAAGGGAATAACAATTTTCAAAGACCTCCTCCACAACAACAACAAGCACCTTCACAAACTCAAAACCAGCAACCTTTCCAACAACAACCTTATACAAATCAAACGAACAATTTTGTTCAACCAAATGATGATAAGGTTATCTCGCTAGAAAAAAGTCTAGATGCATTTCTCAAGCAATCTACTGAATCCGCAGCAAGATTTGAAAATTATGTTCAGTCTTTGATGAATAACAGTGCTTCACACGATCAAAGTATCAAATCTATTGAGGCACAAATTGCACAATTAACTGCTGCATTGAGCGAGAGAGAAAAGGGAAAGCTTCCATCTCAACCATTGCCAAATCCCGGTCACACACAAAACGCATATCCCAATCACAATGTAAATGCGATGACCACGTTGAGATCTGGAAGAGTGTTGCAAAATAATGTGGGAACTAGTGATGACATCCCCGCCGGTGGTTCTTCTTCTTCTTCTTTTTCTTTTTCTCCATCGTCATCTTCCCCTTCTTCATTTTCTTCACTTTTTTCTTCACCTTTTTCTTTAGAGCCTATTCTCCACCCTTCACACGGCTCTACTTCTTCTTGCTCGAACGGACCCATTGCTCACAACATGAACACATCTACACCGGGATCCGTTCCTACTCCACATTCTACTCACAGACATTTGACTCAACGAATTTTCAAAATGCTCCATTTCCAAACAGGTTGAGTCCCAATAAACCAACTGCACAAGTGGAGAAGATTGTGGAGATATTTAAGCAGGTTAACATAAATTTACCTCTCTTGGATGCAATCCAACAAGTCCCTTCATACGCGAAAATTTTAAAGGGATTATGCACCTCGAAGAGAAAGGCATCTCAAGTTCCCAAGAAAGTGCTAGTGGCTAGTGCAGTGAGCAATGCTATTAACCACCATCAAACCTTACCCCAAAAACGAAAGGACCCCGGCTGTCCTACGATTTCAATCACAATTGGGGATAAGAAAATTAATCGAGCACTTTTAGATCTTGGGTCTAGTGTTAACCTGATTCCCTACTCCGTGTACGAACAATTAGGGGTTGGAGAGTTGAAACCCACTCGTTGTACTCTCCAAATGGCTGATCGATCAATCACCCATCCAAGGGGTCAGCTAGAGGATGTGTTGATCAAAGTTGGGGAGTTCATATTCCCCGTTGATTTTATTGTTATGGATACACAACCTGTTGCTAACCCACGGAACCAAATTCCGGTAATTCTTGGTCGACCATTTTCGGCCACTTCCAATGCTGTAATAAACTGTCGCAATGGCTCCATGACTCTATCCTTTGGGAAAATGTCTAGTGAGTTCAATATTTATAAGATGGGAAGTCTGCCCCCCATGCCTAAAACTAGTACACAAGAAGTTTGCTCTATTCACGAAATCACGCAGGAGGACCGCGAGCTTGAAAGATTTCTATTTGATGAAAACAATCTTGACGCCACTAGTGCGTCCCTCCTTGAGCCTACCACCGTTGACACAACCGATATTGATTATGAATGCTTCACTTTTTCGGATGATGACGACTCACAACCTGAATATGTGTCTTTTGAATTTGTGGATGAGTTAGTTGAACCATCCAAATCGGTTGTTTGCAGTGATTTCGAACCTGTGTTGGAGTCCTTTGAGTTCGAGGTAGATTCCGCAATGATCCTTTCGCCTCCGAAACTCGAACTCATGTCCTTACCGCATCACCTTAAATATGCCTACATAGGTGAGAATGAGACTTTTCCCATTATAATATCAGCCTCTCTAGCCTTCGAGCAAGAGAACGCTATTTTAAAAGTCTTACAAGAGAGGCGGCAAGTTTTCGGTTGGACTATGGCGGACATTAAGGAGATCAGTTCCCTTATAATTGAATATCATATGAAATTGATGGATGATGCCAAGTCAATAGAGGACCCACAGGAACATTTTGGGGATATTGTGGTTAGTCAATCTCCTCCTTTAGAAGTTGATCCACCCCCATTTCTTTTAATACGCTACGAGAATGCCAACATTCCAATGATTGCTGATCATTCACATTCTCGTTTTGATTCATCACCACCTCCTGTATATTCACCTCCACACCTTCCATACCACCACTTCTATCTTCCCCAATTCTTTTTGGACCGCCACAACTTATTCTTCCACCAACCAATACTCTTTACTGATAAATTTTTCAACTGGTTGGTGTTGACTTTTGGTCTATGTAAAGTTTTGGCAGTAATGTCTAACGTAGTTTAAATGAAGTTTGGAGGAGGGCTTTTCTGTATATATTTTTGTTTTCCTTAAATATAAATAAATTATAAATAAATAAATAGGGGAGTGCCGGTATTTTGACCCTCTTGGGTTAGCATGACAGTGAAGACACTGTCAAGTTCAAGTTTGGGGGTATGCTCGGTACGTCTTCGCATTCATTTGTACATACTTTTTGCATTTGCATATTTATTTGAAAAACCCATAAAAATTTAAAAATTTCAAAAAATTATAAAAATTATTGTATTCAATTTTGACTAATTGACTCGAGTTTGATAAATAGGTTAACTGGCTAGGAACAACTAGATCTTAGACTTAGTGAATTAAAAACCCTAAAGATAACATTCCTTAAAGTTTAGCGGTAGAAAGTATATGCCTTGTAGTTTATTTAGAAATAGGCAAATTTTGGGTTCACTTCTTGGACTAAGTCGAAACAAGGGAAGAGTATTGATGTTCTTATTAGAGTATAAGTTTGAAAAATAGTTCCTAACTTAAGTCTAGATTCTGAAAATGTATACCCTACAAAATGCACAATCACGCATCTTGAAACTTGGAATAGTAGAAGAGACCTTGAAATGCTTTTGTCTAAAGTCCTTAGTATGATGAAAATAAAAGAAAAAAATGTGAATGAAGAATAAAAAAAAATGGACACTGGTTTTTGTGATTACTTAAGGCTGCAAAAATAGAAAAATATTTAGCGAGGGTGCCTTATCACCTAGTGCCTTAGATCAACTGGTTTGGGAGTCACTGCTAAAACCTTGGGTGTTGCAAAACTAGGAAGTATGCTTTAAAGTGCTAACGCATCTTGTAATCGGTTGTTGGTACCTCAAGAAGTATTAACGGTCGCATGAAGGATGTGTAAGCAAATTTCATTTAAAAATTCACTAATTAATAAGTGCTTTGGACAAAGGACGAGAGTACGATTGCTTGATTTGAATTTTCAAGTGTAGGGGTGATCTATACATACACATAGGGGTATGTGATTGGAATTTAGATAAGAGAGAGGAATGAAAGATAGAACTTGTATCTTTAATAGAGTTGATAGAAATTCCTAAGTAGAGATGAAACCCTAGAAGGAAGACTTAAGAGATGCCAAAAGCTAAATAGGTCTACATAACATATATAATCTTAAGTTAGATGATTAGAAAGTTTGAAGAATGTGGGTGGATGATTCGCGAGTCAAAAGATAATAGAATTCCTTCTTAGAAAACCTAATTGGAGAACAAAAGTCAATAGGCTGAGTTGATAGGATTTTGTGGGTGTAATCCGCTGAAAACCCTCAGGAGACAACACTCCTCCTACTAGGGACACCTAGAGGTTTAACGGCTTATTGCATGTGCTCAGTGCAATCGTGTTTCCCTGCGAAAGTGTGGTTAGGATTTTTAGTGAATAAAGAATAAGTTTGCTCGAGGACGAGCAAAAGATAAGTTTGGGGGTATTTGTTCATACTATAATATTGCATTATTGTACTCCCCATTTTTATTCGTTTTATAAATAAACAGGTACTCTTGACGCACGTTTGTTGCATATTACAGAATACAGGCTCTTGGAGCAAATACTGTGAAAAAGACGAAAATTGATACAGAAAAGGGACTTTTGACCAACAAGTAGAAGGACCCTAGTCAAGCCTAGATAGAGAACAATTCCTAAGTGTACAAGGCAACGCATGGTCCGAAATGTCAAAGGAAACAGTCAAAAGATCATTACAAGTTTTCACTGAAGATCTGGAGAAGACCCGGAAGTCAAATAGAGAAAAGAAGTGGAAAAATAGAAAGACCAAGAAGCCAAGATGCAGCCCAGAAAGTTTGGTGAGCTGAGCTCACCAAAGGTGCCGCGGCCATTCAGAGCCCGTGTCGGTGCAAATTTTGTGAGTCGGTGCGTCGGTGCGGGGGTTTAGATTTTCCGTGGGCATATCTGTAAAATCACGTGTGCGAGAGTCTGTAACCCTAGTTTCCCTGTTTACTTATAAATTGTAATCACAGATCTGTAAAACTCATGCCTCTTTTCAATCAATAAAATTCAGAATTGCTGGGAGTTTATTCAGATCTGTTCTATATTGCTTGGAGGGAGCCATCGAACTAGTAAGTTAATTTTAATACTTTGTTTTAATTCTTTTAATTAGTATGTCTTTTCATCCCCTAATGAGCGAGTAATCTCCTCGCTTGTTAGGGTTAGCCTTAGGGAAAGGTTTGAGAGATGAGATCTCTCACCCCTTTCATGCCATTTCACACCTAAGAGTTAGAACTCCATGCATGCACGCACAACCGCTCCCTACGGCATCCTACCCCTCGAGGTAACGATGAACCGTAGTATAAAGGGCCGGTTGCGCGTGTTTTCCATGGGGGTTAGGGTAATTATCGATAAAGGAAGGATAAGAATCTAGAGGAAGAAACAACTTCCCAAAAGATTCTAATCCACTTTATTGATAATTACACCAACATCTAATAGATCAAAAATAGGGCAATGAAAGCGGTGAGGAAACCTTTAATCTCCAAACTTCTTCTAAACCTAACCCTAGCAAGACTTTAATTTAGATTAATTTAGTTTAGTGATAGATCTAGTATTTTAGATTAAAATCCAAACAACATTTGGAATCAACTCGTAAAGACACAATAAGAAATCTACCCATCTCTGTGGATCGACCCGTACTCACCGGCTAGGTGCAAAGCGACGCCGTTTCTGATTGCGGTAAACAAGTATTTTTGGAATAATCAAGTATTCTTAAGCTATTTTATAATTGCCTGATTTGTAGTCTTACAAATGTAGTTTCGGAGTTTAAGGCTTATCGGCCAATTTTTTGCCATTGTTATTTGTTGTCATTTTTCCTTGTATTGTATATATAGTTTGTATATATAGTTTATTACTATAAATGGTTAGGCCTTATGTATATTTATGACTATTCTTTTAGCTGCGCTATTTCTTATATATATATATATATATATATATATATATATATATATATATATATATCTTTGATTTTCATCTAGTTGCTTTGCGTAAATCGCTATATAATAATATTTGATTTTTTTTGCTTTCGTATTACATTTTTAGTGTATCGTATTTTAAATTTCGAGGACGAAATTTTATATAAGCGGGGTATGATGTAATACCCAGTTTTCTTTGAACATATTTCCCGTATCTATAAATCAAAGTTTCCCAAAAAAATTCTATTAGAATATTTCCTATAAATAATTTCCTACACTTTCTAATATTAATTTACTAAACTTTTATTTAATTCATTAAATCTTATTTTCTAATTCTAATCTAACCCCAACACCCCAAGCCCAGCCCACGAACCCTTTCCTCACCCTTCACCCTAAACCCGACCCGACCCTAGCAAACCCGACCCGAACACTCACCCCCACTCCTTTCTTCTTCTCCCTCTCGTTCTTTTCCCATACGAATCCCCTCTCCTCCTTCCTCGTGCTACCCACACGACGCCTCCCCCTCTTCTCGCAACTGCTCCATACGACCCACGTCCACGCCGTGACGGCCGTGCCCACTCCCTCAACTACCCAGCGAGACCTCCTCCCCCTCGAAGACCCGAGCACCCACTCCCCTTCATTGTCTCCTCTCCTCTGTTGCGAACCCACGACCCCGCGCTCACCTCCACGACGACCGCGCTCGCCTCCACGTTGCCAACTCCCCCGCCCAAACGCTCCAAGACTGAGCCCTCTTCTCTCCTCTCGTCCCATCTTCTTCCTTCAACCCATCTCCTCAACCCCTCATCAAACCGAGCTCCTTTCGTCATCGACCCCGCGCCAACTGCAACAGCCTCCACCACCATCGCATTAACTCCCAGCAACTAACTCGAACCCCAGAGCCTTCCAACCTCCTTCACGGCTTCTTGCCGGCACCTTCAACGACCCACCGCCCCACTTCCTCCTCTCATCGCTGAAGCTTCCAACCTCCACTTACACCCTCAAAAACTTCAATAATCACCGCCGGCGTCCTCCGCTTCTCCAAGCCAAGCCCCTCTCCCGGCAGCTGACCCTTTCCATCGCCGGCCACAACCACTGCGACCACCTCCATCTCCGAGCTCCGAGCCCCCAAGCCTACCCAGCTCCATCACTTGAGTGCCAAGCCCCACCCCGAGCTCCTCAACAGCTCACACCCGAGCCCCTCACCACCATCTGCACCACTGACCTTCCCTCCTCCTCCGACCGTGAGGACTCCCGTCACGACACCAAGCCTCTCCCCAAGCTCCCGAGCCTTTTACCTCAGCCCCATCACCGCCGTGCCACCGCTGAGCCATCGCCCGAGCTCGAGCCAAAGCCGAGCCTAAGCTGGTTGTGGCTGCTGCTGCTGCTACTGCTTGTGTTGCATCGTCGAGCTGTGATTGTGCCATTGCTGTCAGCGTCGTCATCACGGTCGTGTCTCCGATCATCTTCAGGCAAGTTCACATACTTGCTACATGCTATAGTGTAATCATTTCGGTTGCGAATCAAACGTAATACAAGCGTTCGATGCAAACCATAATCTATAAGCCCTCTTAAAATGACGGAATTTAAGCGTAACAGATTACCCTAGTGATAAAAAATACTGTGTTAAGAGTTGGCTAAAAAATACGGACTTGAACTCCGTGAAATGTCATCCCCATTTAGATCCATCGAATCTGAAAATTTCCGTACCTGAATTTTGTGAAAATCATAGTAAATTGGTTATGCACCGGAATGTGGTGTTCGAGGTCTCATATCGAAGCCGACTTGACTAACTAGAACCCCATATAAGTTATGATCTGTTTATATTTTATAACGGTGACGGAAACTGTTCGGGAGTGCGGCTCTGGACTGCAGTCCAGAGCAGCACTGCGTGTTCACACTTGGAATGAAATACTTTTACATCCCTGTGTGGAAATGTTATTATGCGGAACCCTACACCGTAGTGAAGGTAAATCTGTTATCTAATCATTGAAAGTGGTTTCATTCGTTTTTATCATCGTTTACTAATTTAATCACATTTTAAACCATCAGTACATATTGCTGTCCCAAGCAGGGACAGAACGTATATCCCTATATTAAAAAATGCCTCACTCCCAGAACACAGAGGATATTATCGATCCGTCTAGTGTGTTCGAAACCTGACTGATAAACCTAAATATTATCTAACTGTAGTATAGCCTAATTATGCTCCTAACTGGGAGTAAAACTTGTTACAAAATAGACTTCCAGTTCAGAAATTGGATTTCCAGCAGTAAACACTTAAAATGAAATGACCGTAACTAGCAAACTTGAAATCCGATTGACGCGAAACCAATTTTGATGGACAGATAATTAAACATACTTCTTACCCCTTTTATATTGTTTTGCACATGTGACTTATAGTAAATTTTGCAAGTGGTATGACACTGGCTGCTATATTTTATTTGTATTACAATTAATTGCATTCTCATCATATCATGTAGCGGTTATATTCTCATTTGAATAGTGGTCATAAACATTGATAACCTAGTGACCGTGTTACATTATCCAGTGATAAATATTAGTGATTGGATTGTGGCAAGTACGTTAGTGTTAAGGCGTGAATGAATAAGTGAAGTGACACGTACTTATACACAATCAGCGGAACCAGTTAAATTATTGCATTCTCGACGCCTACGACGCCTATGGGACATATATAAGTGTAACTATAACTGGAATGGGACAGTTATGGAAGCACTTATATTAGTTTCATAGGTAAGACGTCGAGTACTGTCCATTTATCTTAGATACCAGTCGAGACATGCTTGTTGGAGACCCTGTCTCCAGTTCTCACGTAGACTTGTGATGGAGCGACGAGTATTTGGGTTCATGGTCAGTGTTTGATGTAGACCACGGGTGTGGAGTGGTTTGAGTGTGAGTTCGATCAACGGAATCTCGGGAGTCCCACTGCCGGCATATACAACGATTTCGTGAGTCGTATGGGTGATATTACTGATTATTAGCGAGCGTGATTCGGGCCCGTGTTCCCTTGCCCCTGGGGCCTACCCTTGGGTTGGGGATACTTCTGCGGTGGTTGATACTCACACTTGGACTGACGATAGGTTTAGCGACCTGGACAGTGAGACTTAGAGACTGGTAAGTTTAGTGACATGGACATTGCATTGATTACTGATTCGATATACCTGCTTTATTGTTTGCCTGCACCGATTATTTCATGCTCATGTCATCACTCCATGTTTACTGTTTCTTGTTCGTCATCATTGCACGTGTGTGTGTGTGTGTGTGTGTGTGTGTGTGTGTGTATATTGCTATTGTGTCACTCTGACGACCTGAGTATGCATGCTCAGAGTGAGAAGTGGATTGAGCTCGGATCAGGACCTGCCTTACCTCGAGGACATTGCGCACATCTAGATCAGAGACGCCAGCGCTATCTTTCCTTTGACTCTATCTGGTTAGTTTTATATCCGTTTTGATAGATTTAGTGAATGCATTTCTCATTACCTGTGCATTGATTACTGATTACTATGTAATGCTAGAAGCCGAAGTGTGACAACGGCAGGATATTTTCTCGACCGTAGGAGTATGGCTGGCCTTGTCACCCCTCATATTCCGTATTTTGGGAAGCGAGGCGTGACACGAATGTTTCCCCAATCAGAGCAAAGCTCTGTTCAAAATTTGAAATTTAAACTGAGGCAGCGACTCACGTGCAAAGTAAGATAGCGCTTGCGCTAAGAGCGCCAGCGCTAAGAGTTAAAGACTCTGAGGCAGCGCCTCATGTGCAAAGCACGAGAGCGCAAGCGCCAAGTGTGTCAGCGCTAAGAGTCAAAAAGAGTCTGAGGCAGCGCCTCACATGCAAAGCACGAGAGCGCCAAGCGCTAGAACTAAATGTTCTCCACCATTGGATAAAAGATCCAACCGAGATGAATAAATTATCAAATTACAGAGTTTAATTCTGTTGAGGAAATACTACTCAAATCTTTCCAAACAAGAAAAATTGTGCTCTGTAAATCAGAGCACCGTTGGATCAAAGATCCAATGGTGATTAAAAATCACCAAGATACAGAATAATATCTGTATGGGAAATTAATTTCCCAATCTTGTTAAATAACAAGAAAGATATTTTCTGTAAAACAGAAACCCTAAGATCAAACATCCAACGGTGGGAAACATCCCCAAATCAATCAGAGAAAATATTTTCTTAACTAATTCGACAAATCAGCATCCCCTATATAAAGGACCCAACATTTCAAGTCTTGCACAGAAGAACCCCCCCATAAACTTCAAGTTCTCAGAAAAGAAAAAGAGAATACCAAGCTCTAAGAAAAAGAAATTTTCTTCAAGGTAAATAATGATAAGAGAGATCATAACATCTTCTCGATTTTTGAGAGTTTAACTCTCACATCATAAGAACTCAGTTATTTTTCTAGATCACAGATCCATAAGACAAGGTTTTCACAAAAAACAAAGAGATCATAGCATCTCTTCATAAAAGAAGAACTTAATTCTTAGACTTATGAGACAAAGTCTCTTATAAACGAAAATTTAATTCTCAGAGCACAAAGTTAATCAGAACTACCAAAGAAGAGCTTTAGCGCTCCGAGTCTGGCGCTCAGCGCCAAGCGCTTCACGTGCTCCTCATGTGAGCGCTACTTCAAAAGAAGCGCTCCAGCGCTCCAAGTCTGGCGCTCCGCGCCAAGCGCTCCACGTGCTCCTCACGTGAGCGCTACTTCAAAAGAAGCGCTCCAGCGCTCCAAGTCTGGCGCTCAGCGTCAAGCGATCCACGTGCTCCTCACGTGGGCGCTATTCTAAAAGAAGCGCTTTAGCGCTCCAGCGCTCCAAATCTGGCGCTCAGCGCCAAGCGCTCCCCACGTGGGCGCTATTTCATAAGAAGCACCTTAGCGCTCCAAATTTGGCGTTCAGCGCCAAGCACTCTGTACATAAAGCGCTCTGTACATAAAATCTCCGTACATAAAGCGCTTTGCGCTATAAAGAGTGTTCAACACTCAATAAAAGACAAAAAGAAATAGAGGTGTCAGAACCCAAATTAATGCTCAGCATTATTGAACAAAAAGGACTGAGCCCAAACAAATATTCAACACCCAAACAAATGTTCAACACTTTGATCAAAACTGAGTGGGCTGAGCCCAAGTTGGTCACAAGTCCCTAACTCAGACCAACTGAGTCCATATGCCCACAATTTCCCTAATTGGTCTTAGTCCCAAACCTGACTACAGATCTCCCAACCAATATTGGTTCAATGGTACATCTCTTCATTCCTCTGATATGTGTCATTGTAATTCTTCAACGTCTTCAGAGAGGTGGCGGGTCCCGACAACCAGACATTCCATGGGCCGTAATGTCCTTAACTAGCTATGGACCGCAACGTCCTAAAACTAACAATGGACCGCAATGTCCCTAAACTAAACTCTATGGACTATGATGTCCTTAAACTTATGGACAGCAACATCCGTAAACTAAACCCCACAGACTATGATGTCTTTAAACTCCATGGACTATGATGTCCTTAAACTTATGGACCGCAATGTCCCTAAGCTAAAACGATAGAGTCTAAACACTCTTTCGTTGGATCTAAATGATCCCAAAATCCTGTTGAGTAGATCTTAGTCTAAAATTAGACTAACGTATTCTCAACAAACATTTAAGTTGACCTTAGTCTAAAACAAGACTAACAGTCCTTAAATCAACCCAAACCCAAATCTAAGAAAATATGGATTTGGATTAATCCACGCCCTACGGACGACAACATAAATTAGTCTCCGTATACAATCCACGGGCAACCAAAAATAAAACAAACACACACAATACAAAGTGACCTTCTGGATCAGGAAAAAGTGGTTACCGCGATGAGGTAACGTAATTAACTGCAGGGGCTTGCGCTTGCAGGGAAGAGCGTCCCCACAATCAAAAACCCCTCACAATGAGGGGGAATCTGACGAAGTCTGCTACAACGTCCGCATCCGTCTAAACCTCCGATACACGGTGTCATAAATCAACCTGGCATCTTCGGAGAGGTGGATGGATAAAACCAAATAGCATCTGCCCCCAAATTCAGGCAAGACGTTTGTCTTCCCGATTTTCGGCGGTGAACAGATTCTGCCACGCCCGGTGGGACCTTTTCCTCTTTCCACTCCACACTTCGTGTGTCGTGTTCGCGAACGAATTGCGGTTTAATGTGGTTGCCCCTGGATTCGAGGTACTAAAATTTGGTGTCTTGCTCCCGTGCAGAGAAAATGGGTTCCAACTGCACCAGCTGCAACAACAACTCCCATTCCGTCATCGCCAGAGGAGTGACCTATAGGCCCCAAGCGGCCTCCATCTTCTCCATGCCAGTGGAACAGGTGACTCAGGCCACCACTGGACTATTCTTTGGGACCATGATCCCACCGGCAAGTTTTAGCGTCCCAATGCCGTCTAGGAAGTTCCGAAGAGGTCGGTCTTTGATCGGCTCACTACTACCACGGCCCCTCTCAACGGGCCGTCCAATTCCAGCGCCTCGGTCTTTAACAGGCTAGGTCAAAGCTCAAATGGGCCCATGAAGAAGCCTGCAATACCCGAAGGGGTTATCCCAAAGTGGATATCCATTCCGGCTTAAGTAGAAGAAATCGTCAAAGCAGCTCTCCTGCTAAAGGATCACTCTTTGCAAGACTGGCCGCTCCAACTCCCGCTTCAGGAAAAGTCACCAAGGCTGCTTCCCCTGCCCAAAAGTCAGTCTTCGATAGGCTGGACGTTCCTTCTCAACGGACGTCAGTCTTCGATAGGATGGCACCAACAGCAGTTTCTCATCAAAGCATGAAGCACGATGAAGCTACCCCGACAACGGAGGTGATCCCGGCCGCACGACATGCTCGACGTCTCCACTAGCACCGAATGAGGAAAGCTGGGGGCAGTTCCCCTTCTGGACCGACTTCGCCAGCTCCAACGGTGGAAGTCGATGCTGCTGTTCCAACTGGGAACAGCTTTGAGCCGCTTAAGAGGGTGCGCAAGAACTCTCCAACTGCCGTGTTGAAAAAGTCCCCAGGCGAAGCCAGAGCAGCCCCCCTCTGCGGCTGTCATCCAAAATTCACAGGGTTTGGCGAAGAGTCCAAGACTCTGTTGTTAACCAAAACTACCCCCACCGACAGAAGAAGATGAAGGTTCGGCAAGAGAAGGACCACCCTGTCGTACCACGGAAGGTGTCGTCTACTTGGGTGCCTGCTGCAACGGCCCCCTCAACTTCGACCGCCCACAAAAGGAGAAGGCCGGAGAAAATCCCCGTGTTTGCGACCAATCTCAAGGGCACTGAATCCAAACACCCCAAGTCTGGGGGCATGATAGTGCACACCATTTACATGGCGTCCGGAAAAGAGGATAGCCGTATCTCCACGGGTCATCGACCACTCACCCGATCCATAACAAAGGCTCAGGAGCAACAACAGCAAAAGCTCCAGGAGATGCTGATGAAGATGGCCGCACTCACTGGGCCAAAAGAAAGCCTAGAGATGTCGTCGGAGCAGCGTCAGGAACAGGAAACTGACGCCGAGTTCCTCTGAAAAATGCTCGAGAAGAAAGACAAAGAGGCCGCGGAACAGACGGCCAACATCAAGCAAATGGCGCTTCTGTTTCAAGATATGGTCAGGATGATGATACAGCCGGATCCCCCAGCTGAAGACCCTCCGATAATCCTCGAAGACGACAGAGGGGAGACATCAAACCCTCTTCTGGCTCTCTCAGCAGCCAAGGAAGAGACCATCTCCAAAGCCGCCCTTGATGACTATATAGCTCAACAGATACGAGCTCATCAAGCAAGCGAAGCCGCTGGCCAGATCGTCAAGACTGGACGACCCTATCTGGGTTGGTACGATCAAATAAAGTACCCGTCAGGATATACGATCCCTAAATTTCACGTGTACAAGGGGACATGCAATCCCCATCAGCACGTCGCTCAGTTCAGAGCTCTGTGCGGCAATACTGGGGGTGACGACAAACTGCTGCTTCACCAGTTTGTTGGCAGTTTATCGGAGACAGCGTTTGAGTGGTACTCTGAGCTCCCGAATGACTCCATTAAGACATTTGCGGAAATGAATCTACTGTTTACACAAAAGTTCGCAAGCGCCAGCGAACGTACCGCGATCATGGCATTGATCAACGTCAGGGTGAAGCTAGGCGAAACATGGGTTCAGTATGCGATACGGTGGCGGAACCTTTGGTCGAAGTGCGAACAGCACATAGAAGAGGCTCCTGCAGTGGGCATGTTTGTAGGAACCCTCGATCCGCAGGTGACCATATCTCAATTCATGATGTTCTTCAAGCCGACCACCTTCCAGGCCTTGATTGACAAGCTGGCCTAAATGGACCAGATGGGCAATAGGCCTTCCTTTTCAAAGTCAGAGCCGCGAAATGAAAAGGGGAAAGGGAAAGCGACCTTCGTCGCCAATGCTCAGCAATGGCCGACTGGTCCAAAACCAGCTGATCGCCAAAACGATAGACAGCGATTCCTCAACGAAAAGTTAGTACGTCCTTACTCGTTTCCGCGGGAGAAAACAAAGACACTGTTCGAACTGGCGATACGCAATAGGCTCATCAATCTGCCGGATCCGAGACGTCCATTGCAGCCCAGTGACTTCAACAATCCCAATTACTACCCCTATCACCGAGTAGTAGGCTATCCAATCGAAGATTGCTTCGTCTTCAAAGGCTAGATTGAGGACCAATACCAATAGGGCAAATTCGCACTGTCCGAGAATTGGAAAGTAAGCCCGCCCCAGCCGTACACTCTTAAAAAGGTGGACACACCAGGGGCATCGTGCTCTTTTATAGAAGATCTTCATGGGAGGCCGCTCTTTCAGCCAAAACAAAAAGAATGCTGAAGGATCTCCAAACATGCCCGGCGATCAGGTGGAAAAGTCCGCTAGAATCCGAGGTCATTGAGGGAATGCTGAAGCCTCGCCCGACACCAAGAATTGGTAGCGATAGTCAAAACGCCCATGCCCAGCCGTCAAAGTCTTCAAAGAAGAAGAAGAAGGCCAAAAAGCCTGTGAAACCTGATGACAAGCGCACGGACCTGCAAAAACATATTGACGCACTGGAGAAATACAACCAAAGGGCGCGAACCCCGGTCACACTCCAAGAATATCTCAACAATATCCTTGAGAGCGGAGATAACGACAATAATGGCGGAGATTACTCGTCAGAAGAATCTGAGGATTATGTAGCAAGTTGCCACATGATCTCTCATTCGGCGTTAACTAACGAAGAAGCTCACTCGGCGTTAAAAGACAGCATAAAGGAGCTGGGGGCAGGATCAAAGCCAAAACCCTTGGAACCGTCTGACGAGATGATCGACCTGCTTCTGAACGAAGTCCGTCAGAAGAGCAAGGATGATCAAGAACGCGAAATGGACATATTCGAAAAGGCCAGGAGTCGGCGTCAATTTGAAGAAGTCATGGGTCACGAAACACTCCAACCAGATCAAGTCACATCCACGGCAGACAAAAGCAAACTTAAGACGAGAAAACGGTTCGCCAAAGCCTTGTCCATGGGAATGAAGCTGCCACTTTTCAAAGGGAATACTCCCGGTGGTATGCACCCTGACGAAGCGGATGTACATCTGACATATTGCTTATACCATCAGAGGATTGCACATCCTACCAAAGAATGCATGGCCTTTAAAAAATGGTGGCAAGGGTATGTCGCTCATAGGCAACACTTCAAGAGGATGAAGCGTGAAGCTCGTCGATAGCGAAAAAGTGCAACAGACGAACGTGGAAGAGCTGCCGGCAACTGTCACATGGTTGATAGCAAGGGATCGCAAGTTCTCACCTTCGGGAGCGATTCTGAAGAAAAAATGGCTCTCGGCCCTCTCTTCAAAGAATCCACCTCAGGAAAAGAGGAAGAAACGAAGAGCTGTGAGAATATTCAGCTGCGTAGTCGCACATTGCCCGAAAAGAATCTTGGACCTATGAATAAAAGATCGAACAAAAAAGATAAGGGGGAGGAAAAAGTCCTTGAGGATATCGCCCTCGACGACCGAGTCGTCGAAGAGCTGGCAGCCAAGGACCCGCCCAAAAAAACAAGGTGGATTACAACGTTCTGGCACACCTGAGGAAGATACCCTCGCAACTAAGCATTCTCGATGCCTTTCTGCTATCTAAAGAGGAGAGAGATTCTCTGATCAAGACTACAAGAGCCCGACCAATTTCAAGCCTTCCTTGCCGAAGAAAAGATGAAGGATGAGCTGGAAGAAGTGCATACAGCTGACATCACTTTCGGCGACGAAGATCTCCTCCTCGGAACATGCGAGCACATCCTCCCCCTCTATGTATCCGGGTATTGCCATGATATCAAGATAGGGAGGATCCTGATTGACAACAGGTCCTCTGCCAACCTTATCAAGGTGAGGGTGCTAAAGGAAATTTGCATGAGCATGCAGCACCTAGCCCGAGATAAAATCACCATCTCCGGTTTCGACTCCCAGTCATCATGGACGCTTGGGTTCGTAATACTGACATTACGCTTCGGGTCGCTCGTCACTGACATCAAGTTCCACGTCATTGACGCCAAGACTCGCTACAACGCCTTGCTCGGTAGGCCTTGGTTGCACGAGTACAATATCATCCCTTCTACACAATATCAGTGTATGACGTATTTCAAGGATGGTCTCGAGTATACCGTGACGAATGAACTAAACCAATTCTCCGTAAATGAAGTCCGGAAGTACGAAGATGCAAAGTATTTCTTACCAGACTTTGAAGACATGGAAAGATGCCATAAACCGGAGAACAAGCAAAAACTATTACCACTATTCCGGTCTTCGGAAGCGATATCGAGGAAGAAGAAGAGATAGGCTATTCAGAGCCGCTCCAATACAACAAGCCTGGACCGTCTACCCCTATGTTGATCTTCGGCAGGGACTCTGAAGATGAGGTCAATGCAGTATTTTCTGTTCGGCCATCAATACAAGCCTTCACTGGCGATGCATGGAGTTTGCAAATCGCCATGGTTCCGCAAAAGCATTACAAAGAGCTCGACGCACTAGATACCTATAGTGTGCAAGAACTGCAGACGTTCTATGTCCCTCCCAGGCGAAAAGATGAAAAGGCAATCCTCTTTTATCGATCCGCAGAAAACAAAGTGGAGAAAGAAATCTGGCATGGTGCCAATTCTACGCTTGACAGGCTTCAGCCCATCCGTCTGCCCAGATACTACACAAAAGGATTAAAAAGGCTGTTGAGGCGCCAAGGCGTACCCTTGAAACAGACTGCTCGACAAGCTCAGTTCTACAACAGGATCTGGAATGTCCCTGGACTCAGCGAAAATTGCCCAATGGGAGAATGGAAACGATCGGGCTTGGATATGTTCAATCCAAGAAACAGGAGCGATTCCATGGCTGCTACGTTATACATGACTTCGATGAAGAAGGGGATGCTCTGTTAAAAGACACTGCAATTGAACCAAAACGAGATCCTGCTGTAAAAATGCCAAGTCCGTCGTTTGAAGAACAAATGGACAAGCTAATAAGGGAAGCGGGTCAAAAGATCCGGGATGACCGCAACCGTGAAATGGCCATTTACGAGAAAGCCAGGACGCAGCGCCTCCTTCGGCAGGCTACGAAGAATGATGATGCCCTTCGTCGCCAGCCCATCATACAGAAGACCCGACGCGGAGGCAAAAACAAACTAAAGAACGGAAAAAACGTCCGACAGCAGCAAAGCGGGTCCAAGAAGCCACGCGATCGAGAATTGAGCAGCCGGGATTATAAAGAAGATGGGTCGAGCATATTCTTTTTCCCAAGACAAGATAAGGAAGATATTCAATCTTGTCATGAAACATCAAATGATTACGCTCCCGGAGTCTAAACACCCCGAACAAACAGACGAGGTCTCTCACTCGGATTATTGCTCCTATCACCGAGCGATAGGACATTCTCTCGAAGACCGCTTCACATTCAAAAACTGGGTAGAAGACCAGTATCAGCAAGGCAGGTTCACTCTATCCAGCAGTTGGAGGGTAACCCCACCACATAAGCATATTCCAAAAGCAACGTACATAGCGAGAGTAGAACCAGATCAACATCGGTCTTGGAAACGATCTCGTACCTGTCACGCGATAAAGCTATCAGAAGAAGGAGTACGCGAGGATATAGATGATCTCTCCTGGTGCTTCGAAAATAGGGATGAAGATAAGTTGATCTCAGAATTTTCACCTGCGCCAAAAGAGTTGGAGGATGGGATACACACCACGGCGGATAACCTGAGAAAAATCGACTTGGGGACGGCAAACAACCCACGGCCAACGTTCATCAGTGGGCTGCTGTCTAAAGAACAGGTGACTACACTAAAAGATATGCTCATGCAATATAAAGACTGCTTCGCATGGAACTATTCCGAGATGCCAGGGCTAGATCCAAAAATAGCGGTGCATAAATTGGCGATATCTCCTGACGTCAAGCCAATCAAACAAGCGCCAAGAAAAATGCGGCTCGAACTTGAAATGAGCATCAACGCCGAAGTCAAGAAGCTAATCGACTCCGGCTTCATCCAAGAAGTTCAATACCCCGACTGGATTGCCAACATCGTCCCAGTAATGAAGAAAAATGGGACGGTGCGCATCTGCGTGGACTTTCGGGATCTCAACAAAGCTTGCCCGAAGGATGATTTTCCCGTACCGATTACCGAGCTGATGATGGAAAACTTGTCCACTCACGAAGTCTTCTCCTTCATTGACAGATCATCAGGGTACAATCAAATAAAGATGCACCCCGAAGACCAAAAGCATACCGCTTTCCGGACCCCTTTGGGCATATTCTACTACAAAGTGATGCCTTTCGGTCTGAAGAACGCCGGTGCTACCTACCAGAGGGCCATGATGAAGATCATTGATGACCTCATATATGAAATCGTCGAATTTTATATTGACGACCTCGTGGTTAAAAGCAAATCGTACGAGGAACATTGGGAGCATCTGAAAATCGTGTTTCAGCGCATTCGAAAATACAACTTGAAGATGAACCCTCTCAAATGCGTGTTCGGAGTTTCCTCGGGTAAATTCCTGGGATTCATCGTACGACACTGGGGCATCGAGATAGACCCGTCAAAGATAAAGGCGATTATGTAAATGCCTCCGCCAAGAACTTTCAAGCAACTGCGATCTCTCCAAGAAAATCTCGCATATATCCGACGATTCATAGCCAATCTCTCCGGCAAGTGCCGCCCCTACAGCCATTTAATGAAGAAGGGGACCCCATTCGTCTGGGATCGTAAATGCTAGAGTGCACTCGATGAAGTTAAGCAATACCTGCAGAATCCACCGATACTGACCGCCCCGGTCAAGGGAAAGCTTCTCATCCTGTACACAACCGCCCTTGAAGGTTCTTTAGGCGCGTTATGGGCATAGGAAAATGATCAAGGGAAAGAGAGAACCCTCTACTATTTGAGCCGAGTTCTTTTGGGGGCAAAAAACAACTACTCCCCCATCGAAAAACACTGCCTGGCGTTAATCTTCGCGATAACGAAACTCAGACACTATGCATTGGTGCATGAGGTCCATCTCATATCAAAAGTGGATCCTCTCAAGTATTTGATGTCAAGAGCTATACTAACGGGACGGCTTGCTAAATGGGCTCTACTCTTAATGGAATTCTCGATAACATACCAACCTCTCAAGGTAGTGAAAGGTCAGGCCATCGCCGACTTTCTCGCTGAACATCCGATACCTACCGATTCACCCCTAAATTGCGAATTGCCAGACGAGCACGCGTTTGACACGATCGACGGGGATAAAGGAGAGAGTGACACCCGATGAGAACTCTACTTTGATGGGGAATCTTCCATGAAGAAGTGAAAGAACAGCTCCCCCATAATCAAATCTGGGGTAGGCCTCATCTTCGTGACTCCACAAGAAGGGATAATGCGTTTTGCCTTTTTCTTGACAGAGCCGAGGACGAACAATGAATCAGAATATGAAGCTTTGATAGCAGGTCTTGAGATCGCTGTCAACATGAGAATCGAAAACCCCCTCATATACGGAGACTCCCAGCTAGTCGTTAGTCAAGTAAACGGTGAATACCAAACGTGCAAACCAGAGTTGGTAAAGTACGGCTAGAGAGTGCAACAATTGCTGACTCAAATCCTTTCCTACGCCCTGGAGAGCATACCGCGTGCAGAGAATAGCAAAGCGGATGCGTTAGCCAAGCTCGCTAAAGAACTGGCTGATGAAAATCTCGATGACGTAAGGATCGTTGTGCAAAGCCGTCGGGTTCTTGCACCAACAGAATTATCTCCGGAGTCGTTTCAAGAAAAGGAAGCGACCGAGAAAACAGCTCTACAAATAGAGGACCAGGAAAAGGCCAAGGATTGGACAGAAGTCTTTATATACTACTTCAAATCCCGTCGAACACCTGAAGATGCATCCTCAAGATATCAGCTCATGAAACGAGCTCTGCCTTTCACCTTCGTCAACGATACTCTATATAGGAGATCGTTCAACTCTCTGTGGCTAAGATGCCTGGGGCCGGAAGAAGCAAGGAGGGTTGTCCAAGAAACTCATGACGGACTCTGCGGTTCTCATCAAGACGGGCCAAAGATGAAGCTGAAGATCAAAAGGATGGGCTACTATTGGCCCACGATGATTCAGGACTGCCTTGAATACACGAAGCAATGCCATTCGTGCCAGATTCATGGAGACTTCATCCACCAGCCTCCAAACCCGCTACACCCAACGGTGGCTAGCTGGCCGTTCGAAATGTGGGGAACCGACATGATCGGGCCCATCGAACCAGCGTCATCCAGAGGACATCGATTCATATTGGCGACAACTAATTACTTCTCCAAGTGGGCAGAAGCAGTACCGCTCAGAGAAATGAAGACGGAGAATATTCTCCATTTCTTCAAGACACACGTCATCTATCGGTTCGGCACTCCGCAATGGATTATCTCTGATAACGGGTCGGCCTACAGAAGTCATAAAATCAGCCGCTTCGCACAGCAGCATAATATAGACTGGAGATACTCTTTGGTCTATAATCCCCGAGCTAACGGTCTAGCTGAGGCTTTCAAAAAAACCTTGACGAAGATCATAAAGAAGACGGTATCCAAAAATAAGAAGGACTGGCACGAGAGACTGCATGAAGCTCTCTGGGCTTACCGCACCACGTTCAAAATGGCCACAAATACAACGCCATTTGCGTTGGTATTCGGCACGGAAGCAGTACTCTCCTTGGAGATAGAGCTGCCCTCTCTATGAGTGGCGGTTCATTACGAGCTAACAGACAAAGAGAATGCTCATCTTCGGCTTGAAGAGCTAGACGCCCTCGATGAAACCCGTCTCATGGCGCAACAAAACTTGGAGGCTTACAAAGCAAAGATGACGCGCTCATATGAGAGATTGACTAGGCCGAGAACATTTCGCCAAGGCGAACTCGTGCTAGTGGTCAAAAGACTTATGATCCCTAATCGTGCCAAACAGGGGAAATTCGAGCCGAACTATGAGGGCCCGTACATTATAGACAAGGTCTACTAAGGTGGGGCTTACTTGCTCATGGTTATGCATAACGAAAGACCCTTCAGGTCAATAAATGGCCGGTTTCTGAAAAAATACTACGCCTGATGAGTCACGGCCTAGGTCAACGATAGATGACGACGCCTATGTCCGTTCGCTATCTTCCCAAGCCCAAACTTTATAAGTAGTATCCGGTGGACCGTAATGTCCTTAAACTAGCTATGGACCGTAATGTCTTTAAACTGGCTATGGACCGTAATGTCCTTAAACTAGCTACGGACCGTAATATCCTTAAACTAACAACGGACCAAAACGTCTTTAAACTAACAACGGACCGAAACGTCCTTAAAACTACTACGAACCGCAGCATCCTCAGGCTAAGGCGGCAAAAAAATATTTAAAAAAGAATAAAAAGAGAGAGAGAGAGAGAACGGTACGTCCACAAGCGAAACGGGCACGAATGAAAACCCGAAAGGGCTCCGTGAGTAAAAACAGCAGGGCTATCGGTGAGTTTGTGAAAACCCGAAAGGGCGCAAACTCGTTAAAAAAATTCAGACACACTTACAAGATCCTCTCGACCTTGTATGGAGAAAATACCTGCGTGAGATCCTTACGACTCACAAAGGAGCAACACACTTAGGAATCCCTACGATTCCTAAGGAGAAATTACACTTATGAGATCCTCACGACTCGTAGGGAGAATTCTCTTATGAGACCCTCACGGCTCATAGGATTCAAAAGCCTTAAGCTATAGGGACCTGAACCTGTTCTTAAGCCATCATAATCCCCAAGCTGCGCTACAATCGGTTCAATATTGATCCTTGTATACAATCCATGGGCACAAATAAACGTGTCCCTCACCAAGTTCCACCAATGATGCGAAACGTCCTCATGTGGTGAACGGCACTTGTAAGTCCTCTCGACTTATAAGGAGAAAACACTCTGGTAAGATCCTTACGACTTATAAGAGAACGTATGCTTAGAAATCCTCACGACTCCTAAGGAGAAAACGCACCTACAAGATCCTCACGACTCGTAGGGAGAAACACTTTTATGAGACCCTTACGGCTCACAAAGTTAAAAGCCTTAGTCGTCAGGTCCCTAACCCTGTCTGCTAAGCCACCTTTGTTCAAATCGACAAAGGCAAATGATGATTCGCTCCTGGCAATATCCCAGTTGTAGCGATGCTGATGCCTAAATCGGTATCAAATTCCAAGTCCTTTCACGGCCAATGATGATTCACTCCTGGAAACATCCCAGTGGCAGCGATGCTGATGCTAAGATTGGTAGCAAATCGCAAGTTCTAAATTAGCAATAAAAATCAGCGAGCCAAAAATACATATGAAATAGCCGAAATGTTTGGGTAACTCGCAATAAAAAGCAGCGAGTAAAAAGAAAAAATAGCCGAAATGATTGGGCACCGCGAAAAAAAGCCGAAATGATTGGGCAATCGTAACTTTCGCAAGATAAAAGCTGAAATGATAGAGCATCGTGGAAGGAAATTAAAAAAATGAAACTTTTGCCATGCAGGTAAGTCCATACTGACCTCTGTATGCAATCCATGGGCATAAACGAAAAGAAAACCACATGTCCCAACAAACTCTGTCAAAGGGAAAGTCAGATCTCGACAGCAACATCTGAATCCCAGAAGACCAACAACGACGTTCCTCCTCATGCTAGCAGGGCACGGACGCGACACCACCAATCGGAGCCACGACAAAGTCCCCAGTTCCAAGACTCTACGGTTCACAGACAACCTAAAGTCAGCCCCGACACCGAAGAAAGCAGAGCAAGTCAACCTGACCCTGTCTCGAAAATACATCAGCAAATGACCCCGTCTCGGAAATACGTCATCTAATGACCCCGTCATGGAAATACGTCAGCAAATGACCCATCTCGGAAATACGTCAGCAAATGACCCCGTCGCGGAAACACGTCAGCAAATGACCCCGTCTCGGAAACACATCAGCAAATGACCCCATCTCGGAAATACGTCATCCAATGACCCCGTCACGGAAATACGTCAGCAAATGACCCCGTCTCGGAAATACGTCAGCAAATGACCCCGTCTCGGAAATACATCATCCAATGACCCCGTTTCGAAAATACGTTAGCAAATGATCCCATCTCGGAAACACGTCATCCAATGACCCCGTCTCGTAAACACGTCATCCAATGACCTCCGTCTCGTAAACACGTCATCCAATGACCCCGTCGCGGAAATACGTCAGCAAATGACCCCGTCTCAGAAATACGTCATCCAATGACCCCGTCTCGGAAGTACGTCAGCAAATGACCCCGTCTCGGAAATACGTCATCCAATGACCCCGTCACGGAAATACGTCATCCAATGACCCCGTCGTGGAAATACGTCAGCCAAGGACCCCGCCTCGGAAAAACGTCAACTAATGACCTCCTTGTCGGAGCAGTGCTTCGACTCGGAAAAAGGTCAACCCATCAACCACTTACGAATCCTCTCGACTTGTAAGGGAGAAAATTCTCTTGTAAGATCCTTACGACTCTCGAGAGAGAACACACTTAGGAATCCTCACGATTCCTAAGGAGAAAATACACATACGAGATCCTCTCGACTCATAAGGAGAAAAATCTTTATGAGACCCTTACGACTCATAAAGTTGAAAAGTCTTAGGCAATAGACCCGAACCTGTTTCCTAAGCCATCATTACCCTACAAAGAGTTCAAGATGAGTTGTTATCTACAGACTACACTTATTAGAGTAACATGACAACAACACAGCAAAGAAAAGAAGGCGATCGTACAAGATAAAAAAATGTGTCCTTTAGTCATGAATTCAATTGAATACAAGATACATCATATAAAAAAATGAAATGAATACATGTTATTCATAAGTTACAAATTTTCAATCGATACAAAGACGACTATTGGGAAGGAGGCATTTTCAACAAGTCGGCAAGCCGCTCGCGCACTCCTTTCAACTCCTTTTCATGGTCAGCTGCTGCGGCCAACTCCGCTTCGACTCAAGCCCGTTGCTGCAAACAGGATGAAACCTTCTCATCAATTTCCCGCCAGGCAGCTTCGCAACTCTACGTAACCCACTCAATGAAGTCGAGCTTCTGCCTCAGTGCCAGCCCGTCCGAAATGCATCGCTGCAGATTATCAAAGATGGCTTTCAGTTGCGCAGCATTCGCTTTGACCTCGGCACGCAGCCGGGCAGATTCGCTTGAAGCCTCCTCGTGTTCCTTCCGCCTCAAGGCCGCCTCTTGTTCAAAATGGCGAAGGAAAGGAGCACTTTGCTCAACCCATGCAGCCCGCTGGGAGTTCAAAGCTAGAACTTCGGGAGCAAGACGCTTGAGCTCAACTTCGTGCAAGCAAGCCTCGATCTGTCTGCAATAATTAACCCAAGATTCGACGACGCCCTCACTATGGAAGTGCACAAGCGTCGCCGACATCGGATTAACCTCAGCAGCAAAATCTGCAGCGAATGCAGGGGCCTCCGTGTCAAGCTCCTCGATGGATTCACTCAATATACGCAGGCTGGTCACAGTGCCCTTGGAAGATGGACGTCTAGAAAAGGGCCCTGCCGACATTAGGATGAAAGACTCGAAAGGAGCTGGAGCCGGTGCGATTGCTGCAAAAATGAATTACGGTTAAAAGCTGACTCGTGAAATAAAGAAATCACACGAGCGATGGAGTCTACTATACCGACCGCGACAGGTGGAAAAGCTGGGAGTACCGGAGGTGCGGTTATTCTCTCGTCCCCTCCTCCAATCTGTGACGCTGCAATCAATTCAAAGGAAAATTAGCAACGACATGGTCGCCCGTAGAAAAAAGGAAAGGATGTCGGTTAAAAACTATACTCACCGACACCTGCAGGCAGGACGATTTCTGACTGGAAGGAGAAATGTGGGTTCAACAGCTGATACAGATGATCAAAAAGGACTCCTGCAGGATTGCAATAATGTACTATCAATACAAGGAAAATGGTATCCACAATTTAAATTAAATAAATCGCAAACCCATACCTTCCAGCATTTGAGAGGACACAAAAGAAGGCGAAGGGACGGCGACCGTCAGAGCAGCAACTGGTGACGCTTCTTCGGGTGAAAACGAATAAAATGTCATCAGAGGAGGCTGAAAGGGATTGCGAAATAAAAAGTAAACAGCTATCCAAGACCTACCTGATGGGTCATCAGCCAAAACCACGACGAAAGCATCACCAGGCGCAGCGGTTTCTTTGCTCTCCTTCAATGGAATAGTTTTGGCGCCCGTGGCTTCGTCCCCTGATTCAAAGAGGGCCATCATGATGCTCGCGATGCCCGCCGATAGCAGGGAACCACAAGGGGAAAAAGCGGCGGTTTGGGCATGTAACATTTCCAAAATAATAAAATATTATTTTCGGGAATTTTTATAATTTAATATTATTTTAATGAATATTTTAATATTCGGGTGTAATTAAATACAAATAAATGGGGAAAAATTTTGGAAAATTTTGGAAAATTCTAAAATGAGATATTTTATGGAATTATGCCATTTTAAAGTTTTTAAGACTAGTTATATGCTAATTTAGTATTAATCGCGATTAAAAATCACTAATTGGATTTTTAGCATTTTTGTGCAAAAATGTGCACATATCATTTTCCACACTTGTTACACTTGTGTTACATTTTGTTGCCATGGTTCATTTGGATGCACTATTGGGGTGAGAAGGAAAAGAAAAGAAAAGGAAAGAGTAGGTGATGATGAGAGAGAGAGAGAGAACAAGTCAACCCCACCTTTTTGAACCATGCCTCCATCATTTCCCTTCTTATTTTCTCTCCCCTCTTCTTCTAGAGCTGCTGCTGCTCCTGCTCCCTCTCATTTCCCTCCCCTTCACTTCATAGATCCACAATGAAATCCAAGCCAAAACCTTATTCCCACTTCACAAAAAATGTTTCCGGGCTCACTAGCTACACTTGGAACCTAGCAAGATTGGATTTGGAGGACTTTGAGCAACTCAAGAATTTTCTTGAGTTGCCAAAGGAGGTAATTTCTGCACCTATTAGAGTAGTATCTCATTTCTATTGCATCCATACTAGTTTCATATCGATATTGTGTCGTTTTGTGGATTTTAGAGAATTCAAGTGAGGGTTTAGGGTAAATCTGAAATCAAGATGAAATTGAGGCTTGTTGTGACCTTAGAAACCCTGGTGTAATGCAAAGTTTGACCCCAACCTGGAATTGAAACCAGAATACGGAATTACGGAACCAATATCGGGGAAAAACTGGAAATCTGGGACTGTTTTATGGAATCTGCTATCATCCCGAGATCCCAAAAATGAAACTGAGTTGACAGTGAGATGTTCAGGCACCAGTGAACCACCACCCCAAACCCTAACCCCCAACTCCTTCACGAGGCCGCCAATTTCTCCATTCTTGCCGCAATTTGCGGCCAGAGCAAGGAGGATTTGCCTCGTTTTCTGTGCATGGCCCCATTTCCTCTATTCTTGGCCCTGGGTATATCTAGTTTTGACTGATTCCATCTAGGGTGAAATCTGGGATGATTTTTCCTATGTTGGTGCGTGAATTGAGACTTTTTTTTGCATGGACTTTGATATTTGGAGTTTCGTTCCTGTCGGGTGGCGCTTGGACGTCAACGACAGGTGGATGTTGATCGTGTTTACATGTGAAGCGATAGGTTTTTACCTATGCGAGTAGCGTGTGCTGTTTTGGTTTTCGATGTGATTTTCATGTGCTTTAGCATTGTGATATACTTGTAGGTACCCCGCGTGATGTTGAGGCAAAGGAGATGAAGATAGCGACATCGGCTTTGGCACACGAGAAGCAAGGTGAGTAGATTTATATCTACGGGGGGAAGTCGGGTGGATGGCGTATAGCACCCCCGCAGTCCGTGGTGATGTATACGAATACGTATACACACGCATATTTATTATGTGTTGTATATGATCATTGATAGTAATAATGGTATTTTGATGTTAAGAATATATTGGTTTAGTATAGTGCGAACCCTAGAGTAGTGGTTGCACTCACACATACACTTACACACATTCTTGCATTCATGCTTCCATTTATTGTGTGCATATGATGGTGCGTATATCTACACATGGGTATGGGACTATGTGTTCATATACGGGATTTGGGGATGATACGTGGGTTTGAGATGATATTTGATGTGAGGCCGTGAGATCGGCGATGTGACATAGTTTGTCTTTGAGGTGCGATATGATAGTTTTAGCGGGCCTTTGGACATGTGCTTTACCCGCATTCATATTCTTATAGATGGTATCGATTTGTACTAGACTTAGAGTAGTACCCCAGATTGTACAATCTGATGATAAGTGATACCTGATATGTGATGAGATAGTGTGATATTGACCCCTACCCAGTTATTGGGATGCCGTACGACGATTTACCGTACGAGCCGGTATTGATGATAGATCCGCACTCACGACTCGAGGATATCTTACGATATGTTATTGAGGCGAGATCACCGACTATCATATCTATATACATATCGACTCAGATGTAGGTGGTTTCATACCCCTCCTGTCTAGATTACTTGGTAGACATTAGACTAGACCGAGTCGTACCTATTTCAAAACTAACGAATCGGGGATATTTTAAAGATAGGCAGAAGGGTTATACGGATATTTTCAAATGATGCATCTTTTCTTAAAGCTCCGTAGCCCTTATTTTACTAAAAGCCCTGATTCGTCTTATTTCAAAAGGCAAGGTTGCATGACATATCTATTGGGGCAGGTTCTGTACTTTTGCGTTGATTATTCGTTTCTGCATATTCCTGCTATTTGCATTGCATCGCTTGTACTGTGGTTATATTTCAGTCATGCTGCTATGACACCAGCACCATTATCGATGATGCACATATTCCACGTACACTTGTTGCCGGCTCACACACTCATCATCGATAATTGCCATGCCACTACACTGTAGTACTATTGCATTCAGTATATGATCCTTGTGTGACATGATGATATGCATACTTTTCCTTATATGTCGCATACTTCATGCTTTTGATTATGCATTGAGATATGTTGTTTTTATGATATTTCTGGATTTGGGAACCGAGGGTGTTTCAAAAGAGAATATGTCATTGCTTTAAAAACCCGGTTACCCTTGATATGATATTTCAGTGCGTCCACCATGTGTTTTCTCGGTGCTGAGAGCGACATGTGAAACCCGAATCGAGGAGTGGACGAGCCGATTGCGGGTACATGGTGGACCCGGTATGGTTCCCCTCGGCAAGATGATCGATGAGCTTTGCCGATTGAGCCTGGAGGCGGGCGAGTACCTACCGGTGATTGGTTAGACCTGGCGGTTATCCGGAGGATACTGACTAGTGTCGATAGATGGATATGGGCATACTGCCGGGGCCGAGGGCCGATACCGCAGACAGAGCCCGCGGGCCGATCCGGACTGACGGAGCCCGATATGTGAGGATTTACGTGCCGATGCTGGGCACAGTTTTCATGATATTTTCGGGTGTCGATGCTGGGCACCCTGGTACCATGGTTTTGACGTGTCGCGAGGGACACGGGTGGTTTATATCCTCATATTATTTCCTATGCACATGATTCATGATATGTACATGCATGGTGGTTATTGTCAGTGGGTGACGAGTGGACGGGATCCACGTGTGTGCAGATTTGATTACATTGATTATACCTCATATTCATGACATGCTATTACCTGAGGCACTAGCACGAGCACTTGGCACTACACTCATGTATAGAGATTACATTGCCAGTTTAGCATGCTTCAGCTTTATTCATATTGAGGTTTATTTATATCTGATCGTATTGACCTAGGATGGGTCATGCATTCGATCTCTGCTTGTAGATATTTTCTATTCATGAGTTGGCAACTCACCTTCGTTGTGCCCCAGTTCTTGCAGGTTTGCCGTACAGATTCCATAGCGGCATTTCTGGCACATTGCTTCCTTATGGGTGATTTGCTTGGATAGGTGGGTTCTTTTGTATCAGAACCGCCATTGTTCATGTATTATTTATTGTATCTAGAATTTCCATCAACCAAAACTTGTATATTGTTTCAGACTTAGAAAACAGTGTTGTATTATTTCGACCTTAGAGTCGCGCTTGTAGTATTACAGTTTTCTGGCTGTTTTGAGTTTCTTTTTGGGTTTTGATCATCGCCCTTTGGCGTTGTATATTATTATTGCTTGCTTTATTGTGACCGTCGATTGACGAAGAGCTAGCTCCCGCTTGGGGATGCCTTTTATCATGTTACATATATTATTCTTGTTGTACCCCATTCGGGGCCGGTTTTTACAAAGGAAACTCTGCCGAAATTTTCAGCAAAAATTACACATTTTAAAAATACATATTCGGCTTAGTTATTTAAAAACTTGAATTTCAAAACATGTTTTCCTTACCTCTTAAAACTAGTTTTCCCTTTATTGACTCCTTAAATGGTTTTAGATTTCTGGGCTTTTGGCTTACTTGGATCAGATGGAGTTCTGTAGACTTCATAGGATTCAAGGGCCAGTCACGTGCTCTTTCGGGTCATGACAAAGTTGGTATCAGAGCGCTAGGTTGACCTTGGTTCGAGTCTAAGTTTGACTATGTGGAGCCTAGGGCGTTGTTTATCTACAGAACTTAGGCTTGACCTTACGGAACTTAGACTTGGTCGGGGGGGTATTAGACCCGAACTTTCGTCGCGTAGGATGACCCTTGGTTGATGGAATAGGTGACTAAAGTAGAGTGATGTACCGTTGGTATGTTCCGCGGCATACTTACGACACGCCACTCCGCTTAAGAAACCTTAGGTTGTACATTTCCTTGCACTGTATTATATTCCTTCCTATGATCTATCTTCATCGATACTGGTTTTGGTTTTGCTGCCGCGATTGCACGGGAAGAGTGAGCTACGGCTCGAGTTGTCAGCATGAGCTCGTCGTGGACGAGGACTGACCAGGGCGTGATTCCCGAGGCATACGATTGCATATTGAGGCGTCGTCTTATTGTGTTTCCGCACTTTGGGCGTTTGACAGATCGCTGTTGCGAGATTGCTAGGACGTACCGGTCGGTACCAGAGGATTGAGCCACTGATAGAGGCCAGCCAGGTTGTGATGACCGTTGATATTATCGCTTATCCAGGGTGATTGAGGCGCTATTTAGCGTATAGACGAAGGAGCCAGTTGTTGCTGCTAATGATGAGATATCGCCCAGATGATTGGAGCTACTGCAGCATGGGCATGTTCTTGGAGACATGATAGTGAGTCGCTAGTCACCGAGGATGAATGACTAGGACATGTGGTTCGTTCGCTTACCCCGATGCGAGGTCATCAGGTAGATTGATTCCAGCGAGAGGCGACTTCACGCAGATTCGTTGAGAGTCGATTGAGACGATCGAATGTCAGGAGCTTATTTTCCAAGTTTAAAGTATATGGAAGGACATGCAGGTGATTCTATGGACCCTCTGGAAGAATGAAACCCTAACTCGACTTAATGACCGTGTGAAAGCCTTTGAACCTTAGGGTTTGCGGCAGTTCCGCGGCGCCATTAGTGAGGCTTGGGTTTGCCCTTCTACGGCTGGACCACCGACGCTGTGGCATGTACTCGATACTATTAAACTGTACCCGAGATATGGAGCTCTTGGGGGATTGTGAGGTTCTGACGAGCCGATCGGATGATTCGACATCATTCGGATATCATGTGATGTGACACTGCTTGGGAGACTCCAGATACGAGCATAGCCGTCGGAGCGCAGTCCGTGTAGCCATGATGAGATGAGTCTGAATCAGTCGACATTGGAGCAAGGTGGAGTAAAGAGTTTGCACGAGATCTCGACGAGATGACGTTCCACTCCGCTGACATCAGAGATGTGATATGCACGCTGAGGACGTGTTCGGCTAGATATCTCCTACTGAGTGATGAAGATACTGAGTTCGTGATTCGAGTCCGTGTTAGAGACTTCGGAGGGACCGTAGTCGATGGCATTGAAGTGCGCAGATAGGGACGTGATGTCGAAATGGTCAATGATACAGACAAGCGGGACAAGAAGTTCGTGCGAGATGCAGAGGAGCTGTCACTACACCCCGTTAAGATAAAAGGTCGGATATGCATACAGAGGCGTTGGGATACGACCAATTCCCGAGGAAATGATGTGCTGATGACACAGATGTCTATTGAACGAGAAAAGACTATGCAAGAGTACCGGCCTCCGTACAGATCGGCATAGGCAAGATCGGCAGAGACTTTGAGCAGGATTCCTTCCAGGACACCGCTACAATGACGTTTGCACCCAGGGTCAGACGTGTGATGTGCATTCAGAGAGCCGGAGGCCGACGCCAGTGGCATATTGCTTTACGAGCAGTCGTGAGGATTGACCGAGAGATTACCAAGAAGTGCCAGAACGGAATCGTTCCTGTCAGCACTCCTGACCGGGCCGATGAGCCGGTGGATTGCGAGATTGGTAATCTACAGGAAAGATCAGGAACCAGAGGCAGAGGACGCCAGCCGCGAGCATGAGGCAAGTAGATATCTTACGCCGCTAGCATCGGATGTTCCGGTACCTTCTCGACCCTGAAGAAGGATATACCGACGACGGTATTCATGATTTGTGATTTTGGTGATTTGACTATCACGTATCCGTTGTTTTGGATTTTGGTATTTTGGGCGATTTATTCGCATGATTTCGTCTTGATGACTGAGTTCCATGATATTTGATTTTGTGCACCATGGTTGCACTTACTGGGTATTCATATTTTGTGCAGAGTTATTACTCTTGAGGTATTGATTGTGATTTCATGCTTATTTTATGCCGGTGATTTGATTTACGCTTCCAGCATAGTTTCATGTACTCTTAGTGTCTTGATTTGTGCACGCTGATGCACGCGGTTGTGAGTTTTTCCATCGCGGTACACCTGATTTTGATTGAGCCGCGTTGTATATCGTTTCGTGCCTTGGCTGCACCTGCTTATGACTTTATGGATTTCATACGGTTGATTTGATGTTGTGCATATGTTACGCATACGATTTGATTTTTGCACTCGGTATAGCTTATATGTGCTTGTAGTGCATTGATATGTGTTTTGTGCACGCAGTTGCGCACGTTTATGATTTTCTTTATATCTGGGTACACTTAGTGTTGCTGCTTACGCATTTAAGTTATTGCTGGTATTTGTGCATGGGATGCACCAGTTCTATACTTCGTGCGTTAGTCGCACCAGTTTTATGTTTCTTGCGTTTATCGCATCAGATTTATATTTCGTGCCTTTGTTGCACCGGATTTACATTTTGTGCATTACGGTTGCACCTGACTCCGATTTGATGTCTTTCGATATGTCGATTTTGATTGTGATATTAATGATTGATTCTTGCACTACGTGCTTTTGACTGGACTTACGCATGTTCGGCGTTGCTATTGGATTTTGTGATTCCGTGCATGTTGAATGCGCAGGGTTTAGATTTTCATTCGTGCACGATGGATGCACCGATTTGGATTTTCGCGCATGTTGGGCGCATGTTTTGAGATACGATTTTGGTGCACACCCGATGCACTAAATCGAGATTCTTCATGCATGTCAGATGCACCGGATATTTTTGCTGTCAGGCACACACGTTGCCTATGACAGATGCTTCGTGCACACCCGTTGCACCTAGATGTGGTTTTGTGCACCTGTTTAGCACATATATGGATTTTGATTTCCGTGCGCACCAGACGCACAGGGTGGTGTTATGTATATTTTTGAGATTTATTCCTTTTGGAGCGGTACATTTTTATGATATTGGATATTTGTTTTCTTACTGAGCAGGACTAGTCAGAGGACAGTACCTGGATATATATTTTGCACGCATCGATAGTTATCGAAGGGATTTCTAAAGAGCGAGCTATAGTCTCAATATATACCTACATGTCCGATACAACATGAAACGTTTTAAAAACAAGGAAACCCTTCTGATTGTTTTCAAAACGGCGGAACGTGCTTATTAAACGAAGGATATATATATACACATATATAGTTATTTTCTTATGAAAAACGTCCGCCACTGTGCAGTGTTAGGTGCATCGCACAGCGACTTAACAAGATTTGGCATGCTTTTACATCAGCTATTCCCATGTATAGATTGGATGTCTACATGTGTAGTTCTGATCCATATCATATCGGTTTTGTATTGGATTTGACATTGTGTCTTTACCTTGACTCCGATGATTGCGAGATGCTTGACGGAGTTTCGATTTTGAGTTATCTGCTCATTACTCATGCGCATGCATTGCGCTGTGACGTTTTATGTATTGATGATTTCGGAGCCCCGACGACTTGGAATTTGTATCGAAATGTTTTAGTACTTGGGGATTTTAAATTTAAATTCGGGGACCGAATTTCTTTAAGGGGGGTAGATTGTAACATTTCCAAAATAATAAAATATTATTTTCGGGAATTTTTATAATTTAATATTATTTTAATGAATATTTTAATATTCGGGTGTAATTAAATACAAATAAATGGGGAAAAATTTTGGAAAATTTTGGAAAATTCTAAAATGAGGTATTTTATGGAATTATGCCATTTTAAAGTTTTTAAGACGAGTTATATACTAATTTAGTGTTAATCGCGATTAAAAATCACTAATTGGATTTTTAGCATTTTTGTGCAAAAATGTGCACATATCATTTTCCACACTTGTTACACTTGTGTTACATTTTGTTGCCATGGTTCATTTGGATGCACTATTGGGGTGAGAAGGAAAAGAAAAGAAAAGGAAAGAGTAGGTGATGAGAGAGAGAGAGAGAGAACAAGTCAACCCTACCTTTTTGAACCATGCCTCCATCATTTCCCTTCTCATTTTCTCTCCCCTCTTCTTCTAGAGCTGCTGCTGCTCCTGCTCCCTCTCATTTCCCTCCCCTTCACTTCATAGATCCACAATGAAATCCAAGCCAAAACCTTATTCCCACTTCACAAAAAATGTTCCCGGGCTCACTAGCTACACTTGGAACCTAGCAAGATTGGATTTGGAGGACTTTGAGCAACTCAAGAATTTTCTTGAGTTGCCAAAGGAGGTAATTTCTGCACCTATTAGAGTAGTATCTCATTTCTATTGCATCCATACTAGTTTCATATCGATATTGTGTCGTTTTGTGGATTTTAGAGAATTCAAGTGAGGGTTTAGGGTAAATCTGAAATCAAGATGAAATTGAGGCTTGTTGTGACCTTAGAAACCCTGGTGTAATGAAAAGTTTGACCCCAACCTGGAATTGAAACCAGAATACGGAATTACGGAACCGATATCGGGGAAAAACTGGAAATCTGGGACTGTTTTATGGAATCTGCTATCACCCCGAGATCCCAAAAATGAAACTGAGTTGACAGTGAGATGTTCAGGCACCAGTGAACCACCACCCCAAACCCTAACCCCCAACTCCTTCACGAGGCCGCCAATTTCTCCATTCTGGCCGCAATTTGCGGCCAGAGCAGGGAGGATTTGCCTCGTTTTCTGTGCATGGCCCCATTTCCTCTATTCTTGGCCCTGGGTATATCTAGTTTTGACTGATTCCATCTAGGGTGAAATCTGGGATGATTTTTCCTATGTTGGTGCGTGAATTGAGACTTGTTTTTGCATGGACTTTGATATTTGGAGTTTCGTTCCTGTCGGGTGGCGCTTGGACGTCAACGACAGGTGGATGTTGATCGTGTTTACATGTGAAGCGATAGGTTTTTACCTATGCGAGTAGCGTGTGCTGTTTTGGTTTTCGATGTGATTTTCATGTGCTTTAGCATTGTGATATACTTGTAGGTACCCCGCGTGATGTTGAGGCAAAGAAGATGAAGATAGCGACATCGGCTTTGGCACACGAGAAGCAAGGTGAGTAGATTTATATCTACGGGGGGAAGTCGGGTGGATGGCGTATAGCACCCCCGCAGTCCGTGGTGATGTATACGAATACGTATACACACGCATATTTATTATGTGTTGTATAGGATCATTGATAGTAATAATGGTATTTTGATGTTAAGAATATATTGGTTTAGTATAGTGCGAACCCTAGAGTAGTGGTTGCACTCACACATACACTTACACACATTCTTGCATTCATGCTTCCATTTATTGTGTGCATATGATGGTGCGTATATCTACACATGGGTATGGGACTATGTGTTCATATACGGGATTTGGGGATGATACGTGGGTTTGAGATGATATTTGATGTGAGGCCGTGAGATCGGCGATGTGACATAGTTTGTCTTTGAGATGCGATATGATAGTTTTAGCGGGCCTTTGGACATGTGCTTTACCCGCATTCATATTCTTATAGATGGTATCGATTTGTACTAGACTTAGAGTAGTACCCCAGATTGTACGATCTGATGATAAGTGATACCTGATATGTGATGAGATAGCGTGATATTGATCCCTACCCAGTTATTGGGATGCCGTACGACGATTTACCGTACGAGCCGGTATTGATGATAGATCCGCACTCACGACTCGAGGATATCTTACGATATGTTATTGAGGCGAGATCACCGACTATCATATCTATATACATATCGACTCAGATGTAGGTGGTTTCATACCCCTCCTGTCTAGATTACTTGGTAGACATTAGACTAGACCGAGTCGTACCTATTTCAAAACTAACGAATCGGGGATATTTTAAAGATAGGCAGAAGGGTTATACGGATATTTTCAAATGATGCATCTTTTCTTAAAGCTCCGTAGCCCTTATTTTACTAAAAGCCCTGATTCGTCTTATTTCAAAAGGCAAGGTTGCATGACATATCTATTGGGGCAGGTTCTGTACTTTTGCGTTGATTATTCGTTTCCGCATATTCCTGCTATTTGCATTGCATCGCTTGTACTGTGGTTATATTTCAGTCATGCTGCTACGACACCAGCACCATTATCGATGATGCATATGTTCCACGTACACTTGTTGCCGGCTCACACACTCATCATCGATAATTGCCATGCCACTACACTGTAGTACTATTGCATTCAGTATATGATCCTTGTGTGACATGATGATATGCATACTTTTCCTTATATGTCGCATACTTCATGCTTTTGATTACGCATTGAGATATGTTGTTTTTATGATATTTCTGGATTTGGGAACCGAGGGTGTTTCAAAAGAGAATATGTCATTGCTTAAAAAACCCGGTTACCCTTGATATGATATTTCAGTACGTCCACCATGTGTTTTCTCGGTGCTGAGAGCGACATGTGAAACCCGAATCGAGGAGTGGACGAGCCGATTGCGGGTACATGGTGGACCCGGTATGGTTCCCCTCGGCAAGATGATCGATGAGCTTTGCCGATTGAGCCTGGAGGCGGGCGAGTACCTACCGGTGATTGGTTGGACCTGGCGGTTATCCGGAGGATACTGACCAGTGTCGATAGATGGATATGGGCATACTGCCGGGGCCGAGGGCCGATACCGCAGACAGAGCCCACGGGCCGATCCGGACTGACGGAGCCCGATATGTGAGGATTTACGTGTCGATGCTGGGCACAGTTTTCATGATGTTTTCGGGTGTCGATGCTGGGCACCCTGGTACCATGGTTTTGACGTGTCGCGAGGGACACGGGTGGTTTATATCCTCATATTATTTCCCATGCACATGATTCATGATATGTACATACATGGTGGTTATTGTCAGTGGGTGACGAGTGGACGGGATCTACGTGTGTGCAGATTTGATTACATTGATTATACCTCATATTCATGACATGCTATTACCTGAGGCACTAGCACGAGCACTTGGCACTACACTCATGTATAGAGATTACATTACCAGTTTAGCATGCTTCAGCTTTATTCATATTGAGGTTTATTTATATCTGATCGTATTGACCTAGGATGGGTCATGCATTCGATCTCTGCTTGTAGATATTTTCTATTCACGAGTTGGCAACTCACCCCCGTTGTGCCCCAGTTCTTGCAGGTTTGCCGTACAGATTCCATAGCGGCATTTCTGGCACATTGCTTCCTTATGGGTGATTTGCTTGGATAGGTGGGTTCTTTTGTATCAGAACCGCCATTGTTCATGTATTATTTATTGTATCTTGAATTTCCATCAACTAAAACTTGTATATTGTTTCAGACTTAGAAAACAGTGTTGTATTATTTCGACCTTAGAGTCGCGCTTGTAGTATTACAGTTTTCTGGCTGTTTTGAGTTTCTTTTTGGGTTTTGATCCTCGCCCTTTGGCGTTGTATATTATTATTGCTTGCGTGGTTATGACCGTCGATTGACGAAGAGCTAGCTCCCGCTTGGGGATGTCTTTTATCATGTTACATATATTATTCTTGTTGTACCCCGTTCGGGGCCGGTTTTTACAAAGGAAACTCTGCCGAAATTTTCAGGAAAAATTACACATTTTAAAAATACATATTCGGCTTAGTTATTTAAAAACTTGAATTTCAAAACATGTTTTCCTTACCTCTTAAAACTAGTTTTCCCTTTATTTACTCCTTAAATGGTTTAGATTTCTGGGCTTTTGGCTTACTTGGATCCGATGGAGTCCTGTAGACTTCATAGGATTCAAGGGCCTGTCACGTGCTCTTTCGGGTCGTGACAGGGCAGTCCTGGACTCCCGAGAGAGAGTAGACGCTTCGAGCTCTGTGGTCGCCGTCATTTCACCTGCCACCTCATCGCCAGGACTTAGACCTGCAGGGTATGGTATATAAGAATTTGAAGACCAAATTCTAATAAAAGACTCAGCGTTACGTTACCTAGGGGCGGCTTTTCGGTTTTTTCCCGAGCCGCGCGCATAATCTGTCTATGGGCGGTAGACAGGGCAGCTGGAGCATCCTTCGAAGAAATAGCAACGGATGGGGTAGTGCTTGAACCTGCACCCACAGCCAAGCTGGCATCACGTTCCCTCGCCGCATGCTTCCTACGCTTCTTTTCGGTCTGAGCGGTGAGAAGCGATCTCCTTAAGACCTCCGTCAAAGGGACATCATCGTCCGAACCAAGCTCGGCCTTTGGAGCCGCTACGGCATCCGTCATCGGCTATTTAAGTGAAGCCTCTTGCAGTACCGGCGGGGGAGCTGCGGCCACAATAGCCGGCTCTGGTAGCGTCGCCGCATCACCGCTCGGGATCGGCACTACACTTGGGATAACCCGCGTTAAGGTAGTCCCTGCAACAAAATAAAGGAGGGGGTCAAACTACAAATAATGAAAAAGGGAATGAAGGCATAATGAGCCGAAGTATACCAAGGCCCAAAGAACCACGAAGCCTCTCTTCCTCTTCAAATGTTTTGAGGGAAGCCGCAAAAGCCTCTTCGGCAGAGATACCTGTTGAAGAAGAAAGTGTCGGTTAAAGCATAATAAAAAAATAACCGCGGAAAAATATGACTGAAGTCTACCTGACTGCGCGATAGTGATTATTGCTGCTTCATCGTGAGCCAGTCGCTCGGAAGCCACAAGGGCAGCTTGAAAATCAGTATCATCTGCAGGCGCGATAAATAGACCCTCATTGGTCCCGTACTCACTCACTTAAGCCTTCGCTGTAAGGAGCATGAGGCTCCTGGCCGAATTCAACGTCCGCAGAAAATAGCGACTTCTTCTTCTTCTGTGAGCTGACGCCGGCAGCCGGCAATAGGAGCTTGCGCTTGGCGGGAAACTTTGGACGATAAGTCCCAATCTCCGAACCCACCCTAGACTCAGGAGACGCTGCAACCACCGCTTCAACAGGAACACGAGGAAGAGGCTTATCAGGAAAGGCGTGCGGGACCATCGCCACAACAGCTTCTCTCAAGGAAAGACGAACGATGGTCCGTCGCTTCAAAGGAACGGCTGGATTACCAGCTGGGACAGCACCGTTGCGATCAAGCAATAATCGTTTTTCTTCCCTGATAACGGCACCCATTGCGTGCAGGTACTATGCGACATATACATTCAGGACCTTCGGGACGCAGCTCGGCTCACTGATAAAGAAGTTAGACCAAGTGTTAAGTGTTCATATTAGAATTTTGCATTATTATATTCCCCATTTTTAATCATATTGCAAATAAATAGGTGCTTTTGATCCATGTCTGCTAAATAGTTGCAGGTTACAGGTTCTCAGAACAATACAGTGAAAATGGTGAAAAAACGCTACAAATATGAGATTACGACCAACAAATAGATGAATCTGCAAGATGCCGCCTACAGTTTAAGGAACAAATGAAGATCAATGAACAGTTCGATTGCACAACGTATAAGGGCAGCACAAGATTCAAGACTTCAACACGAAGCTAACGGTAAAAGTCCACAACATTCTGCACTGTGGAAATCTGGAAGAACATAGAAGATATTCTGAGAAACCAAGTGAAGAAAACAGATGGAAAAAGCAACTTGAAGTATCACAGAAAAACAGAGCCCAAGAACCCATCAAATGGCCGCGGATCCACGGCCAAACAAGGCATTCCACCGCGGATCCGCGGCCGTGCAGAGCACGTGTCGGTGCGTGTCGGTGGGAGTCGGTGTATTGACCCGGTTTTCTTAGGGTAGTCTTGTAATTTCAGATGTGGATCAGATGTAAACCCTAGGGTTTCTCCTATCTATAAATAGGAAAGCTTACAGCTCTTTTGGAGCATGCCTCTTTTTAATTAGATTTTAAATTTTCAATTCCATTGTAACTGTCAAGAGGTGTCAATAAAGTAAGTTTTTTATCTTGCAATTTTAATTTCATCTTTTAATTTCTGAAATTTTCGTATCTGTCTTTTATTATCTGCACGTTAATTAGGTAATTAAAAAGAAAATAAAAAATAAACTCCTTTGTTAATACCCTAATGAGTGAGTAGTTCCTCACTTGTTAGGATTAGGATTGGGTGGGTTTGAGAGATAGAAATCTCTCACTCCTTTCTTGCCCTCATAACTTTATAAATTAGGGCTCTATATTAATCAAACACACACCGCTCACTACAGCACCCTATCCCACGAGATAGCGGTGATTCCCTAATTAGACCGGTCGTGGTTGATTTACATAGAGGTTAGGGCTAATAATTAAGAAAGGACAGATAAGGACCAAAGGGAAGAAACTATGTTCCTTCCTAGTCGTGGTAATCCCCTTTGTTAATTATTACCCTAACACCTATGTTCTTAATTAGAGCAAAGGAAGCAGTGAGAGAATTAACTTTCCAAACTAACCTAATCCTAACCCTAGCAAGGTTTTAATCCAAATCAAATTCAATTTCAGTTTTTATAAAAATCAAAACCTACCATAAATAGGAATTGACTCGTTAGAACAACTAGAAAAGAACACGTTTTCCCTGTGGACCGACCCGTACTCAATCTGCTAGCTACGAAGCGACACCGTTATTGATTGCGGTATTCTATTCTTTGATTTCAAAACGCACAAAAGAACGATCAATCAAATGGCGCCGTTGCCGGGGAATGGTAGTTATTTTCTTTTTGTAATTTCGGGTTAGTTAAAATTGAAAAGACATAAAAATTGAAATTATAAAAACAAAAAAAAATATCATCTTGTTGTTTTTTGAAGGGTTTTGTGTGAATTGCGCAGGAAAGGAAGACGGAAAAATTAAGATCTGGAAAAAGCACAGTGAACAAATCAAGAAAAAGAAGATCTAAACAAACAGAGAAGAACCACAAAAGCGCACAACAAAATTTTGGAAAGCCAAACCCACCAAGACACCGCGGAACCGCAGCTGATTGAAGCTTCTGACCGCGGAACCGCGGTCAAACCGTGACGTCAGCGCTTCAAAAAGTCTCTGTAAGTATTTTTATCCTCTCTGTAACCCCCTGATCTCCACTGAAAAATTTTCCTACAGGGTTTTTGCGCAAAAACTTCTTCCCCCTTTCCAATAAATCAATCTTGTGCAGGATTCTTTGCGCTGCAAATAAAAGAAATTTTTTTTGGCAAGTGTTTTGGATTTTTGTGTGTTTACTGCTTTGCATTTTTAAAACGGACTTTTAAGGGGCTATAATACCAATCTAGATTGAGTGGGGATTTCATTACCCTTCTTAGGACCCCAAAAATCACAAAAAGCATATGCATCAACTCTCGAGTTAATTAAAAAATATTAGACTCAGCCAATAAGGACCGTCGTGCTCATTAGGACAAAGGAAGGTTGTGGGCATCGGTCGTTTATCTAAACCTGACTTTGTAGTGTCTAGGCTAGACAAGTGGGAAAGGTAATTTTAAAAGGCCCGTCTCACGGTGATTCGTGAGCGGATCCCTCCTTTCTTTACTTGTGCTTACCTGGCCACAATTGGCGGTGAAGAAGCGATTCAAGGATATCTCACAACTTGCCCTTTGGAACAGTTAGGAGTAGTCTAGTTGACTTAGGAGACCCTAACTCTAGGCTTGATTGTGCATATTGTGATTGCTTGAAAGTGTGTCTAGCTCCTTATAAAAAATCTTTTGCAAAACTCCTTATGAAAAAAACCACAAAACAAATTTTTTACAAAAACTTGCTATTTTGTCGCTAAGAAATCCATTGCACCCCACTTGCACCCACATTCTCTCATTGATGTTTTCTTACCCCCACCTTCTATTTTTACTTTTTGACTACACTACATCTCGTTAGTGTATGTCCGATTGGACTAGGGACACTACCGCCCGTTTAGTCCGTGTCTCGTTAGTGCCTACTGACGACGCGTTCGACTCCGAAGTCGAAACTCCTTCCACTTCTTTACCTTTATCTTCAAATTCATCATCTTCTAAGGAGATGTCGGGATTCAATCCTAACAGCCCCTTACCTCCGGGACTGATTTCACCTCAACTGGGTGCGAATAACCCAGCACGCCCTCCTGTCGAAGCGCCCCAACGAATCGCGCTCCAGGATCTTTTCTATCCAACCCGCACCGCACTTCCCACTTGTCTTTCACTTCCACCGGCTAATAGGGATAACTTCGAAATTAAACCCCACTTCATCAATATGTTGCCCAAATTTCACGGGCTGGAATCCGAAGATGCCTACATCTTTATTAACAAATTCCAGAATGTTTGCGCAATGATGAAGACCGCCCAACTTTTCGATGATGCTATAAGGCTACGTGTCATTCCATTCACTTTATATGACCTAGCTGAAAAGTGGTTATATAGCATAGCACCGCATTCCATAAAAAATTGGGAAGAGTTTGTTAAGGCTTTTCTTAAAAAGTTTTACCCACACCACAAGACCGCGAGAATTAGAAATGAAATTAATCAATTTTCACAGCTTCCTTCCGAACCTTTTTGGAAGTGTTTCGAACGATTTAAGGACCTTCTTGTTCAGTGTCCTCACCACGGTATCGAGAAATGGCAACTTTGCTAAACTTTATACGAAGAACTGAACCCAGCAACTAAGCAGTTGTTGGAAACCATTTATCAAGGTCACTTTCGTACAAAATCGAGCGAGGAAGCTTGGCAATTTCTCGACGATCTTACTGAACAAATACTTCAGTGGGAAAACACTAAGATCACTTCATCTACTTCATCAGGTCAGTCTAGGGCAGGCATACATCAACTTGATATGTCGATTGCAATGAAGGCCGAAATGGCTGCACTCACGAAAAAACTAGAAGCAATTAAGAGCAAATTCTCATCGTCTTCTCCTGCTCCAGCTTTACCCCCACGCACTATTTGCGCTTGTTGTTCGGATTCGTCCCATCTAACCGAAGAGTGTCCTTACAACCCGCCTGTTCAAGGACAAGATCAAGTCAATGCTGCCTTTCAGCAAAGACAAAAAAATGATCCATACTCTTCAACTTATAATCCTGGTTGGAGGAGCCACCCAATTTTGCTTGGAATCAAAATCAACAACAATTCCAAGGCAATAACAATTTTCAGAGGCCTCCTCCACAACAACAAGCCCCTCAACAAACTCAATATCAGCAACCCTTTCAACCCCAACCTTACCAAAACCAAATGAACAATTTTATACCAAACAACTCTTATCCTCAAAACAATTTTGTTCAGCCGAATAACGATAAGGTTTTCTCGCTAGAACGAAGTTTGGATGCGTTTTTAAAACAATCTACGCAATCCTCAGCCAGCATCCAATCGTCCATTCAGTCTTTGGTGCAACACACTACTTCACATGATCAGAGCATCAAAACAATTGAAGCCCAAATTGCACAACTGAATGCTGCGTTAAGCGAGCGAGAGAAGGGGAAACTTCCATCTCAACCACTGCCAAATCCCGGTCACACACAAAATACATATGTTGCTCATGAACAACAAAATCATAATGTGAGTGCCGTGACTACATTGAGATCTGGAAAGATATTGCACAACAACGTTGGTAATAATGATGACACCCCAGCCGCCGCTTCTTCTTCTTCTTCATCTTCTTCAACTTCTTCAGAGCCTGTTCTTCATTCTTTACAAGGCTCTACTTCTTCTAATTTGAACGGACCCACATCTCATTCCACAAAAACACCAACACTAGGATCCATTCCAACTCCGCAATCTACTCCACAAACATTGGACTCAACATATTTTCAAAATATTCCATTTCCAAACAGGTTGAGATCCAATAAACCTACTCCACAAATGGAGAAAATTGTGGAGTTATTCAAACAGGTTAGCATTAACATACCTCTCTTGGATGCAATCCAACAAGTCACTTCTTACGCTAAAATCTTAAAGGACTTATGCACCAAGAAGAGGAAATCGCAGGTACCTAAGAAAGTTTTCTTGGCTAGTGCAGTAAGTGATGCTCTTACCCATCCTTTACCCCAAAAACGCAAGGATCCTGGCCGTCCTACAATTTCAATAACAATTGGGAATAAGAACATCAATCGCGCACTTTTAGATCTTGGTGCCAGTGTTAATTTGCTTTCCTATTCAGTATATGAACAATTAGGTGTTGGAGAGCTAAAACCCACACATTGTACTCTCCAAATGGCCGACCGATCCATCACCCATCCTAGGGGTGAGTTAGAGGATGTGTTGATTAAAGTAGGGGATTTCATTTTCCCCGTTGATTTCATTGTTATGGACACACAGCCTGTAGCTAACCCCCGAAGTCAAATTCCGGTGATACTTGGTCGGCTATTCCTTGCAACTTCTAATGCTGTAATCAATTGTCGAAATGGTTCTATGAACCTATCTTTTGGAAACATGACAATTGAACTCAACATTTTTAAGTTGGGGAATCAGCCCTCCGAGCCTAATGCTAATATACTTGATGTTTGCTCGATTCAAGAGATCACTCAGGAGGACTGTGAGCTCGAAAAATTTCTGTTCGATCACAGCAGTTTTGACGCCACTAGTGCGTTCCTCCTTGAATCTGACACAGTTTTCACACCCGATAACGATTACGAGTGTTTCACTTTTTCGAACGATTTTGAAGAATCACCACCCGAGTTTGAGTCCTTTGAATTTTCGGATGAGTTAGCTGAACCATCCAACTCGGTTGCTTACACTCGCTTTGAACCTCTATTGGAATCCTTCGAGTTTGAGACAGTTTCACCAATTTTACCTTCAATTGTTTCGCCTCCAAAACTTGAACTCAAGCTGTTGCCGTCTTACCTTAAATACGCCTACTTGGGTGAGAATGAGACCCTTCGTGTTATCATCTCGACATCTCTAGCCCCCGAGCAAGAGACAGCCCTTTTAACGGTCTTACAAAATAATCGGCAAGCTTTTGGCTGGACTATGGCAGACATCAAGGGGATTAGTCCCATCATAGTTGAACATCGTATTCATATAATGGATGATACCAAGCCAGTAAGGGATCCACAAAGACGCCTCAACCCTGTAATGAAGGAGGCTGTTAAAAAGGAGATTGTAAAATGTCTTGATAGTGGTATCATTTACCCTATCTCTGATAGCCAGTGGGTTAGCCCCATTCACGTTGTCCCAAAGAAATTGGGCATAACGGTCATAACTAATGAGGCGAATGAGTTAATACCTACTCGCACCTAAACTGGGTGGCGAGTATGCATCGATTATAGAAAACTCAACGCCGCGACACGGAAAGACCACTTTCCATTACCTTTTATTGACTAAATACTAGAATGATTGGCTGGGCATGAATTTTACTGCTTTTTGGATGGCTACTCCGGTTATAATCAAGTTCCCATCGCCGAAAAGGACCAAGACAAAACCACATTTACTTTTCCCTTCGGTACATTCGCTTACTGTCGCATGCCCTTTGGGTTATGCAATGCACCCGCTACTTTCCAGCGGTGTATGATGGGCATTTTTCCAGACATGGTGGAAAAATTCTTGGAGATTTTTATGGATGATTTCTCCATTTTCGGCGATTCCTTTGATGAGTGTTTGATATATTTAAACGCGGTTCTTACCCGGTGTATGGATAAGAACCTCACTTTAAATTGGGAGAAATGTCACTTTATGGTACGAGAAGGTATTGTCTTAAGACATATCATCTCGCAAAATGGCATTGAGGTTGATAAAGCTAAGATTGAAGTTATTTCCAATCTTCCTCCTCCCAAGTGCGTCAAAGACATCCGAGCCTTTCTTGGCCATGCCGGTTTCTATAGACGGTTCATCAAGGATTTTACCAAGATAGCTAGACCCTTGACACTTTTGTTGGCTAAGGACACCACTTTTGATTTCGACTCAACCTGCATGAAGGCGTTCGAGTCGTTGAAAAACTCACTTATTTCCGCTCCCATTCTTTCATCTCCTGACTGGACGCATCCATTTGAAATTATGTGCGATGCATCCGATTTCGCCATTGGTGTTGTCCTTGGACAGCACATAAATAAGATGCCGCATGTAATTTATTACGCTAGCCGAACCTTAAATGAGGCCCAATTAAATTACACAACAACTAAAAAAGAGTTCTTAGCTGTTGTGTTTGCACTAGAAAAGTTCAGGCCCTATTTAATCGGCTCTCCAGTTATCGTTTACACAGACCACTCAGCTCTTCACCATCTTTTTGCGAAGAAGGATGCTAAATCCCGGCCGATACGTTGGATCCTCTTGCTACAAGAGTTTGACCTTGTCATAAGAGACAAGAGAGGATGCGAAAACGTAGTAGCCGACCACCTTTCACGCCTTCCTTCTTCGCCTACACTTCAAATTCCTATAAAAGACATTTTTCCAGATGAGCAGCTCTTAACTGTATTATGTGAACCTTGGTTCGCAGATATCGTAAATTATTTGGCCACCGGACTGATACCAAACGATTGGTCGAATCAGGACAGACTCTGATTCCTGTCCCAAGTAAGATATTTTTACTGGGATGAACCGTATCTCTTCAAATACTGTTCTGACCAAATCATTCTTCAGTGTGTCCCCGACAACGAGTTTAAGAGCGTGCTGTCATTCTGCCACGATCAAGCGTGTGGCGGGCATTTTGGCCCCAAAAAGACAGCAGAAAAAATCTTGCAGTGTGGTTTCTACTGGCCATGACTTTTTAAAGACGCGTATGAGTACTGCAAGACATACTCCCGGTGCCAACACTTGGGCCGGATATCTCGGAGAAATGAAATGCCGCTCCAACCAATTTTGGTTGTTGAAATTTTTGACGTTTGGGGGATAGATTTTATGGGACCATTTCCAAACTCTTTTGGGAATATGTATATTCCACTTGCTGTTGACTATATTTCCAAATGGGTCGAGGTTGTGTCCAGCCGAACTAATGACAACAAGGTTAACGTTAGATTTCTCAAAGAAAACATTTTTTCTCGGTTTGGGCATCCTCGCGCGATTATCAGTGATAATGGATCTCACTTTTGTAATAGGACTTTCGAGTCCTTAATACGGAAATACTCCATTACTCACAAGCTGTCAACGCCCTATCATCCCTAAACTTGTGGGCAAGCCGAGATTTCGAATCGGCAGATTAAACAGATATTGGAGAAAACGGTTTCCAAAAACCGTAAAGATTGGTCATCAAAACTTATTGATGCCCTTTGGGCATTCCGAACTGCCTATAAGACCGATCTTAGCATGTCTCCATATAGGCTTGTTTATGGAAAGGCTTGCCACCTTCCAGTTGAAATAGAGCATAAGGCATTTTGGGCAATTAAAGAGTTGAATCTATCTTTGGGAGATACGGACAGCAATAGAAAGCTGCAGTTGAACGAATTAGACGAGCTGCAGGATGAAGCCTATGAGAACGCAGTAGTTCTTAAAAACCGAAAGAAGATGTTCCACAATAAACACCTTATGCGCAAAACTTTTAAACCTGGTCAACAGGTTTTACTTTACGACACTCGGTTACATTTCCATCCCGGGAAGCTCAGATCTCGATAAAAAGGGCCATTCACGATACGCACCATATATCCACACGGTGCGGTCGATCTAGAAAATCCAGAGGACGGTTCACTGTTTAAAGTGAACGGACATCAACTTAAACCGTTCCTCACTGCGGACCCTTCGGAGGAGCTCCTGTTTTTACAGGAGCCAATTTATATTGACTGATCTTCCTCCATTTACCCCTAAATTTCGATTATCTAGCCAAAACACTGTTTCAAACAAGTTTGGGGGTATGTATCATTTGTAATTATATAAAAACAAAATAAAAAATTTGAAAATTTGAAAATAAAAAAAAATTGGGTATTTTTGTAAATTTCCAGTTTTAATAAAATAAAAATAAAAATTTTATTTACAAATAATTCTCTTTTTAAGAGGGGCGTTTTGCAAATAACCAACACACTCCCCCTATAAATAAATCCGGACCCCTCTCTGTTTTCTTAACCCTAATTTTTTACCTCTCTGCAAACCCTAACCGCCGCTCAAGATTTTCCAGCGAGATCTCTCTGCGCCGCCGCCCAACCGCCGCAGAAACCCCCATTCGGTCGCGTTTCCACCGTGCCCCTGCCACTTCTCCGTCTGAATTTTCTTAGAAGAGGTTTGCATCTCTTTGTCCTCTCTGTTAAATATTTTTAGAAGATCCGAACTTTCTATGATGGCACCAAACATGCAATTAGAACGTGATTTCTCACAAATCTTTTCTTACACAATTTACGGAAGTTATTTTCGTGATGAAATCATTCGGAAGGGGTGGAACTTTTTAATTTATAATCATCCCAATGCTTACGCCCTTCCAGATCTAGTCACTCGTTTTTACGAGTGCATGGAAGAATGCTGTCTTGCACAATACGGTTTTATTAAATTACTGTGGGATGATAGGGAGATAATTATTGATAAAGACTTCATCCATGAAGTCACTTTAATCCCAAGATTACCTCTTCACGACCAACCCCTTCAATTTGAATATTACATGCCCTTAATGGGTAATGACTGCTCGAGGGAACCTAGGAAGGGAATACAGGCTAGAACCCTTTTCGCCAATGTTTTAACCGTGTACCGGTGGACACAAAACAACATTTTTGGTAGTTCATATAATACCACTTTTTTCATCCCGTCTCTTCATATCGTGCACACCCTAATGACTAGGAACCCTAGATTTGACATGTGCACGATTTTGCTTAATTCAATTGGCGCTGGCAAAAGGGACGCAAATTACCCATGCCCCATGTTAGTGACACAACTGTGTCGCTATTTCCTCCTTGTGGAGGAATTTGAATTCTACATGCATGGAGGTATACCCATTAGGCCTCTCATTGAGGGCGTATCCACGTCCTATCCGCTTGACTGATGTATGGTCACAAAGAGAACCGGCCAAACATGTTGTAACAACCGAGTCCAGTTATACCAATTCCATTTACCGTATGTGTTGTTTGTGGTATTTAGTTCATTTATTATGTTTAGTTGCAAAATGGTAATTTACTTTATATTCGATCCGTTTACTTGAGCTCGTTGTTTCCTAGTTATAGATTACGCTAACATTTCATATTCTTGCATATAAAACAATTTAAGTTACTTAAAATAATTTAAAAATACATGTCATGGATTGCTTGTTACCCCTAACCCTGTGGTAGCGTCCTTGCATCGTGTTCTCGTCCCGTTCAGTGAAACGGACGTGTTTGGACGACTACGCGCACGTACGTGCGTCCGTTCTTGGGGGTATGCTTTTCTGTTACAAAATCCTTCATTTCAATTTTTGGAACTTACTGATATTTTTCATATTTCAAATACAAATTTTTGGACCCGACCCGGGCGCAATTTTGAAATATTTTGCATCCTGCCAAATCCTATTTATTTAAATCTTTTAAATCTGGCAAAAATATTTTCATAGCCTATTATAGTTTTATAAACCAACGAAATTATTTTTTAAACCCGGTAAATCTTTTTTAAATCTTTCCTAAACTTTTTCCCTAAACCCGCGAGCCAATCGCAGCTCCCCATTCCTCGTCGCTGGGCCCCACACCATCCTCTCTCCCCCTTTTCCCGTTCTCTTTCTCTCTCTTCTCTCTTTCTCTCTCACGCGAATACAGCCAATTTCATCTCTCCTCACTGTGCATTTCTCTCTTCCTCTCTCCTCTCGATCTTAATTCTCTCTCCTCTCGAATCTTTTCGCTCTCTACCCACATATCTCTCTCTTCCCTTTTATATATTTCTTCTTCTCTTCTTCCTCATTCATAACAGAACCCATCCCCTGAAAAACCCTAGTCGCCGTCTCCCCTTGCCCACCGTGTCGCCGTCGACGCCACCACTACCGTTCGTCGCCGCTCGTCACCCTCATCTCCATTCTCACTTCTCCTTCTCCGTTCCCTGTGCGCGCATCCGAGCAGCCGTGCACCCTGCACACATCTGCACCGCCGGGGAATCGCCGCCGGTGACCTCGTCTTCATGTCCTTGGCCTTCGTGCACACCCCAGTGAGCAACCTTTCTCTCCCTCATCCTTCTCTTCTTCTTCTTTCTCTTCTTCTTTATCTTAAATCTTCTTTTCTGTTAAAAATTAAAGGGTACCTCTGTTGGTCGTCGGAGCTCCGTCGACGACTCACCGACGACGCTGTCACCCCCTGCAGCTCAGTGAGTAGTTCCTTCATCAATCCCTCTGTTCTCTTTCATTATTCTTGCTTTTTCTTCCACGCATTCTCTTTTAATCAAAATGCTCACTGTTTTTCTTGGTTTGCCAGAATCCGACCGTGCCGGCGACGATCACGATGACCCAGCGAGGACCTCTGACCCGTATGTTTCCATTGTTCGTTGTTTGGACTCATTCCGTGTACCGTGCGCGCGTCGCGACTTTTCCCGCCGACGCGAGAAGTTCTGTTTTCCGTATTGCGACCCGTCGAGGCAAGTGAAACTTGCTACATGCTATTCATACTATTCATATATTAATTTATCTATTTTCCTATTAAATCTATAGATAAAATCTAAAATTTTGAATTCCAAGTTAACAGCACAATATTCCGTTTACATATTTCAGATCTAGAACTTGAAACCTAATTGTTACATTTAGTTGACTATACCTAGTAATCACATTTATATGTTAGATCACATAAGCACAATTGTTTTATAGCCATAATACCATTTTGTAGTTTTACCCTATCGGACGACCGGTTGCATACATGTAGCCTTATTCACATTCAATTGCATCTCCAGATTGTTTTAATGCATATTAATATGATTTTATCATCCACATTTGTTATACTGCATTCCTGAAATGTTAAAACTTTTCCTTAAACCTAAACTGATAACCGTGGATCCCAGTAGTTTAATCCGTACCTATTTACATATCATATTACATGTGCCAGTTTCTTGTTCTGATAATAACCATGCTTGTTTATTTGTAACCATGATTTTGCTAGTTGATTATGAGCACCCACATGATATCTTGTACACCCTGTTGTGACTTGCTACACATATTACTTGACCCGACATGGTACCGTACACTCCTGACATGACATGACACCTAAATACACTACTTGACCTGACCTGATGTACCATGACTTTACCCGTTACCTGATCTTGTGTCTAATGCCAACAAACATAACCTGTAGTCCTTACGGACCGTTCCTGTTGTCTATCCAGACAAACCTGTACTTGTCTGATCCTGTGTTGGCATTAGCTCCAGATTACTTGAATACCTGACTTGAACACATATAACTTGGGGTATGGGGAAATCAATGATGAAACCTGACTTGTAACTCGACAGTTGCTTGCTTTTACTGATCAGTTTAGAGGCTAGGCCCGCCTCGGGATGATGCTGCTGACATCATTCGTCTTTATATATTCCCTGTTTTAGTGCCTAGCGGCACGTCTCGGTTTCAGCCCGAGAGTCTTAGACCGTGGTCCCGGGCATGCACGGGATACTATTGAGTTACATCGATGATTCATCAAATTGATTTCAAGGACTTGAGAGTAGATAACCCAATAGACCGGTTTAGATTACTCACCGTACACTGCCTTTCACTGCCTTGATTTATATTGCTATTACACCTGCTTTACAACTTATGATTATATTTGCATGCCTTGCTACATTATTACTGCTTGATGTTATGACGCGCTGACGTCTGGGTTTTGCATGACCCAGATCCCGTACCTTTGCTGCAGTCCGAGCAGGAGTACTTCAGCCAGCAGGCTGAGCAGTGAGGGTTCAGTAGTAGTTAGTTCTTTACTTTTCAGCATTTTATTTCCTGATGTGAGCCCGCATTATGGGATATACATTCCAGTTATATTTTGTATTGGATCTTTTGCTTCCGCATTATTATTCTTGACTCATTTTATTTTGGCTTATGGATATGTACTAGATAGTTTTATTTTTGTTCTTAATATCTCTACAGCCGTAATGTGACTGTGGAAGGACAATTTCTATCCACAGGTAGCATGGTTGGCTATGTCACGTGCCTACTTAGCGTACTCTGGGAAGCGAGGCGTGACATGGTTCTTTTGGTATCAGAGCCATAGGTTAATCGGGTTGATTCTTTTTGTAGTTGGGTATGATACCCAATACATGAATCAGAATACTCGTGATTAGGAAACATGTCCTGCCACCTTGCCGTTTACCGTTCTTGAATCTAACCTCCTCCTGATTATACTTTTACGATATGCAGACCTCCTTTGCATATCGACTCGAAACCTGATTCCTTGTTATCTTTAGAACTTAGGCGACTTGAGTAGAGTTATGTAATTGTAGCTATGATACCGCGACATAGTTACAATGCGGTACTCTATTTAAGTAACTCGGAGTTCTAGCCTTGATCTACATTTTGAATCTGTTATCATGCTAATTCTTGGGTGTTTTGATTTCAGGAATATGGCAGACAAGAATCTGAAGACGTACCAAAGGCGTGTTGACGAAGCCGCTATACTTGGAGTAATACGTGGAATGTTGGAGAATCAAAAGAGACAGACCGAGCTGATCCAGCAGCAAGCTGAATCTTTTCAGGAAGGTTTGCGTGCCGTTCAGCAGTCCATAAACAATGTTGGGGTCAGACCAGTAGATCGTGTGGGAACCGTAGCAGATTTCAGAAGACTGGGTCCGTCTGTCTTTACTGGCCTGGAGGAGCCGTTGCCAGTGGAGCAGTGGCTGGTTGACACGGAGAATCTACTCATTGCAGCACAGATCCCGGATGATAAGAGGGTGGATGTGGTACGTATCCAGTTGGTGGATTACGTCCGTGAATGGTGGCTTGTGGAGGAGACCCGCTTGCCCAAGCCGATCAAGTGGGCGGATTTTTTCAAAGAGTTTCTTGGAGAAGTTCTTCCCGCGGACCGCACGGGAGGAAATGGAAGAGAAGTTCATCAGTCTAAAGTAGAATGCTGCACCCGTAGATGTACATGCAGCCGAGTGGACACGGCTCGGTAGATTCGCTGGACCGTTGGTTGCCGACGATGCTGATAGGGCAAGGAGATTCATGCGCAGTTTGGATGTAGACATCCAGAGACAGATTGTTTCCCTGGGTTTGACCACCTTCTCACAGGTACTTACGGCAGCCCGAGAACAGCAGAGCTTATCTGGGAAGACTGGGAGTTCACAGCAGACAGCAGTTACAGTAAGAAAGTCGGCATTTGTACCAAACCGAGGTCATGGACGCAGAGGTATTCCAGTGGACCGTCGTGGTGTAACACCGATGAAGAAGCCTGCTGTCGTTGATCAGAAGAAGCCCGTGATTTGTAGCTATTGCCACTTACCCGAACATTTGCAAAGGGAATGTCACAGGATGTGGGGACTTTGTTTGGTTTGTGGATCGGCGGATCATACTATTAATTCTTGTCTGTCGAAGCTTCGCACAAAGGATGATGATCAGAAGCCACCGCAGAAACCGTTTCAGGGACAGAAGCAGCTGACTCAAGGACCCAATCAGGCTCGAGCTTTTACCTTGACGGCTGAGGAAGCTAAGGCTTCGGGAGAAGTTGTTTCAGGTATTCTACTCGTTCATGGTTTTCCCGCATTAGCGTTATTTGATTCTGGTGCATACCATTGTTTTATGTCATCCAAGTTCATTGCTACACACTCGATCACTTGCAAGACCCTCTCTAGTTTCTAGGACATACACACTGGGAATGGGAAAATCATATCTAATAGAGAGTGTAAAGATTGCACAGTTGTTGTTTGCAGACGGGAGCTTTTTGCAGATTTCTTGGTGATTGATACGGGCGGCTATGAAGTTGTCTTGGGAATGGATTTTCTTGGCACTTTCCACGCTCACATCGATTGTAGGGCAAAGTGAGTAATTTTCCAGATTCCCGGACATCCACAGTTTACCTTTATTGGAGGAAGCAATTCGGTCGGGCCAGTCGAGTTTAGGGCTAGGCCGATAGCTAGTGTTCTTTCGTCGATAAAGGGTGATAAAATTGAAGCGCTAGCTGTTGTTCGAGATTTCATGGACGTGTTTGAAGACATATCAGGTTTACCGCCGAGGCGAGACGTGGAGTCCGCGATTGATCTTGTTCCTGGGGCAGCGCCAATTTCTAAAGCGTATTACCCAATGGCACCAGTGGAGTTGGAAGAAGTTAAGAAGCAGGTTACTGAATTACTCGAGAAGGGTTGGATCAGCAGCAGTAACTCACCTTGGGGAGCTCTAATTCTTCTAGTCAAGAAGAAAGATGGCACAAGAAGGATGTACATCGACTATCGAGAATTAAACCGGGTGACTATTAAGAACAAGCACCCAATCTCTCGCATTGGCGAATTGTTCGAGCAGCTTAGTGGTGCGAGGGTATTCTCGAAACTGGATTTGCGATCCGGATATCATCAGGTCTGAGTTAAATCAGAGGATATTTGCAAGACAGCGTTCCGAACTCGGTATGGACATTACGAGTACTTAGTGATGCCCTTCGGAGTTACGAATGCACCAGCTATATTCATGGACTTGATGAACCGAATCTTTTCACCATTCTTGGATCAGTTTACTGTGGTGTTCATTGACGATATTCTGGTTTACTCGAAGAGTATTGAAGAACATGCTGAATATCTGAAGATCGCAATGCAGACGTTGAGACAAGAGAAGTTATATGCGAAGATGAGCAAGTGCGAGTTTTGGCTGGAAGAAGTAAAGTTTTTGGGGCATGTTGTGTCGGGCAATGGAATCGCCGTCGATCCCGAAAGGATTGCAGCAGTTCGAGATTGGCCGATTCCGAAGAATGTTGTGGAGATAAGAAGCTTCCTTGGACTCGCCGGGTATTACAGAAGATTTGTGGAGAACTTTGCTCGTCTGGCGGAGCCGTTGACCAAGCTTACGCGCAAGGAGGTACCTTTTGTGTGGACTGATAGGTGTGCGTCAACTTTTGAGACGTTGAAGCAGAAGTTGATAACCGCTCCTATTCTGACCGTGCCAGACAATTCCGGAGGATTGGTGGTTCACAGCGACGCATCTGGGAAAGGATTGGGATGTGTTTTGATGCAGCATGGGAAGGTTATAGCATACGCATCGAGACAGTTGAAGACCCATGAGAAGAATTACCCAACTCATGATTTGGAGCTTGCGGCTGTGATCTTCGCTTTGAAGATTTGGAGACACTACCTTTTGGGCGAAAGGGTCGAGGTTTTCACTGATCATAAAAGCTTGAAGTATGTGTTCATGCAGAAGGAGCTTAATATGAGACAACGCAGATGGTTAGAGCTGATGGAGCGGTACATGCAGGAGATTGTAAGATTGCATGGAGTACCGGTGAGCATCGTGTCCGATCGGGACACTCGGTTCTTATCACACTTCTGGAGGAGCTTACAGGACAGTTTGGGGACCCGATTGAAGTTTAGCACAGCTTATCATCCTCAAACAGATGGCCAGTCGGAGAGAACGATCCAAACTCTTGAAGATATGTTGAGAGCTTGCATGTTGGACTTCAAGGGTTCATGGGAGGATCATCTACATTTAGTAGAGTTTTCTTACAACAACAGTTTCCAGGCAACTATTCAGATGGCTCCATTCAAAGCTTTGTATGGTCGCAAGTACCGTTCACTGGTTTGTTGGGACGATGTCGGTGAACGAAGATTGTTGGGACCAGATTTGGTGGTGCAGACAATTGAGAAAGTTAACGCTATCCGGAACCATATGAAAGCAGCACAAGACCGACAGAAGAGTTGGGCAGATACGTCGAGAAGACCTCTAGAGTTCGCCGTGGGTGATTTGGTATTCTTGAAGATATCACCGACTAGAGGGGTGATTCGTTTCGGAAGTCGAGGAAAGCTCAGTCCTCGATTCGTTGGACCCTTTGAGATTTTGGAGCGTGTTGGTGAGGTAGTGTATCGTTTGGCGTTACCGCAGTCCTTGGCGAATGTGCACGATATGTTTCACGTATCTCAACTCCGTAAGTATATTCGAGATGAAACACATGTGTTGGATCATTCGGAGCTGACTGTACGGGAAGACTTGACTTTTGAGGAGCGACCGGTTGCGATTGTGGATCGAAGGGAAAAGGTTCTTAAGAGCAAGGTTATCTCTGTTGTATTTGTTTCTTGGGGTATTCGCTCACATGAAGAGTCAACTTGGGAGAGGGAAGATGAAATCCGGCAGAAGTTTCCCCATCTTTTCTTGTAGTTATTGGTCGTTTATCCTTTTGTGTTCTTGGAATTTCGAGGACAAAATTCTTTTGTAGTTGGGTATAATGTAACAACCGAGTCCAGTTATACCAATTCCATTTACCATTTGTGTTGTTTGTGGTATTTAGTTCATTTATCATGTTTAGTTGCAAAATGGTAATTTACTTTATATTCGATCCGTTTACTTGAGCTCATTGTTTCCTAGTTATAGATTACGCTAACATTTCATATTCTTGCATATAAAACAATTTAAGTTACTTAAAATAATTTAAAAATACACGTCATAGCCTGCTTGTTACCCCTAACCCTGTGGTAGCGTCCTTGCATCGTGTTCTCGTCCCGTTCAGTGAAACGGACGTGTTTGGACGACTACGCGCACGTACGTGCGTCCGTTCTTGGGGGTATGCTTTTCTGTTACAAAATCCTTCATTTCAATTTTTGGAACTTACTGATATTTTTCATATTTCAAATCCAAATTTTTGGGCCCGACCCGGGCGCAATTTTGAAATATTTTGCATCCTGCCAAATCCTATTTATTTAAATCTTTTAAATATGGCAAAAATATTTTCACAGCCTATTACAGTTTTATAAACCAACGAAATTATTTTTTAAACCCGGTAAATCTTTTTTAAATCTTTCCTAAACTTTTTCCTTAAACCCGCGAGCCAATCGCAGCTCCCCATTCCTCGTCGCTGGGCCCCACACCATCCTCTCTCCCCCTTTTCCCGTTCTCTTTCTCTCTCTTCTCTCTTTCTCTCTCACGCGAATACAGCCAATTTCATCTCTCCTTACTGTGCATTTCTCTCTTCCTCTCTCCTCTCGATCTTAATTCTCTCTCCTCTCGAATCTTTTTGCTCTCTACCCACATATCTCTCTCTCTTCCCTTTTATATATTTCTTCTTCTCTTCTTCCTCGTTCATAACAGAACCCATCCCCTGAAAAACCCTAGCCGCCGTCTCCCCTTGCCCACCGTGTCGCCGTCGACGCCACCACCACCGTTCGTCGCCGCTCGTCACCCCCATCTCCATTCTCACCTCTCCTTCTCCGTTCCCTGTGCGCGCATCCGAGCAGCCGTGCACCCTGCACACATCTGCACCGCCGGGGAATCGCCGCCGGTGACCTCGTCTTCATGTCCTTGGCCTTCGTGCACACCCCAGTGAGCAACCTTTCTCTCCCTCATCCTTCTCTTCTTCTTCTTTCTCTTCTTCTTTATCTTAAATCTTCTTTTCTGTTAAAAATTAAAGGGTACCTCTGTTGGTCGTCGGAGCTCCGTCGACGACTCACCGACGACGCTATCACCCCCTGCAGCTCAGTGAGTAGTTCCTTCATCAATCCCTCTGTTCTCTTTCATTATTCTTGCTTTTTCTTCCACGCATTCTCTTTTAATCAAAATGCTCACTGTTTTTCTTGGTTTGCCAGAATCCGACCGTGCCGGCGACGATCACGATGACCCAGCGAGGACCTCTGACCCGTATGTTTCCATTGTTCGTTGTTTGGACTCATTCCGTGTACCGTGCGCGCGTCGCGACTTTTCCCGCCGACGCGAGAAGTTCTGTTTTCCGTATTGCGACCCGTCGAGGCAAGTGAAACTTGCTACATGCTATTCATACTATTCATATATTAATTTATCTATTTTCCTATTAAATCTATAGATAAAATCTAAAATTTTGAATTCCAAGTTAACAGCACAATATTCCGTTTACATATTTCAGATCTAGAACTTGAAACCTAATTGTTACATTTAGTTGACTATACCTAGTAATCACATTTATATGTTAGATCACATAAGCACAATTGTTTTATAGCCATAATACCATTTTGTAGTTTTACCCTATCGGACGACCGGTTGCATACATGTAGCCTTATTCACATTCAATTGCATCTCCAGATTGTTTTAATGCATATTAATATGATTTTATCATCCACATTTGTTATACTGCATTCCTGAAATGTTAAAACTTTTCCTTAAACCTAAACTGATAACCGTGGATCCCAGTAGTTTAATCCGTACCTATTTACATATCATATTACATGTGCCAGTTTCTTGTTCTGATAATAACCATGCTTGTTTATTTGTAACCATGATTTTGCTAGTTGATTATGAGCACCCACATGATATCTTGTACACCCTGTTGTGACTTACTACACATATTACTTGACCCGACATGGTACCGTACACTCCTGACATGACATGACACCTAAATACACTACTTGACCTGACCTGATGTACCATGACTTTACCCGTTACCTGATCTTGTGTCTAATGCCAACAAACATAACCTGTAGTCCTTACGGACCGTTCCTGTTGTCTATCCAGACAAACCTGTACTTGTCTGATCCTGTGTTGGCATTAGCTCCAGATTACTTGAATACCTGACTTGAACACATATAACTTGGGGGTATGGGGAAATCAATGATGAAACCTGACTTGTAACTCGACAGTTGCTTGCTTTTACTGATCAGTTTAGAGGCTAGGCCCGCCTCGGGATGATGCTGCTGACATCATTCGTCTTTATATATTCCCTGTTTTAGTGCCTAGCGGCACGTCTCGGTTTCAGCCCGAGAGTCTTAGACCGTGGTCCCGGGCATGCACGGGATACTATTGAGTTACATCGATGATTCATCAAATTGATTTCAAGGACTTGAGAGTAGATAACCCAATAGACCGGTTTAGATTACTCACCGTACACTGCCTTTCACTGCCTTGATTTATATTGCTGTTACACCTGCTTTACAACTTATGATTATATTTGCATGCCTTGCTACATTATTACTGCTTGATGTTATGATGCGCTGACGTCTGGATTTTGCATGGCCCAGATCCCGTACCTTTGCTGCAGTCCGAGCAGGAGTACTTCAGCCAGCAGGCTGAGCAGTGAGGGTTCAGTAGTAGTTAGTTCTTTACTTTTCAGCATTTTATTTCCTGATGTGAGCCCGTATTATGGGACATACATTCCAGTTATATTTTGTATTGGATGTTTTGCTTCCGCATTATTATTCTTGACTCATTTTATTTTGGCTTATGGACATGTACTAGATAGTTTTATTTTTGTTCTTGATATCTCTACTGCCGTAATGTGACTGTGGAAAGACAATTTCTATCCACAGGTAGCATGGTTGGCTATGTCACGTGCCTACTTAGTGTACTCTGGGAAGCGGGGCGTGACACATGTACCCGCCAGGACACCCAGTTCCAGCTCGACCGCGAGCGATGAAGAGCTAACCCATGCTGCGCAAGCGCACTTACTTCGAAGAGCCATTAGGGGGATTGATAATTTGGTGGGGATGGTGACCAACTTGGATCGCCGGGTAACTGAGATTGAACATAGCGTATTTACGTTGCTAGCGCGAAAGGAGCGTTCCCGTTCACGTTTAAGGGGACGCCGAGGGCCTGAGCAGTGAGGGCGCTGCTTTTGGTAAGTTTGGAGGAGGAGGTGGTTTGTAAATAGTTATCATTGCATTGCATATTTTTAATTTTTGTATATATTTTTTTTCTTTCTTTGCATGTTTAATTCTGCATTGCATCTTTATCAAAAAAATTATTAAAATAAAAAAAATATAAAAATATATATATATATAAAAGAAAAAAAATCAAATAAAAATTGAAAAGACTGAAAAGATAAAAAAAAAATTCAACTTGGCATTATTTGACTTAAGTTTGACAAGTCGGCTAACTAGCTAGAAAAATTAGATCCTAAATTTAGTAAATTAAAAACCCTAAAAATAACCTTTCTTAAAGTTTAACGGTAGAAAATATATGTCCTTGTAGTTTATTTAGAAATAGGCAAATTCTGAGTTCAGTTCTTGGGCTATGTCAAAATAAGGGAAGAGTATTGAAATTTTTATGTAAGTGTAAGTCTGAAAAATAATTCCGAACCTTTAGTCTAAATTCTGAAAATATATACCTTACAACTCGCACATACACGCACCTTGAAACTTGGGATAATAGAGGATACCTTGAATTTCTCTTGTCTAAAATCCTTAGTATGAAAAAAAAATTAAAAGTGTGAATAAAGAGATAAAAAAAATGAACACTGGTTTTGTAATTACTTAAGACTGCGTAAAATAAAAAATATATAGCGAGGGTGCTTTATCACCTAGTGCCTTAGACTAACTGGTTTGGGAGTTACTGTTAAAGTCTTAGGTATTACAAGACGAGGAATTACGCCTTAAAGCGCAAACATATTTTGTAATCGGTCGTTAGTACCTCAAGAAGTATTAACGGTCGCATGAAGAATGTGTGAGCAATTTCATCTAAAATTCACCAACTAACAGTAGTTTGGACAATGGACAAGAGTATGATAGTTTGAATTGAATTTCCAAGTGTAGGGGTGATACACACACACACGTAGGGGTATATGATTGAGGTTTGGATGAGAGATTGGAATGAAAAATAGGACCTATATATTCAGTAGAGATGACAAAAATTCCTAAGTTGAGATGGAACCTTAGAAGGAAAACTCAAAAGATGCTAAAAGCTAAATAAATTTATAGAACATATACAATCTTAAGTTAAATGATAAGTGAGTGTGAAAAATACAGGTTGATGATTTCTAAGTTGAAGATAATAGAATTTCTTGCTAGAACATCAAATTGAAGAATGAAAGTCAATAGGCCAAATTGATCGGATTTTGTGGGTAGTATCCGCTGAAAACCCTCAGGAGACAACACTCCTCCTATTAGGGACACCTAGAGGTTTAACGGCTTGTTACACGAGCTCAGTGCAATCGCGATTCCCTGCGAAAGCGAGGTTAGGTTTTTTCGAGAATAAATTGGTTTTGCTCGGGATGAGCAAAAGATAAGTTTGAGGGTGTTTGTTCATATCAGAATTTTGCATTATTATATTCCCCATTCTTAATCATATTGCAAATAAATAGGTGATTTTGATTCATGTATGCTAAATAGTTGCAGGTTACAAGTTCTCAGAACAATACAGTGAAAATGGTGAAAAGACGTTACAAATGTGAAACTACGACCAACAAATAGATGAATCTGCAAGATGTCGCCTACAGTTTAAGGAACAAATGAAGATCAATGAACAGTTCGATTACACAACGTATAAGGGCAGCACAAGATTCAAGACTTCAATACGAAACTAACGGTAAAAGTCCACAACATTCTGCACTGTGGAAATCTGGAAGAACATAGAAGATATTCTGAGAAACCAAGTGAAGAAAACAGATGGAAAAAGCAACTTGAAGCATCACAGAAAAACAGAGCCCATCAAACGGCCGCGGACCCGCGGTCAAACAAGGCATTCCGCTGTGGATCCGCGGCCGTGCAGAGCACGTGTCGGTGGGAGTCGATGCATTGACCCGGTTTTCTTAGGGTAGTCTTGTAATTTCAGATGTGGATCAGATGTAAACCCTAGGGTTTCTCCCATCTATAAATAGGAAAGCCTATAGCTCTTTTGGAGCATGCCTCTTTTTAATTCTTAGATTTTAAATTTTCAATTCCATTGTAATCGTCAAGAGGTGTCAATAAAGTAAGTTTTTTATCTTGCAATTTTAATTTCATCTTTTAATTTCTGCAATTTTCGTATCAGTCTTTTATTATCTGCACGTTAATTAGGTAATTAAAAAGAAAATAAAAAATGAACTCCTTTGTTAATACCCTAATGAGCGAGTAGTTCCTCACTTGTTAGGGTTAGGATTGGGTATGTTTAAGAGATGGAAATCTCTCACTCCTTTCTTGCCCTCATAACTTTATAAATTAGGGCTCTATGTTAATCAAACACACACCGCTCACTACGGCATCCTATCCCACGAGATAGCGGTGATTCCCTAGTTAGACCGGTCGTGATTGATTTACATAGAGGTTAGGGCTAATAATTAAGAAAGGACGGACAAGGACCAAAGGTAAGAAACTATGTTCCTTCCTAGTCGTGGTAATCCCCTTTGTTAATTATTACCCTAACACTTATGTTCTTAATTATGGCAAAGGAAGCAGTGAGAGAATTAACTTTCCAAACTAACCTAATCCTAACCCTAGCAAGGTTTTAATCCAAATCAAATTCAATTTCGGTTTTTATAAAATCAAAACCTACCACAAATAGGAATTGACTCGTTAGAACAACTAGAAAAGAACACGTTTTCCCTGTGGACCGACCTGTACTCAATCGGCTAACTACCAAGTGACACCGTTATTGATTGCGGTATTCTATTCTTTGATTTCAAAACGCATAAAAGAACGATCAATCATTAAGCCGCATGAAATGGTGTAGCGCATTACAGATACCCTCTTCCGTGGCAACCGGCTCAGCTAAGAAGGCTTCAAGCGGGACACCCTGATTATAGCTTGATTGTTGAGCGAAACGATATGGGTTGTATCTCATGAACAACGCCGAATCGTTCTGCCTAAACACTAAAAATCCCGGCATGATTGAATATAAGTGAAGAATCTCCTGAGCTTTCAAGGAAGAAGCCCCGTGTTTGAAGATGTCCCGTAGCGGCTGTACCGTCTTAGCGGATTCCTTACCGATAGTTAAAACCTTATCGACGAAGGTCATGCCATCCCCGACCGTACGCAGGCGAAGAACCAAGCCCCGAGCCTCTCGCTGAGTCGGTTCCAAAGCGGAAGCGTCAACTAGCCGCATAACCCGAGTAAAGTTATAACTTTCGTAGAAACGGGGCAGCTTGTGGACTCCAAAAGCGTCGAGCACATGCAGCTCGAGCCACAAAGTGAAATAGTGCATCAGGAAGTTTACGGGCTGCACCCCCGGTTGAGTGGTGTCTGCCGCCAAGCTAAGGCCATGATACAGGTAAGCCAGCCCAGCGACCCCGACGGCCATTTGCATCCCAATAACCATTCGGTAAGCTGGGTAGAAGACGGATGGCCTCATATGGCGAAGGTGCATTGGGAGAACAAACCATCTTAACCATAGGCCGAGAAACCCAAAAAAGAATGCCTCTTCATCGACGTCAGAAGCTGCGAGCTCTGTGAAAGAAACGACCGGGGTGTCAGGGAGAAAGAAATTCCTCTGATCCGCTTCCGCTGCCGGCTGGTTGTCCAAACCAAAGCTAAAAGGATCGTCGAGTTTGGCGAATTTCGCGGCTTCCTTCGACAGGACTTCTGGGCGGAGAAAACGGGCGATGAGATCTGTGAAGTTAACCCCGTGGCTTCCAGATTCGAGAAATAGACTCTGATAAATATTCAACACCTTAATCAGACTTAGGGATTGATGTTGAATGACATTCTCCGGGGTAAGGCCCATCACCACTGACTTGGCGGCAAAAAGGTACTCGTCAGGAGGAAGTAGCTCCTCGTAATGTTCAGGCAAGCCGGAGATCTCTGCGAATTCCTCCAAAGAGATTGAGACTTCCCGATCTGATAGAAGAAAGGTATGAGTCGAAACGTTCCACTGTTCCAAGAAAGCTTTGACCCACCATACAAGGGGCGTGGAATACTGGAAGAGAGACGAATAAATCGCGGGGTATAACCCAAGCTTCAGCAGCTGCGATTTCTTGGCCGACAAAATTAGCGAGCCCACTGCAAGTACCCGGCTGGATGGCGAGGAGTCAAGCCTATCATGTACAGCTGTCCCTAAGGGCGCGACTCGTCTTGACATATACGCCGCCCCAGAGTATCCAACGCCATCAGTGGCTGTCCGGGTATCGCGGCCATAGAGGGCTGAAGGAAACCCTCCGAAGTCCAGTTGACATCCTCTACGGCATAGTTCACTTGGGGTGAGTCGACGCAGTGGATCGCCGAAATGGGCTCCGAAAGCACCGCATAAGAAAAGCTGCGTCGACCCCGGATGATTTGATTGTACCACGACCCCCATAAATGAAGAGACTTTTGCTCCGGGTCGTGATTTTGATCAGCGCGAAAACTTCCCTATCCACGGGCGCGTCAGGGAATGCGCTTTCCGGACGAACGAAGGGGAAAGAAGTGTCGAAATATATAGTACCTGTGCGAAAAAGAACAAGAGTTAGCTGTCAAGACTACAATTCAAATTCTGACACTTGGTACTTTAAATTTTGTACCGCACTGCAATGCAGTGGAAAGGGATCAAAGGGGACCCACAAAATCAAGGTGACGGTTCATCATTGATGAGACAGGCACTCATTAAATAGAAAATCCTAAAAAGATTCTTATTTAATGAGAGGCCCCTTGGGCCAAGGAGTAAAACTCTCTTGAGAGCAGCGCTCTGCAACAGAGTGGCATCTGTCAACTCTAATCATGAGAGGAAAAATTCCCTAAAATTTTTTTTAAGAGCTATGCTTTGTGAAGACGATGGAACAAGCCATCAGAGGTAAAACCCCGAGATCTTAAAGATCTGAAATACAAATCTTAGAAACTCTAAGAGTTCTTCACTAATGGGTTAAGAAAACCTAAAAAAAGATCTCTTTAGATCTATGATCTAAGGAAGAGCAAAGCTCTGTTAAGAAACCCTAAAAATGATTTCTTTAGATCTATGATTTAGGAAGAGAAAAGCTCTGTTTTAATTAACGGTTTGAAGATCTGTGATCTAGAAAGAGCAAAGCTCTGTTTAATGGGGTCAAGAATGATTCTTACCAAATATTTGAACACAGAGAGTTCTTAGGGACAGAGATCTATGCTCTGAAGAGAGAATTCAATTCTCAGAAAAACAAGAAAGGAAGCAGATGAACAAACAGTCATCTCAAAGGGCCAAAGGCCCTATTTATAGGCGGTGGAAGTCGATCCAACTGTCAAGACAATCCAACGGTGGAAAGGCTGCCACCGCTGCACTCACGTGTGAGCCACATGAGCGCAGTGGTGGGGGGGCATTTGTTTCCCCAATCAGAGCAAAACTCTGTTCAAAATTTGAAATTTAAACTGAGGCAGCGCCTTACGTGCAAAGCACGAGAGCGCTTGCGCCAAGAGCGCCAGCGCTAAGAGTCAAAGACTCTGAGGCAGCGCCTCACGTGCAAAGCATGAGAGCGCCAAGCGCTAGAACTAAATATTCTCCACCATTGGATCAAAGATCCAACTGAGATGAATAAATCATCAAATTACAGAGTTTAATTCTGTTGAGGAAATACTCCTCAAATCTTTCCAAATAAGAAAGATTGTGCTCTGTAAATCAGAGCACCGTTGGATCAAAAATCTAATGGTGACTAAAAATCACCAAGATACAGAATAATCTCTGTATGGGAAAATAATTTCCCAATCTTGTTTAATAACAAGAAAGATGTCTTCTGTAAAACAGAAGCCCTAAGATCAAAGATCCAACGGTGGGAAATATCCCCAAATCAATCAGAGAAAATATAATTGATTCGACAAATTAGCTTCCCCTATATTGTTGGATATAGTGTCCTCAAAGTCAATTATTAGATCGCAGGTACGTGATTACAATAATTGAGGAAGGACCTATACCGATATGACAGTCTTTCTCGAGATGATAGTATGCTATCTGGTTTGTCTTTATCATCGTATACATGCTTTAGTTCACTATTGCATGATGATAGAGCCCATAGGATTCTTACTTGACTACCAGCAGTATGATGGCGATCATATACGTGGGAGCTGGGGTCTATAAGCACATCCTTAAAGTGTCCCTAGTCGTGGGAGTTTCGAGACACGGCATCGATACTCCAGAGTAGACTAGTGTATACAGTCGAGACCCCGACGAGGGGCAGTGGCCGGTCTCACAAGCCATTGGTGTTAGTTGGTTCACCTAAGATGTATACAGGTGCTCATTGGGTTATGAGTACACCGGACAGGACTCGCCGGGAACCTGCTAGTTGGTATTATACCTATCGTCAGATAGCAGTTCCCTGGTGACATGTGTACAGGTTAGTTCATCGACTTGAGGTCGTTATTTGTCTCGTGTGAGTTCCCACTGTGCTTTGATTTCTACCCTATCACGGCTCAAAGGAATCGTGCAAACAGGTCTTTTTTGGGTACAGTCCCGAGCCACATGGAGGCAAGTGAGCGGATCAGCAGGGGATTCGTCTCTCCCGGTATAGGGGGTGAGATCGCGTAGTGTCTAGGAGAGCCATTACACAAAGTGCTCGGCCGAGGCAGGAGATTTACTGGTAGGTACTCCAGTAGTATTTCAGGGTGTTCTGGGCCACTCTCTGACACGACTTATACCGCTATTGGGGGTCTGACGTTACTAGCCCCCTAGGCCGATATGCGATACTCATAGACGAACGGACCGGACTGTATGTATATTGTCACTGTTAGGCTCAGTAGGGTTTATGGATGAGTTCGCTCATCAGCTTCCCTTCCAATCAATACATAGGCAACCGTTACGTACAGCTCGTACCTCTGACGTGCTAGTGGTTATACCCAGTGCCGGTGTGTTGATGAGTCATTAGAGTCCCCCACAGACCGTTTTCCCAAGTTCGGGCGAAACGTTGTAGAGGCCGTATGGTTTTATGGCAGGGTTCGGAAAATGCACGTGCGTTTACGCACGTGTCATATTTCGGCAGATAATACTGGTGGGCTTTGGTTTAAGCCGGATCCGAGTATTATACTGTGTAGATATAATATCTTTGTCTCAGTTGCATTTGTATTCGGTCGTAATACAAATGCGGGTATGTTTATACTGTTACGGGGTTATCCTGAAATTCGTTTCGGAATCGCTTTTGGAAGTTTCCATTTTCCAGTTTTCTATCACCCGTCTTTAACATTCGGTTAAAGACGGATTTATCTTTTCTTGAGAGTGAGTCAAGAGTGTGGAAGGTTCTAGTTTTGGTGACTAGGATTGTGAGTACCATTTTGCATTAATGGTTGATGACTAGGATTAGTGTGTCACTATTTGCATTGATTGTTTTGGGTGAGGTGTTATATGACTCATGCTTTCATTAATGTTATGATAAGCTTTGCTTAAGGTTACCCTCCCTTGCTCCTGCCCTCACCCCCTCCTCTATATATGGCCGGCCCTCCCCTCCTCTTCTCACTCACTCACTTGGTTAAAAAAGATGATAGATTTTGGTTCATGAAAATTTGTTTGCTCATTTCTCATTTACCCGATTCCAAAAGGCAGCTTCATTAACCGTTCGTCCATGGCTTTGGACGAAACGAGACAAAGTGTTCTACTCATTCTCTACATCAATCTTGGTCATCTCTTTTAGTAAACTTGATGGTCGAGTTGCCTCGATTCAGAGGCGGGAGCCCGTTTAAAGATCCGTCGACGTAGTGCCACCTGGACGAGAAGACTGGAGATTCAAGAGATCGGAGCAGCCGCAACAAAGCGTTGGATGATGGTTGAAGACTGAAGGACTCGGATCGTTCGGTATAACATTTCTACCCACTTTTTAGTTTGTTAGTTTAGCTTTAATGGCAGATCCGGGTTATAGTACGCGATAGCGCCAGCTGTAAAAGTTTTTGTTCCGCATTTGGCGTCTGTTAGACGGTCAGGGCGCTACCGTGGACTTACAGTGGTATCAGAGCCTCACCATTAAGCTATACTAACTTATGCTAACGCGTTTAAAATATCGATCGAACGGAATTTCGAAAATCACATTTTTCAGTGCCAAACTTTCTGGCGATTTTAAATCAAGTCTAAAAATAATTTTACATATCACAGAAAATATAGCAGGCTTTTCTAAGAATTCTGGGAAAATTGGGGCACGTGATCCCTCATTACCACCGCGGAACCGCGGCAGTTTTGTGGGAACAGTGCTCCAAGTTTTTCCAGAGAGCTTAACATTGGAAATGGTGGTTTTTGGTACTGTTCTTTTGTGCCCAGATTTTGTTACTGTACAACAGAAGTACGTTGGGCCCACTTCGGGAAGTTTTGTCGATCGAAATTTTAAACTTGTTAGTATGCAGTATTTACATTATATCTCCGACCGGCAATGTCATTCGAGCGGTAAACCGCGTCTGATTGCTATAATTCTTTTAGATGGGTTTGCGAACGTGACATTCGCGTTGATGTTCTGTGTTGTGCTGTGATGTTGCGGATATGTCGTGGTGGATAGCAGTGTGCAATGGTAGTGCAGTTTGGATTTATTTGTACATTTGATATTGCGGGGCGAGCGTCCAACATGTGGACTGCCGTCACTGCCTGTTGTATAATATTCTTTTGGGGCACGACCGGGCTGAGGTCGATATACCCGTTGTATATTTTTTTATTTCTGTACTAGGTTTACCCCATGACGGAGTGCACGGATAGCCGGGTTCTGGAGGGCAACGGGTCCGTATCTCATGGCTTTGAGAGGCAGAGGGGCCTCACTCTAGAATTGGCAGACTATTCGCCGCACTCGTAGGGGGTACAGGTTGACCCAAAGAGGGATGCTCAAGTTACCAAATTCCGTGAAGTGCCGGGTGGTCCATTCTTTTTGCTGTAGGGGGCTGCCTCGCTTCAGGTTTTGGCGGGTAACTTGCCGCACCTGTAGGGGTCTAGGTTTCATTGCACAGGCTATCCACATGACCAGGGGAACGTCGGGTTTCAGTAGCGGCTCTGTGAAACCCGGGGATCCCAGATTATCTGTATTGTTCTGTGATGCTTATTACTTTTTTGTAATGTTGCATATTATCACGCCTGGAGCGATTATTGTATATTGGTATATATACTATTAGATGTTGTATATGTTTTACACCCACGCTAGTCCAGCCCCCGCTCTGTCGTTAGTTAAGTAACCTAACGGGTGATGACGGGACCCAGTGACGAATGCGGATGGCATATACGTACATTATATTTTCGTTCTTTTCTGGTGTGATTATTTGATGGGACTGCATTGATTCTTATCAATGCAAGGATAAAACAAACCTATATTTGATGTTGTTGGAACAAATTTTAAAAAGGTGTTATTACAAAGATATTTCCTTTTGTTTTGCATAGCGGTATTCAGTTAGAATATGCTGCACCTCATTCGACGAGGCAAGGGCCGAGATCCCTTCACCGGGAGTGACCCCTTGGGCAGAAGTTTACGTCAGGGTAATAACTTCACTATAGTCGATTACAAGTTGCTATGCATCGCGGTATTCAGTTAGAATACCTGCACCTCATTCCACGAGGAAAAAGCCGAGATCCCTTCACCGGGAGTGACCTATTTAGCGAAAGGTTTTCGCCACTATATTTTTATAAAAAGCTATCAGGTTCCTTCAACGAGATCAAGTTCATTACGTTAAAGGTTTTTCTCCAAAAACCAGCCGTAGCCTCCGTCGTATCTTATGGATGGTCAGTAGTATTCAAGCTATATTTGTTGGCCCTTAGTCAAGGCATAGTGTTTGGTAGCTGCTGGGTATTCATTTGTTGCATAGATAGATACGTTGGTTTGGGACAGTCGTATTACTTTGTTGGCCCTTAGTCAAGAGTATGTATGGGTGGGTTCAAATCAACCTGGATAATGATGGGAAGAACTTGACATGTGACTTATGATTTGTTGGCTCTTAGTCAAGATCATAAGAGCATGGGGTAAAAATTACATCGGGAGTTTCAAACAAACAGCAAACTTGCCAGGCATGCGCATACCTTCTGGAGTGTGATAACTTGAGTGGCTTCCATCAATTTATCATGCGATGATAGTTGGATCCCGATTCTCACTGATGAGTTAGTTTACTCTTCGGGTGATCCCGACTAATTCTTCTTTCAGGTTTGGAGGAGAATTTGAGATTACAGTGGGAGGTTTCCTGATTAGATAAAGTGATAACCATTCTGATCTAGGTTAGAGTGCACGCAGAGTGTTTCTTTTCTCTCTCTCTTTGGCAGCGACCTTTGACCGACCCTAGACTATGACTCAGTGACCAAGTTGACCGAACCTTCTTAAAATACTGGCTTTTGGATTGTCTATAGTTGCATAAGTCATTGCCGCTCCTTCTTTTACCCTTTGGATTTCTCAAAACACCCCGTATTACTACGGACATCCACTTCCATTGGATAGATCCATCGTATGGTTATATACGAACTCGAAGGGACTTCTTCGAGGATGGATCCAGGTTCACGAGAAATAGAATTGGTTTATTCAGTTGTCTTTTATTATCACCTTCTCTCAGGTTGCGAGGGCTCCTTGGTTTAAGAGGGTACACCTATTACGCTTATTGGATAGTCTTATTCCAAACCATAGGCAGGTGCCGAAAGGTAGGGAATGAAGAAAACCAATTAGCCTAAGTAGGGTGTACAGAAGGTAATAACTAAAGACAAAATAAAGGGATTAGAAAGAGGGCAAAGTAAATTGCGACTGCTATAATTCACGACCAAACCCAGTATTTCATCGCCACTCCTATTTTCACCTTTGCTTTTTTCCCCAGTTCGGGAGAAATAGAATTAGGTATTATTCAGTTGTCTTTTATCATCACTTTCTCTCAAGTTGCGAGTACTCCTAGGATTAGGAGAGTATACCTATTATGCTTACTGGACAGTCTTCTTCCAAACCATAGGCTGGTGCCGAACGGTAGGGAAGGAAGAAAACCATTTAGCCTAACGATGGTGTACAGAAGGAAATGAATAAAGACAGATAAAGGGATTTGGAGATAAGGCAAAGAAATATACGGTTATAGTCATGAATTGGATTATGGAAGAGGCATTACTAGGAATACCAGGATACCCCTACGAAACATTTTCATGTTTCAGTGCATTGTTAAAGGAAAACTGATTTCCCGATTAGAAACTTACTCCAGGGTATGTATTTACCAGGTTTCATTCTCACATCTGTATGGTTTTACAGATGATAAGTGGGAGTAAGTTATTGGGAATTAGGTGATCATCCTCATTATATCGGAATTCGTTGTAATTGGTGATATTTGAGGAAATCGCCTGGGTACAGTTATTCAACCTACGATGCACATGTTTTGAGTTATTTAACTCAGCGGACTTATATAGAGTATTGTATGTTGTCCAGTGACCATCAGGACAAAGGGGTAGGTCCTCGTACTATGTTCTGTTTACTTATGACTTCTCTAGTTTTTAGACAAGTGTTTCGTAGAAATACAGTGTCTAAGTTTTGAGAAGTTGTGGGTATAAGAACAAAGTAGAGAACCAGGTATCACAAGTATCGGGATTCTTCAAAGAGATTGAAGATGTAGATTCTTGTGATTGGTATTCAATTGATAGTAACGGTTTTGAGAAACTTGTTTCTCTTTCAGGTTACTCATAATTGGATGAATTCCTTGTTAGGTCCATGTTACCTCTCCCGGTACTTTCGGGGTTGCGGAAACGGTAAAACAAAATTTTTTCTGGACTTGGCAACATGGACCGTAAAAGCCGGATCTTTACTAAACAACACACTAGCAACCTAACTAGAGATTCATCTACTCGGTTAGGGGTTATACCTCAACTTGAACTCCTTCTCTTCTTGTTGTTCTTCTTCTTTCTTGCTCTTTGTAGTAGTTTGAATGGCTTCCCCTCTTCGTCTCCTTTTTGTCGAAGATAGATCCACCTGAGGGCTTCATCCTTGGGCTCCTTTCTCGATCTTGAGAAAACTAAGGTATCCGGCTTGCTAGACCTTCTACCTTAGAGTGAGTAGAGTGTGCTTTGGGGTGTTTTGTCTTCAAGGAGATGATTCTCAACACATGAGATTTGCTCTCCTTGAACTAGAGGAGGAAGAAGATGAAGTAAAGAGAGAGAAACAAAATGATAGAATGAGATGGTATTTTTACAACCATAACATATATGTGATTTTCTAATAATAATATTAATTCAAAATGAAAAAGGTGATGGATGGATTGAAGAGACCATTATCATATCATAATAAATGAATTTTGCAAAGATCAAAGAGCATCTAAAAAGGGTAATGATGACGGTCAATGTTTCAAACCTAGTCAACTAGTCAACCATGGTCAACAAGTCAACAAACCCAACCATGACACAATTTCATTTAATTAATATTATTAATTGATAAGTCACAAGATCATTAGGGTTTGGAAAAAGACGACTGTCAACTGTGCATATACACCCGTTCCAAAACCCTAATGAACAAACTCTTCCTCCGCCTCAATCAACTGTGCATACACACCCGCATTCATATTCCGAGAAACATGAACACAATGAGATAAAACTAACCCCAAAGCATATACTAGGATCCGGCTCAAACCAGAGCCCGCTAGTAATAACTGTCCGGACACCAAACGTGCACAAGTGCGCGGATGTGAACGAACCCTGTCGCAAAACCATGCGACCTCTACTCAGTTTTGCCCAAAGGCGAGTAACCCTCCGTGTGGGACTCTAAAGACTCGACACTACGCTGGCAGTGGGGTTAACCACAGACTGCAAGCGGCACTAGCTGTACGTAACGGTCCCCAGGTAGATGCCGATAAGAAGACTGATGAGGTGAACCCATCCGAACTCCTACTGAGTCTGTATGTGACAATCTCCATACAGTCCGGTCTGTTCGTCTGATACATCGCATGGCGGGCCTAGGGGGGCGGTAAACGTCAGTCTCCTAATAGCGGTACAAGTCGTGTCGGAGTGAAGCCCAATACACCCTGAGATAACACTGGAAACCTACCAGTATATCTCGCTTGCCCTGGCTAGGGACTACTCGTGTAATGGCTCTCCTAGACACAGCGCGATGTCAACCCCCAATACCGGGAGAGACGAATCCTGTCTAACCGTCACTGCCTCCAAGTGCTTCGGGACTGCTCCCAACTACTACCTGTTTGCACGACTCAGTAGAGCCGTGGTAGGGTAGTAGTCAAAGAACAGTGGGAACACACTCGAGGCGAAGTGACAGTGTCAAGTCAGCGGACTAAGCTGTACTCATGTCACCTGGGAACTGATAACTGACGATAGGTATAATACCAACCATCAGTTCCCGACGAGTCCTGTCCAGTGTACCCGTAACCTAACGAGCACCCGCATACTATCTCAAGTACGACGTACCGACGGCTGTGGGACAGACCGTCTCCCGTGCTGGGATGAGAAGCGCATATGCTAGTCTACTCCGGAGTATCGATGCCCTATCTCGATACTCCCACGACTAGGGATGTGTATAAGGATGTGCTTGTAGATTACCCAGCCCCCACGAGTGTGATCGCCATCACAACGCCGGTAATCAAGCAAAGATCCTAAGGGCTCTACTAATGCGTATAGGTGATATAATAAATAAACACACAAGTACACATTAAAGCAGAGACAAACCAAGTAGCATACTACTATATCGAGCAAGATTGTCTGTACAACTGTGAATATCCCAAGCTTTCATCAAGTAATATACATACTAGTATGATACAGTAATGGCCTCTAGGGCATATACACTAACATTCCTAAGTTGAGTAATGCTGATTAACCTCTCTCCATTAAGTTGATATGCACTGGAGACAGTTGCATGTTTTGAATCTGGTTCCAGTTAAATTAGTGCCTCTATTTCTATATTATATATAGAATGGTTCATATCTTAACGATGTTAAGGTACGGGGAGTTGTCCGGCTTATGCTTAAAACCAGACTCTGGATAACTCAAAGCAAGTTTCTGTAATGGCAGTTTGTGGGTTGACCCGGGCTATGTCGAGGGTTGATTTTCTACCATCTGGAAGATCAATAATGATATTGTTCTTGACTCGCCACAGTTTTAGTAAAATGGATTTTTTTCATAAAACAGTAGTGGGAGTATGGTAGAACTGGAAGTGATTCCAGAACCGCAAACGATTACGGAAAATTTAATAGGACCTATATATTCAATCAGGTTTGACATTCTAATAGCCACTCCGCAGATATGGTGGGTAACCTCAGACACCCGAGAGGTACTCCGGTAGCCTCAAGGAAGGTGACAGGGAGGTTCATGTTTACCCAGACTTGACACTACTGTTGTTCCAGATTATGAGACCCGGCAGGAGGATAAGTATAGCGTCATTCTAAACTAGCTTTAGAAGTGTACGTATATATTATTCTGCCAGAGGGTTGTCGTAGTCAGTGGGAGCAGCGGAAGCATAGTGGGCAAGTAGCTTATGTCTATTTATAGACTTGAGCAGATATAGCGGAGATAGATCATCTATTTTTGATGTGACAGTCATAGGTTTGACTTCATCAGAATAGGGGATGGATCTGTTAAGAAAGTAGTAGGGTGTGTTGTCCTGGTATTTAGATGTCATACACAGAGTAGGAAGTAAAATTCCTATACTACGATCGGTTGTACTGTGATCATCACACAGTTGTTTCTCCAGACAGGATATGGATATAATATCTGACATTCTGGTTTCTAGATCTATGGTTTTAGATCTTGATTTGGGTAGTTTCCCAATGTGGGTACTTTGACAGTATTCTGATAGTTTTTAGAATAGTTGACTCCTGGCATGGTGGTGTACCTGCAGGTGATGGAGTCACCCTCTCTAAAGGTGTCTTACAGACTAAAGGGGAGAGGGATGTGCATGATTGGCAGATCACTTGCTTAGGCAATTGAGTCAATCGTGAGATGTCAAGTACCACACCAGATGTTGTTTTTGCACTAGATGCAATAAGTTTATATTAATCCAATCCTGAAGAAACATAAGGAAACAGTTTTAGAACATAAGTGCATGTTCTACGGATTTGATGACAGCAGGCTCCTTCGGGAGACGGTTATCATTCCAGGCTTCAAAGGTGACATGGATGACAGAGTGATTGTCAGAGTTATAGTTTTCCCTCTGACGAGAGACAGTATTATGGACAAGTGGTCCAAAGAGGATACTGTGGGAGGCATGGTGCTGGATACTGATTGGGTTCAGTTATCAATAAAGTCTAAGAAGTTTGGATTTGGAGTTCATTTATGAACTAGGTCCCATCAGATATCCAGACATATTCTAAGACAGGTATTGCTCGATTCGGGAGATGGCTTTCTCCGCGAACTTGAGATTAAGAGAGACATAAAAAGAAACATCAGGGCGGATCCACTCACTGAGTCCATTTCTCGAACACAATAGTTTTACAAACGGGATTTGTGAAACTGATTAGTAGAGGAGTTGGGTGTTCGGTATCACACGGGCTGTGAGTATGCGATATCCCAATAATTAGCCTTAAGTGCAAGTGGGAGATTGTTGGATATAGTGCCCTCAAAGTCAATTATTGGATCGCAGGTACGTGATTACAATGATTGAGGAAGGACCTATACCGATATGACAGTCTTGCTCGAGATGATAGTATGCTATCTGGTTTGTCTTTATCATCGTATACATGCTTTAGTTCACTATTGCATGATGATAAAGCCCATAGGATTCTTGCTTGACTACCAGCAGTATGATGGCGATCATATACGTGGGAGCTGGGGTCTATAAGCATATCCTTAAAGTGTCCCTAGTCGTGGGAGTTTCGAGACAGGGCATCGATACTCCAGAGTAGACTAGTGTATACAGTCGAGACCCCGACGAGGGGCGGTGGCCGGTCTCATAAGCCATTGGTGTTAGTTGGTTCACCTAAGATGTATACAGGTGCTCATTGGGTTATGAGTATACCGGACATGACTCGCCGGGAACCTGCTAGTTGGTATTATACCTATCGTCAGATAGCAGTTCCCTGGTGACATGTGTACAGGTTAGTTCATCGACCTGAGGTCGTTATTTGTCTCGTGTGAGTTCCCACCGTGCTTTGATTTCTACCCTACCACGGCTCAAAGGAGTCGTGCAAACAGGTTTTTTTTGGGTACAGTCCCGAGCCACATGGAGGCAAGTGAGAGGATCGGCAGGGGATTCGTCTCTCCCGGTATTGGGGGTGAGATCGCGCTGTGTCTAGGAGAGCCATTACACAAAACTCTCGGCCGAGGCAGGAGATTTACTGGTAGGTACTCCAGTAGTATCTCAGGGTGTTCTGGGCCACTCTCTGACACGACTTATACCGCTATTGGGGGTCTGACGTTACCAGCCCCCTAGGCCGATATGCGATACTCATAGACGAACGGACCGGACTGTATATATATTATCACTGTTAGGCTCAGTAGGGTTTATGAATGAGTTCGCTCGTCAGCTTCCCTTCCAATCAATACATAGGCAACCGTTACGTACAGCTCGTACATCTGACGTGCTAGTGGTTATACCCAGTGCCAGTGTGTTGATGAGTCATTAGAGTCCCCCACAGACCGTTTTCCCAAGTTCGGGCGAAACGTTGTAGAGGCCGTATGGTTTTATGGCAGGGTTCGGAAAATGCACGTGCATTTATACACGTGTCATATTTCAGGCAGATAATACTGGTGGGCTTTGATTTAAGCCGGATCCGAGTATTATACTGTGTAGATATAATATCTTTGTCTCAGTTGCATTTGTATTCGGTCGTAATACAAATGCGGGTATGTTTATACTGTTACGGGGTTATCCTGAAATTCGTTTCGGGATCGCTTTTGGAAGTTGCCATTTTCCAGTTTTCTATCACCCGTCTTTAACATTCGGTTAAAGACGGATTTATCTTTTCTTGAGAGTGAGTCAAGAGTGTGGAAGGTTCTAGTTTTGGTGACTAGGATTGTGAGTCACCATTTTGCATTAATGGTTGATGACTAGGATTGGTGTGTCACCATTTGCATTGATTGTTTTGGGTGAGGTGTTATATGACTCATGCTTTCATTAATGTTATGATAAGTTTTGCTTAAGGTTACCCTCCCTTGCTCCTACCCTCACCCCCTCCTCTATATAGCCGGCCCTCCCCTCCTCTTCTCACTCACTCACTTGGTTAAAAAAGATGATAGATTTTGGTTCATGAAAATTTGTTTGCTCATTTCTCATTTACCCGATTCCAAAAGGCAACTTCATTAACCGTTCGTCCATGACTTTGGACGAAACGAGACAAAGTGTTCTACTCATTCTCTACATCAATCTTGGTCATCTCTTTTAGCAAACTTGATGATCGAGTTGTCTCGATTCAGAGGCGGGAGCCCGTTTAAAGATCCGTCGACGTGGTGCCACCTGGACGAGAAGACTGGAAATTCAGGAGATCGGAGCAGCCGCAACAAAGCGTGAGATGATGGTTGAAGACCGAAGGACTCGGATCGTTCGGTATAACATTTCTACCCACTTTTTAGTTTGTTAGTTTAGCTTTAATGGCAGATCCGAGTTATAGTACGCGATAGCGCCAGTTGTAAAAGTTTTTGTTCCGCATGTGGCGTCTGTTAGACGGCCGGGACGCTACCGTGGACTTACTTATATAAAGGACCCAAGACTTCGAGTCTTGCACAGAAGAACCCCCCATAAACTTCAAGTTTTCAGAAAAGAAAAGGAGAAGAGCAAGCTCTAAGAAGAAGAAATTTTCTTCAAGGTAAATAATGATAAGCGAGGTCATACCATCTTCTCGATTTTTGAGAGTTTAACTCTCACATCATAAGAACTCATTTGTTATTCTAGATCACGGATCCATAAGACAAGGTTTTTCACAAAAAATAAAGAGATCATAACATCTCCTCATAAAACAAGAACTTAATTCTTAGACCTATGAGACAAAGTCTCTTATAAACGAGAATTTAATTCTCAGAGCACAAAGTTAATCAGAATTGCCAAAGAAGCATTTTAGCGCTCCGAGTCTGGTGCTCAACGCCAACCGCTTCACGTGCTCCTCATGTGAGCACTACTTCAAAAGAAGCGCTCCAGCGCCGCGCTCAGCACCAAGCGCTCCACGTTCTCCTCACGTGAGCGCTACTTCAAAAGAAGTGCTCCAAGTCTGGCGCTCAGCGTCAAGCGCTCCACGTGCTCCTCATGTGGGCGCTATTCTAAAAGAAGCGCTTTAGCGCTCCAAATCTAGCGCTTAGCGCCAAGCGCTCCCCGCGCTCCCCACGTAGGCGCTATTTCAGAAGAAACGCCTTAGCGCTTCAAGTCTGGCGCTCAGCGCCAAGCGCTCTGTACATAAAAGCTCCGTACATAAAGCGCTCTGCGCTATAAAGAGTGTTCAACAGTCAATGAAAGACAAAAAGAAAAAGGGGTGTCAGAACCTAAATTAATGCTCAGCATTATTGAACGAAAAGGACTGAGCCCAAACAAATGTTCAACACCCAAACAAATGTTCAACACTTTAATCAAAACTGAGTGGGCTGAGCCCAAGTTGACCACAAGTCCCTAACTCAGACCAACTGAGTCCATGTGCCCACAATTTCCCTAATTGGTCTTAGTCCCAAACCTGACTACAGATCTCCCAACCAACATTGGTTCAAGGGTACATCTCTTCATTCCTCTGATATGTATCGTTGTAATTCTTCAACGTCTTCAGAGAGGTGGCGGGTCCCGACAACCAGACATTCCATGGACCGTAACGCCCTAAAACTAACGATGGACCGCAATATCCCTAAACTAAACTCTATGGACTATGATGTCCTTAAACTTATGGGCCGCAACGTCCCTAAACTAAACCCCACAGACTATGATGTTTTTAAACTCCATGGACTATGATGTCTTTAAACTTATGGACCGCAATGTCCTTAAGCTAAAACGATAGAGTCTAAACACTCTTTCGTTGGATCTAAATGATCTCAAAATCCTGTTGAGTAGATCTTAGTCTAAAATTAGACTAACGTATCCTCAACAAACGTTTGAGTTGACCTTAATCTAAAATAAGACTAACGGTCCTTAAACCAACCCAAACCCAAATCTAAGAAAATACGGATTTGGACTAATCCACGCCCTACGGGCGACAACATAAATTAGTCTCCATATACAATCCACGGGCAACCAAAAATAAAACAAACACACACGATACGAAGTGATCTTCTGGAGCAGGAAAAAGTGGTTACCGCGATGAGATAATGTAATTAACTGCAGGAGCTTACACCTGCAGCGAAGAGCGTCCCAACAATCAAATACCCCTCACAATGAGGGGAAATCTGACGAAGTCTGCTACAACGGCCGCATCCGTCTAAACTTTCGATACACGGTGTCATAAATCAACCTGGTATTTTCGGAGAGGTGGACGGATAAAACCAAATAGCATCTGCCCCCAAATTCAGGCAAGACGTCTGTCTTCCCGCTTTCGGCGGTGAACAACGAACCATGTATAACAGAGAGAAACCATGAGCTAAAATAGAAGATCTTGTCCCATTCATGAGTAAATATTTCATATCAGCCGCATTAGATCGTACATCTCTCTAGGAATATTCATATAATAGGCAGAAACATAAATTAAAAAATACCGACGCTACAAATATAATTATTAAAACATTAACACCGCATAAAAACATTTCTTTTAGAATGGCTGAATAGCACAAACTCTGTCATATCCAATTCATATACATAATGTATTCTGCGGATAGAGGAATACCTAAAGTGCACATAGTAAAATAAGAATTTGAAAGATAACAAAATTCCGAAATGCATAATGCCAGTGGCATATTAGAAGAGGGGTGATTATGCAAGTGCTTTAAGAAACTGTGTGTGGTTTTATATTTTACGATTACTATTCACAATAACTACCGATTAAATTGAGATCATATCAATACCTACTTAGAGCAATAGATGATGCTACATGCTAGATTTTTTTAATAATAATCCCTCCTTTTTCTTTATTTTCTCAGCATACCATATCGAAAACTATACAATGAATCGCTAGTCTATCATGACTCAGTAGCGAGCAACTCCGTTGCCATGTGAACCCTTTTTTGTCACATTTCAAACACAAAACATTTGTTATCCCATCACCATTCCTGAGATCCTCCTTCGGCATAACATATGCAATATAACTTTGTTTTTGTTGTATTCCTAAATCCTTTGCCGAGTAGATTGTTTCTAAGAACCATAAGGAATTTCTTGCAACATTTCCTTGCCCTATTAGCTTGCAAAGGAGAAAACCTAGGTTTCAAGTAACTTAAGAAGTTCTTCCTCATGCTCATAGGGATCTCCTTGCAATGTTTCAAACCCGTTCACAGCAGCCGAAAATAATAGAAATATGTTTTGGCGACCCAATATGTACGTTTTTAAGTGCGAATATATTCTATTAAATTCCTCGTCTCCCAACTAGATTATACTCATGTTAAATTCGCTGTCCACATTTATAACAAGTTCAAGTTCAACACATTGTTGAAAGCTCTATCTCGCAATGCATTTCAATATCAATCACAAACATCAAAACAAAACATGTTTTTAGCATTCACCAAGGCAATTATCAATCGAATCGATTACGGACCTATCCAGCTAGTTTTATAAAATGTTTTAAAATATGTTTCCCCCCAAACTCAATTGTTATACTATTTCTTATGAAAAGGATTTTTATTAAAGAAAAAAAAGCTGCAAGACAAAAGACAAAGCTTGCTTATGGAATCAAAACAATGGTACACACCCTTTAGAAATAAAAAGAAAAGGAAAACAAAATGAGTACTCTCTCTCTCTCTCTCTTGTCACTGCCCCTTCTAAGTTTCCAAAATATCCCCCAGTTTTTTTCTTTGTTCACAAAACACCCCTTCGGCCATCTCAAGAGACCCAACCCTCTTCGATGCCTTCAATGCTCTCTTCTTCTCCCCTCTTCAAATATTCTCCTCCTCCTCCTCATCGTTGAATCTCTCCAACTCATGAAAATCATGGCACTTTCCTCCCCAACATGCCCCTCTTCCGATTTTGCCCCTGCTCAAAGGCTTGGGCCTTCTCCTTCCTCCTCCTCCTCCTCTCTAAATCCCACTTGTTTACGATTCTCCCGAAAATGGGTCTCTTCTGAGTTGTCCAATAGAAGGCAATGGAATGTTGTAAGCATCCAAGAAGGTCAGCTCTTCTTTGCTCCTCTTCTCACTTTTATGCTCAATTTTTCTCTATCTGGATTTTTTGTTTGATGATTTTGGTGCCTTTTGATTCCTGGGTTTTGTTCAAAATCTCATCTTGATGTGAGAGACTATTGTGTTTTGCGTCAAAATTTCATCTTGATCTGAAAAAGGGTTCACAAGTTCAAGGCATGCAACCCAATGCAAGGGGAGAGATCCCACATTGCTTTAATCTTATAACTCAAAAATATTGTTCCTACTATAAAATTTGGGTTCTAGATAAGTTATTATGATTGTTTTTTACTTGAATTGCATGCTGCCTGGGTAGAAGAATTGATTGAGCTGGTTCGGACATGTGCAATGGAGATCAGTTAATCACCTTTAGTTGATGGAGCGGATTGATAGAGGCAGTCCTACACAAGCATGGATGGAGCTGGTTAAAAAAAAAATATGTTGTCCATTTAACTGAGGAGATAACTCTTAATAAGTCGAATGGACAAAAAGGATTCATGTAGTTGACTCCAAAAGATCGAGATAAAGGGTTGTTGTTGCTGCTGCTGCTGCTGCTGCTGCGGCACATCCCACCAGCAAAAGAAAATAAGAATAAATGGAATGTAACTTTACTCAAACACGAGAAGGAGTGGACATGCAATTTACCTTTTTATTAGCAAAATCAATACGGACGTGGTTCGTAGAATCAAGAAGGCATGGTGAAAGTGGGAAAGTCATCCAAAATTGTCAGAAAATTTTCATATCGGATAGCGGATATCATGATATATCCGGTGATATTTTCTAAATATTGAACAAAAAAGTTTTGTATTGTAAATATCATAGCCATAACTTAATATAAATAGTTGGTTTTCTTAAATCGATTCATTTTTTCACTAACCACCTTCTTACGAAAAGTGCATAAAACTTTTGAGCTTCCATTAGGATTTACTCTATCTCCATATTCCTCAACACGGATCGATATTTTTTTTCCGGCTTACTAGAAGTTTCGGATGACATTTATGATCTGCAAATAAAATTAACAATATTTAAAATTTTGAGCATAGCCAAAATTTAAAGAGAAAAATTAAGGATTGTTATCGACTATGACTTGAGCATCAATTCCAGAAATACTCATTTTCAAGGAAGAGGGAAGGAAAGAGGCATAATCATTTTCAGATAATACTTAGACTCAGGATAAAAAAGAAAGACACGAGGGGTGTAGAAGGGGGTACTGTCAATCTAGGTTTTTTAGGGTTCGTCGATCTAGAGAGTGGTCGGTTGTTGAGATTCCAAGACGCGAGATCGAGAGATCTAAGATTCGTGGAGTTTGAACAAGAGAAATAGAAATATAGAGAAAGCGAGATCTTGCTTTAATATGCTCAGTTTTTTCTTAGTTTAATGGATACGGGGCTAGGACTACTCGAAGACGGATCTGACATGTTAGAACTGTTTGAAGTCCAATAATCCAAAAGCAAGGTTTATGAGAAAATATCGTGATATATCAGCAGATATGATATTTTCGATATATCGGCCGATATTTTCTAAAAATCGCAAGATATAGTTTTGAAAAGTTATAGCGTTTTCTCTCCAAAACCGATATATCGGCGATATATATCGGATATTAGACGATATTTAGAACACTATTAATGTGATAATTTAATACCTTTGAAATTGAAAGAAAAAATTCTGTAACATGTTCTAAGAACATCATTGCTTTATTATCATAATGCTGGGCAATTGAAAACATGTCCCAAAAGTTTGTAGCTAAAATTAGAATGTCATGATGAATGAGTGCCTAATTGGTTAACTCTAGAAAATAAGGATATAAAATGGGTGTATCTATAAGGTGTTGGAGGTGCACCATTTAGGATGAAATTAGAGAATTGGTCGAGATTATTTAACATATGCAAGCAGAGGCCATTGAATATGCTGGTTAGGAAGGAGTGACAAAATTGTAATTAGGCCCAAAGAGGTTCATGCATAGACCTAAGCGAACATGGGTGGGGACGGTGAAAAAAGATTTGTTATTTGTCAGTTTAACCTAGAAGACTATCATTAACAAAGCTAAATGAAAGAAAAGGACTCATGCATCCAATCCCCAAAGTTAGAGATAAAGGCTTGTTTTTCTTGTTGTATTTACTATGTGATTTTGCTGTGTTGGTTTTTGGTTGCATTTGAGTTTTGTTGCTTAAATTTGATTGTGTTTATTATAAGCCCAGTCTTCCTAAATTTAACATTATTTGAGTCTAGTTACATAGAACACGGGTTAGCTAATGACTATGAAGCATAAAAGATGGTCGAGAACCCTCCGCCAAATTCATTGCCTATATTCACTCGCTCTCCCGTTTTCATGCCATCAATTGTGCATTGGATAAGCTTGAATTTAAGCCACATAAATGGATCTGTTAAACCCTTTTAACTTGCATTTAGTCATTTTGTAAGAATAGCTCTAGTTTCGTTCGTATGTCTTAAAAAAAGTATTTTATCTTTTCCCGTTAGGTTGATTGCATTGCTAGTCATAGAGTATCAATAATTCTCTCTAATAGATGAGAGGATGTCGCTCAAAAATCTTTTTCACTCTAATAAGGACTAGAGCTTAGTGGAATTGATGAGTTTGCAAAAGTAAGTGGATGAAATTAAATGAAATTTAAACTCTCTTAGCAAATATTTCTAGCCCGACATATGAGTTGGGTTAAGAATCCCTTGTTGCCTCGTTTGAGTTCGAGCTGAACATTTCTCCTTTGCAGGATTGGATTAATTTGCTCATGGAAATGCCATTTATAATTTGAGTAAGAAATATAAAATGCAGAAGATTGTTTTGCTATGAGAAAGCTTCGTTAAAATGAAAACCAAAGTCCTATCAATAAGGCTTATCAAAGATTATAGCCGTTGCAGTTGTTTGAAATATTTAACAAAAACTTTGATGGTAATAGTAAATGTATTCAAAGCAAAGCTGCTGCTATAGAAAAAATACAAAGCCTAGAAAAAGTGTGTGGGCTAGCTACCGCTAGCTTTGAGAAAAATTGCAAAGCAATAAATAATAGATATAATCTAGTGGTCAAAAAGAATACTAAGAGCTAGTTGCTTTTGACAAGTTGTAGAAAAAAATTCAGATCACATGCCTATAAGAGGTAGCTACCTTTTAGCTTTCTTTTAGACTACTAGATTATCTCTATTATTTATTACCGTTGAGAATGTGGGAATATAGTCCTACATGTGGGAATATAGTCCCACATGTGGGATGCATATGGGTATAAAATAAAAGATGGGATAACCCGCCATAAGGCTTTAGTGTTTTGAATGGAGTCTCACTATATTAAAAGCCTATGTGTTTTCATGTGTGGGCCCATGTGTTATGGGCCTAAACTGAGTTTTACATGGTATCAGAGCTCGGGTGTTTGTTTGTCCACATTGCACACGAGGTATGAGTCCTCATTGCATGTGAGGTGGTTGTCCATCTTGCACGTGAGGGGGAATGTCGTGAATGTGGGAATATAGTGCCACATTGGGAAAATTGTGCGATGCATATGGGTATAAGATATAAGATGGGACAACCCACTATAAGGCTTGAGTCTTTTGGATGGAGTCGTACTATATTAAAAGTCCATGTGCATCCATGTGTGGGCCCATGTATTGTGTGCCCAAACCGAGTTTTACAATTACTTTGCAATTTTTTCTTAAGGCTAGCGGTAGCTTTACCCACACACTTTTTCTAGGCTTTATATTTTTTTTGTTGCAGTTTTTCTTTGAATACATTTACTATTACCATCATCACCTTTTGTTAAGTTTTTTTCAAACAATTGCAATGGGTATAATATTTGAAGAGCTTTATAAACAGGACTTTGGTTTTCATTTCAAAGAAGATTTCACAAAGCAAAACAATCTTTTGCATCTTATATTTCTTACTCAAATTTTAAATCAATTAGAAATATTTGCCAAGAGAGTTTAACTTCATTTAATTTCATCCACTTACTTTTTGCAAACTTATCAATTCCATTAAGCTCTAGTCCTTGTTAGAGTGAGAAAAAATTGTGATCGAAAACTCCTGTCATTCATTAAAGAGACTGTTACTGCTGTGTAATTGTAGCCTCCTGGGAATAGGTGGATTGTAAAGTTATAAAGGTTTTGCTCCTACCTGGTACAATGATAGTGAAAGGTTGGGAGAGTCTAGAGACAGGGTCTTAGGGGAGGACTGGACTTTGGGCGTCGAACTCTTTGCATCGCCGTGTTTGTGTTTGATCCCTTGTCTCGTTTATTTTACCACATTTACATTTTCAATTCATCGCTGTAATTTATGGCCTGTATTTAATTAGATTGCAAATTTGCAATGAATTTATTTAAAACCCTATTCACCCCCTCACCCCTCTAGGGTTGTAACTTTATATCAATCAATTTTTCATATTTTAAACGGTCAGTACTCGTATGGAAAATCTTAAATTGATCTTATAACCGACAGCCTCTACTGCACCTGTGACACCTATCAAAGAAACCCCATTGGAGAAATCTAGTAATGGCATATTGCCAGTTGTGTCTTCAAACACATATCAAGATGCAGCAGAGTATATCAATGAGGAGTCAACGGTTAGTATCACTGTTGTCGGAGCATCCGGAGATCTTGCTAAGAAGAAAATATTTCCTGCACTCTTTGCACTTTATTATGAAGATTGCCTTCCAAAGGTCTGTTTTATTTTAAATTTACTCTTTTTCCTTCTGTTTTGTTTCCTGAAGAGACTTTATTAAAATGTTGTTCACATTACATTTGTGTGTTGTCATGATGCAATATATAATATTTTCTCTACAGCATTTTACAATTTTCGGTTATGCTCGGAGTAAGATGACAGATGCTGAATTGAGAATTATGGTCAGCAAGACACTCACTTGCAGAATAGACAAAAGGTAATTATTGCTATGCATCTTTTGTTTACTTGTGTCGTAATTGTGCTGATTTATTTCCTTTTGTATGTCATTTTTCTGCCTTTTGTTAAACTCACTTGCATGAAGAAGCATTTGATTTGTTCCTACTTTTTATAGGGAGAATTGTAGTGACAAGATGGAACAATTTCTTAAAAGATGCTTCTATCATTCAGGTCAGTATGACTCGGAGGAGAATTTCGCGGAGCTAGACAAGAAATTAAAGGCACATGAGGTAATACTAGCATGTTGTGCATTGTAAACATGTTCCTAACTTATACAAGCATTTTGTCTCATTCATATAGTTTTGTGCTTTGGTTGGAATGCTCATGGGCATTTCTCATTACCTTGCTTTTGATTCTATTGCTTGGGGATAGCAAAAAGTTCTTTAATGATTGTCAACCGAAGATGTTATAAAGCACGAGACATTCAATTAATGTGGCAGAACCATAGAACAGCTTTCTTTATACACGAACTCAGCTCTCTTCATAATCCGTCATTTTGTCCCATCTTTTCGTTGAATCTGGAAAGCTTTTGTAGGTGAAATGCCTGTTGGCTTCAGTATTTTTTTTAAAACATTTTTTTGTTTTGGTTAAGAATGTACTTATGGCATTGATAATTACATACTCATATCCACTTTTATTGGCTGAAGCATATGTAATTCTGTGTATCTACTGCCGCTGGCCAAAATTTCAAAATTGCCAAGGCGGCAAGGCTGTTAAGGAAGTTGTATCCGTCCTGTCAAAGGAAAAAAATTGATATGGCTTGTAGCTGAACAGATTCATGTCATATGCACCCAGCATGCTTGTTTATTATGGATATCATAGGGTGCTCATGTTTAGTTAATACGCTCAGTTCAATAAACCCAAGCTTGATATGGATTTAGCTCAATCTTGTGTAGGTTGAGCAGTCTCTTATTCTTTCATCGTTATCATCAAAACCTTGCCCCCATGAAAATGAGGTTGGCTATGAAGCATGGCTTGACGAAAGATATCATGAAGTTTTACAACCAAGTGTTGATCCTGTGCCACGGTTTCATGGTTAGTGGCCAACACCCAATGAGGAATTTACGGGGGAGGGGCTTTCCGTAATCCTAAATGCCTAAATAACTAGTTGGGGATAAGTCTAGAAGACGGATAATGATGATAGATTTGCTTTGGGAAATTATGTTCAGCTATAAGGCACATGTTATACTAAGAGCAAAATAAAGCACATTTCCATTAATCTACTATATACACAACTTTAGAATAGTTCTCTTTTATATTAGCCCTCAAACCTTGGATTTACATATTGGTTTTTCAAAAAATATAAGTTACACCAATCCTTTTGGTTGAGTAATACCTTGATAGTGAAATGCTAACCTTGAATGAAGTTAATCTTTTTTATTAAACCACCGTGCAACTTATCTTGCCGTTTTTCTTCTCCATATTTGGGATATTTATGAGAATTTTTTGAGAGAAAAAATAGGTTAGGATTTTAAAGTAAATGGGTTTAGGAGTGTTAACCAACGTTTAAAAGCTCAGTCTTGATTTCGGTATCGCATGGTCACTTTTCGGATTGGAATTGGCCATCTCAGCCATATTGGTAGTTGCTATCAGAAATATTGATTTTATATTCATTTGAATTTATAAAAAAAATAGTAAAACTCTTCAAAAATACTGAAATTAACTATAAACAAATTGGCAACTAGTTTAGTAATTGATGATATCGAATAGTTGTGTTAATACTTGATAAAAGTATCTACAAAGTACAAACTTTTTGATATATTTTGATGTCAAATAAACCGTAATAACCCAATTACCGTTAATAAATCTATTATTAACCCACTAATAAAACCACATACTTGATAAAAGTAACTACAAAGTACAAACTTTTTGATATATTTTTCAGTAATGTATGATGTCAAATAAACCTTAATAACCCAATAACCGATTAATAAATCTATTATTAGCCCATTAATAAAACCACTAATCCATTAATTAACTGAACACTAAAAAACCCACTAATCAAATAGTGAATCCAATATTTCACATTATTGGATGGTATTGGTTTTGGAACTTGGACAATCATTTTTGAGATCGAAATCGGCCATCTCGGTTCGGGATTGGCCAAGATTTCAATATAGTTGGAGATAGTAAGTTGAACCGTTGCATGCAATTGATGAAGAGGTATCATGTGCTGTAATCTCATTTAAATTGAAGTACTGGAATATCTGACGATGTCTGTAGTCTAACTTGAAGCAATTTTTTTGGGATCATCGAAGCACTTTTTTTTTTTTTTGCCTTGGTGCTTTGAGAGACTAATTCGAAAACACTAAATCACAAAATGTAGAGGACTAATAGGGGATGGCCACTCTTGTTTGTTTCTATGCTTGATATCTTAATTTGAAAATTGATAGTCAATTAAACCAACCCTTTTAACCAAACGAGGGGCACTCACCTGGTCCTCAGGCAATCCTAGCTTTATTCGAATCAAGCTTTGTTTGGTTAGACCTCCATTTTAACCGTCATATTAATTAAATCGAGCAAACTTCTACATTTATCATCTTTCTTGCTTGCTAACAATCCCACAAGTAGAATTAAAGGGAAAAAGGATTTCTTATTTCTCAAGTTTCCATGCAGGCAGGCAGAGTTTCAAACCGCTTATTCTATCTATCAATACCACCGAATATATTTATAAATGTTGTGAAATGTGCAAGCACATCTGCTTCTTCTGCCAATGGCTGGACAAGGGTGATTGTGGAAAAACCCTTTGGTCGTGACTCTGAATCTTCTGCTGCTTTGACAAGAGGCCTAAAGCAGTACCTAGAGGAGGATCAAATTTTTAGGTAATGTTCCGATTCTAAACCGATGTAACTTTTTAATATTTTTATTATTCCCTAGGAATGTACGGGGAATACGACAATTTATGTTTTCCTTGTTATACAGAATCGACCACTACTTGGGAAAAGAACTGGTCGAGAACTTATCTGTTCTCCGCTTCTCTAATCTTGTTTTTGAGCCTTTATGGTCAAGGCAATATATAAGAAATGTCCAATTTATCTTCTCTGAAGACTTCGGCACTGAAGGACGCGGAGGGTATGCTCTGTGAAAAGATTGGCATTTATATACCTTGACCTGATGAGTGTATACTCCCCCCCCCCCCCTTCTTATAAAATAAACATCCTCCCGCTTTTGTTATTATTCAGGTACTTTGATAGCTATGGGATCATTAGGGACATAATGCAGAATCATCTGCTTCAGATACTGGCCTTATTTGCCATGGAAACTCCTGTTAGCTTGGATGCTGAAGACATCAGGAATGAGAAGGTTTTAATTGAAAGAAACATATTTCTAGTTTACTAAATATAAAAATAATTATGCTGCATTTATATTGTATTCCAGATTTACGTTATTAAGCAACTTTGACCCTAGAAATCAGGGTTAATTTCATATAAGACACCTCATGCATACCACATATGATATGGTACATATAAAACCGCAGCTGCTTTAGCAGCACATATACCCTTTGGGTTAGGGGAAATTTGACCAGTTTATTGACTAACTCGGGGAGTGCTGTGTACTAATAAACCAGGGCGGACCAAATGGAAAGGAGCGTGGGCATGTGCCCCCACTCAAATTTTGAAGAAAATGGATATTGGTTACGAGTTTTGAATTTTTTGTGTATGATATCTATACTCGTATCATAAAATGAACAATTTATAATGTTTAGCTCAAGTGGTTGGAGGATTATTCCCTAGTAGAAGGTTTTGCTTTCAGTTCCCAGAATACACATATTTATATTTGAATTTTATTTAAATAGATACGAACACACATTGTAAAATAAGTAGTTTCTAATAGAATATGCTTTCATAGATTAATATTTGGCTCCATAAAGACCTTCACTGAATGGTATTGATATAAAAACCTTGAAAAAATGTTATTGTGTAATATTATTTTGGGTATGCAACTTTAATTCTTCAATTCTATAATCATATTCAGTTAAGACTTCTCAACTAATTTTTGTTATTTCTGATGTGTCCCCACTGAACAAGATCCATTAGCCCGCCTGGTAATAAACGAGTTGAGATAAATGGTTTCAATGTGACTTAGAACAGGAAATTTTATTCGATCGTAGACAAACTTCAGAGTTCAGGTGCATTATGTGCTCATAAACCAGTTTAGGAGCGATATATAAGGGTTGTGACCTTTGATGTTGCTGGTCATCAAGACTTGTCCTCCTCGACTTATTTCCGATTTTTAACTGTTGTATCCTTTGATGTTTCCTAATTAAGATTTTATCTTATAGGTCAAAGTTCTTCGCTCGATGAAGCCATTGCAGTTAGAAAATGTGGTGATAGGGCAGTATAAAAGCCACACGAAAGGCTGCATTACATATCCCGCATACATAGATGATAAGACTGTACCTAAGGACAGTGTTACTCCGACATTCGCTGCGGCTGCTCTTTTTATAGATAATGCAAGATGGGATGGGGTCCCATTTCTTATGAAAGCCGGCAAGGCTTTGCATACAAAGAGGTAATGTTGTTTTTCACCAATTTGGAGAAAAATATTTTCATCTTTATTAAGACGCGGAGTTGAGAAATTGTTTCGAACTGCAGAGCAGAGATTAGAGTACAGTTCAGGCATGTTCCTGGTAATTTATACAAGAAAAGTTTTGGTACTGATCTTGATCGGGCTACCAATGAGCTTGTGATTCGGGTGCAGCCAGATGAGGCAATTTACTTGAAGATAAATAACAAGATCCCGGGTTTAGGGATGAGACTAGATCGCAGCAACCTGAATCTTCACTATGCTGCAAGGTTAAATTTTAAATTTGCATAGCTGATTACTATGTTTCTAACTCGTACTTCCTAATATAAAAATGGATACATCTTGCTTTTATTTAGGTACTCGAAAGAAATACCAGATGCATACGAGAGGTTGCTGCTCGACGCGGTCGAAGGTGAACGGCGATTATTCATACGATCGGATGAGTTAGATGCAGCTTGGGAGCTGTTCACTCCCCTTCTCAAAGAGTTGGAGGACAAGAAGATCGCTCCCGAGCTCTATCCTTATGGCAGCCGGGGGCCAGTCGGTGCTCACTACCTTGCTGCAAAGTACAACGTCCGATGGGGTGATCTTAGTGCGGAGCACTACAAAGCATGATGATGCTCAAACTAAATTTTGTCGCGTAATTTGTACCAGGGTTGCAAGTTATTTCATTTTGTTATACGCCAATAAAATCTATTGTTCGGTATAGATGGAGACGCACAAGAGTAATGAAACAAGTCGGTTTCTCAATAGCTGTTATTGTGGTGGAATTTTTATACCATTACCTTGCTTTTAGTGCTACATTATGTATGATTTGTGTTCATCTTTCTATGTAGTTTCTATGAGCAATGATTTTTATTATTTATTTTTAATTTCTTGTTAATTAGAAGATTTATGCTTCTTGATGTTTAAGATTGCTGACATCAAACAATTTTGAGATGGTAGGAGTGTAATGCAGAAGCATAATATTAATATCATTAGCACACGAGTTTTTCTAATAAAATTTTATTTTCTTGCAGAAAACGGTCACATTTCTATCATTGAAAAACTAAGATATGCTTCTTCTTTTTTTAGTTTAATTTTTCATTTTATTTTGCTAAACTGCCAAAAAAAACTCGAAACAGGAATGAAGTTCTGTTCTATTATAATTTATTGGATGCATTCAATAAAACAAATTTAACTTTGATGGATGTTTGGCTTTGGAGTTTGTAAACTCCAATATTATGTTTTGGAGTTGTCTAAATTTGTGTTTTAAAATCTTGGATTGAATTGGAGTATTATAAATTCCGGTTATGTCAACCTTGAATACTAAATAACCGAAGGTGTCTAAACTTCAAAACAGAGTCAAAAATGACATAATTAGGATTTTAGAGTTAAAGTTTGGTTATCCTAATTAACCCTGTAGTCTTTACCCACAAACAACCTCAATGAAACAATGATTATAATAAGGCGGCAAAGGCTTCAATGCTTTCTATTGAAGCAAAGGACTTATCATGTGTGAATGCAAATATATAACCTTAGGATAAAATAATGTCAAGACCAACAATTATTATCAGCATAGGATTTGGATATAGTATTGGTTGTGAAATGTCTAGGTCTTTATGCATGATTCACACTCTCATCAATGATGTTGTTTCTTTAATGAATCAACAATTATACACATTATTCGGTGTACCGGGTGTAATACATCCGGAAAGGAGGTGAGAGAGAGGAGAGAGTTTCAGACAGTCTTGAACAGCGTGTGGAGCACATACTTCTATATCTTTTCTTTCTTGTCCGGCTGTATATGGCCGGCGTATAGAATAAATTTTCTATACACCGGTCTCTGTACTGTAGCACTTTGAGTTTTAAGGTGAAAGATCAACAATTAACAATAGTCTAGGGTTTGGACTTTATTATTCATTTCATTTGATTATTGGTAGGTGTGTTTGCAAATAATGTTGCTAGGCCCAACTAAGATCTTTTCACACTCAAAAGGTCAAATATCTCCAACCTTAATTTAGGAGTGAATGATGCCAAGGTGTTTAACTTTAAACTGTTCTTTGGTTGACTCTATTGTTTGATGGGGCCTTAGGAACAGTAAACTTGCATCTAGTCCTTTTTTGGAGATTTTATTTTAAGTATGCAACACATTGCTTATTATTTCAGTGAAAATGGATATAAGAAAAAAATGCTGGCCATTTTATTGATGATTTGATTTGATTCATATGGACCGCTGCAATTCAGTAAAAGATGCTGCCTATATCCCTTCAAAAGAGTATTAATATGTCAAATTGTGTTATCTAGGATAAAGATGGTAACTTTTTGGGTTTGAATAGACAAAAGATAAAACAATACGCCCTCTTGTTTTGAACTGGACGGGTCTCACCTGCTGGTTATCATAGAGAGCAGGTCTGCGGTATATATTGTAGAACCATATTAAAACGAAAAACAAAATGAACATTATTTTCCTCTCCTTCTCTCCCTCTCAAGAACACGAAAATGAGCATCATAGATTAAAGAGATAAAGATTACCTCTAGAGTACACACTAATTAGTCTAAAGATTAAACAAAGGTTAAATTTCAACTTACTACCATGAGCTGTAGACATTTTCATCAAATGATACCATGAACTTTTAAAATAATGGATTGATACCACGAACTTTCAAAGTATCAAAATACCCTCCCCCAAACAATGTTAACAGAAAATTACAAAATGACCACAATCCCCCTCCAAAAAAATAAGAAGGGGGATTATGGTCATTTTGTAATTTTCCGTTAACATCATTTGGGGATATTTTGATACTCTGAAAGTTTAGGGTATCAATCCATTATTTTGAAAGTTCAATAGTATCATTTCGAAAAAATACCTATAGTTCGTGACAGCAAGTCAAAATTTACGAGCACGCTGGCCACTCAAAAAAAACACCAAGAAAAACCCTGAGAGTAAGTGGGGTTGTTGAGAGGTCATCAAGTGATTAAGACAAACATAAGTGCACTGGTTGCTTAATTCTAGCAAAGAAAGACCCTCAAATTATATATTTTGTGATTTATGATTCATGTGACCTTTAATAATTGACATTGCAAACAGCACCTTATATGCTTGAGTGACGCATTTTGAGAAAAGAAAAGGGTTCTTTCTTTCTAATGTCTCCATTGTGGGAAGCACTTGTGACCTGCAGGCCAAACAAATGTGTGCACATTGCACACTCCATGTCCATTATTATCAACAACACCATCCAATAGTACTTCACAACAGACCAAAAATTCAATGTGAGGAGAAAATTACAAGGTTCTTAGCACACACATGTGACAAGTCTAATGTTGTTTTAGAATTTGGAATGTGCAGCACTCAGAGTATATACAAGTAATAAAAATCTACTGCAAATTACGAAAAATGTTATTATAACTCTGAGTTTTGATGCGGTGACGTAGACTGAGTTTTGCTCAGTTATGGACAAACCTATTACTTTGAATTTGGAAAGGTAAATATTGCTTCCGATTTAGAGTCTTACTCAATTGGTGCTACTAATTAAGGTCCACCTACTGATTTAAATTTCCTAACTACATATGATTTTAAATTTGGTATGGTTGAAATCATTTGTATAAATCTAAAAAACCAAGTTAAGCATGGTCCTATATATTCTTTTTATTCTCTCTTAACTTCAAATTAGAACTTTTGCTTTCTGAGACAGAACCTAGTAAATTGGAATTTGTATAATCTATCTATATATCTTTTTGATGAAAAATTGAGCCGTAGCTCATCTCATAAGCATGTATATTAATAACAATGAATTTTAAGTACAATAAAATTATTTACTAAAAACAAAAGAGGAAAAAAAAACATAAATAAAACTTGTGATGAATAAAAACTATGATGAAACAAAGACCATATTTTTCCTTGACTTGTTTTAATAACCTTGATGAAACCAAGACCATGTTTCAAGAGCAGATGTTTGCTAGCTACCTAGGTTTTTCTTGAGTATCATTCAAGGCATTGAAGAAATCCAGCATATATATACATTAATTGTTCTTCAATTATATGAATAATGATATAATAAGTGTAGAATTGACGTGAATGAAAGAGACATGCATGAAGATCAGTAACAAGAGTAATGAGACATGTTGCAAACATAATTTTAGAATTACATCCCAAGGTGATCAAAATCAACATTAAAATTGTGATTAATAAAAACTATCCTAGGATTAGATAAGAGATTTTATATCTTAGATATTTTAGATTTTTGAAAAGTTAGCGGGAACAGCTTAAAATCTTTTATATATCTCAAAGAAAAATTCAGGCTCTCCTCTCCTCTCTAAATATCACACAAAAAGAAAAATTAAAATAAAAGTGAATGAAAAATTTAAGTCCACACATGAACAAGGCCTTATCTTGAAGAGGATGAGTATGAATAATTTCATGTCATTTTCCTTGAGGCTACTATGTATACTATAATAAAACTAACCAACAATGTCATGTAATTTAATTCATAGAGGAAACACAAGAGGAAAGCCATGTGGTGGGTGATCTCCCTCTGAACTCACTCCAACCTGAGACTGGAGTTCACTGCTTCCAAAATATGCAGTCCTTAAAAAGTTCTAAATTAAGTCCCACGTGGGAGTAATTAAATACAAAATGAAAATACTAACCCAAAAATAATCTATTAAGAGGCACCTCCTGATTAATTAAATTTCAATAAAGCGCTATCTGTATAGTTTGGAGCAAAACAAATCTAAAGGGACAGATCAAAAGCCCGTTTTTAGGTCAACACTACATCACTCTCACAATCAATTCTTAGCCATGTTTGATTGTGAGCTGCTTCACTTGATCACACGATATGAAGCTAAAACTAGAATTCGGATTCTCTCGGCTGATCATCTTTGACGAGGAAGATTGGCGTGTAAGCTCATTTCCGACGACTTCGAAGCTGAGCTAAAGTCCATGGAGCGGTATACGGGCCTTCCGCAATTACGCGTACACGCTATAAAGATAGCTAGCCTCTTAACCTTGTATGCTATGATATCTAGTTTAGTATTTGGAATCGATTCAAGGGTTTTGGTCGCTAGTGCTTGCAAATAAATTTTTGTTTCGCTTCCGCTTTCGCGAGTTTTACTGCGTGAGCTCTAGAGATCTTACAAAAGTGATCATAGATAACACTATTAAGGTTGGCCTAGGCGGGCGGTCACTCATAGTAGTTTTCTATTGATGCAGTTTTTGATCAAAAACCAAATATTATAATTATAGGATACTCATAGTAATTATAGAAGAAACCCTTGTTGAGGAACAAAAGTAATTATCTAGTGTTTAGTATTAGTCCTACATGACAACAAAAAATTTGATAATCATATGATACTCTGCGTACGGCTGTGTTGCTCATAACGTTAATTTTTCCTCTTTCTTGACCAGACACATACAATATGGTGCATAGATGAATTTTTTTTATAGAAAAAAATAAACGCAGGGACCAGGTCTATATCGATGCTGATATCCACAGGTATATTGGTCTATATAACTTGTACAAATTCGTATGACAAATGATACTAGAAGGAAAAAATGTTAAAAGTAATTTAATAAATAAAATACTGTAGGTGCCTCTACATATAAAAATTCTAAAATTCATGTTAATTTTCCAAAAAAGCATATAAAAACAAAAAAAAAACAACAATTTTCAAAGGTAAAAATCAAGGAAACAAAGCAGTCAACAATGGTGGCAGCCAAAAGTTGAAATAATTGTAGGTATCTAAATCCTAATATAAATTAAGTTATCTAAACTCCATTTTCCGAAACATATCTCTGATAACAAAATAGATTTTATTTCATAATGGAGTTCGGGGCTTGCAAATCATAATTCGCATTCCTTATGCCTCCACTTAAAAATAAACGCCCGGTTTTTCCTACCCAACACCCAATCATGGCCTAAGTTTTTTCATCATAAGAGTATAAAACAATATTCCAATTTTGTACTATGAATTCCGATACATTTTTCCAAGGACACAATATGTAGTTCTGGAGTTCAAACAATTTTAGCTATCAAATAAACTCCCAAAAGGTTTAAACAAGCTGACATACACTCCCAGAAGGTTTAAACTCTAATACATTTTTCCTACGATACAAAATATAGTACTGAGGTTCAAACAATATGTAGTTCCGACGAGAAGATCGAGATATTCACCGATCATAAGAGCTTAAAATACTTGTTCACATAGAAAAAGCTCAACATGAGACAGCGAAGGTGGTTAGAGCTGATGGCTGACTACGATTTAGATCTTAAGTATCATCCGGGAAAAATGAATGTAGTGCTGGATGCGTTGAATCGGTTGTCAGCAAAAAGAATGTTGACTTCGCAGAAGAAGATGATAGCAGATTTTCAAATATTCGAGTTAGAGCTAGTGTTACCGGATTCTTCGGGGCAGTTGATGCAACTACAAGTGTAGTCATCACCGATAGATCGTATCAAGGCCGTGCAGTTGCAAGACGCTCGATTGCAGAAGTTCCAAAAATAAGTAGAGCCGGGTCTTCGAACATATTTTGATGGTTCATGAAAATGGAACTCCGAGTGAGTGGCTGCCGAAAAGAGAGATGCGCTTTCTCTCTCCTGCCTTGAAAATCCCAATTTACTTCTCTCTCTACCCATCATAAATTTTATAACTGAAAGTCCCTTGTTCTTTGCAAAAACGAGTCTCTCCCCCTCGAAAAATCTTTACCCCTCGAAAAATCTTTACCCCTCTCCCTCTCTCCCGGGCCCAAAATCCCAAAAACCAAACCCTCTTTCTCTCTCTAAAAAAGAGGAGCAGCAGCAGAAGCAGCGCAGCAACCGGTTGAAGAGAGAGAGAGAGGGGGGGAGGGAGAGAGAGTAAATTTAATCTCAAAGCTATCATCTTTTTTCTTTCCACTTTCTCTCTCTACCTCTCCTTTTCAACCCCCCTCTCCTCTCTCTCCTCACCTCTCCCCCACGCTCAGACCCCTAAGCCCACTTTCTCTCTCTAGACTAGATAGATAGAAGGGGAAAAAAAAAGAATAAAAATTAATGGATCCCAAAGATCAAAACTCAAAACCCTCAACCTCAGCATCAGAGCTGCAGATGGTCCCCTCAGACCCAAACAACAACAGCGACCCTCGAAGGAAGCAGCTTGCCCCTAAGCGGAGCTCCAATAAGGATCGCCACACCAAGGTCGACGGCCGCGGCCGCAGGATCCGCATGCCCGCCCTCTGCGCCGCCCGCATCTTCCAGCTCACCCGCGAGCTCGGCCACAAGTCCGACGGCGAGACCATCCAGTGGCTCCTCCACCAGGCCGAGCCCGCCATCATCGCCGCCACCGGGTCCGGCACCATACCCGCATCCGCTTTGACATCGGTACCCGCTGTTACCGCGGCTGCGGCGGCTTCGCACCCGAAACCCGATGGCAATTGGGCGGTGGGGCTTTGGGGCGGGTTTAATTCGGGGTTTCTGAGCTCCAATAACCCGTCAAGCTCCAACCTTGGGTTCCATGGGATGGAGCACAGCCTGGGGACCATGAGCTTCACCTCCATGCTCGGCGGGCAGGCCGCGGGGCAGCACGGGCAGCTGCCCGGGCTGCAGCTGGGGCTCTCGCAGGACGGCCACATCGGGGTCTTGAACCCTCAGGCCTTGACCCAGTTCTATCAGCAGATTGGCCAAGGGAGAGTTGGGGTTTCTTCTACTTCTGCTGCTGCTGATCCATTACAGCACCGGCAGCGGCAGAACAACAATAATAGTAATAATCAAGAACAGGGTTCGATGGGGAAGGGAGATTCAGAGGATTCTAGTCAGTAAAAATTGCGCCATTTTGGGTTTGGGTGAATTGAAATGTGGGGGATTTGGATGCTTGTTTTCAACGATGAGATTCAGCACATGCAGGTACTTACTTGATTGCTTGCTTGATTGTTTATTTATGTTGATGTGTTGATTTCTTGTCGTGATGGTTTTGGATTGGATGGTTAGGGTTTATATGCTGGGGGTTTGGGGAAATTTTTACAGGAGTAGAGTAGATTGAAGGTGAGGATATTTTGGATGGTGGGGCTATATATCAATTTTAACTTTATGAGGTGTGTAGATATTTGTATGAGTTTTTTGAGCAAATTTCTAGTTAATTTTTTGTTGTAATTGTGATTGGGCTTGTTTTGTGAACAATAAAGCTTGTCATTCTTATAATTTGTGATTGTGGGAGTGCTTAATTTGTCAAAAAGATGTGTTTTTGAAAAATCCATGCATAGAATTGTCTAGTTACCCTGTTCTTGTTGAGAGGGACTGGCACTGAACTCCAGCAGGGCCTTCGATAGCACGGTCTTCTGACTTTAGTAAAATGGTATAATTAGTTATTTGTTAGATTGGTTGCATTCTAGTCTCTCGCATATAATCATTTTACATCGCTTCTTCTGTGATAACCTAATGAAGCACAGACACTTCTAATGCTAGAATTTAGAAACCATGTCGTTGAAACAACTATTCATGATCACAAAAAGTAGAATTTGCTGTGCGCCAATGTGTTGCATGTCATGCCCACATATTTGTGACCATGATGCTTAAGTGATGATTAATTAACTTGAAGCCGAAAGTTTGTTCCTTTTATTAGTTTAACTTAATATTTACATTATGATAGCATCTTAGCATGCATACTACTCTTCAGTAGATATTAGTATTCTAATATGATACACTCTGTAGATGCTTCTTGTTATAAGAAAATGATCTTATCACATCCATTCATGCTTAAATATTGTGTTGGACATGGAAATTGTTTTGTGTTTAAATTTTTTCTTGTGCTAGATTGTTAGATTCACATGTTATATTAGTATGTCTCAAGATTATTAGCAAGATAAACATGACTCATTTCTCATGTTGGTGCATTTGGTACTGCTAGGAGTTTGGTGCATTTGGTACTACTAGGAGTTTTGAGTCCATATTTCTCTCACATCCTTAAACATTTACGAAAAGTAAATATCTCCATTACATTTTGACGCATGTGGTTTCTCTATAATTCACATAGCGCCCATGATTCACTTTCAGACCAACGAGCTTAAAGTAGGTGATTGGATTTCCTCTCATAAACACGATGTAGTTGTAGATTCACATGATGTACTTATTAAGTGTCGTTCATTAGTCTATAAGTGAAAAGTCAATCAGATATTTTTTAGGGACAAGTTGCGTAGAACGGATTACTTTGATTGCACGAGGAAAAACTAATTGACCATGTCCATGTTTTACTCGACCACTAGTTCGATCCAATGACACCAAACTCATTAGCAGTACTTTGTTATGTGAAAATTATTCCACTTATATACCTATCTCAAGACTAGGAGAGTGACGATGCCAAGAGGTCATTTGGAATAATGCCAAGCTCTCTTGTGCGTAGAATTATGTGTAGTACTCGTAGGTGAAGGAACTGCAGCATGTATTGCCAGGATAGGTCTTTACGTCTTATCTTTTTGCGGGAGCCCTTGAATCCTAGCTTTTCTAAGTCCCTTTAATGGATGTATATAGTAACAATTATAGAGCATCACTTGCTATTCCACGATGCTTCTATATCTCTGCGGCGTTGTTGGTGATGGACGTACATTGAAGGGAGGAAGAGATGATCTCTCTCTTTCTCTAAGGCGGCAGATCCCATATTTCATAACCCTAATATAACATGTTTAGCGGAGTTGTGCAAGTTGACAGCCAAACCTTAGTCGAGCTATGGTTCAGCAGAGCCACACTCAGCTTAGTGTCGAATCAGTTCGCCTAGCAAACCTGACCCGTCTGACCTGAGTGTGCTGCCTACTGTGTGCCGAATGGGCCACAGTGAGCAAATGCCAACTAATGCATATAATGGTTTTTGTTATTGCCTTCCACCAGAGCAAGCTGTTTCAGGCACAGGTACAACCTGAGAAAGCTCCGTTTTCAAACTACCAAGGAAACTAAACAATATTTTCTGTTCTCCACCCTTTAGCTATTCTGGCATACAACGCCCCTTTGTTTTTTGCTCCATGAACCTGTAAACTTTATGCCCTGTTTGGTAATGGAGTTTTAGATAACCGGAGTTTCGTAAAGTTATCTAAACTCCAAAATTTGGGAAGAAAACTCCCATTTTGGAGTTTAGATTACTCCAAAACAACATTTTGGAGTTTATAAGACTCCAAAACCAAACACCCATCAAAGTTGAGTTTTTAAAATGGAGGTAAGGTCTTGCAGGTTAGAGTTTGCATACTCTCTACCTCCATTTAAAAATAAACTCTAGTTTTCCGAACTCCATACCTAAACATGGCTTTAGCGTGTTAACGAACTTAAACTAAACCTGCAGAAACAAAGTTTGTAGGACTTATTGCTACCATTTAATGATAAAGCTTAGAAAACAAAGATGGCTGAGAATCCTCATTGCTCTTTTGATATAGTTTGTGAAGTGGAATTAGCTTGCTGGACTCACCTTTCGATATTTTCTTGATATTATAATTCGACCTTATGTAAAAGAATCATATATCAGCAGATAACAGGGACAGTGATGACTCCTACAAAAACTGTTGAGAAGTAACCTGTGCCTTTAATCTGTACTAAAAATAACAAGATATTAGATAATCTTATTCTATCATTGGATGATATTTCAGGTTAATTTGCATTTGTTAACTTCACTGTCTTCCATAAAGGAAAGTTAGATACTACATAGTTAGAAAGCCCTGATGAATCTTGCTGGTCGACTAGCAGTTATTTCAGAATTAAAGATTGTATAGCACATTTTGGAAACTTTTTCCAGGTATTATATATATATATATATATATATAACAAAATTACTCTGGTATTTATTTTCGATGTTATATAAATATTTGTTATATACTTCTAATCTTTGAATTTTTTTCCGTGGCATGGATGTGAGTCTTTAGATGGATTTTAGTATCACTGCTCAGGTTAGGCTGTTTTTTTTTTTAAATTTTTATTTATTTCTTTTTTCTGTTCCTTTCATCTATCAGAATCAGGATTGCAACTGCCCTATCCTTGTGTATGAAAACTGAAGGAAATTTGCTGAAGCTACAAGAAAAACCATTTGGTTGAAAGCTTGAATGAATACCATTAGATCGAAATAAAAGTTAACTTATTGTATATAAAATGTAGGAAACTTATTGTATATAAAATGTAGGAGAATCCACAATTTTCATTATTTCTGGAATGGATTTTCAACAAGCTGTAGAACAACATAGGTTACTGCTAGGCGACGATATCCTTTCTATAACCTAAGTATATATCATAGATAAACAGAGTTGAAAAGTTTTCGGTTCTGCCAGTGTTGAGGATTTGGACATTTGACCTGAGGTTGGGCATTCAAATGTTTCTGCATTACTGTTCACTATATTCAAACCTTTGTTATTATCATACTATGAGGCATTATGCCAGACCCGCTTCTTATAAAGCTGGCATTCTTCTTTAGAACTCCTGTACTCTATGACACCATGTTGAACATGGCGTTTCACGCCCAGACCAAAAGCTTTGAATACCAGTAACTAAGAGCTAGAAGAACTCCTTACTCGTCGCTGCTGCTTTGTTGATTTGTAAGTTCACATTTGCAAGTCATATATCAAATAGCCAGTCTTGTTTTAGTCCAGTTTTAAAATGACTCATGCACTATGTTGTTTTTTGAAGTTGCCGGCTTATCTTTCTTGTACTGCTTAGTTGATGGATGTTGTTTTAATCAAAGTTATATTCGTAGATGTCACTTGTTTTTGTTAATGTTTTATATGTTTTTGTGCTTGTGTTTTATATATAGGTATGTACATATACACATTGTTATCCTGTTGTCCTTTGTATTAATTTGCGGTGTATACATGTATTACTTGTCCTCGTGCCCTACATTTTACTAGCGGCCTACGTATTTACTGATTTTCAATAGGTATGTACATATACATATATATACACGTCGTCTCTCGTGTCATGACTTATATTTGTGCTTCATAGCTTGTGTCTGAATTGTCCAACTTTGAGCTATTTCTAATTGAAATCAAGACGTAGGTCGGTTATCTAGCCATGTCGGCATCCTAGATATTACATGCCATTGTTCCATGTGTGTTGCATGAGAGAGGAAAAAAGTGAGCTCGAGCTATGATCGACATCCCCGTAAATATTACACACATCGCAATAACTTTATCTGCAGTATTATCTATATATACGTAAAATGTTGATATTTAGATGAAGATGGATGATGTTGATAATTGATTTCAATAGTTGGCTTGACCATCTGAAGATAAGATCATCATATCAACATCTTCCCATGTATTCACTCATTGAGTGTGTGTGTGTGTTGGGGGGGGGTCATCTTCTTTTTGGGGTGTGTGGGTGGGGGGAACCAAAAAGGTCAGCTTTCAGTTAGCAAGGGTTTAGATCTCCATTCAGGTGCAGGTTTCTGTAAGCTCCATTAGCTGCGCACGGCAGAGATAGGGGGCCCTGTTTTACGTTTTACTCTAGGTCTACCACCGCTTCAGTTAACTTATATTAATATTAGTGCAAGTTAAGAGAACTTTTCTTCAAAGCTAACCCAGAAAATTATATTATTCTGTTTCTTAGACCTTGTGGCTTTTGTGAGACTAGTATTAGCACATGTATATATTATAGAAATCGTAGAAATATAGGTATTAGTAAGAAGATAGGGAACTTTGAAATTTAACTGTTGGAAGAAAAATGAAAACTAATTAATGCTCAAAAAAGTAAAATCCCTTGAACAGTTGCAGTATAGTATGAAAAATAATGAATAAAGATTTTGTCTACTTCTAGTTTCAGCAAAAAACTATTCAATGTGTATAACTTCCACGTGCAATTAGCTAGTGATCATCAACTTAAGGCAACTTCAATAAGAAAACGAGGCTAGACCTTAGGTTTCATATCTAGACAAATATCGGCTTGGTTGAAATATTAGATTACTTAATACAAAGTTTCTAACACAATTGAAAACACTAGATCTTTTTAATTTTTTTAAACCCATTTATATGTAATCCAGCTGGAAATAAATATACAAAACAATTTTCATCTTGTCGAGATAGAAATAAATATACAAAGCTAGCTATTTCCTTCATGTCCAAGGCAGACTAATTTCAAAAAAAAATGAGAAGGCAACATGTTCCTTTCACATGCCTTGCCATTCAATGGGCACGTCAATATGGGCATCCAACTCAACAATACTTGCTACTTTGTGTAAAACCTTGTGTTGTTTTTATCTCTTTCAGAAAATCAACACCTTTAATTTATCTATCTATATATTTATTTGACCTTATCAGGTGTGTGTAGATTGCTCGATCCTTTAACTTACCATGTGGTTTTTTTTCATTCTTTCCTCCAAATGTCGCCTATCTTCATTTACATAACTTTTATGTCCTTTTCATCAAGGAAAGTTTAAATGTATGCACATACTTCTGCAATCAATATCAACTCTTATTTAACGGTGTGTACATTGATATTCATATGGATTCAAAACGTTTGTTTGGTTGGCAAGTCGAAACTCAAATATGTCAGTTATCGACAAACATCTTGCAGGAAGATATTACAGGCAATTATACAGATACAACACACATGGGGTTTTTGATGAGATTTTTTTGGGCTAGGGGATTTTTAACAGAGGAAAAATTTGCTAGGGTTTTTTTTGACAATTTTTCGTTATATTTACGCTAGAATGAAGGCAGTATGGGATTGTTGTATTTGGGATTTTTAGTATGTTTTGTTGTATTTTGGCTGCCGTGCATGGAAAACTTATTTCCATGATCTGCTGTAATGCATTATAATCCTTTTAATGAACGGTGGGGCTAATTATCCCACTTTTTCTTAAAAAAACATCAAAGATTTCGAAAGGTTATGTACAAAGAGAAATGGTTGAAGAGGGAATATATAAATAGTAGAGACCTTTAAAGGGTAAAAGACCCAGAATAAATTGGACAGACCCAATAAGATACCCACATTCCATTTTAATTTTGATTACATCCATGATAAACTGTATAAAATCCATATTAATAGTAAATAAAATAAGGGCTCGTATTGATTGCAGAACTATGTGTATACATCTAAATTGTCCTTGAAGTAAAGGACATAAAGTTATGTAAAGGAAGATAGATTTCCGATGCACATTTGGAAGAAAAGGTGAAAACCCACATAGCGAGTTAAAGGATCGAGCTACATACACCTGATAAGGTCATATAAATAGATAGATAAATTGAAGATGTAGATTTCTGAAATATTTAGAAACTACACAAAAGAAGATTTTGCTCAAATAAGTTAAAAGTATTGTCGGGTTGGATACCCATTAGTGACAAAGCATGTGATAGGCATCATGCGCAATATGCTGCTACTCAAAACTTTTGCAAATTAGACTGCCCTGCACATAGAGGAAATAGCTAGCTTTGTATATTTATTTCTTGCTGGATTTAGTCCAGGTGAACTTTGTTTTGTATATTTATTTCTAGTTGGATTCAGTCAAGGTGAAGGAAATAGCTTGTCTTGTATGTTGAACAAGGCGCAAAAGCGCACGCCCTGGCAAAAAGCTTTGAATATCAGGTTTACGACATGGGATGGACACAAATTCGTTAATTGCATTCATATATTTAAATAAATACCAGTAACTAAGAGTTGGAAGAACTCCTTACTCGTCGCGACCTCTTTGTTGATTTGTAAGTTCTCATAATCAAGTCATGTATCTAATATCCGGTCCTTTTTTTAGTTCAATTTTTAAAAATGACTCGTGAACATATTGTTGTTTATTTGAACATGTTTACTTATCTTTCTTGTACTGCCTAGTTGATTGATGCTGTTCTACTCAAAGTTATATTCGTAGATATAGCTTGTTTTTGTTAATGTTGTGCATGTCTTGTGCTGTGTTACATATACAGGTGCGTGCATATACTCATACTTATCCCATTCTCCTACTTTTTATTAATTTGATTTGTATACATGCATATGCTTGTCCTCGTGCCCTACATTTTACCAGCGTCCTACCTATTTACTGATTTTCCTTGGGCAAAAAATATTTTATGATTTTCCATGGTACATATGTATACTTGTCTTAGTGGCCTGCCCTCAAGTAATTTTTCGTCTCTTTGTGTCGTGTCTAATTTTTGTGCATCATAGTTTGCGTCTCAATTGTCCAACTTTCAGCGTTTCTAGTTCAGTTCAAGATGAAGATAGGTTAACTAGCTATGTCGACATCTCAGATTATATATTTACATGGCGCCATTGTTCTATATGCTTGCATGAGCAGAAAGAAAAACTCTTGAGCTATGATCAACGCCCCTAAATTTTTTTTACAGGCATCACAATAACTTTATCCTTGGTATTATTTATATACATGAGTATGCTGATATATATGTTGATAGATGAAGGTGGATGGTTTTGATCGTCGATTCAACAGTTGGCTTAGCCATCTCATGATAAGATTATCATCTCAGCATCTCTTACCATGTACCAATTCATTGATGGTGTGCGCGTGCGTGTACCAAAAAGGTTACTTTTCAGTTTAAAGGGTTTAGATCTCCATTCAGGTGCCGGTTTCAGGTTTCAGTAGCTACATTAGCTGGGTGTGCCAATTTTCTTTTTCGGTGTGGGGGGTCCGGAGGGTCCCCCCTGTTTTACCTTTCACTCAAGGTCTACAATTGCACCAGTTAACTTATCGATAAACAGTTGCCATACTTGAAGGGAGTTATCTGCAATCAACCCTTCTATATATTGATGTGGATACACTAAACATTGTTTGATACAATCAACAAACCTTCTACAGGATACAAGGCTAGATTAGTTTTCAATCGAACAAGTTTTCTTTGCCGTTTCAACATCTTACATATCGGAAGGGTTATGATAATTGTAGCGTTTCTCCTCTTAAATGATGCATACCATTGGTTTTTTTTGTGTGTGGGGTGGGGGTGGGGGTTCTATGATGATCTTTTCATCGAATGGCTAGCCATTAAAGAAGCAGATTCAAGTCTTAGAAATCTTTGTGATCCATGAAATTTTGGAAGACGTCTAGATATTGCTGGCTGCACCGAGAAGTCCGCTTCCCTGTAAGCATAGAAAAGACAATAGGGAGATTATATCAAAATACCCTATTAAACTTGTCTCGCTTTTTTCATTAAAAAATTGTTATACTTGATCAAGACTTACGTTAAAGAAGCCCCCAATAATAATGTATGCATGTAAGACCAAGGGAAAGACGAAGCATGCGCTGAAGTCTAATTTGATGGCCATGTAGGATAGGATAGCCTACAAATGAAAAATCATTTTTTTAAAGCAAATGTGGTGCTGAATGGTTTTTTTTTTCCAATTAAACGCAATCATATATTTGTATGTGATTCAAATGTTGAGATTTTAGAAATGATTGATTGGATCCTCTCCTATTCTTTCTCATGTTATTATCATCTCGATCTTACATTTAGCAAATAAAAACTACCCCGCACCTACCTCACAGCATAGCCCTCAGTTTTACCCTTTTGGAGTCCTTGGAGCTATTATCTAACAATAGCAGGAGAAATTATTCCTATTGGGTGTAATACATCTGAGCAAGCACGAGGGAGAGATGAATTTCGGGCAGCTTTGAGCACCGAATGGAACCCGTTCTTTTATTTCTTTTCTTTTTTGTCCGTCCGAGCGTATATGGCTGACATAGGATAATGTTTCCAATAGTCGGGACTCCCAATCTAAAAATGTATAACTAAATGTTGGTGCTGAGATGGAGGGAGGGAGGGGGAGATCAGAATTTAAAAGAGACGACTTAAAAAGTTTAAAAAATTAAATGGTAATATGAGGTACGCTGAGTAAGAGAGAATTAAGAGAATTGTTGGAGAGATTTTTCTCATTTATTAAATTCTAATTTATGGCATCATCTACACCTTAGAGTTTGAATTATAAAGGGTAAATTGTTACAAACTCCGAAGCATATTTTTCCACTATCAAAAACCCCTGGCCTAGAAGCGGTAGTTTTATATTTTTCCACTATCAAAAGCCCCTGGCCTAGAAGCGGTAGTCAAAAACCTCATGGAAATTTTCCCGCGGTATCTACATAGTAATATGCTATATCTAATCAATTCGTACAAACTATTTAGATATAAACAATTTAGATATCGCAGGAAACTAGATATAGCAGGCAACCACCAGGTATCGCAGGTAAGGTTTTTTTGACAACTAAAAGATTTTTAGGATGGTTTTGACTGCCGTTTCGAGGCTAGAGGTTTTTTTGACAATTTTACCAATTATAAGAGTAGAGATATAAAAAAATAAAATTATAAATTACTCATCTCTTTAATATTACTAATGGTATACTTGGATTTTCTTACTTTAATTCATACTATTACTTTCCAAATAAGTTTAGGCATCCACTCTTTTACCATCAGTGGTTTTGACTGCTCTGTATGATCTATATATAGTTTCTCATTTAAATGTTATTATAAAAACTCATCTAAATTATCTCTTATTTCAACATGAATGTGCATGGCAGGGCTACATGATCTAAATAGGCCTTGAAGCCCATTTAGGGCCCGTTTAGTGCAATACGAAATGGAATATTTTATTCTCCAAAGTCATTACATAACAGAGGCATGGAGTTTTATATTAAAATATTACTAATTAATTGCAAACTTTTAATCGAAAAAGAATGTAAAACTGTTTTTATTATTATATCTATATGTAATATATATAACATTTATTAAATCTTGAGATCGACGGTTTGAATGTTCAAATCTTGAGCGATATTGATATTATTATATGAGACTCTTAACTTGGCCCTCTCGCAACATTTTAGATTTTTATCAAATTTTAGAATTAGAAATGTTGTTTCTAGCTTGAAATTCCAAATCCCTGTAACTTGAAATATTTTCCAGTATCAAATGAAGCTATCATCTTGTGCATGGTAGTATATAGAAATGATACGAAGAATATGTTGATTACTTCTGTATGAAAAAAACTATAAATCTTTTGATGCACAGGAGAAGAGATAAAAGACTGAATGCCACCAAATTAACAGGCACATCAATTTCTTTCAAAAAAGATCATGCACATGGGAGCAAAGCCCAACCAAATAAAAGATAACAATTTCATTCTTATATTTAAAAAAATAATAATTTTCGGAATGCAACTAGTATAAAGGAGATTTTTCAACAAGAACAAAAGTTACAAGGGTTTTTACACATGTTTAAAATGGATCGCAGCTTTTTGACAATTTAACTTTGATTTAATAAAATTAGACAACAATACTATTAGATAGAAAGATTGATTGACAAACTCTTAGTCAACTTTTCTGTTGTTGACTGAATCTGTATTTCATTAATGAGAGGCTTTTCATGGGCAGCGTGTTATTAAATCAGAACTTAATAAATCATCTTTCAGATATTTAGATATTTCGAACGGATCTCGATTTAATGCTTTAGCCAAAAATATGGCTGTTATACCGGGCAGTGATTGAGCTGACAGACTCACTCTGAAAGTATGTTCTTGGACAGTATCGTGCACTGCATCATCTTTGCTCTCAATCTATCTCGCATAAATTCTCTCTCCATTTATGTGACATGCATGTATCATTGGGTCCAATTAACGCTGCATTGTAAAGAAGCATGTTTCCTAGAATGCTCCAAGCTCGAGCATCAATAGTTCAACTGTGCTCCTAATTAGCTACACAGTATAATCTCATAATTAAATTGAAGTTTTGAGACATGTCGTGTGTAGTTAAAAGTTGATATATACACGTAATCTCCACATGCATGCACTGACATGCACTCGGAGGAATTAATTAAATGATATGCATGCTATATATTGGGTGCTATATATATATATTTTGTTAGACATTAAGCTATATATTTATGCGAGTAGCTAGCTAGGATCTTCATCAACCTTTAAACCAACAAAAAGGTTTTAGAAGCATGTGATGTGCTCGCACATGGACATCATGTCTTACTTTTTCCTATAGTTTTGGTGTTGGATCTAACACATAATGAACAAAGATCTCCACCGCTAAAAGCATGCATCCTTTTGTTAATTTCTGTCTCATTTAGAATAATTAATTAATGATATCCAGATATTTGGAGAAGCTGGTGATTAATTAGCATTAACATATGTCTTGATGACAAGATTCATAGTCATGCATGAATATTACTCCCCCTTTATTGGGGAGAAGGGAGATTGGCTAAATTGAGGGCTTGGGTTCAAGGCTTTAGACATTTATTTTTTAAGTGGTGTATAATAGAATTTTCAGAACAGGTACCCATTGGTGTTTTCTTCTTCCGCTGTTAGTTGCATAGTCGAATTTACATTCAAGCAAAAGTAGATATATGAAAATTATAAGACATGTATAAATAATAATTAGGGTAAATTGCGCGCTGATACCATGAACTTTAGTCGCATTCCCCCAAAACTATCATAAACTTTTAAAATGATGCAAAGATGCCATGAAATTTTCTTGTACCAGATAACTCCCTAACGGAGTTAAGATTTGATTAATAAAAAAGAGAAAATGACTGAATTAATACCCAACACATATTAATTCTTAGAAAAAATTAGTTTTTTAAAGTGATATATGTTGGGTATTTTAGCCATTTTATCTTTTTTGTTAATCATATGTTAACTTCGTTCGGGAGTTCTGGTTAAAAAAAGTTTATGGTAATTTTGCACCATTTTAAAAGTTTATGGTAGTTTTGAAGGAAAGCGATCAAAGTTCATGGTATCTAGTTGAAATTTAGCCTAATAATTATATGTAAGTTTTCATTTTTTTCCAAGGGTGTATGAGAGAGAGAGGGGGGGGGGGGGAGAGGGGGGTAAATGAAAGAATTTTTTCACCTTTTTGGTCCGATGTGAAAAAGGAGACGGGACATGCGGCCCTCTTGTATTAGGGTTATAACATAGAGACAAGTAATAGAAAATTTTACTGAGAGAGAGAGGAAGGGGAGTCGGAATATTAATGCCTAATTTGGCAAAAAAAAGTTTGAAACTAATGAGAAACCAAAACTATTATAACTTCACGTTTTAAAATCAAGGTGATGGAGCTCTGGATCTCCTTCAGATGTTACCTTCCGTTGATCCGCAGCGAGTGGTGATGAGTGGCTGAGATTGGATCTGTGAGTTTCCCCTTGGTGTGTATGGATCTCAGTGGGCTTGATGTGGATGGAGCTGAGCTACCTACAAGGAAGTCCCGGAATGGTTGCGCTACCGAAGACCCTCCGACAATCAAGTTAGACGGGCTAATTGGGCAGAGTAGCAGTTTGTTGGATTAAAATTGCCTTACCTGAGTCGTCTGAGAGAGGGGTTTATATAGTGGCAGCCGTGGGCTGGCGGGCGCGAGATTCACGCCGGCCGTTACGCCCCTGGCGTTACGCCTACATGAAAGGCGGGATTTCCCATTAATGACAAGTTATGCTAATTACTGGGGGAACGAGATGGCGTAGAACGCGAGATCGTGGGCGACAGATATCTCGCGTCAGACGAGATTCGTGCCATGGGTCGGACGAGATTCGCGGAGTCGTGGCGGAGACGCCTGTGATCCGTGCCATGGGTCGGTCGGTGAGACCGAGAAAACTAAGCTCGGCGGGAGGCTCGGAGAGGAGCGGGAGGCCTGGCAGGCTTGGTTCATGCGATAGCTCGGAGGCGAGCCAATGGTTGTTTGTAAGGCGGGCACAGAAGTGGTCAGGAAGGCCGTTGAAGGTCAGGAACATTCTTGGGTCGAAGGCCCGGGGCATGCTTCCAATGTACAGTTCCTGCTCCTTTCCGATAAGCCTCGGGACACGTCATCTGCCACGTGTCATGATCCGGGGAGTGCTCAGTACCGAGCATCATCATTAGCCCCCCACTCTCATATCGACCTATTTATAGGTCGGGTCGAGAGCGGTCTAATCGGTCACCCGGGCTAAGTTCTTATTTGAAGACGGCGTTGACTCGGATTCCCGGGCAGTTATTCGTGTTTTTTTCGATGACGTCAGCGGATCAGGGAAGAGATCTTGCATTAAAGAGGAAGCACCGATTCGGGCATACGTTCATCGGAGCGTCAGGTCATGTGTCCGACGCTGGTTGGCTGACGTGACGGGCCGCCGGTGTTTTCGCGCCCGATGGGACGTGCCCAATACGCGTGCGACGGATGGAGCGTTGGTGGTCGTTGAATGCGAAGCGTCATTTTGGCGGGAGGCGGTTGGCGCCGCTGGATGTGTTCCCCGATTGCTATAAATAGAGGTGGGATCCACCCGAGGGTCCACACTTCGCTATAATTTCCTCTTCCCTTCGTGTGTTAGCTCGGCGCTCTTCCTTCTAGGTTGGATTTCCCGCGTTCTTTCTTCGGAGGACCCTTTCTCTTGATCAGGTTAGATGTCTTCCTCTGAGGAGTCCGTAGAAATAGTTCGGATAGAATCTAGGGAGTCTTCTGCAACTTCCTCTTCTTAGTCCGGGTCGGATTCTTCCTGGGAAGTTAGGGTTAGTCGCGCTTTCCGGGGTCGTGCAGTGGGGACGGTCCCCAAAGCGAGCGCCAGAAGTGTCCACGACGTAGTTTCCCTTGTGAGGCACGTGGATAAGCTCACCATAATTAGGGCTCGCTTCCATATTCCCCCTGCTACTCGCTTCGTTTGGCCGGGGAGGGAGAGAGGGCAGATCAGGTACATGGCAAGGAGATTTCCTTGTACCTGGAGGCTTTTTGGCCTGGAATGCACCTGCCCTTCTCTCCCGAGGTGAGTGCGGCGTTGCATTGTTTTCAGTTAGCCCCGGCCCAGTTAGTGCCGAACTCCTGGAGGATTTTCCTCGGGTTCCTGGTCCGGTTGAAATTGCGGGAGATCCCTTTCAGTCTGAACCTTCTCCTTTTCTCTTTCTGCTACAAAAATCACCCCGATACTCGTAAGGACGAGCCGAGATGGGTATACATTTCTGTTAGAAAGCACCAGGGAGGTGCGGCCGGGTCGGGGGTTGTCGTAATACCTTCTTCCATTCACGAGTGGAAGGAGAAGTTTTTGTTTGTCGGGCCATCCGAGAGTGAGGATTAGCCTGTTCCCATCCAGTGTCACAGGGCCAACTGCCCGCGGGTGAGGCAGTCGAACGATCCCGACACGGTGGCGGTGTCGGAGTAGGAGCCCATCCCTCGGGCTAATGTGTTGCTGTCTGAGCAAGCCCTCAGTTGGGCCGGGCTCAGCCCCGTTCAGTTTGCGGGTAAGCTTAAGAGTTTTAGGCGACCTGCTTAGACTTGTGTATTCTCCCACCCCTTTTTTTTTGCATTGCTAACTCCTTTGTATTTTCGCTTTCCTGCAGAACCGATGGACCGAGCTAAATTTCGGGGGGGGGGGGCCCTGGTCGAACAAAAGAAAGGGAGGAAGTCCGGAGGTGCCGGCCCGTCACGTCCCGCTTCGAGCCTGGCTTTACCGGGGGCCGCTCCGGCCAGACACTCGAGCACGCCCTGGACCTCGAAGCCCTCCTGCGAGCAGAGCCACAAACACGCTCGGGAGCAGGACCCTCGGGCCCTGGAAGTTGGAAACGAGGAAGATGTTCCCGCTCCCCTCCTCAAGAGGCCTCATAGGACGGTGCCCCGTACACCGGCTTCCCCGATCTTCGTGGATGAAGGGGAGCTTCACTTCGAGGTGCCTTTGAGGCTTTCCGTCGCCGACAACCTGCTCTCGGAGATGGAAAGGTCGGCCGAGGGCAAAATCCCTCGGGGGACCCTCACGGCCCAAATGGCGGCCATAGCCCAGGAGGCCGTGCAGGTCAGTGTTCGCCCCCACTCGGGTTTTTATTCAGTACTTTTTGTTCGCAAGATTGGGTGCCCCCATTTTCATTTTAACCCATCCTTTTGTTTTCTTCAGGTCCTTCAGCACCGCGCTCTCGTTGTCAGCATGGAAGACGGGGAAATTACCCCGGCGATGCAAATCGCGGGCGAGTCCTCCTCGCGGGAGGAGAGCTCAAGCCTGGAGCTGCAAGCGGCAAAGGAGAGGATCGCCGCTCTCGCAAACTGGGTGGCGGCCGGGGATCGGTGGAACGCTAACTGCCGAGAGGCCGTCCGAGTCTTGAGGGAGTCCAACAAGGCCACTAAGGCCAAGTTGGAAGATGTCAGGGTGCTTGCCACCATCCTGAAGAAGAAAGCGAGCACCCTTAGGAGGGAGAACGAGGCGGCGAAGGGAGGAGTTAGGCGTACCGATCTCGAGCGGCGAAGGCGGTGGAGAATTACAAGAAGACGGACCAGTACTACACCGATCTCGCTGAAGCCGCTGCCCTCGTTTGGCATGAGGCCCTCGATGCCGTCAAGGCCCTAATGCCGGAGTTTCCTGACGGTGATGTCCAGGGTGAGTACCCCCTCGAAGGTGAGGTGTAGGGGAATGCTCCCGGAAGCGCCGCCGGGGGAAAGGCCTCTGGTGGGAGCATTGGGGAGAAGTCGGTCTCCCTGGCTCCCAACATCGAGGCTCCTGCGGTGGGCGCCAACCCTCAAGCCGCCATCCCGGCTATTGTAGTGGAAGCGGAGCTCATCGAGGTTCTCCCCGGCCCCGAGGCCTGAATCTCCTCGCTTCCTTCTTATTTTCTTTTGCGCTGAAATTTTGTAAGCCTCCGGGTGTTTTTGTAAGGCTGGGGAGCCCATAATATCTCTGTAAAGACTTCCGACCTTTGTGAATGAAATAATTTTGTAGGAATCTTTCCGTACATATTTTCCCTTTGTTTGTGGTAAAATCTCCATTTGCGCGGTACTGCTTTCACGATGCGTTAGGTAGGAGACCGGTCCTTCATCTGGCGACGGCACGTCGAGTTGAACTCAACCATTTGCCAAGTATACAAAGATCGGTGCAAGGTCAGTAGCTCCATGGCCCCGAAGTCGAGGTGGGGATCGCTTAGTAAAGACGGGTAGGAAGTCATCCTCTAAGAATGGATTGAGCAGGGAAGCTGCTCGGTGGCCTCTTGATGAGGGCTTTGATCCTTAGCGTACGTGGGTAAGAAATTACCCGCTAAGGATGGACCGAGCAGGGTAGCTGCTCGGTTGCCTCTTGGCGAGGGCTTTGATCCTTGGCGTCGCTGGGTAAGATATTACCAGCCAAGGATGGACCGAGCAGGGAAGCTGCTCGGTGGCCTCTTAATGATGGCTTTGATCCTTGGTGTCGTTAGGTAAGAGATTACCAGCCAAGGATGGACCGAGTGGGGAAGCTGCTCGGTGGCTTCTTGATAAGGGCTTTGATCCTTGGCGTCGTTGGGTAAGAGGTTACCAGCCAAGGATGGACCGAGCAGGGAAGCTGCTCGGTGGCCTCTTGATGAGGGATTTGATCCTTGGCGTCGTTGGGTAAGAGATTACCGGCCAAGAATGGACCGAGCAGGGAAGCTGCTCGGTGGCCTCTTAATGAGGGCTTTGATCCTTGGTGTCGTTAGGTAAGAGATTACCAGCCAAGGATGGACCGAGTGGGGAAGCTGCTCGGTGGCCTCTTGATGAGGGCTTTGATCCTTGGCGTCGTTGGGTAAGAGGTTACCAGCCAAGGATGGACCGAGCAGGGAAGCTGCTCGGTGGCCTCTTGATGAGGGCTTTGATCCTTGGCGTCGTTGGGTAAGAGATTACCGGCCAAGGATGGACCGACCAGGGAAGCTTCTCGATGGCCTCTTGATGAGGGCTTTGATCCTTGGCGTCATTGGGTAAGAGATTGCCAGCCCAGGATGGACCGAGAAGGGAGGCTCCTCGGTGGCCTCTTGATGAGAGCTTTGATTCTTGGCGTCGTTGGGTAAGAGATTACCAGCTAAGGATGGACCGAGCAGGGAATCTTTTTGGCTTTGCGGGGTTTCGTTTGACCTTCCCTGGCGTGTGAACATCGGGAAGAGTGACCGTCGCGGGTGGCACGCGACAGAGACGCACGGGGGAGGCGAAGCGTCTCGAAGAGCCGCGTCGGTCCGACTTCGGTTCGTCGAGAAATAAGGGATTTCATGTGGCGGTGCGGTATTGGAGTAATTTAGGTGGATACCAGGATTCACGCCCATGCACGCGCAAATTTGGGTCCTTAGGGATTCGTTTTGGGGTTATAAATAGAGAAGGGTGTGTTGTCCATACTTAGCTTTGCAGCCCGAAACATAATAATGGACGGATTCCCTTTCTCCATTTCCGAGATCATTTCCTTCGAAGATGTATATTTGTATGATCAGCGGAGCTCCAAGGAGATGTTGCAGGCAGTGGTTCGGCGTGTGGAGGATCATGTCGGCCGCTTGCTTCCCCGGCGATCACCCCTGCTCCAGCTGCTGATGTATTCGATTTGGAGGGCGTCGCCGGGGCTGCACAACCCCTTGTCCGAACAACTGAAGGATGAGGCGGTTGGCAAGCTGAGATCGCTATGCCATCTCGGCCTGATCTCGATGAGTCGACGGGATCGCTCGGTTGCACTCGTCCTCGAGTGTTACTGATTGTAAAGATTTCGGATTGTATATTTGGGAAATTGTAAAGAAATCACAACCAAAAATTATTTGACCGCAATCAACTACGGTGTCGAATGTAGATTGTAAGTGAGTGCGGATCGTCCACAGGGACAGTGTAATAGTTCTTCTTTCGATTTAGATGAGTTGAAACTTTAATGAAAAGAAAACAAACAATTCAAGATTTGTAATTGCAATTCAAGAAAGAGAAAATCTAGATCTAAGAAAGCATTAAAAAGATAGAATCAAGAATCGATAGTTTGTTGATTTTTCCAACCCAAATATCAAGAATCGAAATGAGGCTCGTAGGAATCGATCGGATCTATAGATGTGATGTAATCTTACAATTACGTATTCTTATCCTTCGATGAATTGATACTAGATCGATGATAATCGATCGAGAATTAGGGATTTCTTATGAAACTAGGGTTTTATCTTATCCCTTGTTCTTTCGTCGATATCATTCACATTCTAGCCTCTAGTAAATTCAAGAAAAGATCGTAGATCCCTAATTTCGAGCGATCACAATCAAGAAAGCATCGCTACGAAACTAAGTCATCGATTCTTGAACTTGCTAGGGTTTACAAAACTCGTAGGACTTAAGAATCGTATTAAGATTTGTTACATCATCATTCTATTGATCGTCTTGACTCCTTAACGAGCGGAGTTTTACTCAAACATCATCACAAGAACTACAATCATAAATTGAGATCGAATCATGATGCAAGAATTTAAAGAAAACAAGATTAAAGAATTTCACCTTTTATTTATATCAACAATTTCATTACATTCGCTCAAGAGCTACAAGAGGAAGAACTCGATCGTCGATTTGGCTTCGCTCGTCTCCTTGAGTCGCGGATCGGCTTGGATCACTTGCCCGATTGAAGATTGGCTCGGCTCCTAAAAGGTTGAAGGCTTCTTGCTTGATTGGTACTCAAGATCTTGAATTTGGAGTGGAATTAGGGTTAGGGTTTCGCACAAGCCTTGTCACTAGACTTGTGGAAGAAGATGAAGAATTAGAATGATGAGAGAAGACTAACTAATGATTAATGAACTCATGAACTCATGAACTCATGAACACCCCAACCCTTAGATCTAGGTTCCTATTTATAGCCATCAAAACCCTAGATCTAGGATTTGAATTTTAAGTTTCCCTCCAAAAGTTTGTTAGATGAAATTTGAATTTCCCTCCAAAAGTTTGTTGGATGAAATTTGAATTTCCCTCCAAAAGTTAGTTAGAGGAGAAGCTTCTAGATGTGATTAGTTAGGAGGGAGCTTCTAGAAGTGGTTAGTTAGGAGCTTAATTAGGATTAGCTTTGCTTAATGATCTTTGCTGATCTGGCAGTAGCTTCGCGAGAATTCTGGAATTTGACATATCTTTCTGAGCTGTAGGCCTTGAGATATGAATTTTGCACTAAAAATAATTTGCTGATCTGACCAAACCGCCGCGGAACCGCGGCGCAAGCCGGCTCCCGCCGCGGTTCCGCGGCTCTTTTGGGGCTTCATGGCTTGGAATTTCTTGTGCTGTTTTGGGCTGAATTGTGGGCCTTTATTTGATATGTTGATTTTTATATTTCCTTTTGGATTGCTACCAGATCTGAAATCATTGAGTTGGCGTATTTTTGATCAGCTATTTTGGCTTTGCTCCTGCAATTTCCTGCACAAATCTCGATACAAGTGTTGCGCAAATACAGAGATGATGCGATGCTATGAAATACGGTCAATTTCCCTTAAAGTGCCGGTTTAAAAGTCTAACACATGAAATCTGATATTTAACGACTGATTTGCTAATATGTGAAATATGAATGCCGAACACTTCTATTTGAGTGCAAATGATAGGAAAATTGCCTTGTTAAAAATACATTATTTTCGACTGATCAGTTACCAACTGAGGCATCTCGTCGATGGGTGCCAGGCCGTAGAGCCCTCCGGCCTGTCCGTGGCCTCGAGGGTTCGCGGACAGCATAAGAGGCAGAGGTCTGAGTCGGCCGGGGCTCGGCTGACGGCAGTTTCTTCGGAGTACCATGAGCAATGCTTCTTGCACCCCCTCCCCCCGCTGTTGTAAAATTTTTCTTTTTCTTTTTGATGTAAGGCTGATGAGCCTACAATGCCTTTCGAATAAATAAAATTCTCCTTTTTGCGATGCTCTATTGTTTCCCTCTTATTATTAAATAAAAATAACTTTAGAAAAATTTACATCGCTTTTGTGAAAGAAGAAATATACATCCATAGATATTCTTTTCAGAGGTACAGCTTGAGCTTCTCGGCGTTGTAAGGCCGTGAAAATTTGTGACCATTCGCATCTTGTAAACGATAGGCTCCGCCGGGTAGGACCTCGGAGATGAGGAATGGACCGTCCTATCTTGGGAAAAACTTATGCAGCTTGCCTTGATCGACTAACTCGTTCCGCCTTGGGACTAAATCTCCGGTTTTGAAGAAGATACGCTTGACTCGCGCGTTGTAGTAGCGGGCGGTTTGCTGTTGATAAGCGGCAGCTCTGATCTGAGCCCGGTCCCATTTCTCTAACAACACGTCCAGATTAGTCCGGAGGGCCGAGGTGTTGGCTTCGTCGTCGAAGTGCTTGATCCTGTGACTGGGCAGCCCGATCACCGCTGGGACCATTGCCTCGGTGCCATAGCAGAGGCTGATAGGGGTTTCTCCGGTGGGGGTCTTCTTCGACGTACGCAAGGCCCATAAGGCCCGGGGTAGTTCCTCGACCCAACTGCCATGTCGTCCTTCTAGGCGTGTCTAAAGACCTCGGGTGACGTCCCGGTTAGCGACCTCGGTTTGCCCGTTGCACCGGGGATGCGCGACCGCGGCAAACTTCATAAGGATATGGTATTCGCCGCATAATTCCATAAAATTTTCGTTCTCGAAATTTGTCCCATGGTCAGTAATGATACACCTCGGGATACCGAACCGGAGTATTATTACGTTGTTCTGCAGGAACTTGATCGTCATGGTGGCGTCCGGTGTCCTGATGGGGACGGCCTCGATCCACTTCATGAAGTAGTTCACTGCGACAAGGATGTACTTGTGTCCGCCCGTACCGGTAGGGAACTGGCCTATCATGTCCATTCCCCATTGGGCAAATGGATAGGGGGAGGTTAGGGTTGTTAGCTCGGTAGCCGGAAGGCAAGGTATGCTGCCAAGGAGTTGGCAGCTTTTGCACTTCCTGACGAGCTTCTAGGCATCCTAATGAATTGTCGGCCAATAGTAACCTTGGAGCAGTGCCTTCTGGATTACGGTGCGGGCACTTTGATGCGTGCCGCCGACCCCTTCGTGAATCTTACGGAGGATGTAGTCGACCTCGTGGGGTTCGATGCACCGGAGCAGGGGTTGAGTGAAGGATTTCTTATAAAGGTTCCCATTGCTCCAGACGAAGTGGCGAGCTTTGGCTCGGAGATGGCGGGCTTCCTCTTGATCTTCTGGGGGTGTACCTTCCCTCAGGAATTCCACGAGGGGCTTCTTCCAATCCCGGTCTTCTTCCCGGGCTGTGTACACTTGAAGTGACGTTGCCCTGTCTTCCATGCTGGGCCATGGTACGACCTCGAAGAGGATATTTCTCTTATTGTTGGCCTTATAAAATGAAGCCAGCTTACTCAAGGCGTTTGCCTGGGCGTTTAGTTGTCTGGGGATCTACTCCACTTGGATTTCGTCGAAGTCCTTTCGCAATCTTCTCACCTCGGCCGGATACTTCACCATCAGAGGCTCCCGCGCCTCAAATCAGCCGGTCACTTGGCCAACGACTAAGACGGAGTCGCTGCGAATCCGGATCGTTTTCATCCCCACTCCGGAGGCTATCCGTAGTCCGGCCAGCAAGGCCTCGTATTCCGCTGTGTTGTTTGAGGCTTTGAACTCGAGCTTCAGAGAATACTCCATCTTCGCCTCGTTCGGGCCTCGAATGATGAGGCCGACACCACAATCTTCCTCGGTTGAGGAACCGTCGACATAAAGGACCCAATCAGGGATGGAGTTGGGCCTCTCATCGATTGAGGGTTGAGTTCTGGGGGCCGGTGTAGATTCCGCCTCTTTACTGGGGATGGTGCACTCGACGATAAAATCGGCCAGGACTTGTTCCTTGATAGCCTGCCTCGGGCGGTATTTTATGTCGAATTGGGACAACTCCCATCCCCATTTCTCCAAACGACCAGAGGACTCGGGGGAGGCGAGGATAGCCCCTAAAGTCCGCTCGGTAATAATGAGGATGGTGTGCGCCTAGAAATAGTGCCATAGTTTCCTTGAGGCCACGATGAGTGCCAAGACGATCTTCTCTATGGCCGGATACCTCGTTTCCACGTCCTTGAAGACGTGGCTCACATAGTATACCAGCTTCTGGGCTCCCTCGACCTCTCGAACAAGCACCGAACCTGCAGTTTGGTCGGACACTGCTAGATATAGCGATAGCTCGTCCCCTTCAACTGGCCGGGTGAGCAGTGGGGGAGTCACAAGGTGCCTCTTTAATTGCTCGAAAGCGGTCTGGCACTCCTCTTACCATTCGAACCTTGGTATCTTCCTCAAGGCTTTGAAGAATGGGAGGCATTTCTCTCCGGATCGTGACATGAAGCGACTCAGAGCGGCTACCCGCCCTGTTAGCCGCATGATTTCGACATTAGTCTTGGGCGCGACCATGTTGAGGATGGCACTGATTTTCTCTGGGTTAGCCTCGATTCCACATTGGGTGGCCATGAAGCCGAGGAACTTTCCACTGGTGACTCCGAATGCGCACTTGGCGGGGTTCAGTTTCATCTTGTATTTGCGGAGGACGTCGAAGGCCTCGCCCAGATCCTTGGCGTGTTCATCTGACGAGGTCGATTTGACGAGCATGTCGTCGACGTAAACCTCCATGTTCCTGCCGATCCATGGCTTGAACATCCAATTAACCAAGCGTTGGTATGTAGCCCTGGCATTTTTGAGGCCGAAGGGCATCACTTTCTAGCAGTACACCCCCCGGTCTGTTGTGAATGCGGTGAGATCCTTGTCCGCCAGATTCATACGGATCTGGTTGTAGCCAGAGAAAGCATCCATGAAGCTATGTAGCTCGTGGCCTGCCGAACTGTCGACGAGCTGATCTATCCGAGGGAGGGGATAGTTGTCTTTCGGGCATGCCTTGTTGAGGTCAGTGAAGTCGACGCACATGCGCCACTTCCCGCTAGACTTTTTAACCATGACTATATTCGCCAACCATTCCGAGTAAGGAATGTTCCGAATGAAGTTGGAGGTAAGGAGCCTGTTTACCTCGTCCTCGATCGCTTTTTGTTTGATCGGGGCGAAACTTTGCTTTTTCTGCCTGACGGGCCTGACCGTAGGGTCCACTCCGAGCTTATGTTGTTAGTGTATATGCCCTAGAGGCCATTATTGTATCATACTAGCTTGTATATTACTTAATGGATGCTTGGGATATTCACAGTTGTATTGACAGTCTTGCTCAAAATTGTAGTATGCTACTTGGTTTGTTTCTACTTCAATATGTGCATGTGTTTCTTTTAGAATATTGCTTATACATATTAGTGGAGCCCTTAGGATCTTTGATTGATTACCAGCATTGTGATGGCAGTCACATTGGTGGGGGCTGGGTAATCTACAAGCACATCCTTATACTGGTCCCTAGTTATAGGATTATCGAGACGGGGCATCGATATTCCGGAGTAGACTAGTATATACGCTTCTCATCCCAGCAGGGAAGATGGTCTGTCCCACAACCATTAGTACGTCGTAATGGAGATAGTATGCAGGTGCTCGTTAGGTTACGAGTACACCGGACAGGACTTATCGGGAACTGCTGGTTGGTACTATACCTATCGTCAGATAGCAGTTCCCAGGTGACATGGGTGCAGCTTAGTCCGTCGACTTGACACTGCTACTTCGCCTCGAGTGTGTTCCCACTGTACTTTGATTACTACACTACCACGGCTCAAAGGAGTCGTGCAAACAGGTAGTAGTTGGGTGCAGACCCGAAGCACTTGGAGGCAGTAGCGGTTAGACAGGATTCGTCTCTCCCGGTATTGGGGGTTGATATCGCGCTGTGTCTAAGAGAGCCATTACACAAAGTCCCTGGCCAGGGCAAGCGAGAATTACTGGTAGTGTTTCCAGTAGTTTCTCAGAGTGTTCTGGGCTACACTCCGACACGACTTGTACCGCTATTAGGGGTCTGACGTTTACTGCCCCCTAGGCCCGACGTGCAATACTCGTAGACGAACAGACCGGACTGTACGAAGATTGTCACATTCAGACTCAGTAGGAGTTCGGATAGGTTTACCTCATCGGCCTTCTTATCGACATCTACCTGGGGACCGTTACGTACAGCTAGTGCCACTTGCGGTCTGTGGTTATGTTAGTGTATATTCCCTAGGGGCCATTATTGTATCATACTAGGTTGTATATTACTTAATGGAAGCTTGGGATATTCACAGTTATATATAACAGTCTTGCTAAAAATGGTAGTATGCTACTTGGTTTGTGTCTACTTTAATATGTGCATATGTTTCTTGTAACGTATCACTTATACATATTAGTAGAGCCCATAGGATCTTTGCTTGATTACCAGCGTTGTGATGGCAGTCACACTAGTGGGGGCTGGGTAGTCTGTAAGCAACATCCTATACAGGTCCCTGGTCGTTGGATTATCGAGATAGGGCATCGATATTCCGGAGTAGACTAAGTGTATACGCTTCTCATCCCAGTTGGGGAGATGGTCTGTCCTACAGCTACCAGTACGTCGTACTAGAGATAGTATACAGGTGCTCGTTAGGTTACGGGTACACCGGACAGGACTCGCCGGGAACTGATTGGTTGGTATTATACCCATCGTCAGTTAACATTTCCCAGGTGACATGAGTACAGCATAGTCCGCAGACTTGACACTGCTACTTCGCCTCGAGTGTGTCCCACTGTTCTTAGATTGCTACCCTACCACGGCTCAAAGGAGTCGTGCAAACAGGTAGCAGTTGGGTGCAGTCCCGAGCACTTGGAGGCAGTAGTGGTTAGATAGGATTCGTCTCTCCCGGTATTGGGAGATGATATCGCGCTGTGTCAGAGAGCCATTACGCAAAGTCCCTGGCCAGGGCAAGCGAGATATACTGGTAGGTTCCAGTAGCTTCTCAGGGTGTAATGGGCTTCGCTCCGACACGACTTATACAGCTATTAGGGGACTGACGCTTGCCCCCCTAGGCTTGATATGCGATAGTCTTAGACGAACAGACCGGACTGTACGGAGATTGTCACATCAGGCTCAGTAGGGGTTCGGATGGTTTTCCTCATCGGCCTTCTTATCGACATCTACCTGGGGACCGTTACGTACAGCTAGTACCGCTTGCGGTCTGTGGTTAAACCCACTGCCAGCGTAGCGTCGAGTCTTTAGAGTCCCACACAGAGAGTTTCCCTGCTCCAGGCGAAACGATATAGAGATCGTATGGTTTTACGACAAGGGTTCGGATGCGTACGTGTGTTTACGCACGTATGACTTTTCGGACAGTTTTTACTAGCCGGCTTTGGTTTAAGCCAGATTCTAGTATCGGGTTATTGGATTTATACAGTCTAAAGTTTTTCCGTGTTTTCACGGATTGAAGGGGCGTTCTCATAATTTGTCGGGAAGGTTCTAGAAGAGTGGTGACTAAGGGGTTAAGGTGGCATGAGCATTAATTGTTTAATGACTCATTTGTGTGATTCATGCTTTGTATTAAATGATTCATTAATGAGTTAGTGAGTCATATGATGAATCACACTAGATGAATGAATCTAACCATGATGATAAATCATTTATATTATTTATTTGATTAATTGTTATGGTTGATATATTCATATGAGTTCATTATTCTTTTTATTATCATTCTCACCTTCTCTCTCCTCAAGCTCACTCTCTCTTGAAACCCTAACCCTAACCTCTCATGTGTTGAGATCAAGGGTTAGATAGACTAAAACATCTATAACCTCACTCTATATCCTCAAGGTAGCTTAGATTGGCACTTTAAGCAACCTAGTTATCTCAAGTTTGAGATTAAGCTTGGCGCAGGAGCTTTCGGGTGGATCGTCTTTGATTCGAGGAGGCCATGAAGTTGCCGATGTTCCAAGGAGCCTACGAGGAGTGGAGGACAGCGATGAAGAACCAAAGGACATGTAACGTGAGGTATAACTTCGGTACCGAGTAGTTAAACCTCTAGTATAACGTTAGCAATGGTTTAGATAACGATTCATGCGCTCAAATCCGTGTTACGAAACTTTGATAATCGTTTTTTATATATTCCGCCTCCCCGCAATTTAGTGGGGTGCGTGACATGGACTTACAGTGGTATCAGAGCCAACTAAACCATTACTAGCTTGTTAGCAACTGATTAGAAGTTCGATCGACGGAAAACACGAAAACAAAAAACCGAAAATCCCTAGTTTCTGTTAACTTTAAAAGTGTCTGAAAAAAGTTTTGACATACCTTAAAATTCACAGCAGGGAATTGTAAGAATACTGAGAAAAAACGAGCCAGTGACTCGACAAAACGGCCGCGGTTCCGCGGCAATAGAGAGCTTGTGCCGCGGAACCGCCGCCGAGTCAACGCCGAGTTGACTCGGATTTGCTCAGTAATTCCTATTTTGTTGTTTTCTGTTTTCTTGTATGTTCTGTTTCTGCCCAGGTTGCCTCTGTGATGATTTGCTTTTGGGGTAGACACGGATATAGGTAATCGATCGATGTTCTAAACTATTTGCTAATTGGATCTTTATCTGTAATGTTTAATGTGTTCGTAAACCTCCTCTAACTGCTAGTATGTCGGTTGGCAGGGGGTTGCACATTTCTGTAACGTTTACTGTTTGTGTATATGAACTGTGTTGGACTGTTGTGATGATTAGCCGGGGTTTGAGATGTGTTTAATATTCATTCATTCGATATAAATGTAATTTGATGTAATATTCTTTTGCGGGGCACATCCAGGTTGCGGTTGTTGCCACCGTTGTATTATTTCTTTTTACTGTTTTTTGCTCCTAGGATAGACCCAAGGCGGGGTACACAAACTACCGGGTACGTCGAAGTGTTTAGTGGCCTACTCAAGTTGTTGAGGGAGACCGCTTCACTTCGGGTACTTGGCGGGTAGTTTGTCGTACCCGTAGGGGTCTACGGTGGGGTAATGGCTATTCATCACAACTGTGTAATCCGTCTTTTATTGCAGGCTCAAAGCAAATGCGGATTGCTAATAAATCCAATAAAGTTCATCTGTGATCTGGAATGCTTATTATTGCGTCTGACGAATGTACAATATCTATATATGATAGCTATTAGACGTCACTTATGTTTTACACCCGCGGTAGCCCAGCCCCCGCTCTGTCGTTAGTAAGTAACCTAACGGGTGATGACGGGACCCCGTGGCGAATGCGGATGGCATAAGAGGACGTGGTATTTTCGTTGTTTTCTGCAATGATAGGATAAATGATAGGACGCATTATTATAATGCAAAGAAAATAAACCAAAGTTAAGTCGTTGGAACAAATTTAAAAGAAACCGCTCGGTTATTTTAAAAAGGATCAGAATTTTTAATTGCGGAGCTTTAACCACTCCTTTTAAAAAGTATCAGGTTCCTTCGATTAAATCAAGTTCACTACGTTCACGGTTTTGCCAAAACCATTCGTAGCCCTCCGTCATTTCTTATGAATGGTCAGTAGTATTCAAGCTATGTTTATTGGCCTTCGTCAAGACATAGTGTTTGGTAGCTGCTGGGGTATTCATTTGGTGCATAGATAGATGTATTGGTTTGGGACAGTCGTATTACCTTGTTGGCCTTCGTCAAAGGTATGTACGGGTGGGTTCAAATTAACTAGATAATGATGGGCAGAACTTGACATGTGACTTATGATTTGTTGGCCTTCGTCAAGGTCATAAGAGCATGGGGAAAAAATCCATATCGGGAATTTCTAAAGAAACTGAAATTTGCAGAAAGAAGCATACCATTTTGGAGTTTGATGAATGTTGGTAGGATTCCTTCAACATTATCATACGATGATATTTTGGATCCCGATCTTACTGTGAGTATATATTACTTATCAGGTGATTCGTCACTTAACGATCAATGCTATAAACCAAGTAGGTGCCTAGAAAGGTGTCAGCGGGGTTACACCCCCAGAGAAAAGAGGTTATTTAATTAAGGAACTTCGCGAAAGCGTTGGAAAACCTCCCTCGAAGTATCGACACTGACCTGGCTGAACGGTTAAGCAAGAATTGTACGGTAAGAATAGTCCTGGCTAATTCTTCTTTTATGGTTTGAGGAGGGATTCGAGAAACAGTGGGAGCCATCTTGTTTAGATAAATTAAACCACTCTAAACTTGCAAGAGCATCATGCTAATAGTATTTTCTTCTCTCTCTTAAAATTGCAGCGACCTTGTGACCACACATAGGTTACATCTAGATAATAATTTGATTGAATCTGACTTATATGAGTGGCAAAAGTCTGTCCAGATGTCCATTGCCTATGACAAGCTGGAACACCATATTACTACTCAAGATCTCACCGTCCCAGGTCCAGTTTCCACTGTCGCGGATATGGAAATCCGTCAGACAAGGGAAAAAGATAAAGCGAAAGCTAAGTGCCTCGTGTTTGCTTCAGTTGATGGTGTATATCAGAAGCAGCACGAGAAGATGGACTTAGTTTCCATCTTTCTCCATAACAAAGATTTATATGGAGAGCAATCTCATATCGCAAGATATAAGACCTCGAACGAATTAATTCAAGCGAGGTTGGCTGACGGGTCATCTGTAGGGGACAACGTCCTTACAATGACTAGCTGTATTGATGAGCTCCAGGACCTGGAGACCGCGTTAGGAAACGAGTCAGATACTGACTTGAATCTACTGTCTCTGCCTCCTACCTTGAAGGAAACCAGGGAAGCAGAAGGAAAGAGAACGGCAAAAGTTTCGGGACTGGATATAGTAAAAGAGGGTCGTTCCTATTGTTACAGGAATGAACATTGGCAGAATGATTGCAGGGCTAGCAAAGCCAGTAGCCAGGATTCGAAGCATGTTGTGGCTTCAGCCTCAAGTGTATTTGTAATTGAGAACTGTTTGTCAATTAACTCTACTTCCTGGGTACTAGATACCAGAGCAGGATCTCATATCTGTAATTCATTACATGCTTTGAGAAACCGTAGAGTTATAAGGATAGGTGATTGGTCTCTCAGAGTTGCAAACGGAATGAGCGTGGACGCTGAATCCGTGGGAGAATATCGCCTAGGTTTGACAAGTGGGCAGATATTGATTTTACGTAACTGCCTGTATGTACCTACTATGACTTGTAATATCATATCAGTGTCCTCACTTTCAAGAGAGGGATATAATTTTACATTCGAAAGCAATGTAGTATACATCCACCTAAATCAAGTTCTGATTGGGTCAGGTACATTAGATAACGGTATATACGTATTAAGTCAAGCTCAGGTTTTCAATGTCCAGAATACACTTAAAAGAAAGTCTCCGGAATTAAATCAGGCTTTCTTATGGCATTGTAGACTAGGTCACATCAATGAAAGAAGGTTGACTAAGTTACATAGAGAAGGATATTTGAATCCGTTCGAATATCAATCTTATGCTACTTGTGAATCTTGTCTCATAGGAAAGATGACCAAGACTCCGTTTACTGGACGCGAAGTAAGAGCAAGCGAGCTCTTAGGACTCATACACAGTGACGTATGCGGTCCAATGTCTACAAATGCGAGAGGTGGTTATTCCTACTTCATTACTTTTACGGATGATTTCTCTAGGTATGGACATGTGTTCTTGATGAAACATAAATCCGAGGCCTTTGAGAAATTCCAGGAATACAAGAATGAAGTAGAAAAACAAACAGGCAAGAGTATAAAGACACTGAGATCTGATCGAGGTGGTGAATACTTAAGTGCCGAGTTCCTGGGTTACTTAAAAGAGAATGGAATTCTCTCTCAGCTTACTCCTCCATACACACCACAACACAATGGTGTATCAGAAAGGAGGAATCGAACCCTATTGGATATGGTTCGTTCCATGATGAGTAAGGCTGAGTTACCATGATCATTCTGGGGATATGCACTAGAATCAGCTGCATATCTTTTGAACAAAGTTCCAACCAAGACTGTGCCTACCACACCATATCAGATGTGGAGTGGAAAGAAACCCTATCTTCAGTACCTGAAGACATGGGGATGTCCAGCTTTTGTAAAAAGGCAGCATGCGGACAAGCTCGAGGCACGCTCAGTACAGTGTAAGTTTGTGGGATATCTAAAGAACTCCAAGGGGTATTACTTCTATTACGCAGAGGAACAAAAGGTTTTTGTTTCTCGTCATGCCCACTTCTTAGAAGCTGAATTTTTAGAAAATCAGAAGAGTGGGAGCGCAGTAGAACTGGAAGAAATTCCAGAACCACAAGCTATTACTGAAACCTTGGTAGAACAAGAAGGTTCAGGAGAACAGGATATCCCGACGCCACTCCGCAGAAGTAGTAGGCAATCTCATCTGCCCGAGAGATACTATGGTTTTCTCATAGACGGGGATAGAGAGGATTGCACTATTGACTATGATGAGCCTACTACCTTCCAGCAAGCCATTCAGAGCGGTGACTCAGTAAAATGGCTGGATGCAATACAGACCGAAATGGAGTCCATGTACACTAACAAAGTATGGACTTTGGACGTTGCTCCAGATGAGGTAAAACCCGTAGGATGCAAATGGATCTTCAAAAAGAAGATTGGTGTAGATAGACAGGTTGAAACCTATAAGGCTAGACTTGTTGCAAAGGGTTTCCGTCAAAGGCCTGGTTTGGACTATGACGAAACCTTTTCTTCAGTGGCTATGCTTAAATCTATTCGGGTCCTTCTTGCTATTGCTGCCTTCCACGATTATGAAATCTGGCAGATGGACGTAAAGACGGCCTTTCTAAATGGTAATTTGGAAGAAAGCGTCTATATGGATCAGCCAGAAGGATTCATTCAGAATGGGAGCAGCGGTAAAGTATGCAAGCTGCTTAAGACCATTTATGGACTAAAGCAGGCATCGCAGAGTTGGAACATCTGTTTTGATGATGCTGTCAAAGAATTTGACTTTATCAAAAATCCAGATGAACCTTGCATATACAGTAAGATTGTAGGGAGAGCTGTAGTATTCCTCGTCTTGTACGTGGATGACATTCTCTTAATAGGAAATGATATTCCTATGTTACAGTCAGTCAAAAGATTCTTGTCACATAAATTCTCCATGAAAGACTTGGGTGATGCCACCCACATTCTAGGGATCCGGATCTATCGTGATAGATCAAAAAGGATGTTGGGACTTTCACAGTCCAGGTACATAGACACCATAGTGAAAAGATTCAGTATGGATGATTCTAAGCGCGGTAACCTACCGGCTTGTCACGGAATCACCCTCTCCAAAGAGATGTCTCCCAAGACTGATTTGGAAAGGGATCGCATGTCAATTATACGCTACGCTTCTGCGGTAGGCTCTATAATATATGCGATGTTATGTATCAGACCGGATGTAGCATACACATTGAGCGTAGTAAGCCGGTATCAAGCAAACCCAGGGGAGAAGCACTGGATAGCAGTAAAGAACATTCTCAAGTACCTGAGGAGGACTAAGGAAATGTTCTTGGTGTATGGCGGAAAAGACCTCCAGTTAGAGGCCTTTGCCGACTCCGGCTTCCAGAGTGACAAAGATGACTCCAAGTCCATGCCGGGTTATGTCTTTACCCTCAATAGAGGGACGGTCTGTTGGAAGAGTTCCAAACAGGAGACCGTTGCTGACTCAACAATGGAAGCAGAGTACATAGCTGCTTGCGATGCCGCAAAAGAAGCAGTCTGGATGAAGAAGTTCCTCACAGAACATCAGGTGGTTCCTACCAGTGTTGGTCCAATATCTCTGTATTGTGACAACAACGGCGCTATAGCTTTAGCGAAGGAACCCAGTTCCCATCAGAAGTCCAGACACATCTTAAGGCGGTATCACCTGATCAGGAAGATCGTAGATCGCCGGGAGATCGAGGTGAAGAGAGTAGAGACAGAGAATAACATTGCTGATCCATTCACAAAGGCCCTTCCTCAGACGCAGTTCGAAAGGCTATTCGAGATGATAGGTCTACGATATGCCAGCTCATGGCCCTAGTGCAAGTGGGAGATTGTTAGTGTATATGCCGTAGGGGCCATTATTGTATCATACTAGGTTGTATATTACTTAATGGAAGCTTGGGATATTCACAGTTGTATATAACAGTCTTGCTAAAAATGGTAGTATGCTACTTGGTTTGTGTCTACTTTAATATGTGCATATGTTTCTTGTAACGTATCACTTATACATATTAGTAGAGCCCATAGGATCTTTGCTTGATTACCAGCATTGTGATGGCAGTCACACTAGTGGGGGCTGGGTAGTCTGTAAGCAACATCCTATACAGGTCCCTGGTCGTTGGATTATCGAGATAGGGCATCGATATTCCGGAGTAGACTAAGTGTATACGCTTCTCATCCCAGTTGGGGAGATGGTCTGTCCCACAGCCACCAGTACGTCGTACTAGAGATAGTATACAGGTGCTCGTTAGGTTACGGGTACACCGGACAGGACTCGCCGGGAACTGATTGGTTGGTATTATACCCATCGTCAGTTAACAGTTCCCAGGTGACATGAGTACAGCATAGTCCGCAGACTTGACACTGCTACTTCGCCTTGAGTGTGTCCCACTGTTCTTAGATTGCTACCCTACCACGGCTCAAAGGAGTCGTGCAAACAGGTAGCAGTTGGGTGCAGTCCCGAGCACTTGGAGGCAGTAGTGGTTAGATAGGATTCGTCTCTCCCGGTATTGGGAGATGATATCGCGCTGTGTCAGAGAGCCATTACGCAAAGTCCCTGGCCAGGGCAAGCGCGATATACTGGTAAGTTCCAGTAGCTTCTCAGGGTGTAATGGGCTTCGCTCCGACACGACTTATACAGCTATTAGGGGACTGGCGCTTGCCGCCCCCTAGGCTTGATATACGATAGTCTTAGACGAACAGACCGGACTGTACGGAGATTGTCATATTAGGCTCAGTAGGGGTTCGGATGGTTTTCCTCATCGACCTTCTTATCGATATCTACCTGGGGACCGTTACGTACAGCTAGTACCGTTTGTGGTCTGTGGTTAAACCCACTGCCAGCGTAGTGTCGAGTCTTTAGAGTCCTACACAGAGAGTTTCCCTGCTCCAGGCGAAACGATATAGAGGTCGTATGGTTTTACGACAAGGGTTCGGATGCGTACGTGTGTTTACGCACGTACGACTTTTCGGACTGTTTTTACTAGCCGGCTTTGGTTTAAGCCAGATTCTAGTATCGGGTTATTGGATTTATACAGTCTAAAGTTTTTCCGTGTTTTCATGGATTGGAGGGGCGTTCTCGTAATTTGTCGGGAAGGTTCTAGAAGAGTGGTGACTAAGGGGTTAAGGTGGCATGCGCATTAATTGCTTAATGACTCATTTGTGTGATTCATGCTTTGTATTAAATGATTCATTAATGAGTTAGTGAGTCATATGATGAATCACACTAGATGAATGAATCTAACCATAATGATAAATCATTTATATTATTTATTTGATTAATTGTTATGGTTGATATATTCATACGAGTTCATTATTCTTTTCATTATCATTCTCACCTTCTCTCTCCTCAAGCTCACTCTCTCTTGAAACCCTAACCCTAACCTCTCATGTGTTGAGATCAAGGGTTAGATAGACTAAAACATCCATAACCTCACTTTATATCCTCAAGGTAGCTTAGATTGGCACTTTAAGCAATCTAGTTATCTCAAGTTTGAGATTAAGCTTGGCGTAGGAGCTTTCGGGTGGATCGTCTTTGATTCGAGGAGGCCGTGAAGTTGCCGATGTTCCAAGGAGCCTATGAGGAGTGGAGGATAGCGATGAAGACCCGAAGGACATATAACGTGAGGTATAACTTTGGTATCGAGTAGTTAAACCTCTAGTATAACGTTAGCAATGGTTTAGATAACGATTCATGCGCTCAAGTCCGTGTTACGAAGCTTTGATAATCGTTTTTTATATATTCCGCCTCCCCGCAAGTTAGTGGGGTGTGTGACATGGACTTACAGGTTAAACCCACTGCCAGTATAGTGTCGAGTCTTTAGAGTCCCACACAGAGGGTTTCCCTGCACTGGGCAAAAGGTGTAGAGACCGTATGGTTTTACGACAGGGCTACGATCACTTACATGCACTTGTGCGCGTATGATGTTCGAGCAGACGATACTAGTGGGCTTTGGTTTAAGCCGGATCCTAGCATTGTACAGATGGATTAGTTTTGTCTTCTGTGCATTCGTATTCTACAGAATGCGGATGCGGGTGTGTATGCACGGATGTGAGGAGCGAAGAAGGAGATGCCTCATTAGGGTTTTGACCATTGACTTGGTCAAAACCATTATGAGATGGAGGAAAATGTTTACTAATCTTTTTAATGATAATTGTGTTATGGCTAATTGGTTTGACCATTTGACCATGTTGACCATTTGACCTAGTTGACCATTGTTGACTTAGATATTTTTTGTGTGCACTAGATATTTTCTTGGCTTGGATTTAACATGACATGATAATGGTCAAATCAATGGTTGCCATCACAATTTTCATAATAAAAGATTGGTAATTATTTTTCTCTTGTATCATTATCTATTTCTCATTCTCTCTCACCAAAAGAGAGCTCCCATGGTTGCTTCTTCTTCCTCCTCACTAGAAAATTCTATAGCTCTTATGTATTGAGAAAAATAGAATCTAGATAGACAAACAAAACCATCTTCTTACTCTACATCAACGAGGACATCAAGCATAGTAAACTTATTGCCCTAGTTACCTCGGCTTGAGGTGGAGCTCGGACTATAGACTCTCGGTGGATCGTCTTCGACTCAAGGAGGCCGTGGAGGTGACCAAGATCCGGATCGATCCTCGGAGCTCACGTGGACGAGGAGGACAGCGAAAAAAAGAACACTGAAATCATGAGGTATAATCTTCATATCACAGTAGATTAAACCTCTTGTAGTTCGTTAGATATGGTTTGGCAAAGATCCTCAGCTTAGTCTATGTTGCTTTTGTAAGAAAGTTTTGATTTTTACTTTAGAGTATCATTGACGAAGGCAAATGACAAAATTCATTTCATGAGCTGATATCTAGACGATGCATCTTCAGGCATTCGTTGGGACTTAAATTGGTCTATGATGATTTCCCTCCAGTCCTTGACTTCTTGTTCGTCCTCTATTTGAAGGACTATTTGTTCGGTCATTTCTTCTCTTTCAGGTAACACTATCAGGTCTTCCGAAGATGTATCTGCTGGCGTGAGGATCCTGCGACTTTGAATAATGATCCTTACGTTATTGAGGTCTTCATCGGCCAATTCTTTAGCCAACTTGGCTAACACATCCGCTTTACTATTTTCCACCCGCGGTATACTTTTCAGGGTATAGAAAGGGGTTTATGTCAGCAGTTGTCGCACTATTTCGCCATACCTTATCAGCTCTAGCTTGCATATTTGATAATCGCCGTTTATTTGACTAACGACCAGCTGGGAGTCTTCATATATGAGGAGGTTCTTGATTCCCATGTCGATAGCGATCTCAAGACCGGCTATCAAAGCTTCATATTCTGCTTCATTATTAGTCCTGGGTTCTGTCAAGGAGAGTGCGTAACGCAATATTCCTCCTTGCGGGGTCACGAAGATAAGACCCACCCCGGTTTTGATTAAGGGAGTGTTTTGCTTTCGCCGCTTCATGGAAGATGCTCCATCGAAATAGAGTTCCCATTGAGACTCATTTTCTTCCTCCTCTTCTTCGACTGCGTCGAATGCGTGTTCATCCGGCAACTCGCAATTTAATGGGGAGTCAGCTGGTATCGGATGTTCCGCGAGAAAGTCAGCGATGACTTGTCCTTTCACCACTTTGATGGGAGATACGTTATCGAGAACTCCATCAACAAGAGGGCTCATTTAGCAAGCCTTCCCATCAGTATGGCCTTCAATATCAGATATTTGAGAGGATCCACCTTTAATATAAAATAGACCTCATGTGCCAAGGTGTAGTATCCAAACTTCGTTATTGTAAAGATCAGCACCAAGCAATGCTTTTCAATGGGGGAGTAGTTGCTTTTTGCCTCCAGGAGAACTCGACTTAGATAGTAGAGAGCTCTCTTCTTTACTTAATCATTCTCTTATGCCCACAATGCGCCTAGAGAACCCTCAAGGGCCATTTTATATAGGATAAGGGGTTTTCCCTTAACCGGAGCGGCCAATACCGATGGATTTTGCAGGTATTGTTTGATATCGTCTAGTGAGTTTTGGCACTTCTGATCCTAGACGAACGGGGTCCCATTCTTCATCAGATGGCTGTAGGGACGGCACTTTCCGGAGAGGTTGGTTATGAACCGTCGGATGTATGTGAGCTTTCCTTGAAGAGATCGCAATTGTTTAAGGGTTCTTGGCGAGGGCATTTTCGTAATCGCCTTGATTTTTAGAGATCGATTTCGATGCCTCGGTGACGAATGATGAATCCTAGGAATTTGCCAGAGGAGACTCCAAATGCGTATTTTAGAGGGTTCATTTTTAGATTATACTTTCAAAGACGTTGGAACACTATTTTAGATGTTCCCAATGCTCCTCATGAAATTTACTTTTGATAACGAGGTCGTCGATATAGCACTAGACGATCTTGTGTATGAGGTCGTCGAAGATCTTTGTTATGGCTCTTTAGTATGTAGCTCCAACATTTTTCAAACCGAAGGGCATCACCTTGTAGCAGAATACGCCTAACAGAGTCCGAAAGGCAGTATGCTTCTGATCTTCAGGATCCATCTTTATTTGGTTATATCTTGAAAATCCATCCATCATGGAGAAGACTTTGTGGGTGGACGTGTTATCGATCATCAGCTCGGTAACGGGTACCGGGAAGTCATCTTTTGGGAACGCTTTGTTGAGGTCCCGAAAGTCCACGCAGATGCGAGCTGTTCCATTTTTCTTCATCACTGGAACGATGTTAACGATCCAGTCAGAATATTGAACCTCTTGGATAAAGCCAGGGTCGATTGGTTTCTTGACTTCGGCGTTGATATTCATCTCAAGTTCAAGCCACATCCTTCTTGGCACCTGTTTGACTGGCTTCATGTCTGGCAAAATGGCCAGTTTATATACCGCTACTTCTGGATCTAGACCCGGCATTTCGGAATAGTTCCAGGAGAAGCAGTCTTTTTACTGTATAAGAACGTCTTTTAGTGTGGCTACTTGTTTTTCAAATAACAGCTCACTAACAAACGTCGGCTTCGGATCATCCTTCGTACCTAAGTCAATTTTCCTTAGGTTGACGGCCGTGTTATGTATTCCATCCTCTAGCTCTTTTGGCGCTGGGGGAAATTTTAAGATCTCCTCATCATCATCTTCATTTGTGAAGCGTTAGAAGAAGCCAATCATATCCTCGTCATCTCTTTCTTTTGAGAAAGTTATCATATGACAGGTAAGAGTCTGTTTCCATTTTCGCGGTCGAGCTGGTCTTATCCTGACGGGATATGTCTTCTTTGGCTTGTGTTTTTTTGTGGCGGGGTTACCCTCCAGCTATCGGATAATATAAACCTTCTTTGCTGGTATTGTTTCTCCACCCAGTCTTTGAACGTGAAACAGTCCTCAAGGGAATGGCTTATTGCTTGATGATAGGAGCAATAATCTGAATGATGGACTTCATTCATTTGTTCAGGGTGCCGAGACTTTGGAAGTGTCAACATTTGGTGCTTCATGGCAAGGTCGGATATTTTCCTTGTCTTGTCTCAAGGGAACGAATATTTCTGCCCTATCTTCATTATACATGATGGGCTCCAACCAAGGTTTTCTCAATTGAACGGCGTTTTGGACTTATTTTTTCGTCCTTGAATGTTATTTGCGTTCTTCACCTTATTTTAACTTCTGCTTTGGGATTTTCTCCTTTCGCGAGAATACATAGCGGGCTGTGGATGAAGAGCCTTACAGTCTACTTCTTCCACCGACTGCTTGCTGAGACGCTGCGTCTTGGCCATTTCATAAATGGCCATTTCGCGCTTGTGGTTGTCTTGGCTCACGTGACGAGCTTCTTGTATTAGCTTGTCGATTTGCTCTTCGAGCGACGGATTTAACGCTCTCAAGGCGGGATCTTGCTCCGATTTGACGTCATGGCTATCTGGAAGAGCGTTTTCTTCATCACTCAAGCTGTTTATGACATTGCAGCTATAGATTTGTTCCCGTTTCTTAGACCGAACATATCCCAGCCTGGTCGATTCCATCTTCCCATTGAGATTCTTTCGTTGAGTCCTGAGAACATCCCAAATCTTTTTATAGGATTGGGACCGCCGAACCGTCGGTTTGAGAGGTACGCCTTGGCGCTTTAATAGTTTCTTTAATCTCTCTGCCTAATATCTTGGCATACGGATAGGCTAGAACCTGTCAAGAGTGGGGTTGGCACCCTGCCAGACTTCTTTTTCCACCCTGGTCTCCATAGATTTGTAAAAGAGGATCTCTTTTTCACTTCTCAGTCTTGTAGGCACGTAAAAATTTTGCAGTTCTTATACGCTGTATGTATTGAGCGCATCAAGTTTCTTATAATGTCGAGGCGGAGCCATCGTAATTTATAGACTCTGATCCGCTTCGATAAGAGCCTGCATCGACGGGAGGATGGAGAACACTATACTGGTCTCGTCCTCGAAATCGCTACCAAAGATCAGGATAGGAGTAGATGGTCCGGGCTTATTATTTTCCCTTTGGGGTTGCCCCGAGTAGACTATTTTTCGTCTTTCTCGATGTCGCTTCCAAAGATTGGGATGGTGGACGCAGATTTTTGTTTATTCTCCAGCTTATGCCACCTTTCAGTATTCTCGAAGTCCGGCAGAAAGTACTTCACATCTTCATACTTTTGCACTTCATTCGCTGAGGATGGATTGAGCTCTCCCGTGATGGTGTACTCCGAGCCATCCTTGAAATACTTTAAACACTGATGTTGTGTAGAAGGGATGATGTTATACCCGTGTAACCAGGGCCTACTGAGTACAACGTTGTAGCAAGTTTTGGCATCAATAACATGGAATTTGATGTCAGTGACAAGCAGCCCGAAGCATAGCATTAGTATTACGGACCCAAGTGTCTATGATGACTATGAGTCAAACCCAAAGATGGTGATTTTATCTCGGTCAAGATGCTGAACATTCATACATATTTCTTTCAGCACTGTCACGTTGAGCAGATTGACGGAGGATCCGTTGTTGACAAGGATTTTCCCTATCTTGATGTCGTGGCAGTATCCGGTAGTATAGAGCAGTCGATTATGTTCGCACGTACCAAGGAGTAGTTCTTCATCGCTGAATGTAATATCAGCCGTATGGACCTCTACCAGCTCGTCTCTCATCTTCTATTCTGCGAGGAAAGCTTGGAACTGATCGGGCTCTTGTAAGGCCTTGATCAGGGAATCTCGTGCCTCTTGGACAGGAGGAGAGCATCCAATACGCTCAGCGGTAAGGGTATTTTTCTCAGATGTGCAAGGACATTGTAATCCACTTTTTTTTCTTAGGCAGATCCTTTGCAGCGAGCTCTTTGACCACTTCTTCATCGAGGGTGATTTCTTTGGGCATTTTCCCCTTCCCTTTATCTTTTTTGTTTGAAATTCTTTTCTGGCAGTGTACGGTTATGCAGCCGAATGTTTCCATAATTCTTCTTCTCCTCTTCTTTCTCCGAGGGGGAGTCTTTGAAGAGAGGGTTGGGGGAGTTTCATCCTCAGAATCGCTCCCGAACGTGAGAACTTAAGGTTTTTCCCTTCCAAACTGGTACCAACCATATGACAGTTTCCATTCGTTTCTTCATGTGTGTTCGTCTCACCACTTTGATGTCGACGAGCGCGAGCTTCACGCTTCTCTTTCTTGAAGTATTTTCTGTGGGCAACATATCCTTACCACCACTTCTTGAAAGCGTTGCACTCCTCGATAGGGTGAGCGACTCTTCGATGATAGAGGCAATATTTTGGATGTGATTCTCCACCGTCGAAGTATGGGACTACGGGAGTGTACATCATGAGCAGCGGCAGTTTCATCCCCATAGACTGGGCTTTGGCAAGCCACTTTTCAGGTTTAGTCTTGCTCTTATTTGTCGCAGGCGTAGGGAGAACTTTATGACCCATACTTGCCGCAGCTTCTTTGTTTAGACGCTGCAGCTTGGCCTTTTCATATATGATCGTTTCATGTTCTCGGCCATCTTTGCTCTTTTGAAAAGCTTTGTTTAGCAGCTTGTCAATCGGGTCTTCTTCTGGAAGATTCGGGGATTTTAGCGCCGATTCTGTTTCCAGTTCTTCCGCATCGCTTTCTGATACTGGTAGAGCTTCTTTTTCATATAACGACAAATAGGAGATCATGTGGAAATTTTCCACATAGTCTTCTGCTTCTTCTGATGAGTTATTTCCCTCATTATTGTCATTGTCTCCGTCCTCAAGAATATGCTTGAGGAATTCTTCAAACGTGACCGGTGTTCGCGCCTTCTGGTTATATTCTTATAGCGCATCTATGTACTTTTGGAGGTTTGTGAGCTTGTCGTTATACTCGGCAGGCAACACAGACTTCTTGGTCTTCTTATTTTTCTTAGAAGACTTTGAAGACTTGACTTGTAGACTTTTCCCCTTATCAATGACTTTCGGTGCGGGACATGGTTTCAGCATCCCTTCAATAATTTTGGGTTCAAGCGGGCTTTTCCACTTGATCGCCGTACATGCTAGCAGATCCTTTATCATTCTTTTAGTTCTCGCTGAAAGAACTACTTCCTATGGAGCTTCTTCCATAAGTGAGCATGATGCCCCATGCGCGTTCACCTTTTTAGAAGCGTGCTTTTGGGGACAGCGCGAACATCCTCTGCTGATACTGGTCCTCGACCCAATTTTTGAAGATATAGCAATCTTCAATTGGATGGCTCACTATCCTATGGTATGAGCAGTAGTTGGGGTTGTTAACGTCGCCGGGTTATGCTGGGTGGCATAGGTCTGGCAATGTAATGAGATTATTTCGTATTGCCAGCTCAAACAATCTCTTCGTTTTATCGTGAGGGAATGAGTATGCATGTCCCAGCCTTTTTTCCAAAGACGGGCGTGTACATGCGTTGTTTTGGCGAGTAGCCGGTTTTGGACCGCACGGCTGTTGTTGCGTGTTAGAAACGAAGGCTGCTTTCCCTTTACCCTTGTTATTTTGAGGGTTCTTATTTGAGGAGGGGGGCCATGACCCATCTGATCCATTTCAGCCAACTTATCTATCAGCGCCTGGAAGGTTGTGGGTTTGAAGAAAGTCATGAACTAGGACACATTCGATTGAGGATTAAGGGTCCCGATGAACATGCCCACGGCTGGAGACTCTTCGATGCGCTGTTCACACTTAGACCACAGGTTCCGCCACCGGATCGTGTATTGGACCCACATTTCTTCCGGCTTTACCTTGGCATTGATCAATGGCGTGATCGGAGTGCGTTCACTCGCGCTGGTGAACCGTTGTGTGAACAGCAGTTCTATTTTGGAGAAGGTTTTCACGGAGTCATTTGGGAGCTCCGAGTACCATTCGAAAGCTATCTTTGACAAGCTCCCGACGAATTGGTGAAGAAGCAGTTTGACGTCGCTGCCAGTATTGCCGTACAGAGCTTTTGGTGAACCGTTGCGTGAACAGCAGTTCCGGTTGGATTATCATTCTAACCATGTCTTGGAATAAAAGAGTCATCTGCTTTATGCTAGCAACTTGCTCTGCAGCTTCTTTGTCCTTTTTCTCCAGCATTCATTGCAAAAACTCTGTATCGGATTCTTGCTCCTGGCGTTGTTCGGCTTCTTTATTCGGACTTTCTTTTGGTCCGGTGAACGCTGCCATTTTGGTCAGCATTTCTTAAAGCTTTTGATGTTGCTCCTGAGCCTTTGTCAGCGACCGAGTATGCGATCGGTGACTCATCGAAGTATGGCTTCCTTCTTTACCGCAAGCCATGTAGACTGTATGTACAGTTATGCCCCTAGACATGGGGCGTTAAGATCTTTCGCCATTGGATTTTGCCGCTGGCGGTAGAGTTTTCTCCGACCTCGTTCTTTTATTAGAGAATGGAGCTGAAGGAGCTGCTATGACAGGCACCTGTTTAGGAGAGATCCCCCATTGTATGGTGAAGGAGCGATCTTTTTCTTGTTGGCCCTTAGATTTCTTGGGTCGACGAGAGTAATTTTCGTCAAGCACGGAGTCATGGACTTTTCGCCAGACTCTATGTATCTGTGAGGAGAGCCGTTGGTGAGGCTGCTCCGGCTGTTTCTGTACTGAGGCCTCTGCTGGTGGGGCTAATTTCTTCAGTATCGCCATCAGGGAGTTCTTGCGTACCCTTCTAAGCGGGTCAAAGCTGTTCGCAGTTAGAACAACAGCGTTGATATCCACTATAGGAGCTGGTGGGGTAAGCCCAAAGGGGGATTTGCCCCCAGCTTCTCTCACTCGGCGCCAGTGGCGACGTCGAGCATTCCTTACAGCAGGAACTGCCTCCGTATTAGAGGCACCTTCATCATTCCCCTAGGGTTGCTAGGGAGCTTCGCTTACTGTCGGCCATTGGAAGACTGGCATTCTTGGTGGAGCTGGAGCGGAGTTGGCCAATCTTTCGAAGACCGGCCATCTAGGAGGGGAAGCATTTTTATCGGGTTCACTTGCAGCAGGAGTAGGGAGGGCTAGACGTTTTGGGGCAGCTCCTTTAGGCATCATGGGCTTCTCTGCGGGCCTTTTCGAGTTCTTGCTCAGTCTGATGAAGACTGCGACGTCAGAGTTTGACGACTTGCTGATAGGAGCCGTCATGGTTGCCAGCCGATCAAAGACGGACCTTCTGGGAGTTTCTTCTTGTACCGCTGAGGTGCCAAAGTTCACAGGCGGGAGCATGGTCCCGAAAAATAGCCCAGTAGTGGCCAGAGTAAGCTGCCCCACTGGCATTAAGAAGATAGAGGCCGTGTTGGGCCCGTACGTTACTCCCCCAGATGGGATGGAACGGGAGTTGTTATTGCATGAAGTGCAGTTGAGAGCCATTGATTCTGCACAGGAGCAAGACACCAAGTTTTAGTACCTTGAATCCAAGGGCAACCGTAGAGAACCGCGATTTTGTTCATGATCACGACATACGAAGTGTGGAGTAGAAAGCGGAAGAGGTCCCACCGGGCATGCCGGAATCTGTTTATCGCCGAAAACAGAAACTAACTGGGATTGAACGTCTTGCCTGAATTTGGAGACAGATGCAATTTGGGCATATCCATCCACCTCTCCGAAAATGCCAAGTTGATTTATGGCAACGTATATCGAAGGTTTAGATATATATGACCGATGTAGCAGATTTTATCAGATTCCCCCTCGTTTGTGAGAGGTTTTTGATTGTGAGGATGCTCTTCCCTGCAGGAAAACCCCCTGCCGTTAATTACCTTATAGTGTTGCAATAACCTCTTTATCCCGCTCCGGTAGTTCACTTCATGTCATGTGTTATTTTTTTATTATGGTTGCCCGTGGATTGTATACGGAGACTATTTTATGTCGTCGCCCGTAGGGCGTGGATTAGTCCAAATCCATATATTTATGAATTTTGGTTTTGAACTTAGGTTGGATGTTCTGTCAGTTCAAAGAATATTTTATTTTATTTAAGGACCGTTAATATGGTTTGAGATTAAGATCATCTTAAATATATGAGCATTTGGCTCAATTTATTTTAACTAAAGATACGTTAGTCTTGTATGAGAATAAGATCATCTTAGAAATATTTTAAAGGATTTTTAGTCATCTTTGAGACTAAAATCACTTGTGTTTATTGATATTTTGATCAACAGGGGGTCCATCATTTAATTATACTTGTTTAAATGATTAAATGATGTTTTTTGGTACAAGTGCGCACGTATATAGGTGCGCACATGCCCGGTTATTTCATTTATAAAAGGTGTGCACGTGCATTGCGTGTGATTATGCACTGTTTTATTGCAAGGATATTGCGCCTGTATGTATCACATGACGCGCATGCCTTTATAGGCAATTTTCACGAAGTGCGCACACGTGAGGGTCACATGATGCGCATGCCTTTATTGGCAGATTTTATTAAGTGCGTACACGTGAGTTCTACGTGATACGCATGTCTTTATAGGCAGACTTTATTAAGTGCGCACATGTGAGTTCCACGTGATGCGCATGCCTTTATATGTAGATTTTGTTAAGTGCGCACTGCTTTTATAGGTAGATTTTGTTAAGTGCGCACTGATTTGGGCGCGCACTTATTCCATCAAAAAGAAAAAGTTTTCACTAAGAAATAATGGCTTCTGTTTTACTTTCTTTTCTTGTTCTCTTATTTTCCGAGAAGCGAAAACCCTAGTTTTCATCTTTTTTTGAGTTGAGTATTCATGCATTTTTGTGATACGCAATATATATATATATATATCTATATATATATATATAGAGAGAGAGAGAGAGAGAGATCTTAGGATCAATCTCTCGCAAAAGCATGAATTTTATGAACGAGGACAAATCCTAAGATCATTTGATCTTTTAATGGCGAATCGATGGATTCGCAAAGAAGCATAGGCTTCTGTATAAAAGCAAAAGCTTTTAAAGAAAAGAGATCTTTTTCTCTTTGTTTCTTACACCTTACGCAATTTTTCGATGATGGAGAAGTCTTGATATTTTCAAGCTTACAGAGGGTTTTTCCGTCATATAGAAGGAGTTTTTGTCCTCGATTTCTTCATATGATGCTCTTATTTATAGGAGAGAAGAAATTAGGGTTTGTTCAGTTTGTTTTGATCTCAATCTGATTTTAGATTGATTTAAAAAGATTTAATTGATTTATATCAATTAAGGGTGACATGCGCGCCGTTGGATTTTTGATCGACGGATTTTTTTGGTTAACGTATTTAATCAACATAATATTTTACTGTTAATTAAAAATGTGTTTTCTTATTTACTTCATTTTCAATAAGCTTCTGTTTTTTAAGAAATGCACATGTATTTGCATTATTCGTTGATTAAGTGCGTATTGCGCCCATATGTTGAACGCGCATGTGTGCACCTGTCATTTACGTACTTGTTGCATGTGCGCTCATGTCATATGAATTTGTCATCGGACATGCGCACACACTGACTTCTTCGCATATTTTCCAAGCGACAAACAAGTGTCGAGCTATGATTTATTAGTTCTGCATCGGGACTTTCCAGAATGCGAACCGTCTTTTCAAAACCCTATAAATAGGTGTCGTTTTCTTCACTCTCTTTGGAGTTATACATTTTTAAATTTCTTATTTTTATACCAGAAGTCTTTACTTCCTTATTAATTTGGTAAGTGCGCTTGCGCACCTCTGCCTTGCGCATCCTCTTTTAGTTTGCGCTTTTGATTTAGCTTGCTCATCCTTTAGGTAGGGCATTTAACTTATCTTGCGCACCCCTTTAGGTTGCGCACTTAAGATAAACTTTAAAACGTTTCTTTTATTTCAAGGATGTTATTTAAGTTTAACCTTAATTAAATTTTAATTTTAAATTTGGATATTTTCAGTCCATCCTTTTAAGTGAACTGACATCTTTCTAGTCTTTTCTTTCGGGTGTCATGACCAGCCGTCTCTATACGATTAGGGAGATTGTTTCCAATGCCGACATTCGCTTCTACGAGCCGGCTTTTACTGATGTTCAGTGTGAAAACGTACTTCATCATTTTGAGGCTCACATTGGGCAAAAGCTTCATCAACGCTACACTTTGCTCCAGATGATATTTCAAGCCATCCATGATACCATTTCTGGGACTATGGATGTAATGCCTCTCCCCGCTCTTGACCAAGCCGCAGATAAAGTACATTCAATTTTCTTGATAGGGCTTATCTCTAAAGGGTTGAGAGACAGTGCAACCGCTCTCTTGCATGTAATCTTCCAACAGCGGGCGATCTTGTCCGCATATGATTGAGGAGAACATATACGCACAACGATGGAGGATAAGGCTTTCGAGTCTTTGTCGGAGTCTGTTCATGATTTCACTCACCCTTATAACTTGACCAATCTATTGCCGCTCTGAACTGTTCAGGTGATGTAACAACTTTTACTTTTGTTTATCTTTTACTTTTCATTATTAGTCTGTAATCCTTCTTTGACATATCAATAAAAAGTTTCTATTCTTTTACACCTGCATTTCTTCTTCTTTGTTGCTGAAGTTCACTTTCATTGCAAGAGTCCTTTGTTAGCATATCTACATCAATCCTTATGTGCAGACTCACATATGTGCGCATGTATAGAGATGCGCAAGTAAATCAAATCAACTTCATCAAGCACGCATGTGTATAAATGCGCAAGTCAACTGAACCCAGTTTACCAAGAGCGCAAGTTATTTGAACCAATTTCATTAGGTTCGCATGGGTATAAGTGCGCACTTGAACAAGTGTGAATAGTACTCTGCGCATTAAGCAGCCCAAACGACATAACACGCCACTCATACAATCCCTCCTTCATCTTAAAGTCTATCTTCCACTAATCTCCTCACCGAATCCTAATTTAGTTATTGTAGAGTGTTTTTCGTCACCTTATGAAAATAGACGTGCTCGTGCTTCAGGGTTGTACAGATTCCCCCTGCCATTACAGGCAAGAGATTATTGATTTGTTGGGTTCTAATCTCCAGCAGCAATGGACAAAAATGCTGTTAATTACATCTTGTTTTAACATGAGAGCATCTCCGATTAACAGGTCATACGTATCATGCGAACTCATTCTGAAAAATATGTATGTGTGCGAAATGATATTTTCTTTGGACATAACGGGGGCCTCGCAGAGTTTAAGGACAAAAAATATTCTAGAGCACGAGTGTATGAAGGGGGTGAGAGGAAGAAAGAGAGGATGTTCCCATAGTAGATATCCGCTGTGTGTATCTCTTGGAGATATCCGCCAGCGGGTATCTCTTTTGGAGATATCCACCGTGGGTACCTATTTGAGATATCAGCAAATGGGTACCTCTTAGATATATCCGCCAGCGGGTATCTGTAATACTCCAAAGCGGTGCGGTCTTCGGACATCATGGTGATCTGCTCTTTCCACACTTAGTGCGGTATGTTGCGGACACATGGTGATCTGAGTGTGGAGCCGCTTCAGAACAATGGGATCGGGTCCCTAAAGCACATTCTGAAAGAGAACCGAACTGCATTATAAATGTAATGATGCTACCCTCAGTTACGGAGGCGCCTTTTAGATGAACCGGCACTCTGGAGTTTGAAGAACTCCGTAGTTAAGCGTGCTCGGACTAGGGAAATCCCAGGATGGGTGATCTCCTGGGAAGTGACCCCTTCTCAAGTCCGGTTCGCTCCAAAAGACAAAACCATGCGGATTCGGCCAGAGCAGTGTACTGAAGCATAAGGCGTGACATTTATGGTTGCCCATGCAGGTCCCTCAGTAGTAGGTTTTTGGTTCGAGGACGAACCATTGTTCTTAAGTTGGGGGAATGTAATACCCCAGAGCGGTACAGTCTTCGGACATCATGGTGATCTGCTCTGTCCACACTCAGTGCGGTCTGTTGCGGACACATGGTGATCTGAGTGTGGAGCCGCTTCAGAACAATGCGATCGGGTCCCTGAAGCACATTCCGAAAAAGGACCGAACTGCATTATAAATGTAATGATGCCACCCTCAATTACGGAGGCGCTTTTTGGATGAACCGGCACTACGGAGTTTGAAGAACTCCGTACTTAAGAGTGCTCAGGCTAGGTAAATCCAAGGATGAGTGACCTCGTGGGAAGTGGCCCCTTCTCAAGTCTAATTCACTCCAAAGGACAACCATGCGGCTTCGGTCAGAGCGTAAAATACAATCTGTACTGGAGCATGACAGTATCCCTTTTGGGATATCTTAGAGGACATCATATCCGAGGGCGAAAGGTACCCTTGCGAGGGTTTTCCACGAGCACATAGTAATGGAAATTGATGACTTCCATCAAGAGAGAATCCTTCTTCTATCTAGTTCTTCAAGTTTGGTAGAGAAAGCTTGCTCCTTAATTGGGTTTTGATTGTAGATATTAACTTTTGAGGGATGGGGTTTTCTTCAAGAGACGGGTTCTCTTTTGATGGGTTAATTTGGAGAAGAAGGAGATAGAGGAGATGAAAGAGATCCAAAAGAAACTCTCATTTCCTTTGGTTCTTTATTGATTAAGAAGAAGACAGGATCTCACCGAGAGAAAGAGAGAGAGAGAGAGCAATGGATGCACAAAACTCTAAAGATTGAGAGAATGAAATTTGTTCTCATTTCTTCATTTGGGTGGGGTTTAAATACCCCTTACATGTTTGCACTTGAGCCCTTGGGCTTTACAAAATTGGCTTTTTGCCTATTTTTCTTACATGTTCCTACTTATTTACATATCAAATTTCTTTATTACATTTTCCATTTCCTCTCTTGGCATAGGGCCGGCCCCCATGCTTGAGCTTGGACTTGGCTTGGGCCGAGTTTGGGCCTACTTGAGTTGGGTTCGGGCTTAGGCCCGGGCCTGCTTTTCGAGCCTTGAATTTTACATTGACTTTTGGTTTTGGTACTAGGGTGTAATTTTTTACCCTGACAATGATACCTACTTTTCAAGTCGATCCTTTATAATACACTTGAATCCAAAAGATTATCTAGCATATCATCAAGTCGAGATATAGGAAATCGATATTTTACCGTGATTTTTTTGATAGCTCGGTAATCAAAATACATTCGCCACGATCCATCTTTCTTTGGAACAAGCAACGCCGGCGCTGCACAAGGACTCATTCTTTCCTTCAAGTATCCCTTTTGCATCAAATTCTCGACTTGTCGTCTCAATTCTTCATAATCCTTTGGTGTCATGCGATAACCTAGTTTATTCGATAAGACTGCTCCAAGAATGAGATCGATATAATGCTGAATTTCTGGGTCAGGTGGCAACCCAGCAAGTAAGTTTTCTGGCGTGACATCTAAAAACTCCTCCAAAAGACCTTCCAAGATCGGCAGATAGCTCAGGTGCTCCTTGTTAGCCTCCAACATCGTCAAGAATACATCTCACCACTTTCCTCGACCACCTCCATAATCTAGGTATGACTAAGGAAATTATTGACTGGGTTTTTGTTACATACTCTTTCGATTTTCGATGGCCCCAAAGTGATCTTTACTCCATTCTTAATGAAAAAGTAAGCATTCTTGTACTCATTGTTTCCCCCAATCAGAGAGCAAAGCTCTGTTAAAAATTTGAAATTTGAACTGAGGCAGCGCCTCACGTGCAAAGCACGAGAGCGCCAGCGCTAAGAGTAAAAGACTCTGAGGCAGCGCCTCACGTGCAAAGCATGAGAGCGCTAGCACCAAGAGCGCCAGCGCCAAGAGCGCCTCACGTCCAAAGCACGAGAGTGATAGCACCAAGAGCGCCAGCGCCATGTGTCAAAAACTCTGAGGCATCGCCTCACGTGCAAAGCACGAGAGCGCTCGCGCTAAAAGAGCCAGCGCCAAGAGTCAAAGACTCTGAGGCAGCGCCTCACGTGCAAAGCATGAGAGCGCCGGCGCCAGAACTAAAAGTTCACCACCCTTGAATCAAAGATCATCAAATTACAGAATTAAATTCTATTGGGGAAATACTCCTCAAATCTTTCCAAACAAGAAAGATTGTGCACTGTAAATCAGAGCACCGTTGGATCAAAAATCCAATGGTGATTAAAAATCACCAAGATACAGAATAAGTTCTGTATGGGAAAATATTTTCCCAATCTTGCTAAAAACAAGAAAGATGTCTTCTCTAAAACAAAATTCTATGGATCAAAGATCCGACGGTGGATAAAATCCCTAAATCAATTAAGAAAACCCACAATGAGAGATTTCCTCAACTGAATCAACAAATCAGCCTCCCCTATATAAAGGACCCAAGACTTCAAGTCAGAAAAAGAGAGAAACCTCCCCATAAGTTTCAAATTGAAAGAGGAAGAACAGAAGAACTCCCCCATAAATTTCAGAATTCAAGGCGAGAACTACCTTTCTTTAAGGTAAAGAAAAACAAAAGAGATCATAGCATCTCCTCATAAAAGAAGAACTTAGTTTTTAGATCCATGAGACAAAGTCTCTCATAAAGAAAAACAAAAGAGATCATAGCATCTAATCATAAAAGAAGAACTTAGTTTTTAGATCCATGAGACAAAGTCTCTCATAAACGAGAATTTAATTCTCAGAGCACCAAACTGATCAGAACTGCCAAAAACAGTGTCTGGCGTTCAGCGCCGAGCGCTCCATATGGTCTTCACATGGGCGCTATTTTATAGGAAGCGTTTTAGCACTCCAAGCCTGGCGCTCAGCGCCGAGTGCTCCTCATATGGGCGTGATTTTAAAGGAAGCGTTTTAGCACTTCAAGCCTGGCGCTCAGCGCCGAGCGCTCCACGTGCTCCTCACGTGGGCGCTATTTTATAGAAAGCGCCTTAACACTCCAAGTCTGGCGCTCAGCGCCGAGCGCTCTACGTGTACCTCATATGGGCGTTGATAAAATAAAGAGCGCTCTGTAAATATAGCTCAGCGCCATAAAGAGTGTTCAACACTCAATAAAAAAATAAAAAGAAAGAGGGGTGTCAGAACCCAAATCAATGCTCAGCATTGTTGAACAAAAAAGGACCGAGCCCAAACAAATGTTCAAAATTTTATTCAAAGCTGAGAGGACTGAGCCCAAACAAATGTTCATCATTTTATTCAAAACTGAGTGGACTGAGCCCAAGTTGGCCATAAGTCCCTAATTCAGATCAGCCAAGCCCATATGCTCACAATCTCTTTAGTTGGTCTTAGTCCCAAACCTGACTACAGATCTCCCAACCAATATTGGTTCAAGAGTGCATCTCTTCACACCACTCTGATATGTGTCGTTGTAATTCTTCAACGTCTTCAGAGAGGTGGCGGGTCCTGATAACCAGAAACTCTATAGGACCACAATGTCCTTAAACTAATGATGGACTATGATGTCCTTAAACTCCACGGACTATGATGTCCTTAAACCCAATGGACTGAACGTCCCTAAACTAAGACGATAGAGCCCAAATGCTCTTTCGTTGGATCAAAAATGATCCTGAACCCCGTTAAGTAGATCTTAGTCTAAAACTTAGACTAACGTATGCTTAACAAACATTTAAGTTGATCTTAATCTCAAACGAGGTTAACGATCCTTAAATCAAACCAAACCCAAATCTAAGAAAATACGGATTTGGACTAATCCCCGCCCTACGGGCAACAACATAAATTAGTCTCCGTATACAATCCACGGGCAACCAAAAATAAAATAAACACACAGGACACGAAATGAACATCTGGAGAAGTAGAAAGTAGTTACCGCGATGCGGTAGCGTAATTAACTGTAGGGGCTTGCGCCTGTAGGGAAGAGCGTCCCCACAATCAAAAACCCCTCGCAAACGAGGGGGAATCTGACGAAGTCTGCTACAACGGCCGCATCTGTCTAAACCTTCGATACACGGTGCTATAAATCAACTTGGCATCTTCGGAGAGGTGGACGGATAAAACCCAAATAGCATCTGCCCCCAAAATTCAGGCCGGACATCCCAACATCCCGGCCGCGTTTTTCGGCGGTGAACAGATTCTGGCACGCCCGGTGGGACCTTTTTCTCTTTCCACTCCACACTTCGTGTGTCGTGTTCGCAAACAAATTGCGGTTTAATATAGTTACCCCTGGATTCGAGGTACTAAGATTTGGTGTCTTGCACCGTCAAGAAGAGAAGATGGCGTCAACGGCTTCCAACTGCACCAACTGCAAAAATAACTCCCGTTCCGCCACGTCTGGAGGAGTGACTTTTGGGCCCCAAGCGGCCTCCATCTTCGCAATGCCGGTGGAACAGGTGACACAGGCCACCACTGGATTGTTCTTCGGGACCATGCTCCTGCCAATGAGCTTCAATGCTCCAGTACCGTCACAGGAAGCTCCAAAGAAGTCGGTCTTTGATTGGCTTACCACTACCATGGCCCCTCTCAACGGGTCGTCCAATTCCAACGCCTCGGTCTTTAACAGACTAGGCCAAAGCTCAAGTGGGCCCGTGAAGAAGCCTGCAATACCCGAAGGAGTTATTCCAAAGCGGATAGCCATTCCAGCTCCGGCAAATGAAGTCATCAGAGGGGCTTCTCCTGCTAGGGATCAGTCTTCGCAAGACTGGCCGTTCCAACTCCCGCTGCGGGTGGAGTCGCCCAAACTGCTTCTCCTACTCGAAAGTCGGCCTTCGACAGATTGACCATTTCTTCCCAGAGGACGTCGGTCTTTGACAGGCTGGCACCAACAACAGCCTCTCCTCAAAGCAGGGGGCATGACGAAGCTACCCCGACAACGGAGGTGATCCCAGCCGCACGACATGCTCGACATCGCCACTGGCACCGGGTGAGGAAAGCTGGGGGCAGTTCCCCTTCCGGACTTACCCCACCAGCTCCAATGGTGGAGTTGATGCTGCTATTCCAACTGGGAACAACTTTGAGCCGCTCAGGAGGGTGCACAAGAACTCTCCAACTGCCATGTTGAAAAGGTCTCCTCCACCCACTGAAAATGTTATTAAGGCAAAGCCGGAGCAGCCTTCTCAGCGGATGTCCTCCAAAGTCCACAGGGTCTGGCGAAGATTCCAAGACTCTGTAATCGACAAAGACTACTCCCGCCAACAAAAGAAAATGAAGGTTCGACAAGAGGAGGACCATCTCACCGCCGTCGTACCACGGAAAGCATCGGCTGCAACAGCCCCCTCAACATCGACCGTTCATAAAAGTAGAAGGCCGGAGAAGATTCCCGTGTCCACGACAAATCTCAAAGGCACTGAATCCAAACGCCCCAAGTCTGGGGGCATGGTAGTGCACACCGTCTACATGGCTTCCGGAAAAGAGGAAAGCCGTGCTTCTGGGGGTCATCGACCACTCACGCGGTCCGTAACAAAGGCTCAGGAGCAACAACAGAAACTCCAGGAGATGCTGACAAAGATGGCCGCACTTACTGGGCAGAAAGAAAGCCCAGAAGCGTCGTCGGATCAACGCCAGGAGCAGGAAACCGACGCCGAGTTCCTCCGAAGGATGCTCGAAAAGAAAGATAAAGAAGCCGCGGAACAAGCGATTAACATAAAACAAATGACGCTCCTGTTTCAAGATATGGTGGGGATGATGATCCAGCCGGACCCTCCAGCCGAAGATCCTCCAATAATCACTGAAGACGAAAAAGGGGAGATATCAAACCCTCTTCCGGTTTTATCAGCAGCCAGGGTGGAGACGATCTCGAAAACTGCGCTTGATGACTACATAGCTCAACAAATACGAGCTCATCAAGTAAGCGAAACCGCTGGCCAAGTCGTCAGAACTGGACAACCCTATCTAAGCTGGCACGATCAAATTAAGTACCCGCCAGGATATACGATCCCTAAATTTCACTTGTACAAGGGGACAGGCAACTCCCATCAGCATGTCGCCCAGTTCAGGGATCTATGCGGCAATACTGGAGGTGATGACAAACTGCCGCTTCGCCAGTTCGTTGGCAGTTTAGCGGAGACAGCTTTTGAATGGTACTCGGAGCTTCCGAACGATTCCATCAAAACGTTCACGGAAATGGAGTTGCTATTCACCCAGCGTTTCACAAGCGCTAGCGAACGCACCCCAATCACGGCGTTGATCAACGCCAGAGTGAAGCCGGGAAAGACATGGGCTCAGTATGCAATTCGGTGGCGAAACCTATGGTCGAGATGCAAACAACGCATAGAAGAAGCTCCTGCCGTGGGCATGTTCATAGGGACCCTCGATCCGCAGGCGACTATATCCCAGTTTATGATGTTTTTCAAGCCGACCACTTTCCAGACCTTGATCGACAAGCTGGCCCAAATGGACCAGATGGGCCATAGACCATCCTCCTCAAAAACGGAGCTTCGAAATGAAAAGGGCAAAGGGAAAGCGACCTTCATCGCCAACGCTCGGCAACAGCCGAGTGATCCGAAACCAGCTGCTCACCAAGCCGATAGACAGCGATCACTCGGAGAAAAGCTGAGACGTCCTTACTCATTCCCTCGGGATAAAACGAGAAGACTGTTCGAACTGGCGGTGCGCAACAGGCTCATCACTCTACCAGATCCGAGACGCCCACTGCAACCAGACGACGTCAACAATCCCAATTACTGCTCCTACCACAAAATTATGGGCCATCCAATCGAAGATTGCTTCGTCTTCAAAAACTGGATTGAAGACCAGTACCAACAAGGCAAATTCGCGATGTCTGAAAACTGGAGGGTAAACCCGCCACGACAGCACGCTCCTAAATAGGTAGACACGCCGGGGGCATCATGCTCATTTATAAAGGAAGCTCCATGGGAAGTTGTTCTTTCGGCTAAGACCAAGAAAATGCTGAAGGATCTTCAAGCATGTCCGGCGATCAGGTGGAAAAGCCCGCTAGAGCCAGAGATTATTAAAGAGATGCTGAAACCGCGTCCAACGCTGAGAGTTGGTAGCGATAGGAAAAATACCCAGGCCCGGCCGTCAAAGTCTTCGAAGAAAAGAAGAAGACCAAGAAGCCCGCGCAGCCTGACGACAAGCGCACGGATCTGCAGAGGCATATTGACGCACTGGAGGAATATAACCAGAAGGCGCGAACGCCGGTCACATTCCAAGAGTTTCTCAACCATATCTTTGAGGACGGAGATAAGGACAATGATGAGGGAGAAGACTCGTCAGAAGAACCTGAGAATTATGTGGCAAGTTGTCACATGATCTCTCATTCACCAATAAATGACGAAGAAGCTCACCCGGCGTTAGAAGATAACATGGAGGAGCTAGGGGCAGGAGCAGTGCTAAAATCCTTGGATTATGTGACAAGGTCTATCAAGGGGGAGCCCACTTGCTCATGTATACGCATGGCGAAAGGCCCTTCCGGCCAATAAACGGTCGATTCCTTAAGAAATACTATGCCTGACGAGTCACAGCCCAGGTTAATGATAGATGACGACGCTTGTGTCCACTCGCTGTCTTCCTGAGTACCAAACTCTGTAAGTGATATCCGGCAAAACTTCGCCGCAGAAACTAACAATGGACCGCAATGTCCTGAAACTAACAATGGACCGTAATGTCCTTAAACTAGCTACGGACCGCAAAGTCCTAAAACTAACAATGGACCATAATGTCCTTAAACTAGATACAGACCGCAAAGTCCTAAAACTAACAATGGACCGAGATGTCCTTAAACTATCTACGGACCGAAATGTCCCTAAACTAACAACGGACCGAAATGTCCCTAAACTAACAATGGACCAAAATGTCCCTAAACTAGCAATGGACCGCAAAGTCCTGAAACTAGCTACAGACCGAAACGTCTTTAAACTACTACAAACCGCAGCATCCTTGGGCTAAAACAAAAAAATGGTACGTCCATAAGCAAGATGGGTACGGATGAAAACCCGAAAGGGCTCCGTGAGTAAAAACAGCAAGGCTACCGGCGATGTTTGTGAAAACCCGAAAGGGCGCAGACTCGTAAAAAAATTCATGCACACTTGCAAGGTACTCTCGACCTTGTTAGGAGAAAATACCTGTGTGAGGTCCTTACGACTCACAAGAGAGCAACACACTTAGGAATCCCCACGATTCCTGAGGAGAAATTACATTTACGAGATCCTCATGACTCGTAAGGAGAACCCTCTTATGAGACCCTCACGGCTCATAAGATTCAAAAGCCTTAAGCTACAGGGATCTGAACCTGTTCTTAAGCCATCAAATTTCCCAGACTGCCCTACAAACGGTTCAATGTTGACCTTTGTATACAATCCACGGGCACAAATAAACGTCTCCCCTACCAAGTTCCACCGATGACGCGAAATGTTCTCATGTGGTGAACGACACTAGTAAGTCCTCTCGACTTATAAGGAGAAAACATTCTTGTAAGATCCTTACGACTTATGAGAGACCATGCACTTAAGAATCCTCACAACTCCTAAGGAGAAATCGCACATATGAGATCCTCACAATTCGTATGGAGAAACACCTTTATGAGACCCTTACGTCTCATGAAGTCAAAAGCCTTAGTCGATAGGATTCTAACCCTGTTTGCTAAGCCACCTTTGTTCGAATCAATAGAGGCAAAATGATGATTCGCTCCTGGCAATGTCCCAGTGGTAGCATCATGCTGATGCCTAAATCAGTATCAAATTCCAAGTCTTTTCATGGCAAATGATGATTCGCTCCTGGCAATATTCCAGTCGCAGCGATGCTGATGCTAAGATGGGCATCAGATCCCAAGTTCCATACTCGCAGGAAAAAGTCAGCGAGCTACAAATGCATATGAAATAGCCGAAATGATAGGGCAACTTGCAACAAAATCAGCAAATAAAAGATATGCATACAAAAATAGCCGAAATGATTGGGCAACTCGCAATAAAAAGGCAGCGAGTAAAAAGAAAAATAGCCGAAATGATTGGGCAATCGCGACTTTCGCGATATAAAAAGCTGAAATGATAGAGCATCGCGGAAAGAAATAAAAAAAAGGGAAATGAAATTTCTGCCCTACAGGCGAGTCCATACTGACCCCTGTATACAATCCATGTGCATAAACAAAAAGGGAACGACATTTCTAGACAGACTCTATCAAAAGAGAGAGTCAGATTTCAACGGCAACATCTGCATCCCAGGAGACCCACAACGGCGTTCCTCCTCATTCCAGCAAGATACGGACGCGACATCACCCATCGAAGCCACGATAAAGCCCCCATCTCCAAGACTCTACAACCTAAAGTCAACCCCGACACTGCAGAAAGCGGAGCAAGTCAACCCCGACACCGCAGAAAGCGGAGCAAGTCAACCCCGACACCGCAGAAAGTAGCAGAAAGCGGAGCAAGTCAACCATGACACCGCAGAAAGCGGAGCAAGTCAACCCCAACATCGCAGAAAGCGGAGCAAGTCAACCCCGATACCGTAGAAAGCGAAGCAAGTCAACCCCGACACCGCTGAAAGCGGAGCAAGTCGACCCCGACACCGCTGAAAGCGGACACCACTGAAAGCGGTGCAAGTCAACCATGACACCGCAGAAAGCGGAGCAAGTCAACCCCGACACCGCAGAAAGCGGAGCAAGTCAACCCCAACACCGCAGAAAGCGGAGCAAGTCAACCATGACACCGCAGAAAATGGAGCAAGTCAACCCCGACACCGCAGAAAGCGGAGCAAGTCAACCCCGACACCGCAGAAAGCGGAGCAAGTCAACCCCAACACCGCAGAAAGCGGAGCAAGTCAACTCCGACACCACAGAAAGTGGAAACAAGTCAACCAATAATCCCTCGATTCGTCTCAACTCGTAGGGGAAAGCCTTAGGCAATAAGGATAAGGACCTGTTTCCTAAGCGTTGGGACCCTGCAAGTTGGTCCAAGATGGGCCATTATATACTATTCACGAGTCACACTCTCCAAAGTGGAATCTCGATAAGGAGGAAAACAACCACTTACGAGTCCTCTCAACTTGTAAAAGGGAAAAATTCTCTTGTGAGATTCTTATAACTCTCAAGAGAAAACACACTTAGAATTCCTCACGACCCCTAAGGAGAAATTGCACCTACGAGATCCTTTCGACTCGTAGGGAGAAAAGCCTTTATGAGACCCTCACGGCTCATAAAGTTGAAAAGTCTTAGGCAGCAGACCTGAACCTGTTTCCTAAGCCATCGATAACCTACAAGGAGATTAAGATGGAATGATATCTACTATCTACAAGCCACATTTGCTAAAGTAACATGCCAATGACACATCAAAGAAAAGAAAGCTATAGTACAAGATAAAAAAATGTGTCTTTTATTCATGAATTCAATTGAGTACAAAATACATCATGTAAAAGAATAAAAAAATGAATGAATTCATGTTATTCATAGATTACAAATTTTCAGTTGATACAAAGACGGCTACTGAGAAGGAGGCATCTTCAGTAAGTCAGCAAGCCGCTCGTGCACTCCTCTCAACTCCTTTTCATGGTCAGCCGCCGCGGCCAACTCCGCTTCAATTCGAGCATGTTGCTGCAAACAGGATGAAAGTTTCTCATCGATTTCCTGCTGAGCAACTTCGCGACTCTGCGTAACCCGCTCAGTGAAGTCGAGCTTCTGCCTCAGTACCAGCTCGTCAAAAATACATCATTGGAGGCCTTCAAAAATAGCTTTCAGCTGCGCAGCGTTCGCTTCGATCTGGGCACGCAATTGGACAGACTCGATGGAAGCCGCCTCACGTTCTTTCCATCTCAAGGTCGTCTCTTATTCAAAATGGCGAAGGAAAGGAACACTCTGCTTAACCCATGCAGCCCGCTGGGAGTTCAAAGCTGATACTTCCGGAGCGGGACGCTTGAGCTCAATATCATGCATGCAAGCCTCGATCTTTCTGCAGTAATTAACCCAAGACTCGACGACGCCTTCGTCATGGAAGTTCACGAGCATCGCCAGCATAGGATTAACCTCATCAGCAAAGTCTGCAACAAATGCGAGAGCCTCGGCGTCAAGATCCTTGATGAACTCACTCAACATTCACAGGCTAGTCACAGCACCCCTGGAAGATGGGCGTTTAGCAAAGGGCCCTGCCGGCTTTAGGATGCGAGACTCAAAGGGAGCTAGAGCCAGTGCGATTGCTACAAAACAAATTATGGTCAAATGTCGACTCGGGACGTAAAGAAAATACACGAGCGATGGAGTCTACTATACCGGCTGTGGCAGGTGGCAAAATTGGGAGTACCGGAGGTGCGGTTATTCTCTCGTCCCCTCCTCCAATCCGTGACACTGCGATCAATACAAGGAAGACTTAGCAACGATATGGCTATTCATAAAAGAAAGATGGAGACATTAGCTAAAGAATATACTGACCAACACCAGCAGGCGGAATGACTTCCGAATGGAAGGAGAAATGCTGGTTCAACACCTGGTATAGATGGTTGAAAAGGATTCCTACAAAGTTATGACAATACACTGCCAGGACATTACCCACAGTGAAACCGATAAGTCATAAACCTATACCTTCCAGCATTTCACAGGACACAGGAGAAGGCGAGGGAACAACAGCCGTCATGGCGGCAATTGGATGTGCTTCAGATGGCAAAACCTCAGCGCTCACTGCACCTACACTCAAAATAAACAAAATATCATTAGAAGGAGCTGAACGGGATTGAGAAATAAAAAGAAAACAGTGACCCAAGACCTACCTGATGGGTCGTCAGCCAAAACCGCGACGGAAGCATCACCAGGCGCAGTGGCTTCTTCACTGTCTTTCTCTAGAATAGTTTCTGCGCCCGTGGCCTCATCCCCTGATTCGACAAGGGGCGTCGTGACGCTTGCGACACCCGCCGATTCCAGGGAGCCACACGGAGAAAGAGCAGCAGTCTGGACAGTCCCAGATTCCAGAGAGTGGATAGCAACTTCGGGCCCGGTAACCGCCAGGGTTTCGCCCGTCATCCCATCGCCAAGACTTGGCCCTGCAGAAAATTGCATGTGTCAAAATTCGAATATCGAGTTCTAATAAAAAGACCGGGCATTACATTACCTTGCAATAAATTCTCAGCTTTCTCCCGAGCCGCGCGCGCAACCTGTCTATGGGCGGTAGACAGGGCAGCTGAAGCACCCTCTGAAGGAATACCGATAGGTGGAGTGGTGCTTGAGCCTGCACCTACAGCCAAGGCGGCATCACGTTCCTCCGCTGCATGCCTCATGCGCTTCCTTTTGGTCTGGGCCGTGAGAACTGACCTCCTCAAGACTTCCGACAAGGGGACGTCGTCGTCCGAACCAAGCTCTGCCTCTGGAGCCGTTACGGCGTCTATTGTCGGCTGCTTTAGCAAAGCCTCCTGCAGTAATGTTGGGGGGGGCTGGGGCCACAATAGCTGGCTTTGGAAGCGTCGCTGCACCACCGCTTGGTATTGGTACCATACTCGGAATAACCTGAGTCACGGTAGTCCCTGCAATAAGATGAAAGAAAGGGTCAGAGCAAGAATGAAGAAAGGAATGAAGACGCAATAAGATGAATTATACCAAGGCCCAAAGAAGTGCGGAGCCTCTCTTCCTCTTCAAATGTTTTGAGGGAACCCGCGAGAGCTTCTTCGGCAGAGATACCTGCTGAAGAAGAAAGCGTCAGTAGAAGCATAATAAAAGAAGATAACCGTGGAAGAATGTAACTGAAGTATACCTGACTTCGCGATAGTGATCAGTGTCGCTTCATCGCGAGCCAGTCGCTCGGAAGCCACAAGGGCAGCCTGGAGATCAGTATCATCCGCAGGCACGATGAATAAATCCTCATTGGTCCCATACTCGCATAAGCCTTCGCTGTAAGGAGCATGGGGCTCCTGGCCGAGTACGGCGTCAGCAGAAAAGAGCGACTTCTTCTTTTTCTGTGAGCGAACGCCGGTGGCCAATGACACGGGCTTGCGCTTAGCGGGCATTTTCGGGCGACGAGTCCCGATCTCTGTACCCATGCCAGACTCCGGGGACGCTGCAGCTACCGCTTCTACAGGAACACGGGGTATAGGCTTCTCAGGAAATGCGCGCGGGACCACAACCGCTGCAGCTTCTCTTAAGGAAGGACCAATAGTGGCTCGTCGCTTTATGAAGGACAGCTGGATTACCGGCAAGGACTGCACCCTTGCGATCGAGCAGTATCCACTTTTCTTCCCTAATAATAGCACTCGTCGCATGCTGGTACCACACCACGTATGCGTTCGAGGGTTTCGGAACGCAGCTCGGCTCACTGATAAAAAAGTTGGACCCGGTGTTTAGCCGCATGAAATGGTGCAGTGCGCTACGGATACCCTCTTCTGTAGCAACCGGCTCTGCTAAAAAGGCCTCTAGCGGGACACCCTGATTGTAGCTCGACTATTGAGCAAAACGGTGCGGGTTGTACCTCATGAACAGCGCCGAGTCGTTTTGCCTGAACACTAAGAAGCCCGGCCTGATTGAATACAAATGCATGATCTCCCGAGCCCTTAATGTAGGAGCCCCGTCTTTGAAGGTGTCGCGTAGCGGCGGCACCGTTTTAGCCGATTCCTTGCCGATAGTTAGGACCTTATCGATGAAGGTCATGCTATCTCTGACCGTATGCGGGCGAAGGACCAGACCCCGAACCTCTCACTGTGACAAATCTAAAGCAGAGGCGTCAACTAGGAACATAACCCGAGGGAAATTATAACTGTCGTAGAAATGGGGCCGTTTGTGGACTCCAAAAGCGCCGAGCACATGCAGCTCGATCCACGACGTAAAATAACGCAGCGGGAGATTTACGGGCTGTACCCCCGGCTGAGTGGTGTCTGCCGCTAAGCTGAGGCCATGATACAGGTGAGCCAACCCAGCGATCCCGACGGCCACTCGCGTCCTGGCAACCATTCGATGAGCCGGATAGAAAACGGATGGCCTCATATAGCGAGGGTGCATGGGGAGTATAAACCAGCTTAACCATAGGCCAAGGAACCCCCAAAAGAATGCCTCTTCGTCGATGTATAAAGCTGAAAGCCCTGCAAAGGGGACGACCGTGGTACCTGGGAGGAAGAAATTCTTTTGATCTGCTTCCACTGTCGGCTGGCTGTCCAAGCTAAAACCGAATGGATCGTCAAGTTTGGAGAACTTCGCAGCTTGTTTTGACAAGACTTCCGGGAGAAGAAAGCGGGCGATGAAATCTGTGAAGCTGACCCCATGCCTTCCGGATTCGAGAAACAGACTCTCATAAATATTCAATACCTTGATCAGACTCGGGAATCGATGTTGAATAGCATTCTCCGGAGTAAGACCCATCACCACCGATTTGGTGGCAAAGATGTACTCGTCAGGGGGAAGTATTTCCTCGTAATGTTCCTCTCTGACGGGTAAGCCGGAGATCTCCGCGAACTCCTCCAAGGAAATTGAAACTTCCCGATCTGATAGAAGAAAGGTGTGAGTCGGGACATTCCATTGTTCCAAGAAAGCTTTGACCCACCGTACAGGGGGCTTGGAATACTTGAAAAGAGACACATAAATCGCGGGGTACAACCCGAGCTTCAGCAGCAGCAATTTCTTGGCCGACAAGATGTATCGAGCCCACTGCAGATATCCGGCTGAATAGCGAAGAGTCAAGCCAATCATGTACGCTTGTCCCCAAGGGCGCGACTCACCTTGACAAATGCACCGCCCCAGAATATCTAAAGCCATCGGCGGTTGTACAGGTATCGAACCCATCGAGGGCTGGAGGCGTCCGTCCGTAATCTAGTTAACCTCCTCCACCGCGTAATTCACCTGGGGTGAGTCAGCATAATTAATGGCGGAAATTGGTTCTGAAGGCACCGCACAAAAGAAGCTGCGCCGACCCCGAATAATTTGGTTGTACCACAACCCCCATAAATAAAGAGACTTCTGCTCCGGATTGTGATCTTTAATCAGTGCGAAAACTTCCCGATCCACGGGCGCGTTTGCATAGGCACTCTCTAGGTGAACAAACGGGAAGGAAGTGTAGAAAGACATAGTACCTGCACGAAAAGGAACGAGGGTTAGCCACCAATGCTACAGTCCAAATTCTGATACTTGGTACTTTAAATTTGTACCACACTGCAATGCAGTAGAAAGGGACCAAGGGGGACCCACAAAATCAAGGTGATGGCTCATCATTGATGAGACAATCACTCATTAAAGAAGAAATCCTAAAAAGGGTCCTCATTTAATGAGAGACTCCTCGGGCCAAGGAGTTAAACTCCCTTGAGAGCAACGCTCTGCAAACAGGAGTGATATCTGTCAACTCTAATTATGAGGGGAATAAAATTCTCTAAAAATTCTAAGAGCTATGCTCTGTGAAAATGATAGAATAATCCATCAAACCCTAAAAAGCAAAGCTTTTACTGAGTTAAAAACTCCAAGATCTTTAAGATCTTCAAAACGAACTCTAAGAGTTCTTCATTAATGGGTTAAGAAACCCTAAAAGAAGATTTTTTGATCTATGATCTAAGAAGAGCAAAGTTCTGTCTTCATTTAACGGGTTAAGAAACCCTAAAACACATCTTTAAGATCTGTGATCTGAGAAGAGCAAAGCTCTGTTTAATGGGGTCGAATATGATTCTTACCAAATATTTGAACAAAGTTCTAACTTAAAGGAAGTTCTTGGGGCAGAGATCTATGCTATGAAGAGAGAATTAAATTCTCAGAAAAACAAGAAGGGGAGAAGATGAACAGAAGTCATCTCAAAGACCAGAGGCCCTATTTATAGGCGCTGGAAGTCGATCCAACTTCCAAGTTGATCTAACGCTGGGAAGGCTACCACCGCTGCACTCACGTGTAAACCACATGAGCGCAACGGTGGGGGGCATTTGTTTTTCCCAATCAGAGAGCAAAGCTCTGTTCAAAATTTAAAATTTGAACTGAGGCAGCGCCTCACGTGCAAAGCACGAGAGCGCTAGCGCCAAGAGCGCCAGCCTAAGAGTCAAAGACTGTGAGGCAGCGCCTTACGTGCAAAGCACGAGAGTGCCAGCGCCAGCGCCATGAGTCAAAGACTCTGAGGCAGCGTCTCACGTGCAAAGCACGAGAGCGCCAGCGCCAAGAGCGTGAGCGCCATGAGTCAAAGAATCTGAGGCAGCGCCGCACGTGCAACGCATGAAAGCGCCTGCGCCAAAAGCGCCCGCGCCAAAAGCGCCCGCGCCAAAAGCGCCAGCGCCAAGAGTCAAAGACTCTGAGGCAGCGCCTCACGTGCAAAGCACGAGAGCGCCGGTGCCAGAACTAAAAGTTCTCCACCCTTGGATCAAAGATCCAACGAAGATGATAAATCATCAAATTACAGAATTAAATTATGTTGAGGAAATACTCCTCAAATCTTTCCAAACAAGAAAGATTGTGCTCTGTAAATCAGAGCACTGTTGGATCAAAGATCTAATGGTGATTAAAAATCACCAAGATACAGAATAAGTTCTGTATGGGAAAATATTTTCCCAATCATGCTAAAAACAAGAAAGATGTCTTCTGTAAAATAGAAGTCCTTGGATCAAAGATCCGACGGTGGATAAAATCCCCAAATCAATTAAGAAATCTCTCAATGAGAGATTTCCTCAACTGAATCAACAAATCAGCCTCCCCTATATAAAGGACCCAAGACTTCAAGTCAGAAAGAGAGAGAAACCTCCCCATAAGTTTCTAATTGAAAGAGGAAGAACAGAAGAACCCTCCCCATAAACTTCAGAATTCAAGGCGAGAACTACCTCTCTTCAAGGTAAATAAAAACAAAAGAGATCATAGCATCTCCTCATAAAAGAAGAACTTAGTTCATAGATCCATGAGACAAAGTCTCTCATAAAGAAAAACAAAAGAGATCATAGCATCTCATCATAAAAGAAGAACTTAGTTCTTAGATCCATGAGACAAAGTCTCTCATAAACGAGAATTTAATTCTCAGAGCACCGAACTGATCAGAACTGCCAAAAACAGTGTCTGGCGCTCAGCGCCGAGCGCTCCACGTGCTCCTCACATGGGTGCTATTTTATAGGAAGCGTTTTTAGCACTCCAAGCCTGATGCTCAGCGCCGAGCGCTCCATGTGTTTCTCACGTGGACGCTATTTTAAAGGAAGCACTTTAGCACTCCAAGCCTGGCGCTCCATGTTCTCCTCATGTGGGCGCTATTTTATAGGAAGCGCCTTAGCACTCCAAGTCTGGCGCTCAGCGCCGAGCGCTCTACGTGTCCCTCATGTGGGCGCTGATAAAATAAAGAGCGCTCTGTAAATATAGCTCAGCGCTATAAAGAGTGTTCAACACTCAATAAAAAAATAAAAAGAAAGAGGGCTGTCAGAACCCAAATCAATGCTCAGCATTGTTGAACAAAAAAGGACTGAGCCCAAACAAATATTCAACATTTTATTCAAAGCTGAGTGGACTGAGCCCAAATAAATGTTCAACATTTTATTCAAAACTGAGTGGACTGAGTCCAAGTTGGCCACAAGTCCCTAATTCAGATCAGCCAAGCCCATGTGCTCACAATCTCTTAAATTGGTGTTAGTCCCAAACATGACTACAGATCTCCTAACCAACATTGGTTTAAGGGTACATCTCTTCACACCTCTCTGATATGTGTCGTTGTAATTCTTCAACATCTTCAGAGAGGTGTCGGGTCCCGATAACCAGAAACTCTATAGGACCGCAATGCCCTTAAACTAATGATGGACTATGATGTCCTTAAACCATGGACTATGATGTCCTTAAACTCCATGGACTATGATGTTCTTAAACCCAAAGGACCGAACGTCCCTAAACTAAGACGATAGAGCCCAAATGCTCTTTCGTTGGATCAAAAATGATCCTGAACCCCGTTAAGTAGATCTTAGTCTAAAACTTAGACTAACGTATGCTTAACAAACATTTAAGTTGATCTTAATCTCAAACGAGGTTAACGATCCTTAAATCAAACCAAACCCAAATCTAAGAAAATACGGATCTGGACTAATCCCCGCCCTACAGGCGACAACATAAATTAGTCTCCGTATACAATCCACGGGAAACCAAAAATACAAGAAACGCACACGACACGAAGTGAACATCTGGAGAAGGAGAAAGTGGTTACCGCGATGCGGTAGCGTAATTAACTGCAGGGGCTTGCGCCTGCAGGGAAGAGCGTCCCCACAATCAAAAACCCCTCGCAAACGAGGGGAAATCTGACGAAGTCTGCTACAACGGCCGCATCTGTCTAAACCTCCGATACACGGTGCCATAAGTAAACTTGGCATCTTCGGAGAGGTGGACGGATAAAACCCAAATAGCATCTGCCCCCAAAATTCAGGCCGTACGTCCCAACGTCCCGGTCGCGTCTTTCAGCGGTGAACAGATTCTGGCATGCCCGGTGGGACCTTTTCCTCTTTCCACTCCACACTTCATGTGTCGTGTTCGCGAACAAATCGCGGTTTAATATGGTTGCCCCTGAATTCGAGGTACTAAGATTTGGTGTCTTGCTCCGTCAAGAAGAGAAGATGGCGTCAATGGCTTCCAACTGCACCAACTGCAACAACAACTCCCGCTCTGCCCTGTCTGGAGGAGTGACTTATGGGCCCCAAGCGGTCTCCATCTTCGTAATGCCGGTGGAACAAGTGACACATGCCACCACTGGATTGTTCTTCGGGACCATGCTCCCGCCAATGAGCTTCAACGCTCCAGTACCGTCACAGGAAGCTCCAAAGAAGTCGGTCTTTGATCGGCTTACTACTACCATGGCCCTTCTCAACGGGTCGTCCAAGTCCAATGCCTCAGTCTTTAACAGACTAGGCTAAAGCTCAAGTGGGCCCACGAAGAAGCCTGCAATACCCGAAGGAGTTATCCCAAAGCGGATAGCCATTCCAGCTCTGGTAAACGAAGTCATCAGAGGGGCTTCTCCTGCTAAGGAATCAATCTTCGCAAGGCTGGCCGTTCCAACTCCCGCTGCGGGTGGAGTCGCTCAAACTGCTTCCTTTACTCGAAAGTCGGCCTGCGAAAGATTGACCATTTCTTCTTAGCGGACGTTGGTCTTCGAGAGGCTGGCACCAACAACAGCCTCTCCTCAAAGCAGGGGGCATGACGAAGCTACCCCGACGATGAAGGTGATCCCAGCCGTACGACATGCTAGACGTCGCCACTGGCGCCGAGTGAGGAAAGCTGGGGGCAGTTCCCTTTCCGGACTTACCCCACCAGCTCCAATGGTGCAAGTTGATGCTGCTGTTCCAACTGGGAATAGTTTTGAGCCGCTCAGAAGGGTGCGCAAGAACTCTCCAACCGCCATGTTCAAAAGGTCTCCTCCATCCACTGAAAATGTTATTAAGGCGAAGCCGGAGCAGCCTTCTCAGCGGCTGTCCTCCAAAGTCCACAGGATCTGGCGAAGAGTCCAAGACTTTGTAATCGACAAAGACTACTTCCGCCAACAAAAGAATATTAAAGTATTTTTCATAAACCCTCACGAGAAATGCAAACAATATAAATACAATATAAACAAAAAAATATAAATATTTAAGGACTCTAAATTAATATAGGTTTAAGCGGTACCATTTCTTTTGAGCCTCATGGAGCCGGAGAAAGTGAGTGCTTGCCTAATCAGGTTAGACAAATTAACGGGGTTATCAAATAGCAATTGTCTTGGAAAAAGACACAAATCTTTCCGTTCATGTGCAGTAGTTGTCCGATTACTCCCGAACTTAAGAAATTCAAGAGCTAAATTCTTTCATAAGATACTGAATCCAATCTGAATCCAAACTCAAACCAGAATCCAAAATCAAACACAAACTTGAATACTTGATCATGAACTTGAACACTCGAATTCAAATATCAAAGTTGAACTTGAATACTTGACTCGACTTGACCGAACCATGGATATAACTTGACATGAATACTTGAATACATGATTACATCTTGAACATGAACCTGTACATTTTTATATTCATGGATTCGGCCAAGACCTATAATCTTAAACTATACAATACAATACGTGGGGATAAATGGGTAGATTGGTACGAAACGTATATCATTGCACGAGAGGTCACTTAAAAGATACCTACATGAATTCACGTGCCATTTTCTCGTAGGTTATGACAGGACATAGTACTACATGTTACCATAGTCCATGGGGTAAGATGGTGTAACATTTCAAAAAATAGAAAATATCATTTTTGGATTTAAATAAATAAAATAATAAATTTCACGGATATTATACGAGTATAGATTTGAGTTTTAGTAGAATGGTATAATTATATACCTATATTTTAAGAATATAATTAGAATTTAAAAATGAATTATCATTTATGAAAGCATTTAATTGATTTATGCTTTTTATAAATTAATTTATAATTATTTCTATAAAAGTTTAATTTAAACTTGATTAGTACTTCATTAATTATGCATTAGACCATACCTAATTTGTTAAACCATGTTCAACTTGTCATGGCATATTAATGTCTCATTTTATCATGGTTTTATGTTTTGTTTTAAAAAAAAAGAAAAGAAAAGAAAAGAAAAAGAAAATAGAAAAAGAGAAGGGACAATAAGTTATGAAGGGTATGGGTGAAAGAGAAAGACAGAGAGAGGGTAAGAATGGGAGAGAGAGAAGGGAGCCATGGTCACCTTCCCCCCCAATTCATTTGTGTGCCTTCTCTTCTTCATTTTCTCCATTTCCTCTTTCTTCAACTTCTCCACCACCCTCTACCATCAAGCACCACCCTCAAAACCACCTTAAAACATCATTAAACCTTCATAAAAAATGTTCCTAAGCTCAACCTAAGCAATATGGTATGATCAAGATTTCATTTTGGGGAACTTTGGCCATTTAAGAATTTTCTTGAGTTGCTCCTTTGAGGTAAAACACTCACCTTTCATCAAGTCTGAAGTTTCCTAATCTCATGTATTAGTTTAAAGTTAAAAAGTTTAGGTTTTATGAACCTGGAAAATTCTAGAGTGAGCTTTGATAGATAAGACTTGTAGTAGTGATGTAGTAGGGGGTTTAGTGAGTGTTTACTAGCCTTCAGTGATAGAACCCGTCGTCTAAAATGAGTTTTGAAAGTTCAAAGATGAGTTTAGAATTTTTCGATATCGGTTTTTCATGGACTTTTGATGATCAAATGAAATCTGGTATTACTTGGGAACTCTGAAAATTAAATAGAGAATAATAGAGATGTATAGACCACTAGAAAGCCACCGTAGAAGCCCGAGCTCCTAACTCTTTTTCTTAGCCTCCATTTTATTCATTTTGACCGCAATTTGCGGTTCAATTTTGGAATTATACTTTGAAATTTTTCTGTAGCTCACTCATTAGATAACTAAGACTACCCTATACGCTAAAAAGTCTCAAACCATCTTAAGAAAAATCCAGAGTCGTTTTACTTGATTTCTGTCAATGTTTTCCGATATTTAAAACTCGGTTTTTGGATTTTCATGATGTGACTTGGTCGTTTGACGTTCGTACGTCGACGTCGGGGAGTATTTTGTTGTTTTAGCACGCGTTGACCATAGGTTCTAACCTATGTGCACTTCGCTCGTCATATCGGTTTTCGATTTTGATTTTTATGCGACACGATATGCTTTGATTTGTAGGTACAAGTGCATGGACTTTCGGGATGACGAAGGAGGACAAGGCATCCATCAGATTCGGCTAGGGCAAGGCGAACTTAGGTGAGTAAATGTATATCTACGGTGAAGTCGGGTGGACGGCGTATAGCACCCCAGCAATCGTAGAATTAGGATATATGTATGTATGTACTAGATATGTATACTTAGCTAATAAGGTTTCTAGAATACCATACCATAGTAGTATACTTAGTAGAATGATATACCCTAGTACTTGTAACGACTCTGAATTTACTGTATGAAAATTTTTAAGTTAATGTACAGAAAGGAGTTTGCAAGCCTGAGTACACTTTAAAAGTTAATTTTGTTTAAGAACGGCAAGAAACAACTTATAGCTCACTGGTAAAGGCATTGCACTGCTGTAACGTAGCCCCTGTGTTCGAATCCCCTCAGATACATTATATTTTTTTTCTGATTTTTCTTTTAAACTTTTTGGAAACCCAAAAGTTTACACGTGCACTGCACATAAAAATGAAATGTCTGAGAAAACAAACATGTGCAAAATGATATAAACACAGAGGTGAACACGTGTCTTGAATCCACCGGCTCCCCCTTACAATTGGACCGGCGAGATTCCTTAGATGGCCGGCGCCGACGAGCCCCCGTAGGTAAATTGTGCCCGTGCTTTGCACACTTGTCGTTTCCCCTACCCCCATTACCCCTGCACTGTTTGATTACTCTGAAATTAAACAGAGACCCCTCAATTCCCCAATTTATCACATTTTAATGCATATTAATTCACTCTTTTAATCCCAAAACCCTTATTCCACACTATAAATACTATCCCATGCCCTAGCCCTCCTCATTCTGAAAATTCTAGCCAAAAATCTTAAATTTTCTCAAGTACAAGTGGAGTAGAAGAGGAGTTAGCCAACGACCAACTTCCGGTGAGGAATCGAGGATATTCTGGTGACCCCGCGATGCCACGAAGATCAACACTCCTTCATCTACCTTTCCTTAGAATTACTAGCTTGTAAGTCCCTTCCAATCTTCTTCCCTCTTCTTTAAAAATTCTTTTTAAAACGAACATTGGTAAGTGGAGTTAAAACCGATGTCGATCTTCTAAACCCTAAAAACTTACCCTTTTTCTTACATATTGTTCATACAACTTTTACACAATACTTGTAACATTATTATAAATGTTTAGAACAAATTTCAATCTAGAATTCCATGTAAAATAACTTTAATCTAACTTTTACATGAAAATACCATGAACTTTACATATCACCTTTTAGTATGTTGTTAATACTTTACCTTTAGAAAAATTCACGGGGTAATGACCTACCCTTCACATACACACATGTTTCTATAGCACGATGACCCTTGAGCATACTTTTGTTACCATATTATATTAAAATACCATCAACTATTAAAAATGGTTTTCATTGAATTGTATTTCAAAACCCTTTGCAAATAAGCCTCTACAACCATTTTTAGGGGACCCGCTATTGGATGGTACGGATTATCGCACATCCTTGGGCTAGTAGAGCGAGATGCAGACCTCCTCACGGAGCATTCGGTCTCGAAAGATTTTTAATATGATTTTAAAGAAAAACTATATTTTCTACTTAATAATAAAAATTAATTTTTAATTATTTAAATATTTAAAAATCCATATATTTTCAAAATATAATAACTTTATATTTTTTTCAAATAAAAGAATTACAAGTTTAATCAAAATACCATCAAGATATCAATACAAGATAATTTTATAGTAAAATACCATAAACTATTCAAGTTAAGGTAATTATCACTAAAATACCTCAATTCTTAAAATACACGAAACCCTAAAGAATATAAATAAATTTCTTGAGGTTATTTTGAACTATATATTAAAAATATTTTTTCATAAAACCCCCTCGAGCTATATAAAACACTGCTAAGGACTTTAGTAAATATAGGTTTAAGCGGGATCAATTCTCTTGAGCCTCAGGGAGCCGGAGAAAGTGAGTGCTTGCCTATTTAAGATAGAAAAACTTAACGGTGTTATCAATGGTAATTGTCTTGGAAAAAGACACAAATCCTGTCGCCCATGTGCAGCAGTTACCGATAACTCCCGGACATAATTCAGGATTCAAATCAGTTCTAATTGTCTGACTCAAGTCCGAGTCTAAATCAAGCTTGAATCCAAACTCAAACCAGAATCCAACTCAAAAAATGAATCCAAACCCTAACATGTATACTTGAACTTGAACTTGAATACCAAAACAAGATCAACATGCAAACATGACTTGACCGAACCATGGCTATAACTTGACTACTTACCTGAACCTGATTACATGAACAACTTGTATCCATGGTCTCGGCAAGTCTGATAATTATAATCTATAAAACACATTAAGAGGTTAAAGGGGTAGATTGGTACGGAATGTATTAAAAGTGGCACGATGATGGACACTAAAAGACACCTACATGAACTCTCGTGCCGTTGTCCCGTGGGTTTTGACGGGGCCTTATACTTACATGTTACCATAGTCCACGTGATAGTTGGACCCCTCTCGTATACATTATACCTTCTGTACCAATGTATAAACAACTATGTTAGAATAATAAACTGATACCTGTATAACTTAACAGTTTCCTTCCACATTACTTGTTGTATTTCTTCCTTTCTTTTGGAACTTACCGAGCGCTAGTTCGCTGAAGACATTCCTGTCTCTTTCTTTCTTTGGAATGTTCGTCAGGAGGACCGAACCCTCAGGAGACCGAGCCCAGCCAGGAGTACTTGGAGCAGATTGAGGCACAGCCAGACTACTAGCTTACTTATACTTACCTTCTAGTTTGTATGCCATTGTTTAGGCATTGCTTTTATCATTGTACATTTCCTTTTTAAATCAGTTGCATTGTAAAGATGACTGTTAATAAAAGTTGTTGTTCATTTTATATCTCTTGTTATTTCTTGTGCATTATATATATATATATTTCTTATTTACGCTTAACATGTTTACTTCTGAGTAAATATGCTGCGTGCCCATCATGTCTCCTTCTCCGTACACTGGGAAGCGGGGTGTGATAGTACTATTCCTTAACCTATGAATTATATCTACTTATGCGAATATATATATATATATATATATTTACGGTATGATATGATGAGATGAGGATATAATCTGATATGATGACACAAGTCGATATGATTGGATATGATGATATGAGGCAATATTATATTATATGATATATAAAAACATGAGATGATATATGATGATATGAGATGAGATGATGTACATGATTATAGATCCGTACTATTGATTGAGGATGTTGTATGATGGATATTCCGTACGTGATATGATGAGGATGGATCGCCGATATTTATTCGACTCGAGAAATACTTGTTTAAATTCACATAGTAAATATTAAGATATGTTTAGAGATATGCCTATTTTCAAAACTAAAAAATCGTTACGCACTTTTAAATGATAACTTCAAGGGGACGCTACGACTTTTCAAAATGGTATCTTTTCAAAAACATCGCAGCTCCCTATTTTCTAAAACAACGATTCGTACTATTTTAAATTATAACTGTATGGCTCATACGTAGTTGCGTATTTTTATACTGTTCACGTTACAATTGCTTATTTCTGTTTATGCTCACGTTACGATTTCTTATTTCTTCATACGCTCGCATTATTTTCATTTACGATATATAAACTACGCTTCATACCATTATCTTTACGTGACTTCGTTTTCTAGGATACATGCACCATTTCCGATGTGCACATGTTGCACGTACACATACTTGCCGGCTCACACACACATCATCGGTAATTGTCATGCCACGTACACATTAGAACTCGCTATATTACCGTATCACCTTATAACCTGTGAGCATTTTAGTTACTGATTGGTACACAGTACCATATATTATTGTAGATATTGCACTTTCTTTACCTTTCTATACGACACGCTCATATGAACACACTTGCTATGCATTATGGTATTGTTCTGTGCTTGTACATATTATTTCATTACTACCATGCTTTATGAGATTCTGTTTTCATGAGATTTCTGGATTTGAGAAACCGCAGATATTATTTGAAAAATTGTGATTTTTAAAAAAACGTGATTTCTCTTGATATGATATTTCAACGTCCACCATGAGATTTCTTAGTGCTGAGATATGATGATTATCCGAATTGAGGCAGAGGGAGGAACCGATTATCGATACATGGTGGACCCAGTACGGTACCCCGGGGCAAGAAGATCATATAGAAAGGTGTTGAGCCTGTTAGGGGAACACTACCTACCAGTGACAGTATTGGACTCGGCGGATATCCGGAGGATACCGACCGGAGTGATATGATACGGATAGATATAAGGACCGTTCTGATGAAACGGTGCCTGAGATATGAAGGTCGATCTGATGAGACAACGCATGAGATATAAGGATTTACGTGTCGATGCTGAACAAGGGTTTTATGATGATTTCGAGTGTCGATACTGGGCACTCAGGATTTGATGATGATTTTAATGTGTCGTTGATGAACACACGTTGGATGATATATATATATATATATATATATATATATATATAACACAGATGATATGGTACCGCATATTGACACAGGCACGACATTATATATGGTATACACAATTACCTTCGTTACCATACGGTACGATATTATTAGTATAGTATGACCTAGGTAGATCGTTATACATTCGATTTCTACCCAATGATGTCTTCTACTCACGAGTTGGCAATTCACCCCCGTTGTGCCATAATTTTCTTACAGTATTGACCACTCGGATCAGTAGCGGCTTGCTGACACATTGCTTCTTTTGGATGATTTGCATTGGTAGGTGGGTTACAGTACAGAGCGTAACCACCGTTGTATACTCTTATATTCTTTGTATCTAGTTAAAGGCTCCATTAACCAGACTATGTATATTTGGTAGAGTTACAGACCAATTTTATATTCTTTCGGACTTAGAGTCGTGGCTTGTATATTATTTGGATATAGTTAATCTGATGATATTTTGGTTTTCTTTACTTTCTTTTATTTGATTGATCTTCGCCTTGGGCGTCGTATATTCATGTTGCGTGGATGTGATTCCGCCAATTGGCGAAGAGCTAGCTCCCTCTTGGGGATGCCTATATTATTCTTATTATGTACTGGTTTTGGATTAAAATTTACAAAGGAGGTGCTGCCCAAATTTTAAATGACAAAAATATTTTTAAACTTTAGAATATAATCTACTTGTATTTTTAACTCACTTTACTTATACTTGAAAAACAAAATCTGATTTCATTTATACCCTTCTTTCAAAATTTCACCTCCACTATTTTCTTAAAAGGTTTAGATTCCTGGTTTTCGGCTTACTTGGGTTGTGATGGGTCCTATAGACTTCACGTAATTCAAGTGCCAATCACGTGCCATTTCCGGGTCGTGACAGATGGACTCCTCTCGTATACATGAATACTTTCTTTATCATACTACAAATAACCACATTAGAATAACTATTTCATACATGTAAATGATCATGGTTAGTTACTCGTTTATACAACCTTACATGTTCATTTGCACTTGATTTTTTTTCACTTTCATTCATTATTAATTATTTCTTTTAGGAACTTACTGAGCGGTAGTTCGCCGACAACATTCCTCTATGTTTCTTTTTCTTGGAATGTTCGTCGGGAGGACCGGACTCTGAGGATATAGAACCGAGCCAGGAGGACTTGGACCAGTTCGCTACTCAGCCAGACTACTAGATTCTTCCTATTTTTACTTCTGTATGCCACTGTTTAGGCACTTTTTCCAAATCATTGTATCTTTTTGTTTCAGAAAGTTGTACTTAAATTTGAATGTAATTAAAGTTGTTTCATTTTATTACTCTTTCCATTCTTGTACATTGTTATATTTCTTACATACGCTTAACGTATTCTTATAGTAAAAATATTGCAGGCTTGCCACGTCACTGTTTCCGTCTACTGGAAAGCTGGGTGTGACGGGTTTTGTCGATGGCCCATGTAGGTCGGTTCTACATGGAGTCTTAAGCAATATATCATAAGAATTATAAAAATCAGCAACTATACATTCCTTGAATTTTCAAACTTCGTGAATCCATCCTAACCTTTTTCTTTTCTATCAAAGTGATGGATTCTCCGAACAACACCAGCACCAACGTCAATGGTAATACACCGCCTACCTTACCACCTTCCCCTACCATTGTTGCTCCGATCAATGAACAGACGGTGCTTCTAGAAGCCATCAAAAGCCTTCTGGAGGGCCAGCAGCAGCATACTGCTATCCTTATGAACCGCTCCGAAGCCGAAGCATCTGGAGTAAAGAAATTTCGGGCGTTGCGTCCAAAGAACTTCTCAAGGAAAAAGAGTACTCTTGAGGCTAGAGAATGGGCCCAAAGTATCGAGGACGACCTTGCAGCAGCACAGGTACCAGACATAGCTTGGGTTCGTGTGGCTAAGCATCAGCACACGGACAACGCAAGAGTCAGATGGCAAGCTGAGAAAAGCCATCTTACAAAACCAATAGATTGGAAGACGTTCCGCTATCTATTCGATGCAAAGTTTTTCTCCGAGACTGTCTGTTTTGAGATGGAACAACAGTTCATCCACCTACAACAAAGCTCTATGTAGGTAAAGCCAGTGGATGAATATGATGCCGAATTAATCATTCTCAGCAGGTTTGCGGCACACCTGATCTCTACCAATGAGATTCGGGATAGACGATTCCAACAAGGCTTAGACCCGGAGATCCAAGCGGCTTTAGCCACAGGCGATAATCCGACTCAAGAACTCGCTCTGAAGGCAGCTCGCCGTTATGAAGCTATGGTTAAAAAGAAGGGTAAGCCGCAAGCAGCAGGAATCAAATGCACTGCTGTCTAGATGACAGGAGGAGCCTCTTCCAGGCCGACTTTTGGACCCAAGAGGCTAGGAGGATCGTTTAACCGGTCCAGTCCAAATTTTTGTTTCTACTGCAAGAGCGCTGGACACTTGGTGAAGGACTGCAGGTGTGCAAATGGCCTATGTTTGATTTTTGGCGCATCCACTCACGCTATATGAGCATGCCTATATCGTAGTAACACAGCACCAACACCCAGACCCACAATGCCAGCTCCGTAGAAGCAAGCTATTTAGGCACCTACACCCTGTCTAGCTCTTCCTGTTAGTTATATGTATGCCTTAGAGGTCATTATTATACATGTGATTGTTGGGGTAAAAAATTACACCCCGGTTGACCGAGTCAAAGTCAAAGTCAACCCCAAGTCAGCGGGCCCCAGCCCAGATCAAGTGGGCCCATGCCCAAGTCGAGCCCCGCGGCCGGCCTCCCCCATGCCAAAATAAAATCATGTAATAAATAATTTTGATGTAATTTTTTTATGCATGAATGTAAGGAAAATGGGCATAAAGCCAAATTTTTGTAAAGCCCATGGCTCATGTGCAAAAGAAATGAGCACATGAGGCATGTGATGGGCAAAATGCCATTTTGTAAAACCCAAGGGGCTATATGTAAATTTGTAAGCCTATATAAGGCAACATGATAATGAAATAAATGATAACTTTTCATTCCCCTCAAAATCTAGGGTTTTTGTGCCTCCTTCTCCTTCCTTAAGGTTCTAAACCTTCTTTCCCTTTTCAATTAAATCAAGAGTTTTACTCTTCTTTTTCCAAAATTAAATAGTTTTTCACCACAAAACCCACAAAAGGGAGCTCAGATCTTCTATCGGATCTCAAAAGGGGAGATTTTTAAATCTCACCCCTTTTCTCCAAGATCCGGCAAACCGAGAGGAAGAAGAAGGAGACCCATCTCCAAAAATCCCATCATAAGAAAATCCAGGACCAAAGGGGAGAGAAACAAAGGGCTCCCCTTGATCATTTCTAAAGATTTCTAGGAGTTTAACTCCTTTCAAGATCCGTTGGAGTTCAACTCTATAAATTAATCTCTTTTTAGGAGTTTAACTCCAGAAGTCAAATCGGGAGCACAGCTCCCAGTGCAGGGACAAAGTCCCTTTTCCTGCTGACGCCCGGCGCCCACGTACCAAGCATAAGGGGCGTCGGCGCCCGGCGCCCAGCGCTAAGCGCCCACGTGCTAAGGGCGTGAGGTGCTAGCACCCAGCGCCCGCGTGGTAGGCACGTGAGGCGCTGACACCCACGCGTCCTTTGGACGCCATTTCCCCCATCATTTTATATACACTCCACACTAAAAATACCTCCCTCATAAGAAAAAAATACTAACGGAGCGCTGCCCTGCACCCCATAAGGGGGCTGCTAGCCCCCTTGACCCCCAGCCCGCTATCCGGGTAGCGGGACCCCCGTAAAAACTCTGTGAGGCCCCCGATATATCTAAAACCCCTTCAAAACACAATACTGCATATTGAGTTCGCATGACCTGTTTGACCCTTCAATCGAAGGTTCTCTCGCTCCAAAACCGAGGGGTAATTAACGACAGCTTAGTTCGTGGTTGCCGAAGATTTGGATCCCCACAATCAATAAACCCTAGCCTACCCTAGACAGGGGGAATCTGTAATGCGCCTGACAAGCGCGCGCGTATTCCCATCTCAATGGGATGACGAAAAACACCCTACAGATTCTGGCATGCCCGGTAGGACCTATCTTTCCTCCTATATTTCGGGTTAAACGTTCATGCGAACTCAATCAACATATATATATCGATTGCATGTACTGAAATTATGCTTCTTTGTGCAGGTAAACGGTTTTAAATTGCAATCTTCGGACGTGACAAGAATGTCTCCAAGGACAAGCTCAGCTATCGACACAACTCTCATCTCCTACACGATGAAGATGGACGCCGGGACGGTCCTCCCGGCCAGTCTCGGGTGACAATGGGAGGAGCCGTCGCTACCATTTGGCTCTATTCTATTCGTGTCAGCTAATGCCATCCCAGCTCCTCAAGCTCCAGTAACAGACAGACCGTCCTCGAAAGGTAGGAGGCCAAATGTGGTGGTCTCGAAGGCGCCCCAACCCAAACGCAACTCAGTGTTTGAACGACTTTCCTTGGCCCCAGCTGGGGGCAAGTCCATCAACACCAACAAAGTAACAAGGCATCTCGGGCAAGCTCCAGTGGCGCCCCTGACAACTGCTCGATTGGGTATCTTCTCTAAGCTCCCCGTTAATCAGCTTACGATGGCTTCCTGGATAACGGATGCCCACCATGCCCTCAAAATTGAGAAGCTAAGACAAAAAAGGCTCAGATACAGAGCCAACAAAAGGGCTAGGGCTCATGCTATGCTGAACTTCATGAGGTTCCAAGAACAGGGTCACCCCACCAAAGATAAAGAGATAGCTGGATGCATGGTCCACACTGTCTACATGGTGGGCACGCGCAGCAAGAGCAAGGATGGGGCCACTACATCTCAAATACAATCTGGTGTGAATGTGGTTGTCACTTCCCAAGACCAAAATCCTCCTGAAGGTAATGAAAATCCTCCCAGTGAAGCTGATAAGTGGAGAGATCCCTCGGTTCATGAGGAGTCGGGCTCGAAAAGCGAAAAGGAGCCAATCTTCCATCCTAAGAACGCAGAGTAGCAACTTCTCTAAGAGCTCCGAAAACAACTCAGAAGTAAAGATAAGGAGATGGCCAAACTCTACTCAAAGATTGACGACTTGACAAACGTCGTCTTACAGCTCACGGCCCAAGTTGCCTCTCATCCACCCAGTCAAGCACAGGGCTCTGCTCATGAACCGAGAAACGGTGTCCCAAGGCAGCCAATGCATGTTCCCTTAAATCTAAAGGTGGGCGGACCGCATGAAAGTCAGTCGCATCCTATCTCGGGAAATGTCTTGGCTACCGATTAACAGTAGCCCGCTAACTCAAGATCAAATCATGGATTTGGTTGCCAACAAAGTCAAAACATTGATAGCCAAACCCGAAGCGTAAAAAGATATCAGCAGTGGTGGGAGACCATATTCTACTCAATATGATCTGGTAGAATTTCCAAGCGGCTATGTCATCCCCAAATTCGGAAGATTTGATAGGATAGGAAATGCGAATCAGCACATCGCCCACTTTAAAGCCTCGTGCGGGAATACTGGGGGCAATGATGTGCTACTCCTCCGCTAGTTTATTAATAGCTTAACCGATGTCGCTTTTGACTGGTACGCGAGCATATCAGATGGCTCCGTCACTACTTTCGTCCAAATGGAATCTTTATTCCGACAAAGGTTCATGAGTGTCAGCGATAAGATTACCATTGCCGACCTCGTAAGGACCAAGCCAAAGAACAATGAAAGCAGCACGGATTTTATAACCCGATGGAGCAATCTCTCCGTCAAATGTGAACCGCCGATAGAGCAGGACCAATCTGTCAGCCTCCTCGTCGGAAATCTCAACAATTGGATGGCCCCGTTTCTATGCACCGCGGGTCTCAAACATTCCAAGAGCTGACCAGGAAAGTTCAGATATTGGAGCGCTCAAAGCAGGAGTCCTCCTCTGATTCCCAAAATAACAATAGGTCTGGAGAAACCGAAAGGACGATAATCGCAAAGGCGGAAATTCCGACGTTGCTGAATCTTTTAACGCTTCGGATAATCGAAATAAGCGAGGGATGAGCGGGCCTAATGCCAACCAGCCTCGGAAGCCAGTGTTCCGAGAGGGAGGAGAATCTCCACTGAAAGAGAAACTGGATAAGGTCTATTCCTTCAGAAGGGACAAAGTCCGTAAAATATTAAAGGATGCCCTAAGAAACGGTCTACAATTGCCGGAATCAAAAAGACCGCAAGAAGCGGATATGACCGATGACCCCAAATATTGCCCCTATCACAGAGTGATAAGTCATGCTATTGAGGACTGCTTCGTCTTCAAAGATTGGGTCAAAAAAAATACAAGGCAGGAGAGATAGAACTATCTAAAGGCGTGTTAACAAACAGTCAAACTGCGACCGCCAATTTCATACAAACAGAGAGTGAAGTCCTTCGGGAACCCGATTCACTCAGACATCTTCATTTCTCTGAAAAGAGCCGACCAAGGCAACAAGATAAAAGCCAAACGAGCAATATTGCCAATGAAGAAGCAATAGACGGGTATACAACTCGTACGATCTACATGATGGAGCTCAGAGGAACAAGTCCTCCTACGCCTTGTATCCATGACAATGACGTAGCTGTTGTTACCCAACATCGGCTCGGTCTAGATGACGAAGAGCTCGCTTATGCAATTAAGCCAAAAGAGCCCATGGTTCCTGCAGAATCGAGCCCAGGCTCCAACAGTTGACCACCATGTCGTTAAACAGGGAACAGTTGACCACCATGTCGTTAAACTGGGAACAGTCGACCTCTAAGTCGTTAAACTGAGGATGTAAAAATGTGTAAATAAATAAATAAAATAAAATAATAATAATAAAAGCCGAAATGATGGGGTAACTCGCAATAAAAATCAGCGAGTAAAATAAAGAAAAAAAAGCCGAAATGATGGGGCAACTCGCAATAAAAATCAGCGAGTAACATAAAAATGAAAATAAACAGCCGAAATGATGGGACAACCACGGATAAATAGTCGAAATGATAGGGCAATCGCGACCTTTGCGATAAGAAAAGCTGAAATGATAGAGCAGTCACGGTAAAACAAAAATGGCGAATGATGAGTCGCTCATTGTACCATATTCCAGTGCAGCGATGCAGACACCAACCAAAATCCAATTTCCCAAAATTCTCCCAGCCCTACGGTTGGTCCCCAAGTTGACTACCGTTTACAATCCACAGGCTCAAATAATTCTCATCATACCCATACCCCACTGTAATCACCAGTCACGCGGTCGGTCTCCGCCCTTGGAATTATGCTCCATTTGGGAAGACCCACTCATGTGTCCTCACGATACATGAGGAGAATAAACTTACGAGATCCTCTCGACTCGTAAGAAAACACCTTCATGAGATCCTTACGACTCACAAAGGAAGAACACACTTGGGAGTCCCTACGATTCCTAAGGAGAAAATACAACTACGAGATCTTCTCGACTCGTAGGGAGAAAATGCTTTTATGGGACCCTTATGGCTCATAAAATTGAAAAGTCTTAGGTGATAGGGACCTAAACCTGTCTCCTAAACCATCGCTCCCCAACAGGGAAAGCCAAATGATGAATTGCTCCTGGCACCTGTGCTTCGGTGTTAGCAACGCTGATGCCGACCCTAGCCTCAAAATTCCAAACTTTCGACCCAATAGACCCCTAAGTCATTAAACTGGGAACATATGACCTCTAAGTCATTAAACTGGGCACAATAGACCTCTAAGTCTTTAAACTAGGAACATATGACCTCTAAGTCGTTAAACTGGGAACAGATGACCCCTAAGTCGTTAAACTAGGAACAAGGGAAATCCTCTCACGGCAAATGATGATTCGCTCCTAGTACCATATTCTAGTATAGCGATGCCGATGCCAAACCAAAGCCAAAATCCCCAAATCCAATCATGGCAAATGAAGATTCGCTTCTGATACCATATTCCAGTGTAGCGATGCAGATGTCAACCCAAATCAAATCAAACCAATAACCTTTGCGGCGGAATCATGCTTCGTCTCAGAATGTACCCCGTGTTGAAATCATGCTTCGCCTTGGAGTACCTGCTTCCCCCGTCGGAATTATGCTTCGACTGGGAATTTACCTCTGCGTCGAAATCATGCTTCGCCTCAGAGTGTACCTGTTAGTTGTATGTATGCCCTAAGGCCAGTATTGTACAGATGATGTATATTATATTTGATGCTTGGACATATATAGAGAGGACTTTCTTGCTCGATATGATAGTATGCTATCTGGTTGCTCTTTATCTTAACATGTATACTTGTCTCTATGATACTGTCTTATAGTTACATGTTGGTAAAGCCCTTAGGATGTGTACTTGACTATCTGGACTATGATGCAGATCATACTAGTGGGGACAGAGTAGTCCATAAGTACATCCTTTAATGTTCCTAGTCGTAGGTGTATCGAGACAGGGCATCGATATACCAGAGTAGACTAGCGTATACGCTTCTCGACTCATGAGATGGGCGATGGATGATCCCATATCCATTGGTGTTTGACATCAGAGATGGTATACGGGTGCTTAGTGGAGACTAGGTACACTGGACGGACTCGCCGAGAACTCCCAGATGGTATTATACCTCACGTCAGATGGCAGTTCTCTGGTGACACTTGTGCAGGTTAGTCTGTAGACCCGAGATCGTCATAGAGTCTTGTGTGATTCCCACTATGCTTTGATTTCCACCTTACCACGTCCAAGAGGGCGTGCAAAACGGTGGTTTTTGGGTACAGTCTCGAGTCACATGGAGGCGATGAGCGATAGGAGGGGTTTCGTCTCTCCCGGTATTGGGGGTTGATGTCGCGCTGTGCTCGATTGGCCATAACAGGGAAGTCCCTGGCCAGGGCTGATTTAGAGATTTACTGGTAAGTGTTACCAGTAGTTTCTCGACCCGTTATGAGCCTCACATCGGCACGACTTATCGGTTATTGGGGTCTGACGTTTACCACCCCTAGACTAGATATGCGACATATCAGACGAGGAGACCGGACTGTACGGAAAGTGTTACTGGCAGGCTTTTGCAGGAGTTGGAGCGGGCTTGCTTGCTGATCATCTGATCGCTCAATACCCGGGTAGCCGTTACGTCCAGCTAGTACCGCTGACGGCTTGTGGGTGCTTGATGTGATCATCACCTACTGCCGGCGTATTGACGAGTCTTTAGAGTCCTACATAGAGGTTTTACTGGCTCAGGCAAAACGAAATAGGAGTACGTATGTGATATGTGCGGGACCGAGAATAATGAGTGTATGCGATACCGTATTCTATTCTCGCGACTTTTTGTATCGGTCGGTTATATGTGATATAGCCGGGTTATCGAATCAAGTGTTGATTCGATAAGTCGATACATTGGATGTTAGTCGGTTTTATGAGATATAACCGGATTATTAAGTCAAGTGTTGATTGAATAATTTAGTGTATAATTGTATATATGATATACTAATTTACATTAACTAACATTTATTCACTTAAGGATTTTTCTCACATGTACACAACTTTAATATATATGTGATATATATTAAAATGTGTTTTCTTTTTGTATCATGGTTGTTGATACAACATTCATAGGTGTATGAGACTTACACCATGCTATTTGTTATGTTGGGTTTAATGTATTACAAAATTAGTGGAAAATTAGAAAATGCATGAAGCTTGTGGATGCATTGACTAAAGTCCACTAAGTTTGTTTTTACTTTGGATTTTTGTTAACATAACCATCACACTTAGCCATGATTAAGTCTCTACATGAGTTAGTATATGATACTCACTCACCATGGTTAGCTCACTCATTTGATCATTATCTTTCTCATTTCATTTCTTCATCTTCTTCTTTGAGCTAAAAAGCTCTCTAGGATTTGATCCAAAGTGAGAAGCATTGTGAGAAAATAAATTCTAAAATGAACCCACTTCTTATTTATCCATCCTCTACTAGACTAGCACTTTAGTTTAGAGTGTTTACTTCACTAATTCTCTAGTTAGTGAAGTAGTAGCTTGAATTGGTATTCCCTCGACATAGATCATCTTCGGCCTTGAAGACTTCAAGCAAGGACGCTTCTTTCGCCTCGTGAAGCCATGCAAGAGCCCGGGAGAGCAATGATCGCAGCGAAGGGACTACAACAAGGAGCTTTATAAGTGAAGGACCGATCTACAAAGGTTGTATTTCGTATTCACTTAGTAGTAAAAGTTGTTTACTTGCATGTGATAGCCTAATAGTCTAGCCAAGATCTTGTTTAGGGTTGTTAGGCAAGGCTAAAATTTTAATCGGGCATGGTTGATGCCTTGTAGAACCTTATATAGAGTGCCTAGTAACCCTACAGTGGTATCAGAGCCTAGCTAGAGCATTAGGCGACGTGTATACGAAGTTAAAACCCCGATCGAACCCGGAAACGTCAATTTAACCACCTCCCTATACATTTTTTAAAAACTGTGATTTTTATGAATTAAAAATACCTAAAAAATTCAGCAGGCAATTTTATGCATTGCTGTGAAAAACGAGCCAGCAAACCGTACATTCCGCCGCGGAACCGCGGCAGTACCTAGCTTGGGCCGCGGATCCGCGGCGGTTCTGTAGAATTGGGCTTTTGTTCTTCAACAGTAATATCCACATCTGTATGTTATATTTTCTGGGTATTTTTAATCTGACTCATGTGTTGAGTGCTCAGGGGTTTATTTTGTATTCGTTGATTCGATCGGAAAATTTAATTTCGTTATATTTTCCGGATAATTTAGAAAGTATTAAAATGTTCGAACGGATATCATTAGCTCATTTTTTCCCGGCACAAAAAACTTTCAAGTGTTGAATTTTTCTTGAGTTTAAATCTTTCGGAAAAACGTGCATGTAACGCGATGGACCCTCTAGAAGACAACAAACCTTAACTCGATTATGTGACCGTCTTGAACTGTCTTTTGGACCAGTACGGCGTTGCCACATGTGAGGCGTTGGCTTGACCCTTCTACGGCTGTACCGTTGGTACTGTGACGTATTCTGGAATTTTTGAACTCCGCTCAAGTGTTGAGATATTTAAGAAATCCTGGGTATTTGATTATTTGATCGGAAAGTTTAATACTGTCTATTTATCTGGAATGTGATACAATATGTGGAATTCATATAGTTAGGCATGAAATGCGAAGTATGTGATATTTCGGATTTACGATGTCTAAAGAGATCGTGGATTCCAAATGTTGTAGTTTTACACTTTATTTTCTGCGACCGTAAGTGTAATATGTGTTATCGCCGGTTTCGTTGCTATATGACAACGACAATTGGGATGCGCATATTTTCTTACGTTGATGACATGTGATGTTATGTGTTGCTGGATATGTTATATTGGATCGTCGCGTTTTTGAATAGCCGGGGGTTTTATGTGAGATGAGGGTTTTTATTTTCATTCATGTAAAATTAAATGTATGTAATATTCTTTTATTAGGGCACTTCCGGGATGAGGTTGATGTCACCATTTGTATATTATTTACTTTTCCGCACTAGGATAGACCCAAGGAGGAGAGCACAAGTAACCGGGTTCTAGAGTCCAGTGGGAGACCAACTTGAAGAGTCGAGTCCGGGTCTCCTAACTCTAGAATTGGTAGGGTTACTTGCCGCTCTCATAGGGGTCTAGGGGTGTGGGTTTGGCTATTCATCGCGACCGTGGAATCCGTGTTTTATAGAGGCTCAAAATAAAATACGAACGTCCTAATATATCCAATGTTTCATATGTTTCTTCTGCTGCGATATCTGTGATGTGATCATTTGATATGTTGTGATAAATACTGTATATAGTATATATGATATATTATATAGACGTTACTTATGTTTTACACCCGTGCTAGCCCTGCCGCGCTCTGCCGTTAGTTACCTAACCTAACGGTGCACGAGAGGACATCGAGGCGAATGCGGATGGCATAAGTGTACGTCGTATTTATCTGTGATGTTTAGGTGACTTAAATGATGGGACTTCATTAATATGATTAATGAAAGAAAAGAAACCTAAAAGATGTTGTAGAATCAAATTTTCGAAAAAGGTAGCTACAGTTTTTGCTTTGCATAGCGATATATATGATATATCCTGCACCTTATTCGATGAGGAAAGAGCCGAGATCCCTTCACCGGGAGTGACCTTTTCAGCAAAACTGGCAGATGCTACAACACTTGGTTTGTTTTTTGATTGCTTTTGGAGTTTTTGCTTTGCATAGCGATATATATGATATATCCTACACCTTATTCCATAAGAAAAGAGCCGAGATCCCTTCACCGGGAGTGACCTCTTTAGCAAAACTAATAAAAGCCTCAAAATCACTCCATTTCAAAATTCACTCGATTCTACAACGATATCAAGTTCATTACGCAATAGGTTTTCAGAAAAACCTGTCATAGCCCTCCGTCATTTCAGATAAGTTGTATATAGTATTCGTGCTGCATTTGTTGGATTTCGTCAAGGTGTAGTGTGCGGTAGCTCTATGCTGCTTATTTGCTGCATATGATGCGATTGGATTAGGGTAGTCGTACGGCTTTTTTGGCTTCGTCAAAGGTCATGCGGGTGGGTTTAATTTAGTCAAGAAATGTACGGGTTGAACTTGACTAGCGGGCTATGGTTTGTTGGCTTTCGTCAAGGTCATAGCACGTTAGGGGCAAAACATTATCGGGAATTTCAAGTGTTTAAATTTGCAATGAGATTGCATACCTTCTATGAGATAGTTGGATCCCGATACCCACTGCGAGTAATTGTTACTCCTGGGAGAGTTTTTACACAGGACAATTAGCCGATCAAGTAGGTGTCTAGAAAGGTGTCAACGGGGTTACGCCTCTGGGAAAACGAGGTTTACTTTAATTAGGTCCGTGCGAAAGCACGGGGAACCTCCCTCAAAGTACCGACACTGGCCTGGCTGAAAGATTGGCGAAGTTATAGGGTGTAATTAATCCCGGCTAGTCTTTCCTTTTAGGGTTTGAAGGAAGATTTGATAGAAACAGTGGGAGCCATCCTGATTAGATAAAATAATAACCAATCTGATCTTACAAGAGCATACGCTAAAGTGTTTTCTTCTCTCTCTCTCTCCAGGTAGCGACCATATCATGCCTTAATAAAGATAATAATATGGATGAATTGACCAAACCAGCATGGTATACTGTGCTGGGGAACGTTGGTTCCGTTCTTTCTTATAAAAGTTATAAGACTGAACAGGATATAGGGGAATACCAGGATTCCTATGCCACCCGAATGAAGAAAGTACATGTTGATGCATTTTTTTCGGGTGTGTTCGTTACAGAGAACTGTTTCTCCATTTGCTCTACGTCCTGGGTATTAGATACCGGGTCAGGATCCCATATATGTAATCAGTTACATGGGCTTAGGAAAGGTAGAGAACTTGGAGAAGGTGATAAAGACATAAGGGTTGGAAATGGTGCATTTGTTGCAGCTAAAACCGTCGGGGAATATCACCTTGCATTGCCAACTGGTAATACATTGATTTTGAACGAATGCTATTACATGCCGAACCTGATATGCAACATTATATCGGTTTCTTTATTGAGTAAAGAGGGATATAATTTTGTATTACAGGATAATGTTATGAATATTTTCCTGAACCAAAAGTTGGTTGGATCAGGCATGTTGTGCAATGACATTTATGTTCTAAATCAATCAACAGTTCTGAGCATAACACACACAAGAGGAAGAGTTCAAAACTGAACGAATCCTTCTTGTGGCATTGTAGACTTGGTCATATAAATGCGACACGGCTAGCTAAGTTGCATAAGGATGGATATTTGAAACCATTCGAATTTTCATCTTATGACACTTGCCAGTCACGTCTCAAAGGCAAGATGACCAAAACTCCGTTTACGGGACACGGAGAAAGAGTTACTGAACTCTTGGGACTGATACATAGCGATGTATGCGGTCCCATGTCTACACATGCCAGGGATGGTTCTTCGTACTTCATTACATTCACTGACGATCTCTCAAGATACAGACATGTGTTCTTGATAAAACACAAGTCTGAAGCTTTTGAGAAATTTAGAGAATATAAACAAGAAGTCGAGAACCAAACCGGGAAAAGTATTAAAATCCTTCGATCTGATCGAGGAGGTGAATACTTGAGCAATGAATTCCTGGACTTCCTAAAAGAGAATGGGATTCTCTCTCAGCTGACTCCTCCATATACACCACAGCACAACGGTATATCAGAACGGAGGAACCGCACGCTATTAGATATGGTGCGCTCTATGATGAGCGCAGCTGAGCTACCTATTTCCTTCTGGGGGTATGCGCTAGAGACAGCCATACATCTATTGAATATGGCCCCCACCAAATCTGTGCCTACCACTTCATATGAGATATGGAAAGGGAAGAGACCATGTCTTAACTATGTTAAGATATGGGGTTGTCCAGCCTATGTCAAACGATAAAATCCGGACAAACTCGAGGCACGGTCTGTTCTATGCAAATTTGTAGGATATCCCAAGAATTCACAAGGGTATATCTTCTACTACACTGAGGAACAAAGGGTGTTTGTTTCTCGGCATGCCACCTTTTTAGAAATGGAATTTCTTGCAAAAGAGATTAGTGGTCATGAGGTAGAGCTGGAAGAGGTTCCAGCTACAAAAGCTGCAACAGAAGATCTGGTGGAACCAGAGGATTCCGTAGTTCCCGATGAACCCCAGCCACTCCGCCGATCTAGTAGGGTTCCTCACCCACCTGAGAGATACTACAGTTTTCGCATGGATGGTGGGAGCGAGGATTGCATCATGGTTGATGATGACCCAACTAGCTTCGAGCAGGCCATTACGAGTAGGGACTCAGTGAAATGGCTGGATGCAATGCGGTCCGAGATGGAATCCATGTACACCAACAAAGTATGGACTTTGGAAGATGCTCCTGAAGGGTTAAAACCCATTAGAAGTAAGTGGATCTTCAAGAAAAAACTTGGTGTAGATGGGAAAGTGGAGACTTTCAAAGCTAGACTTGTTGCAAAGGGTTTTCGTCAAAGACCAGGTGTGGACTATGACGAAACCTTTTCTCTAGTGGCTATGCTTAAATCCATCTGGATCATGCTTGCCATCGTTGCATATCATGACTACGAAATCTGGCAAATGGATGTTAAGACCGCCTTCCTAAACGGTGATTTAGAAGAGAGCGTGTACATGACTCAGCCAGAGGGCTTCGTAGCTAGTGGGAGCAGCGGGAAGGTGTGCAAGCTGCTTAAATCCATTTATGGATTAAACCAAGCATCACGGAGTTGGAACATCTGCTTTGACGTCATTATCAAAGAGTTTGATTTCGTCAAAAACGTAGATGAACCTTGTATCTACAAGAAGGTGGCAGAGAGTAAGGTTGTCTTTCTCGTATTGTACGTGGACGACATACTCTTGATAGGAAATGACATTCCTATGCTGCAATCGGTCAAGCTCTTCTTATCACAAAGATTCTCAATGAAAGATCTAGGTGATGCCTCCTGCATACTGGGAATTATGATCTATAGAGATAGATCTAAAAGGATATTGGGATTGTCCCAATCCAGGTACATTGACACCATACTAAAGAGGTTTAGTATGGAAGAATCCAAGCGTGGGAACTTACCCACGATCTCTGGATTCACTCTCTCCAAAGAGATGTCTCCCAAGACTGATTTGGAGAGAGCTCGCATGCAAGGGATACCCTATGCTTCGGCCGTAGGCTTTATCATGTACGCGTTGCTATGTACCAGACCCAATGTAGCATACTCACTAAGTGTAGTGAGTTGGTATCAAGCTGATCCTGGAGAGAGTCACTGGACTGCTGTGAAGAGCATTCTCAAGTACTTACGAAGGACTAAGGAGATGCTCTTGGTGTATGGTAACGGAGAACTCCAAGTGGAGTCCTTTACCGATTCGAGCTTCCAGAGTGATAAGGACGACTCTAAGTCGCACTCGGGATTTGTCTTTACCCTATACGGAGGGGCGGTTAGCTGGAAGAGTTCCAAGCAGGAAACCGTGGCAGACTCGACGATGGAGGCCGAATACATCGCTGCCAACGATGCTGCCAAAGAGGCTGTCTGGATCAAGAAGTTCATTACTGAACTTGGAGTGGTTCCATCCATTGAGCATCCAATACCTTTGTATTGTGATAACAATGGAGCAGTGGCTTTGGCCAAGGAACCCAGGTCCCATCAGAGATCCAGGCATATTCTGAGGCGGTATCACCTGATCCGGGAGATAGTTGATCGCCGGGAGATCGAGGTCAGGAGGGTTGACACGAAGAACAATACTGCGGATCCACTCATGAAGGTCATTCCCCAGATACAGTTTGAGAGACTCTTCGGGATGCTAGGTATGAGATACTACAGCAGCTGGCCCTAGTGCAAGTAAGAGATTGTTAGTTGTATGTATGCCCTAGAGGCCAGTATTGTACAGATGATGTATATTATATTGGATGCTTGGACGGAGAGGACTTTCTTGCTCGATATGATAGTATGCTATCTGGTTGCTCTTTATCTTAACATGTATACTTGTCTCTATGGTACTGTCTTATAGTTACATGTTGGTAAAGCCCTTAGGATGTGTACTTGACTATCTGGACTATGATGCAGATCATACTAGTGGGACGGAGTAGTCCATAAGTACATCCTTTAATGTTCCTAGTCGTAGGTGTATCGAGACAGGGCATCGATATACCAGAGTATACTAGCGTATACGCTTCTCGACCCATGAGATGGGCGATGGATGATCCTATATCCATTGGTGTTTGACATCAGAGATGGTATACGAGTGCTCAGTGGAGACAGGGTACACAGGACGGACTCGCCGAGAACTCCCAGATGGTATTATATATCACGTCAGATGGCAGTTCTTTGGTGACACTTGTGCAGGTTAGTCTGTAGACCCAAGATCGCTTGATTTCCACCTTACCACGTCCAAGAGGGCGTGCAAAACAGTGGTTTTTGGGTACAGTCTCGAGTCACATGGAGGCGATGAGCGATAGGAGGGGTTTCGTATCTCCCGGTATTGGGGGTTGATGTTGTGCTGTGCTCGATTGGCCATAACAGGGAAGTCCCTGGCCAGGGCTGATTTAGAGATTTACTGGTAAGTGTTACCAGTAGTTTCTCGACCCGTTATGAGCCTCACATCGGCACGACTTATCGGTTATTGGGGTCTGACGTTTACCACCCCTAGACTAGATATGCGACATATCAGACGAGGAGACCGGACTGTACGGGTTATACATTGGATGTTAGTCGGTTATATGAGATATAACCGGATTATTAAGTCAAGTGTTGATTTAATAATTTAGTGTATAATTGTATATTGATATACTAATTTATATTAACTAACATTTGTTCACTTAAGGATTTTTCTCACATGTGCACAACTTTAATATATATGTGATATATATTAAAATGTGTTTTCTTTTTGTATCATGATTGTTGATACAACATTCATAGGTGTATGAGACTTACACCATGTATTTGTTATGTTGGGTTTAATGTATTACAAAATTAGTGGAAAATTAGAAAATGCATGAAGCTTGTGGATGCATTGACTAAAGTCCACTAAGTTTGTTTTTTTACTTTGGATTTTTGTTAACCTAACCATTACACTTAGTCATGATTAAGTCTCTACATGAGTTAGTATATGATACTCACTCACCATGATTAGCTCACTCACTTGATCATTATCTTTCTCATTTCATTTCTTCATCTTCTTCCTTGAGCTAAAAAGCTCTTTAGGGTTTGATCCAAAGTGAGAAGTATTGTGAGAAAATAAATTCTAAAGTGAACCCACTTCCTATTTCTCCATCCTCTACTAGATTAGCACTTTAGTTTAGGGTGTTTACTTCACTAATTCTCTAGTTAGTGAAGTAGTAGCTTGAGTTGGTATTCCCTCGACGTAGATCATTTTCGGCCTCGAAGACTTCAAGCAAGGACGCTTCTTTCGTCTCGTGAAGCCATGCAAGAGCCCGGGAGAGCAATGATCGCAGCGAAGGGACTACAACAAGGAGCTTTAGAAGTGAAGGACCGATCTACAAAGGTTGTATTTCGTATTCACTTAGTAGTAAAAGTTGTTTACTTGCATGTGATAGCCTAATAGTCTAGCCAAGATCTTGTTTAGGGTTGTTAGGCACGGCTAAAATTTTAATCGGGCATGGTTGATGCCTTGTAGAACCTTATATAGAGTGCCTAGTAACCCTACAGTACCCCGTGTCAAAACCATGCTTCGCCTTAGAGTACCTGCTTCCCCGTCGGAATTATGCTTCGACTGGGAATTTACCTCTACGCCGAAATCATGCTTTGCCTTAGAGTGTACCCCGTGTCGAAATCATGCTTCATCTCGGAGTATCTACCTTCCCTATCGGAATTATGCTTTGCCTGGGAATCAGCCTCTACATCAAAACCAGTAACACTCTGTGCCAAGAAAACGTCGACCACATACACTCCGTGCTGGGGAAAAGTCAACCAACGATCTCCCTGTCGGAATTATGCTTCGACTCGGAATCAAGTCAACCCGCGACCACCCTGTCGGAATTATGCTTCGACTCGGAATCAAGTCAACCAGCAACCTCCCTATCGGAATTATGCTCCGCATCGGAATCAAGTCAACCAGCGACCTCCCCGTCGGAATTAAGCTCCGCCTCGGAATCAAGTCGACAACAAGTTATGCGTCGGAATCATGCTTCGTCTCATAGTGTATCCCGTGTCAAAATCATACTTCACTTCGGTGTATCTGCCTTCCCTGTCGAAATTATGCTTCTACTCGGAATCATGTCAACCAACAAGCTCTGCGATGAAATCATGCTTCGTCTCAGAATGTACCCCATGTATAAATCATGCTTCGCTTTGGAGTATCTGCCTTCCCTGTCAAAATTATGCTTCGCCTGGAAATCAACCTCTGCATCGAAATTATGCTTCGGTCAGAATGTCTGCCGCTCGTGGAATTATGCTTCGACCCCTTGGAATTATGCTCCAATCCCTGGAATCATGCTCCGCTCTTAGGAATCATGCTCCGACCACTGGAATCATGCTCCACTCTTCGAAAGGATGCTCCGATCCTCAGAATTATGATCTGATCCCCGGAATTATGCTCCCGGGATAATGCTCCGCCCCTGGTATGATGTTCCTCCTCGAAGTCCAACTCCAAGATCCATCAATTTCATGCACACAACTCATATACGCGGTATGCATTTATTGATGGGAGGCACTTTTTTGGGGTCAAAAATTACATCCTGGTTGACCGATTCAAAGTCAAAGTCAATCCAAGTATGCGGGCCCAAGCCCAGATCAAGTGGGTCCATGACCAAGTCGAGCCCCGCTGCCGGCCTTCCCCATGCCAGAATGAAATCATATAATAAATAATTTTGATGTAATTTTTTATGCATGAATGTAAGGAAAATGGGCATAAAGCCAAATTTTTGTAAAACCCATGGCTCATGTGCAAAAGAAATGAGCACATGAGATATGGGATGGGCAAAATGCCATTTTGTAAAGCCCAAGGGGCTATATGTAAATTTGTAAGCATATATAAGGCAACATGATAATGAAATAAATGATAACTTTTCATTCGCCTAAAAATCTAAGGTTTTTGTGTCTCCTTCTCCATCCTTAAGGTTCTAAACCTTCTTCCCCTTTTCAATTAAATCAAGAGTTTTACTCTTCTTTTTCCAAAATTAAATAGTTATTCACCACAAAACATACAAAGGGGAGCTCAGACCTTCCATCAGATCTCAAAAGGGGAGATTTTTAAATCTCACCCCTTTCTCCAAGATCCGGCCAACCGAGAGGAAGAAGAAGGAGACCCATCTCCAAAAATCCTATCTTATGAAGATCCAGGGCCAAAGGGGAGAGAAACAAAGGGCCCCCTTGATCATTTCAAAAGATTTTTAAGAGTTTAACTCCTTTCAAGATCTGTCGGAGTTCAACTCCATAAATTAATCTCTTTTTAGGAGTTTAACTCCAGAAATCAAATCGGGAGAACAGCTCCCAGTGCAGGGACAAAGTGTTAGTGTATATACCCTAGAGGCCATTATTGTATTATACTAGTTTGTATATTACTTAATGGAAGCTTGGGATATTCACAGTTGTATAGACAATCTTGCTCAAAATGGTAGTATGCTACTTGGTTTGTTTCTACTTCAATATGTGCATGTGTTTCTTTTAGCATATCACTTATACATATTAGTGGAGCCCTTAGGATATTTGCTTGATTACCAGCGTTGTGATGGCAGTCACACTAGTGGGGGCTGGGTAATCTACAAGTACATCCTTATACAGGTCCCTAGTCGTAGAATTATCGAGACGGGGCATCGATACTCCGGAGTAGACTAGCGTATACGCTTCTCATCCCAGCAGGGGAGATGGTCTGTCCCACAGCCATTAGTACGTCGTACTGGAGATAGTATGCGGGTGCTCGTTAGGTTACAAGTACACTGGACAGGACTCGTCGGGAAATGTTGGTTGGTACTATACCTATCGTCAGATAACAGTTCCCAGGTGATAGGAGTACAGCTTAGTCCGTCGACTTGACACTGCTACTTCGCCTCGAGTGTGTTCCCTCTGTACTTTGATTACTACCCTACCACGGCTCAAAAGAGTCGTGCAAATAGGTGGTAGTGGGGTGCAGTCCCGAAGCACTTGGAAGCAGTAGCGGTTAGACAGGATTCGTCTCTCCCCGTATTGGGGGTTGATATCGCGCTGTGTCTATGAGAGCCATTACATAAATTCCCTGGCCAGGGCAAGCGAGAATTACTGGTAGTGTTTCCAGTAGTTTCTCAGGGTGTTCTGGGCTATATTCCGACATGACTTATACCGCTATTAGGGGTCTGACGTTTACCGCCCCCTAGGCCCGACATGTGATACTCGTAGACAAACAGACCGGACTGTACGAAGATTGTCACATTCAGGCTCAGTAGGAGTTCGGATGGGTTTACCTCATCGGCCTTCTTATCGACATCTACCTGGGGACCGTTACGTACAGCTAGTGCCGCTTGCGGTCTGTGGTTAAACCCACTGCCAGCGTAGTGTCGAGTCTTTAGAGTCCCATACAGAGAGTTTTCCTGCACTGGGCAAAAGGTGTAGAGGCCGTATGGTTTTACGGCAGGGCTACGATCACTTACGTGCACTTGTGCGCGTATGATGTTCGGGCAGACGATACTAGTAGGCTTTGGTTTAAGCCGGATCCTAGCATTGTACAGATGGATTAGTTTTGTCTTTTGTGCATTCGTATTCTACGGAATGCGGATGCGGGTGTGTATGCACGGTTGTGAAGAGCAAAGAAGGAGGTGCCTCATTAGGGTTTTGACCGTTGATTCGGTCAAAACCATTATGAGGTGAGGAAAATATTTACTAATCTTTTTAATGATAATTGTGTTATGGCTAATTGTTTTGACCATTTGACCACGTGGACAAATTGACCTAGTTGACCATTGTTGACTTGGATATTTCTTGTGAGCTCTAGACTCTTCTTATGGCTTGGATTTAACTTGACATGATAATGGTCAAATCAATGGTAACCATCACAATTTATCATGAAAAAAGAATGGTAATTATTTTTCCATTGGATCATTATTCTCTTCTCATTCTCTCACTTCAAATGAGAGCTCTCATGGTTTCCTTCTTCTTCCTCCTCACTAAGAATTCCTAATACTCTCATGTGTTGCGCAAATTAAGTTCTAAATAGACAAACAAACCCATCTTCTTCTTCTACACCACCTAGGACATCAAGCATGGCAAACTTGTTGCCCTAGTTATCTCGGCTTGAGGTGGAGCTCGGACTATAGACTCTCGGGTGGATCGTCTTCGACTCTAGGAGGCCGCGGAGGTGACCAAGATCCGGATCGATCCTCGGAGCTTGCATGGACGAGGAGGACAGCGGAGGGAAGAACCGAAGGACCATTTTCGTGAGGTATCATCTCCTAAGCATAGTAGATAGAACCTTTAGTTGTTTGTTAGAAATGGTTTGGCAAAGATCCTCAAGATAGTCTATGTTACCTTGAGATAAAAATTTGTTTTTTACCTATTCCGCCTCCCCGTAAGTACCGGGGTGGGTAACATAGACTTACAGTGGTATCAGAGCCTAGCTAGTCCATTACTAACATCTTAGCAAAGTGTTAGAAATTCGATCGCCGAAGAAATCGCAAAAACACGTCAAAACTGCACGTTTTCTGTCGATTTTAAAAACCGGTCCAAAAATTATTTCGGGGACCTTAAAAATACGTGCAAGGTTTTTGAAGGACACACAAGAAAAACGAGCTCATGAATCGGTCAGACCGCCGCGGAAGCGTGGCGATACCAAGCGTTTCGCCGCGGATCCGCGGCCGAGTCGCGCCGAGTCAACTCGTTTTTCCTGCAGTCTGTCCAGATTTGTATTTTGTGATTTTTCTGATACTTTGTTTCTGTCCAGATTTTTTTGAGTACTGTGTTGTGCTTGGGGTAGTTTCAAATCAAGTTATCGATCGAAATTCTTAGTACTTTAGCTAATCGGATCTTCTGTGATGTGATACATGTACTGAACGTCTACTAATCGCTATACGTCGATTAGTGGGGGTTGTATATATCTGTGATCTGTGTTATTGGTTTGTGTATATGAACTTGTTGGATCGTCGTGATGAATAGCCGGGGATGTGAGATGAGAGTTTTCATTTTTCATTCGATGTAAATTTGTAATTTGATGTAATATTATTTTATGGTCGCATATCCGGGTTGAGCTTGTAGCCACCATTGTATATTATTTCTTTTACTGTTTTTGCTCCTAGGATAGACCCAAGGTGAGGTGCACAAACTACCGGGTACTTTGAAGTGCCGAGTGGCCTACTCACGTTGTTGAGGGAGGTTGCTTCACTTCGGATACTTGGCGGGTAGTTTGCCGCACCCGTAGAGGTCTAGGGTGGGGTTTGGCTATTCATCGCGACCGTGTAATCTGTCTTTCGTTGCTGGCTCAAACGAAGCGCGGATTCCTAGTATATCCAATGTGTTCATATGTGATCTGGAATGGCTATCATTGCATCTGATTAATGTATATATCTATATATGATATCTAGTAGGCGTTGCTTATGTTTTGCATCCACGCTAGCCCAGCCCCCACTCTGTCGTTAGTTAAGCAACCTAACGGGTGATGACGGGGCCCAGTGGCGAATGCGGATGGCATAAACGTTGTTTTCTACAATGGTAGGATTAAATGATGGGACTTATTAAATTAATGCAAAGAAAACAAACCAAAGCTGAATCGTTGGAACAATTTCAAAACCACTAGGTTTTTTCAAAACAGAAAAACTTTTAAAAAACGCGAAGCTTAAACCACTCCTTTTAAAAGATATCAAGGTTCTTTCGATTATATCAAGTTCACTACGTTCACGGTTTCGCCAAAACCATTCGTAGCCCTCCATCATTTCATATGTATATTCAATAGTATTCAAGCTATGTTTGTTGACCTTCGTCAAGGCATAGTGATTGGTAGTTGTTGGGTGTTCATATGTAGCATAGATAGATGCGCTGGTTTGGGACAGTCGTATTACCTTGTTGACCTTCGTTAAGGGTATATACGGGTGGGTTCAAATTAACCTGGATAATGATGGGTAGAACTTGATATGTGACTTATGATTTGTTGACCTTCGTCAAGGTCATAAGAGCATGGGGCAAAAATCCACATCGGGAGTTTCTAAGGAAATTAAAACTTGCTAGTGCTGCATACCATTTGGAGTTTGATATTGTTGGTAGGATTCCTTCAGCATTATCATACAATGATATTTGGATCCCGATCCTACTGTGAGTATTTGCTACTCCTCGGGAGACTTTTCACTTAACAATCAATGCTATAAACCAAGAAGGTATCTAGAAAGGTGTTAGCGGGGCTACGCCCACAGGGAAAAGAGGTTATTTAATTAAGGAACTTTGCGAAAGCGTCGTAAAACCTCCCTCGAAGTACCGACACCAGCCTGGCTGAACGGTTAAGCAAGTATTGAACGGTGAGATCAATCCCGACTAATTCTTCTTTTATGGTTTGAATAGTGGGAGCCATCCTCTTTAGATAAACTAAAAACCAATCTAAACTTGCAAGAGCATCATGCTAAGTGTTTTCTTCTCTCTCTCTTAATTGCAGCGACCCAGTGACCAGACAAAGGTTACATCTAGATAATAAAATGACTGAATCTGACTGTTATGACTGGCAAAGGTCTGTCCAGATATCCATTACCCATGACAAGCTAGGACACCTCTTAACTAATCAAACCCCTGTCGTCTCAGGACCAGTTTCCCCTGTTATGGATATTGATATCTGTAAGACATTGGAAAAGGACTGTGCGAATGCCAAGTGTCTCGTGTTGGCCTCAGTTGATGGTGCATACCAAAGGCAGCACGAGAAGATGGACTTAGTTTCTGTCTTCCTCCATAACAAAGATTTATATGAACAGCAATCTCGTATCGCAAGATATGAGACCTCGAACGAATTGCTTCAAGCGAGGTTGGCTGTCGGGTCATCTGTAGGGGACAACGTCCTTACAGAGACTAGCTATTTTGATGAGCTCACGGACCTGAAGACCACATTGAAGAACGGGACAAATACTGACTTGATTCTACAGTCTCTACCCTCTACTTACACCCTAAAGGAAACTAGGGAAGTAGAAGAAAAGGGAAGGGCAAAAGTTTTGGGACTAGATGTGGTGAAGGAGGGACGTTCCTATTGTTATCGGAAAGGACTTTGGCAGAAGGATTGCAGGGCTTTGAAAGCCAATAGCCAGGATTCGAAGCATGTTGTGGCTTCGGCTTCGGGTGTGCTTGTAATAGAAAACTGTATGTCAATTAACTCTACTTCCTGGGTACTAGATACCGGATCAGGATCTCACATCTGTAATTCATTACAGGCTTTGAGAAACCGTAGAGTTATCAGGTTAGGTGATATGACTCTCAGGGTTGCTAACGGAATGAGCGTGGACGCTGAATCCGTAGGGGAATATCACCTTGGATTGACAAGTGGGCAGATATTGATTCTGCGTCACTGTTTGTATGTACCTAGTCTAGCTTGTAATATCATATCTGTATCCTTACTTTCTAAGGAAGGATATGATTTTACTTTTGTAAGCGATGTGGTCTACATCCACCTAAATCAAGTTCTGCTTGGGTCAGGTACATTAGAAAACGGAATATACGTATTGAATCAAGCTCAGGTTTTCAGTGTCCTGAACACACTTAAAAGAAAGTCTCCGGAAACAAATCAGGCTTTCTTATGGCATTGTAGACTGGGTCACATTAATGAGACACGGTTAACAAAGTTACATAAAGAGGTATACTTGAATCCGTTCGAGTATCAATCTTATGCTACTTGTGAATCTTGTCTCATGGGAAAGATGACAAAGACTCCGTTCACTGGACACGGAGTAAGAGCGAGCGAGCTCTTGGGACTCATACACAGTGACGTGTGTGGTCCAATGTATACACATGCGCGAAGTGGTTATTCATACTTCATTACTCTTACGGATGATTTCTCCAGGTATGAACATGTCTTCCTGATGAAGCATAAATCCGAGGCCTTTGAGAAATTTCGGGAATACAAGAATAAAGTTGAAAAACAAACAGGCAAAAGTATCAAGACACTGAGATCTGATCGAGGTGGTGAATACTTGAGTGCCGAGTTTCTGGGATACTTAAAAGAGAATGGTATTCTCTCTCAGCTTACTCCTCCATACACACCACAACACAATGGTGTATCGGAAAGGCGGAATCGAACTCTATTAGATATGGTTCGTTCCATGATGAGTAAGGCTGAGTTACCGTAATCTTTCTGGGGTTATGCACTAGAAACAGCTGCATATCTTTTGAACAAGGTTCCAACCAAGACTGTGCCTACTACACCATATCAGATGTGGATTAGGAAGAAACCCTGTCTTAAGTATCTTAAGACATGGGGATGTCCATATTTTGTAAGGAGGCAGCATGCGGATAAGCTCGAGGCACGCTCAGTACTGTGTAAGTTTGTGGGATACCCTAAGAACTCCAGGGGGTATCTTTTCTATTCCGCAGAGGAACAAAATGTTTTTGTTTCTCAGCATCCCCACTTCTTGGAAACTGAATTTTTAGAAAATCAGATAAGTGGGAGCGCAATAGAACTAGAAGAAATTCCATAACCACAAGCTATTACTGAAAGCTTGGTAGAACCAGAAGTTTCAGGAGAACTAGATATCCCAGCGCCACTCCGCAGGAGTAGTAGACAGTCACATCCGCCCGAGAGATACTACAGTTTTCTTATAGACGGGGATCGAGAGGATTGCATCATTGAAAATGATGAGCCTGCTAGCTTCTAGCAAGCCATTCAGAGCGGTGACTCGGTAAAATACCTGGGCGCAATGTGGACCAAGATGGAGTCCATGTACACCAACAAAGTTTGAACTTTGGACATTGCTCCAGAAGGGGTAAAACCCGTAGGCTGCAAGTGGATCTTCAGAAAGAAGATTGGTGTAGATGGGCAGGTTGAAACCTATAAAGCTAGACTTGTTGCGAAGGGTTTTCGTCAAAGACCTGGTTTGGACTATGACGAAACCTTTTCTCCAGTGGCTATGCTCAAATCCATTCGGATCCTTCTTGCCATTGCTGCCTTCCACGATTATGAGATCTGGCAAATAGACGTAAAGACGGCTTTTCTAAATGGAAATTTAGAAGAGTGCGTCTATATGGATCAACCGGAGGGTTTCATTCAGAGTGGGAGCAGCGGTAAAGTGTGCAAGTTGCTTAAGTCCATTTATGAACTGAAGCAGGCATCGCGGAGTTGGAACATCTGCTTTGATGATACTGTCAAAGAATTCGACTTTATCAAAAATACGGATGAACCATGCATTTACAGTAAGATTGTAGGGAGAACTGTGGTATTCCTCGTCTTGTACGTGGATGACATTCTCCTAATGGGAAATGACATTCCTATGCTACAGTCAGTCAAAGGATTCTTGTCACAGAGGTTCTCCATGAAGGACCTGGGCGATGCCAACTATATTCTGGGGATCCAGATCTATCGTGATAGATCTAAGAGGAAGTTGGGACTTTCGCAGTCCAGGTACATCGACACCATACTGAAACGATTCAGTATGGAAGATTCAAAACGCGGTAATTGTCGGATATAGTGCCCTCAAAGTCAATTATTGGATCGCAGGCACGTGATTGCAATGAATGAGGGAGGACCTATGCCGGAAAGACAGTCTTACTCAAGATGATAGTATGCTATCTGGTTTATCTTTATCATCGTGTACATACTTTAGGTGATATTACAGATCACTATTACACATTGATAGAGCCCTTAGGATTCTTGCTTGACGGTCAGCAGTATGATGGCGATCATATACGTGGGAGCTGGGGTCTATAAGCACATCCTTAAAAGGTCCCCAGTCGAGGGAGTTTCGAGACAGGGCATCGATACTCCAGAGTAGACAAGTGTATACGGATCGATACCTCGACGAGGGGAGGTGGCTGGTCTCACAAGCCATTGGTGTCAGATGGTTCACCTAAGACGTATACAGGTGCTCATTGGGTTATGAGTATACCGGACATGACTCGCCGGGAACATGCTAGTTGGTTTTATACCTAGTATCAGATAGCAGTTCCTTGGTGACATGTGTACAGGTTAGTTCATCGACCTGAGATCGTTATTTTTCTCGTGTGAGTTCCCACTGTGCTTTGATTACTACCCTACCACGACTCAAAGGAGGCGTGCAAACATGTTTTAGTTGGGTACAGTCCAGAGCCACATGGAGGCAGTGAGCGAATCGGCAGGGGTTTCGTCTCTCCCGGTATTGGAGGTGAGATCGCGTTGTGTCTAGGAGAGCCATTACACAAAGTCCTTGGATAAGGTAGGAGATTTACTGGTAGGTATTCCAGTAGTATCTCAGGGTGTTCTGGGCTACACTCCGACACGACTTGTACCATTTTTGGGGGTCTGACTTTTACCAACCCCCTAGGCCCGACATGCGATGCTCATAGACGAACGGAACGGACTGTACGGATATTGTCACTAACAGGCTCAGTAGGGTGTCTGAATGAGTTCTCTTATCAGCCTCCCTTTTGGTCAATACCTGGTAGCCCGTTACGTACAGCTAGTACCACTGACGTGCTAGTTGTTAAATCCGTAGCCAAATTATTGACGAGTCTTTAGAGTCCCCAACAGACAGTTTCTCAAGTTTCGGGCAAAACGTTGTAGAGGCCGTATGGTATTATGGCAGGGTTCGATCATATACGTGCAGTCGTGCATGGATCATGATCGGACGGATCATACTAGTGGGCTTTGGTTTAAGCTGGATCCTAGTATTAGATTTGTTGGATTACTTTAGTCTCATCGCATTCGCATTCAGTCGGAATGCAGATACAGGTATGTATATACAGGTGAGGGGTATCCTTGTGATCCATCACGAGTTTACTTTAGATGTTGCCGTATCTTTTTATTGTTGTAAACATTTAGGTTAATGTTTATTTTGGTGGAAATTATGAGCTTAGTTCATGACGAGGTGCATTGACATGGACATGTTTAGTGACTCATGGTCTCTTTTATTGTGCAAATGTCACATTAGTGTTTGATTAAGGGTGTGAAATGATGGATGGAGAGAGAGAGGGCAGCCATAGGCTTGGGGTTAGCTCTTATATTATCATTCTAGTGCTCTCATCTTTTATCTCACACGATAGAAAAAGAAAGCCTCTTCTTCTTCTTCCTCTAGCTCACAACTTCCACCAATGGCATCATCTCCAACCTCCATCTATACACTCTCATGTATTGAGAATCAATGGATACTTGAGACAAAGTGATCACACACATTCTCTACATCACCTTGGACACGTCGGCTAGCAAACTTCTTGTCCGAGTTGCTTCGGACGAAGCGGGAGCCCGTAAAAAGACTTATTGATGTGGTGCCCTTTCCGACGAGGAGACTGGAGATCGGAGATGCCGCGAGGAGCTTGGGTTGGTGGCCAAAGACCGAAGGACATGGATCGATCGGTATAGCTTTTCTAACCCTTCTCTAGTTAGCTAGTTTGTGTTAATGGTTCGATCCGGGTGAAAGTATACGATAGCACCAGTTTCAAGTTTATGAAAATGTTTTTGTTTCCGCATTTTAGCCTCGGATTGAAGGCCGGGACGCTACCGTAGACTTACATGGTATCAGCGCCACGCCATTAACCTTTACTAGCTTGTTCTAACTTGTTTAAAACATCGATCGACGGAATTTTCAAAAACCGCATTTCCATTCTTCAAGTTGCCGAATTTTAAAAGTGGTCGAAAAATTATTTTTAGTATGTCAGAAAATCGAGCAGGTTTTTCTAAGACCCCTGAAGAAATTTGAAAGCATGATCTCACCATACCGTCGCGGAAACGCGGCAGAACAGGCTTGTTAGCCGCAGTTCCGCGGTAGGATTGTGGGCTCAGCACTTCATTTTTCTTCTGGGTGTCAGGTACATGGAATTGTCGTTTTTGGAATTTTTGTTTTGGGCCCATATTTTGTTACTGTACTGGATTTGTGCTTGGGGCCCACTTCGGGAAATTTTGTCGATCGAAAATTTTAAATACGTTAGTTTACAGTGCTTACATTATATCTGTGACCGTGAATGTCATTCGAGCGGTAAATCTTGTCTAATTGCTATAGTCCTTTTAGACGGGTTTGCGAACGTGATATTCACGTTGATGTTCTGTGATGTGCTGTGATGTTGCGGATTTGTCATGGTGGATAGCTTGGTGCAATGTTGGTACAATTTTGTTATATTTTTACATTTGATATTGCGGGGCGAACGTCCCACATGTGGACAGTTGTCACTGCCTGTTTGTATATTATTCTTTTGGGGCACGACCGGGTTAAGGTCGATTTCACCGTTGTACATATTTTATTTTCTATACTAGGATTATCCCACGGTGGGGTGCACGGATAGCCGGATTTTAAAGGGCAACAAGCCCACATATCATGTATTTGAGACGGAGGGGGCTTCACTCTAGAATTGGCGGACTATTCGCCGTACTCGTTGGGGGTATAGGTTGACCCAAGGAGGGGTGCTCAAGTTACCGGATTCCGTGAAGTGCTGGGTGGTCCATTCACTTTGTTGAAGGGGACTGCCTCGCTTTAGGTTTTGGCGAGTAACTTGCCGCGTCCGTAGGGGTCTAGGATTTCATTGCACAGGCTATCCACACGACCAGGGGAACGTCGGGTTTTAGTTGTGGCTCAATGAAACCCGGGGATCCCAGATTATCTGTATTGTTCTGTAATGCTTATTACTCTCTGTGATGTTGCATTTTTTCACGCCTTGAGTGATTATTATATATTGATATATATATACTAGTAGATGTTGTATATGTTTTACACCCGCGCTAGTCCAGTCCCCGCTCTGTCGTTAGTTAAGTAACCTAACGGGTGATGACGGGACCCAGTGGCGAATGCGGATGGCATATGCTTACATCATATTTTCGTTCTTTTGTGGTGTGATCAATTGATCGGACTACATTGATTCGGATCAATTCAAGCTAAACAAACCTTTTTGATGTTGTTGGAACAATTTTTCAAAAAGCTGTTATTACAAGGACGTTCAATTTTGTTTTGCACAGTGGTATTTGGTTATGAATATCCAGCACCTCAGTCGACGAGGCAAGGGCCGAGATCCCTTCACCGGGAGTGACCCCTTGGACAGAAGTTTGCGTCAGGGTAATAACTTCACTATAGTCGATTACTTTTTGCTTTGCATCGCGGTATTCAGTTGGAATATCCTGCACCTCATTCTATGGGGAAAGAGCCGAGATCCCTTCACCGGGAGTGACCTCTTTAGCAAAGGTTTTCGCCACTATATTTATAAAAAGCTATCTGGTTCCTTCAACGATATCAAGTACATTACGTTAAAGGTTTTTCGCCAAAAACCATTCGTAGCCCTCCGTCATTTCAGACGGGTAGTACTTAGTATTCATGCTATGTTTGTTGACCTTCGTCAAGGCATAGTGAATGGTAGTTGCTTATTACCTTTCTGTTGCATAGATAAATGCGTTGGTTTGGGACAGTCGTATAGCCTTGTTGACCTTCGTCAAGGGCTTGTACGGGTGGGTTCAAATTAACCTGGACAATGACGGGTAGAACTTGACATGTGACTTATGATTTGTTGACCTTCGTCAAGGTCATAAGAGCATGGGGTAAAAATCACATCGGGAGTTTCTAAAGAAACTGAAACTTGCCAGATATACGCATACCTTCTGGAGTGTGATAACATGAGTGGATTCCATCACCTTATCATGCGATGATAGTTGGATCCCGATTCCCACTGATGAGTTGGTTTACTTCTCGGGTGATCCCGACTAATTCTTCTTTCAGGTTTAAAGGAGAATTTAAGGTTACAGTGGGAGGTTTCCTGATTAGATAAATTGATAACCATTCGAATCTAGGTTAGAGTGCACGCAGAGTGTTTCTTTTCTCTCTCTCTTTGGCAGCGACCATGGCCCGACCCTTGACTATGACTCAGTAACCAAGTTAACCGAACCTTCTTAAAACACTGGCTTTTGGATTGTTTGAGTTGTATACTTCATTGCCACTCCTACTTTTACCCTTTTTCTCCGGAACATTTCGTATCACTACGAAAGTTCACTTCCATTGGATAAAACCATCGTATGGTTATATACGAACTCGAAAGAACTTGTTCCAGATTCGAGGATGGTTTCCGGTTCTGGAGAAAATGAATAGGACTATTCAGTTGTCTTTTCCTTTTACCTTCTCTCAGATTGCGAGTGCTCCTTGGATTATGACGGTACACCTATTACGCTAATTGGATAGTCTTCATCCAAACCATAGGCAGGTGCCGAAAGGTAGGGCATGAAGAAAACTATTTAGCCTAAAAGGTGTACAGAAGGTATTAAGTAAAGACAAATAAAGGGATCAGAAAGAGGGCAAAGTAAACTGCGACTGCTATTCACGACCAAACCAAGTATTTCATCGCTACTCCTACTTCACCTTTGTATTTCTCCAGGACACCCCATGTCACTATGAAGATCCATGGTTATTTGGATAAATCTATCGTATGGTTATATACGAACTCGAAGGAACTTATTCCAGTTCGGGGATGGATTCTGGTTCAGGAGAAATAGGAATAAGGTTTATTCAGATGTCTTTTATCTTTACCTTATCTCGTGTTGTGAGTGCTCCTAGGATTGGGGAGTACACCCATTATGCTTATTAGATAGTCTTCTTCCAAACCATAGGCTGGTGCCAAACGGTAGGGAGGGAAGAAAACCATTTGGCCTAAAGGTGGTGTACAGAAGGTAATGACTAAAGACATATAAAGGGATTTGGAGAGATGGCAAAGAAATATACGGTTACAGTCATGAATCTGGATAATAGAAGAGGCATTACTAGGAATACCCAGATACCCCTTCGAAACATTTACATGTTTCAGTTTCACTGTGTATTGTTAAAAGAAAACTGATTTCCCAATTAGCCCTTGCTCCAGGGTATGTATTTACCAGGTTTGATTCTCACATCTGTATGGTTTTACAGATGATGAGTGGGAGTAAGTTATTGGGAATTGGGTGATCATCCTCATTATATCGGGATTCGTTGTAATTGGTGATATTTGAGGAAATCGCCTGGGCTGTTTGCCGGATGGCAAATATTTGGTTTTGAATATCCGTTGTTATGCACCAATTTCAAATTGATATATCTGTACGTTTATTTTTATAAAGTGAGATATAACATTTTGAAATTATGTCCATGACATTTACCTATATCAGTTGATGGTTAGGTAAGGAGCATTCAACAGCAGTGTAATCTTCATAATCATAGTACAGTTTTCAACCTACGACGCACAGGCTTTGAGTTATTCAACTTAGCGGACTTATACAAAGTATTGTATGTTGTCCTGTGTCCATTTGGACAGAGGTGTTGGTCCTCGTACTATATTCGGTTTACTTATGACTTCTCTAGTTTTTAGACAAGTGTTTTGTAGAAACACAAGGTCTAAGTTTTGAGAAGTTATAGGTATAAGAGTAAAGTAGAGAACCAGGTGTTGCAAGTATCGGGATTCTTCAAGGTGATCGAAGATGTAGATACTTGTGTTTGGTATTCATTTGATAGTAATGGTTTTGAGAAACTTCTTTCTCCTTCAGGTTACTCATAATTGGGTGCACTCCTAAGTTGAGTAATGCTGATCGGCCTCTCTCCATTTAGTTGACATGCACTAGAGACAGCTGCATGATTTGAATCTGGTTCTAATTAAATCGGTGCCTCTGTTTCTATATTGGATATAGAATAGTTCATATCTTAACAATGTTAAGCTACGGGGAGTTGTCCGGCTTATGCTTAAAACCAGACTCTGGATAACTCAAGGCGCGTTTCTGTAATGGCTGTTTGCGGGTTAACCCGGGCTATGACGAGGGTTGAATTTCTACCATCTGGAAGATCAATGGTGATATTGTTCTTGACTCGCCACAGTTTTAGTAAAATGGACTTTTTCAGAAAACAATAGTGGGAGTATAGTAGAACTGGAAATGATTCCAGAATCGCAAACGATTACTGAAAATTTAATAGGACCTAAGGATTCAATCAGGATTGACATTTCATTAGCCACTCCGCAAATATGGTGGGTAACCTCAGGCACTCGAGAGGTACTTCGGTATGCTCAAAGACGGTGACAGGGAGGTTCTTGTTTACCCAGACTTGACACTACTGTTGTTCCAGACTATGAGACCCAGCAAGAGGATGAGTATAGCATCGTTCTAAACTATCTTCAGAAGTGTACGTGTATATGACTCTGCCAGAGGGTTGTCGTAGTCAGTGGGAGCAGCGGAAGCATAGTGGACAAGTGGCTTATGTCTATTTATAGACTAAAGCAGATATAGCGGAGATAGATCATCTATTTTTGATGTGACAGTCATGGACTTTGACTTCGTCAGAATAGGGGATGGATCTATTAAGAAGGTAGTAGGGTGTGATGTCCTGGTATTTGGATGACATACACAGAGTAGGAAGTGAAATTCCTATAATACGATCGGTTATACTTTGGTTGTCACACAGTGGTTTCTCCGCATAGGATATAGATATAATATTAGACATTCTGGTTACTAGATCTATGGTTTTAGATCTGGATTTGGGTAGTATCCCAATCTGGGTACTTAGACAGCATTCTAAAGGTGTTTTAGAATGGACGACTCCTGGCACGGTAGTATACCTACAGGTGATGGAGCCACCCTCTCTAAAGGTGTCTTACAAACTAAAAGGGAGAGAGATGTGCATGATTTACATATCACTCGCTTAGGCAATTGAGTCAATCATGAGATGTCAAGTACCACACCAGATGTTGTTTTTGCACTAGCTGCAATAAGTTCAGATATTAATCCAATCCTGGAGAAACATTCGGAAGCAGTTTTAGAACATAAGTGGATATTCTAGGGATATGATAACGACAGCCTCCTTCGGGAGACGGTTATCATTCCAGGCTTCCAAGGTGACCTGGATGACAGAGTGACTGTCAGAGTCATAGTTTTCCCTCTGACGAGGGGCAGTATTTTGGACAGGTGGTCCAAGCGGATACTGAGGGAGGCGTGGTGCAGGATACTGATTAAGTTCAGTTGACGATACAGTCTAAGAAGTTTGGATTTTGAGTTCATTTATGAACTAGGTCCCATCAGATATCCAGATATATTCTAAGACAGGTATTGCTCATTTTGGGAGATGGCTTTCTCCACGAACTTAAGATCAAGAGAGACATAGAAAGAAACATCAGGGCGGATCCACTCACTGAGGCTATTCCTTGAATGCAATAGTTTCGTAAACGGGCTTTGTGAGACTGATCAGTAGAGGAGTTGGGTGTTCGGTATCACACGGGCTGTGAGTATGCAACATCGCAATAATTAGCCCTGAGTGCAAGTGGGAGATTGTTGGATATAGTGCCCTCAAAGTCAATTATTGGATCGCAGGCACGTGATTGCAATGATTGAAGGAGGACCTATGCCGGAAGGACAGTCTTACTCAAGATGATAGTATGCTATCTGGTTTATCTTTATCATTGTGTACATACTTTAGGTGATATTACAGATCACTATTACACATTGATAGAGCCCTTAGGATTCTTACTTGACGGCCAACAGTATGATGGCGATCATATACGTGGGAGCTGGGGTCTATAAGCACATCCTTAAAAGGTCCCTAGTCAAGGGAGTTTCGAGACAGGGCATCGATACTCCAGAGTAGACTAGTGTATACGGATTGAGACCCCGACGAGGGGCGGTGGCTGGTCTCACAAGCCATTGGTGTCAGATGGTTCACCTAAGACGTATACAGGTGCTCATTAGGTTATGAGTACACTGGACAGGACTCGCCGGGAACATGCTAGTTGGTTTTATACCTAGTGTCAGATAGCAGTTCCCTGGTGACATGTGTACAGGTTAGTTCATCGACCTGAGATCGTCATTTGTCTCGTGTGAGTTCTCACTGTGTTTTGATTACTACCCTACCACGACTCAAAGGAGTCGTGCAAACAGGTTTTAGTTGGGTACAGTCCCGAGACACATGGAGGCAGTGAGCGGATCGGCAGGGGTTTCATCTCTCCCGGTATTGGGGGTGAGATCGCGCTGTGTCTAGGAGAGTCATTACACGAAGTCCTTGACCAAGGCAGGAGATTTACTGGTAGGTATTCCAGTAGTATCTCAGGGTGTTCTGGGCTACACTCCGACACGACTTGTACCACTTTTGGGGGTCTGATTTTTACCAACCCCCTAGGCCCGACATGCGATGCTCTTAGACGAACAGACCTGACTGTACGGATATTGTCACTGACAGGCTCAGTAGGGTGTCTGGATGAGTTCGCTTATCAGCCTCCCTTTTGGTCAATATCTGGTAGCCCGTTACGTATAGCTAGTACCACTGACGTGCTAGAGGTTAAATCTACAGCCAAAGTATTGACGAGTCTTTAGAGTCCCCCACAGACAGTTTCTTAAGTTTCGGGAGAAACGTTGTAGAGGCCGTATGGTATTATGGCAGGGTTCGATTATTTACGTGCAGTCGTGCACGAATCATGATCGGGCGGATCATACTAGTGGGCTTTGGTTTAAGCCGGATCCTAGTATTAGATTTGTTGGATTACTTTAGTCTCATCGCATTCGCATTCAGTCGGAATACGGATGCAGGTATGTATGTACAGGTGAGGGGTATCCTTATGATCCGTCACGAGTTTACTTTAGATGTTGCCGTATCTTTTTATTGCTGTAAACATTATGGTTAATGTTTATTTTGGTGGAAATTATGAGCTTAGTTCATGATGAGGTGCATTAAATGTGACATGGATATGTTTAGTGACTCATGGTCTCTTTTATTGTGCAAATGTCATATTAGTGTTTGATTAAGGGTGTGAAATGATGGATGGAGAGAGAGGGGGCAGCCATAGGCTTGGGGTTAGCTCTTGTATTTGTTCCCTTCCGAACGACGGCCGGGACGCGAGGACGTCTGGGCCTGAGGTTCGGGGCAGATGCTATATGGTTTTATCCGTCCACCTCTCCGAAGATGCCAAGTTGATTTATGGCACCATGTATTGGAGGTTTAGACGGATGCGGCCGATGTAGCAGACTTCGTCAGATTCCCCCTCGCTTGAGGGGTTTTTGATTGTGGGGACGCTCTTCCCTGCAGGCGCAAGCCCCTGCAGTTAATTACGCTACCGCATCGCGGTAGCCACTTTCTCCTTCTCCAGAATTTCACTTCATGTCGTTTGTGTTTGTTTTGTTTGTGGTTGCCCGTGGATTGTATACGGAGACTGAGTAATGCCGTCGCCCGTAGGACGTGGATTAGTCCAAATCTGTATTTACTTAGATTTGGGTTTGGTGTTTTTAGTTTAAGGATACGTTAGCCGTATTGAGGCTAAGATCAACTTAAACGTTCGTTAAGGATACGTTAGTCCTGTTTGAGACTAAGATCAACTTAACGTGGTGGTCCGTTTAATATATGGCCGTCAGGACTCATCACCTCTCTGACGTCGTTGAACGATTACAACGATAGGTGTCAGAGGAGTTCAGAGATGTACCCTTGAACCAAAGTCGATTTGGAGTTTTAAAGTCCATTTAAATATTTAAGGATACGTTAGCCGTATTTGGGGCTAAGATCAACTTAAACGGGACCGTTTAGATCCGGCAAAAGAGCATTTGGAGGCTCTATTGTTCCAGTTTAGGGACGTGGTGGTCCATGTTCCAGTTTAGGGACGTGGTGGTCCACCATTAGTTTAAGAACGTTTCGTCCATCATTAGTTTAAAGACGTTTCGGTCCAATATTAGTTTAAGGACGTTTCGGTCCATCATTAGTTTAAGGACGTTTCGGTCCAATATTAGTTTAAGGACGTTTCGGTCCACGAGTTTAAGGACTCCGCAGTCCATATTGATGTGTGGTCGTCGGGACCCGTCACCTCTCTGACATCGTTTAAGGATTACAACGATGGGTGTCAGAAGAGTTCGGAGATGTACCCTCGAACCGGTCGTAAATTGATTTAGGGAGCAGTCATGCTCAGTCAATTTGATTTGAGGACTTATGGCCATGACTGGACTAAGTCCAGTTTCAAGATTCTTTTGTCTTTGGCCTATTGGACCTGTGCTAGACCCTTGCCCGTTTACTGTATTATTTTTCTTTATTTTGGTTGGGCTCTGCCCCTTTTTAAAAATGCATAGCATTTTTTATTAGGCCTATTAGGCCTTTTAATTGGGCTCTGTCCCTTTTCTTAATAATGCGGAGCATTAAATACTCTGACAGTGCCCTACATGGATTGTCAGGCGCTTTGCGCCAATTAATAAGCGCAAGCGCTCATGGAGGTGACACGTATTACGCTCTGGTGAGCGCAAGCGCAACAGCGCAGTGCGCTGCGTCAGTGGGCTGCGCTGTTGCACTGCTGACACATGGCGCTTCCTGACGGCTTGCGCAATAGTGCAGTTTTGGCAAGTGCTAGGCACTGTTAACTTGAGAATCTTTTAGATTCAGAACCAATGGTTCATAAAAAGAAGTGCAAAGCACTGTTTGTTTTCTTGATCTAATTTAGATCAATGAAAACAAGTTCTTCTTGTTTTTTGTTATCTCGGGGAACCAATGGTTCATAGAAAAGTGCAAAGCACTTATTATTATTTATTTTTCTTTTTATTAGAGATCCTTGATCTTGTTCTCAGATCAATGATCTGTTCATAAGAGATTTTTCTCTTTTTCTAAAGGCTTTTTATCTTTTTTGTTCTTGAGGATTTCTCTCCAATTCTTCAGAGTTCTCTCTGTTTAATTTCTCACAAAATGTTGATCCCTTTGAATTGAGGTCTAGGGTCCTTTTTATAGTGCCCATAAATTAGTTAAATTTGTTAAAGAGATCTTTCTCTGAGTGATTTGGGGAATTTTCCCCACCATTGGATCTTTGATCCAAGGGCTTCTGTTTTACAGAAGAAAATCTTCTTGTTTTAACAAGAACAGAAAGATTTCTTTAGAATCTTGATTCTGTTTGGCGCAAATGCCCCAGCGCGTGACACGTGTCACGCAGCGCACAGCGCAGCGCGACCGTGCTAGCGCATCTGCGCTGACACGTGTCGCGCAGCGCAGTGCTTGCGCAACTGAAGCGTTGCTTCCTTTAATTAAAGTTTGAATTTTAAACAGAGCTCTGCTCTGATTGGCCGCGCTGCCTTGGGCGCTGCGCTGCCGTATCATCTTTCGACACGTGGTGCGTTGCGCGCAGCGCAAAGAATTTGAAGCGTTGCTTCATTTATTTTAACTTTAATTTTCAAGACAGAGCTTTGCTCTGATTGGAGGAAAATAGAAGCGTTGCTTCTTCTCCTACCTTGGAAATTGAACAGAGCTTTGCTCTGATTGGGGTAAATAAATGCCCCCCATCGTTGCACTTACGTGGCTCCAAAACGTGAGCGCAACGTTGACAGAATTCCAACCGTTGCGGCAACTTTTGGAAGTTGAAAGGGCACTTGATGCTTATAAATAGGACCTTTGGTCCTCAACAGATGATCATCATCTTCAAAAATTTTATTTTCAGATTCTCAGAGTCCTGCTCTTTTGTTTAGACACTTTTAAAAGTTCAAACTTTAGAGAATTTTAGGTAAAAATATTAATTTCGATTAAATCAAATCAATTTTAAGAGCCTTGCTCTCAATAGATTCCTGATCTAAAGAAGATCCATTTAGGGTTTCACTTAGTAGAGCTTTGCTCTAAAGGGGTCTAAAGTAGACTAAGGAGAACCCTGTTAGGGTTCCATTAATAGAGCTCTGCTCTCTTAAAAGATTTCCCTTGGATTTTCTCGATCCATTAATGGAGCTTTGCTCCTTCCAAATCTTATAGAAGAACTCTTAAGAATTCTTCATGGATCTTGGAAGCTAAAGATGGCATTTTATATTATTATTATTATAATTATATCATCTCTTCAGAGCAAAGCTCTCAATGTTCTTAGAGGATTTTCTTCAAATTCTCTTCATTATTGATTTCGATAGGTATTAATCCTGTCTGCAGAGCGTTGCTCTCGAGAAGTTTTAACTCCCTGTGCTTTTTCTCATTGCTGATCTTCCAATACTGTTTCCTTCAGGCATTATGGCGGTGCGTCTATACAGTCTGCATGAATTCATTACCTACGAGGATATCCGTGTACAGGGCCGTCAGCAAAACCAAGAGTTTACGGATGCCCAGTGTGCGGATGTCATGGGTCGTCTGAACGCACGTGTTGGTTGGCTGCTCCCCCGCCGCTCTGCTCTCTTGAAAGTTGTGCTGGGAGCCATTTGGAGAGCACTCCCGGGGTTCCACGAGGCCCTACCACTCAATGCGCTGGATGATGCCGAAGACAAGGTGCATTCAGTGTACCTGTCGGGGCTGATCTCGAAGAAACGGCGGGATGGCCTCATCGACATCCTGCATCAAATTTTCCAGCAGACGACGATAGTCGTTGCTTATCGAAGGCTGGGTGGGCTTGCTGAGGATCTTGACACACAAGAGCGCGAGAGGTTGCGCACGAGAATAATCCGAAAGGCCAGAAGAACTCTGAGTGGCCTTACTTTTGAATTCCTCAATCCGTGCCCTGGATCTGAGCTTATTCCATTGTAATAATATTTTTCGTTTATTGCTTTTATGATTGTAAGAACTTTTGGCAATATTAATGGAAAATTTTTATCCCAGCTTGTCTTTATTTTTCGTTCTAAGTCTTTTGCTTATGCATGAATGAGTGTGTCTCGAACGCTTGATCAAATGTAAATCGGATGCTCTTTCTGTTGCTTTGTTCTTTCTCTTATTATCAGCATGATGTCTTGATAAGCATAATTGGAAGATAACTTAGTTTTTCCAAAAGATAGCGATGGCTTAGCCCGCAGGTTCGGATCTGCCGCCTAAGACTTTTCAACTCTATGAGCCGTGATGGTCTCATAGAGACTTTTCTCCCTACGGATCGAGAGGATCTCCTAGGTGGGTTTTCTCCTTAGGAATCGTGAGGATTCCTAAGTGTGTTTTCTCTTGTAAGTCGTAAGGATCCTATAAGAGAATTTTTCCCTCTTACGAGTCGAGAGGACTCGTAAGCGGTTGTTTCCCTCCTTGTCGAAACTCGACTTTGGAGAGTGAGACCTGTGAATAGTATGTAAGAGACCGTTTAAGGTCGACTTGCAGGGTCCCATTGTTCAGGAAGCAAGTTTTTTAGTCCCTGCTGCCTGAGGCTTCATCTTGCAAGTTGAGACAAATCGGGAATTTTCCCACGGAGACACTGGTTTCTCTGCGAGCCGACGCGAATCAGGAGGCTCTCGTCAAGGATATTTGTTTCCCTGAGTTGAGGTATTTGCCAAGGATTATTTGTTTCCCTGGTGTTGAAATGAATCGAGAATTTCCCACGGAGACACCGGTTTCTCTGCGAGTCGACGCTGATCAGAAGGCTCTCATCCAGGATTGTTTGTTTCCCTGAGTTGAGGTATTTGCCAAGGATTATTTGTTTCCCTGGTGTTGAAACGAATCGAGAATTTCCCACGGAGACACTGGTTTCTCTGCGAGTCGATGCGAATCAGGAGGCTCTCATCAAGGATTGTTTGTTTCCCTGAGTTGAGGTATTTGCCAAGGATTATTTGTTTCCCTGGTGTTGAAACGAATCGAGAATTTCCCACGGAGACACTAGTTTCTCTGCGAGTCGATGCGGATCAGGAGGCTCTCATCAAGGATTGTTTGTTTCCCTGAGTTGAGGTATTTGCCAAGGATTGTTTGTTTCCCTGCTGCCAAGGATTATTTGTTTCCTTGGTGTTGAAACGAATCGAGAATTTCCCACGGAGACACTGGTTTCTCTGTGAGTCGATGCGAATCAGGAGGCTCTCATCAAGGAGTGTTTGTTTCCCTGAGTTGAGGTATTTGCCAAGGATTATTTGTTTCCCTGGTGTTGAAACGAATCGAGAATTTCCCACGAAGACACTGGTTTCTCTGCGAGTCGATGCGGATCAGGAGGCTCTCATCAAGGATTGTTTGTTTTCCTGAGTTGAGGTATTTGCCAAGGATTATTTGTTTCCCTGGTGCCAAGGATTATTTGTTTCCTTGGTGTTGAAACGAATCGAGAATTTCCCACGGAGGCACTGGTTGCTCTGCGAGTCGCGAATCAAGAGGCTCTCATCAAGGATTGTTTGTTTCCCCGAGTTGAGGTTTTTGCCATGGATTATTTGTTTCCTGGTGTTGAAACGAATCGAGAATTTCCCACGGAGACACTGGTTGCTCTGCGAGTCGATGCGAATCAGGAGGCTCTCGTCAGGGATGTTTGTTTCCCTGAGTTGAGGTTTTTGCCAAGGATTAGTTGTTTCCCTGGTGTTGAAACGGATCGAGAATTTCCCACGGAGACACTGGTTGCTCTGCGAGTCGATGCGAATCAGGAGGCTCTCGTCAAGGATGTTTGTTTCTCTGAGTTGAGGTATTTGCCAAGGATTTTTTTTCCCTGGTGTTGAAACGAATCGAGAATTTCCCACGGAGACACTGGTTGCTCTGCGAGTCGATGCGAATCAGGAGGCTCTCGTCAAGGATGTTTGTTTCCCTGAGTTGAGGTTTTTGCCGAAGACACTGGTTTCTTCGGAGTGGGGATGGACTGTTGAGATTTGACTTCGTTTTCGGGTGAAGCCTATTGGGAAAGTAGGGTTCCCTTTTTGTTTGCGTCCTTCGATTGTATACAGGGATCGATGTGATCTCAACTGTAGGGCCAAAGTTTTATCATTTTTTTTTGTTTTACTTCCGCGATGCTCTATCATTTCAGCTTTTATATCGCGAAGGTCGCGATTGCCCAATCATTTCGGCTATTTTTCGCGGTGCCCAATCATTTCGGCTGTTCATTTTATTTTTACTCGCTGCTTTTAATTGCGAGTTGCCCAATCATTTCGGCTGTTCATTTTATTTTTATTCGCTGCTTTTTATTGCGAGTTGCCCCATCTTTTCGGCTATTTCATATGCATGTGCGGCCTACTGGCTTTTCGCTGAAAACCGATTTCGGCATCAGCACCGCTACAACTGGGATATTACCAGGAGCGAATCATCATCTTCCTCTGTCGATGTCGAACAAAGGTGACTTAGCGACCAGGGTTAGGGTCCTGTCGACTAAGGATTTTGACTTCATGAGCCGTAAGGGTCTCACAAAGTTATTTCTCCCTACAAGTCGTGAGGATCTTGTAGGTGTATTTTCTCCTTGGGAATCGTGAGGATTCCTAAGTGTTCGTTTCCTCTGTAAGTCGTAAGGATCCTACAGGAGGGTTTTCTCCTCATAAATCGAGAGGATTTACAAGGGTTGTTCACCATGCGAACATATCCCCAGTCATGGATGGGACTTGGTTAGGGAAATGTTTATTCGCGCCCGTGGATTGTATACAAGGGTCAGTATTGAACCACTTGTAGGGCAATATCGGAAGTTGTGGGGATTGCTTAAGCACATGTTTAGGTCTCTGTAACTTAAGACTTTCAAATCTTATGAGCCTTAAGGGTCCCATAAGAGAGTTCTCCTTACGAGTCGTGAGGATCTCGCAAGTGTATTTTCTCCTTAGGAATCATGGGGATCCCTAAGTGTGTTGCTCCCTTGTGAGTCGTAAGGATCTCACGCGGGTGGTTTCTCCTTACAAGGTCGAAAGGATCCTATAAGTGTCTTTTAACGAGGTTGCGCCCTTTCGGGTTTTCACAAACACTCGCCGGTAGCCCTGCTGTTTTTACTCACGGAGCCTTTTCAGGTTTTCATCCGTGCCCATTTTGCTTATGGACATACCCTTTTTTTATCCTTTTTATTTTTATTTACTTTTTTTTTACGAGGTTGCGCCTTTTCGGGTTTTCATGAACACTCGCTGGTAGCCCTGCTGTTTTTACTCACGGAGCCCTTTCGGGTTTTCATCCGTGCCCTTTTTGCTTATGGACATACCGTTTTTATCATCATCATTTTTTTTATTATTTTCTTTTTCTCTTTTTTCTCTTTTTTTTTATTCATCTCGTCAGCCTAAGGATGCTGCGGTAGTAGTTTAAGGACGTTTCGGTCCGTCATTAAGAAGGTTGGCCACTGCTTGTAAATCTTGAGCTTAGGAAGATAGCGAGCGGACATAGTCATCGTCATCTATCATTGACCTAGGCTGTGGTTCATTAAGCATAGTATTTCTTTAGGAAACAACCGTTTATTGGCCTGAAAGGACTTTCACCGTGCATATCCATGAGTAGATAGGCCCCACCCTGGTAAACTTTATCTATGATGTACGGGCCTTTATAGTTTGGCTTGAATTTTCCCCGCTTGGCGCGATTGGGGATCATAGGCCTTTTGACCACTAGCACGAGTTCGCCTTGGCGGAATGTCCTCGGTCGGGTCAATCTTTCGTATGAGCGCGTCATCTTTGCTTTATAAGCTTCCAGATTTTTTTGCGTTATGAGCCGTGTTTCTTCAAGGGCATCAAGCTCCTCAAGCCGAAGGTTAGCATTTTCTTCATTCGTCAACTCGTAGTGGACTGCCATTCGCAAAGAGGGTAGCTCTATCTCGAGGGGGAGTACTGCTTCCGTACCGAATACCAACGCGTACGGCGTTGTGTTCGTGGCCGTCTTGAACGTAGTTCGATACGCCCAGAGAGCTTCTTGCAGTCTCTCGTGCCAGTCTTTCTTATTTCGGGACACCGTCTTTTTCATGATTTTCGTCAGGGGCTTGTTGAAGGCTTCGGCTAGACCATTAGCTCGCGGATTATAAACCGAAGAATATCTCCAGTCTATATTGTGTTGTTGCGCGAAGCGACTGATCTTGTGGCTTCTGTAAGCTGGCCCGTTATCACAGATGATCCGTCGCGGAGTTCCAAACCGATATATGACGTGCGTTTTGAAGAAATGGAGGATATTCTCCGTCTTTACTTCCCTCAACGGTACTGCTTCTGCCCATTTGGAGAAGTAATCAGTCGTCGCGAGGATGAAACGATGTCCCCTGGACGATGCTGGTTCGATGGGGCCGACTATGTCAGTTCTCCACATTTCGAATGGCCAGCTAGCCACCGTCGGGTGTAGTGGATTTGGATGTTGGTGGATGAAGTCCCCATGGATCTGGCATGAGTGGTATTGCTTCGCATATTCGAGGTAATCCTGAATCATCGTGGGCCAGTAGTATCCCATCCGTTTGATCTTCAACTTCATCTTCGGGCCCGCTTGGTGAGAACCACAGATTCCATCATGAACTTCCTGGACGACTCTTTTCGCTTCGTCAGGTCCTAAGCATCTCAGCCACAGAGAATCGAATGACCTCTTGTATAGAGTATCATTGACGAAGGCGAAAGACAGAGCTCGTTTCATGAGCTGATGTCTTGTAGACGCTTCTTCAGGCGTTCAGTGGGACTTAAAGTAGTCTATGAAGACTTCCCTCCAATCCTCAGCCTTTTCCCAGTCTTCTATTTGCAAGGTCGTCTGTTCAGTCGCTCCCTTCTCTTCGGATGATTCCGGAGATATTTCTGCTGGGGCAAGCACCCGATGGCTTTGTACCACGATTCTAACGTCATCGAGGTTCTCGTCAGCCAGTTCTTTAGCAAGTTTGGCCAACACGTCTGCTTTGCTGTTTTCCGCGCGCGGTATGCTTTCCAAAGTATAGGAGGGAATTTGGGTCAACAGTTGTTGCACCTTTTCACCGTACTTCACCAACTCCGGTTTGCACGTTTGGTAGTTGCCGTTTACTTGACTAATGACCAGTTGAGAATCTCCGTATATGAGGAGGTTTTCAATTCCCATGTCAATGGCGATCTCGAGGCCTGCTATCAAAGCTTCGTATTCGGCTTCATTATTTGTCCTCAGCTCTGTTAAGGAGAAAGCGAAGTGCATTATCCCTCCTTGTGGAGTCATGAAGATGAAGCCTACCCCCGATTTGATTATAGGGGTACTTTGTTTGCGCTTTTTCACGGAAGATGCTCCATCGAAATAAAGCTCCTATTGGGTATCACCACCGTCGATAGCGTCGAACGCATGTTCGTCTGGCAAATCGCAATTCAGAGGAGAATCGGTAGGTATCGGGTGCTCAGCAAGGAAGTCGGCGATGGCATGGCCTTTCACTGCCTTGAGAGGTTGATAGGTTATCGAGAACTCCATCAAAAGCAGAGCCCATTTAGCGAGTCGACCTGTCAATATGGCCTTCGACATCAAATATTTAAGGGGGTCCACCTTCGATATGAGACGAACTTCATGTGCCAATGCGTAGTGCCTGAGCTTTGTCATCGCGAAGATCAACGCCAGGCAGTGTTTTTCAATGGGAGAGTAGTTGCTTTCTGTCCTCAGAAGAACTCGACTTAAATAGTAGAGTGCTCTTTCCTTCCCTTGATCATTCTCTTGTGCCCATAACGCGCCTAAGGAACCTTCGAGGGCGGTTGTATAGAGAATGAGAGGTTTTTCCTTGACCGGAGTGGCCAATACCGGTGGGTTCTGCAGGTATTGCTTGATCTCGTCTAGTGCGCTTTGGCATTTTTGGTCCCAGACGAACGGGGTACCCTTCTTCATCAGGTGTCTATAAGGACGGCACTTGCCCGAAAAGTTGGTTATAAATCGTCGTATATACGCGAGCTTCCCTTGGAGAGACCGCAGCTGTTTGAGATTCCTTGGCGGAGGCATTTCCATGATCGCCTTAATCTTTGATGGATCTATCTCAATACCTCGGCGTCGGACGATGAATCCCAGGAATTTGCCCGAGGAAACTTCGAATGCACACTTGAGAGGGTTCATCTTCAAGTTGTATTGTCGAAGGCGTTGAAACACGGTCTTCAGATGCTCGAGATGCTCCTCGTATGATTTGCTTTTCACTACGAGGTCGTCGATATAACATTTGACGATTTCATGTATAAGGTCATCGAAGATCTTTGTCATGGCCCTCTGATAGGTGGCACCGGCGTTCTTTAAACCGAAGGGCATCACCTTGTAGCAGAATATACCCAAAGGAGTCCTAAAGGCAGTGTGCTTCTGGTCTTTGGGATGTATCTTTATCTGATTGTAGCCTGACGAGCCGTCCATGAAGGAGAAAACCTCATGAGTGGACGTATTGTCTATCATCAGTTCGGTGACTGGCACTGGGAAATCGTCCTTCGGGCAGGCTTTATTGAGATCCCGGAAGTCTACGCATATGCGCACTGTCCCATTTTTCTTCATCACCGGGACGATGTTGGCGATCCATTCTGGATATTGAACTTCCTGGATGAAGCCAGAGTCGATCAGCTTCTTGACCTCGGCATTGATACTCATCTCAAGCTCGAGCCGCATTCTTCTTGGTGCCTGCTTGACTGGCTTGACGTCCGGGGATATCGCCAATTTGTGCACAGCAATTTCTGGATCTAATCCCGGCATTTCGGAGTAGTTCCATGTGAAATAATCTTTATGCTGCATAAGCAAGTCTTTTAGCACAACCACCCTTTCTTCGGATAACAGCTCGCTGACGAATGTCGGTCGCGGGTCGTTCACCGTTCCCAACTCAATTTTCTTGAGGTTATCCGCCGTGGTAAGGATTCCATCTTCCAGCTCTTTCGGCGCTGGCGGAAACTCTGAGATCACCTCATCGTCGCTATTTTCGAAGCACCAGGAAAGGTCATCCATGTTCTCGGGCTCTTCTTTTAATATTGTTATCACATGACAAGTACGAATTCACTTCCAATCCCAATGTGGAACTGGTTCTTCTTTCATGGCCTTGGGTTCGTGCTTCTGTGGCGGCGCTACCCTCCAGTTGTCAGACAGAGCGAACTTGCCAAGCTGATACTGATCTTCGACCCAATTCTTGAAGATGAAGCAGTTTTCGAGAGGATGCCCTATCACTCGGTGATAAAAGCAATAGTCTGGGTTTGAGACTTCGCCTGCTTGTTCGGGGTGTTTAGACTCCGGCAGTGTAAGCATCTGATGTTTTAGAACGAGGTCAAGTATTTTCTTCGTCTTGTCCCGAGGAAAAGAGTACGCCCGACCCATTTTTCTTATGAGGGATAGATCGGAACCGCTCGATTTTCACTCGCGTGGCCTCTTAGCCCCGCTTTATTGCTTTTGAGCGCCTTTTTCGCATCTCGACTTGTTTCTGCCTCTGCGTCGAGCCCTCTTTATAACAGGTTGACAAGGAGCGGCATTCTCATCTTTCGCAGCCTGTTGGAGGAGGCGTTGCATTTTGGCTTTCTCGTAGATGGCCATTTCGCGGTTATGGTCGTCTCGGACTTTTTGACCAGCATCCCTTATAAGTTTGTCCATTTGTTCTTCGAACGACGGACTGGGCACTTTTGCATCTGGAACTTTCACTGGTTCAGGATTAGCATCTTCCCATTGAGCATCCGCTTCTTCATCAAAGTCATACACAACGTAGCAACCGTGTAGTAGCTCCCGTTTCTTTGACCGGATATATCCAAGCCCTTTTGTTTCCATTCTCCCATTAGGAAGTTTGCGTTGAGTCTCGGGAACGTTCCAGACTTTGTCATAGAACTTGGCTTTTCGAACGGTCTGCTTGAAGGATATCCCCTGGCGTTTCAGCAACCTTTTCAAGCCTTCTGTATAATATCTGGGGAGACGGATGGGCTGAAGCCTATCAAGCGTAGGATCCGCGCCACGCCAGATTTCTTTCTCCACTGTGGTTTCTTCAGAGCGGTAGAATAGAATTGCTTTTTCGCTTTCTCGCCTGGGATGGATATAGAACGTTTGCAGCTCTTCTACATTGTAAATATCAAGTGCATCCAGTTCTTTACGGTGTTTAAGCAGCACCATGGCGACTTGTACACTTTGTTCCTCGTTAGCGGACATTCGTATTGAAGGCCGAGCCGAGAATATAGTATGGACCTCATCTTCCGAGTCACTACCAAAGATCAACGTAGGAGCAGATGGTCCGTCTTGTTGTATTGGGGCGGACCCGAATAAACTATCTCCTCTTCCTCCTCGGTGTCACTCCCAAAAACAGGGATGGTGGCGTTAGTTTTGTTCTCCGGCTTGTGACACCTTTCCGTGTCTTCGAAATTTAGTAAGAAGTATTTGGCATCTTCATATTTGCGGACTTCGTTCACGGAGAATGGGTTCAGTTCTCCCGCCACAGTATACTCGAGACCATCCTTAGCGTATTTCATACACTGATGTTGTGTAGAAGGGACGACGTTGTACTCATGTAACCACGGTCGGCCGAGCAAACGTTGTAGCATGTCTTGGCGTCTATGACGTGGAACTTAATGTCCGTGACGAGTAGTCCGAAGCGTAGCGTCAGTATCACAGACCCAAGAGTTCTTGATGACTGGGAGTCGAACCCAGAGATAGTGATCTTGTCCCGAGCAAGGTGCTGGACGCTCATGCAGATTTCTTTTAACACCCGCACATTGAGGAGGTTAACAGAGGATCCATTGTCGATCAGGATTTTGCCTATTTTTATATCGTGACAGTATCCTGAGACATAGAGGGGGCGATTGTGTTCGCACGTCCCAAGGAGAAGGTCTTCATCACAAAAAGCGACATCGGCCATGTGCACTTCCTCCAATTCATCTTTCATCTTTTCTTCGGCCAGGAAAGCTTGGAATTGCTCCGGATCCCGTAGTGCCTTGATTAACGAATCTCTCGCCTCCTTTGACAATAAAAGGGCGTCAAGAATGCTGAGCTGTGAGGGTAGCTTCCTCAGATGCGCTAAGACGTTGTAATCCACCTTATTTCTTTTCGGACGGTCCTTGGCGCTTAGCTCCTCCACAACTTGGTCATCTAAGACGATATCTTCAGGGACCTTCTCTTTTCCCTTATCTTTTTTATTTGAGGGTCCGAGATTCTTTTCGGGCAGCGTCCGATTACGTAGCCGGATATTTTCGCAGACCTTCGGCTCTTCTTCTTTTCCTGAAGTGGATTCTTTAAAGAGGGGCAAGCTCCAGCTCCTCATCATAATCGATCCCAAATGTAGGCACCTGTGATCCCCCGGCGTGAACCATGCGACAATCACCGGTAGTTCTGTTAAACCCTTCAGTCATATTTTTGCGCTCCTGACGAGTTTTACGCTTCTCCCGCTTAAAGTGTTGTCGATGAGAAACAAATCCTTGCCACCATCTATCGAAAGCTTTGCACTCTTGAGTGGGGTGCGAAACCTTCTGATGATATAAGCAATAAGAGGGGTGCATTTCCATCTCACCAGTAATGCTTCCCTCAGAGGATGGTAGCTTCATACCCATTGACACGGCTTTAGCAAACCTCTTCCTCATCTTGAATTTGATTTTATCCGCAGCGGGTGTACTTTGCTCCAGCGGGAGTATCTCAATTCTTTCGTCAAGGCGCTGGCGTTTGGCCCTTTCGAATATAACCGCCTCACGCTCCCGATCAGCTTTGCTTTTTAAGAGAGCTTCATTAAGGAATGCGTCAATTACTTCATCCGATGGCTCCGAAATTTTTGGTTCAGGATCTGCCCCCAGCTTTTTAGTACAAGGAGTCTCCTCATCGTTCGTGAGCGAATGGGAAATCATATGACAGCTCGCCACATATTCCTCGGATTCATCCGACGAACTATCTCCCTCATCTTCTTCTTGAAAGACGTGGTTGAGGAACTCTTGGAATGTAATGGGAGTCCGTGCCTTCTGGTTGTATTCCTCCAGCGCGTAAATTTGTTTTTGCAAGTCCGTGCGCTTGTCGCCAGGCTTCACGGGCTTCCTTGACCTCTTTTTCTTCTTCTTTGAAGATTTCGACGGCTGTTTGTGAGGGCTTGGGCCACATCCATCGATCTTTTGAGTTGGACGAGGCTTCAACATCCCTTCAATGATCTGCGGCTCCAACGGGTTCTTCCACTTGATCGCTGGGCATGTTTGAAGATCATTTAGCATCCTCTTTGTCTTGGCTGATAATACAACCTCCTAAGGAGCTTCTTCAACGACAGAGCATGTTGCCCCTGGCGTATTCATTCCCTTAGAGGTGTGGGGTTGCGGTGGATTCACCTTCTATTTATCGGACAATGCAAACTTGCCCTGTCGGTACTGGTCTTCAAGCCAATTTTTGAAGACGTAGCAATTCTCGATCGGATGACCCAGTACTCGATGATAAGGACAGTAGTTGGGCTCATTGACATCATTTGGTTGCGACGGATGTTTTGGATCTGGCAGATTTATGAGTCGGTTGCGCAACGCCAGCTCGAATAACCTCCTCGTTTTATCTCGGGGAAAAGAATAAGAACGTCCTAGCCTCTCCTCAAGGGCTACGTACGGGCGCATATTATTTTGACGAACGACCGGCTTCGAGTTGCTCGGTTGTTGTTGAGCATTAGCGACCACGACCGCTTTTCCTTTCCCTTTGTCATTTCGGGAGTCCGGCTTTGGAAGAGGGGGTTTATGACCCATCTGATCCATTTGCGCTAGCTTGTCAATCAAGGCCTGGAAGGTAGTCGGCTTGAAAAACATCATAAATTGCGAGATGGTTGCTTGCGGATCAAGGGTTCCCACAAACATACCCACTGCGGGAGCTTCTTTAATGCGTTGCTCGCACTTCGACCATAAGTTCCGCCACCGTATAGCATATTGAACCCATGTCTCGCCTGGCTTTACCCTGGCATTAATCAGTGCCGTCATCGGGGTGCGTTCACTGGCGCTTGCAAAATGCTGGGTAAATAGCAGCTCCATCTCTGCGAAGGTCTTGATAGAGTCGTTCGGGAGTTCAGAGTACCACTCGAACGCCGTATCTGATAAACTTCCAACAAACTGGCGAAGCAACAGCTTGTCATCACCGCCGGTGTTGCCGCAGAGTGTCCTGAACTGGGCAACATGCTGGTGAGGATTGCCCGTCCCCTTGTAGACATGGAACTTGGGAATTGTGTAACCGGGCGGATACTTGATTTGATCGTACCAACTTGGATAGGCCGCCCTGTTTTTACGACCTGGCCGGCTGCTTCAGTCGCATGATGAACCCGGATCTGTTGAGCTATGTACTCGTCCAAGTCAGCTTTGGAGATTGTCTCTTCTTTAGCTGCTGACAGAGCTGGCGGAGGACTTGACGTCTCTCCCCTATCATCTTCAAGGACGATCGGGGGATCTTCGGCCGGAGGATCTTGTTGGATCATCATTTCTACCATGTCTTGGAACAGGAGGCCCATACGCTTTATGTTGGCTGCTTGTTCAGCAGCCTCTTTATCCTTCTTCTCAAATATTCGTCGAAGAAATTCGGCGTCAGTTTCTTGCTCCTGGCGTTCATCCGAGGACGTTTCAGGGCTTTCTTTTGGCCCAGTAAGTGCGGCCATAGCGTTCATCATCTCTTGGAGCTTTTCTGCTGCTCCTGCGCTTTGGTCACTGATCGCGTAAGCGGTCGATGACCCGTAGATATGCGACTGTCCTCCTTACCAGACGCCACATAGACGGTATGAACTTCAATGCCCCCTGACTTAGGGCATTTGGGTTCACCACCTCTGATATTTGTCGCCGGCGCGGGGGTTTTCTCCGGCCTTCTTCTTTTGTGGGCCGTTGAAGTTGAAGGGGCCGTTGCAGTGGGCACCCTAGCGATTGTTGTCCTCTGCTGTTTAATAGGACGGTCCTTTTCTTTTTGCACCTTCATCTTCTTTTGTTGACGAGAGTGATCTGGGTCGATCACGGAGTCTTGAACCCTTCGCCAAACCTTGTATATTTTTGAGGACAGCCGTTGAGGAGGCTGTTCTTGCTTTGTTTCCGGAACTCTCTCCGCGGGTGGAGGAGATCTTTTCAATGTAGCGGTTGGAGAGTTCTTACGTACCCTCCTCAGCAGTTCAAAGCTGTTCCCAGTTCGAACAGCAGCGTTGACTTCCACTACTGGAGCCGGTGGAGTTAGCCCTGAGGGGGAGTTGCCTCCTGCCTTCCTTACTCGTTGCCAATGGCGACGTCGAGCATGACGAGCCGTTGGGACTGGCTCGGAGATAGGGACAGCTTCTTTTTGCCCCCTGTCTGAATGAGGCGCCGCTGGTGTTAACCTCTTAAAGACTGAGGTTGTCTTTTGAGGGAACCTGTCGAAGACAGATCCTCGAGCAGAGGCAGTAGCAGGAATAGTCAGTCTTGAAAAGACTGACTCTTTGACAGGGGAAGCCGCTTTGACGACTTCTGGAGCAGCAGTTATTGCCTTCCTTGGGACAGCCAATTTAGAGTTCTGATCCAGCCTGGCGAAAACAGAGGCTGTTGGTTTGGTAGTGGGCGACCCGTTGACAGGGGCCGTCGTAGCAGTGAGCCGGTCGAAGACCGACTTCTTGTTCCCCTCCGGTGCAGGTATTGGCATAGAGAAGCTTGTAGGTGGGATCATGGTCCCGAAAAACAGGCCGGTGGTGGCCTGGGTCACCTGTTCTACCGGCAGAGTAAGGAAGGAGGCCGCTTGGGGCCCATATGCTACACCTCCGGATGAAGTGGAGCGTTCGTTGCAGGGGCACTTCGAGCAGTTGGTGCAGTTAGAGGCCATTGATGCTTGAGTTCTGCGCCAGACAAAAGACCAAATCTTTGAAAATCCAAAGGCAACCGTTAACAAACCGCGATTGGTTCGTGAAGACGACACACGAAGTGTGGAGTTGAAAGAGGAAAAGGTCCCACCGGACGTGCCAGAATCTATTCCCCTCCGAACGGCGGCCGGGACGCGAGGACGTCTGGGCCTGAGGTTCGGGGCAGATGCTATATGGTTTTATCCGTCCACCTCTCCGAAGATGCCAAGTTGATTTATGGCGCCATATATCGGAGGTTTAGACAGATGCGGCCGATGTAGCAGACTTCGTCAGATTCCCCCTCACTTGAGGGGTTTTTGATTGTGGGGACGCTCTTCCCTGCAGGCGCAAGCCCTTGCAGTTAATTACGCTACCGCATCGCGGTAGCCACTTTCTCCTTCTCCAGAATTTCACTACGTGTCGTGTGTGTTTGTTTTGTTTGTGGTTGCCCGTGGATTGTATACGGAGACTGAGTAATGCCGTCTCCCGTAGGACGTGGATTAGTCCAAATCCGTATTTACTTAGATTTGGGTTTGGTGTTTTTAGTTCAAGGATACGTTAGCCGTATTGAGGCTAAGATCAACTTAAACGTTCGTTAAGGATACGTTAGTCCTATTTGAGACTAAGATCAACTTAACATGGTGATCCGCTTAATATATGGCCGTCAGGACTCATCACCTCTCTGACATCGTTGAACGATTACAACGATAGGTGTCAGAGGAGTTCAGAGATGTACCCTTGAACCAAAGTCGATTTGGAGTTTTAAAGTCCATTTAAATGTTTAAGGATACGTTCGCCGTATTTGGGGCTAAGATCAATTTAAACGGGACCGTTTAGATCCGGCAAAAGAGCATTTGGAGGCTCTATTGTTCCAGTTTAGGGACGTAGTGGTCCATGTTTCAGTTTAGGGACGTGGTGGTCCACCATTAGTTTAAGGACGTTTCGGTCAATCATTAGTTTAAGGACGTTTCGGTCCAGTATTAGTTTAAGGACGTTTCGGTCCAGTATTAGTTTAAGGACGTTTCGGTCCAATATTAGTTTAAGGACGTTTCGGTCCACGAGTTTAAGGACTCCGTAGTCCATATTGAGGTGTGGTCGTCGGGACCCGTCACCTCTCTGACGTCGTTGAAGGATTACAACGATGGGTGTCAGAGGAGTTCGGAGATGTACCCTCGAACCGGTCGTAAATTGATTTAGGGAGCAGCCGTGCTCAGTCAATTTGATTTGAGGACTTATGGCCATGACTGGACTAAGTCCAGTTTCAAGATTCTTTTGTCTTTGGCCTATTGGACCTGTGCTAGACCCTTTCTCGTTTACTGTATTATTTTTCTTTATTTTGGTTGGGCTCTGCCCCTTTTTAAAAATGCATAGCATTTTTTATTAGGCCTGTTAGGCCTTTTAATTGGGCTCTGTCCCTTTTCTTAATAATGCAGAGCATTAAATACTCTGACAGTGCCCCACGTGGCTTGTCAGGCGCTTTGCGCCAATAAATAAGCGCAAGCGCTCGTGGAGGTGACACATATTACGCTCTGGTGAGCGCAAGCGCAACAGCGCAGTGCGCTGCGTCAGTGGGCTGCGCTGTTGCACTGCTGATACGTGGCGCTTCCTGACGGCTTGCGCAATAGTGCAGTTTTGGCAAGTGCTGGGCACTGTTAACTTGAGAATCTTTTAGATTCAGAACCAATGGTTCATAAAAAGATGTGAAAAGCTTTGTTTGTTTTCTTAATCTAATTTAGATCAAAGAAAACAAGTTCTTCTTGTTTTTTCTTATCTCGGGGAACCAATGGTTCATAGAAAAATGCAAAGCACTTATTATTATTTATTTTTCTTTTTATTAGAGATCCTTGATCTTGTTCTCAGATCAATGATCTGTTCATAAGAGATTTTTCTCTTTTTCTAAAGGCTTTTTACCTTTTTTGTTCTTGAGGATTTCTCTCCAATTCTTCAGAGTTCTCTCTGTTTAATTTCTCACAAAATGTTGATCCCTTTGAATTGAGGTCTAGGGTCATTTTTATAGTGCCCATAAATTAGTTAAATTTGTTAAAGAGATCTTTTTCTGAGTGATTTGGGGAATTTTCCCCACCATTGGATCTTTGATCCAAGGGCTTCTGTTTTACAGAAGAAAATCTTCTTGTTTTAACAAGAACAGAAAGATTTCTTTAGAATCTTGATTCTGTTTGGCGCAAATACCCCAGCGCGTGACACGTGTCACGCAGCGCACAGCGCAGCGCGACTGCGCTAGTGCATCTGCGCTGACACGTGTCGCGCAGCGCAAAGCGCAGCGCGACTGCGCTGACACGTGTCGCGCAGCGCAAAGCGCAGCGCAACTGCACTAGCGCATCTGCGCTGACATGTGTCGCGCAGCACAGTGCTTGCGCAACTGAAGCGTTGCTTCCTTTAATTAAAGTTTGAATTTTAAACAGAGCTCTGCTCTGATTAGCCGCGCTGCCTTGGGCGCTGCGCTGCCGTATCATCTTTCGACACGTGGCACGTTGCGTGCAGTGCAAAGAATTTGAAGCGTTGCTTCATTTATTTTAACTTTAATTTTCAAGACAGAGCTTTGCTCTGATTGGAGGAAAACAGAAGCGTTGCTTCTTTTCCCACTTTGGAAATTGAACAGAGCTTTGCTCTTATTGGGGTAAACAGTATTATCATTCTAGTGCTCTCATATTTTATCTCACACAATAGAAAAAGAAAGCCTCTTCTTCTTTTTCTTCCTCTAGCTCACAACTTCCACCAATGGCATCATCTCCAACCTCCATCCATACACTCTCATGTGTTGAGAATCAATGGATGCTTGAGACAAAGTGATCGCACACATTCTCTACATCACCTTGGACACGTCTGCTAGCAAACGTCGTGTCCGAGTTGCTTCGGACGAAGCGGGAGCCCATAAAAAGACTTTTTGATGTGGTGCCCTTTCCGACGAGGAGACCGGAGATCGTAGATGCCGCGAGGAGCTTGGGTTGGTGGCCAAAGACCGAAGGATACGGATGGATCGGTATAGCTTTTCTAATCCTTCTCTAGTTAGCTAGTTTGTGTTAATGGTTCGATCCGGGTGAAAGTATACGATAGCGCCAGTTTCAAGTTTATGAAAAAGTTTTTGTTTCTGCATTTTGGTCTCGGATTGACGGTCGGGACGCTACCGTAGACTTACAGTAATCTACCGGCTTGTCACGGAATCACCCTCTCCAAAGAGATGTCTCCCAAGACTGATTTGGAAAGGGCTCCCATGTCATCTATACCCTACGCATCTGCGGTAGGCTCTATAATGTATGCGATGTTGTCTACCAGACCAGATGTAGCATACACATTGAACGTTGTAAGCCGGTATCAGTCGGACCCAGAAGAGAAACACTGGATAGCAGTAAAGAACATTCTGAAGTACCTGAGTAGGACTAAGGAGATGTTCTTGGTGTATGGCGGAAAAGACCTACAGATCGAGGCCTTTGCTGACTCCAGCTTCCAGAGTGACAAGAATGACTCCAAGTCCATGTCGGGTTATGTCTTTACCCTCAATGGAGGGGCGGTCTGTTGGAAGAGCTCCAACCAGGAAACCGTTGCTGACTCGACGATGGAAGTGGAGTACATAGCTTCTTGCGATGCCGCAAAGAAAGCTGTCTTGATGAAGAAGTTCCTTACGGAGCTTCAGGTGGTTCCTACCATTGTTGATCCAATACCGCTGTATTGTGACAATAACAGCGCTATAGCTTTAGCGAAGGAACCCAGGTCCCATCAGAAGTCCAGACACACATTGAGGCAGTACCACCTGATCAGGGAGACCGTAGATCGCCGGGAGATTGAGGTGAGGAGAGTAGATTCGGAGAATAATACTGCAGATCCACTCACAAAGGCCTTACCCCAGACTCAGTTCGAGCGGCTGATCGAGATGATGGGTCTTCGATACGCCAGTACATGGCCCTAGTGCAAGTGGGAGATTGTTAGTGTATATGCTCTAGAGGGCATTGCTGTATCATACTAGTTTGTATATTACTTAATGGAAGCTTGGGATATTCACAGTTGTATAGACAATCTTGCTCAAAATGGTAGTATGCTACTTGGTTTGTTTCTACTTCGATATGTGCATGTGTTTCTTTTAGCATATCGCTTATACATATTAGTGGAGCCCTTAGGATCTTTGCTTGATTACCAGCGCTGTGATGGCAGTCACACTAGTGGGGGCTGGATAATCTACAAGCACATCCTTATACAGGTCCCTAGTCATAGGACCGTTGTGAGGAGCGAAGAAGGAGGTGCCTCATTAGGGTTTTGACCGTTGATTCGGTCAAAACCATTATGAGGTGAGGAAAGTATTTACTAATCTTTTTAATGATAATTGTGTTATGGCTAATTGTTTTGACCATTTGACCATGTGGAAAATTTGACCTAGTTGACCATTGTTGACTTGGATATTTCTTGTGAGCTCTAGACTCTTCTTATGGCTTGGATTTAACTTGACATGATAATGGTCAAATCAATGGTAACCATCACAATTTATCATGACAAAAGAATGGTAATTATTTTTCCAATGGAGCATTATTCTCTTCTCATTCTCTCTCTTCAAATGAGAGCTCACATGGTTTCCTTCTTCTTCCTCCTCACTAAGAATTCCTAATAGTCTCATGTGTTGAGCAAATTAGGATCTAAATAGACAAACAAACCCATCTTCTTCTTCTACACCACCTAGGACATCAAGCATGGCAAACTTGTTGCCCTAGTTACCTCGGCTTGAGGTGGAGCTCGGACTATAGACTCTCGAGTGGATAGTCTTCGACTCTAGGAGGCCGTGGAGGTGACCAAGATCCGGATCGATCCTCGGAGCTTGCATGGACGAGGAGGACAGCGGAGGGAAGAACCGAAGGACCGTTTTCGTGAGGTATAATCTCCTAAGCATAGTAGATAGAACCTGTAGTTGTTTGTTAGAAATTGTTTGGCAAAGATCCTTAAGATAGTCTATGTTACTTTGAGATAAAATTTTGTTTTTTACCTATTCCGCCTCCCCATAAGTACCGGGGTCGGTAACGTAGACTTACAGAAAGTCCATTTTCCTGCTGACTCCCAGAGCCCGCGTGCCAAGCACGTGGGGCGCCGGCGCCTGCGTTCTAAGCATGTAGGGCGCTGGCGCCCAGCGCCCGCGTGCCAAGAACGTGGGACGCTACGGCCTGGCGCGTGCCAAGGACGTGAGGCGCCAGCGTCTAGCATCCACGTGCCAAGCGCGTGAGGCGCCGGCGTCCAGCGCCCACATGCCAGGCACATGAGGCGCCGGCTCCCAGCGCCCATGTTCCAGGCATATGAGGCGCCGGCGTCTAGCGCCCACGTGCCAGGCACGTAAGGCGCTGCCACCCACGCGTCCTTTGGACGCCATTTTTCCCTTCATTTTATATACACTCCATACTAAAAATACCTCCCCCGTTAGAAAAAATTATTAACGGGGCGTTGCCCTGCACCCGGCAAGGGGGCTGCTAGCCCCCTTGACCCCCAGCCCGCTTTACGGGTGCGGGACCCCCGTAAAAACTCTGCAGGCCCCCCGATATATCCAAAACCCCTTCAAAACAAAACACTGCACATTGAGTTCGCATGACCTGTTTGACCCGTCAATCGGAGGTTCTCTCGCTCCAAAAGCGAGAGGTGATTAATTGCAGCTTAGTTCGCAGCTGCCGGAGATTCGAATCCCCGCAATCAATAAACCCCAGCCTACCCTAGGTAGGGGGAATCTGTAATGCGTCTGACAAGCGCGCGCGTATTCCCATCTCAATGGGGTGACGAAAAACATCCTACAGTGATGTATATTATAGTGGATGCTTGGACATATATAGGGAGGACTTTCTTGCTCGACATGATAGCATGCTATCTGGTTGCTCTTTATCTTAACATGTACACTTATTGTCTCTCTATTACATTTTGATAAAGCCCTTAGGATGAGTACTTGACTACTAGGATTATAATGCATGTTCACCGCGGAAAGACACGATCGGGACGTTAGGACGTCTGGCCTGAATTTTAGGGGCAGATGCTATTTGGTTTTATCTATCCACCTCTCCGAAGATGCTAAGTTGATTTATGGCACCGTGTATCGGAGGTTTAGACAGATGCGGCCGTTGTAGCAGACTTCGTCAGATTCCCCCTCGTTGTGAGGGGTTTTTGATTGTGGGGACACTCTTCCCTGCAGGCGCAAGCCCCCGCAGTTAATTACGTTACCGCGAAACGATAACTACTTTCTCCTGCTCCAGAAAGTCACTTTGTGTCGTGTGTGTTTGTTTTATTTTTGATTTCCCGTGGATTGTATACGGAGACTAATTTGTGTTGTCGCACGTAGGGCGTGGATTAGTCCAAATCCGTATTTTCTTAGATTTAGGTTTGGTTTAATTTAAGGATCGTTAACCTTGTTTGAGATTAAGATGAACTTAAATATTTGTTAAGGATACGTTAATCCGATACTGGACTAAGATCTACTTAACGGGGGTTCGGGACCATTTTCGATTCAACGGAAGAGCATTTGGGCTCTATCGTTTCAGTTTAAGGACGTTATGGTCCATATCTAGTTTAAGGACATTATGGTCTATTGTTAGTTTAAGGACATTGCGGTCCATTGCTAGTTTAAGGACGTTGCGGTCCATAGAATTGTTGGTTGTCGGGACCGGCCACCTCTCTGAAGACGTTGAAGGATTACAACGACATATATCAGAGGTGTGAGGAAATGTACCCTTGAACCCATGTCGGTTAGGAGATCTGTAGTCGGGTCTGGGACTAAGGCTAATTTAGAGAAGTTGTAATCACATAGGCTCAGTTGATCTGAATTAGGGACTTTTGGTCAACTTGGGCTCGGTCCACTCAGTTTTGAATAAAGTGTTGAACACTTGTTTGGGCTCGGTCCCTTTTATGTGCAACAATGCTGAGTATTGATATGGGCTCTGACTCTCACCCTATTTCTTTGTTTTTTATGGAGTGTTAAACACTCTTTGTGGCATTGGGCTCTATGGACAGAGCGTTTTATATTAAACAGCGCCCACGTAAGGGACACGTGAGGCGCTGGACGCTGGGCGCCAGCCAATAAGCGCAGAGCACTCTTTATTTCAGCAGCGCCTACGTGAGGGGCACGTGAGGCGCTCGACGCTGGGCGCCAATCACTGAGTGCTAAGCACTCTTTATTAGATAGCGCCCACATGAAGGGCACGTGAGGTGCTCGGCGCTAGTTCCTTCTTTATGCATTTTTCTGAAGAGTTCAATTCTTTGTTCTCCCCTGGATCTTCAATCCCCAAGAACAAATTCATTTCTACGAGAATTAAATTCTCATTTGTGGGAGACTTGTCTCATGGATCTCAGATCCAGGGAAAGAACTATGTTCTTTTATAAAGGTTAAACCCTTGGGTACGCAGATGAGATACTATGATCTCTATTTACCTTGAAGAAAGTTCTTCTTCTTTCTTCTCTCTTCAAGCTCTTTTTGCTTGCTCTTCTTTTTGGACTTTTAAAGTTTATGGGGAGTTTCTCTCTCTCTCTCTGTGTGCGTGCAAGACTTGAAATCTTGGGGCCTTTATATAGTAGAGGCAGATTTGTTGATTCAGTTAAGGAAATCTCTCGTTGAGATATTTCTTAATTGATTTGGGGATTTTATCTACCGTCGGATCTTTAATCCAAGGACTTCTGTTTTACATAAGATATTTTTCTTGTTTTTTAACAAGATTGGGAAAATATTTTCCCATACAGAGCTTATTCTGTATCTTGGGGATTTTTAATCACCATTGGATCTTTGATCCAACGGTGCTCTGATTTACAGAGCGCAATCTTTCTTGTTTAGAAAGATTGGGAAAATATTTTCCCATATAGAGCTTATTCTGTATCTTGGTGCTTTTTAATCACCATTGGATCTTTGATCCAACGGTGCTCTGATTTACAGAGCGCAATCTTTCTTGTTTAGAAAGATTGGGAAAATATTTTCCTATACAGAGCTTATTCTGTATCTTGGTGCTTTTTAATCACCATTGGATCTTTGATCCAACGGTGCTCTGATTTACAGAGCACAATCTTTCTTGTTTAGAAAGATTGGGAAACTATTTTCCCATACAGAGCTTATTATGTATCTTGGTGATTTTTAATCACCATTGGATCTTTGATCCAACGGTGCTCTGATTTACAGAGCATAGTCTTTCTTGTTTAGAAAGATTTGGGGAGTATTTCCTCAATCAGAATTTAATTCTGTGCTCTGATGATTTATCATCTCCATTGGATCTTTGATCCAATGGCAGAGAACTTTTAGTTCTGGCGCCAGCGCCCTCATGTGGGCACGTGAGGCGCTGCCTCAGAGTTTCTAACTCTTGGCGCTGGCGCCCTCGTGCAAGGCACGTGAGGCACTGCCTCAGAGTTTCTAACTCTTGGCGCTGACGCCCTCGTGCAAGGCACGTGAGGCACTGCCTCAGAGTTTCTAACTCTTGGCACTGGCGCCCTCGTGCAAGGCATGTGAGGCGCTGCCTCTTTCAAATTTTGAACAGAGCTTTGCTCTTTTATTGGGGGGAAACAATGCAGATCATACTTGTGGGGCAGAGGTAGTTGGTAAGTACATCCTTTAAATGTTCCTTGTCGTGGGAGTATCGAGACGGGGTATCGATATTCCAGAGTAGACTAGCGTATATGCTTCTTGACCCATATGATGGGCGATGGATGATCCCGCATCTATTGGTGTTTGACATCAGAGAAGGTATACAGGTGCTCAGTGGAGACTGGGTACACTGAACGGACTCGCCGAGAACTCCTAGATGGTATTATACCTAACGTCAGATAGTAGTTCTCTGGTGACACTAGTACAGGTTAGTCTGTCGACCCGAGATCGTCATAGAGTCTTGTATGATTCTCACTGTGCTTTGATTTCCACCTTAGCACATTCAAGAGATCGTGCAAAACGGTGGTTTTTGGGTACAATCCCGAGTCACATGGAGGCAATGAGCGATAGGAGGAGATTTCGTCTCTCCCGGTATTAGGGGTTGATGTTGCGCTATACTCGATTGGCCATAACAGGAAATCCCTGGTCAGGGTTGCTGAGATTTACTGGTAAGTGTTATCAGTAGTTTCTCGAACCGTTATGGGCCTCACATCGGCATGACTTATCAGGCTATTGGAGTCTGACGTTTACCACCGCCAGGCTGTGATATGCGACATATCAAACGAAGAGACCGGACTGTACGGTAGTGTTACTGATTGGATTCGCAAGAGTATGAGTAGGCTTGCTTGTTGATCTTCTGATTGCTCAATACCCAGGTGGTCGTTATGTTTAGCAGACCGCTTGCGGCTTATGGGGGACTGATATGATCACCATCTACTGCCGGCGTATTGACGAGTCTTTAGAATCCTACACAAAGGTTTCCTGGCTCGGGCGAAACGAAATAGGAGCACATATGTGATATGTGCGGGAACGAAATTAATGCGCGTATGTGATACCGCATTCTATTCTCGCGATATGTGATATCGGTCGGTTATATGTGATATAGACGGGTTATCGAATCAAGTGTTGATTCGATAAGTTGATACATATGATATTAGTCGGGTATATGTGATATAGCCGGATTATTAAATCAAGTGTTGATTTAATAATTTAATGTATAATTATGTATTTGATATATTAATTTACATTAACTAATATTAGCTCACTTAAGAATTCTTTTTCTCACTTGTGCATTTAGTATATATGAGATATATATTAATGTACACTCTTTTGTGTCATGCTAGATGATACATGAGACATGCATGTATAAGACTCGCACCATGCTTAACATAATGAAGGGTTTTATTTATTTAAGGTAAATCAAAATTAAATGGAAATTAGTCGCATGGTTGAAGCTTGTGGAACTATTGACCAAGTCCACTAATTTTGTTTTACTTGAGATATTTATTAACCCAACCATTAAGATTAGCCATGGTTGAGTCTCTAGATGAGTTAGTATATGATATTAACTCACCCATGGTTCCCATTCTAGACATGACTTTTTCCATGGTTGCTTTTCTTCATCTCCTTCCTCTAGCTCTCTTGCAATTTGGGAGGTGAAGAAAATGAGTGAGAAAAATATTTATAAAGTGAGAAAAAATCATACTTCATCATTCTCTACTAGATTGGCCATTTAGTTTAGGGTGTTAGCTTCACTAATTCCACATTAGTGAAGGGGTATCTTGAGTTAGAGTCTCCTTGACGTAGATCATCTTCAGTCTCGAAGACTTCAAGAAAGCTTGTTCCTTTCATCTTGTGGAGCCTTTCTAGAGTCCGGGAGTTCACTACTTGGAGCGAAGGGACTGCTATACAGAGCTTTTGAAGTGAAGGACCGGTCTACAAAGGTTGTATTCCTTGTTCATTTAGATGTAAAGATATTTACATTCTAGTTTCGTCAAATTCTCTAGTTAAGATTCTAGGATAGGGTTCTTTAGCGTGCCAATTTTGTAAAAACGGCATGGTCGATACCTCCCGAAACCCAGCGGCGACCCTAGGGAACCCTACACTTCCAGCACCAGCTCTACGTGGACCGCCAGCATAGCCTCAACGTCAATTCCATCAGGCATCAACAAACGTGCCTCAAGGATAGAGGAATGTGCCTCCGACGAGGATGAATGTATCGAGATATCAGGCTTTCACAATGATGGCCGAAGCCAAAGGACAAGTCATCACCGGTAAATTCTTCCTATCCTTTCAACCTTTTGATACTTGTACATCGATATACTTTCCCTTATACCTAAACACAACCTCACACAACTTAGGTGCTATACTAGTAGCCACCCTTCCTGCACTCACACTTTTCGACAATGGAGCTTCACATTGCTTCATGTAACAACGATTCGTGAGAACGCACGCGATTCCCGTCAAGCTACTCGTTTCGAGCTGGAATGTCAGTTTTGGGAATGGGGTCTTGAAGGAAACTTTGGTATATGATCAATGCTTAGTTATAGTTTGCGGCTGAGAATTCTACGCAAATTTCAAAGTACTGGACATACCAAATTTCGATGTTGTGATGTGAATGGATTGGCTGGGAGAATTTTATGCTACCATTGACTGTCGTCAAAGGAGAATAGTATTTGAGATACCAGATCATCCAGTCTTATATTTCAAAAGTGGAAGTAGAATCTTGGAGCCAAGAAGCTACCGTGCTAAACCGAAAACTGCAGAAGTGTTCTCCCTACCAGTTGAAGAAGAAAAGTCAGAAGTAGTTCGAGAGTTCAAGGATGTTTTCCCTAAAGACATATCAGGTTTGCCTCCCGATCGAGCTCTTGTGTAACGACTCTGTTGATAATGTATAAATTTTATGTAAAGTTAATGTACTAAATGGAGTATTTGCAACCCTGTGTATGCTATAAGTATTTGAATTGTTTTAGAATAGCAAGAAAACACTTGTAGCTCATTGGTAAAGCCTTGCACTGCTGTGACATGGCCCCTGTGTTCAAATCCTTCCGGCCACATATTATTTTTAATGATTTTTCTTTTAAACATTTTGGAAACCCAAAATTTTACACGTGCAATACACGTAAAAATGAAAAGTTGCTAAAATCAAACATGTGGAAAATGTTATATGTACTGAACATGACACGTGGCAGCAATCCAGAGCCCAACCTCACCCAAACAATCGGCCAAGATGCCATTACGGCCGGCGCTGCCGGGCCCCCCTTCGGTGATGTCCACAATATTTTACCCCAACACCCTTTGGTCTCCCCCCACTACTCCTCTACTGTTTGATTTTCCTGCACATTAACAGAGAATTAAAATGAGCTTTAAAAACAAATTTTAATGCATTTTAATTCTCATTTTAATACCCTAAATTCTAATTCTATCCTATAAATACCACCCCACGCTCTATCCCTCTCTATTCTGAAATCCATTATCAAAACTCTTAAAGTTTTCCAAGTCCAAAAAGTAATACAAGTGGAGTTAGCCCAAGGTCAAGTTCCGGCGACGATTCGGGACAAATCCGGCGACACCACGACTCCATGAAGAACCAACTTGTTCCTATACCTCTTCTCTCTTCTCCAAACCCGTAAGTTCCCTCTCCTCTTCTCTCTTCTATTCTAAAACAATCTCTCATTAAAACTCGTCGGAAGCGGAGTTATTCCGATTTTCGATTCTAATTTCATTATAAACCCAACTTTTCTTAACAACAAATCAACCATCTCGTAATATCTTGTTTAGCAACCATAAAACAATATTTAGAACAAGTTTCAATTCAAAATAAAATGCTATACAACTTGTATTACACTTTTTCGTTTAAATACCACAAAGTTTACCTACGACATTAATTAATCATATTGCTCATATTATCTTTATAAAACTCACGAGGTAATGACTTACCTCATCACAACACTCATCATAATATAGCACGATGGTTTGAAAACAATATTTTTGTGGCTAAGGCGAATTTTACAGTTAAATACCATAAACTATCAAAACCGTATTTCTTTTAACTGTTTTAAGCAAATTCCATACAATTATGTCCTTACAACCCATTTTGGCAAATCTGATTTGGTTGGTGCAGGTTATCGCACATCCATCGGACTAGTAGGGCGAGATGCAGACCTTCTTACGGAGCATACGATCTCGATGGAATTTATATTACAATTTTTAAGAAACTGTGATTTCTATTAATAAATAAATTTATTTTCTAATAGTTATATATAATATTATAAACCTATCTATTTTAAATATACATAAAAATATCCATGTTTTCTAAATAAAGGAATCCCAAATTTCATGAAACTACCATCATAAATCAATACAAGTCATTTTAGATGAAAATACCATATACTATCCAATTTAGGTTTATATCCACTAGAATATCTCATCTTATAAAAATTACATCTATGAAAACCCTAACGACGATAAATAAATACTTGAGGTTTATTTTGAAAATATATCAAAACTATTTTTCATAAAAACCCCTCAAGTTATATTAATTTACAATAAGGACTCTAATAAATATAGGTTTAAGGGGGACTAATTCTCTTGAGCCTCAGGGAGCCGGAGAATGTGAGTGTTTTCCTATTTAAGGTAGACAACTAAAACGGGGTTATCAATACGGTAATTGTCTTAGAAAAAGACACAAATCATGCCGTCCATGTGCAGTAGTTACCGATAACTCCAAAACTTAATTCAGGACTTCAATTCTGTTTAAGTGTCTGAATCAGACAGAGTCTCAGTTTAATCCGAATACAATCCATACTTGATATAATTCCATTACAACATGAATCCATCTATATCAACATGACTTGATTTGACCGAACCATGGATATACATTGACTTGTCGACATGACTATCCGTTTATATCCTTATCCGTTTACATGGACAATTGATATCATGGTTTCGGCAAGTCTTATATCTACAAATCACTACATAACAATACAATAAACATTACGGGGTTTAAAAAGGGTAGATTGGTACGGAATGTGTTAAAAGTGGCACGATGATGGTCACATTAATACACCTAACCTGAATATCCGTTGCTGTTGTTCCGTGGCTTAACGGTTCCTTGTGCTTCGTATACCTTAGTCCATGGAATAGTTGGACTTCTCTTGTATACACTGGCATATTCTGTACCAAGCTACAAATAACAGAGATAACATAACAAACATACATTATATTAGTTATACTCTCTATCTGTTTATTCTATTTCTATCTCTCTTTGGGACTTACAGAGCGATTGTTCGCTGACGACATTCCTTTTCTATTCTTTCTTTGGAATGTTGTCAGGAGAACCCGACTCTCTGGAGATCGAGCCCGGCTCAGAAGACTTGGAGCAGTTCATCAAGGACCTCGAGCTTTAGTTCACTTGTATATACTTTACTTTCAGTTCATACCATTGTTTAGGCATTGCTTTCTATATTGTATTTACTTTTTAGTTGCATTGTAAAGAATGTTTAATAAATAAAAAGTTGTTGTTCTTTTACATCTCATGTCTTTCTTGTGCACATTTACATTATATTGCTTATTTACGCTTGGCGTGTTTACTTCTGAGTAAATACGTCACGGGCCAGTCATGTCTCCTTATCCGTACACCGGGAAGTGGGGCGTGACAGGTTTTGTTGGTGGCCTATGCATGTCAGTTATGTATGGAAACCTAAGCAATTTAACACAAGAATTATAAGACTCGGCAACTAAACATTCTTTATATTTCATATTCCTTAAATCTATCCTAACCCTATTTTTCTTTCAAGGTTGTGGATTCCCCGAACAATACTAGCACCAACATGATCGGCAACACCACACCACCACCTCTTCCACGTACGCCTACCGTTGTAGCTCCGATCAATAAGCAGACGGTACTGCTTGAGGCAATTAAGAGCCTCCTGGAAGGACAGCAGCAACAGACTGCCATACAAATGAACCGCCCAGAAGCGGAAGCACCGAGAGTGAAGCAATTCCGGGCACTGCATCCGAAGCGATTTTCTGGAAAAAATAGCCTTTTGGAAGCGAAAGAATGGGCTCAATCAATTGAGGACGATCTGGCAACAGCACAAGTGCCAGACATTGCTTGGGTAAGGGTTGTGAAGCTGCAACTTACTGATAATGCCCGAGTATGGTGGAAAGCGGAAGAAAGCCATCTTGCCCAGCCGATCGAATGGAAGACATTTCGCGACATGTTCGACGTGAAGTATTTTCCAGAGATTGCCCGATTCGATATAGAGCAGCAATTCATCCACCTACAACAAGGCTCTATGTGGAGCAAATTAGTGGATGAGTATGATGCCGAGTTCACCATGTTGAGCGGGTAAGATATATCTTAATATTCGATTTTTCTAATAACACATACTACACAGCTAAGACAAGACCGTAACAGGTTTGCGTCCCATCTCATACCGACTGCTGAGATCAGGGCCAGACGATTTCAGCAAGGGTTGGACCCGGAGATCCAAGATACTCTAGCTACAGGGGATTTTCTAACCCATGATTTAGCTCTGAGAGCTGCCCGTCGATACGAGACAGTAGTGAAGATGAAGGGTAGACCTCAATCTGCCGGATAGCAGGAGGAGCCTCTTACAGGCCACCTTTTGTACCCAAGAGACTGGGAGTACCTTTTAACCGGTCTAGTACAGACTTTTGCATTTACTGCAGGAGGGATGGACACTTGGTGAAGGATTGCAGGCATGCTAGTCGCCTCTGCTTAGTCTGTGGCGTATCCACACACGATATTGGGTCTTGTCCTCGTCGACTCAATCCGAACACTGCACCCAGACCAGCAATCACCTATCCGCAGCGGCCAGCTATCCAGGCACCTGCACCACGTCTTGCTCTCCCTGCTCCACCTTCTCATGGACCTACTGCACCTCCTCCTCGTCAATTCCATCAAGCACAAAGGAACTTACCTTAAGGAAAGAGGAACAGACAGAGTAATTCTCCTCCAGCAAGGAGGAATGTACCGAGGCGATAGGCTTTCACAATGACTGTGGAAGAAACTGAAGCCGCTGGCCAAGTCATCACCAGTAAATTCCCATCTTTCAAATCTATTCAATACTTATTTACATCCATATATCTTTTCCTATACCTAAAACATATCCCACATAACTTAGGTACGTCTTAGTTGCCTCACTTCCTGCGCTAGCACTCTTCAATACTGGAGCATCTCATTACTTTATGTCGCAACGGTTCGTCCGAACTCATGCGATTCCAGTCAAACCGCTCGTATCCAAATGGAACTTCAGTTCAGAGAACGGCGTTCTAAAGGCAACAATTGGATACGACCTGTGTCCAATAGTCGTCTATAGCAGAGAATTCTATGCTGACTTCAAGGTGCTGGACATACTGAACTTCGATGTAGTTTTGGGTATAGATTGGCTAGGAATTTTCTACGCTACCATCGACTGTCGTCAAAGGAGGGTAGTGTTCGAAATTCCAGAGCGTCCAGTCTTTTATTTCAAAAGTGGAGACCGTATCCTGGAGTCTAGCACATACAAAGAAAAATCGAAGAAGGCAGTGATTGCAACTCTACAAACAGGAGAAAACAAGCCAGAGGTAGCTCGAGAGTTCGACGATGTATTTCCTGAAGACATATCAGGTTTTCCTCCCGATCAAGTTATTGAATTCAGAATTGATTTAGTACCTGGTGCACAACCGGTGATCAAAGTACCGTATCGATTAAGCCCTGAAGGTTTAAAGGAGGTCCATACTTAGCTGGACGAACGTCTGCAGAAAGGATGGATTCATCCCAGTACTTCAAGTTGGGGATCTCCAATTTTGCTTGTGAAGAAGAAGGAAGGTTCATACAGAATGTGCATTGATTATAGAGTTTTGAACAAAGTCACGATAAAGAACAAGTATCCACTACCGCGAATAGATGATCTGTTCGATCAGCTAAGTGGGTCTTGCGTTTTCTCAAAATTAGATCTTTGTTCAGATTATCATCAGGTGAAGGTCAATGAGTCTGATATCCCAAAGACGGCATTCAGGACTCGCTATGGACATTATGAGTTTCTCATGATGCCATTTAGAGTGACCAATGCACCAGCCATATCCATGAACCTAATGAATCAAGTTTTCCGAGAGTACCTAGACAGGTTCGTTGTCATATTCATCGAAGATATCCTAGTATATTCAAAGAATCGGAAAGAGCACGCTGAACATTTACGAATTGTCCTGAAGACTTTGCGACAACATCAACTCTATGCCAAGTATAGCAAGTGCGAGTTTTAGCTAGAACAAGTCGGATTTCTTGGACATATCGTTTCAGGTGAAGGAATCTCCGTAGATCCAACTAGAGTAGTAAAGTAGTAGCAGTAAGCGAATGGCCGACACCAAAGACAGTGAAGGAAATTCGAAGTTTCTTGGGATTAGCGGGATACTACCGACGATTTATTGAAGGATTTTCGAAGATTGCAACACCCCTGATCAAGCTCACACGCAAAGATGAAGAATTCGTGTGGTCAGAAGCATGCGAACAAGCTTTCGTAGAACTCAAGTCAAGATTGACATCAGCACCTATTCTCGTAATATCGGACCAATTTGGAGGCTTCGTAGTACATTGTGATGCATCCGGTAAGGGATTAAGATGTGTTCTACATCAGCACGGTAAAGTTGTAGCTTATGCATCAAGACAGCTGAAGGTTCATCAGCGCAACTATCCGACGCATGATCTGGAGTTGGCAGCCATTATCTTTGCACTCAAGATTTGGCGTCATTATCTTCTTGGAAAACAGATAGATATCTACACAGACCACAAAAGTCTGAAGTATGTGTTTACTCAGAAAGAGTTGAATATACGGGAGAGAAGATGGTTAGAACTCATGGAGGACTTTGACATCAATCTAAAATATCATCCAGAGAAGGTGAATGTAGTACCTGATGCACTTAGTGTAGGGTTCCTAGGCACTCTAATGAGGTCTCACAAGGCATCAACCATGCCAATTTCAAACTTTATGGGTGCCGAGAAACCCTAATACGGATCGTTGGCTAGAAGTTTAGGCGACAAAGCAACTAGTTAACTACTTAACTAAATGGTAAACGGAAATACAACCTTTGTAGATCCGGTTCTCCACCTCCATGGCTCCGCGATGATGTCTCCTCGCTGTACAAATCGGATCTTGGACTCTAGCGTCGGCTTCATCAGAGAAAAAGCGGGCTAGGTCATCGACGACGATGCCGAAGATGATCTACGTCGAGGCATCGCTAGATCAAGCTCCAACTTCACCAAGTCATGAAACTTGTGAAGAAAACACACTCTACTACTTGGCAAGAGGTAGAGGATGAAGAAATAGGAAGTGGGTTCACTTTAGAATTGGATTTCTCACTCTTTTCATCAAGTTGCCATTGATGAGGCAAGCTTTTTCTTCAAGAAGAAAATGAAGAAGAAGAAGATAATATTATGATAAGTTTTTTTAAAATAAAAACCAATATGATACTTATCATAATCTTAACCTTAGTTAGGTGTAGAGAATAAACCATGGTTAGAGTTAATGGTTAGGTTTAGGAAAAGAACAAGAATGGTCAAGCTTTCAACACATCATGAAGTTTCCACAAAACTACAAAATAAGCCACCATTCTCATTATCTTTTCTAAATGAAATAAACAAATAAATGAATAAATAAATAATGGATAAACAAAACCCTAATCATTAGTTTAACCATGGTTTAATTCTTTGCACTTAACCAAGTAAGCATGTATCATCAAACATGATACAAACTTGTGTACAAAAGTATATCATATATACAATGTGCACAATCCAAGTGAGAAAATCCATTTAAAGTGAACCAATACTAGTTAATGCAAAGTAATATATCAAATATATAATTATGCATTAAATCATCAAATCAACACTTGATTTAACGATCCGGTCATATCGCATATAACCGACTAGTATCCAATGTATCGGTTTATCGAATCAACCCTCGATTTGATAACTAGGTTATATCGCATATAACCATTCGATACATTCATCGCGAGAATAGAATACGGCATCACATACACGCATTATTCTCGGTCCCGCACATATCTCATATGCGCTCCTATTTCATTTCGCTTGAGCCAAGAAACCTCTGTGTAGGACTCTAAAGACTCGTCAATACGCCGGTAGCAGATGATGATCATATCAAACACCCACAAGCCGCAAGCGGTCTGCTAAACGTAACGGCCACCCGGGTATTGAGCGATCAGAAGATCGACGAGCAAGCCCGCTCACACTCCTGTGAATCCAACTAGTAACACTTACCGTACAGTCCGGTCTGTCCGTCTGATATGTCGCATATCTTGCCTAGGGGTGTAAACGTCAGACCCCAGTAGCTCGATAAGTCATGTCGATATGAGGTCTATAACAGTTCGAGAAACTACTGGTAACACTTACCAGTAAATCTCAGCAACCCTGGCCAGGGATTTCCGGTTATAGCCAATCGAACACAGCGCAACATCAACTCCCTATACCGGGAGAAACGAATCCCCTCCTATCGCTCATTGCCTCCATGTGATTCGGGACTGTACCCAAAAACCACCGTTTTGCACGCCCTCTTGGACGTGGTAAGATGGAAATCAAAGTACAGTAGGAACCACACAAGACTCTATGACGATCTCGGGTCAACAGACTACTCTGTACCAGTGTCACCAGAGAACTGCCATCTGACGTAAGGTATAATACCATCTGGGAGTTCTCGGCGAGTCCGTCCAGTGTACCCAGTCTCCACTGAGCACCCGCATATCATCTCTGATGTCAAACACCAATGGATATGGGATCATCCATCGCCCATCTGTATGGGTCGAGAAGGTATACGCTAGTCTACTCTGGTATATCGATGCCCCGTCTCGATACACCCACGACTAAGGACTTTGAAGGATGTACTTATAGACTATCTGTCCCCACTAGTATGATCTGCATCATAGTCCAGGTAGTCAAGTACACATCCTAAGGGCTTTACCAACATGTAACAGAGAGACAATCAGTATACACGTTAAGGTAAAGAGCAACCAGATAGCATACTATCATGTCGAGTAAGAAAGTCCTCCCTATATATGTCCCAGCATCCACTACAATATACATCCTATGTACAGTATTGGCCTCTAGGGCATACATATAACTAACACTTAGTCGGCAACCACTATCAATGAATCTCACCGCACAGTGGAAGATACAGCAAGATTTGCATCAGATGGAGATAGAAGTGGTCATGCCAGGTAACGCTTCAATTTTGATGAACTTACAAGTTCTGTCTACAATTGTCAATCAGACCAAAGCAGCTCAAGCAAGTGATGCCAAGTTGCAAAAGATCAGAGAACAAGTAGAAAGTATACTTCGAACAGACTTCATCATTCACGAAGACGGATTTTTGAGATACGGCAGTAGATTGTATGTACCATAAGATCCTATTTGGGAAGAGTTGATGAAACAAGCTCACAGCTCCCCATACTCAGTACACACTGATGGTATAAAGATGTACAAATATCTACATCAACATTGCTGGTGGCATGGAATGAAGTGTGAAGTTGCCAGAAGCGTCGCTAAATGTTTGGTGTGTCAGCAAGTGAAAGCTGAATATCACAGGACTGCTGATTTACTTCAACCGTTACCTATCCCAGAATGGAAGTGGCAACACATTACCATGGATTTTGTGACTGCTCTTTCTCGCAGCACAAAAGGTAACGATGTTGTATAGGTTATTGTGGATCGACTCACAAAGTCAGCTCATTTTATTCCCTTTCGAGTTGGCCAATCTACCGAGACACTAGCAAAGAAGTACATGGACGTAAATTTGAATCTAAGTAAGATTTAACTCTTCATAGTGTACTATTTCTGATACCTATGAACTCATGCAGAAGATTGTGAGATTACATGGAGTACCAGTTTGCATTGTCTCCGATCGTGACACCAGATTTCGATCTCAATTTTAGCAGAGTCTGCAAGCTAGCTTGGGAACGAGTCTGAACTTTAGCACAGCTTGCCATCCATAAACAGATGGACAGTCTGAGCGAACGATTCAGATACTTGAAAATATCCTAAGAGCTTTTATGCTAGACTTCGGAGGATCGTGGGAAGATCACCTACATCTTGTAGAGTTTTCATACAACAACAGCTACCAAGTAAGTATTGGAATGGCACCATTTGCAGTTTTATATGGAAGGAAGTGTCGTTCACCATTAAGTTAGGACGACATCGGAGATAGAGAACTCCTTGAACCTGAAATGGTAATGGCGACTGTAGATGTAGTTCGCACTATCAGGCAACGAATGCGCATAGCCCAAGATCGACAGAAGCACTGGGTTGATGCAAAGCGCCGACACTTGGAGTTCCAACCGGCAGATCATGTCTTTATGAAAATTTCTCCAAACCGTGGAGTGATTCGCTTTGGAAGAAGGATAAGTTACATACTCGAACGAGTCGGAGAAGTGGCATACCGCTTGGCACTTCCACCCTCATTGGAAGGAGTGCACAATGTGTTCCACATATCCCAACTCAGAAGGTATGTGAGTGACCCCAGTCGTATTCTTAATCACTCCGAGCTCACGGTACAGACAAACTTATCCTGTGAGCAACAACCCATTGAAATCCTGGACAAAAAGGTAAAATCACTTCGGAACAAGGAAATAAACTTGGTTCGAGTGATGTAGAGGAAAGACTCACCAGGAGAATCAACGTGGGAAAGAGAAGACGACATGCGTGCAAGATACCCTTTCTTATTTGTAAATTAGTTCTTAAATACTTGTAAATTTTGAGGACGAAATTTTTGTAAGTAGGGTAGAATGTAACGACTCTGTTTATAATGTATAAAATTTGTTTAAAGTTAATGTACTAAATGGAGTATTTGCAACCCTGTGTTTGCTATAAGTATTTGAATTGTTTTAGAATGGTAAGAAAACACTTGTAGCTTATTGGTAAAGTCTTGCACTGCTGTGACATAGCCCCTGTGTTCAAATCCCTCTAGCCACGTATTATTTTTAATGATTTTTCTTTTAAACTTTTTGGAAGCCCAAAAGTTTACACGTGCAATACACGTAAAAATGAAAAGTCCCTAAAATAAAACATGTGAAAAATATTATATGTACTGAACATGACACGTGGCAGCAATCCAGAGCCCAACCTTACCCAAACGATCGGCCAAGATGCCATTACGGCCGGCGTCGCCGGGCCCCCTGTCGGTGATGCCCCCAATATTTTACCCCAACACCCTTTGGCCTCCCCTTACTACTCCTCTTCTGTTTGATTTTCCTGCACATCAACAGAGAATTAAAATGAGCTTTAAAAACAAATTTTAATGCATTTTAATTCTCATTTTAATACCCTAAACCCTAATTGTATCCTATAAATACCACCTCACACTCTATCCCTCTCTATTCTAAAATCCATTGTCAAAACTCTCAAAGTTTTCCAAGTCCAAAAAGTAATACAAGTGGAGTTAGCCCAAGGTCAAGTTTCGGCGACAATTCGGGACAAATCCGGTGACACCACGACTCCACGAAGAAACAACTTGTTCATATACCTCTTCTCTCTTCTCCAGACCCGTAAGTTCCCTCTCCTCTCCTCTCTTCTAAAATAATCTCTTATTAAAACTCGTCAGAAGCGAAGTTATTCCAATTTCCGATTCTGATTTCATTAAAACCCTAAATTTTCTTAACAACAAATCAACAATCTCTTAATATCTTATTTAACAACCATAAAACAATATTTAGAACAAGTTTCAATTCAAAATAAAATGCTGTGCAACTTGTATTACACTTTTTCGTTTAAATACCATAAAGTTTACCTACGACATTAATTCATCATATTGCTCATATTACCTTTACAAAACTCACGAGGTAATGACCTACCTAATCACAACACTCATCATGACATAGCACGGTGGTTTGAAAACAAAATTTTTGTGGCTAAGGCGAATTTTACACTTAAATACCATAAACTATCAAAACAGTATTTCTTTTAACTGTTTTAATCAAATTCCAAACAATTATGTCCTTACAACCCATTTTGGGGAATCCTATTTGGTTGGTGCGGGTTATCGCACATCCATCGGACTAGTAAGGCGAGATGCGGATCTTCTCATGAAGCATACGATCTCGATGGAATTTATATTACAATTTTTAAGAAAACGTGGTTTTTATTTAATAAATAAATTTATTTTCTAATAGTTAAATATAATATTATCAACCTATCTAATTTAAATATACATAAAAATATCCATGTTTTCTAAACAACGGAACCCCAAATTTCATGAAACTACCATCACAAATCAATACAAGTCATTTTACATGAAAATGCCATATGCTATCCAATTTAGGTTTATATCCACTAGAATATCTCATCTTATAAAAATTACATCTATGAAAACCCTAAAGACGATAAACAAATACTTGAGGTTTATTTTGAAAATATATCAAAACTATTTTTTCATAAAACCCCCTCAAGTTATATTAATTTACAATAAGGACCCTAATAAATATAGGTTTAAGCGGGACCAATTATCTTGAGCCTCAGGGAGCCAGAGAATGTGGGTGCTTGCATATTTAGGGTAGACAACTAAAATGGGGTTATCAATACGGTAATTGTCTTGGAAAAAAACATAAATCCTGCCGTCCATGTGCAGCAGTTACCGATAACTCCAAAACTTAATTCAGGACTTCAATTCTATTTAATTGTCTGACTCAGACAGGGTCTCAATTTAATCCGAATACAATCCATACTTGATATAATTCCATTACAACATATATCCATCTATATCAACATGACTTGATTTGACCGAACCATGGATATACATTGACTTTTCTACATGACTATTTGTTTATATCTTTATCCGTTTATATGAACAATTGATATCGTGGTTTCGGCAAGTCTTATATCTACAAATCACTACATAACAATACATTAAACATTACGGGGTTTAAAAGGGGTAGATTGGTATGGAATGTGTTAAAAGTGGCATGATGATGGTCACTTTAATACACCTAACCTGAATATCCGTTGCTGTTGTTCCGTGGCTTAACGGTTCCTTGTGCTCCGTATACCTTAGTCCACGGAATAGTTGGATTCCTCTCGTATACATTGGTATATTCTGTACCAAGCTATAAATAACAGCGATAACATAACAAACATACATTATATCAGTTATACTCTCTATCTGTCTATTCTATTTCTATCTCTTTTTGGGACTTACCGAGCGATTGTTCGCTAACGACGTTCCTTTTCTATTCTTTCTTTGGAATGTTGTCAGGAGGACCCGACTCTCTAGAGATCGAGCCCAGCTCAGAAGACTTAGAGCAGTTCATCGAGGACCCCAAGCTTTAGTTCACTTGTATATACTTTGTTTTCAGTTCATGCCATTGTTTAGGCATTGCTTTCCATATTGTATTTACTTTTTGGTTGCATTGTAAAGAATGTTTAATAAATAAAAAGTTGTTGTTCTTTTACATCTCATATCTTTCTTGTGCACATTTACATTATATTGCTTATTTACGCTTAGCATGTTTACTTCTGAGTAAATACGTCACGGGCCAGTCACATCTCCTTATCCGTACACCGAGAAGCGGGGCATGACATCTTGAATTTAGTATTGATTTACAACCCGGTGCATAACCTATAATCAAAGCTACATATCGATTAAGTCCGGAAGGATTGAAAGAAATTCGTATCCAGGTAGACGAGCTCCTGAAGAAAGGCTGGATTAGACCCAGTACTTCAAGTTGGGATCACCGGTGTTACTAGTGAAGAAGAAGGAAGGTACTTACCGAATGTGCGTGGATTATCGAGCACTGAACGAAGTAACGACTAAGAACAAGTATCCGCTACCTTACATCGATGACATTTTCGATCAGTTAAGTGGATCTTGTGTTTTCTCAAAATTAGATCTTCGTTCAGTTTATCATCAGGTTAAGGTTAAAGAGTCCTATATTTCGAAGACGACGTTTAGGACTCATTATGGCCATTATGAATATCTCGTAATGCCATTTGGAGTGACCAATTCACCTACCATTTTTATGAATCTGATGAGCCATGTTTTCCAAGAGTACTTAGGCAGGTTTGTTGTTTTCTTCATCAACGACATCCTGGTGTATTCAAAGAATCAGAAAGAGCACGCCGAGCACTTACGCATTGTCCTGGAGACATTACGACAACACCAGCTCTACGCCAAGTACAGCAAGTATGAATTTTGGCTAGATCAAGTCAGATTTCTTGGACACATCGTTTCAGGCAAAGGAATCTCTATTGATCCGACCAAGGTGTCAGCTGTTAGCGAGTGGCCGACACCAAAGACAGTGAAAAATATAAGAAGTTTTCTGGGCTTAGCAGGATATTACAGACGCTTCATCGAAAGATTTTCAAAGATCGCAACACCCCTGACCAAGCTCATACGTAAAGACGATGTATGGTCAGAAGCATGTGAGAAGGCTTTCGTAGAACTCAAGTCGAGGTTAATCTCTGCACCTATCCTCAAAATACCGGATCGATCTAGCGGATTCGATGTGCATTTTGATGCATCCGGTAAAGAATTAGGATGTGTTCTACATCAGCATGAAAAAGTTGTGGCTTTTGCATCAAGACAGCTAAAAGTCCATGAGCGCAACTATCCAACACATGACCTGGAATTAGCAGCCGTGGTCTTCGCACTCAAGATTTGGCGTCACTAACTTTTGGGAGAACGAGTGAATATATACACTGACCATAAAAGTATGAAGTACGTATTTACTCTAAATGAACTCAACATGCGGCAGAGAAGATGGCTAGAACTCATGGCAGATTTCGGCATCAACCTACAGTATCATCCTAAAAAGGTGAATATGGTTCCCGATGCACTTAGTCGCCAACCATTAGCAATGAACCTCACCGCTCAGTGGAGACTCCATCAAGAACTACATGGATTGGAGATTGAAGTAATTATGTCAGGTAACACCTCATCTTTGATGAACTTACAAGTTTAGTACACTCTTGTCAATCAGTTTAAGGTAGCTCAAGCAAATAATACCAAGCTACAAAAAATCCGAGAACTAGTAGAAACTGGTCTTCGAAATGACTTCACCATTCACGAAGATGGATCCTTACGGTATAGGAGCCATTTATGCGTGCCAGTTGGCCCTGTTCGAGAAGAGTTGATGAAAAAAGCTCGCAGCTGTCCTTATTCTGTACACCCCGGTGGCACGAAGATGTATAAGGATCTACGACAACACTACTAGTTGTATGGAATGAAGCGTGAAGTAGTAAGAAGTGTAGTAAAGTGTTTAGTATGTTAGCAAATGAAGGCTGAACATCACAGAAGTGCTGGTCTATTTCAGTCGTTACCTATCCCAGAATGGAAATGGCAGCACATTACCATGGACTTTGTGACTGCTCTCCTTCGCAACACGAAGGGTAACGACACAGTTTGGGTTATTATGGATCGACTCACCAAGTCGACTCGCTTTATCCCATTCAGAGTTGGTCAATCAACCGAGACGTTGGCAAGAAAGTACATGGAGGTGAGTAGAAATATAAAGTAAAATTTAAACCTTCAAGATATACCATACTTGTCTTGATACCTATAAACTCATGCAGAAGATCGTAAGATTACTTAGGGTAACTATTTGCATTGTCTCCGATCGTGATACTAGATCGATCCCAGTTTTAGCAAAGTCTTAAAGCCAGTCTGGGAACGAGTCTGAATTTCAGCACGGCGTATCATCCCCAAATAGACGGACAGTCCAAGAGGACTATTCAGATCCTGGAAGACATGCTGAGAGCATGTATGCTAGACTTCGGAGTTCGTAGGAAGATCACCTACACCTTATGGAGTTTTCCTATAACAACAGCTACCAGGCAAGTATTGGGATGGCACCTTTCACAGCACTGTACGGACGAAAGTGGCATTCCCCGCTGAGTTGGGATAATGTTGGAGATCGTGAACTCCTTAGGCTAGAGATGATCGTAGCAACGGTGGACGTATTTCACACGATCAGGGAAAATATGCGCATAGCTCAGGACCGACAGAAGCATTAGGCAGATGCAAAACATTAACATCTAGAGTTCCAACCCAGAGAGCATGTGTTTCTGAAGATCTCTCCGAACAGAGGAGTGATACGTTTTGGCAAGAGGGGTAAACTCAGTCCAAGATATATCAAACCGTTCGACGTACTCGAACAAGTTGGAGAAGTGGCATACCGTTTGGCACTAGCACCCTTATTGGAAGAAGTGCACAACATGTTCCACATATCTCAGTTACGATGATATGTAAGCGACCCCAGCCATATAATCGATCACTCAGAGCTCACTGTACAAACTGATCTGATTTGCGAGCAGCAACAAGTCAAGATCTTGGATCGAAAAGTGAAGACACTATGGAACAAGGAGGTGAACTTAGTCTGAGAGATGTGGAGAAAAATTCGCTAGGAGAATCGATATGGGAGCGAGAAAACGATATGCGTGCACGATACCCTTACATTTTTGAAAATTAATCTTTATGTAAATTTCGATGACGAAATTTTTATAAGGAGGGTAGAATGTAACGACTATGAAATCTCTGTACAAATATAATTTATTCAAATGTATAGAAAGGGTATTTCAGCCTGATTAGGAGTTATAAGTTATTTATGTTCAATAAAAACAAGAAGCAACTTATAACTCACTAGTTAATACTCTCAACTGTTGTGCCATAGCCTGTGTGTTCGAATCCCAGTAGTCCCAATTATTTTTACTATTTTTCTGTTTAATTTTTCGAAAGCTCAAGAGTTGCACATGCAATACATAGAGAATCCAAAAGTTTCAAAAAAATCAAACGGGATAAATGAAAAGTTAACACAGAATAATACCCATGCCCAAAGACTCGAGCCGCGTAGCCCCATCCAACCACCCAAATCACATTTCTGGCCGCTACCAGCAGTTGATGTAGCCCCAATCACCTCCGAGCTTCACTCACGCGTCCCTTTGACTCCCCTGTACTGTTTGATTTCTCTGCAATTAACCATAGACCCTTCATTTCATCATTAAACCTATTTTAATTTATTTTAATTCTAATTATTTAACTCGCACACCCTCGTCCCTACACTATAAATACACCCCTAACCCCTAGCTCTCCCCATTCTGAAAAATCTCTATCAAAATTCTTCCAAAATTTTCTAAGTACAAGTGGAGTTAGCGATCAAGTTCTCTTCGTTGAAGATCAGAGTTTTTCCCGGAGCTACCGTGACACCACGAAGACTTCTCCCTCTTCCTTACTCTTTTCTCGACACTCTAAAACCGTAATTCCCTCTTCTTCCCTTTCTTTTCGTCTCTAATTGCATTCTTAAACCATATCGACAAAAGTGGAGTTAACTCCGATAATATTTTCTTTTCAATATTTTAATCCAGTTTTTAAGTCACACCAATACCTGACTTAACTTTAAAATGTTATTCTTTTTGTTTAACATTTTATGCAATTAAAATTCCATGTGAAATGATCATATAACAAAATTTTTCACATAAATACCATGAACTTTAACTATAACCCTTTGTTCGATAATTAGTCATACATACCTCTAGAACATTCACGGAGTAACGACCTACCCCCACACGCACACTTTTGATTCATAGAACGATATTTGGTTAGAATTTTTCATCTAAATGAAAACGTTTTCAATAAAATACCATCACTTTATAAAATTATGTTTTTATTCGTTATTTTTAAAATCCTTTACAATTGCACCTCTACAACCCTTTTAGGGGAACCCATCTACCGATGGTTAAGGTTATCACACGTTTTTATGATAGTAGAGTTAAATACAGAACTCCTCACGGAGCATTCGGTCTCGAAAGGAATAAAAATACTATTTAAAAGAATACGACTTTTCTAAATCAATATTAAATCTTTGGAAAATGATATAAAATTATGAAACCGTATTTTCAATAAAAACAAATTGTGAAAATTATCTTTTAAAATGAAAGATTGAAATTTTAATAAAATACCACCAATTTTCAAAATCGGTAGTTTTCATAAAAATACCATAAACTTTTAAAAAATAGGTTTTATAACTAAAATACCACTAAAATTAAAATACATGTTCATAAAAACTCTAAATAATTTAAACCACCCTCGAGGTTTATTTTAAACAATATTAAAGTATGCATAAAACCCCCTCAAGAAATGCAAACAATATAAATACAATGTAAACAATAAAATATAAATATTTAAGGACTCTATATTAATATAGGTGTCACGCCCCACTTTCCAATAGACGGAAACGGTGACGTGGCAATCCCGCGACGTATTTATTTCGAGAAGGTCATTTCCCGGAATAAATACGTTAAGTGTAAAAGAAGCAATATAAAATGATAAGAAAATTAACATGAGATTAAAACTTCAACAACGTTAATTACATTCAACTTGATTCATTTACAATATATGATTTCAACTGAAAGGAAATATAAGAAAAGAAATGCCTAAACAGGTGGCATACATAAACTGAGAAGAAGATGACTGGTCTAGGCCTGGGTCACGATCTGATCGTGCTCCTCCTCTGAGTTGTCTACCTCCTCCGTCTCCACAGTATCTGACGAACATTTCAAGAAAACAAAGGTGGATGGAATGCCCGTCACCGAACTTTCGCTCGGTAAGACCCCAAGATATGAAGTGAAATATAAAGTGTAATGATAAAGGAAGTGTATATCATGAACAATTGATTATGAGGTATGGTGTCTCAGCATGTCATTTTATGTAAACACGGCAATTTTATTTAGCATGCAGTTCTTTCGTAATATATGTGAACAAGTATGGTAATATATATGACAAGTAGGTAAACATGACAGTATAGCATGAGCATGGCAAACAAATATAACATGGCCGTGTAGTGTAGGTATGGTGAACATGCGGTAAATGTAAGTGTCTTAACAGGTCTCTACTTGGGTACAATAATTTAACGTAAGTTCAAGGATAAATGCCAACCAATCTCAAAAGTGTTCTCGAACCCAACAGGCTGTAATCCAGAGGTAAGAAACCACGGGCCCGAATCAAGTGTTAGCAATGAGACTTCAACCTAGTGTTGAAGTATTCCAAACTCAACAGGCTGTAATTCAGGAGTAAGGAAATACGGGCCCTCATAATAGCTTGCTTGTGTTAATAGACATGCATTCAGGATCTAGTGGGACTCCTGAGATTTCGTTGGATTCACACAAGAACTACCCCAACGCCCTATATATGCTATGTTACAGTTAAAATTACCAGCCTTTCCCGAATCCATGAATACATCAAGTTGCAAGATTGAGTTCATGTATATATCAAGTATTCATGTCAAGTGTTCATGTATTCATATCAAGTTATATTCATGGTTCGAGTCAAGTCATAGTGTTCAAATATTCGTGTTTTACTTTAGTCAAGTTCAAGTATTCTGATTCATGATCAACGGTTAAGTATACTTAGTTAAGTTCGATATTGATTTCGTGTGTTCAAGTTCATGATCAAGTATTCGTGTTTGGTTTTAGATTCAAGTTTTGAGTTTGGATTCAGACTTGAGTTAAACTCAGATTTGAGTCAGACACTTGTAACTGATTTAGATCCTGAATTAGATTCGGGAGTTATCGGTAACTGCAGCACATGGACGGCAAGATTTGTGTTTTTTTCCAAGACAATTACCATTGATAACACCATTAAGTTTTCTACCTTAAATAGGCAAGCACTCACTTTCTCCGGCTCTCTGGGGCTCAAGAAAATTGATCCCGCTTAAACCTATATTTACTGAATTCCTTAAATATTGTTTTATATAACTCGAGAGGGTTTTCTGAAAAATATTTTTAATATAGTTTCAAATAACCTCGAGAAGTTATTTATATTATTTAGGATTTCCATGAATGTGAATTATAAGGATTTGAGGTATTTTAGTGATAATAGCTTAGCTTGGAAAGTTCATGGTATTTTATTGTAAAGCTTGACTTTTGTTGGTATCTTGATGGTATTTTGATAAAACTTGTAATTCTTTAATTTGAAAAAATATAATTTTATTATAGTTTGAAAATATATGAATTGGTAATATTTATATAATTATTAAAAATTAAATTTTTAATGAAATAGAAAAATGTGTTTTTCTTAAAAACCATATTTAAAACCTTTCGAGACCGAATGCTCCTTGAGGAGGTCTGCATATCGCTCTACTAGCCCAAGGATGTGCGATAATCCGCACCATCCAACAGCGGGTCCCCTAAATAGGGTTGTAGAGGCATATTTGTAAAGGAGTTAAAAATACAATTTAAAAGAAAATCGGTTTTATAGTAAATGGTATTTTAATATAATCTTGTGTTCGTAACTAAAATTCATACAAGGGTATATCGTGTTATGAAACCATGTGTGTATATGAGAGGTAGGTCGTTACCTCGTGAATTTTCCGTGAATTTTCCTAAAGGTATGTTTAAGCAAAACAAATAAAGATGGAATATACAAACTTCATGGTACTTTAATGTAAATGTTAATTTAAAGATATTTTGCATAATATTTTTGATTAAAAGTTGGTTCTAAGCATTGGTTTTATGTTAACAAGCATACTGTAGGAATATGGAAGAAAAATATGTAAGAAAAAGTGAACTTTCTAAGGTTTAGAAGAAGATGTCGGTATTAACTCCACTTCCGACATATATTTGAAAAGAGATTTTCAAAGAAGAAGAAGAGGGATTGGGAGGGACTTACAAGCTATTTAGATTAATAGAAGGTAGAAAGAGGGAGGGTTGTCGTCGTGGTATCGCGGGGTCGCCGGAATTGCTTCGATTCTTCGCCGGAAGTTGACCGCTTGCTAACTCCACTTGTACTTCACTTGTACTTAGAAAATTTTAAGAGTTTTGGCTAGGAATTTCAGAATGATGAAGGGCTAGGCTATGGGGTAGTATTTATAGTGGAATTAGGGTTTTGGAATTAAAAGAGTGAATTAAAATGCATTAAAATGAGGATAAATGGGGAATTGAAGGGTCTCTGTTTGATTGCAGAGAAATCAAACAGCACAGGGGAGTTAGGGGTAGGGGAAGGGTCGAGTGTGCAAAGCCCGGGCCTTATTGGCCACGGTTCACCCTTCGGTGCCGGCCCAAACCGCCATTCCGCCGGCTGATTTTGGGAGTGGGGCCGGTGGATTCCTGCCACGTGTTCATCTCTCTATTTGAACCATTGTGCACATGTTTGATTTTTCTGTTTTTTCATTTTTATTTGCATTGCACGTGTGAACTTTTGGGCTTCCAAAAAGTTTAAAAAGAAAATAAGAAAAAATTAGTGTGTCTGATGGGATTCGAACACAGGGGCTACGTCACAGCAGTGCAAGGCTTTACCAGTGAGCTACAGGCTTGTTTCTTGCTGTTCTTAAACAAAATTTACTTATAACTTGTACTCAGGCTTGTAAACTCCTTTCTGTACATTAAACTGAAAAATTTTGTACAGTAAATTCAGAGTCGTTACATTCTACCCTCCTTATAAAAATTTCGTCCTCGAAATTTATACAAGGAAGTTGTAACAGATTCAAGAAAAATTAGGTTACAGCGGTGGTGAAAGAACTACTGATATTGTATTGAAAGTGTATGAAAATCTTTAGGTAGATGAAAGATCAACAGGATGCAAGAATTTGAAAAGCTGAAAAAGCTAGGAGGGGATATTACCAGGGTTACCTTGACCCATACCTTCGGCTTCCACGGCCGCCAAGGTGAAAGCCTGACGTCTTTACACATTTCTCTGTGGATGCTGATACATCGATGGCTGACGAGATAACGGTTGTCCACGTGGAGGTGGTGCAGGAAGAGCTAACCGAGTAGGTGGAGCTTGGATAGCTAGTCTAACTGCGCGAATTTGGCTAGTTTGGTTGTGTAGGCAAGTTCCTATAGTGTGTGAGGATAATCTACATATCGGACAAAGACCATTCGCTCGATGGCAATCTTTGACTTAGTATCCGGTCCTCTTACAATAGATGCAAAACTTCGGTTCAGTCTCGAAAAATGATCCTCATGGCCTCATAGTTGGTGCTGGGAGAGTTGGCCTAGAAGAGGCTCCTCCAGTAATCTGATGGGCGGGACGTTTCATACCGACCAACTATGGCCTTCCCTTCTTCTTAATGACAGATTTATAGCGACGGGCTTACTTCAAAGCTGCTTCATGTGTCAGGTATTCTCCCGTTGCTAGGGCAGCCTGGATCTCCGGGTCTAATCCTTGCTGGAAGCGTCAGACTCTGATTTCTGCAGTAGCAATTAGATGGGCGGTGAATTTGCTGGGTATGGTGAATTCAGCATCGTACTCGTTCACTGACTTATCCCGCATGGATCCTTGTTGCAGGTGGATGAATTTCTGTTCCATCTCGAAGTGTGCAGTTTCTGGAAAATACTTGGCATCAAAGAGATCATGAAAAGTCTTCCTCTCGATTGGCTGCTCAAGACGGCTCTCTTCGGCCTTCCACCAGATTCTAGCATTGTCAGTAAGCTGGAGTTTTTCTATTCTGACCCAAGCCACTTCTGGGACATGAGCTGCGGCTAGGTCGTCTTCAATGCTTTGTGCCCATTCCTCGGCCTCAAGTGGTTTCTCCTTCCCTGAGAAGTTCTTCGAGTGTAACGCTCGAAATTGTTTCACTCCCGGTGATTCTGCTTCGGAGCAGATGAAACTCTGCTAAAGGAGAGTAGTCTGCTCCTGTAAAATCGTGCTTTGATCCTGCTGACCTTCAAGTAGGCTTTTGATAGTCTCCAGATGCATCGTCTGTTCTGTGAGTGGTGCGGCTACGGTAGGTGGAGGTGGTAGAACGGTAAGGATAAGTAGTGATGTATGTACACCGCCGAAAACAGAGACGGACCGCACAGGTCGTCTTGCCTGAATTTGGGGGCATATGATATTTAGATTTATCCGTCCACCTCTTCGAAGATACCAAGTTGATTTATAGCACCGTATATCGAAGGTTTGGCCGGATGTGGCCGTTGTAGCAGACTTCGTCAGATTTGCCCTTATTTGCGAGGGGTTTTTGATTGTGGGGATGCTATTCTCTGCAAGCACAAGCCCCAGCAATTAATTACGTTATCGCATCGCGATAACCACTTTCTCCTGCTTTGGAAGTTCACTTCGTGTCGTGTGTATTTGTTTTATTTTTGGTTGCCCGTGGATTGTATACGAAGACTAATTTATGTTGTCGCCCGTAGGACGTAGATTAGTCCAAATCCATATATTTTTAGATTTGGGTTTGGGTTGATTCAAGGATCGTTGATCCATTTTGAGATCAAGATCGACTTAAATGTATACGAGCAATTGGGGGCTCAATTGGTTTTTTGTTAAGAATACGTTAATCCAATTTGAGACTAAGATCCACTTAACAAAGCTTGAGGATCATTTTTATTTCAGATCCAACAAGAGAGCATTTGGGCTCTGTTGTTTTATTTTAATGACGTTTCGGTCCCTTATCGCCATTTTGGAGGCAAAGTTTAGTTTGAAGACGTTTCGGTCTGTAGATCACCATTTTCGAGGTGAGGTTTTAGTTTAAGAACGTTACGGTCCGTTGTCACCATTTTGGAGGCAACGTTTAGTTTGAGGACATTTCGGTCCGTTGAATTTTAAGGACATTTCAGTCCGTTGTTAGTTTAGGGACATCTCGGTCCATTTTCTATCCTGCGCGCACGTGTATTTATTACGTGGCGGGATGAACAAAGATGATTTGGGATGCACCCAATTTAGGGTGTGGTTTTATTTGGGGTGTGTACGTCAGTTTGGGCAGTGCACCAAAAAGCAGTTGGTTTTCGGGACCCGCCACCTCTCTGAAGACGTTTAGGAATTACAACGACATGTATCAGAGGTGTAGATAGATGTACCCTTGAACCAATTCCCATATTTGAGGGAGAAGATCATGGTGGAAAATCTAAGAATCATTAGTCATTTTTGGAGACTAAGATTAACTTAGGAGATGTGGGATGAACATTATTTTGAATAACATCAGTTGAAAGATCATTAGTCATGTTTGAGACTAAGATCAATTTTGGGGAATGATAAGCATAGAGGGGGCTCAGTTGATTGGAAGAATTTAGTCAATTTAGACTAGATCTGGGTCTCCATAATTACCCAATAGAGCTAATTGCCGAGGCATACAATGCTCACGTGCATTTCATGTCAAGCACCTGATTTGTGTTAAACACTAGAGTTCTGTGACGCTTACGCGACACACGTAAGGCACCGGATTATTATTAAACACTAAAGTTCTGTGGCTCCCACGTGACACACGTGAGATACCGGATTATAAGCATTGCCCGCTTATTTCCCACTTTTTATATAAGTGTTGAGCACTTGGCTCTTGTGGCGCTCACGTGTGAAGGCGCCCCAAAGCTGGGTTCTGCCTTTTGGGTTTTTATCCCCTCCCTTTTTTATATAAGTGCTAAGCACTTGATTGGAGATCGCGTGCGAAACACGTGACTGCCCTAGGAGGCACTTCTTGTTCTTCTTTTAAGTGCTTGTGTGGGAAATACGTGCGGTCCTCGTCATAGTGTTTAATCACCAATGAATCATTAGTCTTTCCTTCTTTCTGGATGTTTGGAGATTTTGATCTCCTGTTAATGACCCTAGAGTTTGGAGGATCTCATGTTTCTTGGTTTGTAAGAATTAAATTCTTTTATAGGGTTAAACCCTAGTTTTTATGTGTTTTGTAAGAATTAAATTCTTTGAACTTAATTCTTTCTCTTTGGTTTTGAATCTGAATAACAGAATCTCCCCGATGAGAATTAAATTCTCAACTTGTGGGAAGATCTGCTTCTGCAGATCTCAACCAGAGGAAGAACTAAGTTCATGCATAAAGGGTTAAACCCTTAGAGATGCAAAAGAGAGACAAGATGATCTCTGAGTTTTTTTTTTTTACCTAGGGTTTTAATGAAATAAATCTTCCTTTGTGAGAATTAAATTCTCTGATTCTTTTGAAACTTTTCTTTCTTCTTCTCTTAAGCTTCTCTCTTTTTTCTAAGCTTCTGAAGGAAATCCTTTGTTTTCTCTCTCTATCTTTCTTCACTATCCGTCCTCCTTCGAGACTTGAAGTCTCTGGTCCTTTATATAATATAGAGAAGTTTGTTTAATTCTGAGAAAATCTCTCATTGAGAGATCCCAATTGATTTAATTGGTTCCAGAATTGATTTGGGGAATTTTGCCCACCATTGGATCTCTGATCCAAGGGTTTCTATTTTACAGAACATATTTTTCTTGTTTTTAACAAGATTGGGGAAATATTTTCCCATATGCAGAATCTTATTTTGTAAAATAGTAATTTTTTAAACCATCATTGGATTTTTAATCCAAGGGTGTTCGGCTTAACAGAGCATAATCTCTCTTTGTTTAGAAAGATATGGAAAATATTTTCCATCTCGTGGGATATTTGATCCACCAACTTTCTGTTTAACAGAGAATATCCCTCCTTAATAGAATTTAATTCTATGCTTAACCACCATTGGATATTTGATCCAACGATTCCTTGTTGAGTAAAATTTAATTCTACGTATGGAGGTGCTCTCACGTGTTCAACGCGTGAGGTTTATTTATTTTGTCAGTTGTTTGATTTGCAGCGCCTATATGCATTGCATATAGGCGCTCACGTGTTAATCACATGGGGCTTATTAAGCCTATAGTTTGTTTGATTTGCAGCGTCTATATGCATTGCATATAGGCGCTCACGTGTTAAACACGTGAGGCTTATTAAGCCTACAGTTTGTTTGATTTGCAGCGCCTATATGTATTGCATATAGGCGCTCACGCGTTAAACACGTGAGGCTCCATTAGCCTAGTAGCCGTTTTAATTACAGTACCTATATGCGTTGCATATAGGCATTCACGTGTTAAACGCGTGATGTTGTTTTAGTTTATCAGTTGCTTTGATGGCAGTGCCTATATGCATTGCATATAGGCACTCACGTGTTAAACACGTGAGGCTTTGAATAGTGGGGAACTTTTCCTTACCCCTTTTTTTATAAGGGAACAAATGCCCCCCAGCGTTGCTCTCGCGTGGCTTGCACGTGAGTGCAATGTCTGCCCTTACAGCCGTTGGATTGCTTAGGGGAATGGGAAAATGAACCGCGCCCCATCATGTCTTATAAATGAGGGGGGTTTGGCCTCTGGGATGAACGTTGTTCTTTCATCTTCTTCCTTACTTATTTTCCTTGAGAATTTAATTCTCTTCTTCAGTGCTTAGCTCTCTGCCCGCTGAAATTTCAGAGTTAAACTCTGTCAAAACTCTTTCTTTGGTAAGGATTATGAACGGAACCCTTTTTTTTGTTTTTGCCCTGGATTTTAAATCCATCGACAGAGTGTTTCCCTTTTCTTGAATTGATTTCTTAAAGATCCAAATCAAACACATTTTTTTGTAGACTCTGAGGTCTTGAATCAATGGTAATTGTCAATCCTCCTCTTAGGGTTTTACCCTGGCACCAATCTTTAAGGATCCTTGGAATTTAATTCCAGTTTCTTCGCTTCCTTACCATGGGTTTTTTTAGGGATTTAATCCCTTTATTAAAGGATTTTAATTCCGAATTTACAAAGCTTAGCCCTGAATGACTCAGACACTTTTGGGAATTTTATTCCCTATTGTTCTCGATTTCCCTATTGTTCTCGAGTACTTTAGTGCTTTAATGCCCCTAATACAGATTTGAATCTGTCGTGCATTTCAACAAAACTCATTTTAAGAGTCGTTTAAACTTCACTGTTTACTTGATGAGAATCCTTTTTGATTCTCAAAATGATTAATTTTCCTCATCATTAGTGAGCCGCTATTTAGATTTTGTGGGGTCCATTGGTTTTGCAGCCAGTAGTCCCGTGAAACACACATCACGGTTTTCTTATTATTATATTTTTTAAATGGGTTTTTCCCTTTCCTCTTATTTCAGGAACGATGGCATCACTTCCCGACTTCCCTTACACTCGCCCAGAAGTCGCTTTTCCGTAATTGCCATCGGACGAGGAAGCTATGGCGATGTCAGGGCACATGACAGGGACCATAATAGTCTTATCTTATGGGGGACGTGGTACGGTCATATCATCAGGGGCCGCCTTAGTTTTACCTGCGAAGCGCCGACAAAACCAATCTTCCCTATATCATTGACAGAACGCCTATGGACTGCTTATGCGGTGGAGGCGACTAACTGGACTCCCACGGGCCGACTTGAGCCGTCAACGACCGGGATACCCAATCAACCCATGGTGGCCATTGATATTCTGGGGCGCCGAATATATCAGGGTGAAGCTCGACCCTGGGGGCAGGTTTATAAGGTAGGCGTTACCCCCCGCCACCCAGTGGGCTACCTTCCCTTGGCTCGGTACATTCTCTCTGCCCAACCCGCACGTCTGCAGAAGGTCGGGTTGTACCAAGCCATGTACGCTTCTTTATTCTATTATCACTCCCCTCACATCTGGTGGGTTAAGTCTTTCTTGAATCAATGGAATCTTCCCACCAACATGTTCTTGCTAGAGGATCGAGAGGTTTCAATTTCACTGGAAGAGTTTCGCGAGATCTCCGGGTTGCCGATCAGGGGAGAGCACTATGAAGAGTTATTTCTCCTGATGATTATGTGTTTGATACGGTGCCCGCTATGCTTGATGGACAGTCGACTGAAAACGCCGTTCGTCACAAGCACCCGAGTCTAATCAAGGACCTGGATATCTTTGAAAAGTTGTTCATGACATCAGAAGGGAAAGGTGTCACCTTTGACCCTTTTATTGCTTGTTTCCTTCACGAGGATGTCTTATCCAAAAAGGCTCCAAAATTCGCGAAAATCGAAGACCCTTTTGGATTCGAGCTGAGGAAACTACCGGCCAAAGAGGAGGACCTACCGCAGTTCTATATTTTAAAATCATCGACCGTAGCTTTCGATGCGATCACGGCCCCTGGCATGGATGAAGAAACTTTCTTCGTCGGCTTTATCAGTCTTTGGCTCTGCTGGTTCGCCATGCCGATGCATTGCCGCTTTATGAGAGCCTCCATTTTTTATCCTGCTCATCGCATAGATGGAGGAGCACGATTAGCTGTGGGCGTCGTGGGGTTGTCGCATCTATATCATGGGTTAAGTGTTGCCGCTAATACTTCGAACCCGGGTGCGAATACCGTGAATTTCTCCCTCCACTACTTCATGTTGTAGATTGAGATGCATGTGTTGGGAGCGTTTGCTGCGCACCAGTGACCCGATTTTTATGAATCATATACTTTCCCGCGGATCATGAGGTTGGTTGATACTTCCGCTCCTGATCCGACCCAACTAGGAGCTCTCCGCGTACTGCTGAATCCGTACTCAAATGAAGACGGAATGGTTTTCAGCGATCGAGTCCATTCCGCTCCAACGAGGCCCGTTCAACAATTTTTTTGATTTGTCGAAGGTTGGGGTCCCGGCTTTAAAGCCTAAGGAGATTATGCATCTATACTCGATCAGGCCGGGTTATTTGGTGTTCCGCCGGAATGACACTGCTTTCTTCATGCAGTACAATTTTCATCGCTTCGCCCAGCAGTTAGGCTACAACCAGGGCGTTCCTCTAGAGACATTTTTAGTTGAGACTGCCCTCTCCCTGGAGGTTACTCGTGATGTCAGTCACCATTTTATGCGGTTAAACACTGGCTCCCTCTTCATGATCCGTGAGCCCGACTATCTTCCGAGGCCTGTGGGGTCCTTCAAGGGTTGGTATCGCCATCGGGTGGGCCCTGTCATTGCAGCGGAGAGAAGGGTGCTTTTCGAGTGCAGAGCTCCTGTTCCGGCTCAGGTCACCAGCTCCCCATTGTGGCCGCGGTCGGTGGTTCGCCCTCCTCTGAGGGATAGCGGTTCGGTGCTTATCCCTAAAGTCACAGAAATAGAATCAACCCCTCGCACTGCTGGTATGCCAGTGCGTACTAGAGCCCAGGAAGAAGTTCCTGATAAAGCAACCGCGGTGGTGTCACCAAAGGGTGATACTGAAGGCGAAGTTGGGAAACGCCGTGCCAAAGCACCAAGAGGGAGGAAGCGCTCCTCCGCTAGCGTTAGCACAGGCTCCAAGAGGAGAAAGAAATTGGTCGCCGGCCTACTCGACACTTTGCTTGAATCCGAGCCCTTTATTCAGGACGAGCCGATATCTATGTAGGAGCCGGACGACGATCTTCTCTTTCCTTTTTCGTCTACCGAGGAGGCCGCGCAGTTGGCTGAGGCTTTAAGGTGCTCACAAGATGAGACTAAAAACGTGTGCGCCCCGAAGAAAGCTTACCCCCCCTCCCCGTTGTATTCTACGATGTTAACCTATCATTACGGAGGGTAAACATGGGTCCTCTGTTAATAGAAGAAGAACGGGCCCTCAAACAGCCTATCTCGGTTGCTTCCAAAGACGAGCTTGCACTAAAGACGGGTAGTCATTCATTTGCACTTGAAGCTCGACGAGCGTATTTAATGAGAAAAGAACAACGGCTTGAAAAATCCATACTTCAAGCTTCCTGGCGTATTGGTATGCGTATTTTTCACGTCCTTCTTTTGGCGAGTAATTTGTATTACTTTTATGTCTTCTTATTTTTGCAAAAACTTTACAGGGACTTCTGCAGCGGAAGTGGATTTGAGTCCAGATCGAGCCATGGCTGTGGACTCTACGAATATCTCCCATGATGCACCGGCGGGTGTAGAGGAGATTGCTGAAGCTGATACCCTTGCTGTGGAGTTCCCGGTGGTGGCTTTTGTCCCTTAAGCGTCTACTCCGCCAGAAGAGGTGGTCTTGCCGGTCATAGGTTCCATGGCTATTTCTAGTGACTTACCAGAGAGTGTAGAAGAAGTTGCCGAAGTTGCTATCCCTCCAGTTCAGGGAAGGCGAAGCATCAAAGGTAATCTTCCGCACATACACATTTTTTTAACGACCTCTACTTTATATTAACTTTCCCTTCCCTCAGAATTGCGGGAGTTGACGGCTTCCATCGTGGATCTTTCCCCAAGGGAAACCTTCCAGCGATTGCTTGACATAGCGGCCCCACAAGCAATACCTCCACAAAGCATAGTACTCTTTTCTGGCCAAGGTCGGTATTCTTTTACCCATTTTGTTTTATATTTTTATAATGATGCTAATATGCCCTTCATTTTAAACCACAGTTCTGAAAGCCGACGACGAATTCGAGATTCTTGATGGGCCTGGGGATCTCTCAAACCTACCTGGCATGACTATGGGTAAGTGATGCTTTATCTTTGGCATCGTTCTGTTTACTCTATGTTTGGAAATACAACTGACCGTACATAAATCTTTACAGCTTTGCAAGCCCTGACCCTATTAAAGTCTCGGATCCCCATGCCCCCAGGCCCTTATGCTCAACGTGTATCTGAAAGGATGGCGAAACAGAGCATTTACTCACTGGCGGCTCTTATTGAAGATTTTCGCGCTGGTTCCTCTGTCGCGGCCGAAGAATTTGCTTCTGAAGCCAACGCTTCCTTGTCTGTTCTCGCCACCTATCATGACGAAGCATTGGTGCATGCCTGGGTTGAGTACTGTCGTCGAGTGGAGGCCTGCCTATATGGGCTTGAGTGCATACGCCTTCCCTCCGACATCTTAACTGTAAAAGAGAGCCTGCGAGGCTGGATCGAATGGTGTGCAGCCAATCTCCAGTCAAGCGAGAAGAGGCTCAACTGGAAGTTTTTGGAGAGGGAGTTGGCTTCAAACGCTTTAGGGGAACTTCAGGCTCAGCTTACTGCCAAGACCACCCGTGCGTACGAAATTTGGCGGGTGCTTCAAGAAGCCATTACAGAGGTGGTGGCTCTTGACAAAGCTGTTATATTTACCCGTGAGATGGTTAAAGCCCATAAGGTCTCCGAGAAGGAGCTCGAGAGTCGGTTTTCTTCATACCAGACTCAACAGACCCAGGCAGGGACTCGTCTTGCAGCACTGATGGAGCTTGAAGCCGAAGTCCAGCGGAAGAACGATAAACTTGCTAGCCTGTTGAACCGTCCGCCGACTTAAACATTTTTGTCGCTGTATATTCTCCCTTTTTTTGTATTCATTCATAAATAAGAGTATCTTGTATTCATTTTGATTCATGAATAAAAGACATATTTCTCTTTTTACTATTCATTCATAAATAAGAGTATCTTATATTCATTTTGATTCATGAATAAAAGACATATTTTATTTCATACCGGCATTTCTCTTTTTGTCAATATCATGATTTGGTGTGAAGTAGTTTATATACTCATTTCGGAGTTTGTAGTTTATTCACTCATCCCGGAGTCTCTAGTTTATGGACTCATTTAAGAGTTTGTAGTTTATTTACTCATCCTGGAGTCTCTAGTTTATGGACTTATTTCGGAGCTTGTAGTTTATTCACTCATTCCGGAGTCTCTAGTTGATGGACTTATTTTGGAGTTTATTTAGTTTACCTCACTTAGGCCTGTAGGAAAACTTGCCCTAACGCATGGATAACCCCTGCTCTTTACGATAGAGGTCCGTTAGGTTTTGTGGTACTAGGATTTTTGTCCGTCGTACCGTCGCGTTGGCTGATGCATTCCCCGATATGTAGTTTTTATGCTGCTGTTCGAGTAGCCCCGCGACTGTCGTGTCTCTGATCCCTTCGGGGGCTGGACAAGACGACTTTAATTAATCTTCCTAGGCAATTTGACCGTCGGAAGAGCAAGCATTAGGAATGTTGCCATGCCGCTTTTTAGTTGAGGTTAGGCTCAGTTTGGGAGCCCCGATGAGACATAACCACTCTGCACTGGTGTGGGATGATCTCTGATAGTCTTTCGGGTTTTATTTATGTTACCGTCAAGACCCTGAAACTAGGAATTTGTCTTTCGCTTCCTTTGTCGACACTGCGTCTGCTGTAATGAGGCGAATGTCGAGGTGATCTCTAAGTTGTTTTATGAACCGTCGAGACTTGGAAGTAGGGACTTTGCCATGGCTCTATTTTGTATTGACCCTGGGATCGCTTGTTGACGTTCCGTCTGCATCCTACTGGAGTGAGAAGAAATGCAGTTGTTGACACTATGTCTGCTGTAACGAGACAAGTGTCGAGGTGGTCTCTAAGTTGTTTGTACACCGTCGAGACTTGGAACTAGGGACTTTGTCATGGCTCCGCTTCGTCTTTGACCCTGGAGTCTTTGTTGACGTCGCGTCTGCATCCTGCTGGAGTGAGAAGAAGCGCTGTTGTTGACACTATGTCTGCTGGCGAGATGAGTGTCGAGGTGGTCTCTAAGTTTCTTGTGAACCGTCGAGACTTGGAACTAGGGACTTTGACATGGCTCCGCTTTGTTTCTGTTAGGTCCACGTTACCTCTCCCGGTACTTTCGGGGTTGCGGAAACGGTAAAACAAAAATTTTTCTGAACATGGTAACATGGACCGTAAAAGCCGGATCTTTACTAAACAATACACTAGCATCCTAACTAGAGATTTATCTACTCGGTTAGGGGTTATACCTCAACTTGTACTCATTCTCTTCTTGTTGTTCTTTTTCTTGCTTGCTCCGAGGCTTGATCCGGACTTTGGTCACCTCCGCGGCCTCCTTGAGTCGAAGACGATCCACCCGAGAGATGTACACCGAGCTCCACCTCGAGCCGAGGTAACTAGGGCAAAGAGATTGCTAATCTAGAAGCCCTAGGTTGTGTAGAGGAGATGTATGGATGTGTTTGTCTTTGTGGGATCTTTTTCTCTCAACACATGAGATCAAAAGATGAGATCAAGAGGAGGAAGAAGAAGGAGAAACTTAGCAACCATGGAGCTTTTCTTTTTCTTCTCACTTCAAGAGAGAGAATGAGAAGAGAATAATGAAAAGATTAAACCAAAAGAAATGAACCATGGTTCCAATAATACACAAAATCATCATTACTAATCCTATCATGATAGAAGTTGATGGCACATTGAATTGACTATTATCATAACACAAGAAATAAAAAGAAAATGAAAGAAGAGTGTGGATCTCTCTTGAAGGTCAATGGTCAACACGGTCAACGGGTCAACAAAGTCAAGAGAGATCCAAGTGGTCAAATGGTCAATGCAATTAGCCATCACAAATCTATCACTAAAAGAATTAGTAAACAATGTGTCCGGCTCATAACGGTTTTGACCAAACGAACTGTCAAAACCCTAATGAGTGTGCCATATTACGGTTTTGGCCGAACCAACTGCCAAAACCCTAATGGGGCACCTCCTCCTTCATCGCTCCTCAAAACTGTGCATACACACCCGCATCCGCATTCCGTAGAATGCGAATGCACAGAAGACAAATCAAATCCATCTATGCAATACTAGGATCTGGCTTAAACCAAAGCCCACTAGTATTGCCTGCCCGAACACCACACGCACACAAGTGTACGTAAGTGATCGCAGCCCTGCCGTAAAACCATACGGCCTCTACACGTTTCGCTCAGTGCAGGGAAACTCTCTGTATGGGACTCTAAAGACTCGACACTACGCTGGCAGTGGGTTTAACCACAGACCGCAAGCGACACTAGCTGTACGTAACGGTCCCCAGGTAGATGTCGATAAGAGGGCCGATGAGGTACACCCATCCGAACTCCTACTGAGCCTGTAAGTGACAATCTCCGTACAGTCCGGTCTGTTCGTCTGATACATCGCATGGCGGGCCTAAGGGGGCGGTAAACATCAGTCCCCTAATAGCGGTACAAGTCGTGTCGAAGTGAAGCCCAGAACACCCTGAGATAACACTGGAAACCTACCAGTATATCTCGCTTGCCCTGGCCAGGGACTACTCATGTAATGGCTCTCCTAGACACAGCGCGATGTCAACCCCCAATACCGGGAGAGACGAATCCTGTCTAACCGTCACTGCCTCTAAGTGCTTCGGGACTGCACCGAACTACTACCTGTTTGCACGACTCAGTAGAGCCATGGTAGGGTAGTAATCAAAGAACAGTGGGAACACACTCGAGGCGAAGTGACAGTGTCAAGTCAGCGGACTAAGCTGTACTCATGTCACCTGAGAACTGATAACTGACGATAGGTATAATACCAACCATCAGTTCCCGACGAGTCCTGTCCAGTGTACTCGTAACCTAACGAGCACCCGCATACTATCTCAAGTACGACATACTGACGGCTGTGGGACAGACCGTCTCCCGTGCTGGGATGAGAAGCGCATACGCTAGTCTACTCCGGAGTATCGATGCCCTGTCTCGATAATCCCACGACTAGGGACGTGTATAAGGATGTGCTTATGGATTACCCAGCCCCCACGAGTGTGATCGCCATCACAACGCCGGTAATCAAGCAAAGATCCTAAGGGCTCTACTAATGCGTATAGGTGATACAATAAAGAAACACACATGTACACATTAAAGCAGAGACAAACCAAGTAGCATACTACTATATTGAGCAAGATTGTCTATACAACTGTGAATATCCCAAGCTTCCATCAAGTAATATACAAACTAGTATGATACAGTAATGGCCTCTAGGGCATATACACTAACAATCTCCCACTTGCACTAAGGCCATGTACTGGCGTATGGAAGACCTATCATCTCGATCAGCCGCTCGAACTGAGTCTGGGGTAAGGCCTTCATGAATGGATCCGCCGTGTTGTCTTTTGTGTCCACTCTCCGCACCTCGATCTCCTGGCGATCAATGATCTCCCTGATCAGGTGATACCGCGTTAAGATATGCCTGGATTTCTGATGGGACCTTGGTTCCTTCGCTAAAGCTATAGACCCATTGTTATCGCAATACAAAGGTATTGGGTCAACAATGGACGGAACCACCTGAAGTTCACTAATGAACTTCTTCATCCAGACCGCCTCTTTTGCGGCATCGCTTGCAGCAATGTATTCAGCCTCCATCGTCGAGTCTGCGACGGTATCCTGTTTGGAACTCCTCCAACATACCGCCCCTCAGTTGAGGGTAAACATAAAACCCGAGACAGACTTGCTGTCATTTTTGTCACTCTGGAAGCTTGAATCGGTAAAGGACTCGACCCTAAGGTCTCCATTACCGTAAACCAGGAACATCTCCTTAATCCTTCTCAGGTACTTAAGAATGTTCTTCACTGCTGTCCAGTGGTCCTCACCTGGGTCTGACTGATACCGGCTTACCGTGCTTAGCGCGTAAGCTACATCTGGTCTTATACATAGCATCGCATACATTATAGATCCTACCGCCGAAGCGTAGGGTATAGTGCTCATGCGAACCCTCTCCTCGTCAGTCTTAGGAGACATCTTCTTGGAGAGGGTAATTCCGTGCAATACGGGTATGTTACCGCGCTTGGAATCCTCCATACTAAATCTTTTTAGTACTGTCTCTATGTACCTGGACTGTGAAAGTCCCAGTAGTCTCTTGGATCTATCTCTATAGATCTTGATCCCCAGAATGTACGAGGCATCACCCAGGTCTTTCATGGAGAACCTTTGTGACAAAAATAGCTTGACCGATTATAGCATAGGAATGTCATTTCCTATCAAAAGAATATCGTCCACGTACAAGACTAGGAACACGACAGTTCGTCCTACAATCTTCTTATAGACACAAGGTTCATCTTCGTTCTTGATGAAATCAAATACCTTGATTGCCTCATCAAAACAGATGTTCCAGCTCCGCGATACCTGCTATAATCCATAAATGGATTTAAGCAACTTTCACACCTTCCCTCTGCTCCCACTGTCTACGAAACCTTCTGGCTGATCCATGTAAACGCACTCTTCCAAACAACCGTTTAGGAAAGCCGTTTTAACATCCATCTGCCAGATTTCATAGTCATGGAAGGCAGCAACGGCAAGTAGGATCCGAATGGATTTGATCATAGCCACCGGAGAAAAAGTTTCGTCATAGTCCAAACCATGTCTTTGACGAAAACCTTTTGCAACCAGTCTAGCCTTATAGGTTTCCACCTGCCCATCTACACCAAGTTTCCTTTTGTAGATCCATTTGCATCCAACGGGTTTTACCCCAGGTGGAGCAATATCCAAGGTCCACACTTTATTGGCGTACATGGATTCCATTTCGGATTGCATTGCTTCCTGCCACTTATCAGAGTCCCTACTGATAATGGCCTGCCTGAAACTGGTAGGGTCATCTTCTTCCAAGATGCAATCCTCTCGATCCCCGTCTATGAGAAAACCGTAGTATCTCTCGGGCGGATGAGAAATCCTAGCAGATCTGCGGAGTGGCTGAGGTTCGTCTGGGGTTATTGAATTCTGAGGTTCTGTCAAATCTTCAGTTTCATTTTGTGGTCGCTGAATTTCTTCCAGTTCTATCGAACTCCCACTTGTTTCTTTTGCAAGAAATTGCCACTCTAAAAAGGTGGCATGGCGGGATACAAACACCTTCTGTTCCTCGGTGTGGTAGAATAGATATCCTGTGGAGTTCTTGGGATATCCCAAAAATTTACATAGAACTGAACGTGCCTGCAGTTTGTCCGGATTTTGTACTTTTACATAGGCCGGACAACCCCATATCTTAATACGTTTAAGATACGGCTTTTTACCATTCCATATCTCGAATGGTGTTTTGGGCACAGATTTAGACGGAACATCGCTCAATAGATATGCTGCTGTCAATAGCGCATGTCCCCAAAATGAAAGAGGTAACTCGGCATTACTCATCATGGAGCGAACCATATCCAGTAGGGTACGATTCCTCCGCTCCGATACACCGTTGTGCTGTGGTGTATAAGGAGGAGTAAGCTGAGAGAGAATACCATTCTCTTTTAAGTAATCTAGGAATTCCGTGCTTAAGTACTCCCCTCCTCTATCAGACCGGAGGATCTTGATACTTTTGCCAGTCTGGTTCTCTACTTCGTTTCTGAATTCCTTGAATTTCTCAAAAGCTTCAGATTTGTGTTTCATCAGATACACATATCCGAACCTAGAAAGATCGTCAGTGAATGTGATGAAGTACGAGAACCCACCCTTTGCATGTATAGACATCGGACCACATACATCACTATGTACGAGTCCCAGGAGCTCTGCTGCTCTTTCTCCATGTCCGGTGAACGGAGATTTGGTCATCTTCCCTTTGAGACAAGACTGACAAGTTTCATAAGATGAAAACTCGAACGCATTCAAGAGTCCATCTTTATGCAACTTACTCAGTCTTTTCTCTCCGATATGACCAAGTCTACAATGCCACAAGTAGGAATCATTCGTATCTGAATTCTTCCTCTTGCGTGTGTTTTGTACATTGAGAACTGTATTCTGGTTTAGAACGTAGATACCATTACATAGTGCACCTTCTGCAACCAGTACCTTATGAAGGTAAATGTTCATGATATTTCTATCAAGAACAAAATTATATCCATCTTTATCGAGTAAATAAACTGATATGATGTTGCAAACCATGGAAGGTACATAGTAGCAATCGTTCAAAATCATAGTCTTGCCATTTGGCAAAACTAGGTGATATTCACCGACGGCTGCCGCATTAACTTGTGCTCCGTTCGCTACTCTGAGCGACATATCACCCGGTGCAACTTTCCTACTTTTTCTCAGTCCCTGCAATAAATTACAGATATGAGATCCTGATCCGGTATCAAGTACCCAGGAGGTAGGGCTGACCGTAAAACAGTTCTCAATTATAAGAACACCTGAAGTAGATGCAAAACCATGCTTCTTCTTCAACTGGGTATCCTGGGAATCCATACAATCCCCTTTCCCTTGCTCATACTTATGACTGTTGTCACAAGTTAGAGCTGAACCAACGTTCCCCAGCCCCGAATAAGAATTCGGATCGGTCAAGCGATACATTTTATTATCTTGATTAGGGCATGAAAAGGTTGCTACCTGGAGAGAGAGAAAAGAAACACTCAGCGTGCGCTCTTGCAAGTTTAGATTGGTTTTTAATTTATCTAAACAGGATGGCTCCCACTGTCTCTCGAATCCCTCCTCAAACCATAAAGGAAGAATTAGTCGGGATCAATCTCACCGTACAATTCTTGCTTAACCGTTCAGCCGGGCCAGTGTCGGTACTTCGAGGGAGGTTTTCCAACGCTTTCGCGAAGTTCCTTAATTAAGTAACCTCTTTTCCCTGTGGGCGTAGCCCCGCTAACACCTTTCTAGACACCTACTTGGTTTATAGCATTGATCGTTAAGCGAGAAAGTTCCCGAGGAGTAGCATATACTCACGGTAGGATCGGGATCCAAATATCATCGCGTGACAAAACTGAAGGAACCTACCAGAATCATCACACTCCAAATGGTATGCAACACTAGCAAGTTTCAGTACTTTTGAAACTCCCGATGTGGTTTTTGCCCCTAGGACCCAAGTGACCTTGACTGAGCCAACATATCAAAGGATCCTAGTCAAGTTCAACCCGTCATTATCTTGACTGCATTAGACCCACCCGTACGAGTCCTTGACTGAGCCAAAATGACCGCACTACTGTCCTAACCAATCACTTTGTATCCTACGGAAAAATATTGCATAGCTACCATACACTACGCCTCGGCTGAGCACGAAATACGTAGCACGAATACTAAGCAATATCAATCCGAAACGACGGAGGGCTACGACTGGGTTTTGGCGAAAACCCTTTAACGTAATGAACTTGATATCGTTGAAGGAACGTGATACAGTTTTTGAAAATATAGTGGCGAAAACTTTTGCTAAAGAGGTCACTCCCTGTGAAGGGATCTCGGCTCTTTCCTCGTCGAATAAGGTGCAGGATATTCGAAACTGAATACCTCAATGCAAAGCAAGAATAATCGACTATAGTGAAGTTATTACCCTGACGCAAACTTTTGTCCAAGGGGTCACTCCCGATGAAGGGATCTCGGCCCTTGCCTCGTCGACTGAGGTGCTGGGCACTCATAACCGAATACCTCGATGCAAAACAAAAGTAAACGTCCTTGTAATAACAGCTTTTTTTGAAAAATTGTTCCAACAACGTATTTTAGGTTTATTTTCTTGCATTAGTTCTTTTAATGCGTCCCATCATTTAAATCCTACCATTGCAGAAAACAACCAAAATATGACGTACGCTTATGCCATTCGCATTCGCCACGGAGCCCCGTCATCACCCGTTAGGTTACTTAATTAACGACAGAGCGGGGGCAGGGCTAGCGCGGCTAAAAAATATAAGCAACGCCTAAATAGTTATTATATATAGATATATAGCAATGATAGCCAATCCAGATCACAGATGAACACTCTGGATATACTAGGAACCCGCGATTCGTTCGAGCCTGCAACGAAAAGCGGATTACACGGTTGCGATGAATAGCCAATACCCCACCCAAGACCCCTACGGGTGCGGCAAACTACCCGCCAAGTACCCGAAGCGAAGCAACCTCCCTCAACGCCGTGAGTAGGCCACTCGGCACTTCGAGATACCCGGTAGTTTGTGCACCCCCTCCATGGGTCTATCCTAGGAGCAAAAACAGTAAAAAAGAATTATACAATGACGGCTACAACCCCGACCCGGTTGTGCGGCCATACAAATAATATTACATCAATTTACAAATTTATTACATGAATGAAAGAAAAAGAAACTCTCATCTCACATCCAACCCGGCTATTCATCCGCGACAATCCAACGAGTTCATATACACATATAACATCACAGGATATAACCAATAGCCAAAGTCTATAGAACATCGACCAAAAATACGGATTTTTAAGCCCTAAAAACAAATTTTGCTTTCTGGAAAATCTGGGCAGAAAAGTCATATTGTAAAAATCCCAAAATACCCATCTAAGAAAACTGCAGGAAGCAGATCCCCCATCTAAGTTAAATCGGCCGCGGTTCCGCGGCATAAGCAAGCTTATACCGCGGAACCGCGGCGCTTTAGTCGAGTTGGGGGGTCAAATTTCTCCAGTTTTCTAACAAAAGCCTGAGCCGATTTTTAGTGCATGATTTATTAATTTTTGAACAGAAAAAAAATCGGCAGAAACTTGAAATATCCGGGGTGTTTTGCGGTTTTCGTCCGGTCGAAATTCTAAACACTTTGCTAACATGCTAGGGTGTGTTTAGTTAGGCTCTGACACCACTGTTAGGTCCACGTTACCTCTCCCGGTACTTTCGGGGTTGCGGAAACGGTAAAACAAAAAAATTTCTGAACATGGTAACATGGACCGTAAAAGCCGGATCTTTACTAAACAATACACTAGCATCCTAACTAGAGATTTATCTACTCGGTTAGGGGTTATACCTCAACTTGTACTCCTTCTCTTCTTGTTGTTCTTCTCCTTGCTTGCTCCGAGGCTTGATCCGGACTTTGGTCACCTCCGCGGCCTCCTTGAGTCGAAGACGATCTACCCGAGAGATGTACACCGAGCTCCACCTCGAGCCGAGGTAACTAGGGCAAAGTGATTGCTAATCTAGAAGCCCTAGGTTGTGTAGAGGAGATGTATGGATGTGTTTGTCTTTGTGGGATATTTTTCTCTCAACACATGAGATCAAAAGATGAGATCAAGAGGAGGAAGAAGAAGGAGAAACTTAGCAACCATGGAGCTTTTCTTTTTCTTCTCACTTCAAGAGAGAGAATGAGAAGAGAATAATGAAAAGATTAAACCAAAAGAAATGAACCATGGTTCCAATAATACACAAAATCATCATTACTAATCCTATCATGATAGAAGTTGATGGCACATTGAATTGACTATTATCATAACACAAGAAATAAAAAGAAAATGAAAGAAGAGTGTGGATCTCTCTTGAAGGTCAATGGTCAACACGGTCAACGGGTCAATAAAGTCAAGAGAGATCAAAGTGGTCAAATGGTCAATGCAATTAACCATCACAAATCTATCACTAAAAGGATTAGTAAACAATGTGTCCGGCTCATAACGGTTTTGACCAAACGAACTGTCAAAACCCTAATGAGTGTGCCATATTACGGTTTTGGCCGAACCAACTGCCAAAACCCTAATGGGGCACCTCCTCCTTCATCGCTCCTCAAAACTGTGCATACACACCCGCATCCGCATTCCGTAGAATGCGAATGCACAGAAGACAAATCAAATCCATCTGTGCAATACTAGGATCTGGCTTAAACCAAAGCCCACTAGTATTGCCTGCCCGAACACCACACGCACACAAGTGTACTTAAGTGATCGCAGCCCTGCTGTAAAACCATACGGCCTCTACACGTTTCGCTCAGTCCAGGGAAACTCTCTGTGTGGGACTCTAAAGACTCGACACTACGCTGGCAGTGGGTTTAACCACAGACCGTAAACGACACTAGCTGTACGTAACGGTCCCCAGGTAGATGTCGATAAGAAGGCCGATGAGGTACACCCATCCGAACTCCTACTGAGCCTGTAAGTGACAATCTCCGTACAGTTCGGTCTGTTCATCTGATACATCGCATGGCGGGCCTAGGGGGGCGGTAAACGTCAGTCCCCTAATAGCGGTACAAGTCGTGTCGGAGTGAAGCCCAGAACACCCTGAGATAACACTGGAAACCTACCAGTATATCTCGCTTGCCCTGGCCAGGGACTATAATGGCTCTCCTAGACACAGCGCGATGTCAACCCCCAATACCGGGAGAGACGAATCCTGTCTAACCATCACTGCCTCCAAGTGCTTCGGGACTGCACCCAACTACTACCTGTTTGCACGACTCAGTAGAGCCGTGGTAGGGTAGTAATCAAAGAACAGTGGGAACACACTCGAGGCGAAGTGACAGTGTCAAGTCAGCGGACTAACCTGTACTCATGTCATCTGGGAACTGATAACTGACGATAGGTATAATACCAACCATCAGTTCCCGACGAGTCCTGTCCAGTGTACTCGTAACCTAACGAGCACCTGCATACTATCTCAAGTACGACATACTGATGGCTGTGGGACAGACCGTCTCCCGTGCTGGGATAAGAAGCGCATACGCTAGTCTACTCTGGAGTATCGATGCCTTGTCTCGATAATCCCACGACTAGGGACATGTATAAGGATGTGCTTGTGGATTACCCAGCCCCCACGAGTGTGATCGCCATCACAACGCCGGTAATCAAGCAAAGATCCTAAGGGCTCTACTAATGCTTATAGGTGATACAATAAAGAAACATACATGTACACATTAAAGCAGAGACAAACCAAGTAGCATACTACTATATTGAGCAAGATTGTCTATACAACTGTGAATATCCCAAGCTTCCATCAAGTAATATACAAACTAATATGATACAGTAATGGCCTCTAGGGCATATACACTAACAGTTTCGACCCTGGGGTCGCTGTTGACGTCGTGTCTGCATCCTGCTGGAGTGAGAAGAAACGCCGTTGTTGACACTGCGTCAGCTGTAACGAGATAAGTGTCAAGGTGTTCTCTAGGTTGTTTGTGAACCATCGAGACTTGAAACTAGGCACTTTGCCATGGCTCCGTTTTGTTTTTGACCCTGGGGTCATTGTTGATGTCGCGTCTGCATCCTGCTTGAGTGAGAAGGAACGCCGTTGTTGACATTGCGTCTGCTATAACGAGACGAGTGTTGAGTTGGTCTCTAGGTTGTTTGTGAACCGTTGAGACTTAGAACTAGGGACTTTGCCATGGCTCCGTTTTTTTTTGACCTTGGAGTCTTTGTTGACGTCGCGTCTGCATCCTGCTAGAGTGAGAAGGAACGCTGTTGTTGATATTGCGTCTGATGTAACGAGATGAGTGTCGAGGTGGTCTCTAGGTTGCTTATGAACCGTCAAGACTTGGCTCTCCCTTTGACAGAACCTGGTGGGAAAAATATGGTTCCCTTTGCGTTTATGCCTATGGATTGTATACAGGGGTTGATGTGGACTCACCTGCAGGGCATAAGTTTCATCATTTTTTTCTTTCCGCGATGCTCTATCATTTCAGCTTTTTTATATCACGAAAGTCGCGATTGCCCAATCATTTCGGCTTTTTATCGCGGTACCCAATCATTTTGGCTATTCTTTTCTTTTTATTCGCTGTTTTTTATTGCGAGTTGCCCAAACATTTCGGTTGTTTTTATATGCATATATTCTGCTCGCTGATTTTTATTGCGAGTTGCCCCCATCATTTCGGCTATTTCATATGCATTTATTTTTGCTCGCTGATTTTTGTTACAAGTATGGAACTTGATAGCTGATACCAATCTTGGCATCAGCACCGCTGGGACTGGAATATTGCCAGGAGCGAATCATCATTTGCCATGAAAGGACTTTAGAATTTGATACCAATTTAGGCATCAGCATCGCTACCACTGGGATGTTGCCAGGAGCGAATCATCATTTGCCTTTGCTGATTTGAACAAAGGTGGCTTAGCAAACAGGGTTAGGATCCTGCTGACTAAAGCTTTTTGACTTTATGAGCCGTAAGGGTCTCATAAAAGGTTTTCTCCCTACGAGTCGAGAGGACCCCATAGGTGTTGGTTCTCCCTAGAAGTCGTGAGGACTCCTAAGTGATATTTTCTTTTGCAAGTCGTAAGGATCTTATAAGAGTGTTTTCTCCTTATAAGTCGAGAGAACTTACAAGTGTCATTCACCATATGAGGACATCCCTCGTGATTGGTGGAACTTGGTGGGAGAAATCGTTTATTTATGCCCGTGGATTGTATATAATGGTCAATATCGGACCGCCTGTAGGGCAACATGGGGGATACGACGGCTTAAGAACAGGTTTGGATTCTCGTAGCTTAAGACTTTGAATCATATGACCTATGAGGGTCTCATAGGGGGAGTTCTACTTACGAGTCGAGAGGATCTCGTAAGTGAAATTTTAGGAGATTAATCCCTTTCAGGTTTTCACAAGCTCGCCGGTAGCCCTGCTGTTTTAACTCATGGTGCCCTTTCGGGTTTTCATCCGTGCCCATTTCGCTTGTGGACGTACCATTTTTTTTTAACTTGGGTTCCAGTCTTTGCCATTGGAGCTTTGATTGCAACATAGATCCCAAGAGAAGATATCGCCATATTTGGGGCGATGCGCCATGTTTGAGGTGGAGTACTAGTTTAGGGACATTTCAGTCCATAGCCGGTTTAAGAACGTAGTGTTCCATTGCCAGTTTAAGGACGTAGTGGTCCACTATCACCATTTTTGAGGTGAGCTTATAGTTTAAGGACATTACGGTCCGTTGTTAGTTTAGGGACATCTCGGTCCGTTGTTAGTTTAGGGACATCTCGGTCGATTGTCGCCGTGTTTGAGGCGATGTTTTAGTTTAAGGACATTACGGTCCGTTGTTAGTTTAGGGACATTTCGGTCCATTATTACCGTGTTTGAGGCGACGTTTTAGTTTAAGGAAATTACGGTCCGTTGTTAGTTTAGGGACATTTCGGTCCATTGTCGCCCTTTTGGAGGCAATGGTTAGTTTAAGGACATTTCGGTCTGTTGTCGCCATGTCTAGGGCAGAAATTCTGTTGGATACTACTTTTAGAGTTTTGACTCAGGAAGAAACAGAGCGGACACGAGTGTCGTCATCTAACATTAACCTGAGTCGTGACTTGTCAAGCGTAGTATTTTTTAAGGAATCGGCCGTTTATTGGCCGGAAGGGCCTTTTGCCATGAATATCCATGAGCAAATAGGCCCCACCCTGGTAGACCTTGTCTATGATGTACAGGCCTTCATAGTTTGGCTAGAATTTCCCCCATTTTGCACGGTTGGGGATCATAGGTCTTTTAACAACTAGCACGAGTTAGTCTTGGCGGAATGTTCTTGGCCTAGTTAGTCTTTCGTATGAACGCGTCATCCTTGCTTTGTAAGCTTCCAGGTTTTGTTGTGCCATGAGACGAGTTTCATCGAGGGCATCGAGCTCCTCAAGCCGAAGATGGGCATTTTCTTCATCCGTCAGCTCGTATCGAACTGCCACTCATAGAGAGGGTAGCTCTATCTCCAAGGGAAGTACCGCTTCCATGCCGAATACCAACGCGTATAGCGTTGTATTCGTGGCCGTTTTGAACGTGGTTCGATACGCCCAGAGAGCTTCATGAAGTCTTTCGTGCCAGTCCTTTTTATTTCTGGACACCGTTTTCTTTATGATCTTCGTCAAGGTCTTATTGAAAGCCTCAGCTAGACCGTTTGTCACGCCCCGCTTCCCAGTGTACGGCGAAGGGGACGCGACGAGGCCCGCTACGTATATACTCAGAAGTACATACGCTAAGCGTATCTAAGCAATATAAAGATAAATCATAAGAGACAAGAGATATAGAAATAACAGCAACTTTATTAATAACATTCTTTTGTACAATACATGAAAAGTAAATACAACTGGAATAAAAAGCAATGCCTAAACAATGGCATAACAGGAAATGAAAATACTGAATAGAACAAGGTACAATGTCTAGAGCTTGGGGTCTTCGTGAAACTGCTCCAAGTCTTCACCGGTGGGCTCGATCTCTGACGGGTCCAAAACACCTGACGACATTCAAAGAAAAAAGAAATACAATGTCGTCAGCGAACAGGTCGCTCGGTAAGTCCCAAAGATAAAAAAGAATTAGAAAAGACAGAATAAGAGGTATCTTCTAGAGTTGTATATTATTTGATGTAATGTTATATTAACGATGTTGTTTGTAGCTTGGTACAGAAGAATGCCAGTGTATACGAGAGGGGTCTCTATATGCTAGAGACCAGGGCAAACGGAATATAGAGTATAAGGCTCCATTATACAACCCGGAACAACGGCAACTGGATTCATGTTAGGTGTCTTAAGTCTGACCGTCTCGTCCCACTTTTAATATCTTCCGTACCAATCTACCCCTTAAACCCCGTAGTGTTTTGATTGTTTTGTTGTATTGTATTGGGTAAGTTGGATGACTGACCAAAACCATGATATCAGTAAACATGTTGTAACTGCATAATCAGGTAAATGGAATAACAGAATAATGGATGTATATCCATGGTTTGATTCAGTCAAGTTGTATAGATTGTTAACTGGGTTCTGGGATTCATGTATTCATATTGAGTTGGAATATTAAAGAATATAGATTGACTTGAATCATATTCAAGTCAGAAATAATCAGACTCAAACCCGAATCAGACTAAAAGAAATGTAATTTGAAGTTCTATAATTGTTAAGGTCATTATTGTAAATTATAAACCTTAAGGAGGTTTTATGTAAAAAGTACTTTTGTATAGTTTTCAAAATACACCTCAAGTATTTATTATTCTTCTTTATAGTTATAATGAGTGTAAATTTTATTTAGTGATATTCTAATGAATATATCCTAATAAAGGTATTAATTTGTAATATCGATTTATTTGAAATTCATGGTATTTTAATGTAACTTTTAGTCTTGTAATTTTTAGGAAAAGGTGAAAACTTTATCTTATAAAAATATAGGTGTTTAAATGTGAAATATACATATGTTTATACAAAAATAATTTTTAATAAATATTTTATTTTCCAAAAATCTCATTTTCTTAAATGTCGTATTCTAAACCTTTCGAGACCGAATGCTCATTGCGGAGGTCTGAATCTCGCACTATTAAGCCCAAGGGTGCACGATAAACCGTACAATCCCTAACGGGTTTCCCAAATGTGGGTTGTAGTGGCGCTTTGCAAAGATTTTATAAATTCTAATTATTTAGAAAACGGTTTTATAAAGATAAGGTATTTATTTGTAGAAGGGTGTAAATTTCCGTATTTTAGATTCTAAGGTTTCCTAAGCCAACTAACCTATTTCTAAATGGTCTAAACGATAAATCATTAGAAGTCTCAAATCGCCTCTTCACCGCCAATTGCGGCCAGGTAAGTGCCAGGTGAGTAGGAGGCTCTCCACTACAAGTAGTGGTCCTAATTAAGTAACCACTCGCCTTAGACACACTTGCCTAGACACCACAAAGTCAGGTTTAGATAAACGATTGATGTCCCAACTTATCGTATTTCCTATTAAAAGATATTGCATTAAAATTGTATATAACTTAGAACTTTCAGAAAAGGTTTATAAAGAAAATGGTATTTTAATGTAAAGTCTTGTATTATCGTATTCTAAGTTTTGATGATATCAATTAGAGTTGTATTTGCGTGTGTGTGGAGGTAGGTCATTACCTCGTGATCTACGTTAAGGTATAGCAATTGTTAAGGGTTAAATGTGATAACTAAATATGGTAGTATTTAAGTGTGAAATACGGTATTTTGCAAAATTTATCATTTCATGTGAGAAACTTTATCCAAATTGATTTTTAAGTGATTAGTAGTCAACATGAATATGTTTAAGCATTATGGAATTTGTGACAAGTGAGTTTTGATAGAAAAACCGAATCGGAAATCGGTTTGTTCCGATTTCCGTCGGGTTTTAAAAAGTCGTATTATTATGAAGGAAAAGAAAGGTAGAAAAGGGAACTTACGGGTTTGGACAACGCTAGAGAGTGCTAGGAAGGTAGTGGGTTTGTCGGTGCGTCGAAATGTCGTGAATAGGTCCTAGTACGATCGCCGGGATTTCGCCGTCGATTTCGGCAGCGCTTCGCCTTTCGCTCGTTTTCTAACGTACCGAGTTCTCTTGAAATTTTTAGAGAGTGAACATAGGAATGTAGGGTGAGAGGGTAGAGGGTAGGGGTGTTTATATAGGGTTAGGCTAGGGTTAGGGTTTTAATTAAAAAAATATAAAAATATATTTAAAAAACATTAAAAATCATTAAATTTTGGAGTAAAAGTGATTTATTAAGGATTTGATAACCGATCAAAGAAAATAAAGTATTCAGGGGGAAAGACCAGGTCAACACGGAGAAATTCCGTGTTGACGACTCGGCCGTCCGGCCGAGTCCGGCCGGCGGCGCCGGCCGACTCGGCCGAGTCAGGGTACCGTCGGGTGGGTCATAACCTGGGGGAAATTTTGGTATATTTAACTTTTTGGGTTCAGTATAAATTTTGTGAGTTATGACGATTTGACTGTTGACTTTCCAAAAAAATAAACCAAATAAATATAAAAATAATGTGGGGCATGGGATTTGAACTCTGGTGGCTTAGTTCAGCAATGCAAGGTATTACCAATGAGCTACAAGCTCTTTCTTGTAATTATTGTGGGAAAATAACTACTTAAAGTGGTAACAGCAACATTAAATACCCCAAGTACACTTTAATTTTAAAACAATTTTATGTACACTAAAAATGAAATTATTTAGAAATAAAATAATTAATTATATATATCTTGTGCTCAGATTAAAATACTCCTTTATGAATTTAAAAAATTTGTACAGAAAAGTGTATAGGAAAATTAGGGTTGTTATATTCTACCCTCCTTAAAAAAATTTCGTCCTCGAAATTTGTAAAAGGAAAATATAACAAATCCAAGAAAAGTTTGGTGCTAGAGTACTGACAGGGTTTTAAAAATGTAAAGATTGTGTGAAGAAATGAAAGAATGCGAAGGTTTTGGTAAAATTGTAAAAGAGGTGAGGGAATTTTATGTTAGGATAGATTCAAATACATGAAATGATAAGATTCAAGGAATAGAAATTTGTAAGATTCAAGAAACATGAATTGTAAAGAATGTTTTAGTTGCTGGTTCTTGTGTTATTTTGCTTAGGTTGTTCACGCAGACCAGAACTGCATGATAGGGATTCATACTGCTCTGACCTGCATGGGCTACCAAAAAAACCTGTCACGCCCCGCTTCCCAGTGTATAGCGAAGGGGACGCGACGAGGCCCGCTACGTATATACTCAGAAGTACATACGCTAAACGTATCTAAGCAATATAAAAGTAAATCACAAGAGACAAGAGATATAGAAATAACAGTAACTTTATTAATAACATTCTTTTGTACAATACATGAAAAGTAAATACAACTGGAATAAAAAACAATGCCTAAACAATGGCATAACAGGAAATGAAAATACTGAATAGAACAAGGTACAATGTCTAGAGCTTAGGGTCTTCGTGAAACTGCTCCAAGTCTTCACCGGTGGGCTCGATCTCTGACGGGTCCAAAACATCTGACGACATTCAAAGAAGAAAGAAATAGAATGTCGTCAGCGAACAGGTCGCTCGGTAAGTCCCAAGGATAAAGAAGAATTAGAAAAGACAGAATAAGAGATATCTTCTAGAGTTGTATATTATTTGATGTAATGTTATATTAACGCTGTTGTTTGTAGCTTGGTACAGAAGAATGCCAGTGTATACGAGAGGGGTCTCTATATGCTAGAGACCAGGGCAAACGGAATATAGTGTACAAGGCTCCGTTATACAACCCGGAACAACGGCAACTGGATTCATATTAGGTGTCTTAAGTCTGACCGTCTCGTGCCACTTTTAACATCTTCCGTACCAATCTACCCTTAAACTCCGTAATGTTTTGATTGTTTTGTTGTATTGTATTGGGTAAGTTGGATGACTGACCAAAACCATGATATCAGTAAACATGTTGTAACTGCATAATCAGGTAAATGGAATAACGGAATAATGGATGTATATCCATGGTTTGATTCAGTCAAGTTGTATAGATTGTTAACTGGGTTCTGAGATTCATGTATTCATATTGAGTTGGAATATTAAAGAATATAGATTGACTTGAATCATATTCAAGTCAGAAATAATCAGACTCAAACCCGAGTCAGACTAAAAGAAATGTAATTTGAAGTTCTATAATTGTTAGGGTCATTATTGTAAATTATAAACCTTGACGAGGTTTTATGTAAAAAGTACTTTTTTATAGTTTTCAATATACACCTCAAGTATTTATTATTCGTCTTTATAGTTATAATGAGTGTAAATTTTATTTAGTGATATTCTAGTGAATATATCCTAATAAAGGTATTAATTTGTAATATCGATTTATTTGAAATTCATGGTATTTTAATGTAACTTTTAGTCTTGTAATTTTTAGGAAAATGTGAAAACTTTATCTTATAAAAATATAGGTGTTTAAATGTTAAATATACATATGTTTATACAAAAATAATTTTTAATAAATATTTTATTTTCCAAAAATCTCATTTTTCTTAAATGTCGTATTCTAAACCTTTCGAGACCGAATGCTCCTTGCGGAGATCTGAATCTCGCACTACTAAGCCCGAGAGTGCACGATAAACCATACAATCCCTAACGGATTCCCTAAATGTGGGTTGTAGTGGCGCTTTGCAAAGATTTTATAAATACTAATCATTTAGAAAACGGTTTTTATAAAGATAAGGTATTTATTTGTAGAAGGGTGTAAATTTCCGTATTTTAGATTCTAGGGTTTCCTAAGCCAACTAACATATTTCTAAATGGTCTAAACGATAAGTCATTAGAAGCCTCAAATCGCCTCTTCACCGTCAATTGCGGCCAGGTAAGTGCCACGTGAGTGGGAGGCTCTCTACTACAAGTAGTGGTCCTAATTAAGTAACCACTCGCCTTAGACACACTTGCCTAGACACCACAAAGTCAGGTTTAGATAAACGATTGATGTCCCAACTTATCGTATTTCCTATTAAAAGATATTGCATTAAAATTGTATATAACTTAGAACTTTCAGAAAAGGTTTATAAAGAAAATGGTATTTTAATGTAAAGTCTTGTATTATCGTATTCTAAGTTTTGATGATATCAATTAGGGTTGTATTTGCGTGTGTGTGGAGGTAGGTCATTACCTCGTGATCTACGTTAAGGTATAGCAATTGTTAAGGGTTAAATGTGATAACTAAACATGGTAGTATTTAAGTGTGAAATACGGTATTTTGCAAAAGTTATCATTTCATGTGAGAAACTTTATCCAAATTGATTTTTAAGTGATTAGTAGTCAACATGAATATGTTTAAGCATTATGGAATTTGTGACAAGTGAGTTTTGATAGAAAAACCGAATCGGAAATCGGTTTGTTCCGATTTCCGTCGGGTTTTAAAAAGTCGTATTATTATGAAGGAAAAGAAAGGTAGAAAAGGGAACTTACGGGTTTGGACAACGCTAGAGAGTGCTAGGAAGGTAGTGGGTTTGTCGGTGCGTCGAAACGTCGTGAATAGGTCCTAATACGATCGCCGGGATTTCGCCGTCGATTTCGGCAGCGCTTCGCCTTTCGCTCGTTTTCTAACGTACCGAGTTCTCTTGAAATTTTTAGAGAGTGGACTTAGGAATGTAGGGTGAGAGGGTAGAGGGTAGGGGTGTTTATATAGGGTTAGGCTAGGGTTAGGGTTTTAATTTAAAAAAATATTAAAATATATTTAAAAAACATTAAAAATCATTAAATTTTGGAGTAAAAGTGATTTATTAAGGATTTGATAACCGATCAAAGAAAATAAAGTATTCAGGGGGAAAGACCAGGTCAACACGGAGAAATTCCGTGTTGACGACTCGGCCGTCCGGCCGAGTCCTGCCGGCGGCGCCGGCCCAAGTCGGCCGGTCCGCCGGCCGACTCGGCCGTCCGGCCGAGTCCTGCCGGCGGCGCCGGCCCAAGTCGGCCGGTCCGCCGGCCGACTCGGCCGAGTCGGGGTACCGTCGGGTGGGTCATAACCTGGGGGACATTTTGGTATATTTAACTTTTTGGGTTCAGTATAAATTTTGTGAGTTATGACGGTTTGACTGTTGACTTTCCAAAAAAACAAACCAAATAAATATAAAAATAATGTGGGGCATGGGATTTGAATTCTGGTGGCTTAGTTCAGCAATGCAAGGTATTACCAATGAGCTACAAGCTCCTTCTTGTAATTAATGTGGGAAAATAACTAGTTAAAGTGGTAACAGCAACATTAAATACCCCAAGTACACTTTAATTTTAAAACAATTTTATGTACACTAAAAATGAAATTATTTAGAAACAAAATAATTAATTATATATATCTTGTGCTCAGATTAAAATACTCCTTTATGGATTTTAAAAAAAATTTTAAAAATTTTGTACAGAAAAGTGTATAGGAAAATTAGGGTTGTTACACCGTTAGCTTGGGGATGATAGACTGAAGAGTATCTCCAGTCTATATTATGTTGTTGTGGAAAGCGGCCGATCTTATGGCTTCTGTAGGCCGGCCCATTATCCGAGATGATCCGTCCCGTAATGTCGAACCGGTAGATGACATGTGTCCTGAAGAAATGGAGAATGTTCTCTATCTTCACTTCTTTTAGCGGTACTGCCTCTGCCCACTTAGAGAAGTAATCGGTTGTTTCCAATATGAACCGATGTCCTTTGGATGACGCTGGTTCAATGGGATCAATTATATCGGTTCCCCACATTTAGAACGGCCAACTAGCCAATGTTGAGTGTAGCGGATTTTAATGCTGGTGGATGAAGTCCCCGTGAACCTGACACGAGTGACACTGCTTCGCATATTCGAGGCAGTCATGAATCATTGTGGGCCAATAGTAACCCATTCTCTTGATCTTCAGCTTCATCTTTGGCCCAGCTTGATGAGAACCGCAGAGTCCGTCGTGGGTTTCTTGGATGACTCTCCTTGCTTCTTCTGGTCCCAGGCACCTTAGCCACAAACTGTCGAACGATCTCTTATATAGAGTATCATTGACGAAGGCAAAAGACAGAGCCCGTTTCATAGCTGATGTCTTGAAGATGCGTTTTCAGGTGTTCAATGGGATTTGAAGTAGTCTATGAAGACTTCTCTCCAATCCTTAGCCTTTTCTCCATCCTCTAATTGGAAGGCTGCTTGTTTGGTCGCTTCCTTTCTTTCAGACGACTCCGGAGATATTTCTGCTGGCGCGAGAATCCGGCAGCTTTGCACAATGATCCTTACGTCGTCGAGGTTTTCGTCGGCCAGTTCTTTAGCGAGCTTGGCTAACGCATCCGTCTTGCTATTTTCCGCACGCGGTATGCTTTCCAGGATATAGGAGGGAATTTGAGTCAGCAGTTGCTGCACTCTTTCGCCATATTTTACCAACTCCAGTTTACACGTCTGATAGTCGCCATTTACTTGGCTAACAACCAGCTGGGAGTCTCCATATATGAGGAGGTTTTCGATTCCCATGTCGACAGAAATCTCCAGACCCGCTATCAATGCTTCGTACTCAGCCTCATTGTTTGTCCTCGGCTCTGTTAAGAAAAGGGCGAAACGCATTATCCCTCCTTGCGGAGTCACGAAGATAAGGCTCACCCCGGCTTTGATTATAGGGGTGTTATGCTTTCGCTTCTTCAAGGAAGATGCTCCGTCGAAGTATAGTTCCTATTGGACATTATTTCCTTCCCTCCTTCGATTGTATCGAACGCGTGTTTGTCTGGCAATTCGCAATTTAAGGGAGAGTCGGCTGGTATCGGATGCTCAGCGAGAAAGTCGGCGATGGCCTGGCCTTTCACTGCCTTGAGGGGTCGATACGTTATCGAGAACTCCATCAAGAGGAGGGCCCATTTGGCAAGCCTTCCTGTTAGTATGGCTCTTGACATCAAATATTTGAGAGGATCCACTTTTGATATAAGATGGACCTCATGTGCCAACGCATAATGTCGAAGCTTCATTATCGTGAAGATCAGTGCCAGGCAATGCTTTTCAATAAGGGAGTAGTTGTTTTCTGCCCCCAGGAGAACTCGACTCAAATAGTAGAGAGCTCTCTCCTTCCCCTGGTCGTTCTTCTGTGCCCATAGCACGCCTAAAGAACCTTCAAGGGCTGTTGTGTACAAGATGAGGGGCTTTCCTTTGACCGGAGCGGTCAATACCGGCGGGTTCTACAGATATTGCTTGATTTCGTCCAGTGCACTTTGGCATTTATGATCCCAAATGAACGGGGTTCCCTTCTTCATTAGATGGCTGTAGGGGTGGCATTTGCCGGACTGGTTGGTTATGAACCACTGGATATACGCGAGCTTTCCTTGGAGAGACCGCAATTGTTTGAGAGTTCTTGGCGTGGGCATTTTCATAATCGCCTTGATCTTTGATGGGTCTGTTTTGATGCCTCGGTGTCGTATGATGAATCCTAATAATTTTCCTGAGGAGACTCCAAACACGCATTTCAGAGGATTCATCTTTAGATTGTATTTCCGAAGACGTTGAAACACTATGTTCAGATGTTCCCAGTGCTCCTCATACGATTTGCTTTTCACCACAAAGTCGTCAATATAGCATTCAACAATCTCATGGATGAGGTCGTCGATGATTTTCGTCATGGCCCTCTTGTAGCGCCTACGTTCTTCAAACCGAAGGGCATCACCTTATAGCAGAAAATGCCTAGCGGAGTTCGGAAGACGGTGTGCTTTTGGTCTTCAGGATGCATTTTTATTTGATTGTAGCCTGAAGATCCATCCATGAAGGAGAAGACCCCATGGGTAGACGTGTTATCGATCATCAGCTTGGTAACAGATACCGGGAAGTTATCTTTCGGGCAAACCTTGTTGAGGTTTCGAAAGTCCACGCAGATGCGCACCGTCCCATTTTTCTTCATCACTGGAACGATATTGGCTATCCAGTCAGGATATTGAACTTCTTGGATAAAGCCGGAGTCAATTAGTTTCTTGACTTCGGCGTTGATACTCATCTCGATCTCGAGCCACATTCGTCTTGGCGCCTGTTTCATTGGCTTGACGTTCGGCGATATAGTTTATGTACTGCTATTTCTAGATTTAATCCCGGCATCTCGGAATAGTTACATGCAAAGCAGTCTTTGTATTGCATAAGAACGTCCTTTAGTGTGGCCACCTGTGTTTTAGACAACAGCTTACTGAAGAACGTTGGCCTTGGATCGTTTTCTGTTCCCAAGTTAATTTTCCTTAGATTGTCAGCCGTAGTGTGTATCCCATCCTCCGGCTCTTTTGGCGCCGGTGGAAATTCTGATATCATCCCGTCCTCATTCTTATTTGCGAAGCACTAGGAGAGGTCGTCCATATTCTCATGATCCCCCAACCGCGATCAAGAACGGCGTCGCATGAAGCTAGTCGGTGAGTACGGGTCGGTCCACAGGGATTTTGTGAATTTTCGATTCGCGCTTACGAGTTAATTCCGAAGGGTGTTCGGATTAATTATTAAATCTAAAAACCTAATTAAGCTAGGGCAATTATCTAGATCTACTCTTGCTAGGGCTAGGTTTAGGGATGGTTTGGAAATGTAATTAAATCTCACCGCTTTCAATACCCGAATGAAGGTATGTGAGGAGTTATGGTAATTATCAATAAAGGGGATTAGATCCGTCCGGGAAGGTGTTCCTTCCTCTAGGTTCTTATCCTTCCTTTAGAGATCCTTACCCTAACCTCCATGGAAAACGCGTGCAACCGGTCCTTTACACTACGGTGTCATCGTTACATCGAGGGGTAGGATGTCGTAGGGCGCGGTATGTGCGTGTATGCATGGAGCCCTATTGTAAATATTTGGTGGGTAAGAAAGGGATGAGAGATCTCATCTCTCAAAATCCTTCCTCAAAGCTAAACCCTAAACAAGTTCCTAGGGCATGAAATTAAATCTACCTAGGGCAAGTGTTCAGTTGAAAATATTGCACTTTGGTATAAGTATTTTCCTTACATTTCTTAAATAATAAAAGGTGTTTATTATAAATATTAAACATATTTGGATTTATCTGCAAAATACTATTTTCCATATGTTTATATATTATAATTAATATTATGAAGGAAAATATAGGCATTTTATATTTATATAATATTTTGGTAATTGAAAATATGCATATCATATCAAATATTCTAATCACAATTCTTAAAAGATATAATATCATACAAATGGTTAGAATAATATTTCAAAATATATGCATAATATTTTATTAATTAAAAGATGCATAGCATATTAAATATTCTTAATCATGTTTGTTAAAGATTTATTACCATATAAAGTGCATAGCATATTAAATATTCTTAATCAAGTTTCTTAAAGATTTATTACCATATATAGTGATTAAGACACTCTCTCTAATTTAATAAATAAACTAACATTATTCATAGAGATATTGTGCAAGATTTAGCTCAGGTCAAGAGATCAAGATGTTCAAGATGTCAGGATAAAAAATCTGCCAAAATCATAAAATCAATACTGACAGAGACTCAGAATCCAGGCATGGAAAGTTACCATATTAGGAAGTCACCATATATGGTAACTAGTTTTTCTTCTTTGAGGGCTATATAAAGGACCAAGGGCTAAAGTTAGAAGATATCAAGCCGAAGAGATCACGAAGCTCCAGACGCTCACGCATCCAGGCTGATCATCAACTGTTCGTCTACCTCCTTAGGAAATATCGAGAAGCAAACTAGTCTTTGTAATCATTTTCTAAGGAAACAAAGTGTAGATTGTTCAAGTTGATTAATAAAGGTAGTTGTTTTATTTAATTCTTTTGCATTTTACATTATGTTTTCCCTCTCTATCTTTTCATCTTCTTTTCTCAACATGCGCGAGTAATTCTCCGCTTGTTAGGGTTCGTAGGATTAAGGTAGGATAATGGATGATGAAAATAACTAAACCCTTTTTAAGTCCTATAAAGTTTATGAACTTTATCAAAAGAATCATTAATATCCTAATCGGGCGTGCTAGCAATTCTTTGCTAGTTCCGACCGTGATTAGAGATTAGATAATGATTGTTTTGGTAAAGGCTAGATAATGAACGGAGTTCCGTGTCGAGATAAGGGTTAAGAGTGGGATTCATTTTCCCTCCAGAAACCCTAATTTACACGCATCACCGTCGTTCTAGTTATAAATCTATTAAAGGATAAAAAGGGTAAGTTTTAATTAATCGTCCATAACTACTAAATCCTAACGAACGCTACAAGCCATCTTATTATATTAACCACATCCCTAAAATAATCTAGATCTATATTTTTGCATTCTTGCTTAACATAGATCTAGAAACCATTCTTCAAAATTCTTTATCCCTCCTCTCTTTCTCAACACATCTAAAGTACGAGTAAAAGGTTCCACGTTTCCCAGAGGACGACCCGTACTCATCTCGGTCTAGCTACAAGCGACACCGTTATTGATTGCGGTTAACTACAAACACACTTTTTCGTATCAATCAAATAGCGCCGTTGCCGGGGAAACGTGCGTAATTTTTTATTTTTGCTATTTGTGTTGAATTCTTAGACGATTCATATCATTATTAAAATAAAACTGCAAATTGCATATTTAACGATTTGTGTGTGATTTTTTTTGCGAGGGAATCTGGAGTCGCGGATTTGAGGAAACAGGAGATCTAGGGTTTCACACTTCTCTGGTATCTTTCTTAACTCCTTCTCTCTCCTATCAAATCCAATAAAATCTATTTTCTGCAGTATTCTTTGCAAAATATCGCCGCTCAAAAATCTTTTTGCAAAGTTTTGTTTTTCGGTTTGTTTTTGCATATTTTAATACGGATTTTTAAGAGGCAAAGACCAAATCAAGATTAGGTGGGGATTTCATCACCCTTCCTAAGCCCCACAAATCACAAACCGAGCATATAGATCAACCCTTCATTAATTTAAAAAATATCTAGACCAGACTCTAAGGACTGTCGCGCTCAATAAGGACAGAGGAAGGTCGTGGGTAATCCTTCGCTTATCCGCATTACTTTTGTGGTGCCTAGGCAAGTGTGTCAAAGGCTAGTGGTTTTTAATTAGGCCCACTACTGTGGTTCCTTCCCACTTACCTGGCACTTACCTGGCTACAAGGGTAGTACGGAGGCGGTAGAGGATTGATCTTGCGGCTTGTCCTTTGGAAGTCTAGGAGCGGTCTAGAGACTGGACCTAGGTAACCATAGTTCTAGGGTTGTGATTTTTGTGTGATTTGTCTTAATCCGTCATTTTTCAAAACAAACCAATTACTTTCTCTCCTTTTTACCCCTTCCCCCTTCTTCTATTCTTATAATGGGTAACCTAAACAGAAGAACACTTGCCGAGCTTTGCTGTCCACAACCAGATATCTCTTGTTTTCGAAATCCCTTCGGTATACCGTCCGGCTCTTCCATGTCCTTAAGAGATCATATAGAACAAGCAGGAAGAAACAGTTAGCCACCTCAGTCTAGGTCTTATCAACCGTATCCTAATCCGACACATGTTTCAGTTCATACCCAGAGTGAGGAAGCCCCTAGACGAATGTCCATTGCTGAGCACATAGCTAGGTCTAGAGGCCAAAGTTTCAATACGGACCAATATCAACCATCACCACCACTGTCCGGAGAAGAGTTTGATATGTGGTTTGTATATAGCCAACCAACCAACCCATATCAATATTCTTCTTATCATAATATTGATCCTACTCCTACCCAAGTTCAGCAACCATTCTGTTCCTATCAATCTAATCTGACTTTTCCACCTACTCTAGACAGCTCTTCTAATCAGTCATTTGGGAATTTTAATTATCCACAGGAATTTCAATCTTATACTGAAACCCCTTATAAACCCAAGACTAGTCTGGAGCAGACATTAGAAAAATTTATGGAACTGACAAATCAAATTATGAAGGATTTGGGTAGTAAGACAGAACTGTACACCCTTCCTAATCAAACCTCCCCATTCCAAACTGAAATCTACAGCTCCAGTTTCATAGATTCATCAAGTACAATGTCTGATAAGTTGTGTGACTTTGTAGTGTTTGATATACCCAACTGTGAAGGGTCCATTTCAAGTGAAACCACACCCAACCCTTGTGATCTCTACACCTCCACTCTTGAACCAAAACTGATTGAAAACCATACTTTTGATGAGGAGTTTGAGAATTTTAACCTTCACTTGAATTAGGTGATTGACATTGGGGATATTTTGATTGATGAACCCAAAATTTTGGATGAATTTGTCCCACCAATTTATCAAATCCTTTCACTTCCTTGTGGTCATCATCTTGAGCCTTTAATTCTTCCCGAACCCCAAATATGTCTTGAAGTTGATAATAATGGTATACACGAAGATCAGTCTGAAATACAGCCTCCATCTTCCACATCTGGTTCAGCAACACTCGACACACCAAATTGTTTACCCATTTCACCTTCTACTTTCTCCGGTTCTTCTTCTGTTCCTATAGTTTCAGTGAGTTTTGATGAACCACAATCCGTTAATTCAAGTTCAATAATACCAGAAATTCAACTTGATTTGGATATTTTTGAAAATAAGGTAGATGAGTTTTTCAAATCCTCTACCTCCATAATTTTTGATGAATCAAGTTGGATAAATTCTGGCACAAAACTCTTTGACAGCAAAATATTCAATCACACCATTGATAAAAGTTTTGAAGAACTTTTTGCTGACGAACTTGAATTTTTAAACAATACGGTTTTTGTGATTGATCAATCTCCACCTATAGAGGTTGAACCGCCACCATTCCTTCTTCCTAATCATTCACATGCATCCTTTCTTTTCTCTAATTTCAAACCCTTTCCAGACCACCTCTTATCCCTTCCCCATTTTTTCTTGACTCGATACAACGCATTCTTCCACCAACCTATACGCTATACTGATAAAATCTTTGAATGGTTGGTGTTAGCTTTTGGTCTTTGTAAAGTCTTATTTTGACCAAATAACTCACCCCCTCTTAAAATGCTTCATATTGTCTAACTCATGTTTGAGGGGGGTATATTTTTGGCTCTTGAACATAACTTTTGTCCTCAAATTTGTGAGCCAAAAATAAGTTTGGGGGAGGATTTTCACTTTCATATATTTTTTCCCACATTAATAATGTCCTTCCAAGCTTACAGGTTTTTGTGATCCAGCATATAGCAACAGTGAGGACACTGTTGAAAACAAGTTTGGGGGAGATTTGTGCTTATTTACACATCAATTTGCATCATATTTTGCATAAGCACAACATTTTCAAAAAAAAAAAATTAAAATTGTTTTTTATAACAAAAGAGTAGAAAGTGAAAAATTACATCCAAAAGATAGGAATAGTTTAAGAAAACCAAGAAAATTAGAAGTTTTCTTAAACGAACTAGTAATAAGTAGTTATGAGCCGTTGTCCCAAGGGTTAGTAAGATGAAGGAAGTCACTAATCTGAGGATAAAAATAAGTCTGAAAAATAGTTTCTATTCTGGAAGCCAAACATTTGAATGTTGATACCCTACTATATGCACTTACACACGTCTTGAAACTCGGGATAGTAGAGGATACCTTGAAATGCTCTTGTCTAAAAGCCAAAGTATGAAGGAAATAAAAAAAAATGAAGAAAATGTGAAAATGGTGAAAAGAAAAAAAAAATGAACACTGGTTTTGTTATCGCCAAGGCAGCAATAAAAAAATATAGCGATGGTGCCTCTTCACCCAGTGCCCTAAGGCCAACTGGTCTGGGAGTCGCTGCTAAGCCTTAGGTGGTGCAAGACGAGGAAAATATTATCACCTAATCAGCAAGCACTTGAGTAATCGGTCGGTTAGTACCTCAAGAAGTATTAACGGTCGCATGAAAAGGTGTAAGCAAATCTAAATATTCATCAAGTTAAAAAAGTACTGAGGTAAATGGACAAGAGTATGATAGCTTGAATTGAATTCTCCGAGTGTAGGGATGTTCTATTCACACACGTAGGGGTATATGATTGATGTTTGGACGAAAGGTAGGAATGAAGAATAAAGACGATGTTTTATTGAGAGATGATGTGATTTCTAACATTTTTTCATGACTATTAAGATAGGGCTCATGACAACTGAAAAGCTAGTATAGTTGGAAACTCTTATTTTCAAAGTCTTTCTTTTATGGTTCTTATCTTTATATGTAAATTTCACCATCTCTCTTTTATTATAGGATTTTGTGGGTGTAATCCGCTGAAAACCCTCAGGAGACAACACTCCTCCTACTAGGGACACCTAGAGGTTTAACGGCTTGTTGCACGTGCTCAGTGCAATCGTGTTTGCCTACGAAAGTGTGCTTAGTTTTCTTCTTTCTTTTTCTCCTTCTCTTGAATAAACTAGTTTGCTCGGGACGATCAAAGTTAAGTTTGGGGGTATTTGTTCCGTTGAAAATATTGCACTTTGGTGTAAGTATTTTCCTTACATTTCTTAAATAATAAAAGGTGTTTATTATAAATATTAAACATATTTGGATTTATCTGCAAAATACTATTTTCCATATATTTATATATTATAATTAATATTATGAAGGAAAATATAGGCATTTTATATTTATATAATATTTTGGTAATTGAAAATATGCATATCATATCAAATATTCTAATCACAATTCTTAAAAGATATAATATCATACAAATGGTTAGAATAATATTTCAAAATATATGCATAATATTTTATTAATTAAAAGATGCATAGCATATTAAATATTCTTAATCATGTTTGTTAAAGATTTATTACCATATAAAGTGCATAGCATATTAAATATTCTTAATCAAGTTTCTTAAAGATTTATTACCATATATAGTGATTAAGACACTCTCTCTAATTTAATAAATAAACTAACATTATTCATAGAGATATTGTGCAAGATTTAGCTCAGGTCAAGAGATCAAGATGTTCAAGATGTCAGGATCAAAAATCTGCCAAAATCATAAAATCAATACTGACAGGGACTCAGAATCCAGGCATGGAAAGTTACCATATTAGGAAGTCACCATATATGGTAACTAGTTTTTCTTCTTTGAGGGCTATATAAAGGACCAAGGACTAAAATTAGAAGACATCAAGCCGAAGAGATCACGAAGCTCCAGACGCTCACGCATCCAAGCTGATCATCAACTGTCCGTCTACCTCCTTAGGAAAGATCGAGAAGCAAACTAGTCTTTGTAATCATTTTCTAAGGAAACAAAGTGTAGATTGTTCAAGTTGATTAATAAAGGTAGTTGTTTTATTTAATTCTTTTGCATTTTACATTATATTTTCCCTCTCTATCTTTTCATCTTCTTTTCCCAACATGCGCGAGTAATTCTCCACTTGTTAGGGTTCGTAGGATTAGGGTAGGCTAATGGATGATGAAAATAACTAAACCCTTTTTAAGTCCTATAAAGTTTATGAACTTTATCAAAAGAATCATTAATATCCTAATCGGGCGCTAGCAATTCTTTGCTAGTTCCGACCGCGATTAGAGATTAGATTAATGATTGTTTTGGTAAAGGCTAGATAATGAACGGAGTTCCGTGTCGAGATAAGGGTTAAGAGTGGGATTCATTTTCCCTCCAGAAACCCTAATCTACACGCATCACCGTCGTTCTAGTTATAAATCTATTAAAGGATAAAAAGGGTAACTTTTAATTAATCGTCCATAACTACTAAATCCTAACGAACCCTACAAGCTCTCTTATTATATTAACCACATCCCTAAAATAATCTAGATCTATATTTTTGCATTCTTGCTTAACGTAGATCTAGAAACCATTCTTCAAAATTCTTTATCCCTCCTCTCTTTCTCAACACATCTAAAGTACGAGTAAAAGGTTCCACGTTTCCCAGAGGACGACCCGTACTCATCTCGGTCTAGCTACAAGCGACACCGTTATTGATTGCGGTTAACTACAAACACACTTTTTCGTATCAATCAGCAAGGAATTGAAATCTACACTAGGGCAAGAAATTAAATTACTTACAGATGCTTCCCTCCAATCATCCATGCAGGGTTGTCAGATCTGAATTTCTGAATGGAAAAGAACATGCTCGATATTGATCTGGACTTACCCTTGCAATATAGGTTGTTCTTGGCTCATGCTTTCATGGTAGGGTTACCCTCCAACTGTCGGATAAGGCAAACCTGCCTTGCTGATACTGTTCTTCGACCCAGTCTTTGGAGGTGAAGCGGTCTTCAACAGGATGTCCTATTGCTCGGTGGTGGGAGCAATAAGCCGGGTGATGGACCTCGTTTATTTGTTCGGGGTGCCGAGACTGCGGGAGCGTCATCATTTGATGCTTGATGACAATGTTAAATATTTTCCTTGTCTTGTCTTCGGGGAAAGAATATTCCCGACCCATCTTCATCAGCGATGGATTCCAGTTGACTTTTTCTCGATCGCGTGGCTTCTTGATCCCCTTCGCTGTTTTAGAACGTCGTTCTCGTTCTTCACCTTGTTGTTACCTCTACGTCGGGATTTTTCCTTGCCACGAGAGTGCACAGCGGGCTGAGGGTGAAGGGCATCGTAGTCTTTTCTTCCCCTAGATTGCTGAGTGAGACGCTGCGTCCTGGCTTTTTCGTAAATGGCTATTTCGCGGCTGTGGTCATCCCGAGCCTTTTGACCGGCTTCTCTCATTAGCTTGTCAATTTGTTCTTCGAATGACGGACTTGGCATTCTTACGGCGGGATCTCGCTCTGGTTCAATATCAGCGCTATCTGGAAAAGTATTTCCTTCTCCACCGGAGTTATTTATGACACGGCAGCCATGGAATCGCTCTTGTTTCTTGGACCGAACGTATCCAAGCCCAGTCGTCTCCATCCTCCCGTTGGGCATCTTTCGCTGATTCCCAGGAACGACCCAAATCGTTTTGTAGAACTGGGCTTGTCGAGCGGTTTGTTTGAAGGGTACACCTTGGCATCTTAATAGCCATTTCAATCCCTCTGTATAATATCTGGGTAGACGGATTGGTTGAAGCCTGTCAAACGCAAAATCGGCACCATGCCAAGCTTCTTTCTCCACTTTGGTCTCCGTAGATCGATATAAGAGGATCACCTTTTCACCTCTTCGCCTGGGAGGGACGTGGAAAGTCTGCAGATTTTGTATGTTGTGTGTATCAAGCGCATCGAGTTCTTTGTAATGCCATAGCGGCACCATAGTGATCTGTAAACTCTGATCAGCTCCAGTAATGGTTTGTACTGACGGGCGAACGGAGAATACGACGTTAGCCTCATCTTCAGAGTCACTGCCAAAGACCAAAATCAGAGTAGATGGTCTTGGCTAGTTGCATTGGGGTTGCCCCAAGTAGACTGTCTCTTCATCCTCCTCGGTATCGCTCCTAAAGATCGGGATAGTGGCGATGGCTTTTTGTTTATTCTCCGGCTTATGACATCTTTCCGTGTCTTTGAAGTCTGGTAGGAAGTACTTTGCGTCTTCATATTTGCGGACTTCATTTACGGAGAACGGGTTTAGCTCCCCCGTAATGGTGTACTCAAGTCCGTCTTTGAAATACTTCATACACTGATGTTGTGTAGAAGGGATGACGTTGTACTCGTGTAGCCAAGGCCGGCCGAACAGAGCGTTGTAGCAAGTCTTGGCATCGATGATATGAAATTTGATGTCGGTGACGAGAAGCCCAAAGCGTAATGTCAATATTACAGACCCCAGCGTCCGTGATGACTGTGAGTCGAACCCGGAGATAGTAATTTTCTCCTGAGCCAGGTGCTGAACGTTCATGCAAATCTCCTTCGGCACCTTCACATTGAGAAGGTTGACGGAGGACCCGTTATCGACCAGGATCTTCCCTATCTTAATATCGTGGCAGTACCCGATGACATATAGAGGACGGTTGTGCTCGCACGTTCCGAGGAGAAGATCTTCATCGCTGAATGTGATGTCAGCTGTATGAACCTCCGCCAGCTCGTCCTTCATCTTTTCTTTCACAAAGAAAGCTTGGAACTGATCAGGCTCTTGTAGTGCCTGGATCAGAGAATCTCGTGCCTCTTTGGACAGGAGGAGAACATCCAGTATGCTCAGTTGTGAAGGTATTTTCCTCAGATGTGCCAGGACATTGTAATCCACCTTGTTTTTCTTAGGCGGATCCTTGGCTGCAAGCTCTTTGACGACTCTATCATCGAGGGCAATTTCATTAGGGACTTTTTCTTTCCCCTTATCTCTTTTGCTCGAACCTTTGTTTATAGGCCCGAGGTTCTTTTCAGGCAACGTATGGTCACGCAGCTGAATGTTCTCGCGGTTCTTCTCCTCTTCTTCTTTTCCAGAGGTGGATTCTTTGAAAAGAGGGACAAGGGTTATTTCTTCCTTAGAATCTCTCCCGAATGTAAGAACTTAAGATTTTTCTTTTGTCAAACTAGTATCAATCATATGACAATTCGCGCTTCTTTGTTGTCGACGGGTTTTGCGCTTCATCCGCTTGAAGTGTTGCCGGTGAGCAGCGTATCCTTGCCACCACTTCTTGAAGGCATTGCACTCTTCGGTGGGGTGTGTGACCCTCTGATGGTATAAGCAGTAGTTCGGATGTAAATTTGTTTCGTCAAGGCACATGATCCCGGGAGAGTTTTCCACGAGAGGGGGCAGCTTCATTCCTATTAACAAGGCCTTGGCGAACCGTTTCTCTGCTTTGATCCTGCTCTTGTTTGTATCAGGTGTGCTTTGGCTTGGGTGGAGTACTTTATGACTCATCCTTACCGCAGCTTCTTCATCCTTATGCCGACCCTTGGCCTTTTCGTATATGGTCGTTTCACGTTCTCGGTCAGCTTTGCTCTTTTGAAGGGCTTCGTTTAGCAGCCTGTTGTTAGTTATATGTATGCCCTAGAGGCCATTACTGCACATTGGATGTATATTGTAGTGGATGCTGGGATATATATAGGTAGGACTTTCTTGCTCGACATGATAGTACGCTATCTGGTTGCTCTTTATCTTAACATGTATACTTTCTATCTCTCTGTTACATGTTGATAAAGCCCTTAGGATGTGTACTCGACTTTCAGGACTATGATGCAGATCATTCTAGTGGGGCCTGGGTAGTCAATGAGTACATCCTTCAATATTCCTAGTCGTGGGAATATCGAGACGGGGCATCGATATTCCAGAGTAGACTAGCGTATATCTTCTCGACCCATGCGATGGGCGATGGATGATCACATATCCATTGGTGTTTGACATCAGAGATAGTATACGGGTGCTCGGTGGAGACTGAGTACACTGAACGGACTCGCCGAGAACTCCCAGATGGTAATATACCTCACGTCAGATGGCAGTTCTCTGGTGACACTGGTACAGCTTAGTCTGTTGACCCGAGATCGTCATAGAGTCTTGTGTGTCTCCCACTGTGCTTTGATTTCCACCCTACCACGGCTCAACTGAGTCGTGCAAACAGGTGGTTTTTGGGTACAGTCCCAATTCACATGGAGGTAATGAGCGATAGGAGGGGATTCGTCTCTCCCGGTATTGGGGGTTGATGTTGCGCTATGCACGACTGGCCATAACAGGAAATCCCTGGCCAGGGTTGCAGTGATATACTGGTAAGAGTTATCAGTAGTTTCACGAATGTTATGGACCTTACGTCGGCATGACTTATCAAGCTACTGGGGTCTGACGTTTACCACCCCTAGGCGAGATATGCGACATATCAGACGAACAGACCGGACTGTATGATAAGTGTTACTGGTTGGATTCACAGGAGTGTGAGCGGGCTTGCTCGTCGATCTTCTGATCGCTCAATACCCGGGTGGCCGTTACGTTTAGCAGACCGCTTGCGGCTTATGGGTGTTTGATATGATCATCATCTGCTGCCGGCGTATTGACGAGTCTTTAGAGTCCTACACAGAGGTTTCCTGGCTCAAGCGAAACGAAATAGGAGCGCATATGAGATATGTGCAGGACCGAGAATAATGCGTATATGTGATACCGTATTCTATTCTCGCGATGAATGTATCGATTGGTTGTATGCGATATAACCTAGTTATCGAATCAAGGATTGATTTGATAAATCGATACATTGGATATTAGTCGGTCATATGCGATATGACCGGATCGTTAAATCAAGTGTTGATTTAATGATTTAATGTATAATTATATATTTGATATATTACTTTGCATTAACTAGTATTGGTTCACTTAAATTGGATTTTCTCACTTGATGTGCACATTGTATATGTGATATATTTTTGTGTGCACTTGATTGTATCATGTTTGATGATACATGCTTTCTTGGGTTTGTGTAAAGATTAAACCATGGTTATTTAAATGGTTAGGGTTTTGATTTTCATATCTATTTATTTATTTATTTATTTTGGAAAGGAAAATGATATGGTGGCTTTCTTTGTTTGCTTGTTGAAGCTTCATGAAGTTTTGAACAAGTCCACCATATTTGTCTCATGCTTAACCCTAACCATTCCTACTAACCATAGTCTATTCTCTACACCTAATCATGGTTGCCATATGATAAGTATTAATATTATTTTCTATTTTGAAACAACTTATCATATTATCATCTTCTTCTTCTTCTTCTTCAAGAAGAAAAAGCTTGTAACCATCAATGGTGATTTGATGAAAAGAGTGAGAAATCCAATTCTAAAGTAAACCCACTTCCTATTTCTTTATCCTCTACCTCTTGCCAAGTAGTATAGGGTGTTTTCTTCACAAGTTTTATGACTTGGTGAAGTGGGAGCTTGATCTTGTGATGCCTCGACGTAGATCATCTTCGGCATCGAAGCCGACGACCAAGCCCACCCATTTCTCCGATGAAGACGACGCTAGAGCCCGGGATTCGATTTGGACAGCAAGGAGACTTCATCATGGAGCTATGGAGGTGGAGGACCGGATCTACAAAGGTTGTATTTCCGTTCCCATATTTTAAGTTGTTAACTAGTTGCATGTTTCGCCTAAACTCTAGTCAAAGATCCGTATTAGGGTTTCTCGGCACTTGTTATTTTTGAATTTGGCATGCTTGATGCCTTGTGAGACCTCTAGTGTGTGCCTAGGAACCCTACAGTGGTATCAGAGCCAAGCTAGAGCCTTAGGCGTTGCGTAGACGGAGTTTGAAGTCCGATCGAACTGAAACCCTAATTCCAAAATGCTCTCTGGACTTTTTTCAAAAACTGGGTTTTTTCCAGATTAAAAATGCTTAAAAAATGCAGCAGGGAATTCTAAGAATTACGGTGCAAAAATTACCTAATGATTCATCTAAAGCGCGGCGGAACCGCGGCACAAGCATGGCTTGTGCGGCGGTTCCGCGGCCATTTTGACACATTAATCTATGAATTTTGCACAGTAATTCATGTTTTCAGGTGCTGTGTTTTCTGGGAATTTTTAATTTGAACTCAAGAGTTGAGTTTTCTGGGGTGTTTTGGAGCTTAGATGATTCGATCGGATTATCAGACTTTGTCTATGTGGCTTTCCGGGTATTTTTAGAAACCGTTAAAAAATTCGACCGGATATAAATACCCACCTTTTCCCCTGTCGGGAAATTTCCAAGTGTTGGATATTTCCGTGGTTTAAAGACGTTCTAAGTAGTGCAAGTAACGCGATGGACCCTCTAGAAGACAACAAACCTTAACTCGATTATGTGACCGTCTTGAACTGCCCTTTGAACCTTAGGGTTTGGGGCAGTACGGCGTGCCACATGTGAGGCGTTGGCTTGACCCTTCTACGGCTGGACCGTTGGTACTGAGGCACGAAGTGAATGTTTTTGAACTTATTTCATGTGATGAGCCGTTTCGGGAAAACTTGGGTGTTCGATTGTTCGATCGGAAAGTTTAACATTTTCTATTTATCCGGAATGTGATACAATAATTGGAATTCACAAGTAGTTATGAGATAACTGAATGAATGTTATAAACATAGCAGTTTAGTCTCACTTGATCGGTTGCCACGAAATTTTGATGTGATCAAAAGTCCGTCGCAATCACGTAGCGTACGCGGATACTCGCCGGATAAACTTATTAGACAGCTACATCCTCAACCCCGACCAAGTGACTGTAGGAGAACCCCGTCGCCGAAAGCATCCGTTCGGATGCTAGCGGTAGCGGTGTTCCGCCTTGGTGCACTTCGTCGACGGCGTCGGGGGTGCGGCCGCCTACTAAAGTTTGCGACGAGCATTCGATCAGGATGTCGGGAATCTTGTTGAATTGCCCGACTTGATATTGAAAAGTGTTTTCGATAATGAGACTAAAATGCGGGGTTTATAATTGTTAGGCATGCGATGTCTAAGGAATTCATTTGATTAGGCATGCGATATCTATGCAGGTTGCGGATTCCAACTGTTGTAGTTTTACACTTTCTTTTCTGCGACCGTAAGTGTAATATGTGATATCGCCGGTTTCGTTACTATATGTCAACGACAATTGGGATGCGCATATTTAGTTACGTTGATGATATGTGATGTTATGTGTTGCTGGATATGTTATATTGGATCGTCGTGTTTGAATAGCCGGGGGGTTTTTATATGAGATGAGTGTTTTTCATTTTCATTCATGTAAAAATTTGTATGTAATATTCTTTTATTGGGGCACTTCCAGGTTGCGGAAGATGTCACCGTTTGTATATTATTTACTTTTCCGCACTAGGATAGACCCAAGGAGGAGGGCACAAGTAACCGGGTTCTGGAGTCCAGTGGGAGACCAACTCGAGGAGTCGAGTCCGGGTCTCCTAACTCTAGAATTGGTAGGGTTGCTTGCCGCTCTCGTAGGGGTCTAGGGGTGTGGGTTTGGCTATTCATCGCGACCGTGGAATCCGTGTTTTATATTGGCTCGTATTGAAAACACGGACGTCCTAGTATATCCAATATTTCATATGATTCTTCTGCTGCGATATCTGTGATGTGATCATGTGATGTTCTGTGATAAATACTGTATATAGTATATATGATATATTATATAGGCGTTACTTATGTTTTACACCCGCGCTAGCCCTGCCCCGCTCTGCCGTTAGTTACCTAACCTAACGGTGCACGAGGGGACATCGAGGCGAATGCGGATGGCATAAGTGTACGTCGTATGTATCTGTGATGTTTAGGTACTTAAATGATGGGATATTCATTAATGAGATTAATGAAAGAAAATAAACCTAATTGATGTTGTGGAATCGAATTTCAAAATAAAACAGGTAGCTACAGTTCTTGCTTTGCATCACGGTATTCATTGTAGAACATCCTGCACCTTATTCAATGAGGAAAGGACCGAGATCCCTTCACCGGGAGTGACTCCTTTGGCAATAACTGGCAGATGCTACACACTCGATTTGTCTTTTGATTGCTTCTATAGTTTCTGCTTTGCACAGTGATATATATGATATATCCCGCACCTCATTCGACAAGGAAAGGGCCGACGATCCCTTCACCGGGAGTGACCCCTTTAGCAAAACTAGAAAAACCTCAAAAACATTCCATTTAAAAAACCATTTGATTCCGCAACGAGATCAAGTTCAAAAGCGTTAAAGGTTTTCTTAAAAACCATTCGCAACCCTCCGTCATTTTAGGAAGTAGAGTACTTAGTATTCGTGCTACGTTTGTCGACCATAGCCGAGGCGTAGTGTGCGGTTGCTAAGTGATGTCTTCCTACACAGCATATGATGCGATTAGTTAGGACAGTCATGTGGCTTTGTTGACCTTAGCCAAGGGTCATGTGGGTGGGTCTAATTAATCATGAAATGACGGGTAGAACTTGACTAGTACCTATGATTTGTTGACCTTAGCCAAGGTCATAGGTGCTAGGGGTAAAAACCTTTATCGGGAGTTTCAAGTGTTGAAATTTGCAATGAGATTGCATACCTTCTATGTGATAGTTGGATCCCGATACCCACTGCGAGTAATTGTTACTCCTGGGAGAGTTTTGCATTTTGCAATTAGCCGATCAAGTAGGTGTCTAGAAATGTGTCAACGGGGTTACGCCTCTGGGAAAACGAGGTTTACTGTAATTAGGTCCGTGCGAAAGCACGGGGAACCTCCCTCAAAGTACCAACACTGGCCTGGCTGAAAGATTGACGAACTTGTAGAATGTAATTAATCCCGGCTAGTTTTTCCTTTTAAGGTTTGAAGGCAGATTTGATAAAAACAGTGGGAGCCATCCTGATTAGATAAAATTTATAACCAATCTGATCTTGCAAGAGCGCACGCAGAGTGTTTTCTTCTCTCTCTCTCTCCAGGTAGCGACCATATCATACCTTAATCAAGATAATAATATGGATGTATTGACCGAACCCGCTTGTTATACTGAGCTGGGGAACGTTGGTCCCGCTCCAACTTATAATTGTTATAAGACAGAGCAGGAGTTAGGGGAATACCAGAATTCCTATGCCGCCCAAACGAAGAAAGTGCATATGATGCATCTCCTTCGGGTGTGTTCATTACAAACAACTGTTTCTCAGTATCCTCTGCATCCTGGGTATTTGATACCGGATCAGGATCCCAGATATATAATCTGTTACATAGGGCTACAAAAGGGTAGAAAACTGAGAACGGGTGATAAGTTTCATGAGACAGAAAACGGGGCAAGTGTTGCAGCCAAGTCTGTTGGTCACTGTCACCCTGTATTACCAATACATTGATTCTGAATAAATGCTATTAGATACCGAACCTGATATACAAAATCATATCAGTCTCTTTATTATTAAAGAAATGATAAAATTTTGTATTGTTGGATAATGTTTTGAACATTTCCTATATCAAAAGTTGATCGGTTCAGGCACGTTATCTAAAATCATTGATATTCTAAATCAAACTACAGTTCCTGGTATACAGAACACACACAAGAGGAAGAGTTCAGAAATGAACGAATCATTCTTGAGACATTGTAGACTAGGTCATATCAATGCGACCCGACTGGCTGAAGTTACATTTTAGATGCATATTTAAATCAGTTTGAATTTACATCTTGTGAAACTTGCCAGTCATGTCACAGAGATTAGATGACCATAGCCCTGTTTGTTGGAAACAGAGAAAGAGTTAATGAACTCTTGGGACTGATACATGATGATGTATGTAAGGTCTCCTGTCTACACATGCCAGGACTGGTTCTTTATACTTCATTACGTTCTCTGATAATCTCTCAAGATTCAGACATATGTTCCTGTTGAAACACAAGTCCGAACCTTTTGAGATATTCACAGAATATAAGCTAGAAGTAGAGAACCAATAAGGGTATAAGTATTATGTCCTTTGATGTGATCAGGGAGGAGAATACTTGTGCATAGAATTCCTGGATTGTTCTAAAGGAGAATGAGATTCTCTCTCCGTATTACTCCTCTAAATACACTACAGCACAACGGTATATCGGGGTGGAGCAATCGCACCATATTGGATATAGTGTGCTCTATGATGAGTACTACTGAGTTACCTATTTCCTTTTGGGGTTGTGCACTTGAGAAGCTGCATACCTATTGAATTAGGTTCGAATCAGATCGCTGCCTACCACTCCATATGAGATATGGTATGGGAAGAGCCTGTTTCTTAAGTTAGTTAAGATTTGGAGTTGTCCGGCCTATATCTAAAGCAAAATCCGGACAAGATCGAGGCAAGGTCAGTTCTGTAGAACTGGAAAGGTTCCAGCTATACAAAACTGCAGCTGATGATTTGACAGAACCAAAGGATTCAATAGTTCCCGACGAACCTCAGCCTCTCCACCGATCTAGTAGGGTTCCTCATCCGCCTGAGAGATACCTCGGTTTCTCGATGACAGTGGGAGCGAGGAATGCATCATGAGATGATGACCCAACTAGTTTCGAGCAGGCCATCGAGAGTAAGGACTCTGTAAGAATGGCTGGATGCTTAGCGATCTGAGATGGAATCCATATACACCAACAAAGTATGGACTTTGGGTGCTATATCTGAAAGGTTAAATCCCCATCAGGAGCAAGTATATCTTGAGAAGATTACTTGGTGTAGATAGAAAAGTTAAGACTTTCAAAGCTAGACTTGTTAAAGGTTTTAGTCATCAACCAGGCGTGGATAATGATGATACCTTTTCCAGTGGCTATGCTTAAGTCCATCCGGATCCTACTTGCCATGGCTATATACCATGACTACGATATCTGGTGGTTGGGTGCCATGACTACTTTTCTAAATAATGATTTAGAAGAGAACGTCTATAAGAACAAAGCCAGAGGGCTTCGTAAACAGTGGGAGCAGCGGAAACATGTGCAAGTTGCTTTACATAATAAAGCAAGCATCGCGGAGTTGGAACGTCTGTTTTGATGTGATAGTCGAAGTGTTTGACTTCATCAAAATGGTAGATGAACCTTGTATATACAAAACGGTAATAGAGAGTAAGGTGGTCATCCTCGTATTGTACGTGGACAATATACTCTTGATAGGAAAGGAGTTTCCTATGCTACGATCGGTCGATCTCCTCTTATCACATGGATTCTCCATATAGGATCAAAGTGATACCTCCTAAATCCTGGGTTTTGGGTCTATGAGATAGATCTAAATGGATGTTAGGATTCTCACTGGCTATAGTAAGATAGTATCAATAGATCCTGGGGAGAATCACTGGAAGTGTTCCAGGGTGATAAGGATGACTGAATGTCAGTCACAGGCATTGTCTTTACCCTCTATGGAGGGACGGTATGTTGGAAGAGTTCAAAGCTAGATACCGTGACATACTAGACGATTAAAGGCAAGATACATCACTACTTAAGATACTACCAAAGAGGCAGTTTGGGTGTATATTGGTTTATAAGATGAACTAGGTTCCTACCATTGTATGACAATGGAAGTGTGGCTTTGGCCAAGGAACCCTGGTCCTATCAGTGACCCAGACATATTCTGAGGCAGCATCACCTGATTATGGAGATAGATGATCTCGAGGATGATCGAGGTTAGGAGAGCAGACTCAGAGGACAACACGGCGGATCCACTCACAAAGGCTTTTTCCCAGAGAGAGACTTATATGGGATGGTTGAGTATGTGATACTGCAACCACTGCTACAGATGGCCCTAGTGCAAGTGGGAGGTTGTTAGTTATATGTATGCCCTAGAGGCCATTACTGTACATTGGATGTATATTGTAGTGGATGCTGGGACATATATAGGTAGGACTTTCTTGCTCGACATGATAGTACGCTATCTGGTTGCTCTTTATCTTAACATGTATACTTTCTATCTCTCTGTTACATGTTGATAAAGCCCTTAGGATGTGTACTCGACTTCCAGGACTATGATGCAGATCATACTAGTGAGGCCTGGGTAGTCAATGAGTACATCCTTCAATGTTCCTAGTCGTGGGAATATCGAGACGGGGCATCGATATTCCAGAGTAGACTAGCGTATATCTTCTCGACCCATGCGATGGGCGATGGATGATCCCATATACTTTGGTGTTTGACATCAGAGATGGTATACGGGTGCTCAGTGGAGACTGGGTACACTGAACGGACTCGCCGAGAACTCCCAGATGGTAATATACCTCACGTCAGATGGCAGTTCTCTGGTGACACTGGTACAACTTATTCTGTTGACCCGAGATCGTCATAGAGTCTTGTGTGTCTCCCACTGTGCTTTGATTTCCACCTTACCACGGCTCTACTGAGTCGTGCAAACAGGTGGTTTTTGGGTACAGTCCCGATTCACATGGAGGCAATGAGCGATAGGAGGGGATTCGTCTCTCTCGGTATTGAGGGTTGATGTTGCGCTATGCACGACTGGCCATAGCAGGAAATCCCTGGCCAGGGTTGCAGTAATATACTGGTAAGAGTTATCAGTAGTTTCACGAATGTTATGGACCTTACGTCGGCATGACTTATCAAGCTACTGGGGTCTGACGTTTACCACCCCTAGGCGAGATATGCGACATATCAGACGAACAGACCGGACTGTATGATAAGTGTTACTGGTTGGATTCACAGGAGTGTGAGCGGGCTTGCTCATCGATCTTCTGATCACTCAATACCCGGGTGGCCGTTACGTTTAGCAGACCGCTTGCGGCTTGTAGGTGTTTGATATGATCATCATCTGCTGCCGGCGTATTGACGAGTCTTTAGAGTCCTACACAGAGGTTTCCTGGCTCAAGCGAAACGAAATAGGAGCGCATATGAGATATGTGCAGGACCGATAATAATGCGTGTATGTGATACCATATTCTATTCTCGCGATGAATGTATCGATTGGTTGTATGCGATATAACCTAGTTATCGAATCAAGGATTGATTTGATAAATCGATACATTGGATATTAGTCGGTCATATGCGATATGACCGGATCGTTAAATCAAGTGTTGATTTAATGATTTAATGTATAATTATATATTTGATATATTACTTTGCATTAACTAGTATTGGTTCAGTTAATTGGATTTTCTCACTTGATGTGCACATTGTATATGTGATATATTTTTGTGTGCACTTGATTGTATCATATTTGATGATACATGCTTTCTTGGGTTTGTGTAAAGATTAAACCATGGTTATTTAAATGGTTAGGGTTTTGATTTTCATATCTATTTATTTATTTATTTATTTTGGAAAGGAAAATGATATGGTGGCTTTCTTTGTTTGCTTGTTGAAGCTTCATGAAGTTTTGAACAAGTCCACCATATTTGTCTCATGCTTAACCCTAACCATTCCCACTAACCATAGTCTATTCTCTACACCTAATCATGGTTGCCATATGATAAGTATTGATATTATTTTCTATTTTGAAACAACTTATCATATTATCATCATCTTCTTCTTCTTCTTCTTCAAGAAGAAAAAGCTTGTATCCATCAATGGTGATTTGATGAAAAGAGTGAGAAATCCAATTCTAAAGTAAACCCACTTCCTATTTCTTCATCCTCTACCTCTTGCCAAGTAGTATAGGGTGTTTTCTTCACAAGTTTCATGACTTGGTGAAGTGGGAGCTTGATCTTGTGATGCCTCGACGTAGATCATCTTCGGCATCGAAGCCGACGACTAAGCCCGCCCATTTCTCCGATGAAGCCGACGCTAGAGCCCGGGATTCGATTTGGACAGCAAGGAGACTTCATCATGGAGCTATGGAGGTGGAGGACCGGATCTACAAAGGTTGTATTTCCGTTCCCATATTTTAAGTTGTTAACTAGTTGCATGTTTCGCCTAAACTCTAGTCAAAGATCCGTATTAGGGTTTCTCGGCACTTGTTATTTTTGAATTTGGCATGCTTGATGCCTTGTGAGACCTTTAGTGTGTGCCTAGGAACCCTACAGTGGTATCAGAGCCAAGCTAGAGCCTTAGGCGTTGCGTAGACGGAGTTTGAAGTCCGATCGAACCGAAACCCTAATTCCAAAATGCTCTCTGGACTTTTTTCAAAAACTGGGTTTTTTCCAGATTAAAAATGCTTAAAAAATTCAGCAGGGAATTCTAAGAATTACGGTGCAAAAATTACCTAATGATTCATCTAAAGCGCGGCGGAACCGCGGCACAAGCATGGCTTGTACGGCGGTTCCGCGGCCATTTTGACACATTAATCTATGAATTTTGCACAGTAATTCATGTTTTCAGGTGCTGAGTTTTCTGGGAATTTTTAATTTGAACTCAAGAGTTGAGTTTTCTGGGGTGTTTTGGAGCTTAGATGATTCGATCGGATTATCAGACTTTGTCTATGTGGCTTTCCGGGTATTTTTAGAAACCGTTAAAAAATTCGACCGGATATAAATACCCACCTTTTCCCCTGTCGGGAAATTTCCAAGTGTTGGATCTTTCCGTGGTTTAAAGACGTTCTAAGTAGTGCAAGTAACGCAATGGACCCTCTAGAAGACAACAAACCTTAACTCGATTATGTGACCGTCTTGAACTGCCCTTTGAACCTTAGGGTTTGGGGCAGTACGGCGTGCCACATGTGAGGCGTTGGCTTGACCCTTCTACGGCTAGACCGTTGGTACTGAGGCACGAAGTGAATGTTTTTGAACTTATTTCATGTGATGAGCCATTTCGGGAAAACTTGGGTGTTCGATTGTTCGATCAGAAAGTTTAACATTTTCTATTTATCCGGAATGTGATACAATAATTGGAATTCACAAGTAGTTATGAGATAACTGAATGAATGTTATAAACATAGCAGTTTAGTCTCACTTGATCGGTTGCCACGAAATTTTGATGTGATCAAAAGTCCGTCGCAATCACGTAGCGTACGCGGATACTCGCCGGATAAACTTATTAGACAGCTACATCCCTCAATCCCGACCAAGTGACTGTAGGAGAACCCCGTCGCCGAAAGCATCCGTTCGGGTGCTAGCGGTAGCGGTGTTCCGTCTTGGTGCACTTCGTCGACGGCGTCGGGGGTGCGGCCGCCTACTAAAGTTTGCGACGAGCATTCGATCAGGATGTCGGGAATCTTGTTGAATTGCCCGACTTGATATTGAAAAGTGTTTTCGATAATGAGACTAAAATGCGGGGTTTATAATTGTTAGGCATGCGATGTCTAAGGAATTCATTTGATTAGGCATGCGATGTCTATGCAGGTTGCGGATTCCAACTGTTGTAGTTTTACACTTTCTTTTCTGCGACCGTAAGTGTAATATGTGATATCGCCGGTTTCGTTACTATATGTCAACGACAATTGGGATGCGCATATTTACTTACGTTGATGCCATGTGATGTTATGTGTTGCTGGATATGTTATATTGGATCGTCGTGTTTGAATAGCCGGGGGGTTTTTATGTGAGATGAGTGTTTTTCATTTTCATTCATGTAAAAATTTGTATGTAATATTCTTTTATTGGGGCACTTCCAGGTTGCGGAAGATGTCACCGTTTGTATATTATTTACTTTTCCGCACTAGGATAGACCCAAGGAGGAGGGCACAAGTAACCGGGTTCTGGAGTCCAGTGGGAGACCAACTCGAGGAGTCGAGTCCGGGTCTCCTAACTCTAGAATTGGTAGGGTTGCTTGCCGCTCTCGTAGGGGTCTAGGGGTGTGGGTTTGGCTATTCATCGCGACTGTGGAATCCGTGTTTTATACTGGCTCGTATTGAAAACACGGACGTCCTAGTATATCCAATATTTCATATGATTCTTCTGCTGCGATATCTGTGATGTGATCATGTGATGTTTTGTGATAAATACTGTATATAGTATATATGATATATTATATAGGCGTTACTTATGTTTTACACCCGCGCTAGCCCTGCCCCGCTCTGCCGTTAGTTACCTAACCTAACAGTGCACGAGGGGACATCGAGACGAATGCGGATGGCATAAGTGTACGTCGTATGTATCTGTGATGTTTAGGTACTTAAATGATGGGATATTCATTAATGAGATTAATGAAAGAAAATAAACCTAATTGATGTTGTGGAATCGAATTTTAAAATAAAACAGGTAGCTACAGTTCTTGCTTTGCATCGCGGTATTCATTGTAGAACATCCTGCACCTTATTCGATGAGGAAAGGACCGAGATCCCTTCACCGGGAGTGACTCCTTTGGCAATAACTGGCAGATGCTACACACTCGATTTGTCTTTTGATTGCTTCTATAGTTTCTGCTTTGCACAGTGATATATATGATATATCCCGCACCTCATTCGACAAGGAAAGGGCCGACGATCCCTTCACCGGGAGTGACCCCTTTAGCAAAACTAGAAAAGCCTCAAAAACATTCCATTTAAAAAACCATTTGATTCCGCAACGAGATCAAGTTCAAAAGCGTTAAAGGTTTTCTTAAAATCCATTCGCAACCCTCCGTCATTTTAGGAAGTAGAGTACTTAGTATTCGTGCTACGTTTGTCGACCATAGCCGAGGCGTAGTGTGCGATTGTTAAGTGATGTCTTCCTACACAGCATATGATGCGATTAGTTAGGACAGTCATGTGGCTTTGTTGACCTTAGCCAAGGGTCTTGTGGGTGGGTCTAATTAATCACGAAATGACGGGTAGAACTTGACTAGTACCTATGATTTGTTGACCTTAGCCAAGGTCATAGGTGCTAGGGGTAAAAACCTTTATCGGGAGTTTCAAGTGTTGAAATTTGCAATGAGATTGCATACCTTCTATGTGATAGTTGGATCCCGATAACCACTGCGAGTAATTGTTACTCCTGGGAGAGTTTTGCACTTTGCAATTAGCCGATCAAGTAGGTGTCTAGAAAAGTGTCAACGGGGTTACGCCTCTGTGAAAACGAGGTTTACTGTAATTAGGTCCGTGCGAAAGCACGGGGAACCTCCCTCAAAATACCGACACTGGCCTGGCTGAAAGATTGACGAACTTGTTGAGTGTAATTAATCCTGGCTAGTTTTTCCTTTTAAGGTTTGAAGGAAGATTTGATAAAAACAGTGGGAGCCATCCTGATTAGATAAAATATATAACCAATCTGATCCTGCAAGAGCGCACGCAGAGTGTTTTCTTCTCTCTCTCTTCAGGTAGCTACCATATCACGCCTTAATCAAGATAATAATATGGATGTATTGACCGAACCTGCTTGTTATACTGAGCTGGGGAACGTTGGTCCCGCTCCAACTTATAATTGTTATAAGACGGAGTAGGAGTTAGGGGAATACCAGAATTCCTATGCCGCCCAAACGAAAAAAAGTGCATATGATGCATCTCCTTCGGGTGTGTTCATTACAAAGAACTGTTTCTCAGTATCCTCTGCATCCTGGGTATTTGATACCGGATCGGGATCCCAGATATGTAATCTGTTACATAGGGCTACAAAAGGGTAGAAAACTGAGAACGGGTGATAAGTTTCATGAGACAGAAAACGGGGCAAGTGTTGCAGCCAAGTCTGTTGGTCACTGTCACCCTATATTACCAATACATTGATTCTGAATAAATGCTATTAGATACCGAACCTGATATACAAAATCATATCAGTCTCTTTATTAGTAAAGAAATGATAAAATTTTGTATTGTTGGATAATGTTTTGAACATTTCCTATATCAAAAGTTGATCGGTTCAGGCACGTTATCTAAAAGCATTGATATTCTAAATCAAACTACAGTTCCTGGTATACAGAACACACACAAGAGGAAGAGTTCAGAAATGAACGAATCATTCTTGAGACATTGTAGACTAGGTCATATCAATGCGACCCGACTGGCTGAAGTTACATTTTAGATGCATATTTAAATCAGTTTGAATTTACATCTTGTGAAACTTGCCAGTCATGTCACAGAGATTAGATGACCATAGCCCTGTTTGTTGGAAACAGAGAAAGAGTTAATGAACTCTTGGGACTGATACATGATGATGTATGTAAGGTCTCCTGTCTACACATGCCAGGACTGGTTCTTTATACTTCATTACGTTCTCTGATAATCTCTCAAGATTCAGACATATGTTCCTGTTGAAACACAAGTCCGAACCTTTTGAGATATTCACAGAATATAAGCTAGAAGTAGAGAACCAATAAGGGTATAAGTATTATGTCCTTTGATGTGATCAGGGAGGAGAATACTTGTGCATAGAATTCCTGGATTGTTCTAAAGGAGAATGAGATTCTCTCTCCGTATTACTCCTCTAAATACACCACAGCACAACGGTGTATCGGGGTGGAGCAATCGCACCATATTGGATATAGTATGCTCTATGATGAGTACTACTGATTACCTATTTCCTTTTGGGGTTGTGCACTTGAGAAGCTGCATACCTATTGAATTAGGTTCGAATCAGATCGCTGCCTACCACTCCATATGAGATATGGTATGGGAAGAGCCTGTTTCTTAAGTTAGTTAAGATTTGGAGTTGTCCGGCCTATGTCTAAAGCAAAATCCGGACAAGATCGAGGCAAGGTCTGTTCTGTAGAACTGGAAAGGTTCCAGCTATACAAAACTGCAGCTGATGATTTGACAGAACCAAAGGATTCAATAGTTCCCGACGAACCTCAGCCTCTCCACCGATCTAGTAGGGTTCCTCATCCGCCTGAGAGATACCTCGGTTTCTCGATGACAGTGGGAGCGAGGAATGCATCATGAGATGATGACCCAACTAGTTTCGAGCAGGCCATCGAGAGTAAGGACTCTGTAAGAATGGCTGGATGCTTAGCGATCTGAGATGGAATCCATATACACCAACAAAGTATGGACTTTGGGTGCTATATCTGAAAGGTTAAATCCCTATCAGGAGCAAGTATATCTTGAGAAGATTACTTGGTGTAGATGGAAAAGTTAAGACTTTCAAAGCTAGACTTGTTAAAAGTTTTAGTCATCAACCATGCGTGGATAATGATGATACCTTTCCCAGTGGCTATGCTTAAGTCCATCCGGATCCTACTTGCCACGGCTATATACCATGACTACGATATCTGGTGGTTGGGTGCCATGACTACTTTTCTAAATAATGATTTAGAAGAGAACGTCTATAAGAACACAGCCAGAGGGCTTCGTAAACAGTGGGAGCAGCGGAAACATGTGCAAGTTGCTTTACATAATAAAGCAAGCATCGCGGAGTTGGAACGTCTGTTTTGATGTGATAGTCGAAGTGTTTGACTTCATCAAAATGGTAGATGAACCTTGCATATACAAAACGGTAATAGAGAGTAAGGTGGTCATCCTCGTATTGTACGTAGACAATATACTCTTGATAGGAAAGGAGTTTCCTATGCTACGATCGGTCGATCTCCTCTTATCACATGGATTCTCCATATAGGATCAAAGTGATACCTTCTAAATCCTGGGTTTTGGGTCTATGAGATAGATCTAAATGGATGTTAGGATTCTCACTGGCTATAGTAAGATAGTATCAATAGATCCTGGGGAGAATCACTGGAAGTGTTCCAGGGTGATAAGAATGACTGAATGTCAGTCACAGGCATTATCTTTACCCTCTATGGAGGGACGGTATGTTGGAAGAGTTCCAAGATAGATACCGTGACATACTAGACGATTAAAGGCAAGATACATCACTACTTAAGATACTACCAAAGAGGCAGTTTGTGTGTATATTGGTTCATAAGATGAACTAGGTTCCTACCATTGTATGACAATGGAAGTGTGGCTTTGGCCAAGGAACCCTGGTCCCATCAGTGACCCAGATATATTCTGAGGCAGCATCACCTGATTATGGAGATAGATGATCTCCAGGATGATCGAGGTTAGGAGAGCAGACTCAGAGGACAACACGGCGGATCCACTCACAAAGGCTTTTTCCCAGAGAGAGACTTATATGGGATGGTTGAGTATGTGATACTGCAACCACTGCTACAGATGGCCCTAGTGCAAGTGGAAGATTGTTAGTTATATGTATGCCCTAGAGGCCATTACTGTACATTGGATGTATATTGTAGTGGATGCTGGGACATATATAGGTAGGACTTTCTTGCTCGACATGATAGTACGCTATCTGGTTGCTCTTTATCTTAACATGTATACTTTCTATCTCTCTGTTACATGTTGATAAAGCCCTTAGGATGTGTACTCGACTTCCAGGACTATGATGCAGATCATACTAGTGGGGCCTGGGTAGTCAATGAGTACATCCTTCAATGTTCCTAGTCGTGGGAATATCGATACGGGGCATCGATATTCCAGAGTAGACTAGCGTATATCTTCTCGACCCATGCGATGGGCGATGGATGATCCCATATACATTGGTGTTTGACATCAGAGATGGTATACGGGTGCTCAGTGGAGACTGGGTACACTGAACGGACTCGCCGAGAACTCCCAGATGGTAATATACCTCACGTCAGATGGCAGTTCTCTGGTGACACTGGTACAGCTTAGTCTGTTGACCCGAGATCGTCATAGAGTCTTGTCTGTCTCCCACTGTGCTTTGATTTCCACCCTACCACGGCTCTACTGAGTCGTGCAAACAGGTGGTTTTTGGGTACAGTCCCGATTCACCTGGAGGCAATGAGCGATAGGAGGGGATTCGTCTCTCTCGGTATTGGGGGTTGATGTTGCGCTATGCACGACTGGCCATAACAGGAAATCCCTGGCCAGGGTTGCAGTGATATACTAGTAAGAGCTATCAGTAGTTTCACGAATGTTATGGACCTTACGTCGGCATGACTTATCAAGCTACTGGGGTCTGACGTTTACCACCCCTAGGCGAGATATGCGACATATCAGACGAACAGACCGGACTGTATGATAAGTGTTACGGGTTGGATTCACAGGAGTGTGAGCGGGCTTGCTCGTCGATCTTCTGATCGCTCAATACCCGGGTGGCCGTTACGTTTAGCAGACCGCTTGCGGCTTGTGGGTGTTTGATATGATCATCATCTGCTGCTGGCGTATTGACGAGTCTTTAGAGTCCTACACAGAGGTTTCCTGGCTCAAGCGAAACGAAATAGGAGCGCATATGAGATATGTGCAGGACCGAGAATAATGCGTGTATGTGATACCGTATTCTATTCTCGCGATGAATGTATCGATTGGTTGTATGCGATATAACCTAGTTATCGAATCAAGGATTGATTCGATAAATCGATACATTGGATATTAGTCGGTCATATGCGATATGACCGGATCGTTAAATCAAGTGTTGATTTAATGATTTAATGTATAATTATATATTTGATATATTACTTTGCATTAACTAGTATTGGTTCACTTAAATTGGATTTTCTCACTTGATGTGCACATTGTATATGTGATATATTTTTGTGTGCACTTGATTGTATCATATTTGATGATACATGCTTTCTTGGGTTTGTGTAAAGATTAAACCATGGTTATTTAAATGGTTAGGGTTTTGATTTTCATATCTATTTATTTATTTATTTATTTTGAAAAGGAAAATGATATGGTGGCTTTCTTTGTTTGCTTGTTGAAGCTTCATGAAGCTTTGAACAAGTCCACCATATTTGTCTCATGCTTAACCCTAACCATTCCCACTAACCATAGTCTATTCTCTACATCTAATCATGGTTGCCATATGATAAGTATTGATATTATTTTCTATTTTGAAACAACTTATCATATTATCATCTTCTTCTTCTTCTTCTTCTTCTTCAAGAAGAAAAAGCTTATAACCATCAATGGTGATTTGATGAAAAGAGTGAGAAATCCAATTCTAAAGTAAACCCACTTCCTATTTCTTCATCCTCTACCTCTTGCCAAGTAGTATAGGGTGTTTTCTTCACAAGTTTCATGACTTGGTGAAGTGGGAGCTTGATCTTGTGATGCCTCGACGTAGATCATCTTCGGCATCGAAGCCGACGACCAAGCCCGCCCATTTCTCCGATGAAGCCGACGCTAGAGCCCGGGATTCGATTTAGACAGCAAGGAGACTTCATCATGGAGCTATGGAGGTGGAGGACCGGATCTACAAAGGTTGTATTTCCGTTCCCATATTTTAAGTTGTTAACTAGTTGCATGTTTCGCCTAAACTCTAGTCAACGATCCGTATTAGAGTTTCTCGGCACTTGTTATTTTTGAATTTGGCATGCTTGATGCCTTGTGAGACCTCTAGTGTGTGCCTAGGAACCCTACACCTGTCAATTGGGTCTTCTGACAGTTCCAAGGATTTTGGTGCCGGTCCTGCCCCCAATTCCTCTGCATTGCTTTCCGACGCCGAGTGTGTTTCTTCGTCATTTAACGGCGAATGAGAAACCATGTGGCAACTTGCTACATAATCTTCGGTTTCTCCAGACAAGCCATTTCCCTCATCATCGTCACTATCTCCGTTCTCAAGTATATGGTTGAGAAACTCTTCGAGTGTGACTGGGGTCCGCGCCTTCTAGTTGTATTCCTCCAGCGCGTCGATGTATTTTTATAGGTCCGTGCGCTCGTTGTCAGGCTGCATGGGCTTCTTGGTCTTCTTCTTTGCCTTCGAAGACTTCGAAGGCTTGGCCCGGAGGTCTTGCCCATCGTTACCAGTTTTTGGTGTTGGGCACGGTTTAAGCATTCCCTCAATGATCTCGGGGTCCAGCGGGCTTTTCCATTTGATGGCCGGACATACTTGAAGATCCTTCAGCGTTCTTTTAGTTTTAGCTGAAAGGACCACTTCCCAAGGAGCTTCTTCCACAAATGAGCATGATGCCCCCGGCGTGTCTACCTTTTTAGCAGTGTGCCTCTATGGCGGGATCACCCTCCAGTTTTCTGACAGCGTGAATTTCTCTTGACGGTACTGGTCCTCAACCCAGTTTTTGAAGACGTAGCAATCCTCAATTGGGTGGCCCACTACTCTGTGGTAGGAGCGGTAGTTGGGACTGTTGATGTCACCGGGCTGCAGTGGACGTCTCGGATCCGGCAGTGTGATGAGTTTGTTGCGCATTGCCAATTCGGATAATCTCCTCGTTTTATCACGGGGGACGAGTAAGCACGTCCTAACTTCTCTTCCAGGAATTGGCGCGGGCGTGCATTGTTTTGGCGAGCAACCAGTTTCGGGTCACTCGGTTGCTGTTGAGTGTTGGCAACGAAGGCCGCTTTCCCTTTACCCTTTGCATTCCGAGGGTCCATTTTTGAAGAGGAAGGCTCGTAGCCCATCTGGTCCATTTGAGCCAACTTGTCGATCAGAGCCTAGAAGGTTAGTCGGCTTAAAGAACATCATAAACTGGGACACGGTCGCCTAAGGATCTAGAGTCCCTATGAACATGCCCATGGCCGGAGCTTCTTCGATGCGTTGTTCGCATTTTGACCATAAGTTCTTCCACCGGGTTGCGTATTGAACCCAGGTCTCTCCTGGTTTCACCCTGGCATTGATTAATGTCGTGATCAGGGTGCGTTTGCTTACGCTTGTGAATCGCTGTGTGAATAGTAGCTCCATTTCTGTGAATGTTTTGATGGAGTCATTTGGGAGCTCCGAGTACCATTCAAATGCCGTCTCTGACAAGCTGCCAATGAACTGGCGAAGTAGCAATTTGTCGTCGCCTCCAGTATTGCCACACAAAGCTCTGAACTGAGCGACGTGCTGATGTGGATTTCTTATCCCCTTATACACATGGAACTTAGGGATGGTATATCCCGGCGGGTATTTGATTTGGTCATACCAGCCCGGGTACGGTCGCCCAGTTCTGATGACTTGGCCAGCCGCTTCACTTACCTAATGAGCTCGTATTTGTTGAGCTATGTAATCATCAAGGACAGCTTTGGAGATCGTTTCCTCCCTGGATGTCGATAAAGCTGGAAGAGGGTTTGATATTTCCCCTCTGTCGTCCTCGATAATTATCGGCGGGTCTTCAGCTGGAGGTTCTGACTGGATCATCATTCCAACCATATCTTGGAACAGGAGCGCCATCTGTTTTATATTAGCAGCTTGTTCCGTAGCCTCCTTATCCTTTCTTTCCAGCACCCTTCGCAGGAACTCCGTATCGGTTTCCTGATCCTGGCGTTGTTCAGATGTTACTTCTGGGCTTTCTTTCTGCCCGGTGAGTGCTGACATCCATCAGCATCTCCTGGAGCTTTTTTTGCTGCTCCTGAGCCTTTGTTAATGAACGAGTTTGCGGTCGATGACCCACAGAAGCACGGCTTTCCTCTTTCCCGGAAACCATATAGACCGTGTGTACAACCATGCCCCCAGACTTAGGGTGTTTGGATCCATCACCTTTGGAATTTGCCGCCGGCGGTGGGAGATTCTCCGGACTTCTCTTTTTGTGAGAAGTCAAGTCGAAGGAGCCATTGTAACATGCGCCTTCGTGAAAGAATTCCCTCGCTGCATGGTGGATGAATGATTTTCCTTTTGTCGAACCTTCATTTTCTCCGGTTGACGAGAGTAGTTCTTGTTGATCACAGAATCTTAGACTTTCCACCAGACTCTATGGATTTGGGAGGACAGCCGCTGAGGGGGTTGCTTCGGCTTTGACTGCGTCATGTTTTCAGCAGGAAGTGGAGATTTCTTAAGCACCGCGGTTGGGGAGTTTTTGCGCACCCTCCTTAGCGGTTCAAAGTTTTTCCCGGTTGGAACAACAGCATCAACTTCCACCATCGGAGCAGGTGGAGTAAGTCTAGAGGGAGAGTTTCCCCCAGCTTTCCTCACTCGGTGCCAGTGGCGACATCGAGCATGTATTGCAGATGGGATTGCCTCAATTGTTGGAGTGGCTTCGTCTTGCCCCCTGCTTTGATGAAGGGATACTGCTGGTGCCAGCCTGTCAAAGACTGATGTCCGTTGAGAGAGAACGAACAATCTTTTGAAGGCCGACTTTTTGGTGAGGGAAGCACTTTTGACGACTTCACCCGTAGCAGAAGTTGGAACGGCCAATCTTGCGAAGACCGATCCTTTAGTAGGAGAAGCCCCTTTGACGACTTCACCTGCCGGGGCTAGAATGGCTATCCGTTTTGGGATAACCCCTTCAGGTATTGTGAGCCTCTTTGCGGGCCCATTTGATCTTTGGTTCAGCCCGTTGAAGACTGAGGTGGCAGACTTGGACGACCTGTTGAGAGGGGCCGTGGTGGTTGCAAGTTGATCGAAGACCGACTTCTTTGGAGCTTCCTGTGATGGCATTGGGGCGCTAAAACTCGCTGGCGGGAGCATGGTCCCGAAAAACAATCCAGTGGTGCCCTGAGTCACCTGCCCTACCGGCATTGAAAAGATGAAAGCCGTATTGGGCCCGTAAGTCACGCCTCCAGTCAGGGCAGAGCGGGAATTGTTGTTGCAGTTGGTGCAGCTGGAAGCCATTGATGTTCATTTCTTCTTTCTGCACAGGAGCAAGACACCAAATCTTAGTATCTCTAATCTAAGGGCAACCATAGCAAACCGCGATTTTGTTCGCGAAACACGAAACACGAAGTGTGGAGTGTAAAAAGGAAAAGGTCCCACCGGGCGTGCCAGAATCTGTTCACCGCCAAAAACAGAGACAGACCGCGCAGGTCGTCTTGCATGAATTTGGGGGTAGATCCTATTTGGATTTATCCGTCCACCTCTCCGAAGATGCCAAGTTGATTTATGGCACCGTATATCGGAGGTTTGGGTAGATGCGGCTGTTGTAGTAGACATCATCAGATTCCCCCTCGTTTGCGAGGGGTTTTTGATTGTGGGGACGCTCTTCCCTGCAGGCGCAAGCCCCTGCATTTAATTACGTTATCGCATCGCGATAACCACTTTCTCCTGCTCCGGAAGTTCACTTCGTGTCGTGTGTGTTTGTTTTATTTTTGGTTGCCCGTGGATTGTATACGGAGACTGATTTATGTTGTCGCCCGTAGGACGTGGATTAGTCTAAATCCGTATATTTTTAGATTTAGGTTTGGGTTGATTTAAGGATCGTTGATCCGTTTTGAGATCAAGATCGACTTAAATGTATACGAGCAGTTGGGGCTCGGTTGGTTTTTTGTTAAGGATACGTTAGTCCAATTTGAGACTAAGATCCACTTAACAAGGCTTTATGATCATTTTTATTTCATATCCAACAAGAGAGCATTTGGGCTCTGTTGTTTTAGTTTAAGGACGTTTCGGTCCCTTATCGCCATTTTGGAGGCAACGTTTAGTTTGAGGACGTTTCGGTCCGTAGATCACCATTTTTGAGGTGAGGTTTTAGTTTAAGAACGTTACGGTCCGTTGTCGCCATTTAAGAGACAACGTTTAGTTTGAGGATATTTCAGTCCGTTGTAGTTTAAGGACGTTTCGGTCCGTTGTTAGTTTAGGGACATCTCGGTCCATTGTCCATCTTGCGCGCACCTATATTTGTTACGTGACGGGATGAACAACGATGATTTGGGATGCACCCAGTTTAGGGTGTGGTTTTATTTGGGGTGTGCACGTCAGTTTGGGCAGTGCACAAAAAAGCTGTTGGTTGTCGGGACCCGCCACCTCTCTGAAGACGTTAAGGAATTACAACGACATGTATCAGAGGTGTAGAGAGATGTACCCTTGAACCAATTACAGTATTTGATGGAGAAGATCATGGTGGAAAATCTAAGAATCATTAGTCATTTTTGGAGACTAAGATTAACTTAGGAGATGTGGGATGAACATTATTTTGAATATCTTCAGTTGAAAGATCGTTAGTCATATTTGAGACTAAGATCAATTTTGGGGAATGATGAGCACAGAAGGGGCTCAGTTGATTGGAAGAATTTAGTCAATTTGGACTAGATCTGGTCTCCATAATTACCCAATAGAGCTAAGTGCCGAGGCATATAATGCTCACGTGCATTTCATGTGAGGCACCGATTAGTGTTAAACACCAGAGTTCTATGACGCTCACGCGACACACGTAAGGCACCGGATTAGTGTTAAATACTAGAGTTCTGTGGCGCCCATGTGACACACATGAGGCACCAGATTATGGGAACTGCCCGCTTATTTCCCCGCTTTTTTATACAAGTGCTGAGCACTTGGTTCTTGTGGCGCTCACGTGTGAAACACGTGAGGCGCCCCAAAGCTGGATTATGCCTTTTGGGTTTTTATCCTCTCCCTTTTTTCTATAAGTGCTAAGCACTTGATTGGCAATCGCGTGCGAAACACATGACTGCCCTAGGAGGCACTTCTTGTTCTTCTTTTAAGCGCTTGCGTGGGAAACACGTGCGGTCCTCATCATAGTGTTTAATCACTAATGAATCATCAGTCTTTCCTTCTTTCTGGATGTTTGGAGATTTTGATCTCCTGTTAATGACCCTAGGATTTGTAGGATCTCATGTTTCTTGGTTTGTAAGAATTAAATTCTTTTATAGGGTTAAACCCTAGTTTTTATTTGTTTTGTAAGAATTAAATTCTTTGAACTTAATTCTTTCCCCTAGCTTTTGAATCTGCATGACAGAATTTCCCCGATGAGAATTAAATTCTCAACTTGTGGAAATATTTGCTTCTGCAGATCTCAACCAGAGGAAGAACTAAGTTCTTGCATAAAAGGTTAAACCCTTAGAGAGGCAAAAGAGAGATAAGATGATCTCTGAGCTTTGTTTTATTTTTACCTAGGGTTTTAATGAAACAAATTTTCCTTTGTGAGAATTAAATTCTCTATTTCTTTTGAAACTTTTCTTTCTTCTTCTCTTAAGCTTCTCTCTTTTTTCTAAACTTCCGAGGGAATTCCTTTGTTTTCTCTCTCTATCTTTCTTCACTATCCGTCCTCCTTCGAGACTTGAAGTCTCTGATCCCTTATATAATGGAGAGAAGTTTGTTTAATCCTGATAAAATCTCTCATCGAGAGATCCCAATTGATTTAATTGGTTCCAGAATTGATTTGGGGGATTTTGCCCACCATTGGATCTCTTATCCAAAGGTTTCTATTTTACAGAACATATTTTTCTTGTTTTTAACAAGATTGGGGAAATATTTTCCCATATGCAGAATCTTATTCTGTAAAATAGTAATTTTTTAAACCATCATTGGATTTTTAATCAAAGGGTGTTCGGCTTAACAGAGCGCAATCTCTCTTTGTTTAGAAAGATATGGAAAATATTTTCCATCTCATGAGATCTTTGATCCACCAACTTTCTATTTAACAGAGAATATCTCTCCTTAATAGAATTTAATTCTATACTTAACCACCATTGAAACTTTGATCCAACGATTCTTTGTTGAGTAGAATTTAATTCTACGTAGGGAGGTGCTCTCACGTGTTCAACGCGTGAGGTTTATTTAGTTTGTCAGTTGTTTGATTTGCAGTGCCTATATGCATTGCATATAGGCGCTCACGTGTTAAACACGTGAGACTTATTAAGCCTATAGTTTGTTTGATTTGCAGCGCCTATATGCATTGAATATAGGCGCTCATGTGTTAAACACATGGAGCTTATTAAGCCTATAATTTTTTTGATTTGCAGCGCCTATATGCATTGCATATAGGCACTCACACGTTAAACACGTGAGGCTCCATTAGCCTAGTAGCAGTTTTAATTACAGTGCCTATATGCGTTGCATATAGGCATTCACGTGTTAAACACGTGAGACTGTTTTAGTTGATCAGTTGCTTTGATTGCAGTGCCTATATGCATTGCGTATAGGTACTCACGTGTTAAACACGTGAGATTTTGAATAGTGGGGAACTTTCCCTTACCCTTTTTTTTTATAAGGGAACAGTGTACTTCCATCGTTGGTGCTAGGGTTGCTGGGAGAATCCATCACCTTAGATAGAGAAGAAAGATTATAATAGAGTCAACGGAAATTGAATTGCAAGGAATGTAAAGTTGTTGAATCTCATATTTCTTATTATATATTGCTTATGACTTCATGCAGAATGGACCTACATGGGCCGCCGACAAAACCTGTCACGCCCCGCTTCCCAATAGACAGAAACGGTGACATGGCAAGCCCGCGGCGTATTTATTTCGAGAAGGTCATTTCCCGGAATAAATATGCTAAGCGTAAAAGAATCAATATAAAATGATAAGAAAATTAACATGAGATTAAAGCTTTAACAACTTTAATTACATTCAACTTGATTCATTTACAATACATGATTTCAACTGAAAGGAAATACAAGAAAAGAAATGCCTAAACAGATGGCATACATAAACTGAGAAGAAGATAACCGGTCTAGGCCTGGCTCATGATCTGATCGTGCTCCTCCTCTTAGATGTCTACCTCCTCGGTCTCCATAGTATCTGATGAACATTTCAAGAAAACAAAGGTGGGTGGAATGCCCGTCACCGAACTTTCGCTCGATAAGTCCCCAAGATATGAAGTGAAATATAAAGTGTAATGATAAAGGAAGTGTATATCATGAACAATTGATTATGAGGTATGGTGTCTCAGCATGTCATTTTATTTAAACACGGCAATTTTATTTAGCATGAAGTTCTTTTGTAATATATATGAACAAGTATGGTAATATACATGACAAGTAGGTAAACATGACAGTATAGCATGAGCATGGCAAACAAATATAATATGGTCGTATAGTATAGGTATGGTGAACATGCAGTGAATGTAAGTGTCTTAACAGATCTCTACTTGGGTTCACTAATTTAACGTAAGTTCAAGGATGAATGTCAACCAATTTCAAGAGTGTTCTCGAACTCAACAGGCTGTAATCTAGGGGTAAGGAAACACGAGCCTGAATCAAGTGTTAGTAACGGGACTTCAACCTAGTGTTGAGGTATTCCAAACTCAACAGGTTGTAATTTAGGAGCAAGGAAATACGAGCCCTCATGATAGCTTGCTTGTGTTAGTAGACATGTATTCATGATCTAGTGGGACTTCTGAGATTTCATTGGATTCACACAAGAACTACGCCAACACCCCGTATATGCTAAGTTACAGCTAAAATTACCAGCCTTGCCCGAATCCATGAATACATCAAGTTGCAAGATTAAGTTCATGTATATATATCGAGTATTCATGTCAAGTGTTCATGTATTCATGTCAAGTTGTATTCATAGTTCGAGTCAAGTCCTAGTGTTCAAATATTCATGTTTTATTTTAGCCAAGTTCAAGTATTCCGATTCATGATCAACGGTCAAGTATACTTAGTTGAATTCGATATTGATTTCGTGTGTTCAAGTTCATGATCAAGTATTCATATTTGGTTTTAGATTCAGGTTTTGAGTTTGGATTCAAACTTGAGTTAGACTCAGACTTGAGTCGGACACTTGTAACCGATTTAGATCCTGAATTAGGTTCGGGAGTTATCAGTAACTGCTGCACGTGGACAGCAGGATTTGTGTCTTTTTCCAAGATAATTACCATTGATAACACCGTTAAGTTTTCTATCTTAAATAGGCAAGCACTCACTTTCTCCGGCTCCCTGGGGCTCAAAAGAATTGATCCCGCTTAAATCTATATTTACTAAAGTCCTTAAATATTGTTTTATATAACTCGAGGGGGTTTTATGAAAAATATTTTTAATATATTTTCAAAATAATCTCGAGAAGTTATTTATATTATTTAGGGTTTCCATGAATGTGAATTATAAGGATTTGAGGTATTTTAGTGATAATAGCTTAGCTTGGAAAGTTCATGGTAGTTTACTGTAAAACTTGATTTTTGTTAGTATCTTGATGGTATTTTGATAAAACTTGTAATTCTTTAATTTGAAAAAATGTAATTTTATTATATTTTGAAAATATATGAATTGGTAATATTTATATAATTATTAAAAATTAAATTTTTAATTAAGTAGAAAAATGCGTTTTTCTTAAAAACCATATTTAAATCCTTTCGAGACCGAATGCTCCGCGAGGAGGTCTGCATCTCGCTCTACTAGCCCAAGGATTTGCGATAATCCGCACCATCCAATAACGGGTCCCCTAAATAGGGTTGTAGAGGCATATTTCCAAAGGAGTTAAAAATACAATTTAAAAGAAAATCGGTTTTATAGTAAATGGTATTTTAATATAATCTTGTGTTCGAAACTAAAATTCATACAAGGGTATATCGTGCTATGAAATCATGTGTGTATATGAAAGGTAGGTCGTTACCTCATGAATTTTCCTAAAGGTATGTTTAAGCAAAACAAATAAAGATGGTATATACAAACTTCATGGTATTTTAATGTAAATGTTAATTTAAAAATATTTTGCATGATATTTTTGATTAAAAGTTGGTTATAAGCATTGGTTTTATATTAACAAGTATGGTGTAGGAATATGAATGAAAAATATGTAAGAAAAAATGAATTTTCTAGGGTTTAGAAAAAGATGTCGGTATTAACTCCACTTCCGACATATGTTTTGAAAATGGATTTTCGAGGGACTTACAAGCTATTTAGATTAAGAGAAGGTATAAAGAGGGAGGGTTGTCATCGTGGCGTCGCGGGGTTGCCGGAATTGCTTCGATTCTTCGCCGGAAGTTGACCGCTTGCTAACTCCACTTGTACTTAGAAAATTTTGAGAGTTTTGGCTAGGAATTTCAGAATGATGAAAGGCTAGGGCATAGGGTAGTATTTATAGTATGGAATTAGGGTTTTGGAATTAAAAGAGTGAATATAATGCATTAAAATGAGGATAAATAGGGAATTGAAAGGTCTTTGTTTGATTGCAGAGAAATCAAACAGTGCAGGGGAGTTAGGGGTAGGGGAAGGGTTGAGTGTGCAAAGCCCGGGCCTCATTAGCCACGGTTCACCCATCGGTGCCGGCCCAAACCGCCATTCCGCCGGCCGATTTTAGGAGTGGGGCCGGTGGATTCTTGCCACGTGTTCATCTCTCTATTTGAACCATTGTGCACATGTTTGATTTTTCTGTGTTTTCGTTTTTATGTGCATTGCACGTGTGAACTTTTAGGCTTCCAAAAAGTTTTTTAAAAAATCAGAATAAATTAATGTGTCTGATGAGATTCGAACACAAGGGCTATATCACAGCAATGCAAGGCTTTACCAGTGAGCTACAAGCTTGTTTCTTGCTATTCTTAAACAAAATTTACTTATAACTTATACTCGGGCTTGTAAACTCCTTTCTGTACATTAAACTGAAAATTTTTGTACAGTAAATTCAGAGTCGTTACAATAGGTTTAAGCGGTATCATTTCTCTTGATCCTCAGAGAGCCGGAGAAAGTGAGTGCTTGCCTAATCAGGTTAAACAAATTAACGAAGTTATCAAATGGCAATTGTCTTGGAAAAAGACATAAATCCTGTCGTCCATGTGCAACAGCTGTATGATTACTCCCGAACTTAAGAAATTCATGAGCTAAATCCTTTCATAAGATACTGACTCCAACCTGAATCCAAACTCAAACCAGAATCCAAAATCAAACACAAACTTGAATACTTGATCATGAACCTGAACACTCGAATTCAAATATCAAACTTGAACTTGAATACTTGACTCGACTTGACCGAACCATGGATATAACTTGACACGAACTTGACATGAATACCTGAATACATGATTACATCTTGAACATGAACCCGTACATTTTTATACTCATGGATTCGGCCAAGACTTGTAATCTTAAACTATACAATACAATACGCGGGGATAAAGGGGTAGATTGGTACGGCACGTATATCATGGCACGAGATATCACTTAAAAGAAACGTACATGAATTCATGTGTCATTGTCCCATGGGTTATGATGGGGCTTTGTACTACATATTACAATAGTCCGTGGGGGTAAGATGGACTCCTCTCGTATACATGAGTACTTTTATCAAACTACAAATAACCACGTTAGAATAACTATCTCATACTTGTAAATAATCATGCTTAGATACTCATTTATACAACCTTACCTGTTCATTTTCACTTGGTTTCTAATCGCTTTCATTCATCATTACTTATTTCTTTCGGGGAATTTCCGAAGGCTAGTTCGCTGACGACATTCCTCTCTGTTTTTTTTCTTTAAAATGTTTGTCAGGAGGACCGGACTCTGAGGATATAGAGCCGAGCCAGGAGGACTTGGACCAGTTCGCTACTCAGCCAGACTACTAACTTCTTCCTGCTGTTACTTCTGTATGCCACTGTTTAGGCACTTTTTCCAAATCATTGTATCCTTTTGTTTTAGACAGTTGTACTTAAATTTGAATGTAATTAAAGTTGATGTTTTATTTTATTACGCTTTCCATTCTTGTACATTATTATATTGCTTACATACGCGTAACGTATTCTTATAGTAAATACGTTGCGGACTTGCCGCATCACCATTTTCGTCTACTGGGAAACAGGGCGTGAGAACTTCCACTAAGACTGCTTGGTTTGTTCGGGCTCTTTGGTGTTGTTAGGTAAAAATTACACCCACTGCTAAAGTCAAAAAGTCGAGGTCAAAGTTAAGCTCAGACAAGTGGGCTCGAGCTCATCCAACCCGGGCCTAAGCCCAAGCAAGTGGGCCCGAGCCCAAATCGACCCAAGCTCAAGCATGGGACCGGTCTCATGCCAAGAAAAGAGAGAATATGTAATAAATAGATTTTATATGTAAATATGTACGACAAATAAGCAAAAATCTAATTTTGTAAAGCCCAAGGGCTTAAGTGCAAATGTGTAAGGGTATTTAAACCTAACAATATGTTGAAATGATAATTTTTTCTCCAGCCCCTCATAAAATTTGCTAGGGTTTTGAGCCTCCATAAGAAAGAGACAAGTCTCCTTCTTCTTCTTCTTCAACTTCTTACTTAAAGAGAGAGAGAAAACCAAAAGAAATAGTTCCTTTTAGGTCTTTCTCATCTCCTCTATCTTCTTCTTCACGAAAACAATCCATTAAAGATAACCCATCTCTTTAAAAAAACACTATCTCAAGAATCCAAGATTCAAGACCAAAACCAAATAAAGAAGCAACATTTCTTTTTCAAACTTGAAGAACAAGAGGGGACTCTCGGGGTGGCTTTCACCCCTAGCAAGCATATTGGACCATATGAACTCGATGAAAGCTCTTAGCTTTCATCACCCGACGCCGAATCTCACACGGGAGCCATGGGGACATGGGTCGCAACCCATGTTCCTTATCAAATTGTGAACACATGACACACGTGTGTTCAAATTCGGAATCCTTTTTAAGGGATTCCCCTTTCGGAAAACCCCCCCTAAAGGGGTTTCTCTGCTTCGGGATCCCACTTAAGGGATCCCCTGCTTCGGAACCCCCCCAGGAGATCTCCCGCTTTTGGGACTCACCCCAAAGGAAGGTTCCCGCTTTCGGGACCCCTTAAAAGGGTCCACTGCTTTTAGGACCCCTCCCCCAAAGGGGTTCCCGCTTCCGGTACCACCTTAAAGGGGTCCAACATCTTCGGGACCTCCATAAAAGGGTCCCCCGCTTCTTATTCTTCCTCTCATTCATTCTCTCGAAGCTCTCTGACATACTCAAATCACCTCTCCTAAAACAAAATTTTGTTTATGGGCGCTGCCTTGAGCCGCGCAAGGGGCTGTTAGCCCCCTTGACCCCCAGTCCGCTGACCAGGCAGCAAGACCCCAGTTTGATGGCTCCTATAATATCCAAAACACCCTCAAAATCACTTTCAAACATAACTCAATACACAAACGCATATTTCTTAGTGAGTTCGCATGATCCGCACGACCCGTTAATCGGAGCTTCCATCGCGTCAAGGCGAAGGGTAATTAATAGTAGGTTTGTCTGCGGCTTCTGGAGATTAGAATTGTCACGATCAATAAACTCCTCTGCCTACCAAAGGCAGGGGAATCTGTATACGCCTGACATGCGAGCGCATCCATCTCTATAGGGTGACGAAAAACACTCTACAGGTGATTCTTTGGCCGAAGTTATAGTATCGGTCTTTCTTTAAAATTCGATCATTTTTTTTGTCTCAACCGTTTTCGCTCGGTAGTTACTAGACGATGAGAAACCTCTTCGGCTAGTGTCGTTATTCGATCTCGGCCACTTTTTGGCCTTCAATTGTTTCTCCACTTTGACCGCCAATTTGTAAGTCATTGTATGAAACATATTGTTGAAACTCGACGATAGCGTTCATTTCGTCATGAAACCCGCCTAAGTATCGAGCATTTGTTTGCTGCTCATCTTCGGTGACTCCGCATCTCATCATCAATTGATCGAACTTCTCGGTGTACTTTTCGACGGATCGATCTTCCTGCAACTGGATGTAGGTTCGATGCACATAATAAACTTTTCGCGAAGCTTCTTTTCCATATTCTTCCAAGTAGTGATATTGAGCTTCTCGGCTCGGACGTGTTTGATATTAAGATTCTCCTACCAAATTGAAGCGTGACCCTTCAACTTGAGTGCAACCGCCTTCACCTTTCTCTTCTCGGACATCTCCTTGTAATTGAAAACTCGCTTGATAGTATGGAACCAGTCGATACAAGCCTTCGGATTGATTCTACCCGAAAACTCCGGTAACTCCACCTTCATGTCAAATCCCCTGTAGCGATCGGTTGGATGTCTCTACATCCAATACTCCTTTCATCGTCGGATCCTAGACACTGAAAAGGGTTTTCATCTTCGGACCCCAAACTATCATCATCTGGCCCCCGAAAGTTGGCAGACTCGATAGTCACCGTTAGCTGTTGAACTTGTCTCTGAAGTTCTACGATCTCGATATCTCGCAGTTCTCGCTCGTGTTATTAAGCACCACGTCCATGCTCACAGTGTACCATTGGTTCTTCACCTTTCACTAAAAATGCGATGACACCTATGCTCTGATACCAAGTGATGGGTATCGACCTACGAAGGCTCGAGGCTCAGCACGATCTACTTCCTCTCAAGAGATAACACAAGATCAAAATTCTAAAATAACCAATTACGAGATATGATATCCTCTTCTTAAACACAAATGTCGCAGCTTTCCTGGCTAACAAATAAACTTTATTCAATTATCAATCAACTCTACTAATACAATAGTTTTCATCCCTTTAAATAAGAGAGTAGAATTCTTAACCAAAAATAAATAAATCTTAACTAAAAAAGAAAGAAAATAAAATAAATCTATCCTAAACTAATAAGATCTAAACAATTTAACTTACAACAAATCTTAATTAAATTTTAATTTAAATTGTAAATGATCTTTTGTCGAATCTTTCTAAATCTCAACCATATCTTCCACAAGTGCTAATTGATCTCAATTTATACTCCTACGTCACTTTTTCAATGATTTCCTAAAGGTCGTTAAATTTTAAAAACTTCATCGCAATACTCCAACTATGGTACTTACTTTTGGTACCATGGTACATCCCATTGGGTGTCATCAACTTCCCATTGGATGTCATCAACTCTTGACGTCGTCTTTACAACTTCTTATTGAACAATCAAAGCTTTGCTCAGCGGCGATCATGTGGCTCTAGCTTCGATATCATTGTTGGTATATTAAAATATTAAAAATTAATATATAACAGAGGAGATAAAATAATATTATATGGAAGAGAAACTCTCAAAACTTTATTGTCTTTCCGCGCTCTTTTTATAATTTTTTCAACTTTCTCTGGTAATTACAGACTTTAAATAGGTTCTTTTTATAGCAATTACATGATAAATCAAATTTTTTAAATATACATTTCTGCAACAATTCTTTTACCAATATGACTCATATCTAAAACTTGAATTTAAAAACTCAAAATATGTTTCAACCAAGTACTCTAATTTTTAAGAATTGAATTATTATTTCCAACATATTTTATATTTGAGTGAGAAAAGATAAAGTGATGTTGATTAATGAATAGTGTGTTATCATATGTCCCGCCACATTAGGAATTTGCTATAGTGCCAGCATAGAGAACAAGGATGATATAGGAGAAGGGATAATTCATCGTCTCTGTCACTCATATTGCTTCATGCTCCTCTTGTATCGGGTGAAGAGTGTGGAGATCCATGTTTTCCAATAAGGTATTCCATTGACGACCCATTCTATAGAACTTTTAAATGGTAAAATTAAGTTAATCACGAACACTTTTTTTATTTTAAGAGTAGAGGAGTAGAATAATTCTCTTGTGTATAATTTCTAAACACTATGATTAAAATTGTATTCAATTTATAATATACAACCACATTGTTTTCTATATTCTTGTTTGTGTCAGTTACTGCAAAACAATAAAAAAAAACTATTGATTGTCTTAAACAACATATATCTATATAGAGAGAGAGAGAGCAATTTTTGAGAAAATTTATATTTATGAACTCTTTAAGCAATTTATTTCTTTTCTATGTCAGTTTCTTACATTACAAAGTTCAAGGGTTCGCAATTCTTGAACATTCCAAGTTTATATTCTTCTTATGACATCATATCTTATAGTGCTAAAGCTCAATTGATCACTTGAATTGAAACGAACAGACTTGATTGAATCAATAAGCAAAAATGTTGCTTATTGTTGTGTGTTCTCTGATTATATCACATCCTTAACTTACATCACTAATGACATAATACTTTTCTTTGGTTTCATTATAAAAGTTAACTTAAGTCGTCGTATTTTCCAGTAACCTTATTACATCATATCTTATAGTGATAAAACTCAATGATCACTAGAATTGAAGCTACGGACTTCATTTAATCAATAAGCAAAAATGTTGCTTATTGTTGTGTGTTCTCTGATTATAACACATTTTAACTTACATATCTGATTACATAATAATTGCCTTTAGATTGGTTATAAAAGTTAACTTAAATCATACGAGGAATTATTATCGTATTTTCCAGTAACCTTACGGCATCATATCTTATAGTGCTAAAGCTTAATTGATCATTAGAATTGAAGCTGCCGACTTCATCGAATCAATAAGCAAAAATGTTGCTTATTGTTGTGTGTTCTCTAATTATAGCACATCCTTAACTTACATCACTGATGACATAATACTTGCCTTTAGATTTGTAATAAAATTTAACTTAAATCATACTAGGCATGGCATTATCGTATTTTCCAGTGAATTTATTATGCTCTCCTTCAACAAGCAATCTGAAACCTTCGCAACGATTATGGGTTGGAATACTGACATATTTCATCCATAGGAAAATGTCAAGAAGACAACAGGGATCGTGAATGACCTAGAGCTTTCCATTAATCAATATAGAACACGGGGCTTGGTTATCTCAAATATCTCATTCCTATGAAGTAAGATATATATAACAATATAGGAGAGTGATCCATTGCAAACCGATCCGCGTTTTTTAAAAACGGGAACTCTTGGTCTTCGACATATTTGAACGATCCGATCCGTTCAAGTTGATCACCCTACCCTCAAATATATGTGTACGAAAAATCAAAGGATTGGAAGCCTTCTAACATATGTAACGGATGAAGTTTATGTTGCATTATCGAAAGACGTTCATTTTTGCACCCATCGGTGCATTGGTTAAAAATCTTCAAATACTTTGATTTTTCATACACGTATATTTGAGAATTGAGTGATCAACTTGAACGGATCAGATTGTTCAAATATGTCATAGACCCAAAGTTCCCGTTTTTAAAAAACACGGACCGATTAGCAATGGATCACTCTCCTAACAATATCAAGTCCTTGATCAATATGCATGAAGTTCTACAACAATAAAACTGTCCTGTAAGCTATCTAGTACTTGATCATATACTATCATTCTATATATATTTTGGATGGATATCAAGTTTTTATCTTCTTATTTTTCATTGATTATATCTTTCAACACATAAAGGTAGGTGCGGCCATAGATATCACATGAGTATTTTCATTGAAATGCGTGAACTAGTAATGCATATATGCAGCTATCAACGTTATTCTTGTGACTTAATTGATTGTATAAACGTTTTTTTTCCAATTTAATTGAAGCATGTTGAAAATTATTTTAAGTTAGTTTTGAATAAAGATATAATTACAATATAATGAAATAAAAATATCAAAACTAACTTTGGAGCATTTCTCTATTCTTTTAAGGGTAGTGTATCAAAGATTGCCTATCTTTAAAAATACAAATAAAAATAAAAAAAATAGATGAGTGCTTAATGCTGATCTCAAACCGTTAGAAATGTGCTTGGTAGCTGCCTAAAACTTCGAATTTTATGTTGTGATATCTTTACTATTATAACTAAAACTCAAAGCATGTCCATCTTTCTTTTCTCTTTAAAAAAGCTAGTTTCAATTTCCTTTCTTTAAAAAAAAAACTAATTTTAATATATTGAGAGAAAAACCACGTCCTTTTTCAAGGAGTAGAAAAACTCACCTCATGTTCTCTCTTTCTCACTCCACCAAAAAATAGCATGCATGCATGCTACTTGGAATTTGAAATAAAAAATTATGCATAACCCTCTCAAAGTTTATTATTATATATATGTTGATTTAATATTCTGTTATCTATCTATCACGTGCATAAATATCTGAGTTGGAAATAAAATAAACTCCACAGCTATAGTATTATGTTTACTTTCTTCCCTATTTTTCCTTTCCCTTTCTTCTTCCTTTTTTGAAGAAATTAAATGTTTGATAAGTTGATAAAGCTAATATGCTAAAATATATATACAAATAATTATAAATTAATTATGTTCAAATTATAATTATTATTTGGGAAAAATGGTCTGACTCCGTAGGCTTGAAATGCAATAGGAAAAATTCGCTAGACAAAAAGATCTAGTGAAAACTGATCCAAAAAGTTAAAGGTTTAAGTACTTATAGTACAACCAACCATTTTTTTATTTTTTAATATTCTCATATTACCCATATCAACTTCTTACAAATAACTGCTACATTTAGAATGTAAAATTCTATATTTAGCATGTACACTGCTGCATTTGATAAATATAGCAGTAATTTGCTAAGTATGGCAGTTGTGTAAACTGCTAAAATGTAGCAGTTATCTGATAAATATAGCAGTTATGTAAACTGTTATATAGTAAATGTAGCAGTTTACCTGCTAAATGTAGCAATTATCTATCAAAAGTTGATAAGGGTGATATAGGAATATTAAAAAGTAAAAAGCGGTTGTTGTACTATATGGATTTAAACCTATAATTTTTTGGATTTAGAGAGTTTTTCACTGGATCTTTTGCCTAGGGAGAGGCTAAGGAGTTGGACCCATTTTTCCGTTATTATTTTGCAGGCAACAAGGATCCAATAGGTTCAATAATTGACCATATCATTAGCTAAGAGTCAACTTGTCAACTTGCAGGTTGCCTTCAAAAACATAAATGCAGGAGATCTGCAGGCATGAATCTTGAGAAGATATATCCTTGGAGTGTATATACTAGGACAACTTCCAATAATTGAATGTCAACCATACTCTCTGTGTCATTAGACTTGGTTGGAAACAAAAGAAGACATTCTTGTTTCTACTCTCAAGATAGTGACACTGTTCATTCTATTGATCCCACAATGATCTCACGAGAGATCAAGATTGAATGGGGAATGCATACGATGCTTGCACCACTTGTGTATTATTCTGCAACTTCATCAAAATAAAATGAAAATTCAATTACAAATAGATTAACAATTTCCAATGAGATGTTTTTCTTTTAGAAATCTAATGCGGCCTTTTCAAAATCCTTTCCCCAAATATAGGTATAAATACAACCAAGTTAGCTCAGCTGTGAGCGTTCACGCCTCATTTAGGAAATGCAGAAGATGAGAAGGTATGTGGGTTTAGGTTGAAACAGGACCGGCCCCGGGACCGTGAGATGCATTCACGGCCAAGTTGGCGTTGGCGTTCAGAATCCCTTCAAATGAGATTTTCTTTTCCTTCTAGTATGATATAAAAAGTCGAGAAATCGTATCGCATAAGAAAAGAATTACAATAGTAAAACTAAACACAAATGCCATTCAAATAATTATGCTGCACTCGACTTCTCATGCATCAACAAGAGGATTGTTTTTCTAATAAATTTAAGGACTTGTCTATACTTATTCATTAAAACAACCAAAGTGATACCTACTTCATTATTCATAATACAATTAAACATAATTTATGCATCTTAAGCATTACATATATTGTCTTGCTAATAACAAAATTGAAATTGCACTACAAAACTAATAGCTTAATCTCGCATCAAAATTTCAACCTCTGCTGTCGCCAGAAGCGATGTTACACAGGAAAGTTCATTACTCATCACCGCCAACTTTCTGGGCTTTATTGGGTCTTCCGTTGAAAGACTCACGATGCCTCTTGCCATCAAACTGTCGTCCTCCCCTGTTTCCCCTTCCCCTACATTTACACAACAGCATAACATTCATGTCAAACTATCATATGATCAACATAGAAAACAAAATATTTATCTATCCATGCCTACACGATAAGTTAATCGTATTTAAAAGCAACTTGAATATATCAAATCAATAATGGTATTCTCAAAGCACCCAGAACTGTCGGCCTTGTTCTCGCAATATCTTAATGTCTATAAATTACAGATTAATATCCTGAATTGCACTTGCATTTGGCAAGATCCTCATTATTATATATACATTTCGTTACTTCGGTACCAACGGCATGGTACGAATTAACAAAATTCATGATATTATTCGCAATGCAGGTTCAAGATATCTATAATTTATAAGATAAATGTATTCAAGTGAAAACACAAAAGTTGAGGGTGTTCAAGTGAAATGTACTGTAGAACAATATTAGGGAGAGAGATACCTTCCTCTGCCACCACCTCTGTTTTCCTTGTACTTGTCTCGACTACCACGAAGCAAGCTCCAGTACTCCTTTTCAGCATCACCTGAATCCAAAGAATTGGACCAAACAATCACAAAATCGATAAGTTTTTATCACCTCGATTAAATAACATTCTGTGAGCATCCAAATATACTAAATCTTGATGCAATGTCAATTTTAAAATAATAATAATAATAATAATAATACATAACTTAATTATGCCTTTCAAACTATACTGGGCCCAAGTGGAAACAAGTGGACTACTGGCAGAAAACATTCGTTTCTAAGCACAACCAAATGAACGATAGTTCATGATTTAGGACCTTCACAAGCATATCTCATACAAAGAACATTGATTTTTAACTTGGGCATCATAATAGAATAATTGAAATTAACCAGATCGCATTTGATATAACCCTTAGGGTGACTAAAAATCATCGGAAAATGAAGATATACAAATTGGTGAGTTTATGTAAGAGATGAAAGGTTTGCTTACCACTTAGTGCTTCAATTGTAGCAATGTGATTTTTAATGATGAAACCGCCTTGTTCATTAAGCACAGCTATTGCACGAGCTTTGACTGCTGCATCAGGGTCTTCAAAGCGAATGTATCCTGATTCCTCGCCCATTGTAAAATCAATGTACTTCAAAAAGGAAAACCACCAGAATTTATTTGCAATCAGAAAACTGAAATGAGGGCATAACTTAAATGTGCTCTATAAAGATAATAATATGAAGAGCAGCAAGATAAAGGAAAATTCAAAAGGGTTATTCAACAAAGTTGATAAGGTAAAATTGATGATCAACGAAATTAGTATGAGCCTAAAACTGCACAAAGATCTTTAAATTAAAAAAAAAACATAACAATCAAAAAGAAATTGATCATCAGCCATGTGGTTGCTTATACAAATCAGTCCATGAAGAACTATTCAAAAGAAACATTTCTTAATAGGTGTACAACAATATTTAAGATAATTCTCTATTATTCTACATTTATTAATTCAAAGTATTCTTTGCTAATATTTCACTATTACAACTTCTTATTACTTTAATCATTTCCATTTTCCATTAGAGCATATGAACTTCTTGGTCTTCCTCAGATAAATGTAGAAGTATGTCTTTTCAAGTGGACACAGATTTTGTTAGTGATTAACATGTTCGAACATCAAACACAAAACTTAAACCAGTAAGCAAGGATATATGTAATGAAGCTGTAAAATACCTTAACATTTCCAAACTTCTGAAAAATTGCTTTTAGATCTTCACGAGTAATTATGTTCTTGTCATTAGTCGAGACATTGTTCTTCTTCTCTCCACTAACCTTAACATCACCAGAAACAGCCTTTTCATCCGTCTCTTCAGCATTATCTTTATCAACCTTTTCAACATCTTCAGCAGATTTCCCCTCATTGTCAGTAACATTTTCTGATGTTTTCTCTGCAACAGCCTCATTTGCATTTTCCTCGGAATTTGTGATTTCATCAGTTTTAATCACCTCCGATTCAAATTGTTCTCTAGATCCTTCAGCATGAATGCTCTTCAGCTTAAATGAAACAATTAATCCCTTGGGATAACTAAAACATCAAATATAGAAGGGGGTTTAATGAGTAAATCATTTCATGCAATGAATTTGGTGAGAATAGTAACAATATATGAAAGAAAATGTATCTACCTTCCATTTGACTCATCCTTATTTGGTCGACTTTTTTCATATTCTTTCCACTTGTTATCTCTCTCGGCATCAAATTCCTTTCTGCATTGTATAGTCGCCTTCAGGTGTTAGAAAGTATCTTACTGATGTCACACATTTTCCAATACTGGAAAAATAATTATTCAATCCACCCAAGGTTAAAAATCTATGAAAATACAGATACTCAAAAAAGGCAAGATTAACTTGCTAACATCAGTATTTGCAACATCAGACAACACATGAGATGAGAAATTCTTTTTGTCTAGGAAGCAAAATTCTACTATTTGTGCACAAATTAGCATTGACATTATAAACAACGAAAAAATTAAAGAAGGAAGGGTACAGAACAAGGGGGAAAACATGCAATTCACATTCAATATTATAAACAATATGATGATTAATCAAAGAACAAGTCAAAGCGTGTTTTGTGTGTACTTGGATTTTATCTCTAGCTCAGCACCGGCATAAATCAAGTTTTTTCTCAAAACCTCTTTGGCACTTTCCTCTTCTGAGTACTCAATCAATGTGGTGCCACAAAATTGTCTCTTATCACCGATAAGACGTGGCAATCTCACACTGTTCACCTGCAGGCATTTGCAAAAGAATGTCACGACAATGATCTAGATATTAACAATTAGCAGCTTCGGCACACATAAATTTGGCAATTTCTATTTTAGTTTAATTTTTTTTTTAAATGTTTTCTCCATCTAAGGTGGTAATAAAACATTTTAGATTTGACAAAAGAGCAAAAGGAAATGTTCACAGATACAAACAGGCCAAATTATGTTAAATAGGAGAGAATATCACAGTATAAATGTTCTTGCTTTGTGCTTGGGTTTTAGTCTATATCCTAAGAATATGACTTTGGATTGTATTGCATGGTCCTTTATTGTGATTATATAATGTAAAGGTGTTATCATTGGATTCAACAATGATTTTCTTTAAGTTAAAAAAAATTTGTAACCTTAGAAGTTTTGTAGGGTTTAAATGCAGGTTGGTGATGAATCTGATAGAAAGTAGAATAATTAGATTGATGGAAGTCAACCAAGAAATTCTTTCACAGTTGCTCAGATGATTGTTTGGCAATTGCAACCCAGGTATAGAAGTGGGAAAGTGAGAAGAAAATTCATTTTTAACATTAGTTGTATCTTAACTTTCTGAAACCAAAATTTAATTGTTTCAGAGAAGATATGAAAGAAGGGAGGTTTGAGAAGTTGAGTTGGCGTGTGAAGTGTCACTCTTGAAAAATATAGGAGAAAACTAGGGATCGCACACATACAGATTTTAAAACTACCAAGAGCTAGCCGCTCCACTGCTCATTCACTCTCCAACCCCAAATATGTAAAGTGAGCAGGTCATTATTTAGAAAATATTTGCTAAAATCGTTGTCCCTCGTGGATATGACTTATCAAAACAACACTTTCCATCTGCCAAAATGAAGACAAGTCAAAAGTGGGAAGTTTCTGGGACCTCCTTACTGCTTTATCAGTGAACAACCCCTAAATTGAAAATTTAATGAACGATTATTGTAAACTTTTTTCTCTTTTTGGGGGGACTACATTCTCTTAAGAGGATATTTTCTATAAACCACAATGATAATAGTTCTAGACAACCTTTTTGATTTGACATCTCAAACTAGTCTAATTTAAATTTTGATAGCTTAGAACCAAGTAACCAGGGGTACTAGGATAATACTTTGATATATAAACTCAACCAATTAGTTATTTCATGAATTTTGCCAAGAAGATGGGAAGAAAGTGCCAGAAAGACTAACATTCCAGCAACTTTTTATTTGGCAGATGACAGTGATGTTTCTAGAAAGTTATGGCATCATTAAGTAATCACATTGTTTTTGGACCTCCCTCTTTCCACCATCAGTTAAAAGTTGACAAAGAACAAAAATAGGTTCTGTATTTTATTTCAATATTTTTAATTGCATCAATTGCTCTGTTCCAGCCCACCTCCCCAACTTATCAATTTGCAACACTACATGCCAACTAAATTTCTCATTTAAAAAAAAATTAACAAGATTGTGATTCAGAAATTGGTGAGCATGTGTTTCAAATTAGCACGTTAGCTACATCTACTACATCCCAAATTTCCTATATTCGTTTGAACCCTAGTAGGGTAGTTATTTTGAACCTTTTGGCTTTAGACTTGACCAACACAGCAACATCCTTCATCTGGAAAACTGCTGCAAGCAACTAGAACTGTCCCTAGCATTCTAGAATAGAGGAGAAACCCTTTTCAGCCCCACGACAGTCCAGATATTTCTATTCTGTATTTCCAGCGAGCAAAAGCCAACGTCTGGATTTGTATGTTAAACAGGCTGCAAAAGGTCAACTGTTGATTCTTGATCTCAAAGTCAAGAGCATAAAGAGCGATAAAAAAAATTGTCCGTATTGCTGACCAAGGTTGTGTAAAAAGCAGAACGTCCATAGTACGTGGAATGACAGCGGTAACTCGGCAGGTTTAGTAGGGATGGAACAAATGTACAACAGGAGTAGGTTTATACAGAGTGTTGGGATGGAACTAAAAATGATTAATAGCCAATTCATTGGATCGGAATGTAAGTGTGATAATAAAAAATGAGCAGTTAGTATCTTCCGGAAACTATGTTGGTGACCTAAGTCTGGATTCTACAATTAACATGATTTTAGCCCACTGCAGTAGCATAATCCAACCCCAACTTCATGTGCGAATTCAAATGCATCAAATCAGCTAATGAAATGTATATCAACCGATGCTTATCATGCTTAAGACTTCATGTTTAGTTCATGATCATTTGATGAATTGAATATTGTGTTTGAAATCAAATATTATGTGCCAAGGATTCAACATTTTAGTTGTCCTAACACTATATAATTGTTGCATACTAACTCAGTTTAATTCTATGAGTTGACTAGATTGATAGTGTCAATTAAAGAGACAAGGCACAAAAATTACATTTTCCCACTATCCCATCAACGAAAATAATCACTCTACATAAAAAATAGGTCAAGGTATTAGAGACAGGAAGGCCGGAAATGTCAAAGTCAAAGCATAGGCAGCTGGAAGTTTCAACCCCACACGGGTGCCACAAATATCCTGCCCTTATTACTAATAAGCCTCCTCCATGATCCATATATATGGAAATTAAGGAAATAGAACTAATTCTATAATAAAATAATACAGCTACAGAAGGACAAGAATAACCAAAATGATAAAACGCGCGCACATGAGTGGTGTGGAAAGAACATAATATTCAATGTAAAATAGGAACAAACTAAATGTAGTTAATCTACGATCATGCGTGGCAATACCTTCCCATGTTGACCAAAAAACGATTCCATGTCCTCTATCCTAATATCATATGGCAAAGGGGATGCAGCAATTGTTCTCGAATCTACTTGCTCCTTTATATCTTCAGGCATTGATAGTTCACTGTTTCTACCAATTTTCTTCCCTACAATAAGAACGCCATAGATGAGACTTCTGATAAAGGCAAGTCTCTTACTAAAACACAGAGCCTAGCTACAAGAGGCAGAGGGAGGGATGACCAAGGCTCCCTCTGGCCCCTGCAAGAAAAAAATAAACTACGCCCATATATACAACATACATTAGAAAGTTTAAAAGTTGGCATATATAGTTTGCTAGAATAGACTTTGTAAGCCCCACAAAATCCAATTTTACTTTTCCAAATCGACTCTCCCAATGTTCCATTTATTGGCTTGATTTGTTTTTTATTGGTTTTTCAAGCAGTACTAGTCACCGTTTCTAAACCTAAAATGCATTAGAAGTCTTGTACTTTTTGGTCTTTTTTTATTAGTGGGTTAAATTTATTTCCCCTACCTTCAATTTCGCCTCCTTAATTTGTTTGCATGCCTTGAACTTGAGAACTTATCACAATTGCCATGTCATACAAATTATTCCACCTCTTGGCTATTTTTTGGGGGTCATTTGCCTCTTCTAACACAAACATTTAGGGTTAAATAGCAAGAGATTAAAAAATTGGTTTCAAGTCAATCAAGGTTGATGGTGTATGCATTATTATTAGAACGTTCTATCGACTAGTTCTTTGAGCACGAAACGATCCACTCACAATATCAATTGCAGCATTATTAGCATGATGTACTGATCATCTGGTCTACAAAATTTGTCCAGCATGACTGCTTTATGTAGAGAATTGACCAAAACTAGAAAGTCAAAAGTTTGCCCTCTAATTAATATATTGACTTGGTGAAAAACTCTTCCTGTTAAACAATAATAACCGAGCAAGCCTTTTCTTTTATAAAGAGTGATAATGTAACATTTTCAAAAATATAAAATATTAATTTTGGGAATTTTTATAATTTAATATTATTTTATTGATTATTTTAATATTAAATGCAAATAAATAGGAAAAATGTTAGAAAAAATTATGAAAAATTATGGAAAATTCTAAAATAGGGTAAATTAGTGGATTATGGCATTTTTAAGTTTTTGTGATTAGTTTGACAATAATTTAGTGCTAATCGCGATTAAAATCGCTAATCGGGTTTTTTGGCAATTTTGTGCAAAACTTGCACATATCACTTTTTCTACACTTGTGCATTTTTCTAGCCATGGTTTTCTTTTGGGATTACTATTGATGTGAGAAGGTTTGGATTTTAAAAGAAAAGGAAAGAAAGGAAAATATAATGATGAGGGTAGGTGAGAGAGAGAGGTGGACTTTGACTTAGCATACTTAGCCATTCTCCTCGTTTTCTGTGCACAGCCCCTGTTCCTCTAGTGTTGATCCAGGGTACTTCTAGTTTTGACAGATTCTATCTAGGGTGAAATCTGGGACATATATCCTAAGTTGCTATTTTGGATTCGTGTTTCCGTATTCCGTATTTTTGATTCTGAAATGGTGGAATGTGTTTTGCCTCGACTAATTGTCGTTTATACGACGATGTAGAGGATTTATTGATGGTTTTGAAGGCGTGCTATAGGTTCTCACCTATAGGCCCCCTTATCGTATCGTTTTGGATTTCGTGCGCCGTTTTAGATTGGATTTGGTTTTAATGCGCATATACGATATTTTGATGTGTAGGTACCCATGAAGACTTCGGGACGACAAGCAAATACGTGGTGACGTCCGCAATTGGTGATGCAAGGTGAGTAGATTATATCTACAGGGGGAAGTCGGGTGGATGGCGTATAGCACCCCCGCAGTCCGTAGATAGATTACTATGTAGTTTATTGTGATATTAGGTGTATTGTGGATAATGTAGGGTTAGAAGTGACTAGTGTAGTTCATAGTCGCGAACCCTAGGGTAGAATTACACCTACACACCCTTGCTTATCACTTGTACTTGCACTGTGATTGATGATATGTGATGACTTTGGAGATGAGTCGATGATGTGGGCTGGGTGCCCTGGGATCGGTGATTTTATACGATTCATATGTGGGATATGACTTGTGATTCTTGCGGGCTTGGGATATGTGTTTACCCCCGCATGCATACTTACTGAGGTTACCGTTTTGTACTAGACATAGAGTAGTACTCCAGACTATATGATCTGACGATGGTGATATCTGTTATGTGATGAGACAGTGAGATACTGACCCCTACCCAGCTATGGGGATGCCGTACGATGATTTACCGTACAAGCCGATATTGATGATAGATCCGCACTCATAACTCGAGGATATCTTATGATATGACATTGAGGCGAGATCACCGACTATATACTTTTATACATGTATCGACTCAGATTTAGGTGGTTTCCACACCTACCCCTCCTGATTGACCGGATACTTAGATGTAGTTTGCATAGTAGATACTTCACTGTGGTGTTGACTACTAGATATCTGCATTTTCCTGCTATTCGCATTGCTGGCATATGTTCATTGTTATATTATTATCATGCTGTTAGGACACCAGCACCATTATCGATGATGCGTATGTTTCACGTACACTATTTGCCGGCTCACACACTTCATCATCGATAATTGCCATGCCACTACACTGTAGTACTGTTGCATTCATGATATGATTACTGCTTGGCATATTGTACACATGTACCTGTACACAAACATAGATGATTCTGGCTTGATTGAGATTGAGGACCGCAAGATATTCTTTAAACTGATTCATTCTAAAGGAGCGGTTCCTCCCGACATATGTACATTACTATTCCATGTTGCATGATTTCCGATATGATTATCTCTCTTTACATGTCGCATACATCATGGATTGATTGCATAGCACATTGCATTGGATTTACTTCTTGATGTGGATTTTCATGTGATTTCTGATTTTGAGGACCGTGGGATTATTTAAGAAAAGATGTTCTTTTATGAAAACCCGGTACCTCGTGATATGATATTTGGGTGTGTCCACCACGCGTTTTCTCGGTGCTGAGACGTGTGCTTGAAACCCGATTCGAGGAGTGATGATCCGTTTGCGGGTTCGTGGTGGGCCCGGTATGGTTCCCCTCGGCGAGATGATCGATGGGTTATGCCGATTGAGCCTGGAGGCGGGCGAGTACCTACCGGTGATTGTATTTGAGCTCGGCGGATATCCGGGGGATACCGCCTGGAGCCGAGAGATGGGCGTACTGCCGGGGGCCGACGGGCCGCTACCGCAGACGGAGCCCAGAGATGGACATGGGTTGACTCGTGCTGCCGGGGCCGAGGGCCGATACCGCAGACGGAGCCCCATATGGATGAGGATTTACGTGTCGATGCTTGGCACGGGTTTCATGATGTTTTCCATGATATTGTTTATATCCTCATACTTGCATACATGATGCTTACTGTCAGTGGGTGACAGGTGGACGGGTTCCACATATATACAGACATGGATCATATACAGACTGGATTTACACTTGTCATACTTCATTTGTATATATAACAGGGTATGAGGGCGCTGTTATATATACCCTTACACCAATATTAGTGGTATGGGACGCTAATATATGTGTATTGATATCATTGATATTTCATCATACTTACCTCATGCAGGCATACCTTACACTGATGACATGTTATTACCTGAGTACCTGGCACTACATACATGATTAGATGTTACCTTGCCACCTTATTACACTCAGATGCACTCTTGTGGATTGTATTACTGATCGTTGACTTAGGTTTATGTCTTGCATTCGGTTTCTGCTTGTAGATATTTCTATTCACGAGTTGGCAACTCACCCCCGTTGTGCCACAGTCCTTGCAGGTTCTGCCGTACAGGTTTCATTGCGGCATTTCTGGCACACTACCTTCTTGCGGGTGATTTGCTTTGGTAGGTGGATTCTTTCGCATCAAGAATCACCATTTTATTCATGTATTTCATTGTATCTAGAAATTGTCCATCAACCAAAAACTTGTATTTTCTTTCAGACTTAGAGACAGTGTGGTATTATTCGACCTTAGAGTCGCGCTTAGTAGTATTGCGGTTTTCTTGCTGCTTTTTGAGCTTTCCTTGATTTTGATCCTCGCCACTTGGCGTTGTATATTATCATATCATCGTGTGGTTGTGACCGTCGATTGACGAAGAGCTAGCTCCCGCTTGGGGATGCCTTTATCATTTTATATATTGTTATTCATGTTGTACCCCATTCGGGGCCAGTTTTACAAGAGAAACTCTGCCGAAAATTTTAGAAAAGACTGTACGGTTTTCAAATGCACATTCAGCTTAGTTATTTAAAAACCTTGATTTCAAACATGTTTTTCTTTACTTCTTTAAACCAGTTTTCTTTACTTATTCTCAAAAATGGTTTTAGATTTCTGGGCTTTTGGCTTACTTGGATCAGATGGAGTCCTATAGACTTCATATGGTTCAAGGGCCAGTCACGTGCTCTTTCGGGTCGTGACAAAGTTGGTATCAGAGCGCTAGGTTGACCTTGGTTCGAGTCTAAGTTTGACTATGTGGAGCCTAGGGAGTTGTTTATATACGGAACTTAGGCTTGACCTTACGGAACTTAGACTTGGTCGAGGGGGTGTAAACCCGAACTTTCGTCGTTTTAGGATGACCCGTGGTTGATGGATTTGGTGACTAAAGTAGAGTGACGTACCGTTGGTATGTTCCGCGGCATACTTACGACACGCCACTCCGCTTAAGGAACCTTAGGATGTACATACTTTCGAGATCAGTGATTCTCTTTATATCCAGGATTATTCATCCATTTGAGATCCCCGATTCTATTAGTTTCATGATCATACCTTCATTGATACTGTTCCTTCCTATGATCATGTATCCACTTTGGATCTGTTGTTTCCCTTCTTGCCACTGATGTGCTCTCTTTGATACTCGATTGAGATTCCTGTCACCGTGTTTGAGCGCAGTTTGGGCTGCTGCTAGGGTTACGGCCGGTGTGAGCTCGTTTGGTACGAGGGCCGACCTTTGTGTTTTCTGGTGACATGGGAACGTCTCGAGTTAGTGTTGGTGATTGTGACCTCTAGTGGAGGCGAGTGCTTGGTCTTGCACCGGATGATCGGGCCTTTGTTAGAGCTGCCAGTTGAGAGAGGACTGTTGATGTACAGCATACCTCAGAGATGGTGATGTCGCCTACCGTGTAGACAGATGGACCAGCTGTCGCTGAGATTGACAGGGTGTTGCTTTCGGAGCTTACGAGCTGAGATTGCCGGAGCTTTCAGGCAGTTATGCGACAGATGATAGCTAGTCTACCCGATTTGAGAGACGAAGGTGATTCGTCCGATTTTGCGCCAGAGCGGGCCCAGTTGAGTTGAAGATTTCCAGTGTGGAGAGTCTTACTCAGATCTAGAGCAGGCTGATTCAGAGATGACCGCTTATGTATTGCCTTTCCTGGAGGATTGAGGCGTTGTTCGGCGTACAGGCATATGAGCCAGTTGTTGCTGCAAATGATGAGATATCGCCCAGATGATTGGAGCTACTGCAGCATGAGCATGTTCTTAGAGAGATGATAGCGAGTTGCTAGTCACCGAGGATGGATGACTAGGACGCGTGGTGAGTTCGCTTACCCCGATGCGAGGTCATCAGGTGGATTGATTCCAGCTAGAGACGACTTCACGCAGATTCGTTGAGAGTCGATTGAGACGATCGAATGTCAGGAGCCTATTTTCCAAGTTTAAAGTATACGGAAAGACATGCAGGTGATTCTATGGACCCTCTAGAAGAATGAAACCCTAACTCGACTTAATGACCGTGTGACAGCCTTGGAACCTTAGGGTTTACGGCGGTTTCGCGGCGCCATTAGTGAGGCTTGGGTTTGCCCTTCTACGGCTGGACCACCGACGCTGTGGCATGTACTCGATACTATTAAACTGTACCCGAGATGTGAGCTCTTGGGGGATTATGAGGATCTGACGAGTCGATCGGATGGTTCGACATCTTTCGGATATCGTGATGGGACACTGCTTGGGAGACTCCAGGTGCGAGCATAGCCGTCGGAGCGCAGTTCGTGCAGCCATGATGAGACGAGTCCGAATCAGTCGACACTGATGCAGAGTGAAGAAAAGAGTTCGCAAGATATTTCGACGAGATGACGTCCCACTCCGCCGACATCAGAGATGTTATACGCACCCAGAGGCGTGGTATATGGATATACCTTCCAGAAAGAAGCGCGATAGGTATGCAGCCGTTCCGGAATAAGCTTTAGCTTCAGCATTGGATGATGACTTCCGGGCATTTCGGCAGGATTGAGATTTGAGAAAGGAACCTCGGCAGGACCTTTCTGGAGTACGATACGAGAAGACCTAGACCAGGAGTGGTCGTGTTGCGCACACCCAGCAGGCCAGAGTTCGGCATTGTCGACGAGGTAGTTGACCAAGTTCGGATAAAGGAACTTACCCAGATGCGTTGCGAATGGATCAAGGACGGACGAGTGATGAGTATTCCTCCGATGGTTGGGACGTGTTTCCGAGGACCAGTTCGGCCTGACATCTGCTACAGAATGATGAAGCTACAGAGTACGCGATTTCGAGTCCGTGTGAGAGACTTCAGATTGACCGTGGCCGAGAGCAGTGCAGTGTATAGTAGCTTGGCGTGACGTCATAGTGGACGACGATGGAGACAAGTGGAACCAGAGGTTCGTGTGAGATACTGACGAGCTGTCATTGCTTCCTGTCGAAACTAGAGACCTGATATGCTTACAGAAACGTTGGGATGTGACCAATTTCCGAGAAATGTTGTGCTGAGGACACAGATGTCTTTCCAGCGAGAAGAGATAGTACAAGAGAGCCAGCCTCTGTACAGATCGGCATAGGCATGATTGGAAGAGACCTTGAGCAGGATTCCTTCCAGGACATTGCTGCAATGATGTTTGCACCCAGGATCAGATGTGTGACGTGCATTCAGATAGCCAGAGACCGACGTCAGTGATATGCTGCCTTACGAGTGGTCGTGAGGTTTGACCGAGAGGTGACCAGAAAAGTGCCAGAACGGAATCGTCCCCGTTAGCACACCTGACAGGGCCGATGAGCCGATTGACCGCGTGATAGGTAATCCGCAGAGAAGATAAGGACCTAGAGAGTCAGAAGACGCCAGACCGTGAGCAAGAGGCAGGTAGATATCCTGCGCTGCTAGCAGTGGATTACACTGACTCCTTCTCGACCTTGAAGGAGAAACTACCGAAGACGGTATTTATGATTTGTGATTTTGTGATTCGATTATCACGTATCCGTCATTTTGGATTTCGGTATTTTGGGCGTTCTATTTGCATGATCTAGTTTTGGTGACTGAGTTTCATGATATTGGTTTCATGCACCCACTGGATATTTATATATTTTGCGCAGAGTTTTCATGCATTTTAGTGTTAGGCTTTGATTCGTGCACGCTGATGCACACGGTTGTGAGATTTTCCTTGCGGTACCCTGATTTTGGTTTGAGCCGCATTATATCGTTGATTTTGACCCGGATTTTGATGGTTGATTTTTGCACTCCGTGCTGGCGATGTGCTTTACGCCTGTTCGGTGTTTGCTATTGGATTTCGTGATTTCCGTGCATGTTGAGTGCGCAGGGTTTAGATTTTCATTCGTGCACGATGAATGCACCGGTTTGGATTTTCGCGCATGTTGGGCGCATGTTTTTAGATACGATTTTGGTGCACGCCAGATGCGCTAAATCGGGATTCTTCGTGCATGTCACATGCACCTGATTTATTTTGCTGTCAGGCACATACGATGCCCATGACAGATGCTTCGTGCACACCCGTTGCACTTGGATGTTGTTTTGTGCACCTGTTTAGCACATATATGGATTTTTTTTTGATTTCAGTGCGCACCAGACGCACAGGATGGTGTTATGTTTAGATTGGATGTCTACATGTGTAGTTCCGATCCATATCATATCGGTTTTGTATTGGATTTGACATTGTGTTTTTTTTTACATTGACTCCGATGATTGCGGGATGCTTGACGGAGTTTTGTTTTCGAGTTATCTGCTCAGTACCCTTGCGCATGCATTGCGCTGTGACGTTCTATGTGTTGATGATTTCGGAGCCCCGACGACTTTGGTTTATTACTGAGATGTTTTTGTATCTGGGGGTTTAAATTTAAAATTCGGGGACCGAATTTCTTTAAGGGGGGTAGATTGTAACATTTTCAAAAATATAAAATATTAATTTTGGGAATTTTTATAATTTAATATTATTTTATTGATTATTTTAATATTAAATGCAAATAAATAGGAAAAATGTTAGAAAAAATTATGAAAAATTATGGAAAATTCTAAAATAGGGTAAATTAGTGGATTATGGCATTTTTAAGTTTTTGTGATTAGTTTGACAATAATTTAGTGCTAATCGCGATTAAAATCGCTAATCGGGTTTTTTGGCAATTTTGTGCAAAACTTGCACATATCACTTTTTCTACACTTGTGCATTTTTCTAGCCATGGTTTTCTTTTGGGATTACTATTGATGTGAGAAGGTTTGGATTTTAAAAGAAAAGGAAAGAAAGGAAAATATAATGATGAGGGTAGGTGAGAGAGAGAGGTGGACTTTGACTTAGCATACTTAGCCATTCTCCTCGTTTTCTGTGCACAGCCCCTGTTCCTCTAGTGTTGATCCAGGGTACTTCTAGTTTTGACAGATTCTATCTAGGGTGAAATCTGGGACATATATCCTAAGTTGCTATTTTGGATTCGTGTTTCCGTATTCCGTATTTTTGATTCTGAAATGGTGGAATGTGTTTTGCCTCGACTAATTGTCGTTTATACGACGATGTAGAGGATTTATTGATGGTTTTGAAGGCGTGCTATAGGTTCTCACCTATAGGCCCCCTTATCGTATCGTTTTGGATTTCGTGCGCCGTTTTAGATTGGATTTGGTTTTAATGCGCATATACGATATTTTGATGTGTAGGTACCCATGAAGACTTCGGGACGACAAGCAAATACGTGGTGACGTCCGCAATTGGTGATGCAAGGTGAGTAGATTATATCTACAGGGGGAAGTCGGGTGGATGGCGTATAGCACCCCCGCAGTCCGTAGATAGATTACTATGTAGTTTATTGTGATATTAGGTGTATTGTGGATAATGTAGGGTTAGAAGTGACTAGTGTAGTTCATAGTCGCGAACCCTAGGGTAGAATTACACCTACACACACCCTTGCTTATCACTTGTACTTGCACTGTGATTGATGATATGTGATGACTTTGGAGATGAGTCGATGATGTGGGCTGGGTGCCCTGGGATCGGTGATTTTATACGATTCATATGTGGGATATGACTTGTGATTCTTGCGGGCTTGGGATATGTGTTTACCCCCGCATGCATACTTACTGAGGTTACCGTTTTGTACTAGACATAGAGTAGTACTCCAGACTATATGATCTGACGATGGTGATATCTGTTATGTGATGAGACAGTGAGATACTGACCCCTACCCAGCTATGGGGATGCCGTACGATGATTTACCGTACAAGCCGATATTGATGATAGATCCGCACTCATAACTCGAGGATATCTTATGATATGACATTGAGGCGAGATCACCGACTATATACTTTTATACATGTATCGACTCAGATTTAGGTGGTTTCCACACCTACCCCTCCTGATTGACCGGATACTTAGATGTAGTTTGCATAGTAGATACTTCACTGTGGTGTTGACTACTAGATATCTGCATTTTCCTGCTATTCGCATTGCTGGCATATGTTCATTGTTATATTATTATCATGCTGTTAGGACACCAACACCATTATCGATGATGCGTATGTTTCACGTACACTATTTGCCGGCTCACACACTTCATCATCGATAATTGCCATGCCACTACACTGTAGTACTGTTGCATTCATGATATGATTACTGCTTGGCATATTGTACACATGTACCTGTACACAAACATAGATGATTCTGGCTTGATTGAGATTGAGGACCGCAAGATATTCTTTAAACTGATTCATTCTAAAGGAGCGGTTCCTCCCGACATATGTACATTACTATTCCATGTTGCATGATTTCCGATATGATTATCTCTCTTTACATGTCGCATACATCATGGATTGATTGCATAGCACATTGCATTGGATTTACTTCTTGATGTGGATTTTCATGTGATTTCTGATTTTGAGGACCGTGGGATTATTTAAGAAAAGATGTTCTTTTATGAAAACCCGGTACCTCGTGATATGATATTTGGGTGTGTCCACCACGCGTTTTCTCGGTGCTGAGACGTGTGCTTGAAACCCGATTCGAGGAGTGATGATCCGTTTGCGGGTTCGTGGTGGGCCCGGTATGGTTCCCCTCGGCGAGATGATCGATGGGTTATGCCGATTGAGCCTGGAGGCGGGCGAGTACCTACCGGTGATTGTATTTGAGCTCGGCGGATATCCGGGGGATACCGCCTGGAGCCGAGAGATGGGCGTACTGCCGGGGGCCGACGGGCCGCTACCGCAGACGGAGCCCAGAGATGGACATGGGTTGACTCGTGCTGCCGGGGCCGAGGGCCGATACCGCAGACGGAGCCCCATATGGATGAGGATTTACGTGTCGATGCTTGGCACGGGTTTCATGATGTTTTCCATGATATTGTTTATATCCTCATACTTGCATACATGATGCTTACTGTCAGTGGGTGACAGGTGGACGGGTTCCACATATATACAGACATGGATCATATACAGACTGGATTTACACTTGTCATACTTCATTTGTATATATAACAGGGTATGAGGGCGCTGTTATATATACCCTTACACCAATATTAGTGGTATGGGACGCTAATATATGTGTATTGATATCATTGATATTTCATCATACTTACCTCATGCAGGCATACCTTACACTGATGACATGTTATTACCTGAGTACCTGGCACTACATACATGATTAGATGTTACCTTGCCACCTTATTACACTCAGATGCACTCTTGTGGATTGTATTACTGATCGTTGACTTAGGTTTATGTCTTGCATTCGGTTTCTGCTTGTAGATATTTCTATTCACGAGTTGGCAACTCACCCCCGTTGTGCCACAGTCCTTGCAGGTTCTGCCGTACAGGTTTCATTGCGGCATTTCTGGCACACTACCTTCTTGCGGGTGATTTGCTTTGGTAGGTGGATTCTTTCGCATCAAGAATCACCATTTTATTCATGTATTTCATTGTATCTAGAAATTGTCCATCAACCAAAAACTTGTATTTTCTTTCAGACTTAGAGACAGTGTGGTATTATTCGACCTTAGAGTCGCGCTTAGTAGTATTGCGGTTTTCTTGCTGCTTTTTGAGCTTTCCTTGATTTTGATCCTCGCCACTTGGCGTTGTATATTATCATATCATCGTGTGGTTGTGACCGTCGATTGACGAAGAGCTAGCTCCCGCTTGGGGATGCCTTTATCATTTTATATATTGTTATTCATGTTGTACCCCATTCGGGGCCAGTTTTACAAGAGAAACTCTGCCGAAAATTTTAGAAAAGACTGTACGGTTTTCAAATGCACATTCAGCTTAGTTATTTAAAAACCTTGATTTCAAACATGTTTTTCTTTACTTCTTTAAACCAGTTTTCTTTACTTATTCTCAAAAATGGTTTTAGATTTCTGGGCTTTTGGCTTACTTGGATCAGATGGAGTCCTATAGACTTCATATGGTTCAAGGGCCAGTCACGTGCTCTTTCGGGTCGTGACAGATAAAACAAGATATTGCAACTGACTAAATGAAAGTTCTCTTACTGATCGCTTGATTATCAACATCAAGAAAAAAAGTCGATGTTGTGGGAAGCGGAAAACGTAGCGAAGTGGATGGGCAGGGCTTTAGCTTTAGCTTTAGCGGGCTTTAGCGGCAAAAAGCACCAAGACATTTTTAAATAGTAAATAAAATAATAATAGAATATTAGATTAATAGAAACTCCTAGAAACAGAATAATATAAACATAACAAAGATATTTTATTGTAATAATAAAGTTTATTTGCAATAATAGAAATATATTGAACAATTTTAAGAAATTGTCATCCATATAAGGTATGCATGAGATAATGTTGCAATTAGAAACAATAATGAGATTTAATTATTCAATCATATGATATAACAATGGGTTGATTGCTTAATAATACCACAATATTTCACCATTTCTGCAGAAAAATACCGCAATGTTTTTCCCTACACTTAAATACCATATTGTTTTGCTCTGTTAGCAATATGATACCTTCCGTTCATTAACCGTTAGAAAAATTGCTCACATGTCTTGCACGTAGGCATTTTTGGACAATTTTCCCTTCTCTTTTAATTCAGAAAAGACCAAAACAAAAAAATACCTAATCCTAACCTTAACCCATCTTCTTCCACGCTCTAGCTTGTTGAGATCTAGTAATGGGAAGATGGGGTCGTTGATGGTGAAGAAGGGGGCAGAGCGGTGGTGGCGATTGAGGCGGGCGTGGAGGTGGTGGCCATGGGAGTGATGAGGGGATCGACGGTGAAGGGGGTGGAGGTGTAGGACGCGGTGGCCATCGGAGTGATGGGGAGGAGGCGATGACGAAGGGAGCAAATGTGGAGAAGATGGTGTTGAAGGGGACAAAGGTGGAGAAGGTGGTGGTGATGGTGGCTATGGAGGCGAGGTGGAGATTGATGGGTGGCCATGGGAGCGATGGGGAGAAGGTGGTGTCGATGGAGGTTGAGGTGGTGACGATGGAGGAGGAGGCGGAGGAGGTGATGGCAGCAATGGAGAAGAGGCGGAGGAGGTGGTGGCCATAGAAGGTTGATGATGGCCATTAGGGGAATGGTGATGGGAAGAGGAATAACCAGGGGATGCAGCGTCCATAGAGGCGAGATGGAGTCTGAGGCGGCCATGGAGCGGAGCGGTGGTGGCCATGGGTTGAGATGGAGGCTGAGGCGGCCATGGATGGCGGCGGAGGTGGTGACCATGGGTTTGGGTTAGGGTTAACTAATTAGGGCGAGGGTTGGGCCTAAGTAATTAGGGTTAGGGTTGATTTTTTATTTTTTAAATCTAAAGACAACTAGGGGTAGTTTGGTCATTTTGTAACTTCTGTTAACCCCATTAGGGAACATTATGGTATTTAAGTGCAGGGAAAAAACATTGTGGTATTATTCTGCATAAAGGGTGAAATATTGTGGTATTATTAAGTAATTAACCCTATAACAATCAACATTTTTTAAAGAAAATAATGACTATATTCCATTTGAACGCTTAAATGAGGATTTAAGCGGAATTTTCAAGCAAAAGCTACCCAAAGCGGGAGCTTCAAGCCATTAATGGAGCACAAAAACGATTTATGCAAAAGCGAAGTGCTTCATGGCCGCTTTCCGCTAAAGCGGAGCTTTATAAGGCTTTTTACATCATTGAGTTGTCAAAATCTTCATCAGATATGATTATAGATGATTATTGATGAATTCTACTGAATGAAAGAGTGAAAACCGTGACTTCAAATTAAACTTGTGTGATATCTTATAATTATGAAATGCTATTTATGTCAAACTTTGTCAAAAACGTTTATGGATATCCTTATTAATCTATGGCTCCTCGTTTGCTATGTTAATATGTAGTTAAGTTTATTTCGTTTTTCTAAATTGTAATAACCATAAGATTTAAAACTTGTCACAAAAAATTTGGTCCCAAAAAAACACAAATCCTTACTCCGCCCATGCTAGCAACTTACCACTAAACCAGCCATATCGAGCACAGAACAAGATCATATTTATGTAAATTCAATATGGAACCTATTATATAGGTCCCTAAAAGAACTATGGTTATCTTTTTTATATAAAGATTGAATGAGCATAAGGAAAGGATGCGGTGCAAAATACTTCCACAAATACTTTAAATTGCAGAACTTGGCTGCTAAGTGCATGCGCACTAAAATCAAATCACAAAAGCCTTCTCGGTTGTATACCTAGATGAAAGAGGAGAAGCGAGAGATCCCTATTAACGCTGTTAAACAACTAACTACCGACATATAACATATAATTTAATAATGATCTATCAAAAAGATCAATTAAAACAAATTGAAATTCGGCATTGTCATATATTTCTATTTTTGTCTTAACAATTAAAAAGAAATTTAAGAACAGAAACCCACCATCTTCAGACACTTTGAGAACATCAGACTTCTTCAGTACCTCTGCCACAGCCAACACCGTCTCTTCCGGCACTTCCTCCGGCTTCAACTTACCCAACCCAAGATGCTCTCTCATCCGATTAAACGAGCATATCAAAGCCAAGCTCACCACTAAATCAAAAACACCCAATTCATAATTTCCATCAATATCAAATAATAATAATCAGAAATTTACAACAAAATGATTGGGTTTTGAGGTAAGCATACATCCATCCTCGCTCTCCTCAACTGTTTTCCTCAAGAACTTGTCTTTGGGGAGATTGCTGTCGCTGAAATAGAACTCCACCTGCAAAATAAAAACGTCGACTTTAGTAGAAAGGGGACGAAAGAGGGGTTAGGGTTTTGAGATTGTTGACCTGGCGAAGGACCGCGTTCGCCTTCGTCTCGTCAAGAGAAGCTGCCGCCATTGGGAAATTGGAGATAGGAAGAAGAAATCGGCGTGAGGGTTAGGGTTTGAGGTTTTGTTGGGCGTTTTGGGGTTTCAATTGGTATTTATCAGCAATTTCTGTAATTTTTAGGGTTTTTTCCTTCTAGACCCCTATATTTCAATATTTTTCTCAACCCCGTTAGCCCTCTAAATTTATAAGTTGCTTTTGTTACTTCTCAATTGACAAAGAAATATCTTTTTAAAATATTCTGTTAATACCGTTAGGGATTAACGGCAACACATTGGGAGGGGACATATATTACCCCAAAACCTATTTTATAAGTTTCAAAATATACTATATTAACCATTACAAAACTTCTATACATTAACACCACTTTAACAAAAAGAAATAATACATTTTCATAGCACTAACACACATAAAACAAAAAAACAAATGTACAAATACTTACAAGAAGTTGAATTTTTCCATTAATTTGCCGGTTTCCACTTGTTGCTTCCAATTTCCTCTCTTACATTTCCATTTTATGCATAATCATCTCAAAATCCCATTTTAAAGATTCAAAGTCGCGCAAATTTTTCCCTTGGTCTCGGAAAAAATTCTCTTTAATTTAGGAGCTGATAATTCTTTTCGTCTCAAATCCAATACAATTCTTGGTGAGGTCCTTCTCCCATACAATATAGTTGCAGCCAATCAAACGTGGACTCCTGTAATTCTGTGCATTAAATTGTGGAACTGAAATTTGAATTTATGACCAATTCGACGGAGAGGGAAGTAAAGCCCTAGATTAGAAAACCATAATTTGGAACGTTTGGAAAATAGAGGGATTTTGAATGAAGAAAATAAATTTTGAGATAATATATGTCCCCTCCCAATATGTTGTCGTTAATTCCTAACGGTATTAACAGAATATTCTTTAAAAAATGCTCTTTTGTTAATTGAGGTGGATAACAGCAATAAGTTATAAGTTTAGAGGGTTACAGGTAAATACTAATTATGTGGGACAGAGAAAAATATTGAAGTACCGGGGGTTTGCGGAAAAAAACCTTTCTATTTATTAGAGGCCTGCAAAGACACGTTAACCATTTCAGAAGATGACTGATATTTTGCAAAAATGCCCTTTCTGCTACATGTTTATCTTTTGTCTTCTGTCATTTTTTTGTCTCTTTTGATATTCCAAATACCTTTTCTTTGTGACATCTTGAATTTATTTTTTATAATTTACATTGCTAATTATAATAGTTTTACTATAATGTGCATGTGAATAACAATTGATAAAGAAAAACTAAAATAAAAGAATGTGCAATTTAATCTCTTTTTTCTTGTGGCACTGGGCTATAGGTCCTAACCTATCTATACAATACACCCACACATACATCACACACAAACATCCAGGAAACCTACAAAGCATTAATTTGTGACCACTTCCCTTCCTGGAAGATTCCAACCTCGCACTCACCCCAAGAGAGAAATTGCCCATACCAATTGAGTTATAGCTCAATAATTTGCAATTTGCTCTTAAATGGACATAAATGATGCTGCACACCCAAAGAAAATTCGATCAGGAAGCACCTATGTTTGGGACTTAGAAAATTCATAACCATAGCGATGATGCTCAATATTGGCGACGCCTGGGATCAGGACACGTGGCGGATGGCATGTCCCATAACTCGGAAGAAAGGGCCCACAGAGGCCGACCAGGCCTCCCCTGTACCCGACCTGCAATCACAAGCTAGCCCTCCTCGGGGGGCCCGCAGATTGGCCTCCTCGGCCCCTCAGCTCACCCCGAACTACCACAAGACTAAATGTCCTCGGCCTTCTCGCTCGTCTCCAAGCCCTCCCCTCCGGCCGAAGCCGTCTTCCTCGGTCCTCCGACCAGCGCCGGTGCCCACAGGCATAACCGCCGCTCCACGAATCTCGCCATGCGCGGATTCTCTGCCAGCAACATCCCACGTTCTACGCCTCCGCGATCCCCATTAATGGGCGATCCGCTCTCTACGCGAGCGTGACGTCGGGAGCATAACTGCCGGCGAGATTCTCGCGCCTGCTGCTGCGTGCCATCACCGCTATATAAACCCCCATCACAAAGGGGTCATGCAAGCCATTTTTTATTCCACTTAGCCATTACGCTGCTCGGATCTAGTACTAACTTGATCGTTGGAGGGTCCTCGGTGGCTCAAACCATCCCGGGACTTCTTTGCAGGTACTAGGCGTCCAACTCATCCAATCATCAAACTTCCTCAAAACCCATTGAGACCCACGCATAACAGAGGATCCCCTCCAGAATCCGCCGGGAGATCGACGGAAAACAACATCTGAAGGAGATCTGAAAAAGACCTCCATCAGTTGGCGTCGTCTGTGGGAATGCAAACTCCACAAAAACAAAAGTTGGCCTTCCGATCTCCGTCCACAAGGCAATCGACCATTGTAACACCCGAGTTCATTTAAACCAATTTCAGTTCTCGTATTTCTTTATTCGTGATATTTCTTGATTTAACGTATTTTGGGTGCGAATGGTATTTTACACTTTATATTGCATTCGACCCGACTCGCTTACTTGAACCTGTTTGATTCTTATTTGTAGATTACCTTGACTTGTTGCATTGACACGTGCATCTCATGTTTAGTACGTACTGGTATTTTCTCTAGTATCGCATCTTTTATCGTATGACTTTTTAGGTCACAGAAAATATTTTTAAAATACCTTACATAGCCTACATGATACCCCAAATCCTGTGGTAGCATCCGCGCATTTTGTTCTCGTCCCGTTCAGTGAAACAGACGTGTTTGGATGGCTACGCGCATGTACGTGCATCCGTTCTTGGGGGTATGCTTTTTCGTTGCCAGAAGCTTCTTTTTGAATTTTAAAAGTCGCATATATTTTTCATATTTTAAAACCGGAATTTTAGACCCGACCCGGACATGTTTTGGAGCAAGTTCATATTTTGCCAAATCTCAAAACGGATTAATATTATAATATTATAGTCTAATATTTCAACCGTTAAACAAACTCTAAACTAATAAAATATATTTTCTATTTTCTATTAAAATCCTAATGGTTAGCAGATCTGTCTCTCTCTCTCTCTCGTGCGCTCTCTCTTTCTCTCTCCCCCGCAACAGGCCAAATTTCTTTCTCCTCTCGCGTTTCTCTCTCATCTCGCATCTCCTGTTCATGGAGATCCGCTCACCTCCCTCTCCCTATTCTCACCTTCCTCCTTCATCTTCTTCAAATTTTTCCCGCCTCCGTTCTCTCCTCGCGAAACCCACGCCTGCCCTCATCACCGCGCCTCGCCTCGTCGCCTTCGTCGGCCACCTCCTCATCCTCCGCTCATCTCTCTCTTACCTCTTCCCTTCTCTCCTCCTCTACAAACCTCTCGACCCCAACATCTAACCCAACTTCGCTTGCACCAACAACCCTAACCCATGACCCTGCCTCCCTCGCCGCCGTCGCCCCATCACCTCCCTCGCTATCACCTCAACCTCATATCTATTCCCTCTTCTCCTCAACCTCGCACACACCTCTCTCCAAACCCCGAGCAAGCCCCTACACCAACCGACCCCAACACCTGCATACCCATCGCCGCCACCTCCACTTCCCGTCGCCGCCGACCAAAGCATCGGCCTCCCCTTGGTCACCACCTCCCTATCTTCTCCCCTCTCTCTTTCTCTGGCCCTACAAACTCGAGAACCGGGCACCCTTCCTTGCCACCGTAGCTACTACCCTTCGCCGGGAAACCCCCGCCGGCAAACCTCGTCGTCGTCGCCCTTGCCGACTCCCCTGAAGTCCCAGAACCCCTAACCCCAGTAAGACCTTCTTCTTCTTATCTTCTTCACCTTCTTCGTGCATTTCTCTTGATATGTTCACTGTTGCTTTTGTTGCCGGAATCCGACCGTGCCGGCGACGATCACGACGAACCAGCAAGCATCTCTAACCTATGTGATCCCCTAGTGCGTTGTTTGGACTCATTCTGTGTACCGTGCGCGCGTCGCGACTTTTCCCGCCGACGCGTGACGTTCCGTATACCGCTTCGTGATCCGAAGGCAAGTAAAACTTGCTACATGCTATTTAATTTATTATATACTTATTTGAATGCACATTAAACCTGTAGTTTAAATTTAATACCATAATGTCCATTTTAACATTTCGTTGTCCCGTTATATCATTTTAGATTTATAGCTCGAAACATACCATGTTGCATTTAGTTTTACTATACATAGTACCAACATCCATATGTAAATCAAATAACAATTATTTGCATAGCCCACAGTACCCCTCTTATAGTTTATACCCTATCGGACGACCGTTGCATACATCTAGCCTAATTTATATCCAATTGCATTTCTAGATTATTTAGTACATATTAACATGATTTTAACATCCATATTTGTTATACTGTATTTAAGTATTGTTGAAACTATCCCTTAAACCCAAACTGATAACCGTGCAACCATATGTTTGAATCTGTACCCTTTGCATATCACATTACAATATTTCATTTTATCGTTCTATTAGTATTCATGCTTGTTTTGTATACCCATGCTTATGCTAGTTTGATTATGAGCACCCACATGACATCTTGTACACCATGACATGACTTGTTACACCTATTACTTGACACGACATGGTACCGTGCAACTCTTGACATGACATGACACCTATATACATTACTTGACTTGACCTGATGTACCATGGATTTACCTGTTACCTGATCTTGTGACTAATGCCAACAAACCTGACATGTTGTCCTTACGGACGTTTCCTGTTGTCTATCCAGACAAACATGTACCTGCCTGATCCTGTGTTAGTATTAGCTCTAGATTACTTAATACCTGACTTGAACACATATGACTTGGGGGTATGGGGAAATCAATGATGAAACCTGACTTGTAACTCGACAGTTCTATACCTGTTCTGATCAGTCTTACGGGCTAGGCCAGCCCCGGAGTGATGCTACGGACATCACTCGTCATTACCTACCACCCTTTTACTGCCTTGCGGCACGTCTCGGGTTCAGCCCGAGAGTCATAGACCGTGATTCCGGGCACGCATGGGATACTATTGAGTTACATCGATGATTCATCAAATTGATTTCAAAGACTTGAGAGTAGTTAACCCAATAGACCAGTTTAGATTACTCACTGCACATTACCCCACTGTCCTTACTTATATCACCGTTATGCTTGTTTTATCATTTATACTCATACTTGCATGTATTGATACCCCTGTTTTTATTATCGCTTGATGTTATAACGCGCTGACATCTGGGTTTTGCATGGCCCAGATCCTCTACCTTTGTTGCAGACTGATCAGGAGTATTGCCGCTGTTAAACCGAGCGGTGAAGATCCTGTTGGTATGCAGTTTTACTTTCCAGGTGTTTCATTTATTGTATCTTTTGCTTCCGCATATTATCATTTCTTGACTCATTTATTCTGGCTCATGGACATGTACTAGATAGTTTAGTTTACTTTCCTGTTCTTGATATCTCTACAGCCGTAATGTGATGAGAATGCGGCGTTGTATTAGAGAAAGTTGATACATAGAGTTCGTAAGATAAGGAAATAGAAGGATTTTTCCTATCCACAGGTAGCATGGTTGGCTATGTCACATGCCCATCTTAGCGTACTCTAGGAAGCGGGGCGTGACAACCATCCTGAAGATTCGGGTACCAGCCGCCGCCTCCCCCTCACCAGAGGCGCGGATGAACCCCCTCCGGCGACCATCATCCACGCCCTCGCCAGCCGAATAGATCGGCTACAGTCCCTCATAGAGGCGCTCGTCCGAGCCCAAACGGCCGGGCCTGGGCTCCTGATCGCCGCCCCTCCGCCTCCGGAATGCTCTGCCCCAGTCTGCGCGGCCGATCACCAGCGGGCTGCGACTCCCGACCACGGATCCCACGGACCGATACTCCCTGAGGCCCGCTGGGCGCCTCGCGGCTCCACCCCCACGCCTCGAACTTCTTAGCGCCCCTTGCCCCCCTGAGGAGATGTCGGTCACCTCGCCTGCCTACCGGCATGACCGACACCCGCTCCTTCGGCGGGGTCCCACAGAAGGGGCCTGCCACGACGGCTCGAGAGCCACCGCGCCCGGGGATCTGAGAAACCTCATCGAGAGGAACCGGAGCCGTGCCCAGACGCCGGTCTCCCACGGCAGAGGCCAGGGATCACGAGGCACCGAGTCCTCGGGGTACCACAGCCGACTCGACGCCCTCGAAAAGAAGATCGAGGGCATGCGCCGGGAAGGGCACCTCTCTGCCGACGGAGCCGAGTACGCCGCCGACTCTCTCACCAATCCGTTCACCGAGGAACTGCTCGCTGTCCACGTCTCCTCGCGCAACAAACCCCCGAAGGTCTCCCTGTTCGACGGGAAAACCGACCCCAAAGACCATTTGGATGCCTTCACCGTGGGAATGAGCTTCCAGGACCATTCTGACGCCGCCCAATGCAGGGCCTTCCCTGCCACCCTCATCCGTTCTGGTCAGGACTGGTTCCGAGGACTCGAGCCTCGCTCGATCTTCACCTTCAACGAGCTGGCTACTCGTTCCTCGGCCACTTCGTTGGGAACCGTCGGCAGAAGCGCACGGTCGACTACCTCTTCACGATTAAGAATGGAGATAAGGAGATGTAAGTCCATGTTGCCCACCCTGGTGCTTGCGGGGAGGCGGAAAACGGAATAAAAATCGGATTTTTATTAGCTTAGGCAACATGGACTATAGCTAGAAGGATCTTTGCTAAACAAAAACTTGCTAAAGCTAACTAGTAACTAGCTAAGTGCTAGAAAGGTTATACCTTGGGCTCTAAGTCCTTCTCTCCTTGCTCCTTGGAGTGGTGGAAGGAGGTCACCTTGCTCGTCTTCTCACGCCGAAGAAAGATCCATCCGAAAGCCTCAACCTTTAGCTTCAACTCCAAGCTAGAATTAACTAGGGTTCAAGAAGTGCTAGTCTTTCAACCCTAGATGAGAGTAGAGAAGATCAAGAGAGGGTTTTTCTCAAGCTCAAGTGTTTCTCAACACATGAGAGGGAGAGAGCTTGAGGGAGAGGAGGAACAAGAGAGAGAAAAGATATGATAGAATGATAATGGAATAAAACCATTCTCACTAATATATGTGTATTAATTTAATTAGATAATTAGTAAGATAATTGTCATGGCTAAATCAAGACATGACCATTATCATTTCATTTTAAATGCAAATTGCAAGGATCAAAGAGCATCTTCCAAATGAAATGATGATGGTCAAAGTGTCAACCAAGGTCAACAAGTCAAGGAGGTCAAATGGTCAACAACTCAAGGAGGTCAAATGGTCAAATGGTCAACAACCATAACCATGCACAATTATAAAACTAATATCAATTAACAATAATACACACATAAACATTAGGGTTAATAAAATGACAATAGCCATTAACCCTAATCAAGGTCCTCTCCCTCCGTCTCAAGCAACTGTGCATACGCACCCGCATTCGTGATCCGAGGAACACGAATACAATGAGAAAAACCAATCCCAAAACATATACTAGGATCCGGCTTAAACCAAAGCCCGCTAGTATAAACTGTCCGGACAGCAAACGTGCACAAGTGCGCGGATGTGAACGAACCCTGTCGCAAAACCATGCGACCACTACTCATTTTGCCTAAAGGCGAATAGCTCTCTGTGTGGGACTCTAAAGACTCGACACTACGCTGGCAGTGGGTTTAACCACAGACCGCAAGCGGCACTAGCTGTACGTAACGGTCCCCAGGTAGATGTCGATAAGAAGACTGACGAGGTGAACCCCATCTGAACTCCTACTGAGCCTGTATGTGACAATCTCCGTACAGTCCGGTCTGTTCGTCTGATACATCGCATGGCGGGCCTAGGGGGGCGGTGAACGTCAGTCCCCTAATAGCGGTACAAGTCGTGCCGGAGTGAAGCCCAGAACACCCTGACATAACACTGGAAACCTACCAGTATATCTCGCTTGCCCTGGCCAGGGACTACTCGTGTAATGGCTCTCCTGGACACAGCGCGATGTCAACCCCCAATACCGGGAGAGACGAATCCTGTCTAACCGTCACTGCCTCCAAGTGCTTTGGGACTGCACCCAAAAACTACCTGTTTGCACGACTCCTTTGAGCTGTGGTAGGGTAGTAATCAAAGTGCAGTGGGAACACACTCGAGGCGAAGTGACAGTGTCAAGTCAATGGACTAAGCTGTACTCATGTCACCTGGGAACTGTTAACTGACGATAGGTATAATACCAACCAACAGTCCCCGACGAGTCCTGTCCAGTATACTCGTAACCTAACGAGCACCCGCATACTATCTCAAGTACGACGTACTGATGGCTGTGGGACAGACCGTCTCCCACACTGGGATGAGAAGCGCATACGCTAGTCTACTCCGGAGTATCGATGCCCTGTCTCGATAGTCCAACGACTAGGGACCTGTATAAGGATGTGCTTATAGATCACCCAGCTCCCATGGGTGTGAGCGCCATCACCACGCTGGTAATCAAGCAAAGATCCTAAGGGCTCTACTAATATGTATATCAGCAATATGCTAAAAGAAACACATGCACATATTAAAGCAGAGACAAACCAAGTAGCATACTACCATTTCGAGCAAGATTGTATATACAACTGTGAATATCCCAAGCTTCCATTAAGTAATATACAAACTAGTATGATACAGTAATGGCCTCTAGGGCATATACACTAACAATCTCCCACTTGCACTAAGGCCATGTACTGGCGTATCGAAGACCTATCATCTCGATCAGCCGCTCGAACTGAGTCTGGGGCAAGGCCTTGGTGAATGGATCTGCTGTGTTATCCTCTAATGCAACTCTCCGGACCTCGATCTCCTGGCGATCCATGATCTCCCTGATCAGGTGATACCGCCTTAAGATGTGTCTGGATTTCTGATGGAATCTGGGTTCCTTCGCTAAAACTATAGCCCCGTTGTTGTCGCAATACAGAGGTATTGGGTCAACAATGGACGGAACCACCTGAAGTTCTCTCAAAAACTTCCTCATCCAGACAGCTTCTTTTGCGGCATCAGATGCAGCGATGTATTCCGCTTCCATCGTCGAGTCAGCAACGGTTTCCTGTTTGGAGCTCTTCCAACACACCGCCCCTCCATTGAGGGTGAAGACAAAACCCGACATGGACTTGGAATCATCCTTGTCACTCTGGAAGCTGGAGTCAGCAAAGGCCTCAATCTGCAGGTCTTTTCCGCCATACACCAAGAACATCTCCTTAGTCCTTCTCAGGTACTTGAGAATGTTCTTTACTGCTATCCAATGTTTCTCCCCAGGGTTTGACTGATACCTGCTTACCACATTCAGTGCATAAGCTACATCCGGTCTGGTACACAACATCGCATACATTATAGAGCCTACCGCAGAAGCGTAGGGTATAATAGACATGCGATCCCTCTCCAAATCATTCTTGGGAGACATCTCTTTGGAGAGGGTGATCCCGTGACAAGCCGGTAGATTACCGTGCTTGGAATCTTCCATACTGAATCTCTTCAGTATGGCTTCGATGTACCTGGACTGCGAAAGTCCTAATATCCTCTTGGATCTGTCACGGTAGATCCGGATACCCAGAATGTATAAGACATCACCCAGGTCTTTCATGGAGAACATGTGTGACAAGAACCCCTTAACAGATTGTAGCATAGGAATGTCATTTCCTATTAAGAGAATTTCATCCACGTATAAAACGAGGAATACTACAGTTCTCGCTACAAATCTACAATAGATGCATGGTTCATCTGGATTTTTGATAAAGCCAAATTCCTTGACCGTCTCATCAAAACAGATGTTCCAACTCCGCGATGCCTGCTTTAGTCCATAAATGGATTTAAGCAACTTGCACACCTTTCCGCTGCTCCCACTCTGAATGAAACCCTCTGGCTGATCCATATAGACACACTCCTCTAAATGACCATTTAGAAAAGCTGTCTTTACGTCCATCTGCCAAATCTCATAATCGTGGAAGGCAGCAATGGCAAGAAGGATCCGAATGGATTTCAGCATAGCTACTGGAGAAAAGGTTTCGTCGTAGTCCAAACCAGATCGCTGACGAAAACCCTTTGCAACCAGTCTAGCTTTATAGGTCTCAACCTGTCCATCTACACCAATCTTTCTTTTGAAGATCCACTTGCATCCTACGGGTTTTACCCCATCTGGAGCAATGTCCAACGTTCATACTTTGTTGGTGTACATGGACTCCATCTCGGTCCGCATTGCATCCAGCCATTTTACCGAGTCGACGCTCTGAATGGCTTGCTGGAAGCTAGTAGGCTCATCACAATCTATGATGCAATCCTCTCTATCCCCGTCAATGAGAAAACCGTAGTATCTCTCGGGCGGATGAGACTGCCTACTACTCCTGCGGAGTGGCGTGGGAATGTCCTGATCTTTCGAACCCTCTGGTTCTACTAAGCTTTCAGTAATAGCTCGTGGTTCTGGAATTTCTTCCAGTTCTATTGCGCTCCCACTTAATTCTTTTTCTATGAATTGGGGTTCTAGAAAGTGGGCATGGCGAGAAACAAGGACTTTTTGTTCCTCTTCGCAATAGAAGTAATATCCCTTGGAGTTCTTTGGATATCCCACAAACTTGCACTGTACTGAGCGTGCCTCGAGCTTGTCCGCATGCTGCTTTTTTACAAAAGCTGGACATCCCCATGTCTTAATATGATTAAGATAGGGTTTCTTCCCACACCACATCTGATATGGTGTAGTAGGCACAGTCTTAGTTGGAACCCGGTTCAAAAGGTATGCAGCTGATTCTAGCGCATATCCCCAAAACGATCGCTGCAACTCAGCGTTACTCATCATGGACCGTACCATATCCAATAGGGTTCGGTTCCGTCTCTCCGATACACCATTATGTTGCGGAGTGTATGGAGGAGTATGCTGAGAGAGAATTCCATTCTCTTTTAAGTAACCCAGGAACTCGGCACTCAAGTATTCACCATCTCGATCAGATCTCAGTGTCTTTATACTTTTGCCTGTTTGTTTTTCTACTTCATTTTTATATTCCTGGAATTTTTCAAAAGTCTCGGATTTATGTTTCATTAAGAAGACATAACCGTACCTTGAAAAGTCATCCGTAAAAGTAATGAAGTAAGAATAACCGCTTCGCGCATGTGTAGACATTGGACCGCACACGTCGCTGTGTACGAGTCCCAAGAGCTCGCTCGCTCTTTCTCCGTGTCCAGTGAACGGAGTCTTTGTCATCTTTCCCTTGAGACAGGATTGACAAGTTGCATACGATTGATATTCGAGCGAATCCAAATATCCTTCTGTGTGTAACTTAGTCAACCTTCTCTCATTGATGTGACCCAGTCTACAATGCCATAAGAAAGTTTTATTGATTTCTGGAGACTTTCTTTTGTGTGTATTCTGGACATTGAAAATCTGTGGTTGGTTTAATACGTATATACCGTTGTTCAATGTACCTGACCCAATCAAAGCTTGATTAAGGTGAATGTTCACTACATTACTTACAAATGCAAATTCATAACCTTCTTTAGATAATAAAGATACAGAAATGATATTACAGGTTGCATTTGGTACATAATAACAACTACGCAAAACCAAAAAATGTCCATCCGACAATCCCAGGTGATAGTCCCCCACGGCCTCAGCATCCATGCTAGCACCGTTCGCAACTCTGAGGGTCATGTCACCTGCCTTCAAAACTCTACGCTTTCTCAACGCCTGCAAAGAATTACATATATGAGATCCTGATCCGGTATCCAATACCCAGGAAGTAGAGTTTATTGATAGACAGTTTTCAATAACATACACACCTGAAGCTGAAGCTGCAACTCGCTTCAAATCCTGTGTTCTGGCTTTCCAAGCCTTGCAATCCTGTTTCCAGTGACCACTTTTGTGACAATAGAAGCATTCTTCCTTCCCCACTAGCTTCCCCGCTATCTTTGTTGCTTTACCTTTTCCCTTCGTATCCACTTTACCGACACCGCTTCTTGGTTTGGCGGGGGCTTTCTTCTTCTTACCCTTGGCTTTCGCCTTGGATCTAGAAGAGGAAGATCCTCCTACAAACAAAGTGGATGTCTCCCTACCTTTCTGTAGGGTGCCCTCAGCACTCCTCAACATGTTTAGAAGTTCGGAAAGTTCTACCTCCTTTCCTTGCATGTTGAAGTTAAGAATAAACTGGGCGTAAGTGGAAAGAAGGGACTGGAGAATCAAATCAGTATAGAGTTCATTCTCCAACGTGGTCCCAAGGTCCGCGAGCTCCTCAATGTAGCCAATCATCTTAAGCACGTGTTCCGCTACCGATGATCTGACGGCCAACCTTGCCGAAAATAGCTTCTTCGACACTTCGTATCTTGCGATACGAGACTGCTCCCCATACAGTTCTTTTGTATGAAGAAATATGGACTCTAGGTCCATATTCTCGTGCCTCCTCTGATGTTCGTTGTCCATCGAGGCTAATACGAGGCATTTGGCCTTCGCGCAATCTATCTCCCATGTCTTACGGATTTCCTTATCCGCGACGCTGGAGGTGGGACCTGGGACAGGGGGTGCTTTGGTGGTAAGGACATACCCCAACTTGTCGTAAGTGATTGCCATCTTGACATTCCTGAGCCAATCTTTATAGTTTGGCCCTGTCAATATGTTTTTATCTAGTAATAACTTAAGTCCGGTCATGTTGAATGGTCGCTGCAATTAGGAGAGAGAAAAGAAACACTTTAGCATGATGCTCTTGCAAGTTTAGAGTGGTTTTTAATTTGTCTAAACTGGATGGCTCCCACCGTCTCTCGAATCCCTTCTCAAACCGTAAAGAAAGGATTAGTCAGGATTACTCTCACCGTACAATACTTGCTTAACCGTTCAGCCAGGCCAGTGTCGGTACTTCGAGGGAGGTTTTCCAACGCTTTCGCGAAGTTCCTTAATTAAGTAACCTCTTTTCCCTGTGGGCGTAGCCCCGCTAACACCTTTCTAAACACCTACTAAGTTTATAGCCTTGATCGTTAAGTGAGAGTTTTCCTGAGGAGTAGCATATACTCACAGTAGGATCGGGATTCAAATATCATCGCGTGATAAAACCGAAGGAATCCTACCAGAATCATCACACTCCAAATGGTATGCAAAGCTAGCAAGTTTCAGTACTTATGAAACTCCCGATGTGGATTTTTGCCCCATGCTCTTATGACCTTGACTTTGGCTAAAATATCATAAGTCACATGTCAAGTTCTACCCGTCATTCTCCTGGTTAATTTGGACCCACCCATACCTACTCTTGACTTTGGCCAAAATGGCAGCACGACTGTCCCAAACCAACGCATCTATCTATGCTGCACATGAATACCCAATAGCTACCAATCACTATGCCTTGACTTTGGCCAAAATACATAGCTTGAATACTTTTTGACCATTCATGTGGAATGACGGAGGGCTACGGATGGTTTTGGCGAAACCGTGAACGTAGTGAACTTGATCTAATCGATGGAACGAGATAGCTTTTAAAAGGAGTGGTTCAAGCTCCGCGTTTAAAAGTTTAGTTTTGAAAAGAACCGAGTGGTTTTCAAAGTGTTCCAATCGACTTTTACTTGGTTTATTTTCTTGCATTAGTTCTTTTAATGCGTCCCATCATTTAATCCTACCATTGCAGAAAACAACCAAAATATGACGTACGCTTATGCCATTCGCATTCGCCACGGGGCCCCGTCATCACCCGTTAGGTTACTTAACTAACGACAGAGCGGGGGCTGGGCTAGCGCGGCTGTAAAACATAAGCAACGCCTAAATAGTTATTTTATATAAATATATAGCAATGATAGACATTACAGATCACAGATGAATACATTGGATATACTAAGAATCCGCAATCCGTTCGAGCCTGCAACGAAAAGCGGATTACACGGTCGCGGTGAATAGCCAAATACCCCACCCAAGACCCCTACGGGTGCAGCAAATTACCCGCCAAGTACCCGAAGTGAAGCAACCTCCCTCACCACCGTGAGTAGGCCACTCGGCACTTCGAGATACCCGGTAGTTTGTGCACCCCCTCCATGGGTCTATCCTAAGAGCAAAAACAGTAAAAAGAATTATACAATGACGGCTACAACCCCGACCCGGTTGTGCGGCCAAACAAATAATAATATTACATCAATTTACATATTACAAATGAATGAAAGAAAAGCAACACTCATCTCACATCCATCCCGGCTATTCACCCGCGACAATCCAACCCATTCATATACACAAACCAGTATCAATCACAGATCACAGAGATGTATAACCCCGACTAATCGACATATAGCGATTAGCCGACGTTCAATACATACAAACATCACAGATATAACCGTTATAGTCAAAGTGTATTGAAGTTCGAAAAAAATACGGATTTATAGGCCCCCAAAAGTAAATTTCTATTCTGGAAAATCTGGGCACAAATAAACCATCTGAAAAATCCTAAAACCAAGCCAGAAATACACTGCACCAAACTCGACCCAGTGAAGAGCCAACTTGGCCGCGGTTGCGCGGCAATAGCTTGCTATTGCCGTGGAACCGCGGCTCCTTGGTCGAGTCACTGGACCGGGTTTGGTGGTTATCTTTAAAAAATCCTGAGACGATTTTAGCAGTACAACAAATTTTGTTTTGACCAGAAAAAAATTTAACAGAAAACCAGGGTTTTGAAATTTTGGTTTTTCGATTTTTCGGTTTCGAACTTCGACACACTTCACTACTTAGCTAGTTTATGTTTAGTTAGGCTCTGATACCACTGTAAGTCCACGTTGCCCACCCCGGTGCTTGCGGGGAGGCGGAAAACGGAATAAAAATCGGATTTTTATGAGCTTAGGCAACATGGACTATAGCTAGAAGGATCTTTGCTAAACAAAAACTTGCTAAAGCTAACTAGTAACTAGCTAAGTGCTAGAAAGGTTATACCTTGGGCTCTAAGTCCTTCTCTCCTTGCTCCTTGGAGTGGTGGAAGGAGGTCACCTTGATCGTCTTCTCACGCCGAAGAAAGATCCACCCGAAAGCCTCAACCTTTGGCTTCAACTCCAAGCTAGAAGTAACTAGGGTTCAAGAAGTGCTAGTCCTTCAACCCTAGATGAGAGTAGAGAAGATCAAGAGAGGGTTTTTCTCAAGCTCAAGTGTTTCTCAACACATGAGAGGGAGAGAGCTTGAGGGAGAGGAAGAACAAGAGAGAGAAAAGATATGATAGAATGATAATGGAATAAAACCATTCTCACTAATATATGTGTATTAATTTAATTAGATAATTAGTAAGATAATTGTCATGGCTAAATCAAGACATGACCATTATCATTTCATTTTAAATGCAAATTGCAAGGATCAAAGAGCATCTTCCAAATGAAATGATGATGGTCAAAGTGTCAACCAAGGTCAACAAGTCAAGGAGGTCAAATGGTCAACAACTCAAGGAGGTCAAATGGTCAACAACCATAACCATGCACAATTATAAAACTAATATCAATTAACAATAATACACACATAAACATTAGGGTTAATAAAATGACAATAGCCATTAACCCTAATCAAGGTCCTCTCCCTCCGTCTCTAGCAACTGTGCATACGCACCCGCATTTGTGATTCGAGGAACACGAATACAATGAGAAAAACCAATCCCAAAACATATACTAGGATCCGGCTTAAACCAAAGCCCGCTAGTATAAACTGTCCGGACAGCAAACGTGCACAAGTGCGCGGATGTGAACGAACCCTGTCGCAAAACCATGCGACCTCTACTCATTTTGCCTAAAGGCGAATAGCTCTCTGTGTGGGACTCTAAAGACTCGACACTACGCTGGCAGTGGGTTTAACCACAGACCGCAAGCGGCACTAGCTGTACGTAACGGTCCCCAGGTAGATGTCGATAAGAAGACTGACGAGGTGAACCCCATCTGAACTCCTACTGAGCCTGTATGTGACAATCTCCGTACAGTCCGGTCTGTTCGTCTGATACATCGCATGGCGGGCCTAGGGGGGCGGTGAACGTCAGTCCCCTAATAGCGGTACAAGTCGTGCCGGAGTGAAGCCCAGAACACCCTGACATAACACTGGAAACCTACCAGTATATCTCGCTTGCCCTGGCCAGGGACTACTCGTGTAATGGCTCTCCTGGATACAGCGCGATGTCAACCCCCAATACCGGGAGAGACGAATCCTGTCTAACCGTCACTGCCTCCAAGTGCTTCGGGACTGCACCCAAAAACTACCTGTTTGCACGACTCCTTTGAGCTGTGGTAGGGTAGTAATCAAAGTGCAGTGGGAACACACTCGAGGCGAAGTGACAGTGTCAAGTCAACGGACTAAGCTGTACTCATGTCACCTGGGAACTGTTAACTGACGATTGGTATAATACCAACCAACAGTCCCCGACGAGTCCTGTCCAGTGTACTCGTAACCTAACGAGCACCCGCATACTATCTCAAGTACGACGTACTGACGGCTGTGGGACAGACCGTCTCCCACACTGGGATGAGAAGCGCATACGCTAGTCTACTCCGGAGTATCGATGCCCTGTCTCGATAGTCCAACGACTAGGGACCTGTATAAGGATGTGCTTATAGATCACCCAGCTCCCACGAGTGTGAGCGCCATCACCACGCTGGTAATCAAGCAAAGATCCTAAGGGCTCTACTAATATGTATATCAGCAATATGCTAAAAGAAACACATGCACATATTAAAGCAGAGACAAACCAAGTAGCATACTACCATTTCGAGCAAGATTGTATATACAACTGTGAATATCCCAAGCTTCCATTAAGTAATATACAAACTAGTATGATACAGTAATGGCCTCTAGGGCATATACACTAACAGGAGACGTTCAAGGCTTACATCACTCGCTTTTACAACGCCCTCCTCGAGGTTTCCGAGCACCGGGACGAGACTGTCATCACGGTGCTCAGATCTGGCCTGAGGCACAAAGAGTGGCTGCGCTCCTTTGCGTTGGCACAGCCTAAGACCATGGCCGAGGTCAAGGCGTGGACCGAGCGCGAAGTTCAGCTGGAGTCCGAGGAGAACGCGAACCTTCCTCGGGCAGAATGACCCGACCAGAAGAAAAGGGCTCGGGAGGAGAGGCCGGAGCGTCAGCAGCCTTATCACCCGAAGTTTCAGGAGTACACCCCGCTTAACGTCTCTTTCGCGGTGTTACTAGAGGAGGCCCAGGGCGAAGGGTTCTTCAAGTTCCCTCCAATCCCGCGTCAGGCCTCGAAGCGGACCCGGGGCCCTTACTGCGCCTTCCACCGGACGCTGGGCCACGCCACCGAGGATTGTTAGCAACTCCGGGACTACATCGAGGAGCTCGTCCGATCGGGGCACCTCGCCGCCTACTTGAGGGATAAGCGACAGGCCGACCGCGAGCAGGAGCAGCGCCCTCCTCCTGCCGAGCTGACCATCGGCCAGATCATGCTTGCCTCCGTGGAGGACTTTGTAAGTCCACGTTACCCACCCCGGTGCTTACGGGGAGGCAGAATAGGTAAGAATCAAATTTTTAACACAAGGTAACATGGACTAAAACTTGAGGATCTTTGCCAAACCATTGCTAACAAACTACAAGAGGTTCTATCTACTATGCTTAGGAGATTATACCTCATGCAACAAGTCCTTCGGGTCTTCTCTCCGCTGTCCTTCTCGTCCATGCAAGCTCCGAGGATCGATCCGGATCTTGGTCACCTCCGCGGCCTCCTTGAGTCGAAGACGATTCGCCTGAGAGTCTGTAGTCCGAGCTCCACCTCAAGCCGAGGTAACTAGGACAACAAGTTTGCTACTCTTGATGTCCTAGGTGATGTAGAATATGGTGGTGGATTTGTTTGTCTATTTAGATCCTTATTTTCTCAACACATGAGAGCTAAGGAAAAATCTAGAGAGGAAGAAGAAGGAGGAACCATGGGAGCTCTCTCTTGGATGAGAGAGAATGAGCAAGAGATAATGATCCATAAACATAATAATTACCAATCTCTTATCATGATAAAGTTGATGGCTACCCTTGATTTGACCATTATCATCATAAAAATAAAACCAAAAGCAAAAGAAGGATCTAGTGCTCTCAAGAAATGTCCAAGTCAACCATGGTCAACTAGGTCAAATGGTCAAGCATGGTCAAATGGTCAAAGCAATTAGCCATAACACAATTATCATTAAAAAGATTAGTAAATATTTTCGTCACCTCATAATGGTTTTGACCGAACCAACGGTCAAAACCCAAATGAGGCACCTCCTTCTTCTTCGCTCCTCACATCCGTGCATACACACCCGCATCCGCATTCCGTAGAATGCGAATGCACAGAAGACAAAACTAATCCACCCATACAATTCTAGTATCCGGCTTAAACCAAAACCCACTAGTATTGTCTACCCGAACAACATACGCGCACAAGTGCACGTAAGTGATCGTAGCCTTGCCGTAAAACCATACGACCTCTACACCTTTTGTCCATTGCAGGGAAACTCTCTGTGTGGGACTCTAAAGACTCGATACTACGCTGGCAGTGAGTTTAACCACAGACCGCAAGCGGCACTAGCTGTACGTAACGGTCCCGAGGTAGATGTCGATAAGAAGGCCGATGAGGTAAACCCATCCGAACTCCTACTGAGCCTGAATGTGACAATCTCCGTACAGTCTGGTATGTTCGTCTAAGAATATCGCATGTCGGGCCTTAGGGGTGGTAAACGTCAGACCCCTAATAGCGGTACAAGTCGTGCCGGAGTGTAGCCCAGAACACCCTGAGAAACTACTGGAAACACTACCAGTAATTCTCGCTTGCCATGGCCAGGGACTTTGTGTAATGGCTCTTCTAGACACAGCGCGATATCAACCCCCAATACCGGGAGAGACGAATCTTATCTAACCGCCACTGCCTCCAAGTGCTTCGGAACTGCACCCAACTACTACCTGTTTGCACGACTCCTTTGAGCCGTGGTAGGGTAGTAATCAAAGTACAGTGGGAACACACTCGAGGCGAAGTAGCAGTGTCAAGTCGACGGACTAAGCTGTACTCCTGTCACCTGGGAACTGTTATCTGACGATAGGTATACTACCAACCAACAGTTCCCGACGAGTCCTGTCCAGTGTACCCGTAACCTAACGAGCACCCGCATACTATCTTCAGTACGACGTACTAATGGCTGTGGGACAGATCATTTCCCCTGCTGGGATGAGAAGCGTATACGCTAGTCTACTCCGGAGTATCGATGCCCCGTCTCGATAATCCTACGACTAGAGTCCTGTATAAGGATGTGCTTATAGATTACCCAACCCCCATTAGTGTGATTGCCATCACAACGCTGGTAATCAAGCAAAGATCCTAAGGGCTCCACTAATATGTATAAGCGATATGCTAAAAGAAACACACGCACATATTGAAGTAGAAACAAACCAAGTAGCATACTACCATTTTGAGCAAGATTGTCTATACAACTGTGAATATCCCAAGCTTCCATTAAGTAATATACAAACTAGTATGATAAAGTAATGGCCTCTAGGGCATATACACTAACAATCTCTCACTTGCACTAGGGCCATGTACTGGCGTATCGAAGTCCTATCATCTCGATTAGCCGCTCGAACTGAGTCTGGGGTATGGCCTTCGTGAGTGGATCTGCAGTGTTATTCTCCGAATGTACTCTCCTCACCTCGATCTCCCGGCGATCTACGATCTCCCTGATCAGGTGGTACCGCCTCATAATGTGTCTGGACTTCTGATGGGACCTGGGTTCCTTCGCTAAAGCTATAGCGCCATTGTTGTCACAATACAGCGGTATTGGATCAACAATGGTAGGAACCACCTGAAGCTCCGTGAAGAACTTCTTCATCCAGACAGCTTCCTCTGCAGCATCGCAAGCAGCTATTTACTTTGCTTCCATAGTTGAGTCAGCAACGGTTTCCTGCTTGGAACTCTTCCAGCAAACCACCCCTCCATTGTGGGTAAAGACATAACCCGACATGGACTTGGAGTCATCCTTGTCACTCTGGAAGCTGGAGTCAGCAAGGCCCTCGATCTGGAGGCCTTTTCCGCCATACACCAAGAACATCTCCTTAGTCCTTCTTAGGTACTTGAGAATGTTCTTTACTGCTATCCAATGTTTCTCCCCTGGGTTCGACTGATACCGGCTTACAACGCTTAATGCGTATGCTACATCTGGTCTGGTACACAACATCGCATAAATTATAGAGCCTACCGCAGATGCGTAGGGTATAGATGACATGCGAGCCATTTCCAAATCAGTCTTGGGAGACATCTCTTTGGAGAGGGTGATTCCATGACAAGCCGGTAGATTACCGCGCTTTGAATCTTCTATACTGAATCGTTTCAGTATGGTGTCGATGTACCTGGACTGCGAAAGTCCCAACATCCTCTTAGATCTATCACGATAGATCTGGATCCCCAGAATGTAGTTGGCATCGCCTAGGTCCTTCATGGAGAACCTCTGTGACAAGAATCCTTTGACTGACTGTAGCATAGGAATATCATTTCCTATTAGAAGAATGCCATCCACGTATAAGACGAGGAATACCACAGTTCTCTCTACAATCTTATTCTAAATGCATGGTTCATCTGGATTCTTGATAAAGCCGAAATCTTTGACAGTATCATCAAAGCAGATATTCCAACTCCGCGATGCCTGCTTCAGTCCATAGATGGACTCAAGCAACTTGTACACTTTACCGCTGCTCCCACTCTGAATGAAACCCTCCGGCTAATCCATATAGACGCACTCTTCCAAATTTCCATTTAGGAAAGCCGTCTTTACGTCCATCTGCCAGATCTCATAATCGTGGAAGGCAGCAATGGCAAGAAGGATCTGGATGGATTTGAGCATAGCCACTGGAGAAAATGTCTCGTCATAGTCCAAACCAGGTCTTTGACGAAAACCCTTTGCAACAAGTCTAGCTTTATAGGTTTCAACCTGCCCATCTATACCAATCTTCTTTCTGAAGATCCATTTGCAGCCTACGGGTTTTACCCCTTCTGGAGCAATGTCCAAAGTCCAAACTTTGTTGGTGTACATGGACTCCATCTCGGTCCGCATTGCATCCAGCCATTTTACTGAGTCATCGCTCTGAATGGCTTGCTGAAAGCTAGTAGGCTCATTATTTTCAATGATGCAATCCTCTCGATCCCCGTCTATGAGAAAACCGTAGTATCTCTCGGGCGGATGAGACTGCCTACTACTCCTGCGGAGTGGCGCTGGAATGTCCAGTTCTCCTGAACCTTCTGGTTCTACCAAGCTTTCAGTAATAGCTTATGGTTCTGGAATTTCTTCCAGTTCTATTGCGCTCCCACTTATCTGATTTTCTATAAACTCAGTTTCCAAGAAGCGGGCATGACGAGAAACAAAGACCTTTTGCTCCTCTGCGTAATAGAAAACATACCCCTTGGAGTTCTTTGGGTATCCCACAAACTTACACTGTACTGAGCGTGCCTCGAGCTTGTCCGCATGCTGCTTTTTTACAAAAGCCGGACATCCTCACGTCTTAAGATACTTAAGATAGGGTTTCTTCCCGCTCCACATCTGATATGGTGTGGTGGGCACTGACTTAGTAGGAACTTGGTTCAAAAGATATGCAGCTATTTCTAGTGCATAACCCTAGAAAGATCGCGGTAACTCAGCCTTACTCATTATGGAACGAACCATATCCAATAGAGTTCGATTCCGCCTTTCCGATACACCGTTGTGTTGTGGTGTGTATGGAGGAGTAAGCTGAGAGAGAATTCCATTCTCTTTTAAGTAGCCCAGAAACTCGGCACTTAAGTATTCACCACCTCAATCAGATCTCAGTGTCTTGATACTTTTGCCTGTTTGTTTTTCAACTTCATTCTTGTATTTCCGAAATTTCTCAAAGGCCTCGGATTTATGCTTCATCAGGAAGACATGTCCATACCAAGAGAAATCATCCGTAAAAGTAATGAAGTATGAATAACCACTTCACGCATGTGTAGACATTGGACCACACACGTCACTGTGTATGAGTCCCAAGAGCTCGCTTGCTCTTACTCCGTGTCCAGTGAACGGAGTCTTTGTCATCTTTCCCATAAGACAAGATTCACAAGTAGCATAAGACTGATACTCGAACGGATTCAAGTATCCCTCTTTATGTAACTTTGTTAACCGTGTCTCATTAATGTGACCCAGTCTACAATGCCATAAGAAAGCCTGATTTGTTTCCGGAGACTTTCTTTTAAGTGTGTTCTGGACACTGAAAACCTGAGCTTGATTCAATACGTATATTCCGTTTTCTAATGTACCTGACCCAATCAGAACTTGATTTAGGTGGATGTGGACCACATCGCTTACAAAAGTAAAATCATATCCTTCCTTAGAAAGTAAGGATACAGATATGATATTACAAGCCATATTAGGTACATACAAACAGTTACGCAGAATCAATATCTGCCCACTTGTCAATCCAAGGTGATATTCCCCTACGGATTCAGCGTCCACGCTCATTCCGTTAGCAACCCTGAGAGTGATATCACCTACCCTGATAACTCTACAGTTTCTCAAAGCCTGTAATGAATTACAGATGTGAGATCCTGATCCGGTATCCAGTACCTAGGAAGTAGAGTTAATTGACATACAGTTTTCTATTACAAACACACCCGAAGCCGAAGCCACAACATGCTTCGAATCCTGGCTACTGGCTTTCAAAGCCCTGCAATCCTTCTGCCAATGTCCTTTCCCGTAACAATAGGAACGTCCCTCCTTCACTACATCCAGTCCCGAATCTTTTGCCCTTCCCTTTCCATCTTCTTCCCTGGTTTCCTTCAGGGTATAAATAGAGGGCAGAGACTGTAGAATCAAGTCAGTATTTGACCCGTTCTTCAACGTGGTCTTCAGGTCCGTGAGCTCATCAAAATAGCTAGTCTCTGTAAGGACGTTGCCCCCTACAGATGACCCGACAGCCAATCTCGCTTGAAGCAATTCGTTCGAGGTCTCATATCTTGCGATACGAGATTGCTCTCCATATAAATCTTTGTTATGGAGGAAGATAGAAACTAAGTCCATCTTCTCGTGCTGCCTCTGGCAGGCACCATCAACTGAGGCCGACACGAGGCACTTGGCATTCGCACAGTCTTTTTCCGACGTCTTACGGATATCAATATCCGCGACAGTGGAAACTGGTCCTGAGACGGCAGGGGTTTGATTAGTTAAGAGGTGTCCCAGCTTGTCATGGGTAATGGACATCTGGACAGACCTTTGCCAGTCATAACAGTCAGATTCAGTCACTTTATTATCTATATGTAACCTATGTGTGGTCACTGGGTCGCTACAATTAAGAGAGAGAGAAGAAAACACTTAGCATGATGCTCTTGCAAGTTTAGATAGGTTTTTAGTTTATCTAAACAGGATGGCTCTCACTGTTTCTCGAATCCTTCCTCAAACCATAAAAGGAGAATTAGTCGGGATTGATCTCACCGTACAATACTTTCTTAACCGTTCAGCCAGGCTGGTGTCGGTACTTCGAGGGAGGTTTTACGACGCTTTTACGAAGTTCCTTAATTAAATAACCTCTTTTCCCTGTAGGCGTAGCCCCGCTAACACCTTTCTAGACACCTACTTGGTTTATAGCATTGATCGTTAAGTGAAAAGTTTCCCGAGGAGTAGCGGATACTCACAGTAGGATCGGGATCCAAATATCATTGTGAGATAATGCTGAAGGAATCCTACCAACATTATCAAACTCCAAATGGTATGCAGCACTAGCAAGTTTCAGTTTCTTTAGAAACTCCCGATGTGGATTTTTGCCCCATGCTCTTATGACCTTGACTAAGGCCAACAAATCATAAGTCACATGTCAAGTTCTACCCGTCATTGTCAAGGTTGATTTGAACCCACCCGTATATACCCTTGACTATGGCCAACAAAGTAATACGACTGTCCCAAACCAACGCATCTATCTATGCAACATATGAATACCCAGCAGCTACCAATCACTATGCCTTGACTAAGGCCAACAAACATAGCTTGAATACTATTGAATATTCATACGAAATGACGGAGGGCTACGAATGGTTTTGGTAAAACCGTGAACATAGTGAACTTGATATAATCGAAGGAACCTTGATAGCTTTTAAAAGGAGTGGTTTAAGCTCCGTGTTTTTAAAAGTTTTCTGTTTTGGAAAAAACCGAGTGGTTTTGAAATTGTTCCAACGATTTAACTTTGGTTTATTTTCTTTGCATTAATATAATGCGTCCCATCAATTAATCCTACCATTGCAGAAAACAACGAAAATATGACGTACGCTTATGCCATCCGCATTCGCCACGGGGCCCCGTCATCACCCGTTAGGTTACTTAACTAACGACAGAGCGAGGGCTGGACTAGCGCGGATGCAAAACATAAGCAATGCCTACTAGATATCATATATAGATATATACATTCGTCAGATGCAATGATAGCCATTCCAGATCACAGATGAACACATTGGATATGCTAGGAATCCGCGTTTCGTTCGAGCCTGCAACGAAAGACGGATTACACGGTCGTGATGAATAGCCAAACCCCACCCTAGACCTCTACGGGTGCGGCAAACTACCCGCTAAGTACCCGAAGTGAAGCAACCTCCCTCAACAACGTGAGTAGGCCACTCGGCACTTCAAAGTACCCGGTAGTTTGTGCACCCCACCTTGGGTCTATCCTAGGAGCAAAAGCAGTAAAAGAAATAATATACAATGGCGGCTACAACCTCAACCCGGATGTGCGGCCATAAAATAATATTACATCAAATTACAAATTTTACATTGAATGAAAAAGAAAAAGAAAACTCTCATCTCACATCCCCGGCTATTCATCACGATGATCCAATAAGTTCATATCTACAAACCAACATCACAGATCACAGATATGCACAACCCCCACTAATCGACATATAGCGATTAGTGAACGTTCAGTACATATATCACATCACAGAAGATCCGATTAGCTAAAGTACTTAGAATTTCGATCGATAACTTGATTTGAAACTACCCCAAGCACAACACAGTACTCAACATAATCTGGGCAGAAACAAACTATCATAAAAATAACAGAATACAAAACTGGAAAGACAGCAGAAAAACGAGTTGACTCGGCGTCGACTCGGCCGCGGATCCACGGCAAAACCCTTGGTTTCGCCGCGGATCCGCGGCGGTCTGACCGATTCATGATCTCGTTTTTCTTGTATTTCCTTCAAAAAGCCTGAACGTATTTTTAAGGTCCCTGGAAAAATTTTTGGACCAGTTTTTAAAATCGACAGAAAAGTGCAGTTTTTGACGTGTTTTGGGATTTTTTTCGATGATCGAATTTCTAACACTTTTCCAACAAGTTAGTAATGGTTTAGCGAGGCTCTGATACCACTGTAAGTCCACGTTACCCACCCCGGTGCTTACGGGGAGGCGGAATAAGTAAAAATCAAATTTTTAACACAAGGTAACATGGACTAAAACTTGAAGATCTTTGCCAAACCATTGCTAACAAACTACAAGAGGTTCTATCTACTATGCTTAGGATATTATACCTCATGTAACAAGTCCTTCGAGTCTTCTCTCCGCTGTCCTTCTCGTCCATGCAAGCTCCGAGGATCGATCTAGATCTTGGTCACCTCCGCGGCCTCCTTGAGTCGAAGACGATCCACCTGAGAGTCTGTAGTCCGAGCTCCACCTCAAGCCGAGGTAACTAGGACAACAAGTTTGCTCCTCTTGATGTCCTAGGTGATGTAGAATATGGTGGTGGATTTGTTTGTCTATTTAGATCCTTATTTTCTCAACACATGAGAGCTAAGGAAAAGTCTAGAGAGGAAGAAGAAGGAGGAACCATGGGAGCTCTCTCTTGGATGAGAGAGAATGAGCAAGAGATAATGATCCATAAACATAATAATTACTAATCTCTTATCATGATAAAGTTAATGGCTACCCTTGATTTGACCATTATCATCACAAAAATAAAACCAAAAGCAAAAGAAGGATCTAGTGCTCTCAAGAAATGTCCAAGTCAACCATGGTCAACTAGGTCAAATGGTCAAGCATGGTCAAATGGTCAAAGCAATTAGCCATAACACAATTATCATTAAAAAGATTAGTAAATATTTTCGTCACCTCATAATGGTTTTGACCGAACCAACGGTCAAAACCCTAATAAGACACCTCTTTCTTCTTCGCTCCTCACATCCGTGCATACACACCCGCATCCGCATTCCGTAGAATGCGAATGCACAGAAGACAAAACTAATCCACCCATACAATACTAGGATCCGGCTTAAACCAAAGCCCACTAGTATTGTCTGCCCGAACAGCATACGCGCACAAGTGCACGTAAGCGATCGTAGCTTTGCCGTAAAACCATACGGCCTCTACACCTTTTGCCCAGTGCAGGGAAACTCTCTGTGTGGGACTCTAAAGACTCGACACTACGCTGGCAGTGGGTTTAACCACAGACCGCAAGCGGCACTAGCTGTACGTAACGGTCCCCAGGTAGATGTCGATAAGAAGGCCGATGAGGTAAATCCATCCGAACTCCTACTGAGCCTGAATGTGACAATCTCCGTACAGTCCGATCTGTTCGTCTAAGAATATCGCATGTCGGGCCTTGGGGGCGGTAAATGTCAGACCCCTAACAGCGGTACAAGTCGTGCCGGAGTGTAGTCCAGAACACCCTGAGAAACTACTGGAAACACTATCAGTAATTCTCGCTTGCCATGGTCAGGGACTTTGTGTAATGGCTCTCCTAGACACAGCGCGATATCAACCCCCAATACCGGGAGAGACGAATCCTATCTAACCGCCACTGCCTCCAAGTGCTTCGGGACTGCACCCAACTACTACCTGTTTGCACGACTCCTTTGAGCCGTGGTAGGATAGTAATCAAAGTACAGTGGGAACACACTCGAGGCGAAATAGCAGTGTCAAGTCGACGGACTAAGCTGTACTCCTGTCACCTGGGAACTGTTATCTGACGATAGGTATACTACTAACCAACAGTTCCTGACGAGTCCTGTCCAGTGTACCCGTAACCTAACGAGCACCCGCATACTATCTCCAGTACGACGTACTAATGGCTGTGGGACAGACCATTTCCCCTGCTGGGATGAGAAGCGTATACGCCAGTCTACTCCGGAGTATCGATGCCCCGTCTCGATAATCCTACGACTAGGGACCTGTATAAGGATGTGCTTATAGATTACCCAGCCCCCACTAGTGTGACTGCCATCACAACGCTGGTAATCAAGCAAAAATCCCAAGGGCTTCACTAATATCTATAAGCGATATGCTAAAAGAAACACACGCACATATTGAAGTAGAAACAAACCAAGTAGCATACTACCATTTTGAGCAAGATTGTCTATACACCTGTGAATATCTTAAGCTTCCATTAAGTAATATACAAACTAGTATGATACAGTAATGGTCTCTAGGGCATATACACTAACAGACTAGTCCGGCGCCTGGAGCGCCCCGTACCCGGCGCCAGGTACGGAGACCAGCAAGCTGCCAGGAAGCTCGGGTCACGCTGATAGGGTCATATATTAGCATGTACTTTTCTTTTGAGGCAATGTAAACTCTCCCTAGGGCCTATTGTCAATTTAATAAAGATCAGCAGAACATTGTGAAGAAAGTAGAAAAGATCTTATTTATTCAAAAAAGGGGGGAGGTATTATGGGCTCCTCAGCCGTACATGCAAAAAGAAAAAAAAATATATTACAACAGCGGGGGAAGGGGTGCAGAGAGCACTGCTCATGATACTCGGTGAAGATCTCCGCCAGCCGAGGCCTCGCAAGATCCAACCTCTCCCCTCGGTTCCCCCCACGCGCGTTGATCCCGAGCCTCAGCTCATAGCACTCGCGGACGAGCGCCTCCGAGCGAGCCAGCCGGTTCGCGGAGATGAGGCCGAAGCGCTTCAAAGACCGCAGCTTGCCCACGGCCTCGTCATAGAGCTGCTCGGACAGGGGGTTGTAGAGCCCCGGCGACGCCCTCCAGATGTAGTACATCAGCAGCTGCAGCAGGGAAGAACGTCGGGGGAGCAACTAGCCGAAGTGGTCCTCGATGCTCCTGTACACCAACTGCACCGTGTCCTCGGTACAGTTATGGTCATACAAGTACACATCTTTGAAATTGATGATTTCGAGGATGGTAAATGGGAAGTCCTGCATTCTCAATGCTCTGTTTACAAGTGAAGGAAGGTCCAGTGCTCCTTCAGCCTTATATAGCCTGCTGCACCCCAGAGGAACTCAACGGTCACCCACTCTCGTCCAAGGAGTTGCCGCCACGCGGCGATCGCTAAGCCTCCTCCGACGGAACCGAAGCGACGCGGCCCTGGCGCTTCACCTCCCCCCACATTCAATACGCATGCTAACAGTTTCAGTTCCCCAGGTGTATGGTCGGGCGAAACCTCTTGAAGATTCGACCGAGCAGCTGCCCTGCTCGGTTATCCCTGGCGGGTAACTCCCTTACCGCAACGCCAAGGATCAAAAAGCCTCACCAAGAGGCAACCCGCGGCTGTCAATAGCCGCCCTGCTCGTTTACCCCTGGTGGGTAGCTTCCCTACCGCAACGCCAGGGATCGGAAAGCCCTCCCAGAGGCAACGTAGCAGCTGCCCTACTCGGTCATCCCCGGCGGGTAGCTCCCCTACCGCAACCCCGGGATCAAAGCCCTCACCAAGAGGCAAGCCAGCAGCTGCCCTGCTCGGTCACCCTTGGCGGGTAGCTCCCCTGCCGCAACGCCAGGGACCAAAGCCCTCACCAAGAGGCAACCTAGCAGCTGTCCTGCTTGGTCACCCCTGGTGGGTAGCTCCCCTACCGCAACGCCGGGGATCAAAAAGTCCTCCCAGAGGCAGTCGGGCCCAACCATCGCTCGGCTATCCCTGGCGGGTAACCTCCCTACCTCAACGCCAAGGATCAGAAAGCCCTCCCAGAGGCGGTCGAGCCCGAGGATCCCTCGCTCGGCCATCCTTCAGGACAAAAGCCCTCGCCAAGAGGCACCGGGCAGTAACCCTGCCCGGCCAAGGGTCCTTGGTAGGCTTCTACAGCCCCTCCCGCGCCAAGGACCAAAGTCCTCCCAGAGGCAGTCGGGTCCTTGTTCGGCTATCCCCGGTTGGTAGCTTCTTAACACAACCGACAGGGATCAAAGTCCTCGCCAAGAGGCACCGGGCAGTAACCCTGCTCGGTCCCCGTCCTGAAGGATCAAAAGCCCTCGAGAGAGGCAACCTAGGAGCAACCCTGCTCGGTCCAAATAAGGCGGGCAACCCTCCGCCCACCACGCACGGACGGCCCGAGCTGCCAACCAAGGGCATCAGGTCTATCCAAGTCTCGAGCGATCTCCCCTCGAATTCGGGGCCATGGAGACGTATGGAAACGCCTTCTCCTCAGCAGCGCATGAATCAACTCGATGGACGATCGCTAAGCAGATAGCCGACCTGACATGGAGGCCCAACAGCGCAAGAAGAAAAATTTTACAAGTATCGAACAAAAGACAAAAACGCAAATCAAGGAAACCAAAGAAAGAAAAAGTTTTATTACCAAAAGGCGGTCTTTACAGAGGGTATTCTTGGCTCCCCAGCCTAACAAAATGCCCGAAGGCTTACAAACAAAGATCTAGACGCAGCGAAATAAAAAAAAGAAGAGGAAGACGGGGGCTTTAGGCCTCGGGGCCAGGAGCGGCCTCGGGGCCCTCGACGTCCACCACGAGGTGAGCTGGGTCCTCGGCGACTCCCTCATCATTAATCTCCTTCCCCTGTCTGCTGGTGTCCGCGAGGGGGTACTGGGCCCGGAGCTCTTCATCAGCGAACTCCGGCACTCGGGCCTTAACAGCGTCAAGGGCCTTGTGCCAGATGAGGGTCGTGGCGATGGCCAAGTCATCATAGAAGTCTTTCGACTTCTTGCAGCCCTCCGCCGCCTCCGCCGCCGAGAGGTCGGCCAACTTGGCCGCCCTCAGGTGGGCCGACTTCGCCCACTCCTTCTGGAGGGCTTTCATCGTCTTCTTCAGATTGCCGGCCAGCACCTGAGCGTCCTCAAGCTTGGCCTCAGCAACCGTGGCAGCCTCGCGATGCCGGGAAGCCTCCCGCTTCCCGACCTCCATCTCGCCCTCCAGGGCGACGACCCTCACCTTCATCGCCTCCAGCTCTCGCTTGGAGCTCTCTTCTAGCGAGGCGGGCTGGCCCGTAGGTTTCATCGCCGGGGCTACCACCTCGGCCTCTATGCGCAAGGCGAGGGCGACGTGCTGAAGGACCTGAATGGCAGGAAAGAGATCAGGAACATGAGAGAAGCACCGAACCTCAAAGAATAATAATGATGAAAGACAAGCGCTTACCTGCACGGACTCCTAGGCGATGGACGCCAGCTGAGCCCTGAAGGTTCCCCCGGGGACTCTACCCCCGGCCGACGCCTCTATCTCATGCAGCAGGCTATCCACGACGGATAGCCCCGAAGGCACGGCGAACTGGAGACCGCCTTCCTCCACCGTGATCGGCGAAGACGGCCCCCGGGCGGACCTCCTCTTGAGCGGCCTTGTGGGAGAGCCGGCCTTCTCCTCCGAGGCCGGGTCCTCCAGAATCCGAGCCCGCCTCTGACCCGACGCTTTGCTGGGCCCCGGGGCGAGATCCGCCTCTGAGCGCTCGCGGGGCGCTACCACCAGAGGAGAAGGAGCCGGGGCGGGCTGTGAACGGGAAGAGCCGGCGCCCCCAACCTTCGTGGCCGGCCTCGGCTGGCGCATGGACTTTCAGAGCGAGTCTAAATCCATGAGTCCTGCACAAAACATAGTGCAAAAGAGTCAGCGACACAGGCAATATACAAGCCAAAAAAGCAAACCTAAACTTACCGATGAACTCAACGGGGCTGAGTCCGGCCTAACTCAGAACCCTATCAGATAACAGCACGTCGTAGCGGGGGATGGGCACCCACGATGGCACTCTCACCGCGGCGGGGTCACGGACTGGTTCCCCGGCAAGTGCTTCTCCCTCGACCACTCTGTAGGCACGGGTCAGTCCTCGCCCTCGAGAGGGGAAACGAAGAAGAACTTCTTCTTCCAGTCGTGAATGGAAGAAGGCAGGGCCACAACCCCCCGTCCCGGCGGTGCTTCCTGGTCGCTTTCTGAAGGAGAGATAAACCCATCTCGGGTCGCCCGCTCGACCGCCGGGGTGATTTTTGAAGACGAGGGAGGAATCAAGGAGGGAAAGGCCGAAGGGGATCGCCAGTAACTTCAGGCGGATTAGGAACCCGAGGAGAATCCTCCACGAGTTCGGCACCAACTGATCGGGAGCCAACCCGAAGAAGTTCAACGCTCCCACGACCTCAGGAGAGAAGGGCATGCGCATTCCACCCCAGAATGCTTCCAAATACAAGGCGATCTCCCTGCCCCGTACTCGGTCTGCCCTCTCTCCCTCCTTGGCCAGACGGAGCGTATATCATGAGGGAATGTGGAAACGAGCCCGAGCGTTGGCAAGCTCGTCCTCATGCCTAATCCAACACGAGGCGCCAGGGACAGCATCTACCGCCTTCTCCCTGGGGGCTGCTTCCGCCACACGATCCCGGGAAGAGGGCCGACCTCTGCCCCCCGGAAGGACTCAGACTCATCTAAAGGGTTCCTAGAACCTACCTCAACGACGTCTACTGACTCGAAAAGAGAAGACATCTAACCTTGGGAAGAGTGATCCTCAGGAAACGAAAGTGGAAGGAAGGAGATGAGCGCCGAGCAACCGAGGCCTAAAAACAAGAAATATGAAGGAGTAGGGACCCCGGAACGGGCCCCACCCCTATTTACCGTCATAAGCGACCTCATCCAACGGTGCCTTCCATCTCCCGCCAAGACGTCTCCTCGCGTCCAACGGCTCCGATTGCTTCACTTGTCGTCCCCGCACTGGACCGCGCCCTTTCAGACGTCGCAGGTTTGCACATGTCGCGTCAGCCAACCGATGCTTGACACGTGGGCCATCACTTCAAAGCGACACGAACCGGTGCACCCTCCTTAAATGAGGGGATCTCGCCCTGATTCGCTGGCAGAAAAGACAGCTCGCGGCCCAGGGATGCGTCCCGACAAAACCATTAGGAGGGAGCTCACCCCAGGCGGCCCAGCGGTCCACTCCTGACCCGATCCACTGGTTGGTCGGGATAAGAGTGGGGGGCTGATGATGATGCTCAATATTAGCGACGCCTGGGATCAGGACACGTGGCGGATGTCATGTCCCAGAACTCGTAAGAAAGAGCCCACAGAGGCCGACCGGGCCTCCCCTGTACCTGACCTGCAATCACAAGCTAGCCCTCCTCGGGGGTCCCCGCAGATTGGACTCCTCGGCCTCTCAGCTCGCCCCGAACTACCACAAGACTAAATTTCCTCGGCCTTCTCGCTCGTCTCCGAGCCTCCCCCGGCCGAAGCCGTCTTCCTCGGTCCTCCGACCAGCGCCACCGCCCACAGGCGTAACCGCCGCTCCACAAATCTCGCCATGCGCGGATTCTCCGCCAGCAACATCCCACGTTCCACGCCTCCGCGATCCCCATTAATGGGCGATCCGCTCTCTACGCGAGCGTGACGTCGGGAGCGTAACTGCCGGTGAGATTCTCGCGCATGCTGCTGCGTGCCATCACCGCTATATTAACCCTCATCACAGAGGGGTCAGGCAAGCCATTTTTGATTCCACTTAGCCATTACGCTGCTCGGATCTAGTACTAACTTGATCGTCGGAAGGTCCTCGGTGGCTCAAACCATCCCGTGACGTCTTTGCAGGTACTTGGTGTCCAACTCCTCCAATCATCAAACTTCCTCAAAACCTATTGAGACCCACGCATAACAAAGGATCCCCTCCAGATTCCGCCGGGCGATCGACGGAAGACAACATCTGAAGGAGATCTGAAAAAGACCTCCATCACATAGTTTTGTTTTATATTTTAGATAATCGAAGGTGAATACCACGTATTTCATTAAAAGATAATATAATGAAACTACATGAAGTTCAAACAAGATCAAAAAGACAAAAGAAAACCATAGTATGGAGAACAAACAATTACATCCAACCAAGACCAACAACCGCTTTTAGTAGCCTCCTACTCCTTATATACAACGCATCGATCCTCAGTATCCGGATCAAATCAAGCTGTGACATGAGCTCATCACATCATTAGCGGTTTGAATGTGAGTCATCTGCCACTGGGAGAAGCAGACCTTGTCCAAAACAATATAATATTGTTGCTTCAGCCTAATAGATAATACTAGATATAGATTTATTTTTTCCATTAAAGATTTTGTTGTTTCTTTATTGCCAAATGATCTAGCACACCTCGATGGATATACAATCCCAAAGGGGTTTCCACACATTAGACACCGTTTAGGACCCTCAAAGGCTAGGGAAAAATAATGGTAAGTTGCCACCAAACACCAACCCACAAAATCCATCCCAGAACCTATTAGTAACTCGACATTCTAAAAATAAATAGTTGATAGTTTCATTGGTCCATCCACATAGGTCATATTCCTGGGTTCCCCCCACTTGCATTTTACCAAGTATTCTTTTATATGTACCGCATTTCTTGTCAAATGTCAATATGTCAGAGAAAAACCCTAACTTTAAGCGGTGCATGAATTTTTCAAATCATCTTATAAAGATTATTATCGATACCCCAAAATTAAGATACCGTAGAAGGAGTTCACTATGAATTTCTTGTTGGTGGTCCATTTTCAAGATAGAGTTTTCTGTAACTTCTCCCATTGGTTTTCAAGATTCCAGCCGTCTTTCCATTCTTCCAGCAAACCCAAAGCCCTCTTAAAGGATGGCCTCCCCCAAATCTATTTTCTATTGTTTACCACCAAGATATCCTTATTCTTGGACAATTCAAACAGATTTGAGAATCTTCCTTGAAAAGTTATGCCTCCACCAATAATCTCTTAAGAAGTTAATAATCTTCTCAAGTTCTATGGTGAACGATACTCCTATGAAAAAGTTGTCTTTGACAGAGTAGATCCCCCTCTCCAAAACACCGACGTTGATCCCATATGCTTTGTTAGCTGTGTTGATAGCTCTAGATCGATTATCGTATGTCGCATTCACGGTACTTATTCCCAACATTCCCTTTTAACCTTCATTATTTGATGGTTCAGCCTTTATATTGAACTTGCTTCTGGGGAAACTAAAGCAGTTTCCAGACTTGAGTCTTACTGTATTATAAACAAACAAAAAAAAAAGAAGACTATTTTGTAAAATTTTATTATTTAGAATATAAAAACACACTCGAAGAATGGTTAATTAAAAATCGACCAACCATGTCAAGGAACAGCCTACACTAACTTAATCTACCACTTAATCTCCTCATAAACTGCAAAAAGCTTCTTCATTGTCAAGTGGACAACCCTAAAGCAGCAGCAGCAATTCTCATCCTCAGTTGCCAGCAGCTAAAAACACCAAAACTGATAGAAACATAACCGGACACCAGATAATAGAAAGATATATATGACCTCATTTTTGTGGTTTCTCTAAAATGGAAAAAGACTTTAGGGAATTAACTCTCATATAAGTTTCATAATAACAAATAGGGAATAAAACTGAGATTTAGTCATCAGATATATCATCTAGCGTCGTTGAGATCAAGCTCCCCAGATTCCTCCTCATCCCCGTCATCCTCGTTATCGTTTTCATCATTCAAAAAGTCCTCCGACGGCTCCTCCTCATCTCTCTGCTGCCCATCATTATTATTACCATTGTTATTGTTTTTGCCACTGTTATTTCCCCATCCATGAATATTCATCATCTCTTGCTCCGGCCCCACCGCATCTTGGACATCGTCCCCATGCGACTGGGACCCGATCACACTGGCCCTCATCGGGACCCGCGCCATCATCTGGGCTTGGGCTCGAGCCTGCTCCGCTTGCGCCATTGCCATCCTCATCTTGGCCTCTTGAGCCTCTCGGTTGGCCTTCTCTCTCGACTCCATCTCCGCTTTGATGTCCATTATCGCTTGCTTCTCCTCTTGGAGTAGGCATTGCTCGATCACCAATCTTTCTTCGGCTCTGAACTCGCCGAGAGCTCTCTTTTTTGACATTATATTAAAGGCAAGGACCTGCTTCTCAAAGGTGGTGGTGAACTCTGCGATCTTTGCTAGGATGTTGTGGTCCCACTGCTGGAGACGAGATGGGACTTGACCCGTGGTGTCACTGTCAAGGATCCGGTCGTCTTCTTCTGCCTCAAAGTCGGACACCACATGATAAGGGAGCAACCTAATTAATCGCACAAAAATGAAAACAAATGAAGAGATTGTAGAAAAAGAATGTATGGGGAAAAACCTATAAAAGATCAGAACCCTAGTTATACATAACTAGATGTTTGCGGATGTGACAGACATGTATATATATTGAGTAGTAGTGAATCAGAATAAATGCTAATTGAGATTAACAAGAAAAGGATATATAAATGTAGTTTTTTTTTGGGTGGGGGGAAGAAGATTCAGCACACAAACACCATTGGGAGAAATTTTTGTGTCCAGATGTGTGAGATATGGCCTCGAGCGTACTCATTAGTTTAAACATCAGGAGTACAGCTAAAAACTTCAGCATTTGAGATAGTTCAGGTTTGTTCAGCAAATGTTACTAACAAATAACTAAGAAGAAAAATGAAGAAACAAACTTCATTTAAACATGAACATACCGAGAGGAAGCTAATATAATATCACAACTCAGGCTAAAAAGCACATGCTTCTTAAAGTGCTCTGGTGTTGTTGGGTTCAAATTTTCGCAATGTTTGAAAGTAGAGCTATCGGAGTATTCAAAAACAAACAAAACAATGATATTATTCAACAGAAAAAAAAATGGTAAACCCCTCGAACAAAGTAAAGCTAGGAGGAAAATTCACAGATTTATTCGGCTTTTGCAGGCTGGCGTATTACTAGCAAAATTTTAGGAAAATAAAAATAAAGTTAACCTTGTGACTATGCTCAGGTGGACAACATCAAACCAGCCCTGAATTTAGATTTTCATTTTAATTGAAATTCAATAATTCAAAGGCTCAAAGTTAGAGATAAGAACTAGTTAAGCAACCTTTGTGCTACCAAGGTAATCCAGAAATGGGAAATATAGACATAAAATTGTTCAAGCAATATATCTAGAAGGAATTTTTCTTTCATCTCTCTAGCTTTTAATTTCTGATAGGAAATAGATTATAGAATTAGAAGACTGGGGTGGATAACATGAGGAATTTTCTTTGCACTGATTTTACGAGCCACAACCAACAAATATCCTAGAAAGTTCATATTTGAACCCAACAACGCAGTGATTTTATGTTCTACTACTTCATCAACCTCTTCATTTCTTCATCTAATTACTTAATTCCCTAACAAATATCACTTGCATGAACCGTAAAATAAAGCCAAATCACAAATTCTTCTTCTTCAATCTATACCGTTGATTTCTCTTTATACAGTTTTCTTATAGAATCAACCCCTATCTTTTCTTTCATCATAGATCCGCTAAGGATATACCATCATGATATTGATAAAAGGTATGCCAAAAGGAAATAGACAATGATCCCGGCTGTCTGTAGCATGACCTTGCTTGCTATTCACCCAGATGAGTTTTGTCCCACTTAAAATTTATGAGGATTGAGGAATATTAGATGTGTACAATTTAAGAAGGGTTGGCTATGATAAATTTCATGACTGCTTGGAAAGTTTGATCAATGAGGTTTCTCAGCAGATTGTAAATCCATAGGCAAATACATGATAATTCTGGAACCCAATCTCTGTTGGTTACTCTATTTTAAACAATGTACAGGGTCAAAAATATACCGTTCATGGTTAAGACAAATGACGTGTGATTCAAAACATGGCACCAAGGTATATGGAAAAATAAGTGCACACGACACAGAGTAACATGATTCCAACATTAAATTTCATATACTGTACTTGCACAGTAAAGAAAGACACAAAAAAAACTACTAATAGTGTATTATGTCCATGAGTCTTAAGATAGCTACGAGACGACCACTGCTTTATCTGTGGAAATGGTAGGCAATAAAGAAACATGTCCTAAAAAATAAAATGATTGTAGCTGAATTGGAATAACGAAATAGATGAGTGGCAATACTTTTAAACATAGTATAAGAAATGAGTGTATGCATAAGAAATTAAAGGCACTCCCATAGAGGATGAAATGAAGCCATTAAATGCTCCAGTAGGATGGGTAACAAAATTGTACTTTGACGTTGCAACTAGGGCTGGAATAGACCTAAATGAACATGGATAGTGGAGTGAAAAAACATTTGTCAATTCATCAGAGTTGACGCTCTTTAACAGACCAAATTGGAAGAAAAAGGACTCGTAGAGCTGACCACAAGAGTTTGCAACAAGGGCTGTGTCGATCAGTTAAATTATACAAGACTATCGTCCTCTGCCTTCGCTGAAAATATAACTTATGTAAGCATGGAAAAAGGCATATAAGCCTCCATAAATAAGAGCAATAGGAATCTCAAGAGAGAAGCCTCATGACATTATAACTTAAACAGTCAACTTAATAAAGATAAATAAACTGATACCAACAAAGTGAGATATAAATTGTTGTGGCAAGGAAATAAACTGTGAATACATTAGGGTAATAAAGTCTCTCTCATCCAATCTTCATCATCTTTGACTATACAACATGATACCTTGGTAACGGTGCTCAATGCATCAATATGATGCAGAACTGAAGGGCTTCATAACGGCGCCCAATTTGGGCTAGACATGCATTGGGTGCATGTGAGGCATGGCCAAATGAGCTGCTAATGTTATAAACACATTCTGACATGGACCGGACACAGGCCTTAGCATAGCATACAGTTTTACTAGCTACTATCTAGAACTCAGCATGCTGTATTGCCATGTCTACTCGGTGTTTCTAAGTTGCCTTTTTTCATGGGGTTTTATCCAGTATCATTTTTGGTGCATCATACACGCACCATGAACAACACGATAAACTAGAAGGAGAAGTTATAGTCAACTCTAACGCGATATTCCTCTAGTTATTACAAGTAATGCAATACTTGCAATTGATGTACATCGAAGCATCTCGACTTCTTGTCACAACTTACTAGTAAGTAAATAGTTTTCCGTCCATCCAAACCACCCTTATCGATACGTACACGATTCATAGGGATTTCAATACATATCACAACTATGTATCGGACTCTTTATATATCATACGATATAACTATTGTTTTGTATGATACAATACAACATGATATGTATTGTCAATACGCGATACGGCTTAATATGCTCTTATACCTTCTATTGGGTTTTAAATCGTGGGTAATGGGCTTATTTATTAACATGCTATCCTATGAATGAATTACTTCTTTCTCTCGATCTCAGAGTAAAATTTCCAAAAATTTCACCATTTTATAAATTTCAATTGTGGCTCGCGGTGACTGTCATCTCTCATTAGAGATCTGCTCATATTTCCTCTAACATAAGCAACTCGCCTCTCATTTTTCTATCGAACTTTATTTGATATCTATCCAATCGAGAACATACTTCACTAGTGCATCTTTGTTGGAAAAAGCTCAATTTACTGCATTGCTTAATCACCAACTAGTTTTAAACAACGAATAAAAATTATTATAGTGACGGTCCAAACATAGATGATTAATTATTTATTATTTTTAGGCTTTTTTATTAGGAGGGATGCTTTCTATACTTGGTTGAATGCTTAATTCATAAAAACTAATACACTTGATGTTTATGTCATATTAAAAATAATTGTCATTTTTATTATTCTTTAGTTGCGTTAGTAGGATTTATATTATTATCTATACAAAATTACAGCTTTTAATTTGTTTTTCGTTAAATATTAATTTATGTTGTTAATGTGATTATTTTCATGATATTAATAGTTGAATGCCTCAGTGTTAAAAAAGGGCATATTCGGCCACGCATATTCGACCGTATTGGATTCGGTGGTAAAACGAACCAACACTGCAATATTTGGTCAAATATACGGTCGAACCGAATATTCACCACGCAAACCGTATATTCAGATGAATAACGCGAATATTCGACCGAATTAGCCCATTAGGCCCAAAACAAAAAAAAACCCATAACAAAAAAATCAAGTGTGGATGCATAATTTAATTAAAATACAAGTGTAACCCACACTTGTTATTTCATAAACAATCTCTCTACATTTCTCTCTCCTCCTTCTTTCTCAATCGAGACTCGAACCCACAATCTTTCGATTTAGTTCGACCATCTTGCCATTAGGCCAAAGGTATATTAGGTTTTTATATCTTTATATTTTTTTGAATTTTTTATATGTACTATTTATATAAAAATATTAATGGACACATAATCCGAATAAACCAAATATTCACCGAATAAAATGGCTATTCTTTATTCGCCGGCCAACCGAACAAACTCTGAATCCATTCTTTACAACATTTGTATACCTAATTACTTAATTACTTCACAAGAGAAAGAGTATCTTACAATACATGATATGATACACGATACACGATACGCAGCATGATTTGGCAACTTTGATCAAACTACTAGTTTTTACCGATTTAAATGATTTAATGGTTTTGATAGTATGTTTCTTTATGATAGTTTACTTTATAGATTAATGTATAGTTTGCATGATATAGTTTGGTTTTTCCCATCTCGTTTCAAAACAATTGCTGGAATTTGGTTAGTATATATATAGTTTCTCACACGTTACTCTCAGCAATTTTTTCATATTTATCATCTCGTTTTGAGTCAAACGGTCACCTGGGCACATCTCAAATAATGTGATATGACCTCCCCATGTTAACATCAACTTACACCAATGAAACTTTGGCATGATGATCATTTAACCAATTGCAATAAAAGAAAAGGATTCAAACCTGAAATTGGATAAAACCTTTGTTTGCAGTGATGGAGGCACTGGAGCAGAAACCTGAATAGGCTCATGACCTTTGCCACACTCCCTAATTAGTAATATTGGTTAGTTTCGTGAATTTAACTCTCCATATAAAAAAGGACCATGCCATGAGAAATTTTCAACAAGATAACAACTGATGGTCTGAATTCCCAAGCTAAGTTGGTTCAAGATTCATATTGACATAAGGCAAAACCCGGTAAGACTTGTAAGTAATAATTTATGCCTCGTCAAGTTTAATCCGATGTTTATTACCTCTGAAAAAGTATGTGCATAGAAGCGAAATAACTATACGAGATTAATCAAATTGGTCATGGGGATCTCGTCCCGTAAAGAACTGCAAAATGAGTTTTCTCATTCCTCGATGGCTATAGTTGGCTACTTTCTTAAACATCCAACCCATGACAATAGTACAGTACTGATTATGAAATGGCCTTTTCATTATTGTGATATTGTACTAATAGTCCAATCACTTATAGCACCAACTAAACAACTCGGAGTCTTTAAACATGTTCCACATGCCTGTGAATGAACCCATTAGGATATTCTTCAATAATGTTATTCCTAGTTTCAAGAACTCCGTTATCTCAACTGATAGAATTTTTTAATTGAGCTTCAAAACATTATGATTTTATCCCGTAAAAAACACTACTAAATATACTGTATTAGTTCCTAGTCAGGCCATCCAACACAAATACAACCCTCTTTTCATGGCAATTTATTAGTAGTCGACCAGCTAAAAAACTACAATTACTAAAAAACTTTTTCAAGCATGAGTACCACAAAAATGGAGATTCTGAGAGAATACTTGACGTCTTGACCTCACCCATTTCAAGGCACATAAAATCATTTAGAGGAAAAAGAAAGCATTAAAAGTACCTTATTATCTCTCAGTGTGTATCGTAGGTTGTCTTTCAACCATCCGAAACATTAACAACCATCTTTTACTGCAATTTAGTACTAGCCAACCAACTAAAGAACTACAATTGCTATTCTCACACAGTACAAGGAACTATTCTAAGAAAAACAAATATTCTTTAATATGTTATTAGAAAAGGTTTTACAAGATTTATCAATCTCGGTTGAATTTCTAATATCTGTATCTAGTATGACCCATACTTTGCTTGATAATCTAAGGGTAAGGAGAAAAGATAGGTTAGTTATACAACAATAAGCTCAACCGCAGAAATAAAGCCAAAGATTCAAATCATTTAGTTCTCAGACACTAAAAGATCATTCGGTAATTGAAATTTACATGACAAAAAAGGACTCATGTCTATGATATATAAAATAAAGAATAACATTCAAGGAATAATACTTTATTGCAATCCATTATCCATAGACTTATTTCTAATGCTCAGTAATAATGATGATGAATATAATTAATATTAATAGCCTATACTTTCTAAATATATGATAACTTATGTATGTAGCGATGCTTATTAGGCTCAATTATATTATTGATTCCAAATATTAAATAATCGGATTAACACAAAATATAAGAGAGTGGTATCTTGATGATATGATGGTTATAGAAGTTTTTTTATTTTAAAAAAAACCACTCCTGTGACATAAACTCATTAAAGCATATTGCAAACATGAAAATGCTGCAATAAACTCCATTTCATCATCCCCCCCCCCCCCGGCGGGATTTTGCAACATTAATGGATAATGCTCTAGCACAACAGTTTTCTTATAGCATGTCGATGCTATTATAAACTATATTTACCATGGTGTATTCTTGTTCAAAATGTGCCTATACTCAAATTACTAAATTCGAGTCCTTTGTTTCTACAAATAAGTTTTCAACTAAAATGCAGGCGCAAAATTGATATTAGCCCTATTGTAACTTAAGCGTATTCTAGTTTAAAAGAGATCATTTATGGAAGTTAAGTACACAAGCCCTTGTCAAGTTATGTCTGCAATCCAACACCCTGCTCTACTCATATCTACATTTTCCAAAGATAATTTTCGCACCAAACCTCATCTAACAATTCGCCAATGTGCATTGTGAAATTTGTGACTGCAGTGCAGAACAATAAGTGACAAGAAGGATAGAAAGCCTTACTCTTCCCTCTCAAAATTGACTTAATTTTCGTTTTTGGTCACGTGGGGAAGAAGGCTACTAAGTACACAACATTTCAATCCATAAAAATCAATCATATCGTGCAATTTCGTTCAATTACATAAACAATCAATACAAAAGTAAGACCTAAATTAGTCCATAACCAGAAACCCTAACCCTTAATTTCCTTTTAACCACAGTTGTGTGTGTGTCTGTGTGAGGAAAAGGACCAAATTTTCTCCAATTACAGAAACTAATAATCAAATAAGAACCCTACCCGAGATCGCCCATGATCTATTATCAAAAAAAAAAATCAAAAGAAACACCTAATTATCCCCTAAATAGAAACCCTAGCCCTAGAACAAAAAAACAAAAGAAATAAAACCAACCTGAGCACTGCATCTTCAATCGACGCAAAGGGCCGCTTCACATCAGGATTGCAGATCTTCATCGCGTCCTGATGCGCCATCTCCACCTCGATTGGATTCCCTCCCTGCCTCGCCGCCGCCGCCTTCGCCGCCTGCTGCTGCAGCTGCTGCGCCGCCGCGGCCGCAGCAGCAGCCGATGGATTCGCCGGCGGCGGCGGCGGCGGAGGATGAACCTGCTGCTGCTGCAAATGGAGGGATCGCATCCCTGGGGCTCGAAGATGAGCGTCGATATTCGATGGGAATCGAGACATGGCCTGCAGCTGATGTTGCTGTTGGAGACTTAGGGTTTGGGGCTGTTGCTGGTGTTGTTGCTGGTGCTGCTGGTATTGATGAAGGAGGAAGAGCTGCTGTTGGAAGAGTTGCTGTTGCTGTTGCTGTTGTGTGAGCGCGGGGTTGCCGGAGGCGGCGGAGGCGGTGGTGTCGGCGTTTGCTCCGGCGGTGATGGCGGCGTTTGCTCCGGTGGCGGAGGCGCCGGCTGTGTTGGATTCTTCCATTCTCTCTCTCTCTCTAGGTTTCGACTCTCTCGGTTGGGGGAAAGAGAACGAAAGACAAGAGAAGTTGATGATGGCGTTGGACTTGGTTGGGCCGGGCTTTTGGGCCTATGAAACATCAGGGCAATTTAGAAGAGAAAGATGCCATGTCATAATAATGTGGAGATCATCAGCTTCTTCTTTTTTTCTATTCCTTTTTCTTTATTGTTAAAAGCACGACAGGATGTCATACCGTGCTCACGTGTTCAAATTTACACCTGTTTTTATGAGAAATGTGTATTTTTTAGACATTGATGTAGTGTTGAAAAATGTTTCTGCATCATCGAAAACCAACTGATGTCAACTATCAAATTGAATTGCTTTTTCCCAAAAAAATAACTATCATATTGATTTATATTTTTATATTTGTTTGTGTTTTTTTATTATGTTAAGTTTTGGGCCTTTTACTAAAAAGTTGCTCCATACTTTGCTAATCGCTAAAATGCCCTCTTATACTTCATATTTACTTAAAAGACCACTTATGCATTTAAATTGCACTAAGGAACCTCTAACATGCCAAAAAAGAAAAAATTTGTAGTGTCTTCCATTATTCTGTTACAAAGTTAACATTGAGTATCAGGTTGGGGGTTTAAAACACACCAACCACTTTTCTTCTCTTAAAATTCGCAACTTTTCTTTCAAATTGGATTTAGGGTTAGGTTTCGATTAAAAATCTCTCAAAATGATAATGAAAACTGACTCGTCTTTGTCAATCTTCTCCAGCAATAAGCTTATCGAATGTCGTTGATCAATTGAAAACTCCTAGTTAGTGTGCAAGTCCATTTGAAAGGAAAGAGATTCTTTAGCTGCATTGAATCCCAATCGTCGATCTTTTTCTTTTTTTTAGAGATCGACCTACCTGAATACCTAAAAGGTAAGAGAGCGGTTCAAGCTCAAGCTGCATTTCCCTAAACAGCACATAACTTTGGATGAAAAACTAAAGAGGGGTTCTTTTTTTAGTGAAATTTAAATGTGTGTGTGGGAGCGGGGGGGTCTTTGAATTAAATACGAAGCATAAGTATGCCTTTTAGTAATTGGCGAACTTTGAAAGGACCTTTTAGCAAAAAGCCCTTAAGTTTTAGATATTTTAAGAATTTATTTATTTGTTTAATTTTTTTTAATAGATAAGAATATATTTGTAAGCCTTTTTTAGATAAAGGTGGGTTCAACCGACCCGAGTAATTCATAAAAAAGCTTTTAATAAACAAAGTTCTCAATTACGCAAGTAAAATAGTTTATTTGTAAGTTGAGGGTTCTTCATGCAACAAACATATAAACATTTTAGGGGAGATAATAATTTGGACGGAATTTATCGAGAAAATTGAGTTTTTTTTTATAACAGAGCAGTGTTGAAGCTAAACATTCTTGGAAATGTAAATATAACAAATTGCAAATATATAGCAGCCAACGCTGCATGGGATGACGTGTATGCAGGGCAACGCATGCCACCTAAGACTGGCATGCCCTTGGCAAGATTGGTGTTCAAAGACTCGATGGTTGACGATCGATAGGGATGACCTCAGCTAGACAGCTTCAAGTACAACTTGTGTTCAAAAACTCGATGGTTCACGATTGACAGGCGAGCCCTTGGCAAGATAGCCTCCAGCACAGTTCAGACTCCATGGTTCACATTATATCCTACAATGCACACCAAGCACAGCATTTCACTCTCATCTTCGATGCGCGAGCCATGTTTTGAACCCTCGGTTTGTAAACACCAGTACATCTTCTTGATGGTTCAACTCTTGCGAACAAAATCAACGCAAAAGGCCAAACAGCGAAATCTGTCAAATGCCTATTCATAACAAGCAAATATAATTGGAAACAGCAACAGACCAATCCACTACCGAATTACGAATTATAATGGATCAAGACACATAGATGAGCAAAAAATATTCCATTAAGAAACATGCAGTGCCAAAACAGAGACAAAATGTCACCTCTCCACATAAACAGATGAATCTTAATTCTGAAGGTTTTAATGAAACACGAGACATCTAAACTAGTCAAAATTTCAGGCACAAAGATTAGGTCATCCTTTGAGCAGCTTCCTTCGCAATAAGCCTTTCCTTGGCCTTGGATTTCGCCTGAGACTTGGAGCCCATAATGCCGCCGCCCCACTTTTTACGGACCTCATCAAATTTGTCATTGAAGTTCGCCTATAAAAAAAATAAAATAAATAAATATATATATATATATATATATATATATATATATATAAACAATTAATATGCATGACGAAGATCAATATCAAGAATGAAATTATATAAAAATTGTGCTATAGGTTCACCTTGATGGCCTCCAGGATTTTACTGAATTCTAATTTGTCCTCGTTCTTGACCGTGGTTAAGCACAAGACAGATGCGGTCTTCTTGTGTACAATCTACACAAGGTAAAAAAATAAATTAGTGATGAACTAATGGTTTATTTCTATCGAAAAGGATTAAAGAGAGAACAGATGAGAAATTTACCGATCCCAGACGGGCTTTTCCTTTGACAATGCAGTAAGGGATTTCCATCTTTCGACAAAGGGCAGGGAGCCAAACCACTAGCTCGATTGGGTCCACATCATGAGCAATCACCACAAGTTGTGCCTTATTCTACAAAATAAGGATGGGGGAAAGCTAGGTGAATAAAATGATGTATACTTGCAAGCAGTAAGTATCTGGATTGGACTCTCACAAAACAAAAGACCAAAGCAGCTCTCCGCCGTTCCTAATTAAATTCACAGAGCAGCAGTAGATATGAATCATTGTTTTGCATTTCTTTTTCCCCATCTAGTGCAAAATGAACTGCTGACACTATAACATAGACCACTTTGTACGGGGAATAGTCCAAATGGAAGAAACATTTAGTGCGAGAGAAACCGATATCCGTAACTAGATTGTTGCATCTATTGGTTTTACGTCTTTACCCTGCAGCTACATTGCTGCCTACGTTGTATCTTTTAATATTACGGTGTTTCCATGTGATAACCAATAATTTCAGCATGGGTCTGCTCGGTAGAAATTAGATGAATTAGGTTGAGTAATGAACATTTAGTAGACGAACTAATAGATGAAAAGGTAAAATCTACCTGTTCAATAAGGTAAGTAATGTGATTGAGCCCATACTTGACAACAATTGGCTTCTTGGCTTCAACAGTTTTGCCATCAGCCTCAGCCTGTGCCCTCTGCAAGAGTCGTTCTTTCTTGGCGGCTTTATCCTCTGGCCTGTATTTGAGAAGCATCTTGAATAGGCTTGTGGCTGCAGGGAAAGATGAACTGATTTAACTCTTCAGGGCGTTTTGTAACAATAGAGTGCAGCAATATAAGCATACCGTGCATAAAATAGGTACGAAGAGTAATAACAGACTAAATAGAGAAGGTGCATCAATTTCAACTAAACATTGACAAATTATCATAAAGAGACCCTGAGGAATAAATAGTCTGTAAAATATGCATCCCTTCCTGGACATAATAATTTAGACAATTTTGCCTGCAGGCTAAATCTAGAACCATCTTCTAATAACAGGAGAGGTACTTAATACTCCAAAATTTCAGATCAAGAGAAGAAATATAGAATAATTTACATAACTTGATTGCTCAAGTCTAAATCCTGGACCCAGTACATAAAAATAAGAGGGATTAAGAGCATTCTTATGAAAAAGACAGATAAACAAACCAGAGAGATTATGTTTAACAACAGTTATAATTCAACACAGTAATTAATTCGAGATTTCTGCAACTAAGTTGATGTTAATGGACTTTCCTAAAAGTGCATTGAATGCACTGCAAGTAAGAATACATCCGCAAATATTAAATCACGTCTAATGGTTAAAATGAATTTAAACACCATCTATTGTACAAGTAGTAGTTATATTCTTCTTCAAAATTTTGAGTAGAAAGCACTGATATGCTTCTTAAAAAGAAAATTTCTAAATAATCACAAATGCCTTCAAACAAGTGCATATATACTAGGTTGATCAAACTATTAATAATTATATTGACTAATAAAAGCAAATGTAGCATGAATACCGAGGCCGATAACATAGATTACATACTATGGAAATAACAACCCAAAAGATGTTGACTCTCCAGCAAAGGAAAAAAGATTAGGGTATCAATCATCATCCAACCCTTTTCCCATCAAGATGGGATCACACCGATCGGTTTAGCAAGGGACATCAAAGATTTTACAAAGTTTTACTGCGATTGTGGACCTGGCATTAACTCTCTATTGAATAGTGCTAAGTTTCTTATCGAGGAAACTACTGATAAGAGACTTAAGAAAATTACCCCAGAAGGCTAAAAGCTCTAGAAGAGGAGAAAGATTATAGTTTTGTAAGCTTAGTTATGGTATGAAAAAAAACTATGCCTTTAGGATACTAGGAGGATGGCAGATATTCGGCAAAATTTATAAAATCCCAGCCTGAGGCAGATGATAGCAGTCCATAAACACAACAAAAATGTGAAAACATATGTAATATGTTTTAGACGCAAGGGCAGTATACATGTTGCCCCTACAAGGCAAAACATGTGACATTACAAACAATATCATAACCTCATAAAAGTAAATAAATCAAAGAAATCATAAGAATCGCAAACTTACCAAGATTCTTGTCCAAGGTCTTAGTGAACTGGTTCAAAGCTGGAGGGACCTTCAAACGCTGCTTGAGAATCCTCCTTTGCCTTTGGATGCGAACAACCTTCGGCCACTTCACAAACCGATGAAGATCCCTCTTTGGAGGCAAAGCTCCACCAATCCCAAACTGCTTTGGGCGCTTCTCAAACAGAGGGTTTACAACCTTTTCCTGGAGAACCACAGGACCAAATTTTATTCTCGTAATTAAAAAACATATGTCCTAAAACAGCATTTTGCTTTTAAATGAAAGCAATGACGAGATAAAACCATACCGCCTTCTTCTTTGCTGGGGCACCAGGCTTTACATTCTTCTTGGGAGCCTACGTAATTAGATTCAAAACACACAAAATGAGCCCATGAAAGAACTACTTTACTGTATAATAGTAAACTCAGTACAAATTGAAATAAAGATGCAATCTGAAATGTATAACCATCTCCTTTAATCGGAAAAGGTTTGTTTTTTGTTTTTGTTTTTGTTTTTGGGCTTGTATAATCGATGGATTTTCTACATTTGAATAATCTTGTTGCTATCCAATCTACGAAAAATCTATAAAATTGTGAATTTTAATACGAGAAAAAAACCTTAATATCAACCCGAACCACATCACCTCAATTACATTGACAATAAACGCATCTTTTTTAGTGATTAAAATCTCCTAAATGCATAAATAAATAAAAAGCTGCTTGCAACTAATCTCATCACCACAAAATTAAATTTCTTGCAATGCCTCTCAATCCAAACAGCTCTCTTGCCATTGGGCGAAAGCGATATTTAAGCCAAAATTTACCCCCAAAAAAAACCCTAGAGCTCCGATTATTTACAACAAATTAAACATTTCACTAAAAGTCTGATCTTTCAAAGTGATTCCTTAATGATTAAACCTCGTGGATGCTTAACATATGATCGAAGAAATGCCATTACACTTAATAAATCGAAATCGGTATAAAAAGAAGAAGATTTTAGGGTTACCATTTCGCTCGCGAAGCCGAATCTGAGAGCACAATTAGGGTTTTGGAGAAGATGCGTTTATATACAAAGTGAATGCGATTGAGGGTTTTTTTTCCAGATCCGATAGGAAGCGGGTTTGGGTTCAGATCCAATACCAGTTGGTTTGGTGCAAAATGCAGTGTTTATTATAAGTCAGATTAGGTTGTAAATTGCATAAATTACTCTAAATCCCTCAGTTTAATCATAAATGTTCTTCTTTTCATTTTCTTTTTTTCCTTTTTTTCTGATTCAGCGAGGTTATTTCTCATTGTTGTTATATGATATGAAATGGCTAACATGCATTTTCTATCTATTTTTCACAATACCGGATATCCTATAGCTACCTATTTCCACCATTTTTCTTTTATCATCTCCTATTATCTTACAATTTTTTTTATTAAAAGAAAAAACATGTTTCTTATTATGGTGGCAGAGACCGCCTGCATTTTGATTTTTAACTCTAAAACATCAAAAACAAGTTCAGCTCTAAACATCAATCGAAACCTTTGAAATGCTCAAATTCGGCTCTAAACATCAAAAACAAGTTCTGGAGCAATATTAGACAGTCATTGACTTATTCAGAATTGAATTTGAGCATTTTTGGGTTGAGACCGATGACCACTACAAAGGCTGTTTGTTCCTATAAATTACTTGGAGTAAACTATAGGGTTTTTTCCTTTTATGTTATTATCCCTTTTATATTTTATTCTAATAACCTATCTGGTTTTTTTTTTAAATCTTTAATAAACCACATAGACATGATTCCTAAACATTCCAATAAAATGCTAATCCTAAACCAAGGCTGCAAATTCCAGTTTTAAATTTTCTTAATTATCTAGAACTTCTTTTTCTAATATGACACTTATACAAACCCGGTTCATTTTAGTTTTTTCAAAAACGGCTTCCGCTTGAACTTGGTCTTTCTGATATGCGTATTACAGATGTAGCGATCGAGTGTATATATTATTATTTATTCTTTAGTATCGTTCGGATTTGTGGCTACGACTGTAATGTTTTGAGTCCATGCCTGTTGTTATGCTTCTTGTTTTAAGTCTATATATTCATGACTGAAATGACTTCTATAGATGGCGCCCGAGTCTATACCTATGATTGTATTTATTGTTACATAAGGTTTGGAAAAACAGCCATGGTTAGTTATAGGTTCTATACGTATAGAAGAAAAGAATGGTCTGCATGCCGTGAGTACATGTTATTTTATAGTTATTTTTGGGCATCAAAATTGCTTATTTATGACACCAAGGTTGCTAATTTCGAATCGAATTAAAGAGACAATTTTTTTTATTTTTATATTGTCACCAATATAACGAGATAAGGTCGCTCTGTATCCATAACCTTGAATGCCTAAGTAAATAAATAAATAAAATAGTGTTATTTTAAGAAATTGTCTTCTTAAGATGCAAAAAACCAACAACACAAAACTTTATTGATTAGACCCAAAATGCGGCATTCAAAATAGTTAAGAATCTTTGATATACGAACCACCCAAAGATTTGGGATTTTGAAAAACGGCCTCCACGGATTGATATTTCTAAAAGACTTTAATACGCATGAGGTTACCCGGTGTAACATTTCTTAATTTTAAAAGTTTTTTAAAGAATTTATATAGTGGTATTATGAGTTTTATTAAGATTATAATAATTATGGAATTTGGGTTTTCATAAATTGGCATACAAATATATCTATACAATTGGTGTAGCAAATTAATATTTTCTTAAGTCTAATTAATTATTATTTGGATACAACAAGCATTATTTTTATGGTTTCATTATAATTGCTAATTGGAAATCTCGATTTATATTTTGTAGGCATGGCTAAATAGATAAATAGATGTTAATATTTTCATTTCATTCTCTAAATGTGATTAAGGATTTATATTGTTTATTTTTGGCGTGCCTAGATATTTTAATTTGTAAATAGATAGAGAGAGAGAGGCATGGATGAGCCGTATAATCCCATATCTCTCCCATTCTCCTCATTTCTCTCATAACCTTCTATCTCTGTCTCAGAACTCCATGGCTATCTCTCTCACTCACAACCCTCACTTTTCTACTCCAAACAAATACTGATGGAGCTCTGGATCTCCTTCAGATGTTGTTCTCCGTTGATCCTGCGATGGGGGTCTTTGATGGCTGAGATTTGGTTTGGGAGTTGTTGAGTGTGGATCTTAATGGGTTGGTGTTGGACGCCAAGCTGCCTGCAAAGAAGTCCCCGGGTGGGTGACCATCGTAGGATCCTTCGACGCTCAAGTTAGGGCCTAGGTATAGACGCAGAGTAGCGGCGTATTGGAAATAAATTCGAGATATCTGAGTCGTCTGAAAGAAGGGTTTATATAGGGGTCGCGTGGAGCGAGCAGGCACGAGATCATCGCCGTCAGTTACGCCCCAGCGTTATCCTTGCCTTGAATGGCGGGATGCGCCTATTAATGGGGGGATGCGCTAGCGTAGGACTCGGATCGTGGGGAGGCGGATATCTCGCTCTGACGATATATGCGGAGCCATTGCGAGGCGCATGGGATCCGCGCTCCTGGTTGATCGGGGGAGGCCGAGGAAGCTCGGGACGTCGGGGGCTCGGAGACAAGCCGGGAGGCCGAGAAAACTCGGCATGTCAAATGGCTCGGAGACGAGCAAGGAGACTGAAATAGCTCGGAGACGAGCTATTGATAGTTTCTTAGGTGAAGGTTGAATGTATTCAGGGAGGTCTCCTGGAAGGTCGGACACGTTCCTCGAGACGAAGTCCCGAGGAATCTTCATAATGCAACTCATTTATTCCACCTCCGTAGTCTTCGGGACACGTCATCCACCACGTGTCGTAATCTGAGGAGATACCACTTGTGAACATCATCATTAGCCCTTCCCTCTCGTTCCGACCTATTCAAGGGTCGGGTCGAGAGTGGCCTGCTCGGTTTTTCTTCTGCTCGGTTTGGCGCCAAGAATCATAATGCGGATCGTCCGGGAATGGCACAGCGTTTGGTGGTAGCGCCGTTTCGATCTTTGGGCCCATGTGTCGCCTCGTCATGCGCCTGAATCTTCGCGCATATCCCCGATGGTGTCAGCGGATCAATGAAATGATCGCGCTTTAAAGAGGGGGCGCCGTTTTAGTCGTTCGCCAGTTGGGATACGGGCCACGTGTCGGGTGTCGGTATGCTGTAACGTTTTAAAAATCGTTTAGGTGAATTTTCGGATAATCGGTAAAATAACTGGTGTTTTTCGTAAAAACCAAGATATTATTATTTTTCAACATAGACTTAATTATACCTATTTTAGATTTATAATTGCTAGTATTTGGTATTTAATTAGTCACTTATAAATTTCTAGTTTACTTTAATATTTTTCCTTAATTAATTATTTTAAATATTATTTTAAGCTTTCACTTATACATTTAATTAGTGATAATTACAAATTAGAATGAGTTAAGTATACATTAATGCACCATGACAACACAAACACTTAGCTTGTAACATGCTCTTTCCTTCTCTAGTTGTCTCCATGGTTCTAGACTAATCTAAGGTAATTAGAAAATAAATTAATTAAGATATTAATTAATAGATGTAATAATGGGACTTTCTTGACTTGGAAACTTCTACACTCACCCACACACACCTCACTCTCTCTTCCCTCCCAAGTTGGCCGAGCCCCGTTTCCTGTAGTCCCTCTCCCATTCTTCACTTCATTTCCATTACAAAAATTGTAACACCCGAGCCCAGTAATACTATTTATATTACTAGTTGAGGGTTATTTATTGCTCATTCCAATTTTCCTGATTGTTTAGTGCTTTCTGCTAAATTTTAACCGGTTAAGTCATTTTGGCACATAACAAATTTTAAATCCTAAAATGAAATTTAAAATATCCATGTTGGCCTACTCGTCGCCACTAGTCGCGTGGTAGTGTCCGCGTGTCGAGATTCCGTCCCGTTTGGCTAAACGGGCAAGCTTGGACGACTACGCGCGCGTGCAAGTGTCCGACTTGGGGGCATGCATTTTAATCATTAAACACCTCTTTTCAAAATTTGGAACCAGCTTAAAATCCTATAATTTGAATTTGGAACATTTGGGCGCAACCCGGGCACGATTTGGAAATGTTTCATTTCGCGCCAAAAAGACCCATTTCAATTTAATATCTAAAACTATATTTATACGAATATATATTCGTTTACATTTAATCTTTCACAAATCCTTCAGATCCCTTCTCAAATCCATTTCAAAATCCCTCGTGGCCAATCACGAGCTGCCAACCCTCACTCGTGGGCCCCCTTCCCTTTCCCTATCTCTCTCTCTCTCTTCCCTCAATCTCTCTCTCCCTCTCTCTCCAATCTCTCTCTCTCTCTTCCTATATTTTAAACCCATGCAGCCGCCCTGTTCCTTCCTCATCCATCGCGAGAACACCCCAGCGAACCCCGAACCCTAATCCTAGCTCCTCGCGACCTCACCGCCGACCTCCTCACGACCTCGCCGTCGCCGTCACCACCTCGTCGACCTCACCGCGCCCACTTACCTCCTTCCTCCGCCGATTCCCGCACCTGCACCCAACCTCGACGACGCCTCCAACCCCGCAGACCTCGCCGTCGACGCCACCTCCCGTCGCCGACGACTCCCGCGACACCCTCTCACCCTCCTTGTCCCGACCTCGTCGTCGCTTCCCTCCTCCCCTCGCCGGACCACCAACCCGAGACCATAACCCCATCACCTACCCTCTGCAGTTCGCCGGAGAACGCGCCGTCGACCCTCGTCGACGTCACCCGCGCCACCTCCTTTCCCCCTCGATCACCAGGGCCGACCACCACCCTCCTCGACTCGTCGCACCCCCTCTCCAGCGAGCCCGAGGCCGTTCAAGTCTTCGCAGCCGCCGTCGCTGCCTCGCCGGCGTTCCAGCGCCGTCGAGCCCGCCGGGGTCACCCTGGTATCTCTCTGTAAGCATCCTTATCTTTCCTTGTGCAAAGTTTTCCCCCGCTGATCTTATTCCATATATCATGTTGCTAACTCGTTGCCAATGACTTTTGCCGGAATCCAACCGTGCCGTCTTGTGAACCCGACGCTCCAGCGAAGTACCCTGGTCCGTGTGATCCCGTTGTTCTCGGTTGGGACTAGATCCGTGTCCCGTGCTATCATATCGCGTTTTCTGCCGACATCGCATCCGTGTTCCGGTTTGCAAAACCGTCGAGGCAAGTATCTGAATACTTGCTTTAACATGCTAGCGTGCGAGATCTAGTCTTGCCATGCAGTTGAATATCATACTTTATAATACTACAACTTAATGATGGTAATTGATATTATATTATAAGTTAGAATTGACAGTTGCAGTTATCTTTAACATGGAATCGTTATAATAGTTTCTCGTAATTAATTAACCCACTATCAATCCATATTTCAACTAAATAAAACAATTGGATCATATCTGCTTAATTGTTAAATCATTCACGAGACAATTATTATACTTAGCGTAAATTCATGTAGCTTCATTACTTTATGATTGTGGATATTGCTTCACCTTGTGACTTTTGCACCCCAAAGGTGCGTGAACCTATTAATAAGAGAATACAAAGCATCACTGTGTTTACATGGAGTAATTTACTGTTCCTGCTGTTGTTCCTTAATCGTTACTATACCTGTTATCAGCATACGTTTGATTGCATCACATATTGACCCGATCTTGATTCACCTGACACATGTACTGATACACCGGACATGACACCCTATACATACTGACCCAACCTATTGGACTACAACATGACTTGGGGTTCTTTTGGACCATTCCTGCTGTCTATCCAGACAGACCTACTTTTGATCATGCGTTGGCATTGATCCTTGACTACTGAATACCTGACCTGACATATATAACTTGGGGGTTTGGGGAAATCAAAGATGAACCTGACTTGTAACTCGACAGTTCACTACCGTCCGAGTGTACACATTCCTATTCTGTGCCTAACGGCATGTCTCGGTTTCGACCGAGAATATTGTGGCCGTGATCCCGGGTATGTACGGGGTAATACCGAGTGTACACATTCCTATTCTGTGCCTAACGGCATGTCTCGGTTTCGACCGAGAATATTGTGGCCGTGATCCCGGGTATGTACGGGGTAATACCGAGTGTACACATTCCTATTCTGTGCCTAACGGCATGTCTCGGTTTCGACCGAGAATATTGTGGCCGTGATCCCGGGTATGTACGGGGTACTACCGAGTGTACACTTTCCTATTCTGTGCCTAGCGGCATGTCTCGGCTGCAGCCGAGAATATTGTGACCGTGATCCCGGGTATGCACGGGATACTATTGAGTTACATCGACGATTCATCAAATTGATTTCAAAGACTATAGAGTAGAAACCTGATAGGACAGTTTAGTTACCACTGCACAATACCCTGCACTGTTATTTCCTAGTACTGCTTTATTCATGTTCATACCTGCATTGCTTATCACCATATTTGTTATATTTATTTGGTTGACATGACGCGCTGACGTCTGGGTTTTGCATGGCCCAGATTCTTTACCACTGTCGCTGACCGAGCAGGAGTACTTCAGCCAGCAGGCTGATTTGTGAGTTCTGCAGTGGTTAGTTCATTTATTGCATTTCATTTCCAGATGTGAGCCCGCATTATAGGACGTACTGTTTATTCATTGTATTGGATCATTAGCTTCCGCACTTATTGTTTATTGATTCTTGTTATTATGGATTTGGACATGTATTAGATTAGTTTTCATCTTGTTCTTGATATCCTTACAACCGTAATGTGACTGTGGATGGATACTTCCTACCCACAGGTAGCATGGTTGGCTATGTCACGTGCCCAATCTTGCGTACTCTGGGAAGCGGGGCGTGACAAAAATCCCCTCATTTTCCATCAAAATCCCTACAAATTCTCACTAAAGTATAGTTAAATCTTCATCCAATTTTCTTTGGCCTAAACTAGATTGGATTTAGGAGCAAGATGGCATTTAGGGAGGCTATGTTGCAAGTTTGATCTCTTGATTGTTGAGCTATAATCTTAATCCAATGAATTACATGTTGGTTAATTACTTCAATCTAGCTTATTTAGGTTTTAAATTGGTTCTAATTGCAAGATTTTGATTGTAAAGAGAAGGGTTTGAATTCAAGTTAGGGTTTTAATCACTTGATCATGGTTGCAAGGTATAGTTTAACATCTTAAGGCATGCAAAATCTAATCTAGTTGTTAAGTTGCTAATTGTTATTTTTAAATTGTCCTAATTAAACATTTTTGCAAACTAACTTTTTGATTAATCTTAAAATAAGTGAGATTAAAATCTAGTTAGTATTTGTGTGACCTAATTAAGATATTAAGTGAATATTGTGGCCACTACATTTGTTTAAACATTTAGAATTTTGCACTAAAATGGTTAATGGTTGCTTACTAGGTTTTTGGAATAAATAGGTTTTAAGTAAGTTTGAGATTGAACTGAACTATAACCTATTTCCTATAATATCTAGTGTGTTGTGAGCGCGCGATTGGTACGATTGGGTTTTAGACTTGGTAGTGGTCACGTAAAGCGCCCCTAGATGCGGTTTGTGGCGTTGTCGCGAGCGCGTTTTGTGCACCAAATGTGTGCGCGTCTAGTTAGTGCGCGTGGTTGACTTGTATCGTTGTGTCCGCGACTATTTATATCTATCCTCTTATTTAATTGTGTGCAATTCTAGGATCGGGTGCAGAGGCCTCGGACGTGGCGCGGAAAAAAAAGGCTGAGATCGGATCAAATTAGCCGAGGTGTCCCGGTGAATAGATGTACACATCTATGGGGGGATCGTCTGGATGGCGCGAGGCGCCCGATAGTTAGGATTTCTAGTAGTACTTGCATTTATATGCGTAGTTTTCTAGTTATTAATCTCATTGTATTTCATCATCTTATATATATATGATATTGTCTCATAAGACACTTGCACCATTACCATTGGTTCATACCGCACGTGCACTATTCATGCGAACACACACGCCTTTGGTAATTACTATGTCACGAACACTATAGAACTTGCTTAGAATCGGTAATTATGCATTTGTATCATATATGATCCGTAGACTTATACTTGTATATTCATTTCTTTAAAATGGATACGTAGGATTGTTAGTCATATATACATACCTCATTGCATCATGATTCATGCATAGCTTATGGCCGTACTTCGCATGGTATATACTACCGTATCATAGATTTCTTGAAGGGTCCCGGCAGCGCCCCGGCCGTCGAAACGCATCCAAAATGCGGAACAAAAATTTCTGAAACCGGCGCTACCGATACCTGAATCCCGGATCAACCTTAAACCCTAAACTAGCAAGCTAGCTAAGAGTTAGAATCGTTATACCGAGTTGATCCGTGTCTTTCGGTCTTCATTCCAAGCTCCTAGTGATCCTTTGACGATGTTTGGTTGCCGGTCTTCCTCCATCTCCGATGATCCACCCGAGAGAAACGGCGCAAGCTCCAACATCGTCGAACGAGATAAACGACGCTCCAAAGTCGCTAGCTATGGAGAGTGAGAGTGTATGAAAATGTCACTATATTTTTCTCTCAATATCTATGCTCATGGGAGCAACCAAAGAAGATGAGGAGATGAACCTTTTCATGAGCAAAAATGGCTAAGTATTTTGTTGTATGCTTGAGAGAGGGGGGGAGTGGTATGTTAATTAACCAAAATGAAATCCCCTCACCACCCTAAAGTGGCTGGCCCCCCTTTCTCTCTCAATCACAAAAAAAAAATCATTTTCCAAAGTCAAATTATAATAAACAAATGCACCATACTATGAACCATGCTCATGACACATCATACCCTCCACCTCATTATGAAACAAATGAATTTCCATAAATGGAAAATCAATAATGAGGTGGCAAAACTTCTAGAAGCTATTCCGTATAAAATACGGAATACTTCCCGGTACATGTACCGAAATACATATACGCGTATTCGTACAAAAATACGAATAGTCAAGAGAGAAAATAAATAGCGAACAATAATACTAGAATACATATATATAAATACATATGTAAACTATTAAATCAAAACCTGATTTAATAAACTGGTTTAATCCTAAACCGCTAGTATTATCAACCGTCAAATTAAAGTCTGCACAGCAAGTGCACATATTTAATCGGACATCTGTATGTATCAACATACCTCATGTACACCATATCGTCTGAACCGTGAAAACCCTCTGTGTGGGACTCTAAAGACTCGTCAATACGCTGGCAGTGGGTTTAACCACAAGCACGTCAGCGGCACTAGCTGTACGTAACGGCTACCCAGGTATTGAGCGTAAGGGAGGCCGACGAGCAAACTCATCCTGAACCCCTACTGAGCCTGACAGTGACAATATCCGTACAGTCCGGTCTGTTCGTTTAAGAGTATCGCGTATCGAGTCTAGGGGGGTGGATAAAGTCAAACCCCCAATAACGCGATATTTAGTGTCGGTATGAAACCCATCACCACCTGAGAAACTATCGATCGTGGATCGATAATTCTCGTCCACCGTGCCCACAGATTTATGGTGATAGCCATCCGTACACAACGCGACATCAACCCCCAATACCGGGAGAGACGAATCCCCGACGATCCGATCACTACCTCCATGTGGCTCGGGACTGTACCCAACTAAAACCTGTTTGCACGACTCCTTTGAGCCGTGGTAGGGTAGTAATCAAAACACAGTGGGAACTCATACGAGACAAATGACGATCTCAGGTCGACAGACTAACCTGTACACATATCACCTGGGAACTGCTATCTGACAATATGTATAATACCTGTTAGTTATATGTATGCCCTAGAGGCCATTACTATACATAGGATGTATATTGTAGTGGATGCTTGGACATATATAGGGAGGACTTTCTTGCTCGACATGATAGTATGCTATCTGGTTGATCTTTACCTTAACGTGTACACTGATAGTCTCTCTGTTACATGTTGGTAAAGCCTTTAGGATGAGTACTTGACTACCTGGACTGTGATGCGGATCATACTAGTGGGGACATGGTAGTCCATAAGTACATCCTTCAAAGTCCCTAGTCGTGGGTATATCGAGACGGGGCATCGATATACCAGAGTAGACTAGCGTATACCTTCTCGACCCATACAGATGGGCGATGGATGATACCATATCCATTGGTGTTTGACCTCAGAGATGATATACGGGTGCTCAGTGGAGACTGGGTACACTGGACGGACTCGCCGAGAACTCCCAGATGGTATTATACCTTACGTCAGATGGCAGTTCACTGGTGACACTGGTACAGAGTAGTCTGTTGACCCGAGATCGTCATAGAGTCTTGTGTGGTTCCCACTGTTCTTTGATTTCCACCTTACCACGTCCAAGAGGGCGTGAAAAACGGTGGCTTTTGGGTACAGTCCCAAATCACATGGAGGCAATGAGCGATAGGAGGGGATTCGTCTCTCCCGGTATAGGGAGTTGATGTTGCGCTGTGTTCGATTGGCTATAACCGGAAATCCCTGGCCAGGGTTGCTGAGATTTACTGGTAAGTGTTACCAGTAGTTTCTCGAACTGTTATAGACCTCATATTGACACGACTTATCGAGCTATTGGGGTCTGACGTTTACCACCCCTAGGCGAGATATGCGACATATCAGACGGACAGACCGGACTGTACGGTAAGTGTTACTGGTTGGATTCACAGGAGTATGAGCGGGCTTGCTCGTCGATCTTCTGATCGCTCAATACCCGGGTGGCCGTTACGTTTAGCAGACCGCTTGCGGCTTGTGGGTGTTTGATATGATCATCACCTGCTGCCGGCGTATTGACGAGTCTTTAGAGTCCTACACAGAGGTTTCTTGGCTCAAGAGAAACGAAATAGGAGCGCATATGAGATATGTGCGGGACCGAGAATAATGCGTGTATGTGATACCGTATTCTATTCTCGCGATGAATGTATCGATTGGTTGTATGCGATATAACCTAGTTATCGAATCAAGGATTGATTCGATAAGCCGATACATTGGATATTAGTCAGTTGTATGCGATATGACCGGATCGTTAAATCAAGTGTTGATTTAATGATTTAATGCATAATTATATATTTAATATATTACTTTGCATTAACTAGTATTGGTTCACTTTAAATGGATTTTCTCACTTGAAGTTCACAAGTTGTATATGTGATATACTTTTGTGCACTTGATTGTATCATGTTTGATGATACATGTTAACTTGGTTAAGTGTGTGATTAAATCATGGTTAGTTAATGGTTAGGGTTTCTTTTGATTTATTTATGCATTTATTTATTTTGTTTTGACAAAAGAAAAAGAGAAAATGGTTGCTTTAAAAGATGAAGCTTGTTGAAGCTTCATGAAGGTTTGACTAAAGTGACCATTTTGTCTTCATGTCTTAACCCAACCATTCACTAATCCTAGTTAATTCTCTACACCTAACCATGGTTGTATTATGATAAGTATTGCTTTTCTTTTCTATTTTAAAATGAACTTATCATAATATTATCATCTTCTTCTTCTTCTTTAAGAAGAAAACCTAGAATTCATCAATGGTGATTGATGAAAAAGAGTGAGAAATCCAATTCTAAAGTCTACCCACTTCCTATTTCTTTATCCTCTACCTCTTGCCAAGTAGTAGAGTGCGTTTTCTTCACAAGTTTCATGACTTGGTGAAGTTGGAGCTTGATCTTGTGATGCCTCGACGTAGATCATCTTCGGCACGAAGCCGACGACCTTGCCCGCCCATTTCTCCGATGAAGCCGACGCTAGAGCCCGGGATTCCATTTGGACAGTGAGGAGACTTCATTGCGGAGCTATGGAGGTGGAGGACCAGATCTACAAAGGTTGTATTTCCGTTCTTTAGTTATTTTGTTAACTTGATCTTTTCGACCGTTGGTACTGAGGCACGAAGTGAATGTCTTTGAATTTATTTCATGGGTTGAGCTGTATCGGGAAAACTTGGGTGTTCAATTGTTCGATCGAAAAGTTTAACATTTTCTATTTATCCGGAATGTGAGAGAGAATGAACTAGGGTTAAGTGAATGGTTAGGGTTAGTCGCACGACCCTTGACAGAGGTCAACAAGGTCGCACGACTAACCCTAACCATTCACTTAACCCTAGTTCATTCTCTCTACGACGGTTGCCACGGAATTTTGATGTGATCAAAAGTCCGTCGCAATCACGTAGAGAGAATGAACTAGGGTTAAGTGAATGGTTAGGGTTAGTCGTGCGACCTTGTTGACCTCTGTCAAGGGTCGTGCGGGTGGGTTTACTTCAATCAGGAAATGACGGGTTGAACTTGACTAGCAGCCTATGGTTTGTTGACCTCTGTCAAGGTCATAGGACGCTAGGGGCAAAATATTATCGGGAATTTCAAGTGTTGAAATTTGCAATGAGATTGCAACCTTCTATGAGATAGTTGGATCCCGATACCCACTGCGAGTAAGAGTTACTCCTGGGAGAGTTTTATACATTACAATTAGCCGATCAAGTAGGTGTCTAGAAAGGTGTAAACCTCGTTTTCCCAGAGGCGTAACCCCGTTAACACCTTTCTAGACACCTACTTGATCGGCTAATTGTAATGTATAAAACTCTCCCAGGAGTAATTCTTACTCGCAGTGGGTATCGGGATCCAACTATCTCATAGAAGGTATGCAATCTCATTGCAAATTTCAACACTTGAAATTCCCGATAATATTTTGCCCCTAGCGTCCTATGACCTTGACAGAGGTCAACAAACCATAGGCTGCTAGTCAAGTTCAACCCGTCATTTCCTGATTGAAGTAAACCCACCCGCACGATCCTTGACAGAGGTCAACAAGGTCGCACGACTACCCTAAATCAATCACATCATATGCTTATACAGATAAGCACTAATCAGCTACCGCACACTACGCCTTGACAGAGGTCAACAAACGCAGCACGAATACTAACCAGTACATATCTGAAATGACGGAGGGCTACGACAGGTTTTTCTGAAAACCTATTGCGTAATGAACTTGATATCGTTGTAGAATCAAATGATTTTGAAACAGAGTGTTTTTTGAGGCTTTTCTAGTTTTGCTAAAGGGGTCACTCCCGGTGAAGGGATCGTCGGCCCTTTCCTCGTCGAATGAGGTGCGGGATATATCATATATATCACTGTGCAAAGCAAAAACTCTTAAAAGCAATCAAAAGACAAACCGAGTGTGTAGCATCTGCCAGTTATTACTAAAGGAGTCACTCCCGGTGAAGGGATCTCGGTCCTTTCCTCATCGAATAAGGTGCAGGATGTATCACATATACCTCTGTGCAAAGCAAGAACTGTAGCTACCTGTTTTATTTTGAAATTCGATTCTACAACATCTTAGGTTTCTTTTATTTCATTAATCTCATTAATGAAGTCCCATCATTTAAATACCTAAACATCACAGATAAATATGACGTACACTTATGCCATCCGCATTCGCCTCGATGTCCCCTCGTGCACCGTTAGGTTAGGTAACTAACGGCAGAGCGGGACAGGGCTAGCGCGGGTGTGAAACATAAGTAACGCCTATATAATATATTATATATACTATATAAAGTATCCATCACAGAACATATCACATGATCACATCACAGATATCGCAGCAGAAGAAACATATGAAATATTGGATATACTAGGACGTCCGTGTTTTTGATACGAGCCAGTATAAAACACGGATTCCACGGTCGCGATGAATAGCCAAACCCACACCCCTAGACTCTTACGAGAGCGGCAAGCAACCCTACCAATTTTAGGGTTAGGAGACCCGGACTCGACTCCTCGAGATGGTCTCCCACTGGACCCTAGAACCCGGTTACTTGTGCTCCCCTCCTTGGGTCTATCCTAGTGCGGAAAAGTAAATAATATACAAAGGGTGATATCTTCCGCAACCTGGAAGTGCCCCAATAAAAGAATATTACATACAAGTTTTTACATGAATGAAAATGAAAAACACTCATCTCACATAAAAACCCCCCGGCTATTCAAACACGACGATCCAATATAACATATCCAGCAACACATAACATCACATGTCATCAACGTAAGTAAATATGCGTATCCCAATTGTCGTTAACATATAGCAACGAAACCGGCGATATCACATATTACACTTACGGTCACAGAAAAGAAAGTGTAAAACTACAACAGTTGGAATCCGCAACCTACATAGACATCGCATGCCTAATTAAATGAATTACTTAGACATCGCATGCCTAATAATTACAAACCCCGCATTTTAGTCTCATTATCGAAAACACTTTTCAATATCAAGTCGGGCAATTCAACATTACAATTAGCCGATCAAGTAGGTGTCTAGAAAGGTGTTAACGGGGTTACGCCTCTGGGAAAACGAGGTTTACATTAATTAGGTTCGTACGAAAGCACGGGGGACCTCCCTCAAAGTACCGACACTGGCCTGGCTGAAAGATTGGCGAACTTGTAGTGTGTAATTAATCCCGGCTAGTCTTTCCTTTTAGGGTTTGAAGGAAGATTTGATAAAAACCAGTGGGAGCCATCCTGATTAGATAAAATAATAACCAATCTATTCTTGCAAGAGCGCGCGCTGAGTGTTTTCTTCTCTCTCTCTCCAGGTAGCGACCATATCACGCCTTAATCAAGATAATAATATGGATGTATTGACCGAACCCGCTTGTTATACTGAGCTGGGGAACGTTGGTCCCGCTCCAACTTATAATTGTTATAAGACAGAGCAGGAAATTGGGGATTACCAGAATTCCCGTGCCGCCCAAACGAAGAGAGTGCATGCTGATGCATCATCTTCGGGTGTGTTCATTACAAAGAACTGTTTCTCTGTATCCTCTACGTCCTGGGTATGTGATACCAGATCAGGATCCCAGATATGTAATCTGTTACATAGGGCTACAGCTAGGTAGAGAACTGAGAACGGGTGATAAGTTTCATGAGGCAGAAAACGGGACAAGTGTTGCAGCCAAGTCTGTTGGTCACTGTCACCCTGTATTACCAATACATTGATTATGAATGAATGTTATTAGATACCGAACCTGATATACAAAATCATATCAGTCTCTTTATTAGTAAAGAAAGGATATAATTTTGTATTGTCGGATAATGTTTTGAACATTTCCTATATCAAAAGTTGATCGGTTCAGGCACGTTATCTAAAAGCATTGATGTTCTAAATCAAACTACAGTTCTTTAGTATACTAAACACACAAAAGAGGAAGAGGTCAGAAATGAACGAATCCTTCTTGAGGCATTATAGACTAGGTCATATCAATGCGACCCGACTAGCTGAAGTTACATGAAGATGCATATTTAAATCAGTTTGAATTTACATCTTGTGAAACTCGCCAGTCATGTCACAGAGATAAGATGACCACAGCTCTGTTTATTGGTAACAGAGAAAGAGTTGGTGAACTCTTGGGATGATACATGTTGATGTATGTAGGTCCCCTGTCTACACTTGCCAAGACCGGTTCTTTATACTTCATTACATTCTCTGATGATCTCTCAAGATTCAGACATATGTTCTTGTTGAAACACAAGTCCGAACCTTTTGAGATATTCACAGAATATAAGGTAGAAGTAGGGAACCAATAAGGGTATAAGTATTATGTCCTTTGATGTGATCAGGGAGGAGAATACTTGAGCACGGAATTCCTGGACTATTCTAAAGGAGAATGAGATTCTCTCTCAGCATTACTCCTCCGTATACACCATAGCATGATGGTATATCGGGGCAGAGCAATCACACCTTATATGATAAGGTGTGCTCTATGATGAGTACTACTGAGTTACCTATTTCCTTTTGGGAGTTATGCACTTGAGAAGATGCATACCTATTGAACAGGGTTCAAATCAAATCAGTTGCCTACCACTTCATATTTGATGTGATAAGGGAAGAGCCCATCTCTTAAGTTAGTTAAGATTTGGGGTTGTACAGCCTATGTCTGAAAAGCAAAATCCGGACAAGCTCGAGGCAAGATCTGTTATGTAGAACTGGAAATGTTCCAGCTATACAAACTACAGCTGATGATTTGAAAGAACCAAAGGATTCAATAGTTACCAACGAACCTCAGCCTCTCCGCCGATCTAGTAAGGTTCCTCACCCACCTGAGAGATACTTCGGTTTCTCTATGACAGTGGGAGCGAGGTTTGCATCATATGATGATGACCCAACTAGTTTCGAGCTGGCCATCAGGAGTGGGACTCTGTAAGAATGGCTGGATGCTTAGCGATCTGAGATGGAATCCATGTACACCAACAAAGTATGGACTTTGGTTGCTATATCTGAAGGGTTAAATCCCCATCAGGAGCAAGTATATCTTGAGAAGATTACTTGGTGAACGTGGAAAAGTTGAGACTTTCAAAGCTAGACTTGTTAAAGGTTTGCATCATTGACCAGGTGTGGATCGTGAGGAAACCTTTTTCTAAGGAGCTATGCTTAAGTCCATCCAGATCCTACTTACCACGGCTACATACCATGACTACGATATCTGGTGGTTGGGTGTCATGACAGCTTTTCTAAATGATGTTTTAGAATAGAGCGTCTATAAGTACACAGTCAGAGTGCCTCGTAGACAGTGGGAGCAACGGAAACGTGTATAAGATGCTTTATAGGATAAAGCAGGTATCGCGGAGTTGGAACATCTGTTTTGATGAAGTAGTCAAACAGTTTGACATCATCAAAATGGTAGATGAACCTTGTATATACAAAAAGGTAGTAGGGAGTATGGTGATGATCCTCGTAGAGTACGTGGATGACATACTCTAGATAGGGAAAAAGTTTCCTATGCTACGCTCGGTCAATCTCCGCTTATCACTATGATTCTCCATATAGGATCAAAGTGATACCTCCTAAATTCTGGGTTTTGGATCTATGAGATAGATCTAAATGGATGTTAGGATACTCACTAGTTGTAGTGAGATGGTATCAATCGATCCTGGGGAGAATCACTGGAAGTGTTCCAGGGTGATAAGGACGACTGAGTGTCAGTCACAGGCATTGTCTTTACCCTCAGTGGAGGGACGGTATGTTGGAAGAGTTCCAAGATAGATACCGTGGCATACTAGACGATTAAGGCTGGATACATCGCTACTTAAGATGCTACCAAAGAGGCAGTCTGGGTGTATATTGGTTCATGAGATGAACTACGTTCCTACCATTGTGAGACAATGGAGTTGTGGCTTATGCCAAGGAACGCCGGTCCCATCAGTGATCCAGACATATTCTAAGGCAGTGTCACCTGATCATGGAGATGGTTGATCTCCAGGGTGATCGAGGTTAGGAGAGTAGACTCAGAGGACAATACGGCGGATCCACTCACAAATGCCTTTTCCCAGAGAGAGACTTTTATGGGATGGTTGAGTATGAGATACTACAACCACTGCTATCAGATGGCCCTAGTGCAAGTGGGAGATTGTTAGTTATATGTATGCCCTAGAGGCCATTACTATACATAGGATGTATATTGTAGTGGATGCTTGAACATATATAGGGAGGACTTTCTTGCTCGACATGATAGTATGCTATCTGGTTGATCTTTACCTTAACGTGTACACTGATAGTCTCTCTGTTACATGTTGGTAAAGCCCTTAGGATGAGTACTTGACTACCTGGACTGTGATGCGGATCATACTAGTGGGGACATGGTAGTCCATAAGTACATCCTTCAAAGTCCCTAGTCGTGGGTATATCGAGACGGGGCATCGATATACCAGAGTAGACTAGCGTATACCTTCTCGACCCATACAGATGGGCGATGGATGATCCCATATCCATTGGTGTTTGACCTCAGAGATGATATACGGGTGCTCAGTGGAGACTGGGTACACTGGACGGACTCGCCGAGAACTCCCAGATGGTATTATACCTTACGTCAGATGGCAGTTCTCTGGTGACACTGGTACAAAGTAGTCTGTTGACCCGAGATCGTCATAGAGTCTTGTGTGGCTCCCACTGTGCTTTGATTTCCACCTTACCACGTCCAAGAGGGCGTGCAAAACGGTGGCTTTTGGGTACAGTCCCGAATCACATGGAGGCAATGAGCGATAGGAGGGGATTCGTCTCTCCCGGTATAGGGAGTTGATGTTGCGCTGTGTTCGATTGGCTATAACCGAAAATCCCTGGCCAGGGTTGCTGAGATTTACTGGTAAGTGTTACCAGTAGTTTCTCGAACTGTTATAGACCTCATATCGACACGACTTATCGAGCTATTGGGGTCTGACGTTTACCACCCCTAGGCGAGATATGCGACATATCAGACGGACAGACCGGACTGTACGGTAAGTGTTACTGGTTGGATTCACAGGAGTATGAGCGGGCTTGCTCGTCGATCTTCTGATCGCTCAATACCCGGGTGGCCGTTACGTTTAGCAGACCGCTTGCGGCTTGTGGGTGTTTGATATGATCATCACCTGCTGCCGGCGTATTGACGAGTCTTTAGAGTCCTACACAGAGGTTTCTTGGCTCAAGCGAAACGAAATAGGAGCGCATATGAGATATGTGCGGGACCGAGAATAATGCGTGTATGTGATACCGTATTCTATTCTCGCGATGAATGTATCGATTGGTTGTATGCGATATAACCTAGTTATCGAATCAAGGATTGATTCGATAAGCCGATACATTGGATATTAGTCGGTTGTATGCGATATGACCGGATCGTTAAATCAAGTGTTGATTTAATGATTTAATGCATAATTATATATTTAATATATTACTTTGCATTAACTAGTATTGGTTCACTTTAAATGGATTTTCTCACTTGAAGTTCACAAGTTGTATATGTGATATACTTTTGTGCACTTGATTGTATCATGTTTGATGATACATGTTAACTTGGTTAAGTGTGTGATTAAATCATGGTTAGTTAATGGTTAGGGTTTCTTTTGATTTATTTATGCATTTATTTATTTTGTTTTGACAAAAGAAAAAGAGAAAATGGTTGCTTTAAAAGATGAAGCTTGTTGAAGCTTCATGAAGGTTTGACTAAAGTGACCATTTTGTCTTCATGTCTTAACCCAACCATTCACTAATCCTAGTTAATTCTCTACACCTAACCATGGTTGTATTATGATAAGTATTGCTTTTCTTTTCTATTTTAAAAAGAACTTATCATAATATTATCATCTTCTTCTTCTTCTTCTTCAAGAAGAAAACCTAGAATTCATCAATGGTGATTGATGAAAAAGAGTGAGAAATCCAATTCTAAAGTCTACCCACTTTCTATTTCTTCATCCTCTACCTCTTGCCAAGTAGTAGAGTGTGTTTTCTTTACAAGTTTCATGACTTGGTGAAGTTGGAGCTTGATCTTGTGATGCCTCGACGTAGATCATCTTCGGCACGAAGCCGACGACCTTGCCCGCCCATTTCTCCGATGAAGCCGATGCTAGAGCCCGGGATTCCATTTGGACAGCGAGGAGACTTCATTGTGGAGCAATGGAGGTGGAGGACCAGATCTACAAAGGTTGTATTTCCGTTCTTTAGTTATTTTGTTAACTAGTTTCACTTTTGTCGCCTAAAATTCTAGTTAACGATCCGTATTAGGGTTTCTCGGCACCCGTAATTTTTGAAATTGGCATGGTTGATGCCTTGTGAGACCTCTTGAGAGTGCCTAGGAACCCTACAATACCAACTAGCAGGTTTCCGGCGAGTCCGTCCAGTGTACTCATAACCCAATGAGCATCTGCATACTATCTTAGGTGAACAAACTAACACCAATGGCTTGTGAGACTTGGCCACCGCCCCTCGTCGGGGTCTCGATCAGTATACACTAGTCTACACTGGAGTATCGATGCCTGGTCTCGATACTCCTGCGACTAAGGACATTTAAGGATGTGCTTATAGACTCCAGCTCCCACATATATGATCGCCATCATACTGCTGACAGTTAAGAAAGAATCCTAAGGGCTCTATCAACACGTACATGGTGATAAAGACAAACCAGATAGCATACTATCATCTTGAGTAAGACTGTTTTATCGGTATAGGTCCTACCTCAATCATCATAATCATAAGTCCGCGACTATGATAATTGTCTTGAGGGCACTATAGCCAACAATCTCCCGCTTGCACTTAAGGCCAATTATTGCGATGTCGCATACTCACAGCCCGTGTAATACCGAACTGTAAGACCCGGTTCTTTTTATACGCCTAAAATCCGTATTTTCCCTTTTAAACCATAAATTTTGTTATTTAATTATTTAAAGAAACCCCAAACCCTAAATCTTCACTTTTTCTATTCCCATAATTCACTCAGCCCACTTCTTTAATTAAGACCAAGCCCAAACTTCTTTTTCCTCAGCCCGTTTCATTTTTAAAACAAAACCCATTTCCCTATTTTTCTTCCCCTCATTTTATTTCAGCCTCGGCCCACTCCCTTTTTATTTTCCCATTTAATTTTCCTTTAAAAACCCCGGCCCGTTCTTCCTCAGCCCATCTCCTTTTATTAATTATCCTTGATTTTCGCCAGCCCAGCCCACTACCCCAGTAGCCCACTTCACTTCAACCCGCGCCCGCTTCACCCCCGACCCGACCCGCTTCTCCCATTCTCTTCCCCAACGGCTCTCTTTCCCGCCTCCTCCGCTCACGCTTGCGACCACGTCGCCCGCGCTTCTCGCCTCCGCCGACGCCCACGCTCGCATGCGTTACCCCACGACGCACGCCTCGACCTCTCCTCTCGTACACACCCTCCTCCTCATCCTGTTTTCTCTCTCCCTCGTTCTCCTTCTTCCTCCTCTCCATAGCTCACAAACCCACAGCACCCTCAGGTCCCTGTCGCCGCCGACGACGAGGACGACCACCGTCACTGCCCTCGAGCTCACCATCTCCCTCCCTCGTTCTCCATTTCTCTTCATCTTCCCATTTCCTCTCTCGATCACCTTTACACCCATCGCCGTCGTCACCTTCGTCCCCGACGACCCAACCCCATCACCTCGTACAACCTTCACGACCCCCGTCTCCCGCACCTCTCTCCTCCTCACCAACCTTCCTCACTCATCCCTGCCACCATCAACCAATACCCAAGAACCCACAGCCAAGCTCAAACTCCCTGCACCCATCACCGGCCACACTACGCCCTCTCACTGGCGATCGCCTCCTCATCGTCGCCATCGTCTCTGCTCTCTCCCCCTCTCTGTTGTTTCCCTCTCTCAATCTCTCTATCCCCTCTATCCCCTCTCTCCCTCACTCTCTGTGCTCTCTCTCTCTCTCCGTGTTCTCACTCTCTCTCTCCCTCTGCTTTCTCTCTCTCTCTCTCCCTCTACTCTCTCTCTGATATTACTGCCTCTCTCTCTAATCCCTCCTCTCTCTCTCTTCTTTTCTCAGTTACCTCTCTCTCTTCCTTCTTTCTCAGTTCTCTCTCTCTCTTCTCTCCAAACCTCTCTCTCTCCCTGCACACACTTTCTCACTCCCATCATTCTCTCCATAGGCCTCAACAGCATCAGCGATCCCTAGTCCCGACACAGCCTGAGCTCGCAACAACACATCCCCAAGCTCGAACCAAGCCCAAGCCTAGCCGAGACTCGTCGCGTGCTTGCTACTCCGTGCCCGGGACGTGTCATTACTGCCTTCGCTGCTGCGCCATCAGTTCACCGTCTCCAGGCAAGTTCTCTACTTGCTACATGCTACTTTATGATAATTACATATTATAATCATGAATATCCCATGTTCTACTTTCTGTTAAGTATTACGACGTAACTGTTCGATATAAGTTCTCATAGGAAATTATCATTTAATTTGACGGAACTCGATTGTATAAGCTGGCCCGTATGGCTATGAATCCAGTGTGTGTGAATTTCGTTGGATAATATGACCGTTAACGACTAAAACGACCACCCTCAAGTTTACTCGTAAAACTGGAATTTCCTTATACCTGAAAACCGTTAAAATCACCATAAATTATATACATACTGGAATGATGCGTTCGAGGGCTCAAATCGAAGACAACTCGACGAACTTTAACCCTATACTATTTTCCAGATATTCCTATACTTAAACTGTGACAATATTTGGATCGGAGTGCGACTCTGGACTGCAGTCCAGAGCGATTCCAGTTGTTGTTTACTGTCCCGTAATGAACACCACCCCGTTTCCTTAACTTTTAGGTTGCGGAACTCTACTGTTTATCATAGGTGAATCTGTTAGCTAGACAACACAAGTGGTTTCATTCTGTTTCGTTATCGTTTGATATTTAATCGGTAATTTAATAGATGTGGACGCATAACAGTCCCAACAGAATCAGAATCGGCATACTAGCGTTAAACAATGTATAACTCATGACGTACAGACGCGATTGAAAATACGTCTATTGCGTTGAAAACCTTACTAAAAACCCTAGATTTCATTCAACTGTAGAGTCGCTAAAATCTGATCCCAACTGGGATTAAAATGCGTTGCGAAACGGACTTCCGATTCTGAAACCGGATTTCCAGCCGTGAACGCTTAAAATGAAATGGCTATAATTAATGATCCTGGAACCCGATTGGCATGAAACTAAATTCTATGGATAGATAACTGAACATACTATTTATTCCCCGTTCATCATTCCGCTAAACTGTAACCGTATGATTTATGATAAATTATGTAAGTAGTAGATTATCGATTCATGACACCCTAATCATGCTTTATATACTGTTTACGCATCATATCATACACATGTCATTGCATTGATAACCCAGTAATAACGTGCATTACCCAGTGTTAGGTATTAGTGATGATTGTGGCAAGTACGTTAGTGTTCGTGTATCAGTGAATAAGTGAAAGTGATATGTACTTGTACATAATCAGTGAACCTTATTATTCTATTGCATTGTCGACGTCTGTGGGACGCGTGTACGTGTGACTATAAGTGGTATGGGACACTTATAGAAGCTCTTGCACGGGTGTCACAGATAAGGCACCAGACACTGCCATTTATCTTAGGTATTAGTCGGGACGTGCTAGATGGAGGTCCTGCCTCCAGTTCTCGCGCAGACTTGTCACAGACCGATTGGTATTTAGGGTTATGGTTAGCGTTTGATGTAGACCACGGGGTGTGGGGTGATTTGAGTGTGAGTTTAACAGAATCTTGGGAGTCCCATGCCGGTTTATATATTTAGGGAGATATATGGAGATTTATAGGGTACGTGATTATTACCGTGATATACATGTTGGGCCCGTGGTCCCTTGCCTTTGGGTTCTACCCTTGGGTGGAGGACACTCGCGAGTGGTTGACTCTCACACTTGGACTGACGATAGGCTTAGTGACCCGTACAATGAGACTTAGAGACTGATAGGGATACCGGCATTGATATACCTTACTTACTGTGTTGACATACGTGGCAAATCATTCTACTGCTTTTACTGTTCCGCTGCATTGATTACTGCATGTTCATACCCATACTGCCATTGATCTACTGTTATATATATCTATTATCACTGTTAGAATTGTCACATGATTTTATATATTATATTGCTATTGTGTCGCTCTGACGACCTGAGTATGCATGCTCAGTATGAAGAGAAGATTTAGCCGGGACCAGGACCAGCGCACATCACGGACATCTTGTTTAGCTATCCAGAGTTATATCTTTTGTTTCCCATCAGGTCAGTTCATTTTACTGTTTTGTTCCAGTTACTGCATTTCTCATTACCTGCGCATCATTTACTGTTTACCATGAAAAACTAGAAGCCGAAGTGTGACTACGGCAGGACATTTCCTTGACCGTAGGAGCATGGCTGGCCTTGTCTACCCCTCGTATTCCGTATTTTGGGAAGCGGGGCGTGACACGAACACCCAACTTCTCTACTAATCAATTTCGCAAAACCTGTTTGCGAAAATGATTGCGTTCGAGAAATATCCTCAGTGAGTAGATCCGCTCCAATGTTTCTTTCTGTATCTCTCTTAATCTCAACTTCGCGGAGAAAACTATCTCCCGAAATGAGCAATACTTGTCTTAGAATTTGTCTGGATATCTGATGGGACCCAGTTCATAAATGAACTCCAAATCCAGCAAACTACTTAGACTGTATCGTCCACTGAATTTAATCAGTATCTTGAGCCATGCCTTTCCTCAGTATCCGCTTGGACCACCTGTCCAACATACTGTCCCTCAAAAGAGGGAAAAACTATAACTTTGACAGTCACTCTGTCATCCAGGTCACCTTGGAAGCTTGAAATGATAACCGTCTCTTGAAGAAGGCTGCCGTTACCATATCCCAAGAACATTCACTTATGTTCATAAACTGTTTCCCAATGTTTCTCCAGGATTGGATTAATATATGTTTATTGCAGCTAGTGCAAAAATAATATCTGGTGTGGTACTTGACATTTCATGATTAACTCAATTGCCTAAGCAAGTGATATGCTAATCATGTAGAACCCTCTCCCTTTTAGTCTGTAAGACACCTTTAGAGAGGTTGACTCCATCACCTGTAGGTAGACCACCATGCCAGGAGTCGTCCATTTAATGTCAAAGTACCCAGATTAGGATACTTCCCAAATCTAGATCTAAAACCATAGATCTAGTAACCAGAAAACCTGATATTATATCCATATCCTATGTGGAGAAACAACTGTGTGACAAGCAAAGTACAACCGATCGTAGTATAGAAATATCTCTTCCTATCAAGTGCATGTCATTCCAATACCTGGACATCACTCTCTACTACCTTCTTATCAGATTCATCTCCCATTCTGATGAGGTCATAGACTTATAACTGTCACATCAAAAATAGATGATCTATTTCTGCTATACCTGCTTTAGTCTATAAATAGACATAAGCTACTTGCCTACTATGCTCCCACTGATTACAACAACCCTCTGGCAGAGTCATATATACGTACACTTCTAAAGCTATTTTAGAACGACGCTATACTCATCCTCCTGCCGGGTCTTATAGTCTAGAACAACAGCAATGGCAAGTCTGGGTAAACATGAACCTCCCTGTCACCGTCCCTGAGAAGACCGAAGTACCTCTCGGGTGCCTGAGATTACCCACCAAAAACTGCGGAGTGGCTAATGGAACATAAAATCCAATTGAATTCTTAGGTTTTATCAAATTTTCAGTAATCGTTTGTGGTTCTGGAATAACTTCCAGTTCTACCATACTCCCACTTCTGTTTTCTGAAAAAATCCATTTTATTAAAACTGTAGCGAGTCAAGAACAATATAAATATTGATCTTCTTGATGGTAGAAAGTTATCCCTCATCAAAGCCCGGGATAACCCACAAACAGCCATTACTGAAATATGCCTTGAGTTTATCCGGATTCTGGTTTTAAGCATCAGCCGGACAACTCCCTATACCTTAACATCGTTAAGATATAAATTGATTCTATATATATCTAATATAGAAACAAAAGCACTAATTTAATTGGAACCAGATTCAAAATCATGCAGCTGTCTCCAGTGCATATCAACCAAATGGAAAGAGGACAATCAGCATTACTCATCTAGGAGTGCATCCATATATGAGTAACCTGAAAAAGAAGCAAGTTCTCAAAACCATTACTATTAACTGAATACCAAACACAAAAACACAAGTATCTACATCTTCGACTTCCTCGAAGAATCCTGATACTTACAACAAATGGTCCTCTACTTTATTCTTATACCTATAACTTCTGAATATCCGGACCTTGCATTTCAACGAAATACATGTCCAGAACTGGAGAAGTCATAAGTAAACACAATATAGTACGAGTACCAACCCCTTTGTCCTAATGGACACTGGACAACATACAATACTTTGTATAAGTCCCTTGAGTTCAATAACTCAAACCCTATGCGTCGTAGGTTGAAAAACTGTAGTATGGTTAAGAAGAATTACATCGTTGTTGACTGCAGCTTACCTAATCACCAACCGATATAGGTAAATATCACAGACATAATATCAAAAAGATATATCTCACTTTATAAAAATAAACGTACAGATATATCAGTTTGAAATTGGTGCATAACAACGGATATTCAAATCCATATATTTGCCATCCGGCAAAATCCAGATGATTTCCTCAAATATCACCAATTACAACGAATTCCGATATAATGAGGATATAATCACCCAATTCCCAATATCTTAATCCCACTCATCATCTGTAATAACATACAAATGTGAGAAACTGATCTGGTAAATACATACCCTGGAGTTAGATTCTAACTGGGAAAACAGTTATCAATTAATATCGCACAGTGAAACTGAAACATGAAAATGTTGTTGGGGATAGTGCCCTCAGAGTCAATTATTGGATCACACGCCCGTAATTGCAATGATTGAGGGATGACCTATACCGTTAGAACAGTCTTACTCAAGATGATAGTATACTATCTGCTTTATCTTTATCATCGTGTACTACTTTAGGTGACCTTACAAGTCACTATTGCACATTGATAGAGCCCTTAGGATTCTTGCTTGACGGCCAGCAGTATGATGGCGATCATATACGTGGGAGCTGGGGTCTATAAGCACATCCTTAAAAGGTCCCTAGTCGTGAGAGTTTTCGAGACAGGGCATCGATACTCCAGAGTAGACTAGTGTATATAGTTGAGACCCTGACGAGGGGCGGTGGCCGGTCTCACAAGCCACTGGTGTCAGTTGGTTCACCTAAGATGTATACATGTGCTCATTGGGTTATGAGTACACCGGACAGGACTCGCCGGGAACATGCTAGTTGGTCTTATACCTGACGTCAGATAGCAGTTCCCTGGTGACATGTGTACAGGTTAGTTCATCGACCTGAGATCGTCATTTGTCTCGTGTGAGTTCCCACTGTACTTTGATTACTACCCTACCACGGCTCAAAGGAGTTGTGCAAACAGGTTTTAGTTGGGTACAGTCCCGAGCCACATGGAGGCAGTGAGCGGATCTGCAGGGGTTCGTCTCTCCCGGTATTGGGGGTGAGGTCGCGCTGTGTTTAGGAGAGCCATTACACAAAGCCCTCGGCCGAGGCAGGAGATTTATTGGTAGGTATTTCAGTATTATCTCAGGGTGTTCTGGGCTATACTCCGACACGACTTGTACCGCTTTTGGGGGTCTGACTTTTACCTACCCCCTAAGCCCGCCATGCGATACTCATAGACGAACGGACCGGACTGTACGGATATTGTCACTGACATGCTCAGTAGGGTGTCAGCATGAGTTCGCTCACAGACGTCCCTTTTGGTCAATATCTGGTAGCCCGTTACGTATGGCTAATACCTCTGACGTGCTAATGGTTAAATCCACAACCAAAGTATTGACGAGTCTTTAGAGTCCCCCACAGACCGTTTTCTTAAGTTTCGGGCGAAACTCTATAGAGGCCGTATGGAGATATGGCAGGGTTCGATCTTATACGTGCGGTATTGCACGGATCAAGATCGGACGGATAATACTAGCGGGCTTTGGTTTAAGCCGGATCCTAGTATTGTACAGTGTAGATTTTGTCTCATTGCATTTGTATTCGGTCGGAATACAAATGCGGGTATGTATATACGGTCGCGGGGTTTTCCTGTAATTTATTACGGGATCAGTCTTTTGAAGTTGCCAGTTTGTATTCCATTTCGGCCAGTTTTCCTTTGTTCCTTCATGGCCGGATTTTTCTGATGGAGGGGCTAATTTGCAAATATGCAAATTAGCAATTGTGGAGGGGTTTTTTGTGATATAGAGGGTTTATGGTGGCTATTGCATTATTAGATTCTTTTTGAATCATATTTCTTTGCATTAATGAGATTGGATTTAAAAAAGATATTGATGTGATATAATTTCCTCATTATCATCACTTTTTCCTTACACTCATCCTTGTCTTTTCTTGTGCTCACCTCCCTTGTATCTTTTCCTCTCTCATTAGTCATGGCCGGCCACTACTAGAGGATGAAGGAATTTCATTTTTGTGTGGGGAGATTCTTGTTCTCATTTTTGCTTACACCAAAAATCCTAAGCTCATTTCCATTGTTCATTCCTCCATCTAAAATGGCAACTTCAATTACCCCATTGAGACAAACCACTCTACACTAGCTTACAGCATTCTTGGACACGTCGGCTCGCCAACTTTGTGCCTGAGTTGCCTCGGTCCAGAGGTGGGAGCCCGTAAAAGAACCCGGCGGTGTGGTGCCCGTTCCGACGAGGAGATGAAGACCGGAGATTCCGCGAGGAGATCGGAGTGGAGGCCAAGACCGAAGGATACGGATCGCTCGGTATAGCCCTCTACCCTCTCTCTAGTTAGCTAGTTGTAGGTTAATGGTTACGATCCGGGTTTTTAGGATGCGGTAGTGCCGGTTTAAAGTCAAGAAAAATTTTCGTTTCCGCATTTTGGCCTCGGATAGATGGCCGGGGCGCTACCGTAGTCCTACATGGTATCAGAGACACACCATTAACCTAGTCTAGCTTGCTCTAACGTGTTTACAAGTTCGATCGAACGGATTTTCCGAAAACCCGATTTCTAAAGTACAGTTTCTGTCGCATTTTTCCAGTGCTCTAAAAATTATTTGGTACATTGTAAAATTACGAGCAGGGTTTTTTGAGCATTCTGTGAAAATTTGGTTGCGTGACGTCACTGTTCCATCGCGGAACCGCGGCCAAACCCACGCATTGGCCGCGGTTCCGCCGCCTCTTTAACTCTTCACAGCACCAAATTTTTACAGTGGGCTTCTGTGTTGGAAATAGGGTTTTTGGTATGTTCTGTTTGGGCCCAGATTTTCTTTGAGTACTACAGTTGTGCTTGGGGCCCACTTCGGGAAATTTAGTCGATCGAAAATTTTAAACATGTTAGTTCACAGTATTTACATTATATCTGCGACCGTGAATGTCATTTGATCGGTAAATCCTGTCTAACTGTTATAGCCCTTTTAGACGGATTTGCGAACGTGACATTCACGTTGATGTTCTGTGTTGTGCTGTAATGTTGCGGATTTGTCGTGGTGGATAGCCTAGATGCAATGTTAGTACAGTTTGGTTGTATTTGTACATTTGATATTGCGGGGCGAGCGTCCGACATGTGGACTGCCGTCACTGCCTGTTTGTATATTATTCTTTTGGGGCACGACCGGGCTGAGGTCGATGTACCCGTTGTATGTATATTTTACTTTCTGTACTAGGATTACCCCGCGGAGGGTGCACGGATAGCCGGGTTCTAGAGGGCAACGGGCCCGCATCTCATGGCTTTGAGACGGAGGGGGCTTCACTTTAGAATTGACGGGCTATCGCCGCACTCGTAGGGGGTACAGGTTGACCCAAGGAGGGGTGCTCAAATTACCGAATTCCGTGAAGTGCTGGGTGGTCCATTCACATTGTTGAAGGGGGCTGCCTCGCTTCAGGTTTTGGCGGGTAACTTGCCGCGCCCGTAGGGGTCTAGAATTTCATTGTACAGGCTATCCACACGACCAGGGAAATTGTCACGACCTGAAAGTACGGAACGTGACTGGCACTTAGATTACGAGACGTCTAAAGGCGTAACGTAACCTAAGTCAGCCAAAGCCCAGAAAAATCTAAACCAAAATCAAAAGAGTGGAGGAAACCTTTCATGAAACGATTTTGAAATCAAATAAGTTGCATTGAACCCCTTTTTAAAAACATCAGAAATTTCCGAAAATTTCGGCAGAGTCTCCTTTGTAAATTCTATCCCCCAAAATGGGTACAACAAGATATATATAACCTGTAATCACAAAATGACATCCCCAAGCGGGAGCTAGCTCTTCGCCCAAGGAGGATCACAACCACACGCAATATATATATGCAATATCCAGAAAAGAGCATAAAGAAATGCAAAATGTAAGAAAACACAACGTCGGCTCAAGTGAGCTCGACCCAAAAGAAACCACAATCTCTCAGTCTCATCCTTAGGTCGCATATACAAATAAGAAGTGGTAGATGGAGAATACTAGATACAAAAATAGTACAAAAAAAAGAGATATAAAAGCACTCTCGCAACCCACCTACGAGCAATGTCGCGAGTCTGAGCAAAAGAAGTCACTAACAAGATAAGCCGCCGATACTAGGCTGATGAGTCCGACCTGCAAGACACTATGGCACAACGGGGGTGAGTTGCCAGCTCGTGAGTAGAATATAACATCTAGTAAGGCTATCGTAAGAATGCACGCAGATCCGTCACAGCATGTATGTCCAGATGTGATGTAATACCTCTAGTATGCATGCACATGTATGCAATGTCAATACTAAATCTTTAAGTGTTTTAAATGCTATGAGTTCTGCATTCTTAACTTTAGGAAAGAATATCTGCATAATAGCTAAATACCATCAATAAATCATCTGAAACCCGTGTCAAGCATCGACACCAAATATGAAAACACATCTGTCTCAATGTCTCACTGTATCAATGTCTCAATACATCGGGCTCCGTCAGTCCGGATCGGCCCATATCATCAAATCTCACGACAACGGTCGGTATCCTCCGGATATCCGCCGCGCCAGATATCACCGGTAGGTAGTCTTCCCCTGCCAGGCTCACCGTCTACAACTCGATCTTCTTGCCCCGGGGTACCATACCGGGCCCACTATGTACCCGAGACGGTTCATCCACTCCTCGAATCGGGTCTCGAAATCCAACAGAAAATATGAAAACTCATGGTGGACGACAAATACATCACGAGAAAACCGCAACTTTGTTTTAAAAATGATAAATATAAGCTTTTGTTAAATTCTTGCGGTTTTCCCCAAAATCCAGAAATCGCAGCAATACTGAAATCCTCAAGAAAATCATAATACCCAACATGTTTTATATGATAAATGTCTATGATATCAAGGTATGCGATGTGATTTGTGGCTAGAATCTATGTAAGTATGAAGATGATGCGAGGTATATACATGCTATGCGATTTCATATATCGTGTATAATGCAAATGGTGATATTAAACGAAACAGGTCCTACAGTGCTCATGGCATGGAAATTATCAAAGGCGTGTGTGTCACATGAATAGTGCGTGTACAACAGGAGCCAATGGTAATGGTGTTCGTGTCCTACGAAGTGATACCGCACATGTGTGTATGAATATCCTATGCAAATCTTGCAGACGAAAAGCTATAAATGTATGAAATGTGAATGAGGGGGGTTAGCTAACTAATAATGCATATGTAGCAAGAAATAAGGTAATTCTAACTAGGGGGCACCCGCGCCATCCATACGATTCCCCCATAGATGAATACATCTACTTACCTGAATGCCTCGCTAATCCGATCCAACCACCGCCTTGCCTTTGCGCGCCGCGTCCGATATTTCCGCGACCGATCCTAGAATTGTATAACACACAGTATAAGATTACAGATTCCTAAAATGACGCAACCCACAATATGAAAAGATCGATGCTCTCGAATTTATCACAACGTGCACTTGGTGCGTGGAAAACACACGAAAACCGCTAAAACCTTAACTAAAATCGCTGTTTCGGGGCAATCGTCAAAACTAAAACCCGACTAGACAAAACTCCACATTCACACACCCTAATAGTCGTATAAGATGCTAATTATATCGCCAAAATAATACAATTAGATCACTTCCTAAATTTTTTGAAAAACTAGTAAGCAATTAGCATACCGATTTCGACGCAAATATCGCGAATTAACGATATCGCGATCACAATTCAACTCCAACATCCAATTCAAACTACTAGGTGCCCACAACACAAATTTTAACCCAATTATCATACTTCAAACCCTAATTAGAACATCTACCATTTTCTTGAAATTCATTAGCAAGCAAAAATAACCAAATTTCACACTTTAAATATCTAATTTAGCTTATTTAAACTACAAATTTAACAACTAGTTTAAAACTTATACCTCCCAAGTTATGATTTCCTTGCACTAAGCCTCCAAAGTGGCCTCCTTTCTCCACTTCTCAAACAAATTAGGGTTTGGGAAGGGATGGATTAGGGTTTTGGTTTGAAAGTGAGAAGGATTTTGTGGATTTTTGTTGATTTTATGTTGATTTTTGAGATGAAATTGTAGCAAGAAAGAGAAGGGAAAATGGGGAGCTGCTGCAATGGGTTTCGACCAGAGCTATGATGGGGGAAAAATTGAGGGAAATGTGTAGAATTTTCTAGGAGGAAAGTCTCTTCAAAGGCATTAAATGCATATCACACAAATTTTACAAAAAAACCCCTTTTTAAGCCATTTTTGCTTTAATTTTGTAACCACAGAGCTAAAACTTTGAAAAGTCTTGATAAAATTTTATTAACACTAAATTTTAGTTATTATGGTTCCTAATTATATAATTTACCAAATTAAATTTGTATTTATCACTAATTAAATGTATTTTTAAAAGCTTAAAATAATATTAAAAATAATTAATTAAGGAATTTTTTTTTAATTAACTAGAAAATTTTAAGTGACATTTTAGTGACCAATTTATAGTAATATCTTATTTAAATTTTGTATAATTAGGACTATAATGAAAAATACCTATTTTGACTTTTTACGGAAAAAGCTGCTAATTCAGCCGATTACCGAAAAACTGCCTAAACGATTTTCGAAGCGTTATAGGAACGTCGGGTTTCAGTAGCGGCTCTATGAAACCCGGGGATCCTAGATTTCTGTATTGTTCTGTGATGCTTATTACATTTCTGTGATGGTTCTTTTTATCACGCCTTGAGCGAATATTATATATTGATATATATACTAGTATATGTTGTATATGTTTTACACCCGCGCTAGTCCAGTCCCCGCTCTGTCGTTAGTTAAGTAACCTAACGGGTGATGACGGGACCCAGTGGCGAATGCGGATGGCATATACGTACATCATTATTTTCGTTCTTTTGTGGTGTGATCAATTGATGGGACTGCATTGATTCGGATCAATGCAAGCTAAATAAACTTATTCTGATGTTGTTGGAACATTTTTCAAAAAGCTGTTATTGCAAGAATATTCTCTTTTGTTTTGCACAGTGGTATTTGGTTATGAATATCCAGCACCTCAGTCGACGAGGCAAGGGCCGAGATCCCTTCACCGGGAGTGACCCCTTGGACAGAAGTTTGCGTCAGGGCAATAACTTCACTATAGCTGATTACTTTTGCTTTGCATCGTGGTATTCAGTTGGAATATCCTGCACCTCATTCTACGGGGAAAGAGCCGAGATCCCTTCACCGGGAGTGACCTCTTTAGCAAAGGTTTTCGTCACTATACTTTTATAAAAAGCTACGCAGTTCCTTCAACGATATCAAGTTCATTACGTTAAAGGTTTTTTGCCAAAAACCAGCCGTAGCCCTCCGTCATTTCCTACGGGTATTATTTAGTATTCGTGCTGCGTTTGTTGACCTAGTCAAGACGTAGTGTTCGGTAGCTAAGTGGTACTTGTTTGTTGCATAAATGGGATTGGTTAGGACAGTCGTGCGGCCTTGTTGACCTAGTCAAGGGCACGTACGGGTGGGTTTAATGCAATCCAGAATAATGACGGGTTGAACTTGACTGGCGGTTTATGGTTTGTTGACCTAGTCAAGCTCATAAGCCGCTTGGGGGTAAAAACACACATCGGGAGTTTCTAAAGAAACTGAAACCTGCCAGATATGCACATACCTTTTGGAGTGTGATAACGTGAGTGGATTCCGTCACGTTGTCATGCGATGATAGTTGGATCCCGATTCCCACTGATGAGTTGGTTTACTCCTCGGGTGATCCCGACTAATTCTTCTTTCAGGTTTGGAGGAGAATTTGACGGTACAGTGGGAGGTTTCCTGATTAGATAAATTGGTAACCATTCTGATCTAGGTTAGAGTGCACGCTGAGTGTTTCTTTTCTCTTTCTCTTTGGCAGCGACCATGACCCGACCCGTGACTATGACTCAGTGACCAAGTTGACCGAACCTTCTTATAAGACTGGCTTTTGGATTGTCAGAGTTGCATACCTCATTGCCACTCCTACTTTTACCCTTTTCTCCAGGACACCCCGTATTACTACGAACGTCCACTTCCATTGGATAAAACCATCGTATGGTTATATACGAACTCGAAGGAATTTATTCGAGAATGGTTTCCGGTTCTGGAGAAAACGAATAGGACTATTCAGTTGTCTTTTTATTTTACCTTCTCTCAGGTTGCGAGTGCTCCTTGGATTAGGACAGTACACCTATTACGCTTATTGGATAGTCTTCTTCCAAACCATAGGCAGGTGCCGACCGGTAGGGAATGAAGAAAACCATTTAGCCTAAAAGGTGTACAGAAGGTATTAAGTAAAAACATATCAAGGGATTAGAAGGAGGGCAAAGTAAACTGCGACTGCTATTCACGACCAAACCAAGTATTTCATTACCACTCCCACTTCACCTTTGTATTTCTCCAGAACACTCCGTATCACTACGAAGATCCACAGTTATTTGGATACTCCATCGTATGGTTATATACGAACTCGAAAGGAACCTGTTCCAGTTCGGGGATGAATTCTGGTTCAGGAGAAATAGGAATAAGGTTTATTCGGTTGTCTTTTATTTTCACCTTCTCTCGCGTTGAGAGTGCTCCTAGGATTAGGATAGTACACCCATTATGCTTATTGGATAGTCTTCTTCCAAACTATAGGCTGGTGCCGAACGGTAGGGAAGGAAGAAAACTATTTGGCCTAAAGGGGTGTACAGAAGGTAATGACTAAAGACATATAAAGGGATTTGAAGAGGTGGCAAAGAAATATACGGTTACAGTTGTGAACCTGGATAATGGAAAAGGCATTACTAGGAATACCCGGATACCCCATCGAAACATTTACATGTTTCAGTTTCACTGTGTACTGTTAAAAGAAAACTGATTTCCCAATTAGACACTTGCTCCAGGGTATGTATTTACCAGGTTTGATTCTCACATCTGTATGGTTTTACAGATGATGAGTGGGAGTAAGTTATTGGGAATTAGGTGATCATCCTCATTATATCGAACTTCGTTGTAATTGGTGATATTTGAGGAAATCGCCTGGGCTATTTGCCGGACGGCAAATATTTGGTTTTGAATATCCGTTGTTATGCACCAATTTCAAATTGATATATCTGTACGTCTATTTTTATAGAGTGAGATATACCTTTTTGAAATTATGTCTATGACATTTACCTATATCAGTGGATGGTTAGGTAAGGAGCATTAAAACAGCGGTGTAATTCTTCTTAACCATAAGTACAGTTTTCAACCTACGACACACAGGGATTGAGTTATCAGACTCAGGGGACTTATACAGAGAATTGTATATTGTCCAGTGTCCATTAGGACAGAGGGGTTGGTACTCGTGCTGTATTCTGTTTACTTGTGACTTCTCTAGTTCTTAGACATGTGTTTCGTAGAAATGCAAGGTCCAAGTTTTGAGAAGTTATAGGTATATGAGTAAAGTAGAGAACCAGGTATTGCAAGTGTCAGGATTCTTCAAGTTAATCGAAGATGTAGATACTTGTGTATGGTATTCAGTTGATAGTAATGGTTTTGAGAACTTGTTTCTCTTTCAGGTTACTCATAATTGAAAGCTCTCCTAAGTTGAATAATACTGATCGGCCTCTCTCCATTTAGTGGACATGCACTGGAAACAACTGCATGATTTGAATCTGGTTCCAATTAAATCAGTGCCTCTATTTCTATATTGGATATAAAATAGTTCATATCTTAACTATGTTAAGGTACGGGGAGTTGTCCGGCTTATGCTTAAAACCAGACTCTGGATAACTCAAGGCACGTTTCTGTAATGGCTGTTTGTGGGTTAACCCTGTAGGGTTGCTAGGCACGCGCACAAGGTTCTACGAGGCATCAACCATGCCCGATTTAAAAATTTTAGCCGTGCCGAACAACCCGAAGCCGGATCTTTAAACTAGGGATTAGGCGAAAACTAACATGCTAAACACTTTAACACTAAGTAAGAGAGATTACAACCTTTGTAGATCCGGTCCTTCACTTCATATGCTCCGTGTTGAGGTCCCTTCGTTGCGATCATCATGCTCTGGACTCTCGAGAGGCTTCACGAAGAGAAAGGTGCAGTCTTGCTTCCGATCTTCGATACAAAGATGATCTACCTTGAAGTTTCATTAACACAAGCTAACACTCACTAAAATTGAGTGAACACTCTCATCTAAAGGGCAAGGGAAGATGAGGATGATGAAGTAGGATTTTCTCTCTCTTTATTTATCTTTTTCTCACATATTTTCATCACAAATATCAAAACAAGAAAGCTTTGCATGAAGAACTCAAGGAAGAAGAAGAATAGTGATCCATTTTCTTTTGTGATGAATAATGAAAGGATTAATATGATGAATAATGCAACCATGGTTGACTTAACCATTGTAGAGAATTAACCAAGGGCTAGGGTTAGGGTTGAGTTAAGAATGAGTCACTTGAAAATATCTTTTCCAAAACAAAAAAGAAAACCTTCTAGAATCTACTAGAAGTCATTAACCCAAATCAAACCCTAATCTTGATTAATCTTTACTAAACATGTTGCATTAGTTATCATATCATGTTACAATATTATATATCACATATATAATATTTATTGTAACCAAATAAAATAATACAATTAACATATATCGCATATATATCAATGTATTACCCGAGTGAGAAAAAGAATCTTTTAGTGAGCAAATATTAGTTAATGTAATTTAATATATCATATACATTATTATACATTAAATTATCGAATCAACACTTGATCCGACAATCCGGCTATATCGCATATAACCGACTAATATTTATCAGTACCGATTCATCGAATCAACACTTGATCCGATGACCCGGCTGATATCAAATATCGCGAGAATAGAATACGGTATCTCATATCGCATTATCCTCGGTCCCGCACATATCACATACGTGCCCCTACTCCGTTTTGCCTGAGCCAAGAAACCTCTGTGTAGGACTCTAAAGAATCGTCAATACGCCGGCAGTAGGTGATGATCATATCAAACACCCACAAGCTGCAAGCGGTCAGCTAAACGTAACAGCTACCCAGGTATTGAGCGCTCAGAAGATCAACAAGCAAGCTTGTACATTTTCCTGTGAATCCAAACAGTAACACTCCCGTACAGTCCGGTCTCGTCGTCTGATATGTCGCATATCTCGGCTAGGGGTGGTAAACGTCAGACCCCAGTAGCTTGATAAGTCGTGTCGATATGAGGTCTATAACAGTTCGAGAAACTACTGATAACACTTACCAGTAAATCTCAGCAACCCTGGCCAGGGATTTCCGGTTATAACCAATCGAACACAGCACAACATCAACTCCCTATACCGAAAGAGACGAATCCCTTCCTATCGCTCATTGCCTCCATGTGATTCGGGACTGTACCCAAAAGCCACCTTTTTGCATGCCCTCTTGGACGTGGTATGATGGAAATCAAAGCACAGTGGGAATCACACAAGACTCTATGACGATCTCGGGTCAACAGACTACTCTGTACCAGTGTCACCGGAGAACTGCCATCTGACGTGAGGTATAATACCATCTGGGAGTTCTCGGCGAGTCCGTCCAGTGTACCCAGTCTCCACTGAGCACCCGCACACCATCCTTGATGTCAAACACCGATAGATATGGGATCATTCATCGCCCATCATATGGGTCAAGTTGCGTATACACTAGTCTACTCTGGTGCATCGATGCCCTGTCTCGATACACCCACGACTAGGAACAATTATAGGATGTACTCGTCGACTACCGTGGCCCCACTAGTATGATCTCATCATAGTCCCAGTAGTCGAGTACAGATCCTAAGGGCTTTATCAACATGTAACATAGAGACAATCAGAGTACATGTTAAGATAAAGTACAACCAGATAGCATGCTATCATGTCGAGCAAGAAAGTCCTCCCTATATATGTCCTAGCATCCACTACAATATACATTGTATGTATAGTAATGGCCTCTAGGGCACACATATAACTAACAATCTCCCACTTGCACTAGGGCCATCTGTTGTGGTATCGCATACCCAACAATTAGCTGCGGTTGAAGTATCTTATACCCAACCATCCCATAAAAGTCTCTACTAGGAAAAAAGGCCTTCATGAGTGGATCCGCGCTGTTGTCCTCTATGTCTACTCTCCTAACCTTGATCTCCCTGTAGATCAACCATCTCCATGATCAGGTGATACTGTCTAAGAATTATATCTGGATTTCTGATGGGACGTTAGTTCCTTGGCTAAAGCCACAACTCCATTGTCACACAATGGTAGGAACGAAGTTCATTTCATGAACTTATATATATCCAGACTGCCTCTTTGGTAGCATCCTTAGTAACGATGTATCTTGCCTTTAATCATCTAGTAAGTCACGGTCTCTTGCTTGGAACTCTTCCAACATACCGTCCCTCCACTGAGGGTATAGACAATGCCTGCGACTGACATTCAGTCGTCCTTATCACCCTGGAACCTTTCCAGTGTTTCTCCCCAGGATCGATTGATACCATCTCACTACAACTAGTGAGAGTCCTAACATCCAATTAGATCTATCTCATAGATCCAAAACACAGGATTTAGGAGGTATCGCTTTGATCCTATATGGAGAATCGTTGTGATAAGCGGAGATTGACCGAGCGTAGCATAGGAAACTCCTTCCCTATCAAGAGTATGTCATCGACGTACTCTACGAGGATCACTACCATACTCCCTACTACCTTTTTGTATATACAAGGTTCATCTACCATTTTGATGAAGTCAAACTCTTTGACTAGCACATCAAAACAGATGTTCCATCTCCGCGATGCCTGTTTTATCACATAAAACATCTTGCGCACGTTTCCGCTGCTCCCACTGTCTATGAAGCCCTCTGGCTGTGTACTTATAGACGCTCTCTTCTAAAATATCATTTAGAAAAGCAGTCGTGACACCCAACCACCAGATATTGTAGTCATGGTATGTAGCCGTGGAAAGTAGGATCTGGATGGACTTAAGCATTGCTTTGAAAGTCTCAACTTTTCCATGTACACCAAGTAATCTTCTCAAGATATACTTGCTCCTGATGGGGATTTAACCCTTCAGATAAAGCAACCAAAGTCCATACTTTGTCGGTGTATAAGGATTCCATCTCAGATTGCTAAGCATTCAGCCATTCTTACAGAGTCCCACTCCTGATGGCCAGCTTGAAACTAGTTGGGTCATCATCTCATGATGCAATCCTCGCTCCCACTGTCATAGAGAAACCGAAGTATCTCTCAGGTGGGTGAGGAACCCCACTAGATCGGCGGAGAGGCTGAGGTTCGTTGGAAACTATTGAATCCTTTGGTTCTACCAAATCATCAGCTGCAGTTTGTATAGCTGGAACATTTCCAGTTCTACATAACAGACCTTGCCTCGAGCTTGTCCGGATTTTGCTTTTAGACATAGGCCGGACAACCCCAAATCTTAACAAACTTAAGATATGGGCTCTTCCCTTGCCATATCACATATGAAGTGGTAGGCAACTGATTTGATTTGAACCATATTCAATAGGTATGCAACTTCTCAAGTGCATAACTCCTCAAAAGGAAATAGGAAACACAGTAGTACTCATCATAGAGCACACCATATCACATAAGGTGCTATTGCTCCGCCCCGATATACCATCGTGCTATGGTGTATATGGAGGAGTAATGCCGAGAGAGAATCTCATTCTCCTTTAGAATAGTCCAGGAATTCCGTGCTCAAGCATTCTCCTCCCTGATCTCATCAAAGGACATAATACTTATACCCGTTGTTGGTTCTCTACTTCTACTTATATTCTGTGAATATCTCAAAAGGTTCGGACTTGTGTTTCAACAGGAACATATGTCTGAATCTCGAGAGATCATCAGAGAATCTAATGAAGTACAAAGAACCAGTCTTGGCATGTGTAGACAGGAGACTTTCATACATCAGCATGTATCAATCCCAAGAGTTCACTAACTCTTTCTCTGTTTCCAATAAACAGAGCTATGGTCATCTTATCTTTGTGACATGACCAGCAAGTTTCATAAGATGTAAATTTAAACTAATTTAAATATGCATCTAAATGTAACTTGGCTAGTCGGGTCGCATTGATATGACCTAGTTTACAATACCTCAAGAAGGATTCGTTCATCTCTGAACTTTTCCTCTTGTGTGTGTTCTATATACTAAGAACTGTAGTTTGATTTAGAACGTCAATGCTTTTAGATAACGTGCCTGAACCGATCAATTCTTGATATAGGAAATGTTCAAAACATTATCCAACAATACAAAATTATATCTTTCTTTACCAATAAAGAGATTGATATGATGTTGTATATCAGATTCGGTATCTAATAATATTTGTTCAGAATCAATGTATTCTGGTAATACAGGGTGATAGTGACCAACAGACTTGGCTGCAACACTTGCACCGTTTTCTGTCTCATGAAACTTATCACCCGTTCTCAGTTCTCTACCTATCTGTAGCCCATGTAACATATTACATATGCGGGATCTTGATCCGGTATCACATACCCAGGACGTAAAGTATACCGAGAAACAGTTCTATGTAATGAACACACCCGAAGATGATGCATCAACATGCACTTTCTTCGTTTGGGCGGCACGGGAAATCTGGTATTCCCCAATTTCCTGCTCTGTCTTATAACAATTATAAGTTAGAGCGGGACCAACGTTCCCCAGCTCAGTATAACAAGCGGGTTCGGTCAATATATCCGTATTATTATCTTGATTAAGGCGTGATATGGTCGCTACCTGGAGAGAGAGAGAAGAAAACACTCAGCGTATGCTCTTGCAAGATTAGATTGGTTATCTAATATATCTAATCAGGATGTCTCCCACTGTTTTAGTCAAATCTTCCTTCAAACCCTAAAAGGAAAGACTAGCCGGGATTAATTACACGCTACAAGTTCGCCAATTTTTCAGCCAGGCCAGTGTCGGTACTTTGAGGGAGATCCCCCGTGCTTTCGCACGAACCTAATTAAAGTAAACCTCATTTTCCCAGAGGCGTAACTCCGTTAACACCTTTCTAGACACCTACTTGATCGGCTAATTGTAATGTGTAAAACTCTCCCAGGAGTAACTCTTACTCGCAGCGGGTATCGGGATCCAACTATCTCATAGAAGGTATGTAATCTCATTGCAAATTTCAACACTTGAAATTCCCAATAATATTTTACCCCTAACAGCTATATGACCTTAACATAGTCAACAAATCATAAGTGCTAGTCAAGTTCAACCCGTCATTTTCCGATTGAATTAAACCCACCCGCACGACCCTTAACATAGTCAACAAAGTCGCACGACTACCCTAATCCAATCGCATCATATGCTTATACAGATTAGCACTAATCAGCTACCGCACACTACGCCTTAACATAGTCAACAAACGTAGCACGAATACTAACTAGTACTTATCTGAAATGACGGAGGGCTACGACAGGTTTTTAAGAAAACCCTTTGCGTAATGAACTTGATATCGTTGTAGAATCGAGTGATTTTAAATGGAGTGTTTTTGAGGCTTTTCTAGTTTTGCTAAAGGGGTCACTCCCGGTGAAGGGATCGTCGGCCCTTTCCTCATCGAATAAGGTGCAGGATATTTCACAAATATCACTATGCAAAGCAAGAACTATAGAAGCAATCAAAAGACAAACCGAGTTTGTAGCATCTGCTAGTTTCACTAAAGAGGTCACTCCCGGTGAAGGGATCTCGGCTCTTTCCTTATCGAATAAGGTGCTGGATGTTCTATAAGGAACACCGCTATGCAAAGCAAGAACTAGAGCTACCAGTTTTTTTTTAAACAAGTTTCTACAACATTTTTAGGTTTCTTTTATTTCATTAATCTCATTAATGAAGTCCCATTTTAATATGCTTCACAAGCTTCTCTTTTGAAACGAAATCTGCAATATAACATATATCTCATATATATAATATAAACATTCGTCACAGGCAGTAATATGATCTCATCACAGAACATTGCAGCAGAAGAACATATATGAAATATTGGATATACTAGGACGTCCGTGTTTTCAATACGAGCCTGCATAAAACACGGATTCCACGGTCGCAATGAATAGCCAAACCCACATCCCCAGACCCCTATGAGAGCGGCAAGCAACACTGCCAATTCTAGGGTTAGGAGACCCGGTCTTGACTCCTCGAGATGGTCTCCCACTGGACCCTAGAACCCGGTTACTTGTGCTCCCCGCCTTGGGTCTACCTAATGCGGAAAACTAAATAATATACAACGGTGACATCTTCCGCAACCTGGAAGTGCCCCAATAAAAGAATATTACATACACATGAATTTTACATGAATGAAAAAGAAAAAACTCTCATCTCACATAAAACCCCCGGCTATTCAAAATGCGACGATCCAATATAACATATCACAGTAACACATAATATCTCATATCATCAACGTAGGTAAGTATGCGTATCCCGATTGTCGTTGATGTATAGCAACGAAGCCGGCGATATACCATATACTACGCTTACGGTCACAGAAAAGAAAGTGTAAAACTACAATAGTTGGAATCTGCAACCTCCTTAGACATCGCATGCCTAACCAAATGAATTCCTTAGACATCACATGCCTAACTATTATAAACCCCGCATTTTAGTCTCATTATCGAAAACTCTTTTCAATATCAAGTCGGGCAATTCAACAAGATTCCCGACATTCTGATCGAATGCTCGTCGCAAACTTTAGTAGACGGCCGCACCCCCGATGCCGTCGACGAAGTGCACTAAGGCGGAACACCATTGCCGCGAGCACCCGAACGGATGCTTTCGGCGATGGGGTTCTCCTACAGTCACTTGGTCGGGGCTATGGGGCGTAGCTGTCTATTAAGTTTACCCGGCGAGTATCCGCGTACGCTACGTGATTGCGACGGACTTTTGATCACATCAAAATTCCATGGCAACCGATCATTTGAGACTAAACTGCTATGTTTATAATATTCAAATTAGTTATCTCATAACTACCTGTGGATTCCAAATATTGTATCACATTCCAGATAAATAGATAATGTTAAACTTTCCGATCGAATAATCAAACACCCAAGATTTCCCTAATATATCTCAACACTTGAAATCAGTTTAAAAACATCCATCATATGCCACAGTACCAATGGTCCAGCCGTAGAAGGGTCGAGCCAACGCCTCACATGTGGCACGCCGTACTGCCCCAAACCCTAAGGTTCAAAAGGCAGTTCAAGACGGTCACATAATCGAGTTAAGGTTTGTTGTCTTCTAGAGAGTCCACCGCGTTACTTGCACGACTTAGAACGTTCTTAAACACGAGAAAAAAATCCAACTTTTGAAAAATTTTCCGACAGGGGAAAAAGTGAGTTATTGATATCCGTTCGAACTTTTTAACAGTTTCTAAAAATTATCCGGACAAAACTAAACGAAGTTAAATTATTCGATCGAAATATCGAGTCCCCAATACAACCCTTGAAAACTCAACACTTGAGTGGAATTAAAATATTCACATAAAAAATTGCCAAGAAAGGACCTAAGAATAAATACAAGAAATTCCAGGGACTAACTCAAAATTTTGGCCGCGGAACCGCCGCAAAACCCATGGTTTCGCCGCGGTTACGCGGTCATTTTAGCGAATTAGAAGTCCGTACTTCACAGTAATTCTTAGTTTTTCTTGCTTGTTTTTCTGAGAATTTTTAATTAATAAAAAACCACATTTTTGAAAAATGTACAGAGAAGGGTAAACATCGGGGTTTCGGGTTTCGATCGGACTTTAAACTTCGTCTAGACTTCGCCTAAAACTTTAGCTTGTCTCTGATACCACTGTAGGGTTGCTAGGCACGCGCACAAGGTTCTACGAGGCATCAACCATGCCCGATTTAAAAATTTTAGCCGTGCCGAACAACCCGAAGCCGGATCTTTAAACTAGAGATTAGGCGAAAACTAACATGCTAAACACTTTAACACTAAGTGAGAGGGATTACAACCTTTGTAGATCCGGTCCTTCACTTCATATGCTCCGTGTTGAGGTCCCTTCGCTGCGATCATCGTGCTCTGGACTCTCGAGAGGCTTCACGAAGAGAAAGGTGCAGTCTTGTTTCCGATCTTCGATACAAAGATGATCTACCTTGAAGTTTCATTAACACAAGCTAACACTCACTAAAATTGAGTGACCACTCTCATCTAAAGGGCAAGAGAAGATGAGGATGATGAAGTAGGATTTTCTCTCTCTTTATTTATCTTTTTCTCACATATTTTCATCACAAATATCAAAACAAGAAAGCTTTGCATGAAGAACTCAAGGAAGAAGAAGAATAGTGATCCATTTTCTTTTGTGATGAATAATGAAAGGATTAATATGATGAATAATGCAACCATGGTTGACTTAACCATTGTAGAGAATTAACCAAGGGCTAGGGTTAGGGTTGAGTTATGAATGAGTCACTTGAAAATATCTTTTCCAAAACAAAAAAGAAAACCTTCTAGAATCTACTAGAAGTCATTAACCCAAATCAAACCCTAATCTTGATTAATCTATACTAAACATGTTGCATTAGTTATCATATCATGTTACAATATTATATATCACATATATAATATTTATTGTAACCAAATAAAATAATACAATTAACATATATCGCATATATATCAATGTATTACCCGAGTGAGAAAAAGAATCTTTTAGTGAGCAAATATTAGTTAATGTAATTTAATATATCATATACATTATTATACATTAAATTATCGAATCAACACTTGATCCGCCAATCCGGCTATATCGCATATAACCGACTAATATTTATCCGTACCGATTCATCGAATCAACACTTGATCCGATGACCCGGCTGATATCAAATATCGCGAGAATAGAATACGGTATCTCATATCGCATTATCCTCGGTCCCGCACATATCACATACGTGCCCCTAGTTCGTTTTTCCTGAGCCAAGAAACCTCTGTGTAGGACTCTAAAGAATCGTCAATACGCCGGCAGTAGGTGATGATCATATCAAACACCCACAAGCTGCAAGCGGTCAGCTAAACGTAACAGCTACCCAGGTATTGAGCGCTCAGAAGATCAACAAGCAAGCCTGTACATTCTCCTGTGAATCCAAACAGTAACACTCCCGTACAGTCCGGTCTCGTCGTCTGATATGTCGCATATCTCGCCTAGGGGTGGTAAACGTCAGACCCCAGTAGCTTGATAAGTCGTGTCGATATGAGGTCTATAACAGTTCGAGAAACTACTGATAACACTTACCAGTAAATCTCAGCAACCCTGGCCAGGGATTTCCGGTTATAGCCAATCGAACACAGCACAACATCAACTCCCTATACCGGGAGAGACGAATCCCCTCCTATCGCTCATTGCCTCCATGTGATTCGGGACTGTACCCAAAAGCCACCTTTTTGCACGCCCTCTTGGATGTGGTATGATGGAAATCAAAGCACAGTGGGAATCACACAAGACTCTATGACGATCTCGGGTCAACAGACTACTCTGTACCAGTGTCACCAGAGAACTGCCATCTGACGTGAGGTATAATACCATCTGGGAGATCTCGGCGAGTCCGTCCAGTGTACCCAGTCTCCACTGAGCATCCGTACACCATCCTTGATATTAAACACCGATAGATATGGGATCATCCATCGCCCATCATATGGGTCAATATGCGTATACGCTAGTCTACTCTGGTGCATCGATGCCCTGTCTCGATACACCCACGACTAGGAACAATTATAGGATGTACTCGTCGACTACCGTGGCCCCACTAGTATGATCTCATCATAGTCCCAGTAGTCGAGTACAGATCCTAAGGGCTTTATCAACATGTAACATAGAGACAATCAGAGTACATGTTAAGATAAAGTACAACCAGATAGCATACTATCATGTCGAGCAAGAAAGTCCTCCCTATATATGTCCTAGCATCCACTACAATATACATCGTATGTATAGTAATGGCCTCTAGGGCACACATATAACTAACAGACCCGTGCTATGACGAGGGTTGACTTTCTACCATCTGGAAGATCAATAGTGATATTGTTCTTGACTCGCCACAGTTTTAATAAAAAATGGATTTTTCAGAAAACAGTAGTGGGAGTATGGTAGAACTGGAAGTGATTCCAGAACCGCAAACGATTACTGAAAATTTGATAAGAACCTATAGATTCAATCTAGTTTGACATTCCATTGGCCACTCCGCAGATATGGTGGGTAACCTCAAGCACCCGAGAGGTACTTCGGTAGCCTCAAGGACGGTGACAGGGAGGTTCTTGTTTACCCAGACTTGCCATTGCTGTTGTTCCAGACTGTGAGACCCGGCAGGAGGATGAGTATAGCGTCGTTCTGAACTGGCTTTAGAAGTGCACGTGTATATGACTCTGCCAGAGAGTTGTCATAGTCAGTGGGAGCAGCGGAAGTATAGTGGACATGTGGCTTCTGTCTATTTATAGGCTAAAACAGATATAGCGGAGATAGATCATCTATTTCTGATGTGACAGTCATAGGTTTGACTTCATCAGAATAGGGGATGGATCAGTTAAGAAGGTAGTAGGGTGTGATGTCCTGGTATTAGGATGACATACACAGAGTAGAAAGTGAAATTTCTATGCTACGATCGGTTATACTTTGGTTGTCACACAGTGATTTCTTCATATAGGATATGGATTTTATATCAGACATTCTGGCTACTGGATCTATGATTTTAGATCTAGATTTGGGTAGTTTCCCAATCAAGCTACTTTGACAGCATTCTAAAGGTGTTTTAGAATGGACGACTCCTGGCACGGTAGTGTACCTGCAGGAGATGGAGTCACCCTCTCTAAAGGTGTCTTACAGACTAAAGGGGAGAGGGATGTGCATGATCAGCAGATCACTTGCTTAGGCAATTGAGTTGATCATGAGATGTCAAGTACCACACCAGATGTTGTTTTTGCAGGAGATGCAATAAGTTGATATTAATCTAGTCCTGGAGAAACAATCCGAAGCAGTTTTAGAACATAAGTGGATGTTTTAGGGATTTGATAACGACAGCCTTCTTCGGGAGACGGTTATCATTCCAGGGTTCCAAAGTGACCTGGATGACAGAGTGACTGTCAGAGTTATAGTTTTCCCTCTGACGATGGGCAGTATTTTGGACAGGTGGTCCAACCGGATACCGAGGGAGACATGGCGCAGGATACTGATTAAGTTCAGTTGACGATACAGTCTGAGAAGTTTGGATTTGGAGTTCATTTGTGAACTAGGCCCCATCAGATATCCAGACATACTCTAAGACAGGTATTGCTCATTTCGGGAGATGGCTTTCTCCGCGAACTTGAGATAAAGAGAGACATAGAAAGAAACATTAGGGCGGATCCACTCACCGAGGCTATTCCTCGAACGCATTAGTTTCGCAAACAGGTTTTGTGAGATTGATTAGTAGAGGAGTTGGGTGTTCGGTATCACACGGGCTGTGAGTATGCGACATCGCAATAATTATCCTTGAGTGCAAGTGGGAGATTGTTGGGGATAGTGCCCTCAGAGTCAATTATTGGATCACACGCCCGTGATTGCAATGATTGAGGGAGGACCTATTCCGTTAGAACAGTCTTACTCAAGATGATAGTATGCTATCTGGTTTATCTTTATCATCGTGTACTGCTTTAGGTGACCTTACAAGTCACTATTGCACATTGATAGAGCCCTTAGAATTCTAGCTTGACGGCCAGCAGTATGATGGCGATCATATACGTGGGAGCTGGGGTCTATAAGCACATCCTTAAAAGGTCCCTAGTCATGGGAGTTTTCGAGACAGGGCATCGATACTCCAGAGTAGACTAGTGTATACAGTAGAGACCCCGATGAGGGGCGGTGGCCGGTCTCACAAGCCACTGGTGTCAGTTGGTTCACCTAAGATGTATACAGGTGCTCATTGGGTTATGAGTACACCGGACAGGACTCGCCGGGAACATGCTAGTTGGTCTTATACCTGACGTCAGATAGCAGTTCCCTGGTGACATGTGTACAGGTTAGTTCATCGACCTGAGATCGTCATTTGTCTCGTGTGAGTTCCCACTGTACTTTGATTACTGCCCTACCACGGCTCAAAGGAGTCGTGCAAACAGGTTTTAGTTGGGTACAGTCCCGAGCCACATGGAGGCAGTGAGCGGATCTGCAGGGGTTCGTCTCTCCCGGTATTGGGGGTGAGGTCGCGCTGTGTCTAGAAGAGCCATTACACAAAGCCCTCGGCCGAGGCAGGAGATTTACTGGTAGGTATTCCAGTAGTATCTCAAGGTGTTCTGGGCTACACTCCGACACGACTTGTACCGCTTTTGGGGGTCTGACTTTTACCAACCCCCTAGGCCTGCCATGCGATGCTCATAGACGAACGGACCGGACTGTACGGATATTGTCACTGACAGGCTCAGTAGGGTGTCAGCATGAGTTCGCTCACAGACGTCCCTTTTGGTCAATACCTGGTAGCCTGTTACGTATGGCTAATACCTCTGACGTGCTAATGGTTAAATCCACAACCAAAGTATTGACGAGTCATTAGAGTCCCCCACAGACCGTTTTCTCAAGTTTCGGACGAAACGCTGTAGAGGCCGTATGGAAATATGGCAGGGTTCGATCTTATACGTGCGGTATTGCACGAATCAAGATCGGACGGATAATACTAGCGGGCTTTGGTTTAAGCCGGATCCTAGTATTGTACAGTGTAGATTTTGTCTCATTGCATTTGTATTCGGTTGGAATACAAATGCGGGTATGTATATACGTTCGCGGGGTTTTCCTGTAATTTATTACGGGATCAGTTTTTTGAAGTTGGCAGTTTGTATTCCGTTTCAGCCAGTTTTCCTTTGTTCTTTCATGGCCGGATTTTTTTGATGGAGGGGCTAATTTGCAAATGTGCAAATTAGCAATTGTGGAGGTTTTTTTTTGTGATATGGAGGGTTTATGGTGGCTATTGCATTATTAGATTCTTTTTGAATCATATTTCTTTGCATTAATGAGATTGGATTTAAAAAAGATATTGATGTGATATAATTTTCTCATTATCATCACTTTTTCCTTACACTCACCTTTGCCTTTTTTTGTGCTCACCTCCCTTGTATATTTTCCTCTCTCATTAGTCATAGCCGGCCACTACTAGAGGATGAAGGAATCTCATTTTGGTGTGGGGAGATTCTTGTTCTCATTTTTGCTTACACTAAAAATCATAAGCTCATTTCCATTGTTCATTCCTCCATCTAAAATGGCAACTTCAATTACCCCATTGAGACAAACCACTCTACACTAGCCTACAGCATTCTTGGACACGTCGGCTCACCAACTTTGTACCCGAGTTGCCTCGGTCCAGAGGTGGGAGCCCGTAAAAGAACCCGGCGGTGTGGTGCCCGTTCCGACGAGGAGATGAAGACCGGAGATTCCGCGAGGAGATCAGAGTGGAGGCCGAAGACCGAAGGACACGGATCGCTCGGTATAGCCCTCTACCCTCTCTCTAGTTAGCTTGTTGTAGGTTAATGGTTACGATCCGGGTTTTTAGGATGCGGTAGTGCCGGTTTAAAGTCAAGAAAAATTTCGTTTCCGCATTTTGGCCTTGGATAGACGGCCGGGGCGCTACCGTAGTCCTACAAATGTTTCGAAGGGGTTTACTGGTATTCCTAGTAACGCCTCTTCCACTATCCATATTCACGACAGTAACCATATACTATACCTGCCCTCACTGCAATCCTCTCTATTATGTCTTTACTTATTACTTTCTGTACACCTTTTTTAGGCTAACCGGTTTTCTTCTTTCCCTACCCTTCGGCACCAGCCTAAGGTTTTGAAGAAGACTATCCAATAAGCGTAATAGGTGTACTCTCCTAATCCTAGGAGCCCTCGCAACCTGAGAGAAGGTAATGGGAAAAGACATCTGAATAATCCTATCCAATCTCTCCAGAACCAGAATCCATCCTCGAAAAAGTTCCTTCGAGTTCGTATATAACCATACGATGGATTTATCCAATGGAAGTGGATATCCGTAGTGATACGGAGTGTCCTAGAGAAAAGCAAAGTGGATGTAGGAGTGGCAGGGGTATACCTGGTTTTTGTCGTGAAAGTTGGTGGTCGCATTTTCCTTTGCCATTATTCTAATCCCTTTATATGTCTTTACTTATTACCTTCTGTACACCACACTTAAGCTTAATTGGTTTTCTTCCTTCCTTACCGTTCGGCACCTGCCTATGGTTTGGAAGAAAACTATCCAATAAGCTCAACAGGTGTACCCTCTCCTAATCCTAGGAGCCCTCACAACCCGAGAGAAGGTAAAGTGAAAAGACAACCGAATAATCCTATTCAATCTCTCCAGAACCAGAATCCATCCTCGAAAAAGTTCCTTCGAGTTCGTATGTAACTATACGATGGATTTATCCAATGGAAGTGGATATTCGTAGTGATACGAGGTGTTCTGGAGAAAAGCAAAGGTGATATAGAAGTGGCAATGATATATGCGACACTGTGACATTCCAAAAGCCAGTGTTTTAAGAAGGTTCGGTCAACTTGGTTTCATGAGTTTTAGTCAAAGGTCGGGTCATAGTCGTAGCCAGAGAGAGAGAAAAGAAACACTCAGCGTGCACTCTAATCTAGATCAGAATGGTTAATCTCTTTATCTAATCTGGATGGCTCCCACTGTTTCCTCGAATTCTCCTCCAAACCTTAAAGGAGAATTAGTCGGAATCACCCGAGGAGTAATCCTACTCATCAGTGGGAATCGGGATCCAACTATCATCGCATGATAATTTGATGGAAGCCACTCAAGTCACCACACTCCAGAAGGTATGCGCAAGCCTGGCAAGTTTCCTGTATGTTTGAAACTCCCGATATGATTTTTACCCCAAACGGTTTATGACCTTGACTTTGGCCAACAAATCATAACCCGCAAGTCAAGTTCTACCTGTCATTGTCCTGATTGATTTAGACCCACCCGCACACACCCTTGACTTTGGCCAACAAAGTGGTATGACTGTCCTAAACCAATGCATATCCATGCAACGGACAAGCAACACACAGCTACCGCACACGATGCCTTGACTTTGGCCAACAAACACCGCACGAATACTATGCGCTACTTATCCGAAATGACGGAGGGCTACGGCTGGTTTTTGGCGAAAAACCTTTAACGTAATGAACTTGATATCGTTGAAGGAATCCAAGTGGTTTTATAAATATATAGTGGCGAAAACTTTTGCTAAAGAGGTCACTCCCGGTGAAGGGATCTCGGCTCTTTCCCCGTCGAATGGGGTGCAAGATATCCCAAACCGAATACCACGATGCAAAGCAAAAATAATCGGCTATAGTAAAGTTATTACGTTGACGTAAACTTTTACCTAAGGGGTCACTCCCGATGAAGGGATCTCGGCCCTTGCTTCGTCGAATGAGGTGCAGGATATTCCAAATGAATACCACGATGCAAAGCAAAAGAGAACGTCTGTAATGTCAGTTTTTTAAAAACTTGGTTCCAACAATATCATATATAGGTTTGTTTTATCCTTGCATTGATAAGAATCTATGCAGTCCCATCAATTAATCACACCAGAAAAGAACGAAAATAAAATGTACGTATATGCCGTCCGCATTCGCCACTGGGTCCCGTCATCACCCGTTAGGTTACTTAACTAATGACAGAGCGGGGACTGGGCTAGCGCGGGTGCAAAACATATACAACATCTACTAGTATATATATAAATATATATAACAATCGTCCCAGGCATGATATAAAGCATCATCACAGAAGCATCACAGAAGCAACACAGAATGGTGGATAATCTGGAGCCCCGAGTTTCACTTGAGCCGCAAGTGAGACCCGACGTTCCCTATCGTGTGGATAGCATGTGCAATGAAACCTAGACCCCTACGAGCCCGGCAAGTTACCCGCCAAAACCAGAAGTGAGGCAGCCCCCTTTAGCAACGTGAATGGACCACCCAGCACTTCACGGAATCCGGTAACTTGAGCACCCCTCCTGGGTCAACCTATACCCCCTACGAGTGCGGCGAATAGCCCGCCAATTCTAAAGTAAGGTCCCCTCCTGCTGAATGCCTTGAGATGCGGACCAGTTGCCCTCTAGAATTCGGCTATCCGTGCACCCCACCGCGGGGTAATCCTAGTACAGAAAAGAAAATAATATACAAGGATGATATCGACCTCAGCCCGGTCGTGCCCCAAAAGAATAATATACGAACTGGCAGTGATGGCAGTCCACATGTCGGACGCTCGCCCCGCAATATCAAATGTACAAATAAAATAAAACTGTACTAACATTGCACCATTGCTATCCACCACGACGATCCAACCAACATCACAGCACAACACAGAATATCAACGTGAATGTCACGTTCGCAAACCCGTCTAAAAGATATATAGCAGTTAGACGGGTTTACCGATCAAATGACATTCACGGTCGCAGAATATAATGTATGTACTGTTAAACGCCCACTTAAATTATCGATCGACAAAGTTCCAAATTGCCCCCAATAGCAAAACAACACTTCACTGAAACCTGGACCAAAAGAGAATATTAAAAAAATCACAATTCCAAGTCTCTGAGCTACAGAAAAAATTTGAAGGCCCGTTGCCAAAAACTGGCCGCGGATCCGCCGCCAAAAGGGGGTTAGTGTGGCGGATCCGCGGCTACTTGGAGGCATCACAAGCTTAAATTTTTTCTACACCCTTATATTCGCTTGCACGGATTTTTAAGACGTGTGAAATAATTTTTTAACCACATTTGAAAATTGACAGCAAAAAGGAAATTGGAATCGTGTTTTGGGTAAAATCCGTCGATCGATCTTTTAAGCACGTCTAAACAAGCTAGTAAGAGGTTTAAAGGGTGGCTCTGATACCATGAAGGGTCCCGGCAGCGTCCCGGCCGTCGAAACGCGGCCAAAATGCGGAACAAAAATTTCTGAAACCGGCGCTACCGATACCCGAATCCCGGATCGACCTTAAACCCTAAACTAGCAAGCTAACTAAGAGTTAGAATCGTTATACCGAGTTGATCCGTGTCCTTCGGTCTTCATTCCAAGCTCCTAGTGATCCTTTGACGATGTTTGGTTGCCAGTCTTCCTCCATCTTCAATGATCCACCCGAGGAAAACGGCGCAAGCTCCAACCTCGTCGAACGAGATAACCGACGCTCCAAAGTCGCTAGCGATGGAGAGTGGGGGTGTATGAAAATGTCACTATATTTTTCTCTCAATATCTATGCTCATGGGAGCAACCAAAGAAGATGAGGAGATGAACCTTTTCATGAGCAAAAATGGCTAAGTATTTTGTTGTGTGCTTGAGAGAGAGAGGGAGTGATATGTTAATTAACCAAAATGAAATCCCCTCACCACCCTAAAGTGGCCGGCCCCCTTTTCTCTCTTAATCACAAAAAAAAAATCATTTTCCAAAGTCAAATTATAATAAACAAATGCACCATACTATGAACCATGCTCATGACACATCATACCCTCCACCTCATTATGAAACAAATGAATTTCCATAAATGGAAAATCAATAATGAGGTGGCAAAACTTCTAGAAGCTATTCCGTATAAAATACGGAATACTTCCTGGTACATGTACCGAAATACATATACGCGTATTCGTACAAAAATACGAATAGCCAAGAGAGAAAATAAATAGCGAACAATAATACTAGAATACATATATATAAATAAATATGTAAACTATTAAATCAAAACCTGATTTAATAAACTGGCTTAATCCTAAACCGCTAGTATTATCAACCGTCCAATTAAAGTCTGCGCAGCAAGTGCACATATTTAATCGGACATCTGTATGTATCAACATACCTCATGTACACCATATCGCCTGAACCGTGAAAACCCTCTATGTGGGACTCTAAAGACTCGTCAATACGCTGGCAGTGGGTTTAACCACAAGCACGTCAGCGGCACTAGCTGTACGTAACGGCTACCCAGGTATTGAGCGAAAGGGAGGCCGACGAGCAAACTCATCCTGAACCCCTACTGAGCCTGACAGTGACAATATCCGTACAGTCCAGTCTGTTCGTCTAAGAGTATCGCATATCGAGTCTAGGGGGTGGATAAAGTCAGACCCCCAACAACGCGATATTTAGTGTCGGTATGAAACCTATTACCACCTGAGAAACTATCGATCCTGGATCGATAATTCTCGTCCACCGTGGCCACGGATTTATGGTGATGGCCATCCGTACACAACGCGACATCAACCCCCAATACCGGGGGAGACGAATCCCCGACGATCCGATCACTGCATCCATGTAGCTCGTGACTGTACCCAACTAAAACCTGTTTGCACGACTCCTTTGAGCCGTGGTAGGGTAGTAATCAAAGCACAGTGGGAACTCACACGAGACAAATGACGATTTCAGGTCGACAGACTAACCTGTGCACATGTCACCTGAGAACTGGTATCTGACAATAGGTATAATACCAACTAGCAGGTTCCCGGCGAGTCCGTCCAGTGTACTCATAACCCAATGAGCACCTGCATACTATCTTAGGTGAACAAACTAACACCAATGGCTTGTGAGACCTGGCCACCGCCCCTCGTCGGGGTCTCGATCAGTATACACTAGTCTACACTGGAGTATCGATGCCCGGTCTCGATACTCCTGCGACTAGGGACATTTAAGGATGTGCTTATAGACTCCAGCTCCCACATATATGATCGTCATCATACTGCTGGCAGTCAAGCAAGAATCCTAAGGGCTCTATCAACACGTACATGATGATAAAGACAAATCAGATAGCATACTATCATCTTGAGTAAGACTGTTTTATCGGTATAGGTCCTACCTCAATCATCATAATCACAAGTCCGCGACTATGATAATTGCCTTGAGAGCACTATAGCCAACATTTCCATCATCACCGGCATATTTATATATTGTGATTCTTCTCGAGAATTTCAGTATTTATGAGATTTCTTGATTTTGGGGAAAACCGCAAGAAATTTATAAACTTATTATCATTTTAAAATGCAAGTTGCGGTTTTCTCGTGATGTATATGTCGTCCACCATGAGTTTTCATGATTGCTGTTGGTTTTCGACACCCGATTCGTGGAGTAGGATGAACCGTTTCGGATACATGGTGGGCCCGGTATGGTACCCCGGGGTAAGAAGCTCGAGTTGTAGACGATGAGCCTGGCATGGGCAGACTACCTACCGGTGATGTCTGGCGTGGCGGATATCCGGAGGATACCGACCGTAGTCGTGAGATTGATGATATGGGTCGATCCAGACCGACGGAGCCCAAGATATTGAGATATTGAGATATCGAGACATTGAGACATTGAGATATTGAGACATTGAGATATACATATTTTGTGTCGATACTTGACACGGATTTCTGTTGATTTCATTGATGTTACTTCAGTTATTTCACAGGAGTTTTTCTAAGATAAAAATAAAGATTTTCTCATACCGGACATGTTCAGGTTTCGGGTATTGATTATGCATTCATGCTAGTGCATCGTATCATATCGGTATATGTAGGGTGTGACGCATTTGTGTGCATGCTTACGATAGCCTTATTAGATGTTACTTACTACTCACGAGTTGGCAACTCACCCCTATTGTGCCACAGTATTATCTTGCAGGTCCGACCCGTCAGCATAGTAGCGGCGGGCGTACTACTTCTTTTGCTTCTTTCGCTTGGACTTGCGGTTTTGCTCGTAGGTGGGTTGCGAGGATACTTTTATTTCCCACTTGTGTATCATTTGTATCTAGTATACTCCATCTACCGTACTTACTATTTCTACCCTTGTATATTGGACTAGACGGTAAGACTTGTGAGACTTGTATTTGTAGTTTTTGGTGTCGATGCTCACTTGTGCCAACGTGGTGTTTTTTATTTCTTGCTTTCAGATGCTTATTTTCGTGCTTTTGATACATATTGCATGTGGTTGTGATTCCGCCTTTGGCGAAGAGCTAGCTCCCGCTTGGGATGCCCTTATTCATTATATATATGTATTTTCATGTGTTGTACCCGTTTGGAGGCCAGTATTTACAAAGGAGACTCTGCCGAAATTTTCGGGAAGTTTTGATGTTTTAAAAATGTTTAATACGACATATTTTGTTGAAATCACTTTCTTTAAATAAGTTTTCCTTCACTCTATTTCTTTAAATGGTTTAGATTTCTGGGTTTTGTCTTACGTAGATTACGTTACGTCTTTAGACGTTTCGTAATTTAAGTGCCAGTCACGTTCCGTACCTTCGGGTCGTGGCATATGCGGAAGTGACGAGCCGTCCCTGACTACTGCAGTAAAAAAGACGCTCCAATGGCCGATCGCCACGTGGAGCCCCTGTAAAATTTCAGGAAAATAAAATATTAATTTCGGAATTTAAATAATTAAAATAATAAATTTTAAAGAATATTAGATAAATATGGAAATTAGTTTTAGTGAGATGGTATAATTATATACCGATAGTTCGGAAAATATTTGGAAAATTAATATGGATTATTGATTTTGAAGAATTTATGTGGTTTGGATATTTTATAAATATTTATACAATTATTTGTATATGAGTTTAATACTAAATTCGATTAACATTTCACTAATCATGCATTAATCTTGTTTATGCATGTGACATGCATCATGTCATGTTTCAAAACACTTGCTACATTTTTATTTAACCATAGCTTCATTGTTATTTGTTTAAAATTGTTTTTGTTTTTAAAAAAAAGGGAAAAGGAGGAGATATTTGAGAGAGGGAAGGGACACATAGGTATGGGCATGAGTGAGGGGAGAGAGAGAGAGGGGGGGTTTATTCTCTCAACCATGGCTCATTTTTCTTCATTACTCTTTCCTCCATTTTCTTCTTCATCTCTCCCCACCTCCCTCTACCTCCTCTTCCTCCTTGCACCACCCCTAAAACCACCACAAAAACCCCAATCTTTCTTCACAAAAGATGTGCACAAGCTCACTACAAGTATGATGGTATGAACAAGTTGAGGTTTTGAAGAATTTGAGCAACTCAAGAAAATTCTTGAGTTTCCAAATGCGGTATATTCCTAGATCTTTAGTGTTGTTTTTAGTTTCCCTTATGTTCTAATTTGGTTTAAAGTTAAACTAATGAGGTTAAGTGAGGTTAGAATTTTCCTAGATAAGGATTAAGGGATATTATGGTTTGCCAAGGTGTTATTAAAGTTTAGTTGTGATCACAAGCCCTTGTAGTGCTTTTATTCTGGACCAAACTAGAGACTTAATCCAAGACTTGAGTTTTGAATCTTCCCGATATCGGTTTTGTGAATTCTTAAGGACTACAGGGAATCTGGGGCAACCTGGGATATTTGTAAGAAAATCAAACAAGTAGAATGACCTATTTAGACCAATAGAAGACCATCACCAGAAAACGAGCCAAAACCACTTCTATTTGACCGGCGGCGCAGGACATTTTGGGCATCTCGTCGGGCTGGTGTTGGGCATGGATGTTGGGGTTTTTCCAATAGCTTCTACACCTTATAAATTAGCCCTTGTATTGTTTGTTTAGTCCCAAATTACCTGAGTCAAAATCTGGAAGTGATTTCTTAAATTGCTGATTTTATTTTCCGATTTCTAAAAACTTGGTTTCTGGTTTTTGATTTGAATTTGGTCGTTGGGCGTTTGTACGTCAACGACGAGGGTTATTTGGCTATTTCGCATGCGTAAACCATAGGTTCTAACCTATGTACGTTTCGTGTGCCGCTTTAGTTTTCGTATTCGACTCGTGTTTACGATATAACGTATTGGAAATTGTAGGTACCCCGCGTGGACTTCAGGACGACAAGGAAGAGCATGGCATTATCGACTTCGACAAGCGAGGATCGAGGTGAGTAGATGTATATCTACTGGGGAAGTCGGGTGGATGGCGTATAGCACCCCCGCATCCGTAAAATAGGATATATATATATATATATATATAGCTTGCGAGATGGATACTTGGCAAATAGGATTTCTGGGAGACTGTAGGCTAGATTAGGCGTACTCGTAGAAAGATCTATCCCAAGTGTTATTTACTTTAGTCGTGAACCTTAGGTTATATGTTGTTGCACACACCCACCCACACACATACACTTGGTATATTGATGTGTGTATATGCGTATGTATATATGTGTGTGTGTGTGTGTGTGTGTGTGTGTGTGTGTGTGTGGGTGGGTGTTTATTCATATATATATACATATACACGTGAGATGAGGATAATATGTGCTATACGGATATGGGTCGATATGATCAGGCATGATGCCGTGAGGTTATGATATGTGATTGAGTCAAGACACTGTATATGATATGATATAATCAAGGATCGTTGGGCAATATATATATACAAACATGTGATAACATGTGGCTTGATAAATAAAAGATTGTACGAGACTTTAGATTCGTACCCCTGTTTGTGATGTTGTACGACGATCAATACCGTACGAATTATGTGATATATATAATATTTGACCCGTATCCTCGATTTTGAGGATGCCGTACGATGGATTTTACCGTATGAGGTATATATATGATGATTGATCCGCACTCTTGACTCGAGGATGCCGTACGAAGGATATTACCGTACGTGATACTATGAGGCGGGATCGCCGACTACTAGATTTATCAACTCGGATATGCTGCGATTCCTATTTACTTTCGACTAGGTTCTTAGTTTAGCTTTTAGATTGCTTAAATAAACGTTAGCTTAGGCTCGAGTCATACCTATTTTCAAAACTGACGAATCGTAGGCTTTTCAAAGAATAAACGGAGGGACGCTATGGATTTCCAAAAAAAAAGACATCTCTTTTCTCGAAAACATTGTAGTCCCCACTTTTATAAAAACAACGATTTGTGCTATTTAAACACGATAAACGGTATGGCTCGTACATATGTTTATATACTTTATTGTTGCTTTCACTATTTACTTTCTGTTATGATCTCATCTGCTAAGACACCTGCACCATTACCGATGATGCGTATGTTGCACGTACACTTGCTTGCCGGCTCACACACATTATCATCGGTAATTGCCATGTCACGCACACAGTAGTAACCTTTATTACATTGTATACACTAATAGTTGTAGTTAAGTAGCATTGTTTAGCATCCCGATATCATATGCTAGTTTTGACATTGCATTTCGTACTTAAATGCCACATGCATTTGTTTACCTATATTCTGATCATATACTGCAGTTGGGCCCGATGCCGATATTCATTATCTCATTATATACTCATGATTATAAGATTTCGGTATGAGATTTCTGGATTTGGGGAAACCGCATGTGAATTTGAAAACATATACTAAATTTTAAAGGAAAATGCGGTTTCTCGTGATATGATGTGTGGCGTCCACCATGAGTTTTCTCGGTTCTTGAGCTACGTGTGTAAACATACCCGATTCAAGGAAGGGGGTGCACTGTCTGCGAGTACATGGTGGACCCGGTGAGGTACCCCGGGGTAAGAAGATCGTATAGAAAGGCGTTGAGCCTGGCAGGGGAGCACTACTGACCGGTGATATTTGGCGTGGCGGATATCCGGAGGATACCGACCGTAGTCGTGAGATCGGATGATATAGGCCGATCCGGACAGACGGAGCCCGAGATATAGGAGGATTTTATGTCGCTGATGGACACGGTTTTCCTGATGCTTTCGAGTGTCGATATCGGGCACTCGGATTTTCTCATGATTTTGTGTATCGATGCTGGACACACCCACTTGTTGCTGCATTTGCATTCATGCATAACATACATGACATGTAGTTACCTTGTGACACGGACACGAGTACTTGACCTTACACATCGGCCTATATGATTACTCATATTGCTACTCGCTGTTACTGTGTTATTACTATTATTGTATTTTATTGTATGACCTAGGAGATAGTCATACATTCGGTTTCTACTCGGTGATGTCTTCTACTTACGAGTTGGCAACTCACTCCCGTTGTGTCACAGTTTCTTGCAGGTTTGGTCGTACAGGTTCCGTAGCGGCTTCGCTGGCACACCACTTTTTTCCGGGTGATTGCTTGGTAGGTGGGCTCACTCGCATCGTGACCACTATTGTACTTTGTTATTTATTCTGTTATATCTAGTAAGCCCTATCAACTAGACTTGTATATTTTGTAGACTTAGAAAGCACCGTTTGTATATTCTTTTGGACTTGGGTCGTGATTATGTATTTACTATTATTCATGTTTTCTTGACGATGCTCGTTTTCTTTACTTTCTTTCTGAGTTTTGATCCTCGCCTTCGGCGTTGTATATTTGCATTACTTGCGTGGTTGTTTCCGCCAATTGGTGAAGAGCTAGCTCCCGCTTGGGGATGTCTTATATTATATTGTTTGTACCGTTTTCGGGTTAAGTTATACAAAGGAGGTGCTGTCCAAAATTTTCAATGACGAAAATATTTTCAAGTTAGATACAAACATCGTGTTTTCGTATACTACTATCTATGTTTTAAAGAAAGAACTTGATTTCAGTAAAACCTTATTTCAAAACTGCACCTCCACTATTTTCCCTAAATTGTTTAGATTTCTGGGCTTTTGGCTTACTTGAATTAGGTGGGGTCCTATAGACTTCACTTGATTCAAGTGCCAGTCATATGCCTTCTCCGGGTCGTGACAAAGTTGGTATCAGAGCGTTAGGTTTAACCTTGGTTCGAGTCTAGGTTTGACTATGCAGAGTCTAGGGCGTGTGTGTGTGTGTGTGTGTGTGTATATATATATATATTCGGAACCTAAGCTTAACCTTACGGAACTTAGACTTGGCCGATGGGGTATTAGACTTGAACTTTCGTCGTGTAGGTTGATCTTGGTTGATGGAATAGGTGACTTAAGTAGAGTGACGTACCGTGAGTATGTTCCACGGTATACTTACGATACGCTACCCCGCTTAAGAAGCCTTAGGATGTACATTTCTTATGTATTGTATTTCTATTCGTTCCTATGATCTATCCTCATCGATTTTGGATCGTAGTTTCTGTTACCATGGCTACATGAGCAGAGAGAGCTGCGGCTAGAGTTACAGTCAGAGCGAGCTCTTCATGGACGAGGACTGACCAGGGTGTAATTCCGTGACACACGAGCGTTATGATGTGTTGATTTTACTAAGATTTCTTATTGACACGAGCGTTCGAGATCTACACCAGATGATCGGGCCATTGCTAGAGGCCAGTCAAATTGCGAAGGCTATTAAGGTACCGTCCACTCCAGATGATTGATGTACTGTGTAGGGATGCTAGGTACTCTCACAAGGGTCTACGAGGCATCAACCATGCCCGATTTAAAATTTAGCCATGCCGAACAACCCTAACCAAGATCTTTATACTAGAGATTAGGCGAAACAAGCATGTTAAACACTTTAACACTAAGTGAGAGGGATTACAACCTTTGTAGATCCTGTCCTTCACTTCTTAAGCTCCGTGTTGTGGTTCCTTCGCTGCGATCATCAAGTTCCGGACTCTCGAGAGGCTCCACGAAGAGAAAGATGCAAGCTTGCTTCCGATCTTCGATAACAAAGATGATCTACCTTGAAGTTTCATTAACACAAGCTCTCACTCACTAAATAAAGTGAACACCCTAATCTAAATAGCTAGGATAGATTAGGATGATGAAGTAGGATTTTATCTCTCATTTGTTTTCATTAACTCACTCATTTTCATCACTAATGAAAAAGCTAGTATGCTTTTCCATCAAGAACTCAAGGAAGAAGAAGAAGAATCCTTTTGTGATGAATAATGAAACTATATTGTGTGGTTAGAAATGCAACCATGGTAGATAATGAGAAAGCTAACCATTGTAGAGACATAACTAGGGTTAAAGGATTGGGTTGGGTTAAGCAAATATCACAAAATATCCAAATCAAAGTCAAAGCTTCAAGAAGCTTCTTGAAAGCTTCATGAAGACTTAACCCTAATCCAAACCCTAACCTCAATTAAACTCCACAAAACTTGTTGCATTAATAACCATATTATGTTACAATATTATATATCACATATATAATATTTATTGTAACAAAATAAAATAATACAATTAACATATATCGCATATATATCAATGTATTACCCGAGTGAGAAAAAGAATCTTTTAGTGAGCTTATATCAGTTAATGTAATTTAATATATCAAATATATAATTATACATTAAATTATCGAATCAACCCTTGATCTGATAATCCGGCTATTTCATAAATAACCTACTAATATAATCTGAATCAGTTCATCGAATCAACACTTGATCCGATGACCCGGCTATATCACATATACCCGGCCGATATCTCATATCGCGAGAATCTAATACGGTATCACATACACGTATTGTTCTCGGTCCCGCACATATCATATATGTGCTCCTACTCCATTTTTCCTGAGCCAAGAAACCTCTGTGTAGGACTCTAAAGAATCGTCAATACGCCGGCAGTAGGTGATGATCATATCAAACACCCACAAGCTGCAAGCGGTCAGCTAAACGTAACAGCCATCCAGGTATTGAGCGCTCAGAAGATCAACAAGCAAGCCTGTACATTCTCCTGTGAATCCAGTCAGTAACACTCCCGTACAGTCCGGTCTCGTCGTCTGATATATCGCATATCTCGCCTAGGGGTGGTAAACGTCAGACCCCAGTAGCTTGATAAGTCATATCGATATGAGGTCTATAACAGTTCGAGAAACTAATGGTAACACTTACCGGTAAATCTCAGCAACCCTGGCCAGGGATTTCCAGTTATAGCCAATCGAACATAGCACAACATCAACTCCCTATACCGGGAGAGACGGATCTCCTCCTATCGCTCATTGCCTCCATGTGATTCGGGACTGTACCCAAAAGCCACCTTTTTGCACGCCCTCTTGGATGTGGTATGATGGAAATCAAAGTACAGTGGGAATCACACAAGACTCTATGACGATCTCGGGTCAACAGACTACTCTGTACCATTGTCACCGGAGAACTGCCATCTGACGTGAGGTATAATACCATCTGGGAGTTCTCGGCGAGTCCGTCCAGTGTACCCAGTCTCCACTGAGCACCCGTATACCTTCTCTGATGTCAAACACCAATGGATATGAGATCATCCATCGCCCATCATATGGGTCAAGAAGCGCATACGCTAGTCTACTCTGGAGTATCGATGCCCTGTCTCGGTACTCCCACGACTAGGAACATTTGAAGGATGTACTTGGCGACTACACTGTCCTCACTAGCATGATCTGCATCATAGTCCTGGTAGTCAAGTACTCATCATAAGGGCTTTATCAACATGTAACATAGAGACAATCAGAGTACATGTTAAGATAAAGAGTAACCAGATAGCGTACTATCATGTCGAGCAAGAAAGTCCTCCCTATATATGTCTAAGCATCCACTACAATATACATCGTATGTACAGTAATGGCCTCTAGGGCATACATATAACTAACAATCTCCTACTTGCACTAGGGTCATCTGTTATGGTATCGCATACCTAACAATAAGCTGTGGTTGAAGTATCTCATACTCAACCATCTCATAAAAGTCTCTACCGGGAAATAGGCCTTTGTGAGTGGATCCGCGCTGTTGTCCTCTGTGTCTACTTTCCTAACCTTGATCTCCCTGGAGATCAACCATCTCCATGATCAGGTGATACTGCCTAAGAATTATATCTGGATTTCTGATGGGACGGGGGTTCCTTGGCATAAGCCACAACTCCATTGTCACACAATGGTTGGAACGAAGTTCATCTCATGAACTTATATATATCCAGACTGCCTCTTTGGTAGCATCCTTGGTAACGATATATCTTGCCTTTAATCATCTAGAAAGTCATGGTATCTAGCTTGGAACTCTTCCAACATACCGTCCCTCCACTGAGGGTAAAGACAATGCCTGCGACTGACATTCAGTCGTCCTTATCACCCTGGAACCTTTCCAGTGATTCTCCCCAAGATCGATTGATACCATCTCACTACAAATAGTGAGTATCCTAACATCCAATTAGATCTATCTCATAGATCCAAAACCCAGGATTTAGGAGGTATCACTTTGATCCTGTATGGAGAATCCTTGTGATAAGCGGAGATTGACCGAGCGTAGCATAGGAAACTCCTTTCCTATCAAGAGTATGTCATCCACGTACTCTACGAGGATCACCACTATACTCTCTACTACTTTTTTGTATATACAAGGTTCATCTACCATTTTGATGAAATCAAACTCTTTGACTACCACATCAAAACAGACATTCCAACTCCGCGATGCCTGCTTATCACATAAAACATCTTGCTCACGTTTCCGCTGCTCCCACCGTCTACGAAGCCCTCTGGCTGTGTACTTATAGACGCTCTCTTCCAAATCATCATTTAGAAAAGCAGTCATAACACCCAACCGTCAGATATCGTAGTCATGGTATGTAGCCGTGGCAAGTAGGATCTGGATGGACTTAAGCATAGCTTTGAAAGTATCAACTTTTCCATGTATACCAAGTAATCTTCTCAAGATATACTTGCTCCTGATGGGGATTTAACCCTTCAGATAAAGCAACCAAAGTCCATACTTTGTTAGTGTATAAGGATTCTATCTCAGATCGCTAAGCATCCAGCCACTCTTACAGAGTCCCACTCCTGATGGCCAGCTCAAAATAAGTTGGGTCATCATCTCATGATGCAATCCTCGCTTTCACTGTCATAGAGAAACCGAAGTATCTCTCAGGTGGGTGAGGAACCCTATTAGATCGGCGGAGAGGCTGAGGTTCGTTGGAAACTATTGAATCCTTTGGTTCTACCAAATCATCAGCTGTAGTTTGTATAGCTGGAACTTTTTCCAGTTCTACCTCATGACCACTAATTTCTTCACAAGAAATTCCCTTTCACAAAGGTGGCATGTTGAGAAACAAAACATCTTTTGTTCCTCGGTTAGGTAGAAGATATTCCCTTACAAATGCTTGGGATATCCAACAAACTTCTACAGAACTGACTTTGCCTCAAGCTTGTCCGGATTATGCTTTTAGACATAGGTTGGACAACCCCAAATCTTAACAAACTTAAGATATGGGCTCTTCCCATTCCATATCACATATGAAGTGGTAGGCAACTGATTTGATTGGAACCCTATTCAATAGGTGTAGGGTTCCTAGGCACACCCATGAGGTTCTACAAGTGATCAAACATGGCCAATTCAAATTTTTTCATGTGCCTACAAACCCTAATACGGATCGTTAACTAGATGTATAGGCGATGCAAGGCAAGTTAACAACTTTAACTAAAAGGGAAGTGACTACAACCTTTGTAGATCCGGTTCTCCACCTCCATAGCTCCGCTTTGACGTCCCTCCGCTGCAATCATCGGATCCCGGACTCTAGCGTCGGCTTCATCGGAGAAATGGGCGGGCTAGGTCGTCGACTTCGATGCCGAAGATGATCTACGTCGAGGCAACTCAAGATCAAGCTCCAACTTCACCAAGTCATGAAACTTGTGAAGAAAACACCCTATACTACTTGGCAAGTGGTAGAGGATGAAGAAATAGGAAGTGGGTTCACTTTAGAATTGGATTTCTCACTCTTTTTCTCATGTTGCCATTGATGGTAGCAAGCTTTTCTTCATTGTTGAAGAAGAAGAAGAAGAAGAAAAGAATTATGATATGAATACAAAGAATTATCTTATCATATAACAACCATAGTTAGGTGTAGAGAATTAACTAAGGTTAGGTTGAATGGTTAGGGTTAAGTATGAAACAAAAATGGTGGACTTATTCAAAGCTTCATGAAGCTTCAACTAGAAAACAAATCAAGCCACCATTTCTCTTTATCTTTCAAAAAAAGAATAAATAAATAAATGAATAGACAAGTAAATCAAAACCCTAACCATTAACAAAACCATGGTTTAATTCTTTACACAAACCCAAGTTTGCTTGTATCATCAAACATGATACAAACTAGTGCACAAAAGTATATCACATATACAACTTGTGTATTTCAAGTGAGAAAATCCATTTAAAGTGAACAATATTAGTCAATGTAAAGTAATATATCTAATATATAATTATACATTAAATCATTAAATCAATACTTGATTTAACGATCCGGTCATATCGCATATGACCGACTAATATCTAATGTATCGGCTTATCGAATCAATCCTTGATTCGATAACTAGGTTATATTGCATATAACCAATCGATACATTCATCACGAGAATAGAATACGGTATCACATACACGCATTATTCTCGGTCCCGCACATATCTCATATGCGCTCCTATTTCGTTTCGCTTGAGCCAGGAAACCTCTGTGTAGGACTCTAAAGACTCGTCAATACGCCGGCAGCAGATGATGATCATATCAAACACCCACAAGCCGTAAGCGGTCTGCTAAACGTAACGGCCACCGTGGTATTGAGCGATCAGAAGATCGACGAGCAAGCCCGCTCACACTCCTGTGAATCCAACCAGTAACACTTACCGTACAGTCCGGTCTGTTCGTCTGATATGTCGCATATCTCGCCTAGGGGTGGTAAACGTCAGACCCCAGTAGCTTGATAAGTCATGCCGACGTGAGGTCCATAACGATCGTGAAACTACTGATAACTCTTACCAGTATATCACTGCAACCCTGGCCAGGGATTTCCTGTTATGGCCAGTCGAGCATAGCGCAACATTAACCCCCAATACCGAGAGAGACGAATCCCCTCCTATCGCTCATTGCCTCCATGTGAATCGGGACTGTACCCAAAAGCCACCTGTTTGCACGCCTCAGTAGAGCCGTGGTAGGGTGGAAATCAAAGCACAGTGGGAGACACACAAGACTCTATGACGATCTCGGGTCAACAGACTAAGCTGTACCAGTGTCACCAGAGAACTGCCATCTGACGTGAGATATAATACCATCTGGGAGTTCTCGGCGAGTCCGTTCAGTGTACCCAGTCTCCACTGAGCACCAGCATACCATCTCTGATGTCAAACACCAATGGATATGGGATCATCCATCGCCCATCACATGGGTCGAGAAGATATACGCTAGTCTACTCTGGAATATCGATGCCCCGTCTCGATATTCCCACGACTAGGAACATTGAAGGATGTACTCATGGACTACCCAGGCCCCACTAGTATGATCTACATCATAGTCCTGGAAGTCGAGTACTCATCCTAAGGGCTTTATCAACATGTAACAGAGAGACTGAAAGTATACATGTTAAGATAAAGAGTAACCAGATAGCGTACTATCATGTCGAGCAAGAAAGTCCTACCTATATATGTCCCAGCATCCACTACAATATACATCCAATGTACAGTAATGGCCTCTAGGGCATACATATAACTAACAATCTCCCACTTGCACTAGGGCCATCTGTAGCAGTAGTTGTAGTATCTAATACTCAACCATCCCCTAAAAGTCTCTCTTTGGGAAAAGGCCTTCGTGAGTGGATCCGCCGTGTTGTCCTCTGAGTCTACTCTCCTAACCTCGATCACCCTGGAGATCATCTATCTCCATGATCAGGTGATGCTGCCTCAGAATATGTCTGGGTCACTGATGGGACCAGGGTTCCTAGGCCAAAGTCACACTTTCATTGTCATACAATGATAGGAACCTAGTTCATCTTATGAACCAATATACACCCAAACTGCCTCTTTGGTAGTATCTTTAATAGCGATGTTACCAGCCTTTATCGTCTAGTTTGCCACGGTATCTAGCTTGGAACTCTTCCAACATACCGTCCCTTTACTGAGGGTAAAGACAATGCCTGTGACTGACATTCAGTCGTCTTTATCACCCTGGAACCCTTCCAGCGATTCTCCCCAGGATCGATTGATACCATCGCACTACAACTAGTGAGAATCCTAACATCCATTTAGATCTATCTCATAGATCCAAAACCCAGGATTTAGGAGGTATCACTTTGATCCTATATAGAGAATCCATGTGATAAGAGGAGATTGACCGTGCGTAGCATAGGAAACTCTTTTCCTATCAAGAGTATGTCATCCACGTACTCTACGAGGATCATCACCATACTCCATACTACCTTTTTGTACATACAAGATTCATCTACCATTTTGATGAAGTAAAACACTTCGACTACCGCATCAAAACAGACGTTCCAACTCCGCGATGTCTGCTTTATTATGTAAAGCAACTTGCACACATTTCCGCTGCTCCCACTGTTTACGAAGCCCTCTGGCTGTGTTCTTATAGACGCTCTCTTCTAAATCATTATTTAGAAAAGTAGTCATGGCACCCAACCACCAGATATCGTAGTCATGGTATGTAGCAATGGCAAGTAGGATCTGGATGGACTTAAGCATAGCCACTGGAAAAGGTTTCATCATTATCCACGCCTGGTCGATGACGAAAACCTTTAACAAGTCTAGTTTTGAAAGTCTCAACCTTTCCATTTACACCAAGTAATCTTCTCAAGATATACTTGCTCCTGATGGGGATTTAACCCTTCAGATATAGCAGCCAAAGTCCATACTTTGCTGGTGTACAAGGATTCCATGTCAGATCGCTAAGCATCCAGCCATTCTTACAGAGTCCCTACTCTCGATGGCCTGCTCGAAACTAGTTGGGTCATCATCTCATAATGCATTCCTTGCTCCCACTGTCATCGAGAAACCGAAGTATCTCTCAGGCAGGTGAGGAACCCTACCAGATCGGCGGAGAGGCTGAGGTTCGTCGGGGACTATTGAATCCTTTGGTTCTGTCAAATCATCAGCTGCAGTTTTGTATAGCTGGAACCTTTCCAGTTCTACAGAACTGACCTTGCCTCGATCTTGTCCGGATTTTGCTTTTGACATAGGCCGGACAATCCCAAATCTTAACTTACTTAAGAGATAGGCTCTTCCCATACCATATCTTATATGGAGTGGTAGGCAGTGATCTGATTCGAACCTAATTCAATAGGTATGCAGCTTCTTAAGTGCACAACCCCAAAAGGAAATAGGTAACTCAGTAATACTCATCATAGAGCACACCATATCTAATATTGTGCGATTGCTCCGTCCCGATACACCGTTGTGCTGTGGTGTATTCAAAGGAGTAATACTGAGAGAGAATCTCATTTTCTTTTAGAATAGTCCAAGAATTCCATGCACAAGTATTCTCCTTCCTGATCTCATCATAGGACATAATACTTATACCCGTATTGGTTCTCTACTTCTGGCTTATATTCTGTGAATATCTCAAAAGGTTCGGACTTGTGTTTCAACAGGAACATATGTCTGAATCTTGAGAGATTATCAGAGAATGTAATGAAGTATAAAGAACCAGTCCTGGCATGTGTAAACAGGAGACCTTACATACATCATCATGTATCAGTCCCTGGAGTTCATTAACTCTTTCTCTGTTCCCAATAAGCAGAGCTATGGTCATCTAATCTTTGTGACGTGACTGGCAAGTTTCACAAGATGTAAATTCAAACTGATTTAAATATGCATCTAAAATGTAACTTCAGCCAGTCGGGTCGCATTGATATGACCTAGTCTACAATGCCTCAAGAATGATTCGTTCATTTCTGAACTCTTCCTCTTGTGTGTGTTCTGTATACTAGGAACTGTAGTTTGATTTAGAACATCAATGCTTTTAGATAACGTGCCTGAACCGATCAACTTTTTATATAGAAAATGTTCAAAACATTATCCAACAATACAAAATTTTATCATTTCTTTACTTGTAAAGAGACTGATATGATTTTGTATATCAGGTTCGGTATCTAATAACATTCGTTCAGAATCAATGTACTAGTAACATAGGGTGACAGTGACCAACAGACTTGGCTGCAACACTTGCCCCGTTTTCTGTCTCATGAAACTTATCACCCGTTCTCAGTTTTCTACCTTTTTGTAGCCCTATGTAACATATTACATATCTGGGATCCTGATCCAGTATCAAATACCCAGGATGCAGAGGATACTGAGAAACAGTTCTTTGTAATGAACACACCCGAAGGAGATGCATCTCATGCACTTTCTTCGTTTGGGTGGCATGGGAATTCTGGTATTTCCCTATTTTCTGCTCTGTCTTATAACAATTATAAGTTGGAGCGGGACCAATGTTCCCCAGCTCAGTATAACAAGCGGGTTCGGTCAATACATCCATATTATTATCTTGATTAAGGCGTGATATGGTCGCTACCGAGAGAGAGAGAGAGAGAGAAGAAAACACTCTGCGTGCGCTCTTGCAAGATTAGATTGGTTATTTATTTTATCTAATCAGGATGGCTCCCACTGTTTTTATCAAATCTTCCTTCAAACCTTAAAAGGAAAGACTAACCGGGATTAATTACACTCTACAAGTTCGCCAATCTTTCAGCCAGGCCAGTGTCGGTACTTTAAGGGAGGTTCCCCGTGCTTTCATACGGACCTAATTACAGTAAACCTCATTTTCCCAGAGGCGTAACCCCGTTGACACCTTTCTAGACATCTACTTGATCGGCTAATTGTAAAGTGCAAAACTCTCCCAGGAGTAACAATTACTCGCAGTGGGTATCGGGATCCAACTATCACATAGAAGGTATGCAATCTCATTACAAATTTCAACACTTGAAACTCCCGATAAAGGTTTTTACCCCTAGCACCTATGACCTTAACTATTGTCAACAAATCATAAGCACTAGTCAAGTTCTACCCGTCATTTCGTGATTAATTAGACCCATCCACATGACCCTTAACTAAGGTCAACAAAGTCACGCGACTGTCCTAACTAATCGCATCATATGCGGTGTAGGAAGACATCACTTAGCTACCGTACACTGTGCCTTGACTGTGGTCAACAAACACAGCACGAATACTAAGTACTCTACTTCCTAAAATGACGGAGGGTTGCGAATGGTTTTTGTGAAAACCTTTAACGCTTTGAACTTGATCTCGTTGCGGAATCAAATGGTTTTTAAATGGAATGTTTTTGAGGCTTTTCTAGTTTTGCTAAAGGGGTCACTCCCGGTGAAGGGATTGTCGGTCCTTTCCTCATCGAATAAGGTGCATGATATATCATATATACCGCTGTGCAAAGCAGAAACTATAGAAGCAATAAAAAACAAACCGAGGGTTGTAGCATCTGCCAGTTATTGCTAAAGGAGTCACTCCCGGTGAAGGGATCTCGGTCCTTTCCTCATCGAATAAGGTGCAGGATATATCATATATACCGCTGTGCAAAGCAAGAACTGTAGCTACCTGTTTTATTTTTTGAAATTCGATTCCACAACATCAATTAGGTTTATTTTCTTTCATTAATCTCATTAATGAATATCCCATCATTTAAGTCCACCTAAACATCACAGATAAATATAACGTACGCTTATGCCATCCGCATTCGCCTCGATGTCCCGTCTGCACCGTTAGGTTAGGTAACTAACGCCAGAACGAGGCAGGGCTAGCGCGGGTGTAAAACATAAGCAACGTCTATATAATATATCATATATACTATATATAATATCTATCTGAACATATCACATATCACATCACAGATAACGCAGCAGAAAATATCATATGAAATATTGGATATACTAGGACGTCTGTGTTTTTAATACGAGCCAGTATAAAACACGGATTCCACGGTCGTGATGAATAGCCAATCCCATATCCCTAGACCCCTACGAGAGCGGCAAGCAACCCTACCAATTCTAGGGTTAGGAGACCCGGACTCGACTCTTCGAGCTGGTCTCCTACTGGACCCTAGAACCCGGTTACTTGTGCTCCCCTCCTTGGGTCTATCCTAATGCGGAAAAGTAAATAATATACAAAAGGTTACATCATCCGCAACCTGGAAGTGCCCCAATAAAAGAATATTACATACAAGTTTTTACATGAATGAAAATGAAAAACACTCATCTCACATAAAAAAAACCCCGGCTATTCAAACACGACGATCCAATATAACATATCCAGCAACACATAACATCACATGTCATCAACGTAAGTAAATATACGCATCCCAATTGTCGTTGACATATAGCAACGAAACCGGCGATATCACATATTACACTTACGGTCACAGAAAAGAAAGTGTAAAACTACAACAGTTGGAATCCGCAACCTCCTTAGACATCGCATGCCTAAACCAATGAATTCCTTAGACATCACATGCCTAACAATTATAAACCCCGCATTTTAGTCTCATTATCGAAAACTCTTTTCAATATCAAGTCTGGCAATTCAATAAGATTCCCGACATCATGATCGAATGCTCGTTGCAAACTTTAGTAGGCGGCCGCACCCCTGATACCGTCGACGAAGTGCACCAAGGCGGAACACCGCTGCCGCGAGCACCCAAACGGATGCTTTTGGCGACGGGGTTCTCCCACAGTCACTTGGTCGGGGCTATGGAGTGAGGCTGTCTATTAAGTTTACCCGGCGAGTATCCGCGTACACTACGTGATTGCGACGGACTTTTGATCGCATCAAAATTCTGTGGTAACCGATCAAGTGAGACTAAACTGCTATGTTTATAACATTCATTCAGTTATCTCATAACTGCTTGTGAATTCCAATTATTATATCACATTCCGGATAAGATAGAAAATGTTAAACTTTCCGATCGAACAATCGAACACCCAAGTTTTCCCGAAACAGCTCAACACATGAAATAAGTTCAAAAACATTCACTTCATGCCTCAGTACCAACGGTCCAGCCGTAGAAGGGTCAAGCCAACGCCTCACATGTGGCACGCCGTACTGCCCCAAACCCTAAGGTTTAAAGGGCAGTTCAAGACGGTCACATAATCGAGTTAAGGTTTGTTGTCTTCTAGAGGGACCATCGCGTTACTTGCACTACTTGGAACGCCATTAAACTACGGAAAAGTCCAACAATTGGAAATTTCCCGGCAGGGGAAAAAGTAGGTATTTATATCCGGTCGAACTTTTTTAACATTTTGCTAAAATTTATCCGGAAAAACACATAGACAAAGTTTGACAATCCGATCAAATCTACGAAGTCCCAATACAACCCAGAATATTCAACTCTTGAATAAATATTAAAAATTCCCAGAAAATACAGCAAACAAAATAAGACATTACTGTGCAAACAGTGTTTCAAGAAGAGATATTTTGGCCGCGGAACCGCCGCAGAAGCCAAGCTTCTGCCTCGGTTACGCCGCTCTTTAAGCATATCTTTTGGTCGTTTTTGCACCGTAATTCTTAGAACTTCCTGCTGAATTTTTAAAGAATTTTTAATATGGAAAAAACCCAGTTTTGGAAAAATGTACAGAGAGGGGTCCGGATTAGGGTTTCGTGTTTCGATCGGACGTAAAACATCGTCTACTCATCGCCTAAGGCTCTAGCTAGGCTCTGATACCACTGTAGTTCCTAGGCACACCCATGAGGTTCTACAAGTGATCAAACATGGCCAATTCAAATTTTTTCATGTGCCAACAAACCTTAATACGGATCGTTAACTAGATTTATAGGCGATGCAAGGCAAGTTAACAACTTTAACTAAAAGGGAAGTGACTACAACCTTTGTAGATCCGGTTCTCCACCTCCATAGCTCCGCTTTGACGTCCCTCCGCTGCGATCATCAGATCCCGGACTTTAGCGTCGGCTTCATCGGAGAAATGGGCGGGCTAGGTCGTCGACTTCGATGCCGAAGATGATCTACGTCGAGGCAACTCAAGATCAAGCTCCAACTTCACCAAGTCATGAAACTTGTGAAGAAAACACCCTATACTACTTGGCAAGTAGTAGAGAATGAAGAAATAGGAAGTGGGTTCACTTTAGAATTGGATTTCTCACTCTTTTTCTCATGTTGCCATTGATGGTAGCAATCTTTTCTTCATTGTTGAAGAAGAAGAAGAAGAAGAAAAGAATTATGATATGAATACAAAGAATTATCTTATCATATAGCAACCATAGTTAGGTGTAGAGAATTAACTAAGGTTAGGTTGAATGGTTAGGGTTAAGTATGAAACAAAAATGGTGGACTTATTCAAAGCTTCATGAAGCTTCAACTAGAAAACAAATCAAGCCACCATTTCTCTTTATCTTTCAAAAAAAGAATAAATAAATAAATGAATAGATAAGTAAATCAAAACCCTAACCATTAACAAAACCATGGTTTAATTCTTTACACAAACCCAAGTTTTCTTGTATCATCAAACATGATACAAACTAGTGCACAAAAGTATATCACATATACAACTTGTGTATTTCAAGTGAGAAAATCCATTTAAAGTGAACAATATTAGTCAATGTAAAGTAATATATCTAATATATAATTATACATTAAATTATTAAATCAATACTTGATTTAACGATCCGATCATATCGCATATGACCGACTAATATCCAATGTATCGGCTTATCGAATCAATCCTTGATTCGATAACTAGGTTATATTGCATATAACCAATCGATACATTCATCACGAGAATAGAATACGGTATCACATACACGCATTATTCTCGGTCCCGTACATATCTCATATGCGCTCCTATTTCGTTTCGCTTGAGCCAGGAAACCTCTGTGTAGGACTCTAAAGACTCGTCAATTCGCCGGCAGCAGGTGATGATCATATCAAACACCCACAAGCCGCAAGCGGTCTGCTAAACGTAACGGCCACCCTGGTATTGAGCGATCAGAAGATCGACGAGCAAGCCCGCTCACACTCCTGTGAATCCAACCAGTAACACTTACCGTACAGTCCGGTCTTTTCGTCTGATATGTCGCATATCTCGCCTAGGGGTGGTAAACGTCAGACCCCAGTAGCTTGATAAGTCATGCCGACGTGAGGTCCATAACGATCGTGAAACTACTGATAACTCTTACCAGTATATCACTGCAACCCTGGCCAGGGATTTCCTGTTATGGCCAGTCGAGCATAGCGCAACATTAACCCCCAATACCGAGAGAGACGAATCCCCTCCTATCGCTCATTGCCTCCATGTGAATCAGGACTGTACCCAAAAGCCACCTGTTTGCACGACTCAGTAGAGCCGTGGTAGGGTGGAAATCAAAGCACAGTGGGAGACACACAAGACTCTATGACGATCTTGGGTCAACAGACTAAGCTGTACCAGTGTCACCAGAGAACTGCCATCTGACGTGAGGTATAATACCATCTGGGAGTTCTCGGCGAGTCCGTTCAGTGTACCCAGTCTCCACTGAGCACCCGCATACCATCTCTGATGTCAAACACCAATGGATATGGGATCATCCATCGCCCATCACATGGGTCGAGAAGATATACGCTAGTCTACTCTGGAATATCGATGCCCCGTCTCGATATTCCCACGACTAGGAATATTGAAGGATGTACTCATGGACTACCCAGGCCCCACTAGTATGATCTACATCATAGTCCTGGAAGTCGAGTACTCATCCTAAGCGCTTTATCAACATGTAACAGAGAGACTGAAAGTATACATGTTAAGATAAAGAGTAACCAGATAGCGTACTATCATGTCGAGCAAGAAAGTCCTACCTATATATGTCCCAGCATCCACTACAATATACATCCAATGTACAGTAATGGCCTCTAGGGCATACATATAACTAACAATAGGTATGCAGCTTCTCAAATGCATAACTCCCAAAAGGAAATAGGAAACTCAGTAGTACTCATCATAGAGCTCACCATATCTAATAGGGTGTGATTGCTCCGCCCCGATACACCTACGTGCTGTGGTGTATACGGAGGAGTAATGCTGAGAGAGAATCTTATTTTCCTTTAGAATAGTCTAGGAATTCCGTGCTCAAGTATTCTACTCCTTGATCTCATCAAAGGACATAATACTTATACCCATTTTTGGTTCTCTACTTCTAACTTATATTCATTGAATTTCTCAAAAGTTCCAGACTTGTGTTTCAACAGGAACATATGTCCGGGTCTTGAGAGATAATCAGTGAATGTAATGAAGTACAAAGAACCGGTCCTGGCATGTGTAAACAGGGGACCTCATACATCAACATGTATCAATCCCAAGAGTTCACTAGCTCTTTCTCTGTTTCCAAAAAACAGAGCTGTGGTCATCTTATCTTTGTGACATGACTGGCAAGTTTTACAAGATGTAAATCCAAACTATCTCATAGAAGGTATGCAATCTCATTGCGAATTTCAATACTTGAAATTCCCAATAATATTTTACCCCTAGCGTGTTATGACCTTGACGCATGCCAAACAACCCATAGTCCGCTAGTCAAGTTCAACCCGTACATTTCTTGATTGAATTAAACCCACCCGCACGACCCTTAACGCATGCCAAACAACGCCGTACGAATACCCTAATCCAATCGCATCGTATGCTAGCAGATAAGCACTAGTTAGCTACCGTACACTACGCCTTGACGCATGCCAAACTACCGCAGCACGAATACTAAGTAGTACTTATCTGAAATGACGGAGGGCTACGACAGGTTTTTAAGAAAACCCTTTGCATAATGAACTTGATATCGTTGTAGAATCGAGTGATTTTAATTGGAATGTTTTTGAGGCCTTTCTAGTTTCGCTAAAGAGGTCACTCCCGGTGAAGGGATCGTCGGCTCTTTCCTCATCGAATAAGGTGCAGGATATTTCACAAATATCACTATGCAAAGCAAAAACTATAGAAACAATCAAAAGACAAACCGAGTGTGTAGCATCTGCCAGTTTCGCTAAAGAGGTCACTGCCGGTGAAGGGATCTCGGCTCTTTCCTTATCGAATAAGGTGCTGGATGTTCTACAAGGAACACCGCTATGCAAAGCAAAAAACTAGAGCCACCAAGTTTTTAAACAAGTTTCTACAACATCTTTAGCTTTCTTTTAGTTTCATTAATCTCATTAATGAAGTCCCATTTTATTATGCTTCACAAGCATCACATTTGAAACGAAATCTGCAATATAACTTATATCTTATATATATATTATAAACATTCATCTCAGGCAGTAATATGATCTCATCACAGAACATTGCAGCAAAAGAATATATATGAAATATTGGATATACTAGGACGTCCGTGTTTTAGTACGAGCCTGTATAAAATACGGATTCCACGGTCGCAATGAATAGCCAAACCCACATCCCTAGACCCCTACGAGAGCGGCAAGCAACACTGCCAATTCTAGGGTTAGGAGACCCGGTCTCGACGCCTCGAGATGGTCTCCCACTGGACCCCAGAACCCGGTTACTTGTGCTCCCCGCCTTGGGTCTACCTAATGCGGAAAAGTAAATAATATACAATGGCGACATCATTCTCAGCCCGGAAGTGCTCCAATAAAAGAATATTACATACAAATGAATTTTACATGAATGAAAATAAAAACCCTCATCTCACATAAAACCCCCGGCTATTCAAAACGCGACGATCCAATATAACATATCACAGTAACACATAATATCTCATATCATCAACGTAAGCAAGTATGCGTATCCCGATTGTCGTTGAAGTATAGCAATGAAGTCGGCGATACACCACATACTACGCTTACGGTCACAGAAAAGAAAGTGTAAAACTACAACAGTTGGAATCCGCAACTTCCTTAGACATCGCATGCCTAACCAAATGAATTCCTTAGACATCGCATGCCTAACAATTATAAACTCCGCATTTTAGTCTCATTATCGAAAACTCTTTTCAATATCAAGTCGGGCAATTCAACAAGATTCCCGACATCCTGATCGAATGCTCGTCACAAACTTTAGTAGACGGCCGCACCCCCGGATGCCGTCGACGAAGTGCACTAAGGCGGAACACCGCTGCCACGAGCACCCGAACGGATGCTTTTAGCGACGGGGTTCTCCCACAGTCACTTGGTCGGGGCTATGGGGTGTGGCTGTCTATTAAGTTTACCCGGCGAGTATCCGCGTACGCTACGTGATTGCGACAGACTTTTGATCGCATCAAAATCCCGTGGCAACCGATCATTTGAGACTGAACTGCTAGATTTATAACATTCAAATTAGTTATCTCATAACTACTTGTGGATTCCAAATATTGTATCACATTTCAGATAAATAGACAATGTTAAATTTTCCGATCGAATAAACAAACACCCAAGATTTTCCAGATAGCTCAACACTTGAGCGGAGTTCAAAAAGTATCCATCACATGCCACAGTACCGATGGTCCAGCCGTAGAAGGGTTAAGCCAATGCCTCACATGTGGCAACGTCGTACTGCCCTAAACCCTAAGGTTCAGAGGCGGTTCAGACGGTCACATAATCGAGTTAAGGTTTGTGTTCTTCTAGAGGGTCAACCGCGTTACTTGCATGATTTTCCGGAAGTTTCAAACTCGAGAAAAAATCCAACTTTTGGAAAAATTTCCGACAGGGGAAAAAGTGAGTTATTGATTTCCGTTCGAACTTTTTAACAGTTTCTAAAATTATCCGGAAAAACTTAAACGAAGTTAAATTATCCGATCGAATCAACGAGTCCCCAATACATCCCAGAAAACTCAACACTTGAGTATAATTAAAAATACCCAGAAATATGAGGAAACACCTACGGATCAAACTGTAGGAAAATAAAACCCTAATTCACAGATCCGGCCGCGGAACCGTCGCGCAAGCAGGGGTCTTGCCGCGGTTCCGCGGCGCTTTAATGGAATTAGAGGGTCATATTTTACAAGTATCCTGAGAATTCCCTGCTGATTTTTTTGAGTATTTTTAATGCAGAAAAAATCACATTTTGAAATTTTTTCCAGAAACTAGGTTTTATCGGGTATTCGGAGTTTGATCGGACTTTAAACTTCGCTAAGACTTCGCCTAAAACTCTAGCTTGGCTCTGATACCACTGTAGGGATGGTAGGCACTCTCACAAGGGTCTACGAGGCATCAACCATGCCCGATTTAAAATTTAGCCGTGCCGAACAACCCTAACCAAGATCTTTATACTAGAGATTAGGAGAAACAAGCATGTTAAACACTTTAACACTAAGTGAGAGGGATTACAACCTTTGTAGATCCTGTCCTTCACTTCTTAAGCTCCGTGTTGTTGTCCCTTCGCTGCGATCATCAAGTTCCGGACTCTCGAGAGGCTCCACGAAGAGAAAGATGCAAGCTTGCTTCCGATCTTCGATAACAAAGATGATCTACCTTGAAGTTTCATTAACACAAGCTCTCACTCACTAAATGAAGTGAACGCCCTAATTTAAATGGCTAGGATAGATTAGGATGATGAAGTAGGATTTTATTTCTCATTTGTTTTCATTAACTCACTCATTTTCATCACTAATGAAAAAGCTAGTAAGCTTTTCCATCAAGAACTCAAGGAAGAAGAAGAAGAATCCTTTTGTGATGAATAATGAAACTATATTGTGTGGTTAGAAATGCAACCATGGTAGATAATGAGAAAGCTAACCATTGTAGAGACATAATTAGGGTTAAAGGGTTGGGTTGGGTTAAGCAAATATCACAAAATATCCAAATCAAAGTCAAAGCTTCAAGAAGCTTCTTGAAAGCTTCATGAAGAATTAACCCTAATCCAAACCCTAACCTCAATTAAACTCCACAAAACATGTTTCATGAAGATCGCTAGTCACCCTTGGATACGACTAGGACTTTTCGTTCGTTTGGATGCTTCGATGCGAGGTCATCAAATTGGCTAGCTTCAGATAGAAGGGAACTTCATACAGACGTGTTGTGAGTCGATCGAGAAAGGACGAGCGAAAGCGCATCACTCCGATGACTTGGACGAGTTTCCAAGGATGTAATTGTCCAGATGCCTTCTACAGGATATTAAAGATGCTGAGAATCGTAGCTTCGAAGGAGACTCTTGATGTGACTACAGCCAATTGGAGCACAGTTCACATAGCTACAAAGAGATGATTCTGAATTGGTCCATACTGAAGGGAAGCAGAGTAAGAGGTTCATACGAGATTTTGACAAGTTGTCGTTCCACCCCATTGATATCAGAGACTTGATACGCACGCAGAGGCGTTGGAGATGTACATGTTTCCCAGAGAAAAGTCATGATGAGAATGCAGCTGTTTCAGAACAAGAAACGGATTAAGTGAAGGGTGATAACTTCCGGCCAGTCCTGCAGAGAAGAGATTTAAAGAGACCCCGACAGGATCTTTCTGGAAGACTACATGATAAGGCTTGAACCCAGGATCAGTTGTATCGCACACACTTAGTAGGCCAGATATTGCCATCATTGATGCGATACGATACGAGTGATATTCAGAGAAGCGTCAGAACGGAGCTGTTTCCGTCATTACTCCCAGTCGGGCTGTCAAGCCGAGGAGTCATGTAACCGGTGATCCACAGTGAGAAACAAGGACATAAGAGTAGAGGACGCTAGACCGTGGGCCGGAGGCAAATAGATATTCTTGCTCTGCTAGCCTTGGATGCACCGACACCTTTCGACTTTGAAGGAGGGGCACATCGACGACAGTTATTTATGATTTGCGACTTGGTGATTCGGATATCACGTTTTCTTTGTTTTTGATTCTGGTATTTTGAGGATTTCGTTTCAGGATTGATATTTCTTATGTGCACCGCAGTTGCACTTGATTTGTATTCTTATCAGTTGTACTGATTTTCGTTTTGTGCATACCCATTGCACCTGGTTTTGATTTCGTACACTCTGATATATTTTATTTGATTTCGTGCATATAGTTTGCACATGATTTGACTTATGTTTTTGGTGTAGTTTACACAAGCTTTCAGTACTTGATATGGGTTTTTGTGCACGCAGTTGCACATGTTTACGCGTGCTTATACTCGGTATACTTGATTTTGAATTGGTGTATGTCGTATACCTCTTATTTCGATTTTGATATTCGATATTTGTTTTCGAGCAATCTCGTGCACCGGATTTATGTTTTCGTGCACCTTGTGCACTTGATTTTCGTTATCGTGCACCCTTTTGCGACGCACTTGGTTTAGATTCTTGCGAACACTTGGCGCGCTTGGTGCAACTTTGTGCACTCCAGATGCACTTAATCGAGATTCTTCGTGCACATCAGATGCACTAGATATTGTTGTCGGGCATACCCTTGCACTTGACAGATGTTTTCGTGCACACCCATTGCACTTGAGTTTTGTTTCTGTGCACATTCGTGGCACTGTATTTGATTTTATTTTCCGTGCGCACAAGACGCACATGGCGTTTTGTATACTTTCTTTGAGATCGATTTCATTTCTAGCATCATGTTTTTATGATATATATACTATACGGTTTAGTAACCGAGTAGGACTGGTCCGAGGACAGTACCTGAGTAATTTGCTTGCATTGATATTTACTGAAGGGATTTTCAAAAGGAGCTATAGTCTCATTATTTTCCTACGTGTCCGTGAGTGACACGGAAGCTTTACTAAGAAAACCCTTCTAAATTATTTTCAAAAAGCGGGACGTATATGTTAAACAAAAGATAAGTATATATATAGCTATTTCCTCATAAAAAAACGTCCGCTATTTGTGCCGTGATTTGCGCATCGCCATGACGATTTGAAAAGAGATTTTTGCATGCACCGTATTCCAGTTGTCTCGATGATTTTACAAGATGCGTACTATGTATATGTTATAGTCTTAATTATATCATATGTGATTTTCGTAATAGTTTCGACACTAGTATTTTCGCATTAACTTCCATGATGGCGTGACGCTTGACGGAGTTTGATTTGGAGTTTTGCACTCGTTTTCACGCGCATATGACACGTTATGATATATTTTATTGTATTCGTGACTTCGGAGCCCCGTTGACTTGATGGTTTTACTGAAATGTTTTAGTATTTGGGGGGTTTAAATTTAAATTCGGGGACCGAATTTATTTAAGAGGGGAAGATTATAACATTTCAGGAAAATAAAATATTAATTTCGGAATTTAAATAATTAAAATAATAAATTTTAAAGAATATCAGAAAAATATGGAAATTAGTTTTAGTGAGATGGTATAATTATATACCGATAGTTCGGAAAATATTTGGAAAATTAATATGGATTATTGATTTTGAAGAATTTATGTGATTTGGATATTTTATAAATATTTATACAATTATTTGTATATGAGTTTAATACTAAACTCGATTAACATTTCACTAATCATGCATTAATCTTGTTTATGCATGTGATATGCACCATGTCATGTTTCAAAACACTTGCTAAATTTTTATTTAACCATGGATTCATTGTTATTTGTTTAAAATTGTTTTTGTTTTTAAAAAAAAAAGGGAAAAGGAGGAGATATTTGTGAGAGGGAAGGGACACATAGGTATGGGCATGAGTGGGGGGAGAGAGAGAGAGGGTTTATTCTCTCAACCCTGGCTCATTTTTCTTCATTACTCTTTCCTCCATTTTCTTCTTCATCTCTCCCCACCTCCCTCCACCTCCTCATCCTCCTTGCACCACCCCTAAAACCACCACAAAAACCCCAATCTTCCTTCACAAAAGATGTGCACAAGCTCACTACAAGCATGATGGTATGAACAAGTTGAGATTTTGAAGATTTTGAGCAACTCAAGAAAATTATTGAGTTTCCAAATGAGGTATATTCCTAGACCTTTAGTGTTTTTTTTAGTTTCCCTTATGTTCTAATTTGGTTTAAAGTTTAACTAATGTGGTTAAGTGAGGTTAGAATTTTCCTAGATAAGGATTAAGGGATATTATGGTTTACCAAGGTGTTATTAAAGTTTAGTTGTGATCACAAGCCCTTGTAGTGCTTTTATTCTGGACCAAACCAGAGACTTAATCCAAGACTTGAGTTTTGAATCTTCCCGATATCGGTTTTGTGAATTCTTGAGGACTGCAGGGAATCTGCCGCTTTAGTTTTCGTATTCGACTCATGTTTACGATATAACGTATTGGAAATTGTAGGTACCCCGCGTGGACTTCAGGACGACAAGGAAGAGCGTGGCGTCATCGACTTCGGCACGCGAGGATCGAGGTGAGTAGATGTATATCTACGGGGAAAGTCGGGTTGATGGCGTATAACACCCCCGCAACCGTAAAATAGGATATCTATATTATATATATATATAGCTTGCGAGATGGATACTTGGCAAATAGGATTTCTGGGAGACTGTAGGCTAGATTAGGCATACTCGTAGAAAGATCTATCCCAAGTGTTATTTACCTTAGTCGTGAACCTTATGTTATATGTTGTTGCACACACGCACCCATACACATCAACTTGGTATATTGATGTGTGTATATGCGTGTGTGTGTATATATATATATATATATATGGGTGTTTGTTCATATATATATATATACATATACACGTGAGACGAGGATAGTATGTGCTATACGGATATTAGTCGATATGATCGGGCATGATGCTGTGAGGTTATGATATGTGATTGAGTCAAGACACCGTGTATGATATGATATAATCAAGGATCGTTGGGCGAAATATATATACAAACATGTGATAACATGTGGCTTGATAAATAAAAGATTGTATGAGACCTTAGATCCGTACCCCTGTTTGTGATGTTGTACGACGATCGATACCGTACGAACTATGTGATATATATATATATATATATTTGACCCGTACCCTCGATTTTGAGGATGTCGTACGATGGATTTTACTGTATGAGGTATATATATGATGATTGATCCGCACTCTTGACTCGAGGATGCCGTACGAGGGACATTACCGTACGTGATACTAGGAGGCGGGATCACCGACTACTTGATATATCGACTCGGATATGTTGCAATTCCTATTTACTTTCGACTAGGTTCTTAGTTTAGATTTTAGATTGCTTAGATAAACGTTAGCTTAGGCTCGAATCATACCTATTTTCAAAACTGACGAATCGTAGGCTTTTCAAAGAATAAACCGAGGGACGCTACGGATTTCCAAAAAAAGAGACATCTCTTTTCTCAAAAACACCGTAGTCCCTACTTTTATAAAAACAACGATTTGTGCTATTTAAACACGATAAACGGTATGGCTCATATATAGGTTTATATACTTTATTGTTGCTTTCACTGTTTACTTTTTGTTATGATCTCATCTGCTAGGACACCTGCACCATTACCGATGATGTGTATGTTGCACGTACACTTACTTGCCGGCTCACACATATCATCATCGGTAATTGCCATGTCACGCACACAGTAGTAACCTTTATTACATTGTATACACTAATAGTTGTAGTTAAGTAGCATTGTTTAGCATCCTGATATCATATGCTAGTTTTGACATTGCATTTCATACTTAGATGCCACATGCATCTATTTACCTATATTCTGATCATATACTGCAGTTGGGCCCGATGCCGATATTCATTATCTCATTATTTACTCATGATTATGAGATTTCGGTTTTTCCATGAGAGTTCTGGATTTGGGGAAACCGCATGTGAATTTGAAAACATATACTAAATTTTAAAGGAAAATGCGGTTTCTCGTGATATGATGTGTGGCGTCCACCATGAGTTTTCTCGGTTCTTGAGCCACGTGTGTAAACATACCCGATTTGAGGAAGGGGATGCACCGTCTGCGAGTACATGGTGGACCCGGTGAGGTACCCCGGGGTAAGAAGATCGTATAGAAAGGCGTTGAGCCTGGCAGGGGAGCACTACCGATCGGTGATATTTGGCGCGGCGGATATCCGGAGGATACCGACCGTAGTCGTGAGATCGGATGATATAGGCCGATCCGGACAGATGGAGCCCGAGATATATGAGGATTTTGTGTCGCTGATGGACATGGTTTTCCTGATGCTTTCGAGTGTCGATACCGGGCACTCGGATTTTCTCATGATTTTGTGTGTCAATGATGGACACACCCACTTATTGCTGCATTTGCATTCATGCATAACATACATGACATGTAGTTACCTTGTGACACGGACACGAGTACTTGACCTTACACATCGGCCTATATGATTACTCATACTGCTACTCGCTGTTACTGTGTTATTACTATTATTGTATTTTATTGTATGACCTAGGAGATAGTCATACATTCGGTTTCTACTCGGTGATGTCTTCTACTCACGAGTTGGCAACTCACCCCCGTTGTGTCATAGTTTCTTGCAGGTTTGGCCGTACAGGTTCTGTAGCGGCTTCGCTGGCACACCACTTTCTTCCGGGTGATTGCTTGGTAGGTGGGCTCACTCGCATCGTGACCACTATTGTACTTTGTTATTTATTCTGTTGTATCTAGAAGCTCCATCAACCAGACTTGTATATTTCGTAGACTTGGAAAGCACCGTTTGTATATTCTTTTGGACTTGGGTCGTGATTATGTATTTACTATTATTCATGTTTTCTTGACGATGCTCGTTTTCTTTACTTTCTTTCTGAGTTTTGATCCTCGCCTTCGGCGTTGTATATTTGCATTACTTGCGTGGTTGTTTCCGCCAATTGGTGAAGAGCTAGCTCCCGCTTGGGGATGCCTTATATTATATTGTTTGCACCATTTTCGGGTTAAGTTATACAAAGGAGGTGCTGTCCAAAATTTTCAATGACAAAAATGTTTTCAAGTTAGACACAAACATTGTGTTTTCGTATACTACCATCTATGTTTTAAAGAAAGAACTTGATTTCAGTAAAACCTTATTTCAAAACTGCACCTCCACTATTTTCCCTAAAATGTTTAGATTTCTGGGCTTTTGGCTTACTTGAATTAGGTAGGGTCCTATAGACTTCACTTGATTCAAGTGCTAGTCACATGCCTTTTTTGGGTCGTGACAGCCCCGCCGGTCGCTGGGCGCGACGTTTCGTTTCTGCGGGAATCAATCGGGGCCGTAGGATGTTCCATTTGGGGTGTATAAATAGGAGGGGACCATCCTAGGGCTGATACTTTGCTCAAATTCTCTTTTATTGCCGAAGATTGCCCGGCGCTCCTTCCTTTAGATCAGCTCCTCTGTTGATTTTTCCTCGGTGAGTCCCTTCCTTTGAATCAGGTTTGATGTCTTTATCTGAGGAGTCCATAGAGGTAGAAGGGTAAAGTCAGACGATGAGGCTCCCGTTGTTGGGGCCAAGTCCAGTGGGTCTTCCTCCTCTTCGGCTTCAGATAGCCAAGAGGGTTCTTATTCTTTGTCCTTTGTCTCAGGTTCGCCCCCTAGAGTCAGGGCCGTCCCTTTCGCTCGCCGTTGGGCGGCGATAAGGGCCCCCAAGGTGCGCATCGGGAACACCCGTGATGCGCCCTCCATTTTGAAGAGTCTAGACAAGCTTTCCAAAATTCGGGCTCGATTCCACATCCCCTCTAACTATTCCATCCGTTTAGCTAGAGAGGGGGAGCGGGCAGACCAGGTGCAGGGCAAGAAGATTGCCTTGTATTTGGAAGCATTCTGGGCAGGAATGCGTCTGCCTTTCCCAACTGAAGTCTGCAGGGTGCTCCGTTGCTTTCATCTCGCCCCGGGCAAGCTAGCGCCGAACTTGTAGAGAATTCTCCTTGGGTTTCTGGTCCGGTTAAAACTTGAAAATATCCCCTTTAGCTTGACTCTCCTTGTCTCTTTCCTTTGTTATAAGAATCACCCCGACACCAGTAAGGATGAGCCGAGCTGGGTGTATTTCTCGTTCAAAAAATGCAAGGGTGGAGTGGCTGGGTCAGGGGTAGTAGCAGTCCCTTCTTCCATCCATGAGTTGAAGGAGAAGTTTATATTCATCGGGCCTCCTGAGGGCGAGGATTGGTCTGTGCCTATGCAGTGGCACAGGATCGACTGCCCAAGGGCAAAGCAGTCGACTTCCCCCGAAGCAAGGGTGGTGTCCCAGTGGGAGCCGATCCAACGGGCGGATGTCCTGCCATTCGAGCATGCACTGAGCTGGGCTGGACTCAGTCCTGCGCGTTTCTTGGGTAAGTTAGGGCTTTCGATGGTCTGTTTAGACTTTGTAAAATTTGCTTCGCTGTTTTTGTGCTGCTAACCCCCTTTATTTGCGTGTTCCTTTTTTTCCGCAGAGCCCATGGACCGAGCAAAGATCCTAGCCGCCTTGGCCGCCAAGACCCAGGGAAAAAGGCCGGAGGCGCAAGTTCCTCCCGACCTGGTCCGAGCTCGGCCTCGAGGCCATCTCTACCATCTGAGCCTTCCGCCACTCCCCGAGCTCCAGAAGAACGTCGCGGGGGGAGCCATAAGCACTCGCGAGATCTGGCGCCCCGAGCGCGAGAGGAGGAGGAGGAGGAGGCTAGGCCTGCTGAGGTCCTCCTCAAAAGGCAGAAGCGGACGGTCTCCCGGCCACCTCCTTCCGGGACCCTAGTGCAGGAAGGTGACTTCTGTATTGAGGTGCTCTCGGGGCTCTCTGTCGCCGACAGCCTGCTTTCTAACATGGAGCAGGCGACCGGGGTTAAAATACCTTGGGGGTCTGTGAAGGCCCAGGTGGCCGCCATAGCCCAGGAGGCGGTTTAGGTCGGTTCTTGACTTTTCTAAAAAATTCTTTTAAGTCTTATTTCCTCGGTTCGAGCTTTCTAACCCGTTTGCTGTTTTCCTCAGGTCCTCCACCATTGTGCACTCCTCGTCGCCATGGAGTCTGAGGAGGTAGCCCCAGCCATGAAAAAGGCGTGTGAGTCCTCGAAGCTGGAGGAGGAACTCCGCCTCCAACTGCGGCAAGCGGAGGAGAAGGCCGCTCTCCTCGACACTCATCTGGTCGCCGATGGGCCGATGAACTGGAAGCTGAAGGAGTCTCATTAGAATCTGGACGAGTCCAACCGGGCTATTCAAGCCAAGTTGGAGGAGGTGAACGGCTTCTATCACTCGGTGAAGAAGTCGAGGGATGCCCTCAAGAGGGATGTCCGGGTGGCTCTGGACGCGGTGAAGCTCGCCGAGTGCTGGGAGGTGAAGGCCGTGGAGGCATACAAGGCGTCGGACTAATTCTATGCCGATCTCGCCGAATCCGCGGCCGTCGTGTGACACAGCGCCCTCGACGCCGTTAAGGAGTCCACGCCGGGGATTGATATCAGCGAGCTCCGCGCTAAATATCCCCTGGCCGAGGAGGAGCCGCAGGGGGAAGTTGCCGGGGCGGCCGTTGGGGGTGAGGCTGTCGGTGGAAGCGCCGACCCAGAGGTTGCAGTTTTGGTCCTCGAGGCTGGCGTTGAGCAGGGCGAGATCCTCCCTAAGCGGACGGCCTAAGCTTTTCTTCCTTGGGGATTTTTTCTTTTTCAAAATTTTGTAAGCCTCCGGGCATTTTGGCAAGGTTGAGGAGCCCAGAATACCTTGTATTTATTTTCGGATCATAAATAAAGTGCAACTTTTTCTTCATTGTCCAAATGTTTGCTCACTGTGCAAGTGCCTTTAGCGCGTATACTTTTGTTTGAATCTTCATTCTGCAAGTATTTTTAGCTCGTAGGTCTTTTGTTTTGTAAGTACCGGAGTTGAACGATAGCGGTTTGTAGGAAGGTCGATACCCTACTTTTCCCGGGAGAAGAGGTTGCTATTGTGCGTTGGTGGCCAAGTGTAGGAAGGTCGGTACCTTCCTTTCTACTCAGCTGTCTCGTGGTGAGGGCTTTGATCCACAGTGTTGTTGGGCAGGAAGTTACCCGCCGCGGATGGACCGAGCAGGAAACTACTCGGTGGCCTCTTGAGGAGGGTTTTTGATCCACAACGTTGATGGGCAGGAAGCTATCCGCTGCAGATGGACCGAGTAAGAAACTACTCGGTGGCCTCACGAGGAGGGCTTTGATCCACAGTGTTGTTGGGCAGGAAGTTACCCGCCGTGGATAGACCGAGCAGGAAACTACTCGGTGGCCTCATGATGAGGGCTTTTGATCCACAGCGTTGATGGGCAGGAAGCTACCCGCTGCAGATGGACCGAGCAAGAAACTACTCGGTGGCCTCGCGAGGAGGGCTTTGATCCACAGCGTTGATGTGCAGAAAGCTACCCGCTATAGATGGACCAAGCAGGAAGCTATCCGGTGGCCTCGTGAGGAGGGATTTTGATCCACAATATTGATGGGCAGGAAGCTACCCGCTGTAGATGGACTGAGCAGGAAATTACTCGGTGGCCTCACAAGGAGGGCTTTGATCCACAGCGTTGATGGGCAGGAAGCTACCCGCTGCAGATGGACCGAGCAGGAAGCTACTCGGTGGCCTTATGAGGAGGGCTTTTGATCCACAGCGTTGATGCGAAGGAAGCTACCCACTGCAGATGGACCGAGCAGGAAATTACTCGGTGGCCTTGTGAGGAAGGCTTTAATCCGCAGCGTTGTTGGGCAGGAATCTACCCACTGTAGATGGACCGAGCAGGAAGCTACTCGGTGGCCTCGTGAAAAGGGCTTTATTATCTTCCCGGTATCTCCTTGGGGCGTTGTTCAATCTTCCTTGACCCATAAAGGGCGGGGATGGTGACCGTTGCGGATGACCCGTGGAAGTGCCACATCGGGAAAGTGTGATATTCCGTGGCGGGAAGACGAGGTATGCTGCTGAAGAGTTGGCAGTTCTTGCATCTTCTGACCAGCTTCTCAGCGTCCTGGTGTAACTTCGGCCAGTAGTACCCTTGGAGCAGCGTCTTCTGGACTAAGGCGCGGGCTTCTTGATGTGCACCTTTGACCCCTTCATGAAATTTTTCGTAGAATGTAGTCAGCCTCGTGGGGGTCGATGCATCGGAGCAGAGGCTGGGTGTACGACTTCTTGTCTAGGTTTTCGTTGCTCCAGACGAAATGGCGTGCTTTGGCCCATAGCCAATGAGCTTCTCCTCGGTCTTTAGGGAGAATACCATCTTTCAGGAACTTCGCAAGGGGTTTCCTCCAGTCTTGGCCTTCTTCTTGGGTTGCGTAGATCTGGAGCATTACCTCTCCTTCTTTTACGCTGGGTCATGGCAAGACTTCGAAGAGGATGTTTCTTTTATGAGTGGCCGAGTAGGAGGAAGCGAGCTTGCTCAAAGCATTGGCCCGGGCGTTCAAGTTCCTGAGGATTTGCTCCACTTGGACTTCGTTGAAATTTTTCCGAAACCTTTTTACCTCGGCTAGGTACTTTATCATAAGCGGTTCCCGGACTTCGAAGCGCCCGGTTACTTGGTCGACGACCAATGCGGAGTCGCTGCGAATTCCGATGGTCTTCAGTCCTGCCCCGGAGGTGACTCGCAGTCCTGCCAACAAGGCCTCATATTCCGCGGCATTGTTTGACGCTCTGAACCTGAGGTTTAAGGAGTATTCCATTTCTGCTTTCTTCGGACCGCGAATGATCAGTCCAGCCCTGCTCCTTTCTTCGGTAGAGGATCCGTCCATGTAGAGGACCCAATCCGGGATGGGGTATGGCACCTCCTCGACCATGGGACGAGGTTCGGGGACCCGCGTTGGCGCTCCTTCCTTAGTGGGGATGGTGCATTCGACAATGAAATCCGCCAAGACTTTTGCTTTGATGGCTTGTCGGGGTCGATACTTGATATCGAATTAGGATAGTTCCCACCTCCATTTCTCCAGGCGTCCTGATGACTCGGGGGAGGCAAGGATCACCCCTAAAGGTCGCTCGGTAAGGACGAGGATCGTGTGTGCCTAAAAATAGTGTCGAAGTTTTCTGGAGGCGACGACAAGTGCCAGGACTATCTTCTCTGTGGCCGGGTATCTCGTTTCCGCGTCCTTAAAAACGTGGCTCACGTAATAGACCGGCCTCTGTATGCCTTCGAATTCCCTGACAAGCATCGAGCCTACTGCATGTTCGGAGACGGCCAGATATAGCAACAGTTCGTCACCTTCGACTGGTCGGGTGAGTAGCGGTGGGGTTGCTAGATGTGCTTTAAGTTGCTCGAAAGCGTTCTGGCATTCCTCAGACCATTCAAACTTAGGGATCTTCCTCAGGGCCTTGAAAAACGGGAGGCATCTTTCTCCGGACCTGGACATAAAGCGACTCAGAGCAGCGACCCTTCCCGTGAGCCGCATGATTTTGACATTGCTCTTGGGCGTTGCCATGTTGAGGATGGCGCTAATCTTCTCAGGGTTTGATTCGATTCCTCAGTGGGTTACCATGAATCCAAGGAACTTCCCGCTGGTGACACCGAACGTGCACTTAGCTAGATTCAGCTTCATTTTGAACTTGCGCAGGACGTCGAATGTCTCCCCGAGGTCTTTAGTGTGCCCTGCTGATGAGACGGATTTTCCGAGCATGTCGTCGACGTAGACCTCCATGTTTCTGCCGATCTGAGGTTTAAAAAGCTTGTTGACCATTCGCTGATATGTAGCCCCGCCATTCTTGAGTCCGAAGGGTATCACTTTGTAGCAGTATACCCCTCGGTCAGTGGTGAAGGCGGTAAGTTTTTCGTCGGCCAGGTTCATCCTGATCTGATTGTAACTTAAGAAGGCGTCCATGAAGCTCAATAGTTCGTGGCCGGCCGAGCTGTTTACCAGCTGGTCTATCCGAGGGAAGGGATAGTTATCTTTGGAGTAGGTGATTGGTCTATGTTTTAAAGTGTGTTCGTAAATTAATCACAATCAAGACGGTGTCGCTAGTAGCTAGCCGCGATGAGTACAGGTCGTTCGCAGGGAAACGTGAACCTTTTTCTTGCTTTAGACGAGTTGATTGAAAGATGGGTTGATTGGTTGTAGATCTATTTTAATACGGATGTAGATTTTATAAAGAAGAGGCTTGTAGGGTTCATATGACTTAGTAGTAATGGATGAATAATTAAAAATGCCTCCTTTATCTTTTAATAATTTAAAACTAGATCGATAGTGATGAATGTGGATTAGGGTTGTTTTGGAAGAAACTAGGGTTTCCCCACTCCTAACCCTTGTCTTTGCATTGATCTCTATTTATGTCTAGCCCCTAACAAAACAAGTGTTAATCTAATCTCAAATCGTGGTCGAGGCTTTCAATAAATTGGGGGAGCGCTCGATAAGGATGTTAACATTTATTTTGCTAAAGTTTATAAACTTTAAAATGTAAAAAAGAAGTTAAAATAGTTTATCATCCATTGATCTACTCTAGCCTACGAACCCTAGCAAGCTAGGAATTACTCACGCATGGTTGGAAAGAAAGGATGAAGAATGATATCATAATGTAAGATGCAGAAATTAAATGCAGAAAGTAAGTGCAGAAATTAATTGCGAAAAGACTAATAAAAACTCTACTTTTATTAATCAACTATATCATGTACAAATTCTTTTAAAGTAGAGTACAAGAACCCTAGTTTTTGCTCTCGATCTCTATCTTGTTGGAAGTAGATGAACAGCTGATGATCAACTCGGATGCGTGGATCGTCTTGGACCTCTTGATCTCTTCGGTTGATTGCTTTTTCATGTGAAGCTCTCGGTCCTTTAAATAGTCACAGAAACTCTAAACCCTAGATTCCATGTATGATGGTTTGTTGTTGCAATCACATTGAAAAAATCCCAAATCCAACGGCCATAAATAGGCCGCGGATCCGCCGCAAATATGTGCATTTGGCTGCAGTTGGGCGGCATCATAATGGGATCAGGATTTCAAAATTCTTGTGCTGTTTTGTGTTGACACGTGGAGATCATTGTGATGTCTGGATTATTCAAATCTTCCTCTGAGTCTCTGTCATTTATGATTTTATGGTTTGATTCAATTTTATCGGCAGATTTTATTTCCGACATCTCGGATCTCTCGATCTCCAGGCCTGAGCTGATATTTGCACAATATCTCAAGTCATAGTGTTAGTAATATTTGTTATTATTTTAAGATATTATTCTAACCATTTGTATGATACAATATTTTAAGAATATTGATTAGAATTATTTGATATGATATGAATATTTTAATTACTAATATTTTTTATAAATATTATATGCATGTATTTTCCTTCATTATGTTAATTATAATGTAGAAACATATGATAATAAACTTTTTACATATAAACCCTCATATGTTCTATAATTACAATAAAGACCTTTTAGTACTTAACAATAATAGGGAAAATGTTCATTCAAATGTGCAATATTTCAGACTAATCAAATACTTCCAAACTTAGGTTTGATCGTTCCGAACAAACTAGTTATTAAAAAGAAGAAGAAAAAGAAAAACCTAGCACACTTTCGTATGCAACACGATTGCACTGAGCACGTGCAACAAGCTTTTAATCCTCTAGGTGTCCCCAGTAGGAGGAGTGTTGTCTCCTGAGGGTTTTCAGTGGATTACACTCATAAAATCCCATAATAAAATAAAGATGATAAAAGTTACATACAAAGATAAGAACATATAAAAGAAAGAACTTGAAAAGAAGAGTTCCAAACTATACTAGCTTTTCGGTTGCTATGAACCCTATCTTAATGATCGTGAAAAGATATTAGCAATCACATCATCCATCAATAAAACATCATCTTTAGTCTTCCTCCCTACCTTTCTTCCAAACATCGATCATATACCCCTACGTGTGTGTAAAAGACATTCTTATACTTAGAGAATTCAATTCAAATTATCATACTCTTATTCATCTTCCTTAGTACTTTTTAGTCGGTGAATATTTCAGATGGAATTGCTCACACATTTTTCATGCGACCATTAATACTTCTTGAGGTACTAACCAACCGATTACCGAATGTGCTCATTATTAAGGCGTAATTAGCAATATCCTCGTCTGCAACACCTAAGGCTTAGCAGTGGTTCCCAAACCAGCTGGTTTAAGGCACTAGTTGATAAAACACCCTCGCTATATTTTTTTTATGCCGCCTTAAGTGATTATAAAACCAGTGTTCATTTTTCTTCACCATTTTTCATTTTTTTTCATTTATATTTTTTTTGTTTATATATTTTCCTTCATACTAAGGCTTTTAGACAAGAGCAATTCAAGGTATCCTCTACTATCCCAAGTTTCAAGATGTGTGCAAGTGCGTATAGTAGGGTATCAACGTTCAGATGTTTGGACTCAATAATAGGGACTATTTTTCAGACTCAAATCTATCCTCAGATTAGTGATTGTCACGCCCCGCTTCCCAGTGTACGGGCAGAGGACGCGACGGGTCATACAACGCATTTACTCAGAAGTAAACACGCTAAGCGTATCTAAGAAATATAAGGTAAAATACACAAGAGACAAGATTGTAAATGAACAACAACTTTATTTATTCAACATTCTTTTTACAATACAGCTGAAATGTAAATACATGGAATGAAAGCAATACCAAAACAATGGGATAATAGAAATGAAAAAGACGTACAAGTAATCTAGAGCTCTGGGTCGAAGGCTATCTGATCCAAGTCCTCGCTGCTGGGCTCTGTCTCCAGAAGGTCCGATCCACCTGACAACATTCCAAAAAAAGAAGGGAATACTATAACAACTCCAAATTTTTTGTACATAAAATTTTTAAGAGCTAATGTATAATTGGGGTATTTGCAAATCCTGTGAGTACTATAAGAATTTGTTCTACTTTTGAACAACAAGAAAGAGCTTGTAGCTCACTGGTAAGACCTTGCACAGCTGAACCAAAGCACCAGAGTTCAAATCCCATCAGCCACAAATTCTTTTTATTTTTAAATTCTTTTAATCTTTTAGAAGCCCAAGAGTCTACACGTGCACTACACGTAATAGGATAAATTACAGAATAATCAAACATGTTAAATAGGCTAGTTGAATCATCGTGGACACGTGGCCCCAATCCAGACCTTAACCCCTCGGATCCGATCGACGAGAATCCTTCTTGGACCAGCGCCGCCGGTTTTGTGTGAGCCAAACCTAAATTTTTTTTGTAAACCCTAGACCTTTGGACTCCCCTCTTTAACTCCTATCTGTTTGTTTTCCCTGCATTTTCCTGAGAATTAAAACCCCCTTTAAATTCTATTTTAATGAAAATTTTTAATGCATTATTCATTCCCCCTAAACCCTAAATTGTCCTATAAATACCCACTCCATTTTGCATCCCTTCACACTGAAAATTTCCTACAAAAACTATACAAAATTCTCAAGTCCTTAGTGTGCAAGTGGAGTTAGCGAAGGGCGAAACTTTGACGAAGTTCCGACGACGATATGAGGAGTTTCCGGCAACGACACGAAACACTGATGAATCCTAGACCTCCTCCTACCTCCCCCCTCTCATCAAAGCCAGTAAGTCCCCCTTCTCTCTCTTTTGCTATTCCCAAACTCTTCATTCTTAAAACGTGTCGGAAGCGGAGTTATCCAGCTTCCGATTCTCTTTTCTTTTAAAAATACAACTTTTTCTTAATAACAAACCTACAACTTTTAATATATTATTTAGTAATCATTAACAAAGACAATAGAATAAGTTTGACATCAAAATGATAACCATAGCAAGTTGTATTTCAATTTTACATTAAAATACCTTTATATTTCATATCGACATGTTTATACCTTTTAAACGTGTTATCTTTAGAAAACTCACGAGGTAATGACCTACCTCCTCACAACACACATATCTAACATAGCATAATGGAATTTGGGAACATAGATTCGGGAAAATACGACTTTACATATAACTACCTTCAACTTATAAAATATTTTTCTATAAGAAGTGTATTTAATAAATCTTTGCAATTGCGCCTCTACAACCCACTATTGGGGACCTCGTTCGGTTTGGTACGGATTATCGCACATCCTCGGGCATAGTAGAGCGAGATGCAGACCTCCTCACGGAGCATATGATCTCGAAAGATTTTTAATACATTTTTCTTTAGAAAATGTGATTTCTATTATAAATAAAACTTATATTTTTAATAAATAAATATATATGTAATTAATATCAAAATATCTATTTCTAAATATTTATAATATTCCACATTTCCAAAATACAAGAAAAACATCCCATTTACAAGAAAATACCATACAATTCTAATATTTCAAAAAATACATTATAGTTTAAAAACTAGGTCATATTCACTAGAAATTTCATATTGAATAAAAGAAACATGTAAGAAAAATCTAAAGACGATAACTAAATACTTGAGGTATATTTTGAAAGTATAACAAAACTATTTTATATAAAACCTTCTCAAGTTATACTAAATTACAATAAGAACCCTAGTAAACATAGGTTTAAGCGGGACCAGTCTCTTGAGCCTCAGGGAGCCGGAGATATGGGTGCTTGCCTATTTAAGATAGACAACTTAACAAACAGTGTTATCAACACGGTAATTGTCTTGGAAAAAGACACAAATCCTGCCGTCCATATGCAACAGTTACCAATAACACCAAAACTAATTCAGGATTTCAAATTCTTTTTAAAAGTGTCTGACTCAGACCGAGTCTTAATCTAATTAATCTGACTTGAATGTGATTCAAGTACAAACTACAATACAACATTATTCAATATGAAACCATCTATTCAATTTATATCAATCTGTATTGACCGAACCGAACCATGGATATATTCCATTTACATGTTCTTCCATTATATCCGTTCCATTACTGATATCATGATTTTGGCTAGTCATCCATCTATACAATTTACAAGACAATACAATACAATCAATACAATCAAGATATCGCGGGGTTTATAAGGAGTAGATTGGTACGGAAGGTGCTAAAAGTGGCACGAGACTGTAACCATAATACACCTAACCTGAATCTCTATTGCCGTTGTACCATAGCTGAACGGTTCCTTATGCTCCGTATACCTTAGTCTCCGGAATAGTGGGACCAGTTTGGTCGCTAACGAACTGGTATACACTGGCATTCTTCTGTACCAAGCTACAAACAACAGCGTTAACACTAAATACAACATTATAACAATATACTCTCTATTCTGTCTATTCCATTCTTGTTTATTTATGGGACTTACCGAGCGATTTGGTCGCTGACGACATTCTCTTTTTTCTTCTTTAGAATGTTGTCAGGTGTTTCGGACTCACTGGAGATCGAGCCCAGCAGCGAAGACTTGGACCAGTTTACTGAAGATCCAGAGCTCTAGTTCACTTGTACATTACATTTCCTTTACATTTCTATTATGCCACTGTTTAGGTATTGCTTTCATTCCATGTATTTACTTTTCAGTTGTATTGTAAAAAGAATGTTAATAAATAAAGTTGCTGTTTATTTACATCTTATCTCTTGTGTACATTTTATTTTATATTGCTTAGATACGCTTAGTGTGTTTACTTCTGAGTAAATACGTAGTGGCCTCATCACGTCCTCTGCCTGTATACTGGAAAGCGGGGCGTGACAGGTTTTGTTGGTGGCCCATGCATGTCAGTTCTGTGTGGACATACATGTCAGCTCTGTATGGACATACGGGTCAGTTCTGCGTGGACAACCTAAGCAATATAACACAAGAACCAGCAACTAAAAACATTCTTTACAATTCATATTTCTTGAATCTTACAATTTCATATACTTTGAATCTGTCCTAACCTAAATTTTTCTTTCAAGGTTATGGATTCCCCAAACAACACCAGCACGAATGTCAACAACACTCCCCCATCACTACCACTCACACCTGCCGTCGCTGCTCCGATCAACGAGTAGACGGTTCTGCTTGAGGCAATCCGCAGCCTCCTGGAAGGACAGCAACAGCAGGCTGCTATTTTAATGAACCGACCAGAAGCGGAAGCCCCAGGGGTAAAGCAATTCTGAGATTTATACCCCAAGCAATTCTCAGAAAAAGAGAGCTCTCTAGAAGCAGAGGAATGGGCTCAAAGCGTTGAAGATGACCTGGTGGCAGCACAAGTGCCAGAGATAGCTTGGGTTCGAGTTGCGAAGCTGCAGCTCACAGACAATGCACGGGTCTGGTAGAAGGCGGAAGAAAGCCGTCTTGACCAACCTATCGAATGGAGGACCTTTCGTGATATGTTTGACGCGAAGTACTTCCCTGAGACTGCCAGATTCGACATGGAACAACAGTTCATTCATCTACAACAGGGTTTGATGTGGACCAAGTCCGTGGATGAGTATGACGCTGAGTTCACCATTCTCAGTTGGTAAGATATGTCTTAATAATTCAAATTTTCAAATATCACATAATACACAGCTAACACAAGTCCTTAACAGATTTGCGGCACACCTAATACCGACGGATGAGATCAGAGCCCGACGTTTCCAACAAGGGTTAGATTCGGAGATCCAGGCTACATTGGCCACAGAAGATTTCCCGACTCATGAATTGGCTCTGAAAGCTACCCGCCGATATGAGGCAGTGGTAAAGATGAGGGGTAGACCTCAGTCAGCCGGGATGATGCGCCCTGCCAACCAGATGGCAGGCGGAGCCTCTTCAAGGCCACCATTTGTGCCAAAGAGACTGGGAGTACTAAACAATCGGCCCAGCCCAGCATTTTATACCTACTGCAGGAGAGATGGACATTTGGTGAAAGACTGCCGGCGAGCCAACCGTCTTTGCTTAGTCTACGGCTCGGCTACTCATGATATTGGGTCTTGTCCTCGTAGACAAAACCCATATGCTGCACCCAGGCCAGCAATTACTTACCCGCAGCGCCCAGCCATTCAGGCATCTGCTCCGAGACTTGCACTACCTGCTCCACCTCTTCGTGGACCGACTGCACCTCCTCCTCGTCAGTTCCATCAAGCTCAAAGGAACCTATCTCAAGGACCAAGGAATGGATAGAGGAATGCTCCTCCAGCAAGGAGGAATGTGCCGAAGCGACAGGTTTTCACGATGACCGTGGAAGAAGCCGAGGCCACTGGCCAAGTCATCACTGATAACCCTTTCTTCTCAAGCTTTTCTTTCAGTCTTAACACCTACCTACATATTTTTCCTTATACCTAAAACCTATCCCACATAACTTAGGTACAATCTTAGTAGCCTCACTTCCTGCACTAGCACTCTTCGATACTGGAGCATCTCATTGCTTTATGTCGCAACGGTTTTTCCGAATACATGCGATTCCAGTTAAACCGCTCGTATCCAGCTGGAATGTCAGTTCAGGGAACGGCATTCTAAAGGCAACAACGGGATACGACTTGTGTCCAATAGTCGTCTACAACAGAGAATTCTATGCTGACTTCAAGGTGCTGGACATAGCAAACTTCGATGTGGTTCTGGGTATGGATTTGCTAGGAACCTTCTATGCTACCATCGACTGTCGTCAAAGGAGGGTAGTATTCAAGATTCCAGAATATCCGGTCTTCTATTTCAAAAGTGGAGACCGTACCCTGGAGACAACCACTTACAAGGAGAAACCAAAGAAGGCGGTGATTGCGGCAATTCAAGTGGAGGAAGGATCAAAGCCAGAAGTGGTTCGAGAGTTCGACGATGTGTTTCTTGACGATATATCAGGTTCGCCTCCCGATCGAGCTCTTGAATTCAGCATTGATTTAATACCAGGAGCACAACCGGTAATCAAAGCACCATATCGATTAAGTCCGGAAGGTTTGAAGGAGGTCCGAACACAGTTGGACGAATTATTGGCGAAAGGATGGATTCGTCCCAGCACTTCAAGTTGAGGATCTCCAGTTCTGCTCGTGAAGAAGAAGGAAGGTTCATATAGAATGTGCATTGATTATAGAGCCTTGAATGAAGTAACGATAAAGAACAAGTATTCATTCCCGCGCATCGACGATTTATTCGATCAGCTAAGTGGATCTTGCATTTTCTCCAAGTTAGATTTTCGTTCGGGTTATCATCAGGTGAAGGTTAAGGAATCTGATATCCATAAAACGGCATTCAGAACTCGCTATGGTCATTACGAATTTCTTGTGATGCCATTTGGAGTGACCGACGCACCGGCAATATTCATGAACCTGATGAATCAAGTTTTCCGGGAGTACCTAGACAGGTTCGTTGTCATCTTCATCGATGACATCCTGGTGTATTCTAAGAGTCGGAAAGAACATGCCGAGCACCTACGAATTGTCCTGGAAACCCTATGACAGCATCAACTCTATGCCAAGTACAGTAAATGCGAGTTTTGGCTAGATCAAGTCAGTTTCTTCGGACATATTGTATCAGGTGAAGCAATCTCTGTAGATCCAGCGAAAGTTTCAGCAGTAAGCGAATGGCCGACACCAAAGTCAGTGAAGGACATTCGAAGTTTCTTGGGTCTAGCTGGATATTACAGAAGGTTCATTGAAGGATTTTCGAAGATAGCAACACCCTTGACCAAACTCACACGTAAATATGAAGAATTTGTGTGATTAGAAACATGCGAACAAGCGTTCGTAGAACTCAAGTCAAGATTGACATCAGCGCCTATTCTCGTTATACCGGACCAATCTGGAGGTTTTGAAGTGCATTGCGATGCATCCGGTAAGGGATTAGGATGTGTTCTATATCAGCAGGTAAGGTTGTGGCTTATGCTTCAAGACAGCTGAAGTTTTATGAGCGCAATTACCCTACGCATGACTTGGAATTGGCGGCCGTAATCTTTGCTCTTTAGATTTGGCGCCATTATCTTCTTGGTGAATGAGTGAACATATACACAGATCATAAGAGTCTGAAATATGTGTTTACTCAGAAGGAGCTTAATATGCGGCAGAGACGATGGTTAGAACGCATGGCGGATTTCGACATCAACCTGCAATATCACCCAGGAAAGGTGAATGTAGTACCTGATGCCCTTAGTCGCCAACCATTTGCAATGAATCTCACCGCTCAGTAGAAGTTTCAACAAGACTTGCATCAGATAGAGATTGAAGTGATCATGCCAGGTAACGCTTCAAGTTTGATGAACTTACAAGTTCAATCTACCATTGTCAATCAGATCAAAGCAGCTCAAGCAAGTGATGCCAAGTTGCAAAAGATCAGAGAACAAGTAGGGAATGGACTTAGAACAGACTTCATCATCCATGAAGACGAATCTTTGAGATACGGTAGCAGATTGTGTGTACCAAAAGATTCTGTGCGAGAAGAGTTGATGAAGGAAGCTCACAGCTCTCCTTATTCAGTACACCCTGGAGGTATAAAGATGTACAAAAATCTGCGTTAAAATTACTGGTGGCATGGAATGAAGCGTGAAGTAGCCAGAAGCATCGCTAAATGCTTGATGTGTCAGCAAGTAAAGGCTGAACATCACAGGATTGCTGGATTACTTCAACCGTTACCTATCCCAGAATGGAAGTGGCAACACATCACAATGGATTTCGTGATTGCTCTTTCTCGCAGCACAAAGGGTAATGATGCGGTATGGGTTATTGTGGATCGACTCACGAAGTCGGCTCACTTCATCCTATTTCGAGTTGGCCAATCAACTGAGACATTAGCAAAGAAGTACATGGAGGCAAGAATCTAAGTAAGATTTAAACTCTTCAAAATGTACTATCTCTGGTACCCATGAACTCATACAGGAAATCGTGAGACTTCATGGAGTACCGGTCTGCATTGTCTCCGATCGTGACACCAAGTTCCGATCACAATTTTGGCAAAGTCTGCAAGCGAGCTTGGGAACAAGTCTGAACTTCAGCACGGCTTATCATCCACAAATAGATGGTCAGTCTGAGCGAACTATTTAAATCTTAGAAGATATGCTAAGAGCGTGTATGCTAGACTTTAGAGGATCGTGGGAAGATCACCTACATCTTGTGGAGTTTTCGTACAACAACAGCTACCAAGCAAGCATAGGAATGACACCTTTTGCAGCACTTTATGGAAGGAAGTGTCGATCGCCATTAAGTTGGGACGACATCGGTGATAGAGAACTTATTGGACCTGAGATGATAGTAGCAACTGTTGACGTAATTCATACTATCAGGAAAAGAATGCGCATAGCCCAAGATCGACAGAAGCACTGGGCTGATGCAAAGCGCCGTCACTTGGAGTTCCAGTCGGGAGATCACGTATTTCTGAAGATATCTCCGAACCGTGGAGTGATTCGTTTTGGAAGACGGGGTAAGCTAACTCCAAGGTACATTGGACCGTTCGACATACTCGAACGAGTCGGTGAAGTGGCTTATCGCTTGGCACTTCCACCTTCATTGGAAGCAGTGCACAATGTGTTCCACATATCCCAACTCAGAAGGTATGTGAGTGACCCCAGCCATATTCTTGATCACTCCGAGCTCACTGTACAGCCAGATTTATTTTGTGAGCAACAACCTGTTGAGATCCTGGAGAAAAGTGAAGTCACTTCGGAACAAGGAAGTCAACTTGGTTCAAGTGATGTGGAGAAAAGACACTCCAGGAGAATCGACATGGGAAAGGGAAGATGAGATGCGTGCAAGCTATCCTCACTTATTTGCAAACTAGTTCTTAAAATAAATTGTAAATTTCGAGGACGAAATTTTTGTAAGGAGGGTAGACTGTAACAACTCCAAATTTTTTGTACATAAAATTTTTAAGAGCTAATGTACAATTGGGGTATTTGCAAATACTGTGAGTACTATAAGAATTTGTTTTACTTTTGAACAGCAAGAAAGAGCTTGTAGCTCACTGGTAAGACCTTGCACCGCTGAACCAAAGCACCAGAGTTCAAATCCCATCAGCCACATATTCTTTTTATTTTTAAATTCTTTTAATCTTTTAGAAGCCCAAGAGTCTATACGTGCACTACACGTAATATGATAAGTTACAGAATAATCAAACATGTTAAATAGGATAGTTGAATTATCGTGGACACATAGCCCCAATCCAGACCCTAACCCCTCGGATCCAACCGGCGAGAATCCTTCTTGGACCGGCGCCGCCGGTTTTGTGTGAGCCAAACCTAAATTTTTTTGTAAACCCTAGACCCTTGGACTCCCCTCTTTAACCCCTATCTGTTTGTTTTCCCTGCATTTTCCAGAGAATTAAAAACCCCTTTAAATTCTATTTTAATGCAAAATTTTAATGCATTATTCATTCCCCCTAAACCCTAAATTGTCCTATAAATACCCACTCTATTTTGTATCCCTTCACACTGAAAATTTTCTACAAAAACTATACAAAATTCTCAAGTCCTTAGTGTGCAAGTGGAGTTAGCGAAGGGCGAAACTCCAACGAAGTTCCAGCGACGATACGAGGAGTTTCTGGCAATGAAACGAAGCACCGACGAATCCTAGACCTCCTCCTACCTTCCCCCTCTCATCAAAGCCAGTAAGTCCCCCTTCTCTCTCTCTTTTACTATTCCCAAACTCTTCATTCTTAAAACGTGTCGGAAGCGGAGTTATCTGGCTTCCGATTCTCTTTTCTTTTAAAAATACAACTTTTTCTTAATAACAAACCTACAACTTTTGATATATTGTTTAGTAATCATTAACAAAGACAATAGAACAAGTTTGACATCAAAATGATAACCATAGCAAATTGTATTTCAATTTTACATTAAAATACTTTTATGTTTCATATAGCCATGTTTATACCTTTTAACCGTGTTATCTTTAGAAAACTCACGACGTTATGACTTACCTCCTCACAACACACATATCTAATATAGCACGATGGAATTTGGGAACATAGATTCGGGAAAATACGACTTTACATATAACTACCTTCAACTTATAAACTTTTTTCTATAAGAAGTGTATTTAACAAATCTTTGCAATTACGCCTTTACAACCCACTATTGGGGACCCTGTTCGGTATGGTGCAGATTATCGCACATCATCGGGCCTAGTAGAGCGAGATGCAGACCTTCTCACGGAGCATACGATCTCGAAAGATTTTTAATACATTTTTCTTTAGAAAATGTGATTTCTATTATAAATAAAACTTATATTTTTAATAAATAAATATATATGTAATTAATGTCAAAATATCTATTTTTAAATATTTATAATATTTCACATTTCCAAAATACAAGAAAAACATCCCATTTACAAGAAAATACCATACAATTGTAATATTTCAAATAAACACCTTATACTTTAAAAACTAGGTCATATTCACTAGAAATTTCACATCGAATAAAAGAAACATCTAAGAAAAATCTAAAGACGATAACTAAATACTTGAGCTATATTTTGAAAGTATAACAAAACTATTTTATATAAAACCCCCTCAAGTTATACTAAATTACAATAAGGACCCTAGTAAACATAGGTTTAAGCGGGACCAGTCTCTTGAGCCTCAGGGAGCCAGAGATATGGGTGCTTGCCTATTTAAGATAGACAACTTAACAAATGGTGTTGTCAACATGATAATTGTCTTGGAAAAAGACACAAATCCTGCCGTCCATGTGCAGCAGTTACCGATAATACCAAAACAAATTCAGGATTTCAAATTCTTTTTAAAAGTGTCTGACTCAGACTGAGTCTTAATATAATCAATCTGACTTGAATGTGATTCAAGTACAAACTACAATACAACATGATTCAATATGAAACCATCTATTCAATATATATCAATCTGTATTGACCGAACCGAACCATGGATATATTCTATTTACATGTTCTTCCATTATATCCATTCCATTACTGATATCATGGTTTCGGTCAGTCATCCATCTATAAAATTTACAAGACAATACAATATAATCAATACAATCAAGACATCGTGGGGTTTATAAGGGGTAGATTGGTACAGAAGGTGTTAAAAGTGGCACGAGACTGTAACCATAATACACTTAACCTGAATCTCCATTGTCGTTGTACCGTGGCTGAACGGTTCCTTATGCTCCGTATACCTTAGTCTTCGGTATAGTGGGACTCCTCTCGTATACACTGGCATTCTTCTGTACCAAGCCACTTCACCGACTCGTTCGAGTATGTCGAACGGTCCAATGTACCTTGGACTAAGCTTACCCTTTCTTCCAAAACGAATCACTCTGCGGTTTGGAGATATTTTCAGAAATACATGTTCTCCCGGCTAAAACTCCAAGTGACGGCGTTTTGCATCAACCCAGTGCATCTATTGATCTTGGGCTATGCGCATTCTTTCCTTGATAGTACGAACCACGTCGACAGTTGCTACTATCATCTCTGGTCCAAGGAGTTCTCTATCTCCGATGTCGTCCTAACTTAATGGCGATCGACACTTCCTTCCATAAAGCGCTGCAAAAGGTGTCATTCCTATACTTGCTTGGTAGCTGTTGTTGTATGAAAACTCCACAAGATATAGGTGATCTTCCCACGATCCTCCGAAGTCTAGCATACATGCTCTAAGAATATCCTCCATAATCTGAATAGTTCGCTCAGACTGACCATTTGTTTGTGGATAATAAGCCGTGTTGAAATTCAGACTTGTTCCCAAGCTCGCTTGCAGACTTTGCCAAAATTGTGATCGGAACCTAGTGTCACGATCGGAGACAATGCAAACCAGTACTCTATGAAGTATCATGATTTCCTGTATGAGTTCATGGGTATCAGAGATAGTACATATTGAAGAGTTTAAATCTTACTTAGATTCTTACCTCCATGTACTTCTTTGCTAATGTCTCAGTAGATTGGCCAACTCGAATGGGATGAAGTGAGCCGACTTTGTGAGTCGATCCACAATAACCCATACCGCATCGTTACCTTTCGTGCTGCGAGGAAGAGCAGTCACGAAATCCATTGTGATGTGTTGCCACTTCCATTCTGGGATTGGTAACGGTTGAAATAATCCAGCAGTCCTGTGATGTTCAGCCTTTACTTGCTGACACACCAAGCATTTAACGACGCTTCTGGCTACTTCACACTTATGCCACCAGTAATTTTGACGCAGATCTTTGTACATTTTTGTACCTCCAGGATGTACTGAGTAGGGAGAGCTGTGAGCTTCTTTCATCAACTCGTCCCGAACAAAATCTTTTGGTACACACAGTCTGCTGCCGTATCTCAAAGATCCGTCTTCATGGATGATGATGTCTGTTCGAAGTCCATTCTCTACTTGTTCTATGATCTTTTGCAACTTAGTATCACTTGCTTGAGCTGCTTTGATCTGATTGACAATGGTAGATTGAACTTGTAAGTTCATCAAACTTGAAGCGTTACCTGGCATGACCACTTCAATCTCCATTTGATGCAAGTCCTGTTGAAGCTTCTACTGTGCGGTGAGATTCAATACTAATGGTTGGCGACTGAGGGCATCAGGTACTACATTCACCTTCCCTGGGTGATATTGCAGGTTGATGTCAAAATCTGCCATGAGTTCTAACCATCTTCTCTACCGCATATTAAGCTCCTTCTGAGTAAACACATATTTCAGACTTTTGTGATCTGTGTATATGTCCACTCGTTCACCAAGAAGATAATGGAGCCAAATTTTGAGAGCAAAGATAATGGCCGCCAATTCCAAATCATGCGTTGGATAATTGCGCTCATGAATCTTCAGCTGTCTTGAAGTATAAGCTATAACTTTACCGTGCTGATGTAGAACACATCCTAATCCTTTACCGGATGCATCGCAATGCACTTCGAAACCTCCAGATTGGTCCGGTATGACGAGAATAGGCGCTGATGTCAATCTTGAATTGAGTTCTATGAATATTTGTTCGCATGCTTCTGACCACACGAATTCTTCATCTTTACGTGTGAGCTTGGTCAGGGGTGTCGCTATCTTCGAAAATCCTTCAATGAACCTTCTGTAATATCCAGCTAGACCTAAGAAACTTCGAATGTCCTTCACTGACTTTGGTGTCGGCAATTCGCTTACTGCTGAAAATTTAGCTGGATCCACAGAGATTCCATCGCCTGATACAATATGTCCAAGAAAACCAACTTGATCTAGCCAAAACTCGCATTTGCTGTACTTGGAGTAGAGTTGATGTTGTCATAGAGTTTCTAGGACAATTCGTAGGTGCTCGGCATGTTCTTTTCGACTCTTAGAATACACCAGGATGTCATCGATGAAGATGACAACAAACCTGTTTAGGTACTCTCGGAAAACTTGATTCATTTGGTTCATGAATATAGCTTGTGCGTTGGCCACTCCAAATGGCATCAGAAGAAATTCGTAATGACCATAGCGAGTTCTGTATGCTGTTTTATGGATATCAGATTCCTTGACCTTCACCTGATGATAACCCGAACAAAGATCTAACTTGGAAAAAACGCAAGATCTACTTAGCTGATCGAACAGATCGTCGATGCGCGGTAGTGGATACTTGCTCTTTATCGTTACTTCGTTCAAGGCTCTATAATCAATGCACATTCTGTATGAACCTTCCTTCTTCTTCACAAGTAGAACTGGTGATCCTCAACTTGAAGTGCTGGGATGAATCCATCCTTTCGCCAATAATTCGTCCAACTGAGTTCGGACTTCCTTCAAACCTTCCGGACTTAACCGACACGGTGCTTTAATCACCGGTTGTGCTCTTGGTACAAAATTAATGCTGAATTCAAGAGCTCGATTGGGAGGCAAACTTGATATGTCTTCAGGAAACACATCGTTGAACTCTCGAACTATTTCTGGCTTTGATCCTTCCCCCGCTTGAATTGCCGCAATCACTGTCTTCTTTTGTTTCGCCTTGTAAGTTCCTGGCTCCAGGGTACGGTCTCCACTTCTGAAATAGAAGACTGGATGCTCTGAAATCTCGAATACTACCCTCCTTTGACGACAGTCAATGGTAGCATAGAATGTTCCAAGCCAATCCATACCCAAGACAACGTCGAAATTTGGTATGTCTAGCACCTTGAAGTCAGCATAGAATTCTCTGCTGCAGCCAACCACTGGACACAGGTCGTATCCCATTACTGCTTTCAGAACGCCGTTCCCTGAACTGACATTCCAGCTGGATACAAGGGGTTTGACTGGAATCGCATGAGTTCGGATGAACCGTTGTGACATAAAGCAATGAGATGCTCCTGTATCGAAGAGTGCGAGTGCAGGAAGTGAGGCTACTAAGATTGTACCTACGTTATGTTGGATATGTTTTAGGGAAAATGTATACATGTATGTATAGATGGAAAATAAGCTTGATGGGGAAGTGTTACCAGTGATGACTTGGCCGGTGGATTTAGCTTCTTCCACGGTCATTGTGAAAGCCTGTCACCTCGGCACATTCCTCCTTGCTGGAGGAGCATTCCTCTGTCCGTTCCTTTGTCCTTGAGGTACGTTCCATTGAGCTTGATGGAACTGACGAGGAGGAGGTGCAGTCGGTCCATGAGGAGCTGGAGCAGGTAGTGCAAGTCGTGGAGCAGGTGCCTGGATGGCTGGGCGCTACTGGTAAGTGATTGCTGGCCTAGGTGCAGCATTTGGGTTATATCTCCGAGGACAAGACCCGATGTCATGAGTAGCTGAGCCACAGACTAAGCAAAGGCGATTTGCACGCCGGCAGTCTTTTTCCAGATGCCCATCCCTCCTGCAATAAGTGCAAAGGCTGGGTTGGGCCGGTTGTTCGGTACTCCCGGTCTCCTAGGCACGAATGGTGGCCTTGAAGAGGCTCCTCCTGCCATCTGAGTGGTAGGGCGCTTCATCCCGGAAGATTGAGGTCTGCCTCTCATCTTTACCACCGCCTCATATCGACGGGCTGCTTTCAGAGCCAACTCGTGGGTCGGGAAATCCCCTGTAGCTAACGCAGCTTGGATCTCTGGATCTAACCCTTGTTGAAATCGACGGGCTTTGATCTCATCCGTCGGTATCAAGTGTACCATGAATCTGTTAAGGTATTGTGTTAGCTGTGTAGTATGTGATATATGAAAATCGAAATACTAAGATATATCTTTCTGACTGAGCATGGTAAACTCAGAATCATATTCATCCATGGATTTGGTCCACATCGAACCTTATTGTAAATGAATGAACTGCTGTTCCATGTCGAATCTGGCAGTCTCAAGGAACTACTTCGCGTCGAACATATCGCGAAAATTCTTCCATTCAATCGGCTGGGTGAGACGGCTTTCTTCCACCTTCCACCAAACCCGTGCATTGTCTGTGAGCTGCAGCTTCGCAACTCGAACCCAAGCGACCTCTGGCACCTGTGTTGCTGCCAGGTCATGTTCAACACTTTGAGCCCACTCCTCAGCTTCCAGAGGTCTCTTTTTTCCTGAGAATTGCTTGGGGTGCAAAGCCCTAAATTGCTTCACCCCAGGTGCTTCCGCCTCTGGACGGTTCATCAAGATGCAGTCTGCTGCTGCTGTCATTCCAGAAAGCTGCGGATCGCCTCAAGCAAGACCGTCTACTCGTTGATCGGAGCAGCGACGGCAGGTGTAAGTGGTAGAGGCGGGGAGTGTTTTTGACATTTGTGCTGGTGTTGTTTGGGGAATCCATAACCTTGAAAGAAAAATTTGGGTTAGGCCAGATTCAAAATATATGAAATTGGAAGATTCAAGGAATATGAATTGTAAAAAATGTTTTCAGTTGCTGGTTCTTATGTTATATTGCTTAGGACTTCATGCAGAATTGACCCGCATGTCCATGTAGAACTGACCTGCATGTCCATACAGAGCTGACCTGCATGTCTATACAGAGCTGACCTGCATGGGCCACCAACAAAACTTGTCACTCCTCGCTTCCCAGTGTACGGGCAGAGGACGCGATGGGTCATGCGACACATTTATTCAGAAATAAACACGCTAAGCGTATCTAAGCAATATAAGGTAAAATACACAGAGACAAAATTGTAAATGAACATCAACTTTATTTATTCAACATTCTTTTTACAATACAGCTAAAATGTAAATACATGGAATGAAAGCAAGCTGAAACAATGGCATAACAAAAATGAAAAATATGTATAAGTAATCTAGAGCTCTGGGTCGAAGGCTATCTGATCCAAGTCCTCACTGCTGGGCTCTGTCTCCAGAAGGTCCGATCCACCTGACAACATTCCAAAGAAAGAAGAAGGGAATGTCGTCAGCGAACAATCGCTCGGTATGTCCCAAAGAATAGGTATAGACATAATAGACAGAAGGAGAATGCAACTTTTAAAGTTGTATTATATTGTTAACGCTGCCGTTTGTAGCTTGGTACAGAAAATACCAGTGTATACAAGAGGAGTCCCACTATTCCGGAGACTAAGGTATACGGAGTACAAGGAACCGTCCAGTCACGGTACAACGGCAATGGATATTCAGGTTAGGTGTATTATGATTACAGTCTCGTGCCATTTTTAACACCTTCCGTACCAATCTAACCCTTATAAACCCCGCGATGTCTTGATTGTATTGTTTGTATTGTATTGTTTTGTATTGTAAATTGTATATGGATGACTTGCCGGAACCATGATATCGGTAATGAAACGGATATAATGGATGTACATGTAGATGGAGAATATCCATGGTTCGGTTCAGTCAATATAGATTGAATAGACGGATTCATGTTGAGTTGTAGTTTATACTTGAATCACATTCAAGTCAAATTTATTAGATTGAGACTCAGTCCGAGTCAGATACTTTTGAAAAGAACTTGAAATCCTGAATTAGTTTTGATGTTATCGATAACTGCTGCACATGGACAGCAGGATTTGTGTCTTTTTCCAAGACAATTACCGTGTTGATAACATCATTTGTTAGATTGTCTATCTTAAATAGGAAAGCACCCATATCTCCGGCTCCCTTAGGCTCAAGAGACTGGTCCCGCTTAAACTTATATTTACTAGGGTCCTTATTGTAATTTAGTATAACTTGAGGGGGTTTTATATAAAAATAGTTTGTTATAATTTTCAAAATACACCTTAAGCATTTAATTATCGTCTTTAGGGTTTCATAGATGTATATTTTTATACAAGTGAATTTTCTAGTGAGTAAAACCTAACTTCATAATATATGGTATTTTATTGAAATATTGGAATTGTGCTGTATTTAGATGGTATTTTCATGTAATGGTGATTCCTTTGATTTAGAAAACTTGGAATATTTATATAATTAAAAGAGATATTTTGATAATATATATATATATATATATATATTTAATGAAAATAATTTATTTATTTTCTTGTAGAAATCTCATTTTCTAAAGAAAAAATGTATAAAAATTCCATCGAGATCAAATGCTCCTTGCGGAGGTCTGTATCTCGCTCTACTAGGTCTGAGGATGTGCGATAATCCGCACTATCCCGAACGGGGTCTCCAAAAGTGGGTTGTAGAGACGTAATTGCATGGAAATGTTTAATACATCTTTTTAAAGAAAATGTTTTTATAAGTTGATGGTATTTATTTGCAAAGTCGTTTTATCCCAAGAATAAATTCCCAAAACTTCATCGTGCTATGATAGGGATGTGTGTTGTGATGAGGTAGGTCATTACCTCATGAACTATTTAAAGGTAATATGTTGTTTATGTCGGAAACTAAATTATGTGGTATTTTAGTGTAAAACTGCGATAAAATTTGCAATATAAATTCTTTTGATGTGAAACTTGTTTAATATGTTTGTTAATGCTTATTGAACATGATATGAAAGTTTGGTATTTTTTTGTTTAAGAAAAATAGGATTTTTAAAGAAAAACCGAATCGGAAGTCGGATTAACTCCGCTTCCGTCGGGTTTTAGAAATGAAAGTTTTTAAAGAAGAAGAATAGAGGGGGAGTGGGGACTTACCGGCTTCAATGAGAGGGAAGAGGTAGGAGAAGGATTGTGAAGCGTCGGGACGTCGTTTCGTCGCCGGAATCTCCTCGGAATTTCGTCGGAGTTTCGCCCTTCGCTAACTCCACTTGTACACTAAAAGAGACTTGAGAATTTTGAGTGAGGAGGGATGAAATATGGTGTGGTATTTATAGGGGAAATTAGGATTTAGGGGTGAAAGAAATGCATTAAAAATTTGCATTTAAAAGGATTAAAGGGGTATTTTATTGCACTCTGGATAAATTCAGAGTAAACAAGCAATAAGGGGTTAGTGGGGTAGCTGAAAGGTTGCAGTGGGCCAAAAATGAGGGGCTTTACCCACGGTTAGCCCGGTGGTACCGGCCAAATCGTGCACTTCACCGGGTCTTTACCGATGGTTTGGGGTGGGGTTAGGTGCCACGTGTTGTGTCGCTTTGGCTTCTTCAGTGCATATGTTTATTTAAACTGTGACTCTTCGGTTTATATGTAGTGCATGTGTAGACTCTTGGGTTTCTAAAAAGATTAAATTTTTTTTAATAAAAAGAATATGTGGCTGATGGGATTTGAACTCTGGTGCTATGTCTCAACAGTGTAAGGTCTTACCAATGATCTACAAGCTCCTTCTTGCTGTTCAAAAGCAAAACAAATTCTTATAGTATTCACAGGATTTGCAAATACCCCAATTGTACATTAACTTTTAAACAATTTTCTGTATATTGAAATTGGAGTTATTACAGTGATTCCCTTCATCTTACTAACCCTTGGGACAACAGCTCATGAATACCTGTTACTAGCTTCATTATAAAACATCTAATTTTCTTGATTTTCTTAAATCTCTTCCTATCTTTCATATGTATTTTTCACTTTCTAATTTTCATTATCAAAAAAATGTTTGTGATTTTATATAGTATAATGCAAAAAAAAATGATGCGTGAATAAACACAAACCTCCCTCAAATCTATTTGCAGCAGTCTCCTCACCGATGTCATCTGTTAAGCTTAAAACCTGTAGACTTGGGAGGAAAAGTTAGTAAAGGGGACAAGAATTAATGACAGTGAAATCCTCCCCCAAACTTATTTTTGGCTCACAATTTTGTAAAAATTTATTTTCTTTCAAGAACTAAAATATTTTCTCCCCCCCAAACTTGAGTAAAACAATATTAAGCATTTAAAATTATAAGAGGGGGGGTAAAGTTATTGGTCTATGCAAAGCTTTACAAAGACTAAAAGTCAACACCAACTATTCGAATATTTTATCAATGTAACACAATGGTTGGTGGAAGATTATAGATGTGAAGAAGTGGAGAGATAGGAGGCGGAATTGATCGGGTTTACGTCTCGGTTGGTAGAGACGAAACGGTGATGGTGCACTACTCGCATTCTCGTTCTTGATAAGAAGAAGGGGTGGCGATTCGACTTCTTTGGGTGGTTGATTCATCACAACTCTCATGTCTTCTAGAAATGCGAGTTCTTCAGCAAAAATATCTTTAAAACTTTCATCAAGATTCCGAATGATGATCTCATCGGAAAGGGAGTTATGAAACTCGGATAGCTCGACTAAATCATTCGACAAGTCAAAGGGTTCGGACTTAGGTGTGGACTTGTCGTCAGAAGGTTCTTCACGTGTATAATAAACAGTAGGATCAAACCCTAATGCACTAGTGGCGTCGAGATCAGTATTGTGAAGCTCCTCAAATTCGCAACTGTCGGAAGCTATCTTTTCGACAGAACATACATGAGCATAGGTTTCTGATGGTTGACTTCCTAACTTGTAGATGTTAAGCTCAATTGTCATCTTCCCAAAGGACAGGTTCATTGAACCGTTACGACAATTGATTATTGCGTTTGAAGTTGCTAGGAAAGGTTGACCTAGAATCACCGGAATTTGGTTCCGTGGGTTCGCTACAGGCTGTGTATATATAACTATAAAGTTCACAGGGAATATAAATTCCCCGACTTTGATTAACACGTCCTCTAGCTTACCCTGAGGTTGGGTGATAAATTGATCGGCCATCTGTAGAGTGCAATGCGTAGGTTTCAACTCTCCTATTCCTAATTGCTCATAAACAGAATATGGAAGCAAGTTAACACTAGCGCCTAAGTCGAGTAGAGCACGATTGATACTTTTACCCCCAATAGTTATAGATATCGTAGGACAAACGGGGTCCTTACGTTTCGTGGGCACCAATTGGGTAAAAGAATTGCTCATATTACTCGCTAAGAAAACCTTTTTAGGTACTTGAGTTTTCCTCTTCCTAGTGCACAAGTCCTTAAAATTTTTGCATAGGATGGAACTTGTTTGATAGCATCTAAGAGAGGAATATTTATGTTAACTTGCTTAAAAATGTCCACAATCTTCTCCATTTAGGGACTTGGTCTGTTGGCCCTCAACTTATGTGGAAAAAGGAGCTTTATCAATAAGGGTTGGGTCTAACTTTTGAGGAGAAGTTTGTGGGGATGGAATGGATCCCAAAATTGGATTTGGGATGGTTATAGATGGTAATTCCTTCAAGAAAGTGGGATGAGGGTTCGAGCCTAGTGGAAAATGGAGAATAGGCTCGGAAGAAGATGTTGGATTAGACGAAATAGGAGTAGAAGTAGTAGCCGGGGTTTCATCAATATCATCGACTTCAACTTGTTTACCAATATTGTTATTCAGCACTCTTCCCGATCTCAACGTAGTTACGACATTCATATTATGATTTTGAAGGATGATATTCGTGCTTTGTGAGTGGCCGGGATTTGGTAGAGGTTGAGATGGAGGTCTCCCTTTCTCTCTCTCGCTCATTGCGGCATTTAACTGTACAAATTGTGCTTCTACCATTTTATGCTTTCACTGTGGGAAGCAGTGTGTTGCACTAATGTTTGGATAGAAGAAGTTAAATTAGCCATCGTTTGCGTAGATTGTTTAATGAATGTTTCTAAGTTATGTTCGAACGCAGAGGTTTTATCGGTACCGGCTGTTGAAATATTATTATAAGGATAAAAGTTGTTGGCCGGGTTTTGAAAAGATTGCGGTTGAAAGGCGTGCTGATTTTTTTGTGGTGGCTGTTGTTGCTGTGGGGAGGCCTTTGATAGTTGCTTGGGAACTGGTTTTGATTTTGAGTTTGGTTTTGGTTCCAAGTAAAATTAGGATGATTCCTCCATCCCTGATTGTATGTGGAAGAATAAGGGTCGTTTCTAGATCGTTACTGAAAAGCAGCATTAGTTTGTTCTTGACCTTGAAACAGAGGATTTAAAGGACATTCTTCCGTTAAATGTGATGGGTCAGAACAGCAACCACACTCAGTTTTGGGGAGCGTAACTTCGTTTGGAGAGGCAGAAGAGAATTTTTTTTCGATAGCGTCGAGTTTCTTTTGCATCGCGGCCATTTCGGATTTTACTGCGATGGAAACATCTAGCTGATGAATACCTACCCTAGATGAAGATGAAGTTGGTGTAATGCTTTCGCACTGTAAGGTTTGATCGGCGAGATCTTCCAGGAATTGCCAAGTTTCGCCATCGTCTTTAGACATGAAATGGCATTGACAAATGGTTTCAAGCATTTGTTTCGTGGCAGGATTAACACCCTCATATATAATTCGGCAAAGTTTCCATCTATCAATTCTATGATGGGAGCATTGTAGAAGAAGATCCTTAAACCGCTCAAAATATTTCCAGAATAGTTCGTGGGAAGTTGGGTAAACTGGTTAATCTCGCTTCAAACATGGTCGGTTTTATGATTGTGATAAAATTTCTTAAGGAATGCTACAATGAATTCATCCCGTTTAGTGATAGAATGTGCGACAGTGCTATAAAGCCATTTTTCTGCTGGGTCGCACAAGGTAAAAGGGAGAAGACGTAATCGCATAGCATCCACAGAAAGTTGTGTAGTGCCCATCATTGCGCATACATTTTCGAATTTGGTGATGAAAACGTATGCGTCTTCGGATTCAAGACCGTGAAATTTGGGCAACAGGTTGATGAAGTGGGGTTTAAGTTCGAAATTACTCCCATTGGCCGGTGGAAGAGACAGACATGTAGGAAGGGGTCCACGCACAGGGTAGCATCTTTCTTGGAGAGAGATGCGCGGTGGATTCTGCGCACCTACGGGTGGTGGCAGGGTTGTATCGTGAAATCCCGATGGAGAACCGTCCATTTCGGGAGGTGTGGTGGGTGGAGGGGAAATAAAAGATGAAGAAATACCGACTTCGGAGTCGATAGCAGAAACACGGACAAGACGGGCACTAGAATCTCGTGTCCAGCCGATCATGCACTAAGCGGGTTTAGCCCACGTGGCAGCATGTGTGAGAACGATTTAAAAAGGTTTGTTTTGAAAAAGTGTCGGACGTGAGGCTTGACTCCACAAATCACAAAAATGCACAATCAATCTCTAGAACTAGGGTCACCTAGGTCAAGTCACTAGACCGCTCCTAGACTTTCAAAGGACAAGTCGCAGGATCAATCCTCTACCATCTCTTTATCGTTCTTGTGGCCAGATAAGTGGGAGGTATCCGCTATATGAATCATCGAAAATAGCAGGCCTAATAAGTAACCACTTTTTTTAGTCACACTTGCCTAGACACCACAAGAGAGATGCGGATAAGTGATAGATTACCCATGACCCTCCTATGTCCTAATTTAGCGCAAGGGTCCTTAGAGGCTTGGTCTAGATATTTTTTAATTAATGTAGGATGAGAGTATGCCCGTTTTGTGATTTGTGGGGCCTAGGAAGGGTGATGAAATCCACACCCTATCTGGATTTGGGTTATTGCCCCTTAATGTCCGGTTAAAATATGCACAAACAAACCAATATCAAAATACGCAAAAATATTTTTGAGCGGCGCTTTTTGCAAAGAATCCTGTAGAAAAATCAGATTATTGAATCTTAGAGGAGAGAGAAAGATAAGAGAAAGATACTGGAGGATTTTAGGGAAGCAACTCCTCAATGTTGCCGTGGTTCTGCCGCATTATGGTGAGTTTATTGGGGTCAAAAATTACACTCCGGTTGACCAAGTTAAAGTCAAAGTCAACCCCAAGTAAGCGGGCCCAAGCCCAGATCAAGTGGGCCCATGCCTAAGTCGAGCCCCGCGGCCGGCCTCCCCCATGCCAAATGAAATCATGTAATAAATAATTTTGATGTAATTTTTATGCATGAATGTAAGAAAAATGGGCATAAAGCCAAATTTTTGTAAAGCCCATGGTTCATGTCCCCAAGTAAGCGGGCCCAAGCCCAGATCAAGTGCGCCCATGCCTAAGTCGAGCCCCGCGGCCGGCCTCCCCCATGCCAAAATGAAATCATGTAATAAATAATTTTGATGTAATTTTTATGCATGAATGTAAGAAAAATGTGCATAAAACCAAATTTTTGTAAAGCCCATGGCTCATGTGCAAAAGAAATGAGCACATGAGGTATGGGATGGGCAAAATACCATTTTGTAAAGCCCAAGGGGCTATATGTAAATTTGTAAGCTTATATAAGACAACATGATAATGAAATAAAGAAGAACCTTTCCATTCTAAAATTCTAGGGTTTGTACCTCCTTCTCCTTCCTTAAGGTCCTAAAACCTTCTTCTTTTCTTTTGAATTAAATTAAGAGTTTAACTCTTCCTTTTTCAAAAATAAATAGTTTTTCACCATAAAACCCTTGAAGGGGAGCTCAGATCTGCCATTAAATCCATAAAAGGAGAGATTTTAAGTCTTACCTCCCCTTTCCCCCCAAGATCTATCCAACAGAGAGGAAGAAGAAGAATACCCATCTCCAAAAATCCCATTCCAAGAGGATCCGATACTCAAAAGAAGATCCAAAAATTTCTAGGAGTTTAACTCCATAAATCAAACCCCTTTCAGGAGTTTAACTCCAAATCTATACATAAACCCCTTGGGAGTTCAGCTCCTAACCCAGGGGCTAAGCCCTTTTCCGCTGGTGTTTCCAGCAGTCGCGTGCCACACACGTGACCCACGGGCGCCCAGTGGTCGCATGCGCCTCATGCGACTCGCAGGCGCTCAGCGCCCGCGTGCGCCTTACCCGACTCGCTGGCGCTCAGCGCCCAGCGGTCGCGTGCAGCTCACGTAACCCGCTGGCGCCCAGTGGTCGCGTGCTATGCACGTGACCCGCGGGCATCCAGCGCCAGGCACGTGACCCACGGGCGCTAAGCGCCCACGTGCCAAGCACGTGACCCGCGGGCGCCAAGCGCCAACGCCCCATGCACGTGACCCGCGGGCGCCAAGCGCCCATGCGCCAGGCACGTGTTTTTAAGACGCTCCTCACCCCTCATTTTCCATGCACTCCGCTCTCCAGGTAGCGGGCCCCCCGTAAAACTCTGTGGGGCCCCCGATATATCCAAAACCCTTTCAAGATATACGTACACTACACATCGAGTTCGCATGACCAGTTTGGCCAGTCAATCGGAGGTTCTCTCGCTCCAAAGGCGAAGGGTAACTAACGACAGCTTAGTCTGCGGCTGCCGGAGATTCGGATCCCCACAATCAATAAACCCCCATCTACCCTAGGCAGGGGGAATCTGTAGTATGCCTGACAAGCGTGCGCGTATTCCCATCTCAATGGGGTGACGAAAAGCACCCTACAGATTCTGGCATGCCCGGTGGGACTTTAAAAGTCTTTCCTCCCATATTTCGGGTTAAACGTTCATGCGAACTCAATCAATATACATATCGATTGCCTGTACTGAAATCATGCTTCTTTGTGCAGGTTAACAAATTTTAAATTGCAATCTCCGGACGCAACAAAATGTCTCCAAGGATCAGCTAATCTCTCGACACAACTCCCATCTCCTACACGATGAAGATGGACTCCAAGACAGTCCTCCCGGCTAGTCTTGGGCGACAGTGGGAGGAGCCGCTGCTACAGTTCGGCTCTATTCTGTTCATGCCAGCTAACGCCATTCCAGCTCCTCAAGCTCCGGTAACAGACAAACCGGCCTAAAAAGGGAAAAGGACAAATGTCATGGTCGCGAAGGCGCCTTAGCCCAAGCACAAATCCGTTTCCCAATGACTTTCCATTGCTCCAGCTGGGGGCAAGGCCATCAACACCAACAAAGCAACAAGGAATCTCGGGAAAGCTCCAGCGGTGTCCCTGACAACTGCTCAATTGGGTATCTTCTCTAAGCTCCCCGTTAATCGGCTTACGATGGCTTCCTGGACGACGGATGCCCGCCAAGCCCTTAAAATTGAGAAGCTAAGACAGAAAAGGCTTAGATACAAAGCCAACAAAAGGGCTAGGGCTCATGCTATGCTGAACTTCATGAGGTTCCAAGAACAGGGTTACCCCGCCAAAGATAAAGAGACGGCTGGATATGTGTTCCACACTGTCTATATGGTGGGCACGTGCAACAAGAGTAAGGATTGGGCCATTACATCTCAAATCCAGTCTGGGGCGAATGTGGCTTCCACTTCCCATGGCTAGCCTCATCTGGAAGGTAATGAAAACCCTCCCAGTGAGGCTGAGAAGTAGAGAGATCCCTCGGTTCATAAGGAGTCGAGCTCGGAAAGCGAAGAGGAGCCAATCTTCCGTCCCAAGAACGCAGAGCAACAACTTCTCCAAGAGCTCCGAAAACAACTCAGAAGTAAAGACAAGGAGATGGCCAAGCTCTACTCAAAGATTGACGACTTGACAAACATCGTCTTACGGCTCATGGCCCAAGCTGCCTCTCATTCGCCCAATCAAGCGCAGGGCTCTGCTCATGAACCGAGAAACGGTGTCCCGAGGCAGCCAAAGCCTGTTCCCTCAAATCCAAAGGTGGGCAGACCGCATGAAAGTCAGCCGCATCCTATCTCGGGAAATGTCTTGGTTACCGATGACAGTAGCCCGCTAACCCAAGATCAAATCATGGATTTGGTTTCCAACAAAGTCAAAACATTGGTAGCCGAAGCTGAAACGCAAACGATGTTAGCAGTAGCGGAAGACCATATCCTGCTCAGTATGATCTGGTAGAATTTCCTAGCGGCTATGTCATCCCCAAATTCGGAAGGTTTGATGGGACGGGAAATGCGAATCAGCACATCGCCCACTTTAAAGCCTCATGCGGGAATACCGGGGGCAATGATGCGCTCCTCCTCCGCCAATGTTCAGTCGAAAATATTGCAATCTTGAACATAACAATTTCCTCACTTTTCTAATCATTTAAGAATAGTTGTTATAAATATAACACATATTACCAGTTCGTCTGCAAAATATCAAATACCACGTGTTATATATATAATCAACATTCTTTGAAGGAAATTGTGTGATTATTATTTCACGCATGATATTATATATCTCAACACTTTTTATTGAGATTTTGTGCAGAAAATTATTTCAGGACAGATATCGGAATCGCAAATTCGCCGATAAAGTACATCAAGTCAAAGAGTTAAAATCTGGCAGAGATTCAGAAGAGATAAGAAGATTCCAGATATCACCCGAATACCCATATGCCAACACCAAACAACACCAGAAATATGAAGCCTCAATCCCACCAAACGGCCGCGGAACCGCGGCCGAGTCAGGCCGATCCGCCGCGGATCCGCGGCCGAGTTAGGGCTCCGGTGACTTCAATTTTTCCAGAGGCTTCCATACAACTTCCTAGCTTGTTGAATACGCTTCGAACCACCTAGCTTACTCCAGAAGCTTCCCTATAACAGCCTAGCTTCTTATGCAAGCTTGATAACTACCTTACTATAGAAGCTTCCCTACAACTACCTAGCTTCTTAGGGAAGATTGACCTAGCTTCTAGTGGAAGATTGGTGAAGAGCTATATAAAGGGACCTAGGGCTACATTGTAATGGTTGTTCATCAAGTGACAAAACTTACAAACCAAAACCAAATCCAACTCAATTCCCAATTCAAGATCCAATTCAAGAATCGTTGAGAACAATATCAAGCGACGACATTCAAGATCCTTTACGCGAAGCTGATCATCATCAAGAGCGCGAGATCCTCGACAGGTCCAAGTCTCACGAAGATCGAGCGAAGAGAAATTCGACGGAATAGTTTACCTCTTCAAGGGAGCGATCGAGAGCAATTCTTGTAATCTCGGATTGAAGGAATGTGTAATTAGAAGTTGATTAATAAAGGTGATTCAATTGTTAATTCTCACTTTCTTTAAATTCTTGTATTATGAAATTTCTAATTCTTGATTCTTTTATTTTCATGATGCGTGAGTGAAATATCTGCTTGTAACAGATTCGAAGGATCGGTAGATCAAATGGTGATGAAATCCTAAACTAGTCTTAAGTCTTATGAGAATTATGAACTTTAGGAAAAAGAATCATCAACGACCAAATTTGGAGCGAGATCACCGTTCTTGATAATTTCGTTGCAATTTGGAATTAAATGAGTGATGATTCTCTTTGCTAAAGGCTAGATTTGAATGATGATCAATGAAAAGACAAGGGATAGTGAAGGAGAAACCCTAGTTTCTTCAAAAGATCCCTAATCTTCATTCATCGCCATCGTTCTAACTATAATTCATCAATAGATAAGATAAGTTATTATTAGTATTCATCATTGCTACTAATTCCTATCGAATCCTACAAGCTATTCTTCATTTTCTTGATAACTAAAATTGAAATTGGACACTTTCTTGATTACTAAATCTTAAACTCTTTCTTGATTTTCTTGAAAATATTTCATCAAATAAATCTTGATTCATTTTCTTGAATTTTCTTTACTATTTTAATTCAATTCATCTAAAGCAAGAGTGATCAAATACACGAATCTCAGTGGACGACCCGTACTCATTAACGAACTACATCGACATCGTTATTGATTGCGGCTATAAATTCTTTGATTGTGATAACACCTTTTCATACCACATCAAGATATGATCAATCAAATGGCGCCGTTGCCGGGGATGCATGTGTAATTTGTTCGTTCTTGCAATTTGAGTTGAAATATTATTATTCTATCAAAAATTTGAATCAAAATCGCATCAAGTGCTTAACAATTTGTGTGTGAATTTTGCAAGGAAATCTGGAATCATTGGAGCAGTGAGATAAAAATTCTGGAGCATTTAAGAGGGCCAGAGGACTGAATGGAGCAGCTGTAAAAATTTTCGTTCAACGATCATCCAAACTGACCGCGGAAGCGCGGCCATTAGCAAGCATTTGCCGCAGAACCGCGGCGGTATTGTTGAATTGGAGCTTGAAGTTTCTCTGGTATATACTATACTTTCTTATCTCTTCTTTGATCTGTCCAATAACAACCTTTCTGCAAGATTCTTTGCAAAAATTCGCAGTGCTAAAAGAAATTTGTTGCGTGTTTTGATATTGGTTGTTTTGCATATTTTAATACGGAAATTAAGGGGTAAAGACCAAATTCAGATTAGGTGGGGATTTCATTACCCTTCCTAAGCCCCAAAAATCATAAAACTAGCATCCGCATCACCCTTCATTAACTAAAAAATATCTAGACAAGACCTTAAGGACCGTCGCGCTCAATTAGGATAGAAGAAGATCATGGGTAATTTATTGCTTATCCGCATTTCTTTTGTGGTGTCTAAGGCAAATGTGTCTAAGGCAAGTGATTACTTACCTCCCACTTACCTGACACTTACCTGGCCACAGAAGGGATAAAGAGGTAGTAGAGGATTTATCCTGTGATTTGTCTTCTGGAAGTCTAGGAGCGGTCTAGTGACTTGACCTAGGTGACTGTAGATCTAGGGTTGATTGTGCATTCTTTTGTGATTTTTCTAAATCTTTCTTTTTTCAAAACAAACCAAAAACAAACACTAAACTACTTTCTCTAATTATCACTAACGCTGCCACTTTTGCTAAACCATTTAGTGCATGCTCGGCTGGACACGGGATTCTAGTGCCCGTCTTGTCCGCGTTCCTCCTATCGACTCCTAAGTCGGTAATTCTACATCTTCTTTTTCCTCACCACACACCACATCCACCCAGATGGACGGATCTCCATCAAATTTTAACACCACTTTGCCACTACCCGTAGGTGCGCAGAATCTACCGCGTATGTCTCTCCAAGAGAGATGCTATCCTATACGTGGTCCTCTTTCTACTTGTCTTTCCATTCTACCGGCCAATGGGGATAACTTCGAAATTAAACCTCACTACATTAATCTTTTACCTAAATTTCACGGTCTCGAGTCTGAAGACGCATACTTTTTCATTACCAAATTTGAAAACGTATGCGCTATGATGGGTACTTCACAGCTTTCTGTGGATGCTATGCATTTACATCTTCTCCCATTCACTTTGTGCGATTTAGCCGAAAAGTGACTTTATAACACAGTTGCACACTCTATTTCAAATTGGGACGAATTCGTCATAGCATTCCTTAAGAAATTTTATCCCAATCATAAGACCGCCCGTGTCCGTAGCGAAATCAATCAATTTACCTAACTTCCTAATGAACAATTTTGGAAATGTTTTGAACGATTCAAGAATCTGCTAGTCCAATGTCCTCATCACGGAATCCATAGATGGGATCTCTGTTGAATCATCTATGAGGGCATTAATCCAACAACAAAGCAGATGCTTGAATCCATGTGTCAAGGCAATTTCATGTCTAAAGACGATGATGAAGCTTGGAAATTTTTAGAAGATTTCGCTGAAAAAACTTTGCAATGGGAGAGTGTTAGTCAACTATCATCTAGGGGTGGTATCCATCAACTTGATGTTTCCATAGCAGTCAAAGCTGAAATGGCAGCAATGCAAAAGAAACTTGAAGCTATGGAACATAAATTTTTATTAGCCTCCCTAAACCAGGTCATACTCCCTAAAACTGTGTGTGGATGCTGTTCTGATCCATCACATCTGACGGAAGAATATCCTTTAATTCTCCGTTTTAAGGCCTTTAATTCTCCGTTTCAAGGTCAAAAGCACACTAATGCTGCTTTCCAGCAAGGACCTAGAAACGATCCTTATTCTTCCACATATAATCAGGGTTGGAGGAATCACCCTAATTTTGCTTGGAACCGACACCAAACTCAGAATACGGTTCCAAACCAAAATAACTTTCAAAGGGTCCCTCCACAAGAACAGCAATCACTACAACTGAGTCAGCACCCATTTCAACCACAAAATTTTCAAAATCCGGCCAACACTTCTGCACCGTATAATAATTCTTTGTAATTGGCCGGTACCGATAATTCCTCTTCACTCGAACAAACCATGAATTTGTTTCTGAAAAATTTCAAGCAAGTTTCGGCTGAGATAAAGTCTTCTGTCGATAATATAAAGAAGGACTCCGCCTCCCATGATGAGAGTATTAAATCGATAGAAGCACAAATTGCACGATTAAATGCCGAAATGAGTGCTAGAGAGAAAGGGAAACTTCCATCTCAACCCCTACCTAATCCTGCACATTCACAACACTACAATGTGAGTGCCATTACAACGTTGAGATCCGGAAGAGTGCTGAATAATCAAGTCGGTGAACAGATTGATAATGATGAATCTATCAATGACACCCCGGCTTCCACTTCCACTTCCACTTCCACTTCTAACCCCGGTTCATCTTCTTCCGAGCCTATTCTCCGTTTTCCTCAAGGCTCGAACCTTCAGCCCTCTTCTTCTAGTCAACCAAAGACGATCCCTACTCCTATTCTGGGAGCTGTTCCACCCACACAACCTTCTCCAATGTTGGACCCGGCTCTTATTGCTAAAGCTCCATATCCGAATCGGTTAAAGGGAAACAAACCAAGTCCACATATGGAAAAGATTATGGAAATATTTAAACAGGTTAACATCAATATCCCTCTCCTAGATACTATACAACAAGTTCCGGCTTATGCGAAAATTCTTAAGGACTTGTGCACTAGGAAGAGGAAGACTCAAGTGCCCAAAAAGGTATTCATGACAAATAATGTTAGCACAGCTTTTACCCCAAAATTACCAAAGAAACATAAGGACCCTGGATGTCCTACGATCTCTATTTCTATTGGGGGTAAAAACATTAACCGTGCTTTACTCGACCTTGGCGCTAGTGTTAACCTGCTTCTATACTCTGTCTACGAGCAGTTAGGGATTGGAGAGTTGAAACCTTCTCATTGCACTCTCTAAATGGCAGACCGATCCATCACCAAACCTAGGGGTGAGCTGGAGGATGTGTTGATAAAATTTAGGGAATTTATATTCCCTGTGGACTTTATTGTTTTGGATACATAGCCTGTAGCAAACCCATGGAACCAAATTCCGGTGATTCTTGGTCGACCCTTCCTAGCCACTTCAAATGCTGTCATTAATTGTCGAAATGGTTCCATGAACCTATCTTTTGGGAAAATGACAATTGAGCTTAACATTTACAAGATTGGAAGTCAGCCATCTTAACCCTCTGCTCATTTGCTTGATGTCTATTCTGTCCACGAGATAGCTCCCGAAAGCTACAAGGTTGATGAACTTTGCTTTGATGATCTCGACGACATTAGCACATCATTGTTTGATCTTGCACACAATAGTGAGGACACTTTTGATGAGTCCACTCCCGAGTTTGAACCTTCTGACTCATCACAAGAATCAGTCACACTTTCCGAGTCTGTATCCTTTGCAGGCTATGAACTTCTTCGAGAATCCGAATATCATTCGCTTACCCCACCTTCTATTGTCTCTCCGCCGACATTAGATCTCAAATTATTACCTTCTCATCTTAAATATGCATATTTAGGTGAGAATGAGTCTTTGCCTGTGATCATATCCGCTTCTCTAGCCTTAGAGCAAGAGGACACTCTTTTGATGGTCTTGAGATCTAATAGGCAGGCCTTTGGTTGGACAATGGCTGACATCAAAGGGATTAGTCCCTTAATTGTTAAACATCATATACATTTGATGGATGAACCCAAGCCAACCCGAGAACCACAAAGACGGTTTAATCTCGTCATGAAGGAGGCGGTAAAGAAAGAAATCGTCAAATGCCTTGACAGTGGTATCATTTACCCAATCTCTGATAGCCAATGTGTAAGTCCTATTCATGTAGTCCCTAAAAAGTCCGGCATCATGGTCATATCTAATGTGGTTAATGAGTTGATCCAGACACGCACCCAAACTGGGTGGCGTGTATGTATTGATTATAGAAAATTCAATGCCGCAACGAGGAATGATCACTTCCCTGTACCTTTCATTGACCAGATGTTGGAACGATTAGCTGGACGTGAATATTATTGTTTCATGGACGAATACTCTGGCTATAACCAGGTCCCTATTGCTGAAAAGGATCAAGATAAAACCACATTTACTTGTCCTTTCGGTACTTTTGCTTATAGACGCATGCCTTTTGGGTTATGCAATGCTCCCGCTACATTTCAGCGGTGTATGATGGGGATATTCTCGAACATGGTCGAGAATTTTTTGGAGATTTTCATGGACGATTTCTCGATATTCGGGGACTCTTTTGATGATTGCCTATCTTATCTTGACACAGTTCTTACTCGTTGTAAAGATAAGAACTTAACTTTGAATTGGGAAAATTCCATTTCATGGTCCAAGAGGGTATTGTGCTTGGACATGTCATTTCACGGAAAGGCATTGAGATCGACAAAGCTAAAATAGATGTCATTCATAACCTTCCTCATCCCAAATGCGTCAAAGATATACGATCTTTCCTTGGTCATGCAGGATTTTATAGGAGATTCATTAAGGATTTTAGCAAAATTGCTAGACCTTTAACTCTTCTCTTGGCCAAGGATACCACATTTCACTTTGATTCGGATTGTGAGGCTGCTTTTGAATCGCTTAAAAATTCTCTCACTACAGCCCCTGTTCTTTCATCTCCTGATTGGAACCACCCGTTTGAGCTTATGCGTGATGCATCAGATTTTGCTGTTGGTGTAGTCTTAGGACAGCACATTGATAAGATGCCATATACGATTTATTATGCAAGTAAGACCTTGAATGATGCCCAAATTAATTATAAAACTACCGAGAAAGAACTCTTGGCAGTTGTATTTGCATTAGAAAAATCCAGGCCTTACTTGATTGGCTCATCGATTGTGGTTTACACTGATCACTCCACCTTAAAACATCTTTTATCGAAGAAGGATGCTAAAGGCAGGTTAATACGTTGGATCCTATTATTACAAGAATTTGATCTTGTCATTCAAGATAAGAAAGGATATGAAAACGAAGTAGCCGACCATCTTTCACGCATCTCTTCTTCACCAACTGTGACCTTGCCAATTAACGACTCTTTCCCTGACGAACAGCTCTTGACCGTATTCGATGAACTTTGGTTCGCGGATATTGTGAATTATCTTGCAACGGGACTTATTCCAAGCGATTGGTCTAAACAGGACAATTATCGATTTCTATCCCAAGTAAAGCATTTTTACTGGGATGAACCTTATTTGTTTAAGTACTGTCCTGACCAAATCATTCGCAAATGTGTCCCCAGTGATGAATTCAAGAGTGTTTTGTCTTTCTATCATGATCAGGCATGTGGCGGTCACTTTGGTCCACGTAAGACGGCGGAGAAGGTTTTGTAATGCAGTTTTTACTGGCCTACTTTATTTAAAGATGCATTTGATCATTGCAAAACCTGTCCACAATGCCAACACACGGGTCAGATTTCTAAAAGAAATGAGATGCCACTTCAACCGATCTTGGTTGTTGAAATTTTCGACGTTTGGGGTATTGATTTTATGGGTCTTTTTCCCAACCGTTTTGGGAACTTTTACATCTTGTTAGCGGTTGATTACGTCTCGAAATGGGTGGAAGCTATTCCATGTCGCACTAATGATAACAAGGTTGTCATTGAATTCCTTAAAGAAAATATCTTTTCGTGATTTCGACACCCTCGCGCTATCATTAGCGACAACGGGACGCATTTCTGTAATCTGTCTTTCAAGACTTTGATGCGGAAATATGCAATCAACTACAAACTTTCCATGCCCTATCATCCCCAAATGAGTGGGCAAGCTGAGATTTCAAATAGGCAAATCAAACAAATTCTGGAGAAGCCAATTTCTAAGAACCGGAAAGATTGGTCAACCAAATTGACGGATGCTCTTTGGGCATTTCGTACCGCTTATAAGACCGATCTTGGTATGTCTCCTTATCGCCTAGTGTTTGGAAAGGTTTGCCACCTTCCTGTCGAGATTGAACATAAAGTAATGTGGGCCATTAAAGAACTTAACTTTGATTTAAATCAAGCCTGCAACTTTCAGAAGCTGCAATTAAATGAGCTAAGCGAACTCCGCGATGAAGCTTACGATAATGCGGTGATAGTAAAGAACCAGACTAAGGTATTTCACAATAAAAATATTTTGAGAAAAACTTTTACCCCATGTCAACAAGTCCTTCTTTACGATTTACGTCTCCATCTTCATGCGGGTAAGCTACGATCTCGTTGGAAAGGACCAGTTGTTGTGCGGTATGTATACCTACACGGGGCAGTTGAAGTCGAAGATAGAAAAAATGGTACAATTTTCAAAGTGAATGGACATAGATTAAAACCGTATTTTTTCACTGACCTCTCGGAGGAGCTCCTGTTTTTACAAGAGCCGCTTTATAATGACTAATTTTCCTCCACCTCACCTCCATGTCTCGGTAATATTGTCTCATCTTTAGAATGGAGGTGAGTCAAATTATACATATATATAAAAAAAATAAAAAAATAAAAATAATTGAATAATTGTAAATAAATAAAAAATAAGTTTGGGGGAAGATTTTCACTTTCATTTATTCTTATCCCCATTAATAACTTTTCCTCCTAAGCTTACAGGTTTTTGAGATTTAAAAGAGACAACAGTGAGGACACTGCTGTAAACAAGTTTGCGGGAGGTTTGTGCTTATTTTGTTAGTTATATGTATGCCCTAGAGGCCATTACTGTACATTGGATGTATATTGTAGTGGATGCTGGGACATATATAGGGAGGACTTTCTTGCTCGACATGATAGTATGCTATCTGGTTGCTCTTTACCTTAACGTATACACTGATTGTCTCTCTGTTACATGTTGGTAAAGCCCTTAGGATGTGTACTTGACTACCTGGACTATGATGCGGATCATACTAGCGGGGACATGGTAGTCTATAAGTACATCCTTCAAGGTCCCTAGTCGTGGGTATATCGAGACGGGGTATCGATATACCAGAGTAGACTAGCGTATACCTTCTCGACCCATACAGATGGGCGATGGATGATCCCATATCCATTGGTGTTTGACATCAGAGATGATATACGAGTGCTCAGTAGAGACTGGGTACACTGGACGGACTCGCCGAGAACTCCCAGATGGTATTATACCTTACGTCAGATGGCAGTTCTCTGGTGACACTGGTACAGAGTAGTCTGTTGACCCGAGATCGTCATAGAGTCTTGTGTGGTTCCCACTGTGCTTTGATTTCCATCTTACCACGTCCAAGAGGGCGTGCAAAACGGTGGTTTTTGGGTACAGTCCCGAGTCACATGGAGGCAATGAGCGATAGGAGGGGATTCGTCTCTCCCGGTATAGGGAGTTGATGTTGCGCTGTGTCCGATTGGCTATAACCGGAAATCCCTGGCCAGGGTTGCTGAGATTTACTGGTAAGTGTTACCAGTAGTTTCTCGAACTGTTATAGACCTCATATCGACACGACTTATCGAGCTATTGGGGTCTGACGTTTACCACCCCTAGGCGAGATATGCGACATATCAGACGATCAGACCGGACTGTACGGTAGTGTTACTGGTTGGATTCACTGGAGTGTGAGCGGGCTTGCTTGTCGATCTTCTGATCGCTCAATACCCGGGTGGCCGTTACGTTTAGCAGACCGCTTGCGGCTTGTGGGTGTTTGATATGATCATCACCTGCTGCCGGCGTATTGACGAGTCTTTAGAGTCCTACACAGAGGTTTCCTGGCTCAAGCGAAACGAAATAGGAGCGCATATGAGATATGTGCGGGACCGAGAATAATGCGTGTATGTGATACCGTATTCTATTTTCGCGATGAATGTGTCGAATGGTTGTATGCGATATAACCTAGTTATCGAATCAAGGATTGATTCGATAAATCGATACATTGGATATTAGTCGGTTATATGCGATATGACCGGATCGTTAAATCAAGTGTTGATTTAATGATTTAATGTATAATTATATATTTGATATATTACTTTGCATTAACTAATATTGGTTCACTTTAGATGGATTTTCTCACTCGGATGTGCACATTATATATACGATATAATTTTGTGCACTAGTTTGTATCATGTTTGATGATACATGCATACTTGAGTATGTGTAAAGTTTAAACCATGGTTGTGTAATGGTTAGGGTTTTCCTTTTATTTATTTATTTATTCATTTATTTATTTAATTCTTTATGGAAAAGCATAATGAGAAAATGGTGGCTTTCTTTGTATGTATTATGAAGCTTCATGAAGACTTTGACCAAGTGACCATTTTGTCTCATGCTTAACCCTAACCATTCCATTCAACCATGATTAACTCTCTACACATTACCATGGTTAATATTATGATAAGGATGATTTTATTATTCTTTTACACAATAACTTATCATATTCATTATCTTCTTCTTCTTCTTCATCTTCAAAGAAGAAAGCTTACTTCATCAATGGTGATTGATGAAAAAGAGTGAGAAATCCAATTCTAAAGTCTACCCACTTCCTATTTCTTCATCCTCTACCTCTTGCCAAGTAGTAGAGTGTGTTTCCTTCACAAGTTTTCTTGACTTGGTGAAGTTGGAGCTTGATCTAGCGATGCCTCGACGTAGATCATCTTCGGCACGTCGTCGACATCCTAGCCCGCTCTTTCTCCGATGAAGCCGACGCTAGAGCCCGGGATTTGATTTGGACAGCGGAGAGGACTTCATCACGGAGCCGTGGAGGTGGAGGACTGGATCTACAAAGGTTGTATTTCCGTATTCTTGTAGTTAAGTGTTAACTAGTTTGCTTTGTCGCCTAAATATCTAGTTAACGATCCGTATTAGGGTTACTTGGCACCCGTAAAATTTGAAATTGGCATGGTTGATGCCTTGTGAGACCTCTTGAGAGTGTCTAGGAACCCTACAGTGGTATCGGCGGTTCCGCGGCTCTTTGGTGATTTAGGTCACGTGTCTTGCACAGTAATTCTTGTGTCAAAGAGCTGAGTCTTCTGGAAATTTTTATATTTTATTCAAGAGTTGAATTTTCTGGGGTTGTTTTGGGGATTCGTATATTCGATCGGATTATCAAATTTTGTCTGTGTGGCTTTCCGGATAATTTTTGAATATGTTAAAAAGTTCAACCGGATATAAATACCCAATTTTTCCCCTGTCGGGAAATTTCCAAGTGTTGGATTTTTCCATGGTTTAATGACGTTCTAAGTAGTGCAAGTAACGCGATGGACCCTCTAGAAGAGAACAAACCTTAACTCGATTATGTGACCGTCTTGAACTGCCCTTTGAACCTTAGGGTTTGGGACAGTACGGCGTGCCACATGTGAGGCGTTGGCTTGACCCTTCTACGGCTGGACCGTTGGTACTGAGGCACGAACTGAATGTTTTTAGACTTGTTTCATGTGTTGATCTATATTGGGAAAACTTGGGTGTTCGAATGTTCAATCGGAAAGTTTAACATTTTCTGTTTATCCGGAATGTGATACAACAATTGGAATTCACAAGAAGTTATGAGATAACTGAATGAATGTTATAAATCTAGTAGTTTAGTCTCACTTGATCGGTTGCCACGGAATTTTGATGTGATCAAAAGGCCGTCGCAATCACGTAGCGTACGCGGATACTCGCCGGGTAAACTTAATAGACAGCCTCACTCCATAGCCCCGACCAAGTGACTGTAGGAGAACCCCGTCGCCGAAAGCATCTGTTCGGGTGCTCCCGGTAGCGGTGTTCCGCCTTGGTGCACTTTGTCGACGGCGTCGGGGGTGCGGCCGCCTACAAAAGTTTACGACGAGCATTCGATCAGGATGTCGGGAATCTTGTTGAATTGCCCGACTTGGTATTGAAAAGTGTTTTCGATTTTGAGACTAAAATGCCGGGTTTATAATTGTTAGGCATGCGATGTCTAAAGAATTCATTTGATTAGGCATGCGATGTCTATGCAGATTGCAGATTCCAACTGTTGTAGTTTTACACTTTCTTTTCTGTGACCGTAAGTGTAATATGTGATATCGCCAGTTTCGTTGCTATATGTCAACGACAATTGGGATGGACATATTTACTTACGTTGATGACATGTGATGTTATGTGTTGCTGGATATGTTATATTGGATCGTCGTGTTTGAATAGCCGGGGTTTTTTATGTGAGATGAGTGTTTTTCATTTTCATTCATGTAAAAACTTGTATGTAATATTCTTTTGTTGGGGCACTTCCAGGTTGCGGAAGATGTTACCGTTTGTATATTATTTACTTTTCCGCACTAGGATAGACCCAAGGAGGGGAGCACAAGTAACCGGGTTCTGGAGTCCAGTGGGAGACCAACTCGAGGAGTCGAGTCCGGGTCTCCTAACTCTAGAATTGGTAGGGTTGCTTGCCGCTCTCGTAGGGGTCTAGGGGTGTGGGTTTGGCTATTCATCGCGACCGTGGAATCCGTGTTTTATACTGGCTCGTATTGAAAACACGGACGTCCTAGTTTATCCAATATTTCATATATGTTTCTTCTGCTGCGATATCTGTGATGTGATCATGTGATGTTCTGTGATAAATGCTGTATATAGTATATATGATATATTATATAGACGTTACTTATGTTTTACACCCGCGCTAGCCCTGCCCCGCTCTGTTGTTAGTTACCTAACCTAACGGTGCACGAGGGGACATCGAGACGAATGCGGATGGCATAAGTGTACGTCGTATTTATCTGTGATGTTTAGGTACTTAAATGATGGGACTTCATTAATGAGATTAATGAAATAAAATAAAACTAAGATGTTGTAGAATCGAATTTCAAAATAAAACAGGTAGCTACAGTTCTTGCTTTGCACAGAGGTATATGTGATATATCCTGCACCTTATTCGATGAGGAAAGGACCGAGATCCCTTCACCGGGAGTGACTCCTTTAGCAATAACTGGCAGATGCTACACACTCGGTTTGCCTTTTGATTGCTTTTAAGAGTTTTTGCTTTGCACAGTGATATATATGATATATCCCGCACCTCATTCGACGAGGAAAGGACCGACGATCCCTTCACCGGGAGTGACTCCTTTAGCAAAACTAGAAAAGCCTCAAAAACACTCCATTTCAAAATTCATTCGATCCTACAACGATATCAAGTTCATTACGCAATAGGTTTTCAGAAAAACCTGTTGTAGCCCTCCGTCATTTCAGATAAGTACTAGTTAGTATTCGTGCTACGTTTGTTGACTATGTTAAGGCGTAGTGTGCGGTAGCTAATTAGTGCTTATCTGCATAAGCATATGATGCGATTGGATTAGGGTAGTCGTGCGACTTTGTTGACTATGTTAAGGGTCGTGCGGGTGGGTTTAATTCAATCGGGAAATGACGGGTTGAACTTGACTAGCACTTATGATTTGTTGACTATGTTAAGGTCATATAGCTGCTAGGGGCAAAATATTATCGGGAATTTCAAGTGTTGAAATTTGCAATGAGATTGCATACCTTCTATGAGATAGTTGGATCCCGATACCCGCTGCGAGTAAGAGTTACTCCTGGGAGAGTTTTACATATTATAATTAGCCGATCAAGTAGGTGTCTAGAAAGGTGTCAACGGGGTTACGCCTCTGGGAAAACGAGGTTTACATTAATTAGGTTCGTGCGAAGCACGGGGGACCTCCCTCAAGTACCGATACTGGTCTGGCTGAAAGATTGGCGAACTTGTAGTGTGTAATTAATCCCGGTTAGTCTTTCCTTTTAGGGTTTGAAGGAAGATTTGATAAAAAGCAGTGGGAGCCATCCTGATTAGATAAAATAATAACCAATCTATTCTTGCAAGAGCGCACGCTGAGTGTTTTCTTCTCTCTCTCTCTCCAGGTAGCGACCATATCACGCCTTAATCAAGATAATAATACGGATTATTGACCGAACCCGCTTGTTATACTGAGCTGGGGAACGTTGGTCCCGCTCCAACTTATAATTGTTATAAGACAGAGCAGGAAATTGGGGATTACCAGAATTCCCGTGCAGCCCAAACGAAGAGAGTGCATGCTGATGCATCATCTTCGGGTGTGTTCATTATAAAGAACTGTTTCTCAGTATCCTCCACATCCTGGGTATATGATACCAGATCAGGATCCCAGATATGTAATCAGTTACATAGGGCTACAGAAAGGTAGAGAACTGAGAACGGGTGATAAGTTTCATGAGGCAGAAAACGGGGCAAGTGTTACAGCCAAGTCTGTTGGTCACTGTCACCCTGTATTCCAAATACATTGATTCTGAACGAATGTTATTAGATACCGAACCTGATATACAAAATCATATCACTCTCTTTAATAGTAAAGAAATGATAAAATTTTGTATTGTTGGATAATGTTTTGAACATTTCCTATATCAAAAGTTGATCGGTTCAGGCACGTTATCTAAAAGCATTAATGTTCTAAATCAAACTACAGTTCTTAGTATACGGAACACACAAAAGAGGAAGAGTTCAGAAATGAACGAATCCTTCTTGAGGCATTGTAGACTAGGTCATATCAATGCGACCCGACTAGCTAAAGTTACATGTAGATGCATATTTAAATCAGTTTGAATTTAAATCTTGTGAAACTTGCCAGTCATGTCACAAAGATATAATGACACCAGCTCTGTTTATTGAAAACAGAGAAAGAGTTAGTGAACTCTTGGGATGATGCATGTTGATGTATAAAGGTCCCCTGTCTACACATGCCAAGACCGGTTCTTTGTACTTCATTAAATTCTCTGATGATCTCTTCTGATTCAGACATATGTTCCTGTTGAAACACAAGTCCGAACCTTTTGAGATATTCACAGAATATAAGTTAGAAGTAGAGTACCAATAACAGGTATAAGTATTATGTCCTTTGATGAGATCGAGGAGGAGAATACTTGAGCACGGAAATCCTGGATTATTCTAAAGGAGAATGAGATTCTCTCTCAGCATTACTCCTCCGTATACACCATAGCACGATGGTATATCGGGGTGGAGCAATCACACCCTATATGATAAGGTGTGCTCTATGATGAGTACTACTGAATTACCTATTTCCTTTTGGGTGTTATGCACTTGAGAAGCTGCATACCTATTGAATAGGGTTCCAATCAAATCAGTCGCCTACCATTTCATATGTGATATGGAAAGGGAAGAGCCCATGTCTTAAGCTAGTTAAGATTTAGGGTTGACCGGCCTATGTCTGAAAGCAAAATCCGGACAAGCTCGAGGCAAGGTCAGTTATGTAGAACTGGAAAGGTTCCAGCTATACAAACTACAGCAGATGAATTGATAAAACCAAAGGATTCAATAGTTACCAACGAACCTCAGCCTCTCCGCCGATCTAGTAGGGTTCCTCACCCACCTGAGAGATACTTCGGTTACTCTATGACAGTGGGAGCGAGGATTGCATCATGAGATGATGACCCAACTAGCTTCGAGCTGGCCATCAAGAGTGGGACTCTGTAAGAATGGCTGGATGCTTAGTGATCTGAGATGGAATCCTTATACACCAACAAAGTATGGACTTTGGTTGCTATATCTGAAGGGTTAAATCCCCATCAGGAGCAAGTATATCTTGAGAAGATTACTTGGTGTAGATGGAAAAGTTGAGACTTTCAAAGCTAGACTTGTTAAAGGTTTTCGTCATTGACCAGGTGTGGATAATGATGAAACCTTTTTCCAGTATCTATGCTTAAGTCCATCCAGATTCTACTTGCCACGGCTACATACCATGACTACAATATCTGGTGGTTGGGTGTCATGACAGCTTTTCTAAATGATGTTTTAGAAGAGGGAGTCTATAAGTACACAGCCAGAGGGCCTCGTAGACAGTGGGAGCAGCGGAAACGTGTGGAAGATGCTTTATAGGATAAAGCAGGCATCGCGGAGTTGGAACGTCTGTTTTGATGAATTAGTCGAAGAGTTTGACATCATCAAAATGGTAGATGAACCTTGTATATACAAAAAGGTAGTAGGGAGTATGGTGATGATCCTCGTAGAGTACGTGGATGACATACTCTTGATAAGAAAGGAGTTTCTTATGCTACGCTCGATCAATCTCCGTTTATCACAATGATTCTCCACATAGGATCAAAGTGATACCTACTAAATCCTGGACTTTGGATCTATGAGATAGATCTAAATGGATGTTAGGATTCTCACTAGCTGTAGTGAGATGGTATCAGTTGATCCTGGGGAGAATCACTGGAAGGGTTCCAGGGTGATAAAGACGACTGAATGTCAGTCGCAGGCATTGTCTTTACCCTCAGTAAAGGGACGGTATGTTGGAAGAGTTCCAAGCTAGATACCGTGACATACTAGACGATAAAGGCAGGATACATCGCTACTTAAGATGCTACCAAAGAGGATGTTTGGGTGTATATTAGTTCATGAGATGAACTACGTTCCTACCATTGTGAGACAATGGAGTTGTGGCTCATGCCGAGGAACGACGGTCCCATCAGTGATCCAGACTTATTCTAAGGCAGTATCGCCTGATCATGGAGATGGTTGATCTCCAGGGTGATCGAGGTTAGAAGAGCAGAATCAGAGGATAACACGGCGGATCCACTCACGAAGGCCTATTCCCAGAGAGAGACTTTTATGGGATGGTTGAGTATGAGATACTACAACCACTGCTATCAGATGGCCCTAGTGCAAGTGAGAGATTATTAGTTATATGTATACCCTAGAGGCCATTACTGTACATTGGATGTATATTGTAGTAGATGCTGGGACATATATAGGGAGGACTTTCTTGCTCGACATGATAGTATGCTATCTGGTTGCTCTTTACCTTAACGTATACACTGATTGTCTCTCTGTTACATGTTGGTAAAGCCCTTAGGATGTGTACTTGACTACCTGGACTATGATGCGGATCATACTAGTGGGGACATGGTAGTCTATAAGTACATCCTTCAAGGTCCCTAGTCGTGGGTATATCGAGACGGGGTATCGATATACCAGAGTAGACTAGCGTATACCTTCTCGACCCATACAGATGGGCGATGGATGATCCCATATCCATTGGTGTTTGACATCAGAGATGATATACGGGTGCTCAGAAGAGACTGGGTACACTGGACGGACTCGCCGAGAACTCCCAGATGGTATTATACCTTACGTCAGATGGCAGTTCTCTGGTGACACTGGTACAGAGTAGTCTGTTGACCCGAGATCGTCATAGAGTCTTGTGTGGTTCCCACTGTGCTTTGATTTCCATCTTACCACGTCCAAGAGGGCGTGCAAAACGGTGGTTTTTGGGTATAGTCCCGAGTCACATGGAGGCAATGAGCGATAGGAGGGGATTCGTCTCTCCCGGTATAGGGAGTTGATGTTGCGCTGTGTCCGATTGGCTATAACCGGAAATCCCTGGCCAGGGTTGCTGAGATTTACTGGTAAGTGTTACCAGTAGTTTCTCGAACTGTTATAGACCTCATATCGACACGACTTATCGAGCTATTGGGGTCTGACGTTTACCACCCCTAGGCGAGATATGCGACATATCAGACGATCAGACCGGACTGTACGGTAGTGTTACTGGTTGGATTCACTGGAGTGTGAGCGGGCTTGCTCGTCGATCTTATGATCGCTCAATACCCGGGTGGCCGTTACGTTTAGCAGACCGCTTGCGGCTTGTGAGTGTTTGATATGATCATCACCTGCTGCCGGCGTATTGACGAGTCTTTAGAGTCCTACACAGAGGTTTCCTGGCTCAAGCGAAACGAAATAGGAGCGCATATGAGATATGTGCGGGACCGAGAATAATGCGTGTATGTGATACCGTATTCTATTCTCGCGATGAATGTGTCGAATGGTTGTATGCGATATAACCTAGTTATCGAATCAAGGATTGATTCGATAAATCGATACATTGGATATTAGTCGGTTATATGCGATATGACCGGATCGTTAAATCAAGTGTTGATTTAATGATTTAATGTATAATTATATATTTGATATATTACTTTGCATTAACTAATATTGGTTCACTTTAGATGGATTTTCTCACTCGGATGTGCACATTGTATATACGATATAATTTTGTGCACTAGTTTGTATCATGTTTGATGATACATGCATACTTGAGTATGTGTAAAGTTTAAACCATGGTTGTGTAATGGTTAGGGTTTTCCTTTTATTTATTTATTCATTTATTTATTTAATTCTTTATGGAAAAGCATAATGAGAAAATGGTGGCTTTCTTTGTATGTATTATGAAGCTTCATGAAGACTTTGACCAAGTGACCATTTTGTCTCATGCTTAACCCTAACCATTCCATTCAACCATGATTAACTCTCTACATATTACCATGGTTAATATTATGATAAGGATGATTTTATTATTCTTTTACACAATAACTTATCATATTCATTATCTTCTTCTTCTTCTTCATCTTCAAAGAAGAAAGCTTACTTCATCAATGGTGATTGATGAAAAAGAGTGAGAAATCCAATTCTAAAGTCTACCCACTTCGTATTTCTTCATTCTCTACCTCTTGCCAAGTTGTAGAGTGTGTTTCCTTCACAAGTTTTCTTGACTTGGTGAAGTTGGAGCTTGATCTAGCGATGCCTCGACGCAGATCATCTTCGGCACGTCGTCGACGACCTAGCCCGCTCTTTCTCCGATGAAGCCGACGCTAGAGCCCGGGATTTGATTTGGACAGCGGAGAGGACTTCATCACGGAGCCGTGGAGGTGGAGGACCGGATCTACAAAGGTTGTATTTCCGTATTCTTGTAGTTAAGTGTTAACTAGTTTGCTTTGTCGCCTAAATATCTAGTTAACGATCCGTATTAGGGTTTCTCGGCACCCGTAAAATTTGAAATTGGCATGGTTGATGCCTTGTGAGACCTCTTGAGAGTGCCTAGGAACCCTACATATTTACGCATCACATTGCATTAGACTTTCCATAAGCACAAAATTTTCAAAAAAAAATTCTTTTATAATAAAAGATTAAAAAGTGAAAAATTACATTTAAAAGATTGGAAGAATTTAAGAAAACCAAGAAAGTTAGATATTTTCTTAAACGAAACTAGTAATAAGTAGTTATGAGCCATTGTCCCAAGGGTTAGTAAGATGAAGGAAGTCACTAATCTGAGAATAAAAATAAGTCTGAAAAATAGTTCATATTCTGGAATCCAAACATTTGAATGTTGATACCCTACTATATGCACTTACACACGTCTTGAAACTCGGGATAGTAGAGGATACCTTGAAATGCTCTTGTCTAAAAGCCAAAGTACGAAGAAAATAAATATAAATGAAGAACAAAAGATAAAATGGTGAAGAAAAATGAACACTGGTTTTGTAATCACAAAGGCAGCATAAAAAATATAGCGAGGGTGCTTCATCACCTAGTGCTTTAGACCAACTGGTTTGGGAGTCACTGCTAAACTTTAGGTGTTGCAAGATGAGGAAAATACTAAATACGCCTAATGTATGAGCACATGTAGTAATTGGTCGGTTAGTATCTAAGGAAGTATTAACGGTCGCATGAAAAATGTGTGAGCAATTCCATCCAAAATATTCACCAACTAAAAAGTACTAAGGTAGATAGACAAGAGTATGATAGCTTGAATTGAATTTTCCGAGTGTAGGGATATCCTTTACACACACGTAGGGGTATATGATCGGTGTTTGGAAGAAAGGTAGGAATGAAAAATAAATACGATGTTTTATTGAGAGATAATGTGATTTCTAACATTTTTTCATGACTATTAAGATAGGGCTCATGACAACCGAAAAGCTAGTGTAGTTGGAAACTCTTACTTTCAAGTTCTTTCTTTTACAATTCTGATCTTTATATGTAACTTTCTCAGTCTTCCTTTTATTATGAGATTTTGTGGGTGCAATCCGCTGAAAACCCTCAGGAGATAACACTCCTCCTACTAGGGACACCTAGAGATTTAAAGGCTTGTTGCACGTACTCAGTGCAATCGTATTGCCTACGAAAGTGTGCTAGTTAGTATTTCTTTTTCTTAACAAATTTCTCCTTCTCCTTAATAAATTTCTCCTTCTCCTGAATAAAAAACGTTTGCTCGAGATGATCAAAATCAAGTTTGAGGGGATTTGTTCAGTCGAAAATATTGCAATCTTGAACATAACAATTTTCTCACTTTTCTAATCATTTAAGAATAGTTGTTATAAATATAACACATATTACCAGTTCGTCTGCAAAATATCAAATACTACGTGTTATATATATAATCAACATTCTTTGAAGGAAATTGTGTGTTTATTATTTCACGCATGATATTATATATCTCAACACTTTTTATTGAGATTTTGTGCAGAAAATTATTTCAGGACAGATATCGGAATCGCAAATTCGCCGATAAAGTACATCAAGTCAAAGAGTTAAAATCTGGCAGAGATTCAGAAGAGATAAGAAGATTACAGATATCACCCGAATACCCATATGCCAACACCAAACAACACATGAAATATGAAGCCTCAATCTCACCAAACAGCCGCGGAACCGCGGCCGAGTCAGGCCGATCCGCCGCGGATCCGCGGCCGAGTTAGGGCTCCGGTGACTTCAATTTTTCCAGAGGCTTCCATACAACTTCCTAGCTTGTTGAATACGCTTCAAACCACCTAGCTTACTCCAGAAGCTTCCCTACAACAGCCTAGCTTCTTATGCAAGCTTGATAACTACCTTACTATAGAAGCTTCCCTACAACTACCTAGCTTCTTAGGGAAGATTGACCTAGCTTCTAGTGGAAGATTGGTGAAGAGCTATATAAAGGGACTTATGGCTACATTGTAAAGGTTGTTCATCAAGTGACAAAACTTACAAACCAAAACCAAATCTAACTCAATTCCCAATTCAAGATCCAATTCAAGAATCGTTGGGAACAATATCAAGCGACGACATTCAAGATCCTTTACGCGAAGCCGATCATCATCAAGAGCGCGAGATCCTCGACAGGTCCAAGTCTCATGAAGATCGAGCGAAGAGAAATTCGACGGAATAGTTTACCTCTTCAAGGGAGCGATCGAGAGCAATTCTTGTAATCTCGGATTGAAGGAATGTGTAATTAGAAGTTGATTAATAAAGGTGATTCAATTGTTAATTCTCACTTTCTTTAAATTCTTGCGTTATGAAATTTCTAATTCTTGATTCTTTTATTTTCATGATGCGTGAGTGAAATATCTGCTTGTAACGGATTTGAAGGATCGGTAGATCAAATGGTGATGAAATCCTAAACTAGTCTTAAGTCTTATGAGAATTATGAACTTTAGGAAAAAGAATTATCAACGACCAAATTTGGAACGAGATCACCGTTCTTGATAATTTCGTTGCAATTTGGAATTAAATGAGTGATGATTCTCTTTGCTAAATGTTAGATTTGAATGATGATCAATGAAAAGATAAGGGATGGTGAAGGAGAAACCCTAGTTTCTCCAAAAGATCCCTAATCTTCATTCATCGCCATCGTTCTAGGTATAATTCATCAATAGATAAGATAAGTCATTATTAGTATTCATCATTGCTACTAATTCCTATCGAATCCTACAAGCTATTCTTCATTTTCTTGATAACTAAAATTGAAATTGGACACTTTCTCGATTACTAAATCTTAAACTCTTTCTTGATTTTCTTGAAAATATTTCATCAAATAAATCTTGATTCATTTTCTTAAATTTTCTTTACTATTTTTAATTCAATTCATCTAAAGCAAGAGTGATCAAATACACGAATCTCAGTGGACGACCCGTACTCATTAACGAACTACATCGACACCGTTATTAATTGCGGCTATAAATTCTTTGATTATGATAACACCTTTTCATACCACATCGAGATATGATCAATCGGCCAGTTAGTTAATAGCTTGACCGATGTTACTTTCGACTGGTACGCGAGCATAACGGATGGCTCCGTTACTACTTTCGTCCAAATGGAATCTCTGTTCCGACAAAGGTTCATGAGTGTCAGCGATAAGATCATCATTGCCGACCTCGTAAGGACCAAGCCAAAGAACAACAAAAGAAGCACGGATTTTATAACCCAATGGCGTAATCTCTCCGTCAAATGTGAATCGCCGATAGAGCAGGACCAATCTGTCAGCCTCCCCGTCGAAAATCTCAACAATTGGATGGACCCGTTTCTATGCACCGCGGGTCTCAAAACATTCCAAGAGCTGACCAGGAAAGTTCAGATGTTGGAGCGCTCAAAGCAGGAATCCTCCTATGATTCCCAAAATAACAATAGGTCCTGGAGAAACCAAAAGGACGATAATCGCAAAGGCGGAAATTCCGACGATGCTGAATCTTTTAACACTTCGGCTAACTGAAATAAGTGAGGGATGAGCGGGCCTAATGCCAACCAGCCTCGGAAGCCAGTGTTCGAAGAGGGAGGAGAATCTCCACTGAAAGAGAAGCTGGATAAGGTCTATTCCTTTAGAAGGGACAAAGTCCACAAGATATTCAAGGACGCCCTGAGAAACGGTCTACAATTGCCAGAATCAAAAAGACCGCAAGAAGCGAATATGACCAATGACCCCAAATATTGCCCCTATCACGGAGTGATAAGTTATGCTATTGAGGACTGCTTCGTCTTCAATGATTGGGTTGAAAAGCAATACAAGGTAGGAGAGATAGAACTGTATACGTGTTAACAAACAGTCAAGCTGCGACTGCCAATTTCATACAAACGGAGACCGAAGTCCTTCATGAACCTGATTCTCTCAGACATCTGTCTTTCTCTGAAAAGAGCGGACCAAGGCAACAAGCCATAAGCCCAACGAGCAACATTGCCGATGAAGAAGCAATACACGGGTACACAACCCATACGGTCTACATGATGGAGCTCAGAGGAACAAGTCCTCCTACGCCTTATAGCCATGACGATGATGTGGTTGTTGCCATCCAACACCGTCTCAGTCTAGATGACGAAGAGCACGCTTATTGAATTAAGCCAAAGGAGCCCGTGGTTCTTGCAAAATCGAGCCCAGACTCCAACATTGACCACCACGTCGTTAAACTGGAACAGACGACCACCACGTCGTTAAACTGGGAACAATCGACCTCTAAGTCGTTAAACCGGGGATGTAAAAAAATGTGTGTAAATAAAATAAAATAAAGAAGCCGAAATGATGGGGCAACTCGCAATAAAAATCAGCGAGTAAAATAAAAATGAAAATAAACTGCCGAAACGATGGGGCAACCGTGAATGAATAGCCGAAACGATAGGGCAATCGCGACCTTCGCGATAAGTAAAGCTGAAATGATAGAGAAATCGCGGTAAAAAAAACGACGAATGATAATTCGCTCCTGGTACCATATTCCAGTGCAGTAATGCAGACACCAACCAAAATCCAAGTTCCCAAATGGCGAATGATGAGTTGCTCCTGATACCATATTCCAGTGCAGTGATGAAGATGCTAACCAAAATTTTAAATCTCTGAATGTCCCAACGACGAATGATGGGTTGCTCCTGGTACTATATTCCAGTGCAGCGATACAGACGCCAACAAAATCCTAAAATTCTTCCGGCCCTACGGTCTGGATCATACATCCTACAAAACCGTATACAATCTACGGGCGTAAGACGATCGCAATCTCTCCAAAGTCCTACCAGCGAGACTACATTTAAGTTCCCCCCAGCGATGAAGATCCGCGAAAAAAAAGGTATGTCCACAAGCAAAATGAGCACGGATGGAAACCCAAAAGGGCTCCATGAGTAAAAACAGCAGGACTGCCGGTGAGTTTGTGAAAACCCGAAAGGGCGCAAACTCATGAAAAAGAGATGAAATACACTCGCAAAGTCCTCTCGACTTTGTGAGGAGAAAATTCCCGCGTGAGATCCTTACGACTCACAAGGGAGCAACACACTTAGGAGTCCCCACGACTTCTAAGGAGAAAATACACCTACGAGATCCTTTCGACTCGTAGGGAGAAAATGCTTTTATGGGACCCTTACGGCTCATAATATTGAAAAGCCTTAGGCGATAGGGACCTAAATCTGTCTCCTAAGCCATCGCTCCCCAACAGGAAAAGGCAAATGATGAATTGCTCCTGGCACCTGTGCTTCAGTGTTAGCAACGCTGATGCCGACCCCTACCCCAAAATTCCAAACCTTCGATCTAATAGACCTCTAGGTCTTTAAACTGGGAATAGATGACCTCTAAGTTGTTAAACTGGAAACAGATGACCCCTAAGTCGTTAAACTGGGAACGGGGGAAATCCTCTTATGGCAGATGATGATTCGCTCCTGGTACCATATTCCAGTGTAGCGATGCTGATGCCAAACCAAAACCAAAATCCCCAGATCCACTCGTGGAAAATGATGACTCACTCCTGGTATCATATTCCAGTGTAGCGATGCTGATGTCAACCTAAATCAAATCAAACCAACAACCTCTGCGGCGGAATCGTGCTTCGTCCCAGAATGTACCCCGTGTCGAAATCATGCTTCGCCTCGGGATATCTACCTTCCCTGCCGGAATTATGCTCTGCCTCGGAATCAAGTCAACCAGTGACACTCCGTGCCGGGGATAAGTCGAACAGCCAGTGACACTCTGTGCCGGGGACAAGTCGACTAGCGACATTCCGTGCCGGGGACAAGTCGAACAGCCAGTGACACTCCATGCCGGGGACAAGTCGACCAGCGACACTCCGTGCCGGGGACAAGTCGAACAGCCAGCGACACTCCATGCCGGGGAAAAGTCGGCCAAGGAGACTCCGTGCCGGGGACAAGTCAAACAGCCAGCGACACTCCAATGCGGGGACAAGTCGACCAGCGACACTCCGTGCCGGGGACAAGTCAAACTTCCAGCGACATTCCGTACCGGGGACACTCCGTGCCAGGGACAAGTCAAACTTCTACCGACACTCCGTGCCGGGGACAAGTCAAACTTCCAGCGACACTCCGTGCCGGGGACAAGTCGAACAACGACACTCCGTGCCGGGGATAAGTCAAACAGCGACACTCCGTGATGGGGAAACATCGAACAGCGACACTCTGTGCCGGGGACAAGTAGACCAGCCAACGACACTCCGTGCCGGGAAAACGTCGACCAGCGACACTCCGTGCCGGAGACAAGTCGACCAGCGACACTCCGAGCCGGGGAAACGTCGACCAGCGACACGTCGTGTCGGAGATACGTCATACGCCGACACTCCGTCTCGGGGACACGTCAAGCATCAACCGTCCATGTCGTAAAAAGGGCAGTGCCAGCTTCCCAAAAGCGGGAACCAAATCAAGTTGCCTCCACGTGAAAGAAGATCCATCAATTTCATGCATACGACCCACATGTGTGGTGTGCATTTATTGATTGGGGGTACTTTGTTGGGGTAAAAAATTACACCCCGGTTGACCAAGTCAAAGTCAAAGTCAACCCTAAGTAAGCGGGCCCAAGCCCAGATCAAATGGTCCCATGCCTAAGTCGAGCCCCGCGGCCGGCCTCCCCCATGCCAAAATGAAATCATGTAATAAATATTTTTGATGTAATTTTTTATGCATGAATGTAAGAAAAATGGGCATAAAGCCAAATTTTTGTAAAGCCCATGGCTCATGTGCAAAAGAAATGAGCACATGAGGCATGGGATGGGCAAAATTCCATTTTGTAAAGCCTAAGGGGCTATATGTAAATTTGTAAGCCTATATAAGGCAACATGATAATGAAATAAAGAAGAACCTTTCCATTCTAAAATTCTAGGGTTTGTACCTCCTTCTCCTTCCTTAAGGTTCTAAAACCTTCTTCTTTTCTTTTGAATTAAATCAAGAGTTTAACTCTTCCTTTTTCAAAAATAAATAGTTTTTCACCATAAAACCCTTGAAGGGGAGCTCGGATCTGCCATCAAATCCCTAAAAGGGAAGATTTTAAGTCTTACCTCCCCCTTTTCCCCCAAGATTGTCACGACCCGAAAGTACGGAACGTGACCGGCACTTAGATTACGAAGCGTCTAGAGGCGCCACGTAACCTAAGTAAGCCGAAGCCCAGAAATCTAAACCATAAAAGAAGAAAAAGAAGAAAAGAAAAGAAAACAAGTATAAAAACATCAGCAAATTTTACCAAAAATTTCGGCAGAGTCTCCTCTGTAAAAACTGGCCCCCAAACGGGTACAACAAGTATAATATACATAAACAATAAAAAGCATCCCCAAACGGGAGCTAGCATCAACGCCAACAGGCGGAAACAACCACAACAGGCACAATAATATACAACGCCAAAGGGCGAGGCTCAAACTCAAAAGAAAACAAAACCACCAGATCAGAATAATACATGCGCGACTCTAAGGTCGAAATAAAAGTCTGGCCCAATAAACTTATCAAGTAATACAAATATGGTTGATGGAGCTTACTAGATACAAATGAATGAATAAACGTACAATGGTGGTTCGGATACAAGTGAACCAACCTACCGTGCAAATCACCCTGAAAGAATAGATGTGCCAGCAAGCTACCAGGGAATCCTGTACATCGAACCTGTAATAAAATTTGGCACAACGGGGGTGAGTTGCCAACTCGTGAGTAGAAGACGTCTACGAAAAGAAATCGAATGCACGACGTTATCCTAGGTCATAATAATACACTACTATATCTCAATCATCTAGAATAGCAGGGTAATACTACGTGTAAGTGCAAATACTCCGTGTTGTGTCAGTGCCTCATATGGTACTATGTCATATGAAATGAAATGCATGCACCATGAATGTAAAGTAACAAATCCTGAAATCCAGATATATATGTATAAGAACTCTTTAGCTGTTATCATAGTAAAATGTGTATAAGCATCTGAAATCTCAACAATGAAATTCATGGAAATCCGTGTCAAGCATCAACACAACACATGTAACCTTAAGTCTCAATATGTCGGGCTCCGTCAGTCCGGATCGGCCCATATCATCAAATCCCACAACAACGGTCGGTATCCTCCGGATATCCGCCGCGCCAGACATCACCGGTAGGTAGCCTTCCCCTGCCAGGCTCATCGTCTACAACTCGATCTTCTTGCCCCGGGGTACCATACCGGGCCCACCATGTACCCGAGACGGTTCATCCACTCCTCGAATCGGGTCTCGAAATCCAACAGAAAACATGAAATCTCATGGTGGACGACACGTACATCACGAGAAAACCGCATCTTATTTTAAAAAGAGAAGAGGAGAGAGAGAAGTTTTATATATTTTTGCGGTTTTCCCCAAAAATCCAGAAATCTCATAGAAATCCAAATCTCAAAATCATGAGTAAGTATATGATAAGTGTCGGCATATGCCCATACTACTGTGCGATAACATGAAAATATGAATGCATGAATGTCTAAGTAATAAATATCATGTCTTATACTAACATCAGAGAGTGATCACAATATTATATCGGTTTAGTTGTTAACTGATTCTATCAATAAAAGATAATATGATCTAAAGTGTACGTGACATAGCAATTACCGATGATGATGTGTGTGAGCCGGCAAATAAGTGTGCGTGGAATATGCGCATCATCGGTAATGGTGCTGGTGTCCTAACAGGTAAAGTTTATACTGATTATAGCAACATATAAAAGAACATGCACCATGATGATTACAGTATGAATGTAAATACAGGTGTGCATTATCCACTCCTCTGCGAGATACGAGTACAACTACCACTATGTGAGTCGAACCTAAACCAGTGTCCATCTAACATCCTAAGGAACTAGACCTAATAGACTAGTCAGTAAGAAACTAGAGTCTACCTAAGGTCTAAATCAATATCTCTAATAGTCGGCGATCCTGCCTCAATAGCGTCACGTACGTAGTACGGCTCCCTCGAATCAAGAGTGCGGATCAATCATTAAATCTAAGCCTTGTACGGTAAAATCTATCGTACGGCATCCCAATATCGGGGTACGGTCAAGTATCTCCAAGGTGTCTCCTCATTCGTATAATGTCATCAAGTCACACCTATACGATATCGACATCAGGTCACACCTATATGATGTCGTAATCAAGTCATACATATATCATATCGTGATCAGTCACAAGCTACGGCCCAGGTACTATTTTAGCGTCCCATGTACCTCAATATCACCACCACTCTTTATAATTTATATGTTCATGTTCATTATCTCATTCTCTAATGATCCGCTAACACTTTAATACGACTGTATAGTCAAGAATCACGGCATCAAGCCCAGTTATACTGTTTCATCATGCCTCAAATATCATATCACATCAATGAATCCCATATACGTGTTGTATATATATATATATACACCTATACCTAGTCTTATATATATATACACATATACGTATACTCCATGTCGAGTTTTAGTGTGTGCGTGTGTGTTTCTATCAGAAACCTACGAACCTTTCCCAAAGTATTCATCCTCAGGTATGGTTTTCCTAAATCAGTCTAGTCCCGCCTAGGGTCATTACTAGGGTCCTGCTCAGTAAGAATCTAGGGTCACATCGGGTTTCCTAATGTCAATAAGTACTATTCTTATTCTACGTTGCGGGGGTGCTAAACGCCATCCACCCGACTTCCCCCCGTAGATATGCATCTACTCACCTGGTCCATGTCTGCCGAAGACAGTGTCGCCATCCTCCTCTTCATCGCCCGCAGTCCACGTGGAGGTACCTAGACGCAAACATATAAATAGCATCGTAAACTGAATCACATACGAAAGTCAAACGATCTAAAGGAACAAGCATAGGTTAAAACCTATGTCCCGTCCACGCAAAAGAATCAAATACCGCTCGATATCGGCGTACAAACTCCGATGGATCGAGATAACATCATCAAACAACTTGTAGTTTTAAAACACATTACTTATACCATAAAACACGATTAAATCCATCGAAACCCTAAAATCCATCAAACCGTCCAATTTCGTAAAACCCGAAAATGCCAGTATACCGTTTTTCATCAAAACTTGACATTTAATGAAACTAATGGTCATAAAACTCATTAAATAGCATTACAAGACTATACAAACCATTACTGTATTTTTATTACACAATTTTGCATTTATTTGAAATTTCTAGTTTGCAACTTTTAACAATTTTAACATTTTTCAAGCAAAATACCACAATTCCACCACAAAACATGATTTTGCATGAATTAATGTATTAAACCACAATTCATGATGATAATGATTTAATGAAACCATAAATTATATTTTTAATCTCATTTATTTAGGAATTTTCAAAATCTAGTTTACAAAATAATAGCATTTTATTAGTATTTTCCAATTCTCAAAGTAATCTAGTGATCAAACTAAGTTTTTCTTTCCATTTACATGCTAATACTCTCACTAAAACTACAATCTAATGATAGCAACTTTAATTGGAATTTTATATTACCTACAAACACATTTTAGAAAAATCTAGTTAGCTAATTTCCTTATTTAAAACAATTTTAAATGAAAATTTTACAATTTAACAACCATGCAATATTTTCCAATTCTAAAAGTGTTAAACTAACTATTATAACCCTAATTAATTATTAAAAACCCTAACTTGAATTTACAACCCTAACTTGCATTTTTAAAAAAAAACATAGAATTAATTCATTAAATCTAATTAAGCTTAAATGATCATCTAATAACAATAAATCAAAAGAAAGAAAATTATACCTCCAAAATGTGAAATCCAAACAAGAAATGAGCCTCCAAAATACATGCTTTCCCACTCCAAAATCCATATAAAAAAGGGTAAAGAATAAAGGGTATGAAGAGATTAGGATTTCGTGTATTTTTTGTTGAATTTTTGATGTAATTTGATGGATTTTTGTGCAAAAATGAGATGGGAAATGGGGGGGGGGGCAGCCAGGGGGGGGGGGGGTTGTGCCCGGCCTTGAGGGAGTGAGGGAGAGAAAGAAATGATTAAGGAAAAGTTTAGAAGTTTCAAGAGGAGAAATATCACTTAAAGGTCTTTTCATGGTTTATTTAATTATTTATTTATTTGTTTACTATAGCAACTCAAGAAAGCTCTAGAAAATAGGAAAAATTTGCAAATAATTTTTGCATGATACATACTAAATTCTAACATGCCATGGTTCATTTTTACAAATTAAAACCAATTTGTAATTTACACTAATTTAGTGTAAAAATAAAGCTTATGTTAATATTTAAAATAATTAATTTAGGAAATTTTTTTAATTAAACTAAAAATTTATAAGTGGCTAAATAAACACTATTTAGTAGTAATTACATAATTAAATAGGTATTTTTGAATTTATAATGAAAAACAATTGCGGTTTGATTTTACGAAAAATACATTTTGCTTTACCGAAAATCATAAAATTCACTTAAACAATTTTATTCATTTAATTATTTATTTAATTATTTTTAAAACGTTACAATCTTCCCCCCTTTAGGAAATTCGGTCCCCGAATTTAAATTAAAACTCCCCTTCCAAATACTAAAACATTTAGCAAAACACTCAAATCGTCGGGGCTCCGAAATCATCAATATATAACAAAAATCAACTCCGTCAAGCATGACGCAATCATCGGAGTTATGGCGATAATAAAATATCATAACCCAATGTGAAAACCATCATAATATACATCAATCTATAATTTATATATAGTTCGCATCCTAGTAAAATCGCCGAATCATCATAATAAAGAAGCATACAAAAACCCCTTCTTGAAAATCGCCGTGCAATGCACGTGTCACGGTCTAAGTAGCGGACGTTTAATTTAAAAAAATAGCTATTTATATATCTTTTATTTAACTTACACGTCCCGCCTGGTTACTAAATCAAATAATAATGATTATGAAAACATACTGCTCAAACTAAAATCAATCCCAATCACATCAATAAAATGTCATGTGCGTCCGGTGCGCACTGAAATCGAAACCAAATGCAGAAACTATGAATACCCACAAAACAAAACTAAGTGCAACAGGTGTGCACCAAAAATATCTGTCAAGTGCAACGGGCGTGCACGACTCAAAATCAGGTGCATCTAATCTGCACAAAACCCCGATTTAGTGCATCTGGTGTGCACAAAATCGCATCAAGTGCGCCAAGTATGCGCAAGAATCCTAATCAGGTGCACATGGAGCACGAAAACATACATCGAATATCAGACTCGAATCACAGTACGAAAATGGATAAAAACTAGGTCGAAGCCTATATCAAAATCATGTGTAACCCATATGCACGAAATCAAATCAAAAATCTCAAAATATATAAAACCAAATCAAGTGTACTGGGTGCGTACTAAACCACATCAATACAACTGATATATGAAACACAGATAGAATGAAGGTACACACAGGAAATACCAATCGTAGAACAAAGTCCTCAAAATACAAAAATCCAGTCAACGAAAATAGGAAATTCAAATCACTAAATCACAATCGTAAACACTATCGTCAATGTGCGCCTCTTTCCTCTGATGTCGACTGCTTCGAACTCGTTCTTTCATAGGTGTGCTGACTGCGCTACCAACGGCAATACTCATGTCTAGAGTCTCCCACATAGTCGATCCCTTCACTTGATATCCGGACTACATTAAACTTTTCGATCGATCCATCAAAATCCCATAATTCCCCGAGAGCTCAACACTCAAGTACAGTTTAAAAATATCCGGTACATACCCCAGCATCGATGATCCAGCCGTAGAAGGGCAAACCCAAGCCTCACTAATGGCACAGCGGAACTGCCGTAAACCCTAAGGTTCAAGGGCGTTCTCGTGGTCATTATGTCGAGTTAGGGTTTCATTCTTCTAGAGGGTCCATCGAAATACCTGCATGTTCTTCCGAATACTTTAAACTTAGGAAAATGGTTTTCTGATAATCGTTCGAACCCTTTAACTTCATCCGGACGGCATGTGAATACCCTTCGTCCGCACGCTAAGCAATGCTTCAATCCTCAAGAATAACCAATACTCTAATGGTTATCGCATTCGAGCCGCAGCTTCCTCTGCCCGTGCGCCCGTGGTAACAAAACCACCCTCCGACATCGACGAAGATAGATCAAGGAACGAATGAAATACGGTGCAAACAAATGTACATCCTAAGGCTCCTTAAGCAGAGTAGCGTATCGTAAGTATGCCGCGGACCATACCCACGGTACGTTACTCTACCTAAATCGCCTACTCCATCAACCAAGAGTCACCTAGACTTATACAGGGTTAAACCTAGCGCTCTGATACCAACTTTGTCACGACCCGAAAGTATGGAACGTGACCGGCACTTAGATTACGAAGCGTCTAGAGGCGCCACGTAACCTAAGTAAGCCGAAGCCCATAAATCTAAACCATAAAAGAAGAAAAAGAAGAAAAGAAAAGAAAACAAGTATAAAAACATCAGCAAATTTTACCAAAAATTTCGGCAGAGTCTCCTCTGTAAAAACTGGCCCCCAAACGGGTACAACAAGTATAATATACATAAACAATAAAAAGCATCCCCAAACGGGAGCTAGCATCAACGCCAACAGGCGGAAACAACCACAACAGGCACAATAATATACAACGCCAAAGGGCGAGGCTCAAACTCAAAAGAAAACAAAACCACCAGATCAGAATAATACATGCGCGACTCTAAGGTCGAAATAAAGGTCTGGCCCAATAAACTTATCAAGTAATACAAATATGGTTGATGGAGCTTACTAGATACAAATGAATGAATAAACGTACAATGGTGGTTCGGATACAAGTGAACCAACCTACCGTGCAAATCACCCTGAAAGAATAGATGTGCCAGCAAGCTACCAGGGAAACCTGTACATCGAACCTGTAATAAAATTTGGCACAACGGGGGTGAGTTGCCAACTCGTGAGTAGAAGACATCTACGAAAAGAAATCGAATGCACGACGCTATCCTAGGTCATAATAATACACTACTATATCTCAATCATCTAGAATAGCAGGGTAATACTACGTGTAAGTGCAAATACTCCGTGTTGTGTCAGTGCCTCATATGGTACTATGTCATATGAAATGAAATGCATGCACCATGAATGTAAAGTAACAAATCCTGAAATCCAGATATATATGTATAAGAACTCTTTAGCTGTTATCATAGTAAAATGTGTATAAGCATCTGAAATCTCAACAATGAAATCCATGGAAATCCGTGTCAAGCATCGACACAACACATGTAACCTCAAGTCTCAATATGTCGGGCTCCGTCAGTCCGGATCGGCCCATATCATCAAATCCCACGACAACGGTCGGTATCCTCCGGATATCCGCCGCGCCAGACATCACCGGTAGGTAGCCTTCCCCTGCCAGGCTCATCGTCTACAACTCGATCTTCTTGCCCCGGGGTACCATACCAGGCCCACCATGTACCCGAGACGGTTCATCCACTCCTCGAATCGGGTCTCGAAATCCAACAGAAAACATGAAATCTCATGGTGGACGACACGTACATCACGAGAAAACCGCATCTTATTTTAAAAAGAGAAGAGGAGAGAGAGAAGTTTTATATATTTTTGCGGTTTTCCCCAAAAATCCAGAAATCTCATAGAAATCCAAATCTCAAAATCATGAGTAAGTATATGATAAGTGTCGGCATATGCCCATACTACTGTGCGATAACATGAAAATATGAATGCATGAATGTCTAAGTAATAAATATCATGTCTTATACTAACATCAGAGAGTGATCACAATATTATATCGGTTTAGTTGTTAACTGATTCTATCAATAAAAGATAATATGATCTAAAGTGTACGTGACATAGCAATTACCGATGATGATGTGTGTGAGCCGGCAAATAAGTGTGCGTGGAATATGCGCATCATCGGTAATGGTGCTGGTGTCCTAACAGGTAAAGTTTATACTGATTATAGCAACATATAAAAGAACATGCACCATGATGATTACAGTATGAATGTAAATACAGGTGTGCATTATCCACTCCTCTGCGAGATACGAGTACAACTACCACTATGTGAGTCGAACCTAAACCAGTGTCCATCTAACATCCTAAGGAACTAGACCTAATAGACTAGTCAGTAAGAAACTAGAGTCTACCTAAGGTCTAAATCAATATCTCTAATAGTCGGCGATCCTGCCTCAATAGCGTCACGTACGTAGTACGGCTCCCTCGAATCAAGAGTGCGGATCAATCATTAAATCTAAGCCTCGTACGGTAAAATCCATCGTACGGCATCCCAATATCGGGGTACGGTCAAGTATCTCCTAGGTGTCTCCTCATTCGTATAATGTCATCAAGTCACACCTATACGATATCGACATCAGGTCACACCTATATGATGTCGTAATCAAGTCATACATATATCATATCGTGATCAGTCACAAGCTACAGCCCAGGTACTATTTTAGCGTCCCATGTACCTCAATATCACCACCACTCTTTATAATTTATATGTTCATGTTCATTATCTCATTCTCTAATGATCCGCTAACACTTTAATACGACTGTATAGTCAAGAATCACGGCATCAAGCCCAGTTATACTGTTTCATCATGCCTCAAATATCATATCACATCAATGAATCCCATATACGTGTTGTATATATATATATACACCTATACCTAGTCTTATATATATATACACATATACGTATACTCCATGTCGAGTTTTAGTGTGTGCGTGTGTGTTTCTATCAGAAACCTACGAACCTTTCCCAAAGTATTCATCCTCAGGTATGGTTTTCCTAAATCAGTCTAGTCCCGTCTAGGGTCATTACTAGGGTCCTGCTCAGTAAGAATCTAGGGTCACATCGGGTTTCCTAATGTCAATAAGTACTATTCCTATTCTACGTTGCGGGGGTGCTAAACGCCATCCACCCGACTTCCCCCCGTAGATATGCATCTACTCACCTGGTCCATGTCTGCCGAAGACAGTGTCGCCATCCTCCTCTTCATCGCCCGCAGTCCACGTGGAGGTACCTAGACGCAAACATATAAATAGCATCATAAACTGAATCACATACGAAAGTCAAACGATCTAAAGGAACAAGCATAGGTTAAAACCTATGTCCCGTCCACGCAAAAGAACCAAATACCGCTCGATATCGGCGTACAAACTCCGATGGATCGAGATAACATCATCAAACAACTTGTAGTTTTAAAACACATTACTTATACCATAAAACACGATTAAATCCATCGAAACCCTAAAATCCATCAAACCGTCCAATTTCGTAAAACCCGAAAATGCCAGTATACCGTTTTTCATCAAAACTTGACATTTAATGAAACTAATGGTCATAAAACTCATTAAATAGCATTACTAGACTATACAAACCATTACTATATTTTTATTACACAATTTTGCATTTATTTGAAATTTCTAGTTTGCAACTTTTAACAATTTTAACATTTTTCAAGCAAAATACCACAATTCCACCACAAAACATGATTTTGCATGAATTAATGTATTAAACCACAATTCATGATGATAATGATTTAATGAAACCATAAATTATATTTTTAATCTCATTTATTTAGGAATTTTCAAAATCTAGTTTACAAAATAATAGCATTTTATTAGTATTTTCCAATTCTCAAAGTAATCTAGTGATCAAACTAAGTTTTTCTTTCCATTTACATGCTAATACTCTCACTAAAACTACAATCTAATGATAGCAACTTTAATTGGAATTTTATATTACCCACAAACACATTTTAGAAAAATCTAGTTAGCTAATTTCCTTATTTAAAACAATTTTAAATGAAAATTTTACAATTTAACAACCATGCAATATTTTCCAATTCTAAAAGTGTTAAACTAACTATTATAACCCTAATTAATTATTAAAAACCCTAACTTGAATTTACAACCCTAACTTGCATTTTTTAAAAAAAACATAGAATTAATTCATTAAATCTAATTAAGCTTAAATGATCATCTAATAACAATAAATTAAAAGAAAGAAAATTATACCTCCAAAATGTGAAATCCAAACAAGAAATGAGCCTCCAAAATACATGCTTTCCCACTCCAAAATCCATATAAAAAAGGGTAAAGAATAAAGGGTATGAAGAGATTAGGATTTCGTGTATTTTTTGTTGAATTTTTGATGTAATTTGATGGATTTTTGTGCAAAAATGAGATGGGAAATGGGGGGGAGGGCAGCCATGGGGGGGTTGTGGCCGGCCTTGAGGGAGTGAGGGAGAGAAAGAAATGATTAAGGAAAAGTGTAGAAGTTTCAAGAGGAGAAATATCACTTAAAGGTCTTTTCATGGTTTATTTAATTATTTATTTATTTGTTTACTATAGCAACTCAAGAAAGCTCTAGAAAATAGGAAAAATTTGCAAATAATTTTTGCATGATACATAATAAATTCTAACATGCCATGGTTCATTTTTACAAATTAAAACCATTTAAATTTGTAATTTACACTAATTTAGTGTAAAAATAAAGCTTATGTTAATATTTAAAATAATTAATTTAGGAATTTTTTTTAATTAAACTAAAAATTTATAAGTGGCTAAATAAACACTATTTAGTAGTAATTACATAATTAAATAGGTATTTTTGAATTTATAATGAAAAACAATTGCGGTTTGATTTTACGAAAAATACATTTTGCTTTACCGAAAATCATAAAATTCACTTAAACAATTTTATTCATTTAATTATTTATTTAATTATTTTTAAAACGTTACAAAGATCTAGCCAACTGAGAGAAAGAAGAAGGATACCCATCTCCAAAAATCCCATTCCAGGAGGATCCGAGGCTCAAAAGAAAATCCAAAGATTTTTAGGAGTTTAACTCCATTCAAGATCTGTTGGAGTTTAACTCCATAAATCAAACCCCTTTCAGGAGTTTAACTCCAAATCTATACATAAACCTCTTGGAAGTTCAACTCCTAACCCAGGGGCTAAGCCTTTTTCCGCCGGTGTTTTCAGCAGTCGCGTGCCACACACGTGACCTAAGGGCGTCTAGCGGTCGTGTGCGCCTCACGCGACCCGCGGGCACTCAGCGCCCACGTGCGCCTCATGTGATCCACGGGCGCTCAGCGCCCAGCGGTCGCGTGCAGCTCACGTAACTCACTGGCGTCCAGCGGTCGTGTGCTGCGCACGTGACCCGCGGGCGCCCAGCGCCCACGCGCCAGGCATGTGACCTATGGGTGCCAAGCGCCCACAAGCCAGGCACGTGACCCGTGGGCGCCCACATACCATGCACGCGTCTTTAAGATGCTCCTCACCCTTCATTTTCCATGCACTCCACACCAGAAACACGTCCCCCGTTAGGAAAATTTTTCTAACAGGGTGCTGCCCTGCACCTCCGCAAGGGGGCTGCTAGCCCCCTTGACCCCAGCCCGTTATCCAGGTAGCGGGGCCCCCGTAAAACTCCAAAACCCTTTCAAAATATACGTACACTGCACATCAAGTTCGCATGATCAGTTTGACCCGTCAATCGGAGGTTCTCTCGCTCCAAAGGCGAGGGGTAATTAACGACAGCTTAGTCTGCGGCTGCCGGAGATTCGGATCCCCACAATCAATAAATCCCCGCCTACCTTAGGCAGGGGGAATCTGTAGTACGCCTGACAAGCGCGCGCGTATTCCCATCTCAATGGGGTGACGAAAAACACCCTACAGGGTTCTCCTGCTGAGTTTTCTTCAGTGCAACCCTAGGCTCCTCTGGGATATGTTGAAATTATCTAACTCTCTGTTGGCTTGCTCTAGTTACTCTAGAGTCCCTTGCAAAATTCGCACACTAATTGTTAAATACACAATATGCGGTTTTGATTCTTGTTTATAATATGTTCGCTGGATTTTATAAGAAATCAACCCGATTAACAAGAAAAAAATTACAACCGTTTCCCCGGCAACGGCGCCATTTGATTAGTCTATGTTTAAAGTGTGTTTGTAAAGTAACCGCAATCAAGACGGTATCGCTAGTAGCTAGCCGCGATGAGTGCGGGTCGTCCGTAGGGAAACGTGAACCTTTTTCTTGGTTTAGACGAGTTGATTGAAAGATGGGTTGATTGGTTGTAGATCTATTTTTAATACGGATGTAGATTTTATAAAGAAGAGGCTTGTAGGGTTCATATGACTTAGTTGTAATAGATGACTAATTAAAAATGCCTCCTTTATCTTTTAATAGTTTAAAACTAGATCAATAGTGATGAATGTGGATTAGGGTTCTTTTGGAAGAAACTAGGGTTTCCCCACTCCTAACCCTTATCCTTGCATTGATCTCTATTCATGTCTAGCCCCTAACAAAACAAGTGTTAATCTAATCTCAAATCGTGGTCGAGGCTATCAATAAATTGGTAGTGCGCCCAATAAAGATGTTAACATTTATTTTGCTAAAGTTTATAAATTTTAAAATGTATAAAAGAAGTTAAAATATTTTATCATCCATTGATCTACTCTAGCCTACGAACCCTAGTAAGTTAGGAATTACTCACGCATGGTTGGAGAAGAAAGGATGAAGAATGAGATCATAATGTAAGATGGATAAATTAAATGCAGAAAGTAAGTGCAGAAATTAATTGCGAAAAGGCTAATAAAAACTTTACCTTTATTAATCAACTATATCATGTACAAATCCTTTTAAAGTAGAGTACAAGAACCCTAGTTTTTGCTCTCGATCTCTATCTTGTTGGAAGTAGATGAACAGCTGATGATCAACTCGGATGCGTGGATCGTCTTGGACCTCTTGATCTCTTCGGTTGATTGCTTTTTCATGTGAAGCTCTCGGTCCTTTAAATAGTCACATAAACTGTAAACCCTAGATTCCATGTGTGATGATTTGCTGTTGCGATCACACTGAAAAATCCTAAATCCAACGGCCACAAATGGGCCGCGGATCCGCCGCAAATATGCGCATTTGGCCGCGGTTGGGCGGCATCATAGTGGGATCAGGATTTCAAAATTCTTGTGCTGTTTTGTGTTGACACGTGGAGATTATTGTGATATCTGGATACTTTAAATCTTCCTCTAAGTCTCTGCCGTTTATGATTTTATAATTTGATTCAACTTTATCGGCAGATTTTAATCCCGACATCTCGGATCTCTCGATCTCTAGGCCTGAGCTGATATCTGCATAATAATTCAAGTCATAGTGTTAGTAATATTTGTATGATACATTATTTTAAGAATATTGATTAGAATTATTTGATATGATATGCATATTTTAATTACTAATATTTTATATAAATATTATATGCATGTATTTTCCTTCATTATGTTAATTATAATGTAGAAACATATGATAATAAACTTTTTACACATAAACCCTCATATGTTCTATAATTACAATAAAGACCTTTTAGTACTTAACAATAATAGGGAAAATGTTCATTCAAATGTGCAATATTTCAGACTAATCTGCAGGCCTTGTTTAAGTCCACGAAATCGACGCAAATGCGCTATTTCCCATTCCCTTTCTTGACTATGTCTACGTTCGCCAGCCAATCAGAGTAGTCCAAGTTCCTGATAAAGTTAGCGGCGAGCAGTCGATCCACTTCGTCCTCTATTGCTTTTTGCTTTGTCGGCGCAAAGCTTCTCTTCTTTTGTCGGACGGGCTTTGCTTTCGGGTCGACCCTGAGCTTGTGGGAGACCACTCTAGGGTTGATTCCGGGCATGTCCGCCGACGCCCAAGCGAAAACGTCTGAATTATCTCCGAGGAACCGAATTAGTTCCTCGCGGTGATCCCCAGTCAGGAGAGAGCCGATCTGGACTGTTCGGCCGTTGACCCCTTCTACGAGGGGTACTTCCGTTAATGCTTCTAGCGGGGCACCTCTGTTGGCTATAGTGCCCTCAAGTCAATTATTGAATTACAGGCACGCGATTGCGATGATTGAGGGAGGACCTATACGGATAGTGTTGGGTTTCGGCAGCTCCCCGACCATCAATCCGTGACCAATGCGGAACAAAAATTTACAAAAAACGGCGCTAATGGAACCCGCTACCTGGATCTACCTTTAACCATATACTAGAAAACTAGGAGTTAGAATGATTATACCGAATTGATCTGTGTCGTTCAGTCTTCAACCACCTTCCCAAGCTCCTAGAGGCCTCCTTGATCAAGCTTGATCTCCGGTCTCCCTTCATCGAAGATGATCCACCCGAGAGTCTATGAATCGAGCTCCAAACTCATATTCGAGGTAACTAGGGTACCTAGATCGCTACACTAGATACCGTAGAAGAAGTAGAGAGTGATGAAGGATTAATTTGTCTCAAGACACCCAAGGTTTCTCAACACATGAGAGGGTTTAGGTGGAGGAAAAAGAAGATGCCATGAGGATGACAGTGAGGCAACTCAAGAAAGAAATGGCTCTTGCTACTTCCGATCCAGGGTCAATCTCGGATGAGACGAAAGAACCAACAGAAGATGACCCGGCTGTGGCGACTGTGTCATTCACTTCACAATCAAGAGCACTGAGGATAATTGAAGCCATCCACATAAATATCTTTGTTGTGAGATTTCTTTTTGTGTTAATTCTTATCAATAATTGAAGCCATCCACATAAATATCTTTGTTGTGAGATTTCTTTTTGTGTTAATTCTTATCAATAATTGAAGCCATCCACATAAATATCCCATGGATCCAAAATATCTAGAGTCAACCAAAAATATCTTGAGTCAACAAAATCAACAACAAACAAAAACTTAATCATGCTTAGAAAAGTAACCATGGGTCATTAATAAGCCATGCCACCAAAAATGCAATAAACACCTCATCCTACACCTCAATAACCTTTTAATCCAAAAAGGTCTAAACCATGATGAGGTGTAATCTTCTAAAAGTAATCTTGTAAGAAATTACAAGAATACTCCACATCCGTATATACATAGCTGCATTCGTATTCCGAAGAATACGAATACAATGAGACGGAAATAATCCAACAATATAATACCAGGATCCGGTTTAAACCAAAGTCCACTAGTATTATCCGTCCGAACCATGATACGTGCACAAGTGCATGTATATGATCGAACCCTGCCGTAAAACCATACGGCTTCTACATCGTTTCGCCCGAAGCAGGGAAACCCTCTGTGTGGGACTCTAAAGACTCGTCAATACGCTGACAGTGGGTTTAACCACAAGCACGTCAGTGGTACTAGCTGTACGTAACGGCTACCTAGGTATTGAGCGAAAGGGAGGCCGCCGAGCAAACTCATCCTGAAACCCCTACTGAGCCTGACAGTGACAATATCCGTACAGTTCGATCCATTCATCTATGAGTATCGCATATCGAGTCTAGGGGGTGGATAAAGTCAGACCCCTAATAATGCGACATTTAGTGTCGGTATGAAACCCATCACCCACTGAGAAACTAGTGATCTGAATCAGTAATTCTCGACTAGCTTGGCCAAGGATTTCTAGTGATGGCCACCCGTGCACAACGCGACATCAACCCCCAATACCGGGAGAGACGAATCCCCTGACGATCCGCTCACTACCTCCATATGGCTCGGGACTATACCCAACTAAAACCTGTTTGCACGACTCCTTTGAGCCATGGTAGGGTAGTAATCAAAGTACAATGGGAACTCTTACGAGACAAATGACGATCTCAGGTCGATAGACTAACCTGTATACATGTCACCTGGGAACTGCTATCTGACAATAGGTATAATACCAACTAGCATGTTCCCGGCGAGTCCGTCCGGTGTACTCATAACCCAATGAGCATCTGTATACTATCTTAGGTGAACAAACTGATACCAAAGGCTTGTGAGACCGACCACCGCCCTTTGTCAGGGTCTCGATCAGTATACACTAATCTACTTTGGAGTATCGATGCCCAGTCTCGAAACTCCCACGACTAGGGACATTTAAGGATGTGCCTATAGACCACCCAGCTTCTATATATATGATCTCCATCATAATGCTGGTAGTAAAGCAAGAATCCTATGGGCTCTATCAACATGTAATAGTGATATGTAATGCCACCTAATGCTATACATGATGATAAAGACAAACCAGATAGCATACTATCATCTCGAGTAAGACTGTTCTACCGGTATAGGTCCTCCCTCAATTATCATAATCACCTGCCTGCGACTATGATAATTGCCTTGAGGGCACTATAGCCAACAATCTCCCACTTGCACTTAAGGCTAATTATTGCGATGTCGCATAATCACAACCCGTGTGATACCAAACACCCAACTCCTCTACTAATCAGTCTCGCAAAGCTCGTTTGAGAAACTATTGTGTTCGAGAAATAGCCTCAGCGAGCGGATCCGCTCCAATGTTTCTTTCTGTATCTCTCTATATCTCAACTTCGCAAAGAAAGCTATCTCCCGAAATGAGCAATACCTGTCTTAGAATATGTCTGGATATCTGATGGGACCCAGTTCATAAATGAACTCCAAATCCAGCAAACTTCTTAGACTGTATCGTCCACTGAATTTAATCATTATCCCGCGCCATGCCTTCCTTAGTATCCGCTTGGACCACCTATCCAAACTACTGCCTCTCAAAAGAGGGAAAATTATAACTCTGACAGTCGCTCTGTCATCCAGGCCACCTTGGAAGCCTGAAATGATAACCGTCTCCTGAAGAAGGCTGCCATTACCATATCCCAAGAACATCCACTTATGTTCTTAACTGCTTTCCAATGTTTCTCCAGGATTGGATTAATATATATGCTTATTGCAGCTAGTGTAAAAACAACATTTGGTGTAGTACTTGACATCATATGATTTGACTCAATTGCTTAAGCAAGTGATATACCAATCATGCAAATCCCTCTCCTCTTTAGTCTGAAAGACATCTTTTAGAGACGATGACTCCATCACCTGCAAGTACACCACCATGCTAGGAGTCAACCATTTTAAAACACCTTTAGAATAATGTCAAAGTACCCAGATTGTGACACTTCCCAAATCTAGATCTAAAACTATAGATCTAGTAACCAGAAAACCTGATATTACATCCATATCCTATGTGGAGAAACAACTTTGTGACAACAACAGTATAACCGATCATAGTATAGGAATTTCACTTCCTATAAAGTGCGTGCCATCCAAATACTAGGATATCACACCCTACTACCTTCTTAGCAGATCTATCTCCTATTTTGATAAGGTCAAAGCCTATGACTGTCACATAAAAAATAGATGATCTATCTCCGCTATATTTGCTTTAGTCTATAAATAGACACAAGCTACTTGTCCACTATGCTTCCGCTACTCCCACTGACTACAACAACCCTCTGGCAGAGTCATATACACGTACACTTCTAAAGATAATTTAGAACGACGCTATATTCATCCTCCTGCCTGGTCTCATAGTCTAGAACAACAACAATGGCAAGTCTGGGTAAACAAGAACCTCCCTGTCACCTTCTTTGAGAAGACCGAACTATCTCTCGGGTGCCAGAGGTTACCCACCATATCTGCGGAGTGGATAATGGAATGTTAATACTAATTGAATCTTTAGGTTCTATTAAATTTTCAATAATTGTTTGTGGTTCTGGAATCACGTCCAGTTCTACCATACTCCCACTTATATTTTCTAAAAAGAATCCATTTTACTAAAAATTATGGCGAGTGAAGAACAATATATCTATTGATCTTACAGATGGTAGAAAGTTAACCATCGACATAGCCCGGGATAACCCACAAACAGCCATTACTGAAACGTTCCTTGAGTTTATCCAGAGTCTGGTTTTAAGCACAAGCCGGACAACTCTATATACCTTAACATCGTTAAGATATGAACCATTCTATATATAATATAGAAACAGAGGCACAAATTTAATTGGAACCAGATTCAAATCATGCAGCTGTCTCCAGTGCATATCAACCAAATGGAAGGAGGCCAAGCAACATTACTCATCTAGGAGTGCATCCACATATGAGTGACCTGAAACCATTACTATCAACGGATTACCAAGCACAAGTATCTACATCTTCGATCACCTTGAAAAATCTTGATACTTGCAACATGTGGTTCTCTACTTTATTCATATACCTACAACTTCTCAAAATTTGGACCTTGTATTTCAGTGAAACACATATCTAAAAACTAGAGAAGTCACAAGTAAACAGAATATAGTACGAGTACCAACCCCTTTGTCCTAATGGATACTGGACAACATACAATACATTGTATAAGTCCCCTGAGTTAAATAACTCATACCCTGTGCGTCATGGGTTGAAAACTGTACTATGGTTAAGAAGAATTACACCGTTGTTGAATACTCCTTGCCTAACCATCAACTGATATAGGTAAATGTCATAGACATAATTTCAAAAAGTTATATCTCACTTTATAAAATAAACGTACAGATATATAAGTTTGAAACTAGTGCATAATTACGGATATTCAAAACCAAAAAATTTGCTGTTAGGCAAAACCCAGGTGATTTCCTCAAATATCACTAATTAAAACGAATTCCGATATAATGAGGATATAATCACCTAATTCTTAATATTCTACTCCTACTCATCATCTGTAACACTATACAGATGTAAGAATCAAATCTGGTAAATACATACCCTGGAGTCAGAATCTAATTGGAAAATCAGTTTTCAATTAACACTGCACAGTGAAACTGAAACATGAAAAAGTTTCGAAGGGGTATCCGGGTATTCCTAGTAATGTCTCTTCTACTATCCTGATTCAGGACTGTAACCGTATAATTCCATGCCCTCACTCCAATCCCTTTATTATGTCTTTACTTATTACCTTCTGTATACCACTTTTAGGCTAATTGGTTTTCTTCCTTCCCTACCCTTCGGCACCAGCTTAAGGTTTGGAAGAAGACTATCCAATAAGCGTAATGGGTGTACTCTCCTAATCCTAGGAGCCCTCGCAACCTGAGAGAATGTAAAGGGAAAAGACAACTGAATAATCCTATTCTATTTCTCCTGAACCGGAAACCATCATCGAATCTGCAACAAGTTCCTTCGAGTTCGTATGTAACTATACGATGGCGTATCGAAGCATTATGGACGTTCGTAGTGATACGAAGTGTTTTGGAGAAATGCAAAGGTGAAGTAGGAGTGGCGATGATATACGCGGTTTCGTCGTGAATGATAGCAGTCGCAATTTACTTTGCCCTCTTTCTAATCCCTTTATTTGTCTTTACTTATTACCTTAAGTACACCACACTTAGGCTAATTGGTTTTCTTCCTTCCCTACCCTTCGGCACCAGCCTATAGTTTGGAAGAAGACTATCCGATAAGCGTAATAGGTGTAATCTCCTAATACCAGGAGCCCACACAACCTAAGAGAAGGTAAAGGGAAAAGACAACTGAATAGTCCTATTCAATTTCTCCAGAACCGGAAACCATCCTCAAATCTGAAACAAGTTTCTTCGAGTTCGTATATAACTATACGATGGTCATATCCAATAAATGTGGATCTTCTTAGTGATACGAAATAATCCGGAGAAAAGCAAAGGTAAAGTAGGAGTGGCGATGATATATGCAACTATGACAATCCAAAAGCCAATGTGATTTAAGAAGGTTCGGTTAATTTGGTTCATGAGTTTTAGTCTAGGGTCGGGCCATGGTCACTACCAAAGAGAGAGAGAAGAGAAACACTCAGCGTGCACTCTAACCAGAAAAGAACGAAAATACAATGTACGCATATGCTATCCGCATTCACCACGGGGCCCCGTCATGCACCGTTAGGTTACTTAACTAACGGCAGAGCGGGGGCTGGACTAGCGCGGGTGCAAAACATAAACAACATATACTAGTATATATATAAATATATATAACAATCGTCCCAGGCATGATATAAAGCAACATCACAGAATCTCAGCCAAGCAATACAGAATGGTGGATAATCCTGGAGCCTCGGGTTTCACTTGAGCCGCAAATGAGACCCGACGTCCCCTGTCATGTGGATAGCCTGTGCAATGAAAACCTAGACCCCTACGAGTATGGCAAGTTACCCGCCAATCCCAGAAGCGAGGCAACCCTAATAAATAATGTGAATGGGCCACCTAGCACTTCACGGAGTCTGGTAACTTAAGCACCCCTCCTTGGGTCAACCTATACTCCCTACAAGTGCGGCGAATAGCCCGCCAATTCTAGAGTGAGGTCCCCTCCGTCTCAATGCAATGAGATGCGGACCCGTTGTCCTCTAGAACCCGGCTATTTATGCACTCCACCGTGGGGTAATACTAGTACAGAAAAGAAAATAATATGTACAAGGGTGACATCGACCTCAACCCAGTCGTGCCCCAAACAAATAATATACAAACTGGCAGAGACGACAATCCACATATCAGACGCTCGCCTCGCAATATCAAATGTACAAATGAAACTAAACTGTACTAACATTTCACCCAAGCTATCCACCATGACGATTCAGCCACAACATAGCACAACACAGAACATCAACGTGAATGTCACGTTCGTAAACTCGTCTAAAAGAACATATAGCAATTAGACAAGTTATACCACTCTAATGACATTCACGGTCGCAGATAGTAATGCATGCACTATAAACTATTAAACAGTATTCAAAATATCGATTTCGAAGCACCCCGAATTGCCTCTGAACAAAAGATAACACTATATCCAAAATGAGCAAAACAAACAATACCACTACACCAATATTCCAGAGACCAGACAACCTACATAATTTAATTCCAAACTCACTTACAAAACCGGCAACACCCGTTTTTTAAGCTATCTCACCGGGTCAAATCTGGTGAATGGTGCTCGTTTTTGTAGGGTGTTCTAGATGTCTCACAAATAGCCTTCTGCAATTGTTTTAAATTTTTTTTGAAGACTCTGAAAAATCGACAGAGACTGGAATATATCGGGTATGGTTTCGGAGTTGTTTCAGTTTTGATACTTTAATATCGTCTAAACTAGCTAGCTAAGGGTTTAAGGGTTGTCTCTGATACCATGTTGGGTTTTGGCAGCGCCCCGGCCATCAATCGGTGACCAAATGCGGAACAAAAATTTACAAAAACCGGCGCTAACGGAATCCGCTACCCGGATCTACCTTTAACCCTATACTAGCAAACTCAGAGTTAGAATGATTATATCGAATTGATCCATGTCCTTCTGTCTTCAACCACCTTCCTAAGTTCCTAGAGGCCTCCTTGATCAAGCTTGATCTCCGGTCTCCCTTCATCGAAGATGATCCACCCGAGAGACTATGAATCGAGCTCCAACCTCATATTCGAGGTAACTAGGGTACCTAGATCGCTACACTAGATACCGTAGAAGAAGTAGAGAGTAATGAAGGATTAATTTGTCTCAAGACACCCAAGGTTTCTCAACATATGAGAGGGTTTGGGTGGAGGAAGAAGAAGATGCCATGAGGATGAGAGTGAGGCAACTCAAGAAAGAAATGACTAAGTCTTTTTCTTTGTTGTGTTAATTCTTATCAATAATTGAAGCCATCCACATAAATATCCCATGGCTCCAAAATATCCAGAGTCAACCAAAAATATCTCAAGTCAACAAAATCTCACAACAAACAAAAACTTAATCATGCTTAGAAAAGTAACCATGGGTCATTAATAAGCCATGCCACCAAAAATGCAATAAACACCTCATCCTACACCTCAATAACCTTTTATTCCAAAAAGGTCTAAACCATAATGAGGTGTAATCTTCTAAAAGTAATCTTGTAAGAAATTACAAGAATACCCCTCATCCGTATATACCTACCCGCATTCGTATTCCGAAGAATACGAATACAATAAGACAAAAATAATCCAATAATATAATACTAGGATCCGGTTTAAATCAAAGCCCACTAGTATTATCCGTCTGAATCATGATACGCGCACAAGTGCACGTATATGATCGAACCTTGCCGTAAAAGCATACGGCCTCTACATCGTTTCTCCCGAACCAGGGAAACCATCTCTGTGGGACTCTAAAGACTCGTCAATATGCTGGCAGTGGGTTTAACCATAAGCAAGTTAGCGGCACTAGCTGTACGTAACGGCTACCCAGGTATTGAGCGAAAGGGAGGCCGACGAGCAAACTCATCATGAAACCCCTACTGAGCCTGACAGTGACAATATCTGTACAGTCCGGTCCGTTCGTCTATGAGTATCGCATATCTAGTCTAGGGGGTGGATAAAGTCAGACCCCTAATAACGCGACATTTAGTGTCGGTATGAAACCCATCACCCACTGAGAAACTAGTGATCCGAATCAGTAATTCTCGACTAGCTTGGCTAAGGATTTCTGGTCATGGTCATCCATACACAATGCGACATCAACCCCCAATACCGGGAGAGACGAATCCCCTGACGATCCGCTCACTGCCTCCATGTGGCTCGGGACTGTACCCAACTAAAACCTGTTTGCACGACTCCTTTGAGCCGTGGTAGGGTAGTAATCAAAGCACAGTGGGAACTCACACGAGACAAATGACGATCTTAGGTCGATAGACTAACCTGTACACATGTCACATGGGAACTGCTATCTGACAATAGGTATAATACCAACTAGCATGTTCACGGCGAGTCCGTCCGATGTACTCATAACCCAATGAGCACTTGTATACTATCTTAGGTGAACAAAATGACACCAATGGCTTGTGAGACCGGCCACCGCCCCTCGTCGGGGTCTCGATCAGTATACACTAATCTACTCTGGAGTATCGATGCCCGGTCTTGAAACTCCCACGACTAGGGACATTTAAGGATGTGCCTATAGACCACCCAGCTCCCACGTATATGATCGCCATCATAATGCTGGTAGTCAAGAAAGAATCCTATGGGCTCTATCAACATGTAATAGTGATCTGTAATGCCACGTAATACTATACATGATGATTAAGATAAACTAGATAGCATACTATCATCTCGAGTAAGACTGTTCTACCGGTATAGGTCCTCCCTCAATCATCATAATCACCTGCCTGCGACTATGATAATTGCTTTGATGGCACTATAGCCAACAGATAGAACAGTTTTACTCAAAATGATAGTATGCTATCTGGTTTGTCTTTATCATCATGTACATACTTTATGTGGTATTATAGATCACTATTACATGTTGATAGAGCCTATAGGATTCTTGCTTGACTACCAGCATTATGATGGCGATCATATATGTGGGAGCTGGGTGGTCTATAAGCACATCCTTAAATGTCTTTAGTTGTGGGAGTTTCGAGACTGGGCATCGATACTCCAGAGTAGACTAGTGTATACTAATTGAGACCTCGACGAGGGGCGGTGGCCAGGTCTCATAAGCCATTGGTGTTAGTTTGTTCACCTAAGATAGTATACTGGTACTCATTGGGTTATGAATACACTGGACGGACTCGTCAGGAACCTGCTAGTTGGTAGTATACATATTGTCAGATAGCAGTTTCTAGGTGACATGTGTGCTGGTTAGTCTGTCGACCTGAGATCGTCATTTGTCTCGTGTGAGTTCCCACTGTGCTTTGATTACTACCCTACCACGGCTTAAAGGATTCGTGCAAACAGGTTTTAGTTGGGTACAGTCCCGAACCACATGGAGGCAGTGAGCGGATCGTCAGGGATTCGTCTCTCCCGGTATTGGGGGTTGATGTTACGTAGTGCACGGGTGGCCATCACCAGAAATCCTTAGCCAAGGTAGTCGAGAATTACTGATTTGGATCAGTAGTTTCTCAGTTGGTGATGGGCTTCATACCGACACGAAATGTCGCGTTATTAGGGGTCCGACATTATCCACCCCCTAGACTCGATATGCGATACTCTTAGATAAACAGACAGGACTGGACGAATATTGTCACGGACAGGCTCAGTAGGGGTTTGGATGAGTTTGCTCGTCGGCCTCCTTTTCGCTCAATACCTAGGTAGCCGTTACGTACAACTAGTGCCGCTGACGTGCTTGTGGTTAAACCTACTGCCAGCGTATTGACGAATCTTTAGAGTCCCACACAGAGGGTTTCCCTGCTTCGGGCGAAACGATGTAGAGGCCGTATGGTTTTACGACAGGGTTCGATCATTTATGTGCACTTGTGCGCGTTTCCGGATTCAGACGGATAATACTAGTGGCTTTGGTTTAAGCCGGATTCTAGTATCATATTGTTGGATTATTTTCGTCTCATTGTATTTGTATTTTGTGGAATACGGATACGGGTTTGTATATACAGATGAGGGGTATTCTTGTAATTTATTACAAGGTGCTTCTAGAAGATGCCATCTCATTTAGTTTTAACCATTTAGGATTAAATGGTTAATGAGGTGGAGAGGATGGGGTGTTTATTGCATTTATTGTGGCATGGCTTTGTAGTGACTTATGGTTACTATTCAAGCATGCTTGATTTTTGTTTGTTGTGAGATATTTTGAAGTCTTGAGATATTTTGTTGACTTGAGATATTTTAGAGACTTGTGATATTTATTGGAGGCTTCATTATTACTCACAAGACAACACAACACATAGCCACTTTTTCTTGAGTTGCCTCTCACTCTCATCCTCAAGCTTCTTTTTCTACCTCCACCCTTCAAGTCTCATATGTTGAGAAACCTAGGGTGTTTGGAGACAAATTAATCTATCACTACACTCTATATCATCTAGGCTATCTAGTTTAGCGAACTAGGTACCCTAGTTATCTTGGCTATTGAGGTAGGAGCTCGGAATACAAATCCTTAGGTGGATAATCTTCGATGGAGGGAGACCGGAAATCAAGCTAGATCATGGTGGCCTTTAGGAGCTTGCGAAGGTGGTTGAAGACCGAAGGACAAGGATCACTTCGGTATAACCATTCTTAACTCCTATATATTTAGTTTACTAGTTTAGGGTTCATGGTCGATCCGTAGTATAGGGTTGTGTTAGCACCAGTTTTGAAAATTTTTGTTCCGCAATCGGCCACGGTTTGATGGCCAGGGCGCTTCCATAACCCAACATAGTATCAGAGCCAACCCGTAAACCCTACACTAGCAGTTTAAAAAATGTTTAAAGTATCAAAACCGAAACAACTCCGAAACAATATGCCTAATCTTCCAGTTTCTGTCGATTTCAAAATAGTCTTCAATTTTTTTTTAAACAATTGCAGAAGACTACTATTGTGACAACTAGAACACCCTCAAAATATGTGCCCCAAATTCAATGATTGGGCCGACGAGATGAAGCATTTTTCCGGCCTGGCCGGTCTGGAAGTGGAATTGGGACTTGCAATTTTTTGTGTGTTCTGGTCTCTGGAAAATTTGGTTTTTGGTATTGTTTGTTTTGCCCAGTTTGGATATTGTGTTATCTTTTGTTTGGGGGCAATCCGGAGTATTTCGAAGTCGTTATTTTTTAACACAGTTTAAAAGTTTTCAGTAAATACATTACTATCTGCGACCGTGAATGTCATTAGAGCGGTACAACTCGGCTAATTGCTATATGTTCTTTTAGACGGGCTTGCAAACATAACATTCACGTTGATGTTCTGTGTTGTGCTGTGGTTGTGGTTGGATCTTCATGGTGGATAACCAGTGGTACAATGATAGTTGTACAGTTTAGTTTCATTTGTACATTTGATATTGCGGGGTAAGCGTCCGACATGTGGACTGCCGTCTCTGCCTGTTTGTATATTATTTGTTTGGGGCACGACCGGGTTGAGGTCGATATCACCCTTGTACATAATTATTTTCTTTTCTGTACTAGGATTACCCCAAGGTGGAGTGCACGAATAGCCGGGTTCTAAAGGGCAACGGTTCCGCATCTCATAGGGTTGAGACAGAGGGGACCTTATTTTAGAATTGGCGGGCTATTCGCCACACTCGTAGGGGGTATAGGTTGACCCACGGGGGGTGCTCAAGTTACCGGATTCTGTGAAGTGCTGGGTGGCCCATTCACGTTTTTGAATGGGGTTGCCTCACTTTTGGGATTGGTGGGTAACTTGCCGCACTCATAGGGGTCTTGGTTTTCATTGCACAGGCTATCCACATGACAGGGAGCATTGTGTCTCATTTGCAGCTCAAGTGAAACTCGAGGCTCCAAGATTATCCACCACTCTGTGTTGCTTGGCTGAGATTCTGTGATGTTGCTTTATATCATGCATGGGACGAATGTTATATATATTTATATATATACTAGTAGATGTTGTATATGTTTTGCACCCACGCTAGTCCAGCCCCCGCTCTGCCGTTAGTTAAGTAACCAAACGGGTGATGACGGGGCCCAGTGGCGAATGCAGATGGCATATACGTACATTTTATTTTTGTTCCTTTCTGTGGTGTGATATGTTTAATTGATGGGACTGCGTTGATTCTGATCAATGCAAAGAAAACAAATCTATTTGATGTTGTTGGAACCAAGTTTTTTAAAAAGCTGACATTACAAACGTTTCCTTTTGCTTTGCACAGTAGCATTCGGTTATGAATATCCAACACCTCATTCGACGAGGCAAGAGCCGAGATCCTTTCACAGGGAGTGACCTCTTGAGCAAAAGTTTGCGTCATCGTAATAACTTCACTATAGTCGATTCTTTTGCTTTGCATCGTGGTAATCAGTTTGGAATATCCTGCACCTCATTCGACGAGAAAAGAGCCGAGATACCTTCACCGGGAGTGACCTCTTTAATAAAAGTTTGCGCCACTATACATTTTTAAAACCACTTGGTTCCTTCAACGATATCAAGTTCATTATGTTAAAGTTTTTTCGCTAAAAACTAGCCGTAGCCCTCCGTCATTTCCTATGAGTAGTACTTAGTATTCGTACTGCGTTTGTTTACTCTATCAAGGCGTAGTGTACGGTAGCTGAGTGGTGCTTATTTGTAGCATGGATAAGCGATTGGTTAGGACAGTCGTACGGCCTTTTTGACTCCGTCAAGGGCTCGTGCGGGTGGGTTTAATGCAATCAAGGTAATGACGGGTTGAACTTGACTAGGACTCTTTGATTTGTTGACTCCGTCAAGGTCACTTGGGTCCTAGGGATAAAAACCACATCGGGAGTTTCAAACATACAGGAAACTTGCCAGGCATGCGCATACCTTCTGGAGTGTGGTGACTTGAGTGACTTTCATCAAGTTATCATGCAATGATAGTTGGATCCCGATTCCCACTGATGAGTAGGTGTTACTCCTCGGGTGATTTTAGATGATCCCGACTAATTATCCTTTTAGAGTTTGAAGGAGAATTTGAGGAAACAGTAGGAGCCATCCTGATTACATAAAGTGATTAACCATTCTGATCTATGTTAGAGTGCAAGCTGAATGTTTCTTTTCTCTCTCTTTTTGGCAGCGACCATGGCCTGACCCTAGACTAAAACTCATGAACCAAGTTAACCGAACCTTCTTAAAATACTTTGGCTTTTGGATTGTCACGGAGTCACATATATCATTGCCAATCCTACATCCTCTTTGCATTTCTCCAGAACACTTCGTATCACTACGAAAATCCATAGTGCTTGGATATTCCATCGTATAGTTACATACAACTCGAAGGAACTTGTTCCAATTTGAGGATGGATTATGGTTCTGAAGAAATCGAATAGGATTATTCAGTTGTCTTTTCCCTTTAACTTCTCTCAGGTTGCGAGAGCTCCTAGGATTAGGAGAGTACACCTATTGCGCTTATTGGATAGTCTTCTTCCAAATCATAGGCATGTGCCGAAAGGCAGGGAAGGAAGAAAACCAATCAGCCTAAGTGTGGTGTATAGAAGGTAATAAGTAAAGACATATAAAGGGATTAGAGTAAGGGCAAAGGAATTGCGACTGCTATCATTCACGACAAAACCGCGTATACCCCTGCCACTCCTGCTTCACCTTTGCATTTCTCCAGAACACTTCGTATCACTACGAAAATCCATATTGCTTGGATATTCCATCATATAGTTACATACGAACTCGAAGGAACTTGTTCCAGTTCGAGGATGGATTCTGGTTCGGAAGAATTATAATAGGTCTATTCAGTTGTCTTTTCCCTTTACCTTCTCTCAGGTTGCGAGGGCTCCTGGTATTAGGAGAGTACACCTATTGCGCTTATTGGATAGTCTTCTACCAAACCTTAGGCTGGTGCCGAAGGGTAGGGAAGGAAGAAAATCAATTAGCCTAAGTGTGGTGTACAGAAGGTAATAAGTAAAGACATATAAAGGGATTGGAGTGAGGGCAAGGAAGTATACGGTTACATCATGAATCTGGATAGTGGAAGAGGCATTACTAGGATTACCCGGCTACCCCTTCAAAATATTTTCATGTTTCAGTTTTTACTGTGCAGTGTTAATTGAAAACTATTTTCCCAATTAGATCCTTACTTCAGGGGTATGTATTTACCAGATTTGATTCTCACATCTATATAGCGTTACAGATGATGAGTAGGAGTAAGATGTTGGGATTGTTTTCCCATTTTGATTCAGACTCTAAGGTATATATTTACCAGATTTGATTTTCACATCTGTATAGCGTTACAGATGATGAGTGGGAGTAGAATACTGGGAATTAGGTGATTATATCCTCATTATATCGGAATTCTTTTAATTGGTGATATTTGAGGAAATCGCCTGGGTTTTTGCCTGACGGCAAATATTTGGTTTTAAATATCCGTTGTTATGCACCAATTTCAAACTGATATATCTGTACGTTTATTTTATAAAGTGAGATATAACTTTTTGATATTATGTTTATGACATTTACCTATATCAGTTGGTGGTTAGGTAAGGTGCATTCAACAGCGGTGTAATTCTTCTTAACCATGGTACAGTTTTCAACCTACGACGTACAGGGTTTGAGTTATTAAACTCAGAGGACTTATAAAAAGTATTGTATGTTTCCAGTGTCCATTAGGACTAAGGGGTTGGTACTCTTACTATATTCTATTTACTCATGACTTCTCTAGTTTTAGACAAGTATTTCGTTGAAATACAAGGTCCAAATTTTGAGAAGTTATATGTATAAGAATAAAGTAGAGAACCATATGTTGCAAGTATCAGGATTTTTCAAGGTGATCGAAGATGTAGATACTTGTGCTAGGTATTCCGTTGTAAGTAATGGTTTTGAGAACTAGCTTTTCTTTCAGGTTACTCATACGTTGATGCATTCCTTGATGAGTAATATTGTTTGGCCTTCTTCCATTTGGTTGATATGCACTGGAAACAGCTGCATGATTTTGAATCTGGTTCTAATTAAATTAGTGTCTTTGTTTCTATATTGGATATATAGAATGGATTGATATCTTAACGATGTTAAGGTATATGGAGTTATCCGGCTGATGCTTAAAACCAGAATCCGGATAAACTCAAGGTACGTTTCAGTAATGGCAGTTATCCTGGGCATTGACGAGGGTTAACATTCTACCATCTAGAAGATCAATGGTTATATTATTCTTTACTCGCCACCAGTTATAGTAAAATGGATTCTTTTCAGAAAACATTAGTGGAAGTATGGTAGAAGTGGAAGTGATTCCAAAACCACAAACGATTACTGAAAATTTAGAAGAACCTAATGATTCAAATGGATTTGATATTCCATTAGCCACTCTACAGATTTGGTGGGTAACCTCAGGCACACGAGAGGTACTTTGGTCTCCTCAAAGATGGTGTCAAGGAGGTTTATGATTACCCAAACTTGTCATTACTGCTGTTCTAGACTATGAGACCTGACAGGATGATGAGTATAACATCATTCTAAATTAGTTTTAGAAAGTGCACATGTATATGACTCTGCCAGAAGGTTGTTGTAGTCATTGGGAGCAGCGGAAGCATAGTGGGTAAGTAGCTTATTTCTATTTATAGACTAAAGCAGGTATAGAACAGATAGATCATCTATTTTTGATGTGACAGTCATAGGTTTTGACTTCATCAGAATAGGAGATGGATCTGGTAAGAAAGTAGTAGGGAGTGATGTCCTGGTATTTCGATGACATGCACTTGATAGGGAGAGATCTTCCTATACTACGATCGGTTATATACTGTGGTTGTTACAAGGTGTTTCTCCACATAGGATATGGATAAAATATCAAGGATTCTGGTCATTAGATCTATGGTTTTAGATCTAGATTTGGGAAGTCACCCAATTTGGGTACTTTGACATTATTCTTAAGTGTTTTAGAATGGACGACTCCTGGAGTGGTGGTGTACCCGCAGGTGATGGAGTCACCCTCTCTAAAGAGATATCTTACAGACTGATGAGGAAGAGGAGTTGCATGATAGGCATATCACTTGCTTAGGTAATTGAGTCAATCATGAGATGTCAAGTACCACACCAGATTTTGCTTTTGCACTAGTTGCAATAAGTATATATTAATCCAATCCTGGAGAAACGTTGGGAAGCAGTTATGAACATAAGTGGATGTTCTTGGAATATGGTAACGACAGACTCCTTCGGGAGGCGGTTATCATTTCAGGTTTCCAAGGTGACCTGGATGACAGAGTGGCTGTCTGAGTTATAGTTTCCCTCATTTGAAGGACAGTATGTTGGACAGGTGTTCCAAGCGGATACTGTGGAAGGCATAGCGCATAATACTGATTAAATTCAGTGGATGATACAGTCTAAGAAGTTTGTTGGATTTGTAGTACATTTATGAACTGGGTCCCATCAGATATCCAGACAAATTCGAAGACAGGTATCGCTCATTTCGGGAGATAGTCTTTCTCCACGAAGTTGAGACATAGAGAGATATAGAAAGAAACATTGGAGCGGATCCACTCACTGAGGCTATTTCTTGAACACAATAATTTCACAAACGAGCTTTGCAAAACTGATTAGTAGAGAAGTTGGGTGTTCGGTATCACACGAGCTGTGAGTATGCGACACCGCAATAATTAGCCTTAAGTACAAGTGAAAGATTGTTGGCTATAGTGCCCTCTAGTCAATTATTGAATTGTAGGCACGCGATTGCGATGATTGGGGGAGGACCTATACGGATAAAACAGTCTTACTCACAATGATAGTATGCTATCTGCTTTTTCTTTATCATCATGTACATACTTTATGTGGTATTACAGATCACTATTATATGTTGATAGAGCCTATAGGATTCTTGCTTGACTACCAGCATTATGATGGCTATCATATATGTGGGAGCTGGGTGGTCTATAAGCATATCCTTAAATGTCCCTAGTCGTGGGAGTTTCGAGACTGGGTATCGATACTCCAGAGTAGACTAGTGTATACTGATCGAGACCCCGACGAGGGGCGGTGGCCAGGTCTCACAAGCTATTGGTGTTAGTTTGTTCACCTAAGATAGTATACAGGTGCTCATTGGGTTATGAGTACACTGGACGGACTCGCCGGGAACCTGCTAGTTGGTAGTATACCTATTGTTAGATAGCAGTTCCCAGGTGACATATGTGCAAGTTAGTTTGTCGACCTGAGATCATCATTTATCTCGTGTGAGTTCCCACTGTACTTTGATTACTACCCTACCATGGCTCAAAGGAGTCGTGCAAATATGTTTTAGTTGGGTACAGTCCCGAGCCACATGGAGGCAGTGAGCGGATCGTCGGGGATTCATCTCTCCCTGTATTGGGGGTTGATGTCCGCAGTGCACGGGTGGCCATCACAAAAAATCCTTGGCCAAGGTAGTCGATAATTACTGATTTGGATCAGTAGTTTCTCAGTTGGTGATGGGCTTCATACCGACATGAAATGTCGCGTTATTAGGGGTCTGACTTTATCCACCCCCTAGAATCGATATACGATACTCTTAGACGAACAGACCAGACTGGATGGATATTGTCACGGACAGGCTCAGTAGGGGTTCGGATGAGTTTGCTCGTTAGCCTCTTTTTCGCTCAATACCAAGGTAGCCGTTACGTACAGCTAGTGCGGCTAACGTACTTATAGTTAAACCCACTGTTAGCGTATTGACGAGTCTTTAGAGTCTCACACAGAGGGTTTCCCTGCTTCGGGCGAAACGCTGTAGAGGCCGTATGGTTTTACGGCAGGGTTCGATCATTTACGTGCACTTGTGCGCGTATCAGGATTCGGATGGATAATACTAGTGGCTTTGGTTTAAACCGGGTTATTTATATACAGATGTGTTAGCGCCAGTTTTGAAAACTGGCGCTAACACAAGTGCATATAAATGATCGAACCTTGTCGTAAAACCATACGGCCTCTACATCGTTTCGCCCGAAGCAGGGAAACCCTCTGTGTGGGACTCTAAAGATCCGTCAATACGCTGGCAGTAGGTTTAACCACAAGCACGTCAGCGGCACTAGTTGTACGTAACGGCTACCTAGGTATTGAGCGAAAAGGAGGCCGACGAGCAAACTCATCCGAACCCCTACTGAGCCTGTCCGTGACAATATTCGTCCAGTCCTGTCTGTTTATCTAAGAGTATCGCATATCGAGTCTAGGGGGTGGATAATGTCGGACCCCTAATAACGCGACATTTCGTGTCGGTATGAAGCCCATCACCAACTGAGAAACTACTGATCCAAATCAGTAATTCTCGACTACCTTGGCTAAGGATTTCTGGTGATGGCCACCCGTGCACTACGCAACATCAACCCCCAATACCGGGAGAGACGAATCCCTGACGATCCGCTCACTGCCTCCATGTGGTTCGGGACTGTACCCAACTAAAACCTGTTTGCATGAATCCTTTAAGCCGTGGTAGGGTAGTAATCAAAGCACAGTGGGAACTCACACGAGACAAATGACGATCTCAGGTCGACAGACTAACCAGCACACATGTCACCTAGGAACTGCTATCTGACAATATGTATACTACCAACTAGCAGGTTCCCGGCGAGTCCGTCCAGTGTACTCATAACCCAATGACTACCTGTATACTATCTTAGGTGAACAAACTAACACCAATAGCTTGTGAGACCTGGCCACCGCCCCTCATCGGGGTCTCGATCAGCATACACTAGTCTACTCTGGAGTATCGATACCCAGTCTCGAAACTCCCACGACTAGGGACATTTAAGGATATGCTTATAGACCACCTAGCTCCCACATATATGATCGCCATCATAATGCTGGTAGTCAAGCAAGAATCCTACATAAGAGATCAGTTCACAAAGTACAAAACAGCGCAAGGTCAAAGATTTCGTCTTGAAGCAACGGTTAAAGTTCAATACAACTACTCACTGTGAAGATCTGGAGAATACCTAGAAGCCAAATTGAGAAAAGACCTGCAGAAAAAGGAAGAACATAAAGCCCAAAGCCATCCCAGAAAATATCACAAACCAACTCCATACTTGGGCCGCGGAACCGCGGCCCAACCCATGCTGGGGCTGCGGATCCGCGGCCATTAAGTGCCTTCACTGGATTAAATTTTTACCATAAATCATTTCGGCGCTGAATGGGTCTTCCTAAGGGTATTTTTGTAAATGCAGACGTGCGAATCGATTGTAACCTAGGGTTTCCTATCCTCTATAAATAGGAACTCTAAAGATTCTATTTGTTTATGCCTCCCTATGCCTCCTTTCATTAATAAAATTCATATTTCTTTTGGAGAGTATCGATGCCTCTTTTCATATCATCTATTCAGATCTGACAACCCTGTGTAAATGTTTGGAGAGAGCCATCTGTAATGTAAGTAGTTTTATTTACTTGCCCTAGTTTAGATCTTTAATTCCTTGCCCTAGATAGATAGATAACATGTTCTTCAATTTCCTAATGAGCGAGTAGTCTCCTCGCTTGTTAGGGTTAGCTTTGGGGAAGACTTTTGAGAGATGGGATCTCTCATCCCTTTCTTGCCCATCACATATAATCAATAGGACTCCATACATACATGCACACACCACTCCCTACGGCATCCTATCCCTCGAGGTAGCGGTGATACCGTAGTATAAAGGCCCGGTTGCGCATGTTTTCCATGGAGGTTAGGGTAAGGATTGATAAAGGAAGGATAAGAACCTAGAGGAAGGAACACCTTCCCGAATGGATCTAATCCCCTTTATTAATAATTACCATAACACCTCATAGATCCTATTTGGGTATAGAAAGCGGTGAGATTTATTTACATTTCCAAACCTACCCTAGACCTAACCCTAGCAAGATTTAGATCTAGATAATCTTAGTATAAATAGATTTAGGTTTTTAGATTTAATCAATCCGACACCAATCGGAATTAACTCGTAAGAGCGATTAGGAAATTCATAAAATCCCTGTGGACCGATCCGTACTCACCAGCTAGCTACCAAACGACGCCGTTCTTGATTGCGGTTTAGAAATATTTTTGACACACGAATCAAATGGCGCCGTTGCCGGGGATGGCGTGTTATTTCCTTTTTGCAATTTCGGGTTAATATAAATTAAAAAATCATAAAAACTGAAAAATCAAAAAAAAAATATAAAAATATATCATCTGTTATTTTTTGGAAAGGGTATTTTTTGTGAATCTTTGCAGTATCGACGGATCTGGAAAAATCCAGAGTGCGAAACAGAAAAAGGTAGATCAGAACAGAAGGGAATTGGACCAACAGAACACCAGAATTTTTTCAGAGACCTGAAGCCTCAACTACGCCGCCTTTCCGCCGCGCAAGCCGCCTCCCGCCGCTAATCCGCGGTCTTTCTGGCTCTTCATCGCGTGAAATTTTCACTGTTTGTTTCCTTTTCCCCTCCTCTGCAACCTAAAATATATCTTTTGTCAAATCTCCTGGAATATTCTTTGCGCTTTAAAAATATTCCCCCTTCTCAATAACAAATCTTGTGCAGGATTCTTTGCGCCGCGCTAAATAAAAAATTGATTGCAAGTGGATTTTACTGTTTTGCATATATTTAATCTGACTTTAAGGGGCTTGAGACCAATCCAGATTGGGTGGGGATTTCATCACCCTTTCCAGGACCCCAGAAATCACATAAGCCATTTGCATTGACCAAATCTTTAATTAAAAAAAATACTAGACTCAGCCCTAAGGACGTCGCGCTCAATAGGATAGAGGACTAGTTATAGGCATCGACCGTTTATCCTAACCTGACTTTGCGGTGTCTAGGCAAGTGTGTCTAAGGCAAGTGGTTACTTAATTAGGACCACTACTTTTTTAGTGGGGAGCCTCCCACTTACCTGACACTTACCTGGCCGCAATTGGCGGTGAAGAGGCGGTTTGAGGTCCTATTTCTAGCCCTTTGGAACAGTTAGGAGCTGTCTAGCTGACCTAGGTGACCCTAGATCTAGGCCTGATTGTGCATTTTTGGTTGATCTGTGTCTTAGCTCTTTTCTCGAAAATCTTTTTGCAAACAGTTCTACATAAAGAGAAAAAGGAAAAAGGAATTTTTTTTAAAAGGACTTGCAACTTTTGTCGCTAAGAAATCCTTGCACCACCTACCTACTTTCTCTTTCTTCTATCATGGGTATCCCACATCATAAATCTCTTGCCGAACTTTGGTATCCCGAACCTAATTTTGCCTCGTACGTCAATTGTTTCGGTCGATTTAAGGAAGATCCCTCTGTGCCTAAAATTTCTTTGAAAAATCAAATAGAAGCGTCTAGGAGAAACAGTTCGACTTTACAACCCACTTTGTGTCAACCTTGTCAACCTTCACCACGTTCGTACGTTGACACCACTTTTCCATGTCCTGCTGTAACCCCTAAGCCGATGTCCATTGCTGAGCATATTGCTCAATCTCGTAGCCGATCTTTCACCCCTCTCAACACATCTAGTTCTAGGGATCAACAAGTCCATTCATCTTTTTATCCACATATTGACCCTCTCCTGTCCAACCATCCAATTCCTACTAGTCCTACCCGACCTTCCCACCTTCACTAGACACTGTTTCTACACAGCCATTAGGGAGTTTCACGTATCTAAACAATTTCGAATCTTTTACCGAAACCCCTTCACAACCCATGTCTAGCTTGGAACAGTCGTTGGAGGCGTACATTGCAGCAACAAACAAAATGATTAGGAATGTGGATGCGTCCATTACCGCCCTTATGCAACCTAGTGAACCGGCGGCTAGTTTCCAACTAGCTCCAAATTTTTCAATGTATGAGGAGGCGGTTGGACAGAGTGAGAATTTGAGAGGAGCGAGTGAGTTCTACACATTTCCTAATCAAACTTACCCATACCCAACTCCAGCCCACAACTCCGGTTTTCCATCGATTGTCCCAAATAGTTCACCAGTTGAAAATAAAAACGAGTTGTGTGATTTTGTAGTGCTTGATTTGCCAGATTGTGAAGAACCCCTTTCGAGTGAAACCACACTTAATCCTTTCGATCTTTACACCTCCACTCTAGAACCTGAATTGATAAATATCCATGCTTTTGATGAGGTATCAGAAAAAATTGATTTTCACTTGATTGAGGATATAGACGCCGGGAATATTTCGGATGATGAACCTGTCGATTTGATTGAATTTTTATGTCCAATTCATCATCCCGAGTCATTAAATGTTTCTCCCGAACTTCATATGCGTCTTGATTTTGATAATAATGGCATGGATGAGTTAAATATTGAGGAGAATTATGAGGATAGTATTGAGGAGAGTATTGAGGATAATATTAAGGTTGAACCATTTTTGTTTGATGTGTCGGATTTTCCAATTCATCCTCTTGCACCTTTGACTAAATCACTCTCCCTCCTTTCCATCGTTCCGACCACGCCTAATATCACGCTTGAAGACTGTGCGCTTGAAAAATTTCTCTTTGAATCTGACACAGTTCTCACAGACGATAACACTTACGAGTGTTTCACTTTTTTGGACGATGTTGATGACTCACCGTCCGAGTTTGAGTCCTTTGAATTTTCAGATGAGTTAGTTGAACCATTAGACTCGGTTGCTTACAGTCGTTTCGAACTATTGATGGAATCTTTCAAGTTCGAGACAGTTTACTACGGTGAGAATGAGACTATCCCTAATTCACTCTCTTTTGTCCTTCCTATCGTTCCGACCTTACAATAGACCGTTACGCTTTCATCTCCAATACCAAGTTCGGCGTATCCATGCTTTCTTACGAATCTTGAGGGATTTGATCCCATTTCTCGACGGGTTGATAGGTTAGCACAATCGCTTTTAACACATCGGTCATCATAAATTGCACTAATTTATCCACTCGATTTACACCCTCAAGATCGTACTCCACTTCTTTCTCTTTTCCGCCATTCTTCTCCCCCACCGAGACCGTATCCCGTTTCTATCTCCACACGGTCTCGTGTGCTTCTCATCTCTTTTCTTTCCACTCCATTCTTTCACCAACTCGACCATTACCACGATAAGATTTTTGAATGGTTGGTGCTAACCTTTGGCTTGTGTAAGGCCAAGCTTAAGTTTAGGGGGAACCTTGTTGTATATATGTATATATATTTTTGTTTTCTTTTTCTATAAAAAATAAAAAAAAATTCAAAACATTAAAAAAAAATTTATAAATAAATAAACAGGGGAGTGCCGGCATTTTGACCCTCTTGGTGTAGCATGACAGTGAGGACACTGTCAAGTTTAAGTTTGGGGGTATGCTTGGTACGTTTTCTTCCTTCGCATTCATATGTATATTTTTGCATTTGCATACTTATTTGAAAACCCGTAAAAATTGAAAAATTTCAAAAATTATAAAAATTAATGTATTCAATTTTGGCCTTATTTGACTTAAGTTTGACAAATAGGTTACTTAGTTAGGAACAACTAGATTTTAGACTTAGTAAATTAAAAACCCTAAAAATAACCTTCCTTAAAGTTTAACAGTAGAAAGTATATGTCTTTGTAGTTTATTTAGAAATAGGCAAATTTTGAGTTCATTTCTTGGGCTAAGTTGAAACAAGGGAAGAGTATTGATGTTTTTATTAAAGTATAAGTTTGAAAAATAATTCCTAGCTTAAGTCTAGATTCTGAAAATGTATACCCTACAAATTGCATAAACACGCACCTTGAAACTTGGAATAGTAGAAGAGACCTTGAAATGCTCTTGTCTAAAGTCCTTAGTACGAAGAAAATAAAATAAAAAAAAAGTGTGAATAAAGAAAAAAAATGAACACTGGTTTTTGTGATTACTTAAGGCTGTAAAAATAGAAAAATATTTAGCAAGGGTGCCTCATCACCTAGTGCCTTTGACCAACTGGTTTGGGAGTCACTGCTAAAAGCCTTGGGTGTTACAAGACTAGGAAGTACGCTTTAAAGTGCAAACGCATTTTGTAATCGGTCGTTGGTATCTCAAGAAGTATTAACGGTCGCATGAAGGATGTGTAAGCAAAATTCATTTAAAAATTCACTAATTAATAAGTGCTTTGGACAACGGACAAGTGTATGATTGCTTGATTTGAATTTCCAAGTGTAGGAGTGATTTATACACACTCGTGGGGATATGTGATTGGAGTTTAGATGAGAGAAAGGAGTGAAGAATAGAACTTGTATCTTTAGTAAGAGTTGATAAAAATTCCTAAGTGGAGATGGAACCCTAGAAGGAAAACTTAAGAAATGCCGAAAGCTAAGTAAATCTATAGAACACATATAATCTTAAGTTAAATGATGAGGAGGTGTGAAGAATACGGGTGGATGATTTACAAGTCGACGATAATAGAATTCCTTATTGGAAAACTCTTTTGGAGAACAAAAGTCGAAAGGCCAAATTGATAGAATTTTGTGGGTAGTATCCGCTGAAAACCCTCAGAAGACAACACTCCTCCTACTAGGGACACCTAGAGGTTTAATGGCTTGTTGCACGTGCTCAGTGCAATCGCGTTTCCCTGCGAAAGTGCGGTTAGGTTTTTTGTCGAGAATAAAAATAAGTTTGCTCGAGGACGAGCAAAAGATAAGTTTGGGGGTATTTGTTCATACCATAATATTGCATTATTATATTCCCCATTCTTATTCGTTTTATAAATAAACATGTGCTTTTGATGCATGTCTGCTACATATTACAGGTTACAGGTTCTTGGAGCGAAAACAGTGAAAAGGATAAAAGACGACGCAAAAGTGGAACTGCAACCAACTAATAGAAGGATCTTGATTATGCCTACATAAGAGATCAGTTCACAAAGTACAAGGCAGCGCAAGGTCCAAGATTTCTTCTTGAAGCAACGGTTAAAGTTCAATACAACTACTCACTGTGAAGATCTGGAGAATACCTAGAAGACAAATTGAGAAAAGACCTGCAGAAAAAGGAAGAACATAAAGCCCAAAGCCATCCCAGAAAATATCACAAACCAACTCCATACTTGGGCCGCGGAACCGCGGCCTAACCTATGTTGGGGCCGCGGATCTACGGCCATTAAGAGCCTTCAGTGGATTAAATTTTTACCATAAATCATTTCGGCGCTGAATGGGTCTTCCTAGGGGTATTTTTGTAAATGCAGACGTGCGAATCAATTGTAACCTAGGGTTTCCTATCCTCTATAAATATGAACTCTAAACATTGTATTTGTTTATGCCTCCCTATGCCTCCTTTCATTAATAAAATTTAGATTTCTTTTGGAGAGCATCGATGCCTCTTTTCATATCATCTATTCAGATCTGACAACCCTGTGTAAATGTTTGGAGAGAGCCATCTGTAAAGTAAGTAGTTTTATTTAATTGCCCTAGTTTAGATCTTTAATTCCTTGCCCTAGATAGATAGATAGCATGTTCTTCAATTCCCTAATGAGTGAGTAGTCTCCTCGCTTGTTAGGGTTAGCTTTGGGGAAGGCTTTTGAGAGATGAGATCTCTCATCCCTTTCTTGCCCATCACATATAATCAATAGGACTCCATGCATACATGCACACATCACTCCCTATGGCACCCTATCCCTCGAGGTAGCGGTGATACCGTAGTATAAAGGCCCGGTTGAGCGTGTTTTCCATGGAGGTTAGGGTAAGGATTGATAAAGGAAGGATAAGAACCTAGAGGAAGGAACACCTTCCCGAATGGATCTAATCCCATTTATTAATAATTATCATAACACCTCATAGATCCTAATTTGGGTATAGAAAGCGGTGAGATTTATTTACATTTCCAAACCTACCCTAGACCTAACCCTAGTAAGATTTAGATCTAGATAATCTTAGTATAAATAGATTTAGGTTTTTAGATTTAATCAATCTGACACCAATCGGAATTAACTCGTAAGAGCGATTAGGAAATTCACAAAATCCCTGTGGACCGACCCGTACTCACCGGCTAGCTACCAAGCGACGCCGTTCTTGATTGTGGTTTAGAAATATTTTTGACACATGAATCATCATCGCGTGTATCTAAAGACCTCTGGAAGTCGGGTATGTCCTCAAAATCATCGCCTTGATCTCCGGCGGTGGACGTCGAGGCAAGGCAAATCCTAGTTGTTTGCTAGTCTCCATAGGCTTGGCCTATTCCCCCTTGATCTAAAGGAAACTTGATCGCAAGGTGATAAGTTGAGATCTGGGCTCGGAGAGCGTTTAAGGTCGGACGTCCTAGGAGAATGTTGTTGGATGAAAGGACCTGGGCGACGAGGAAGTCCACTGGCACGGTCTGCGTATTGCCCGCTTCTATGATGTTAAGGAGGAGGGTGACCAATCCTTTGGTAGGTATGGAATGGTTGGTGAAACCTGAGAGGATGTGGGAGGTAGGTCGAAGGTCGGACAGTCCTAGCCTCATACGCTGGAAGCAGTCGTGGAACAGGATATCCACCGAGCTTCCTAAGTCGACCAATACCCTCTGGACCTCATAACCGTGGACTCCGGCTGTTAGTACGAGAGGGTCATTATGAGGGAACGATATGCCGTAGAGGTCTTCATCGGTGAAAATGATCGGCTCGTCCCTTCTGTACCTCTTGTGTGGCATGCCGCGCATACCCTCAACTGGGAGGATGCGGTGGTATCCTTCACTTCCCCGGGCCAGATCCGAGGTAACGACCATGATGTGGCCGATCGTTAATTCACCGAGTGGGGTTTGATCCTTGTTCTCCTGCTCCACCTACCGCTTGTCCCGCAGGTACTTCGCCAGGTGGCCTGAGCGGATCAACTCCTCGATGTAGTCATGGAGTTTTTTGCAGTTCTGGGTCGGGTGGCCCTGCGTCCTATGGAAGGCGCAGTATAGGCTGCGGAGGCGTTTTCCTGCCCTTTGGGTAGCCGGCGGGAGATTAAAGAACCTCTCACCCTTAGATCCTCTTGCAACTTGGTCTGGGAGATGTTTAGGGGTGTACTCCTGAAACCTCGGGGAGTAAGGCTTCGGACGATCGACCTTCTTTTTATCCTCCCTGTCCTTTTTCTTTCTATCTGGCTGGTCGGCCCGGGGCAGGTTTGAGTTCACCTCGAACTCGAGTTCGATTTCTCGCTCGGTCCAAGCTTTCACCTCGGCCATGGTCTTAGGTTGCGCTAATGAAAAAGAGCGGAGCCACTCTTTGTGCCTAAGACCCGACCTCAGCACGGTGATGACCGTTTCATCGCGGTGCTCGGGAACCTCGAGGAGCGCGTTGTAGAAGCGCGTGACATATCCTTTGAAGGATTCTTCGTCTCCGCTCTTGACGGTGAACAGGTAGTCGAATATCCTCTTCTGTCACCGATCCCGACGAAGTGGCTGAGGAATTGGGACGTCAGCTCGTCAAAGGTCGAGATGGAGCATGACGTAAGTCCTTGGAACCAGTCCCGTCCATCCCGGATCAGGGTGGTGGGGAAAGCTCGGCATTGCGCCGCGTCGGAGTTACCCTGGAAGCTCATGCCTGTCGTAAACGCGTCTAGGTGGTCCTTCGGATCGGATTTCCCATCGAAGAGGGCCACTTTTGGCGGCTTGTTCTTGGATGAGATGTGCTTGGCTAGCAGATCTTCCGTAAATGACCTCGTTAGTGAATTGGCAGAGTATTTGGCCCCTTCGCTGGATGCATGACCGTCCCGTCTTATGCCCTCGATTTTCTTCTTGAGGGATTCGAGTCGGTGGTGGTACCCCAAGGATTCTGCATAGTCGGAGTGGTGTCAACCCTCGCTCCGGGGTTTGTGCAAGGTTGCGGCTTCGATTTCGCTCTATCACATGTCTCAAATCCTAGGGTGAGGCCTTTCTCGAGTAGTTCCTGCGCTCATCGTTCGCGCGATCCCGGTGAGAGTGGGGGCATCGGTCATGCCTGGAAGCAGGCGAGCTGACTGACACCTCCTCAGGGGGAGAGAACGTACGTTAGGCATTAGAGCGATGGCCCGGTCTTCCCTGGGACCACGGCGTGGAGCTATCTGGCGCCCAGCAGGTCATGGAATCAATCGCCGCGTGTGGGTTAAGGTAGCTGGAGTTGGCCCACCGGCACTCGGTGGCGCTGTGATGAGGGTGAGGGAGATCGAGGGCTTGAGTGTACCCGTCCGTCTTTCGGCGGACATTGTTATCCTGGAGGGAGAGCTGTGGTCTGGAGGGTAGGGCCCGTCGCTTGAACGCGGATGAGGGCATCCACCAGCGATGTGAGCCTGTCTATCCGGACGGACAAGGCCTGGATGGCATTAGGAGGGGGAGGCGAGCCGCTCCTGCCTCCGTTGTGGCTCGTATTCAGATCGTTGCGGTCGTCACTCGCCATTGGACCGAGGGTAGAAGATCAACTTTAGTGGTGGAACAAAAAAATTATTTCGTTCCTACAGACGGTGCCAACTGATGGAGCTCTGGATCTCCTTCCGATGTTGTCCTCCGTTGATCCTGCGATGGCGGTCTTTGATGGCTGAGATTTGGTTCGAGAGTTGTTGAGTGTGGATCTCAATGGGTTGGTGTTGGATGCCGAGCTACCTGCAAAGAAGTCCCGGGATGGGTGACCACCGTAGGACGTTCCGACGCTCAAGTTAGGGCCGAGGTATAGGCGCAAAGTAGCGGCGTATTAGAAATAAATTCGAGATACCTGAGTCGTCTAAGAGAGGGGTTTATATAGGGGTGACATGGAGCGAGCAGGCATGAGATCATCGCCGTCAGTTATGTCCCAGCGTTATCCTCGCCTTGAATGGCGGGATGCGCCCATTAATGGGGGGATGCGCTAGCGTGGGACTCAGATCATGGGGATGCGAATATCTCGCCCTGGCGATATACGCGGAGCCGTTGCAGGGCACATAGGATCCGCTCTCCTGGTTGATCGGGGGAGGCCGAGGAAGCTCGGCACGTCAGGGGCTCGGAGACGAGCCGGGAGGCCGAGGAAGCTCGGCATGTCAGGGGCTCGGAGATGAGCCGGGTGGCCGAGGAAGCTCAGCACGTCAGACGACTCGGAGACGAGCAAAGAGATTAAAATAGCTCGGAGACGAGCTGTTGGTAGTTTCCTAGGTGAAGGTGGAATGTATTCAGGAAGGTCTCCTGGAAGGTCGGACACGTTCCTCGAAACGAAGTCCCGAGGAATCCTCATAATGCAACTCATTTATTCCACCTCCGTAGCCTTCGGGACACGTCATCCGCCATGTGTCGTAATATGAGGAGACACCACTTGTGAGCATCATCACATACTCACACTCTCCTCAAGCTTCATCAACTTAAATCCACTTCAAGAATCAAGTAGAACCCTCATCAAATCCTTTAAGGGGAAGTCTCCAAGTTCTTCAAGTAGTGCCTATAAGCCTTGAATTCTCTTTCTTGTTCAAATCCTTCAAGGTAAACCATTTGGTTTCAAGCAGTATTAAGAGATTTGCATGAAAAATACATTCTTTGCATAAAAACCATGTTTTTATGATTTAGATGTTAAAAAGATAGGTTTTTGGGTATGGTTAGTTGTAATAGTAGTAGTGTTATTGAAGTTTTCTTGTGGATTACAACTTGATTTTTGGAAGTAAAGGGTATTTTAAATCCATGATAATTCGATTGCTTCAAAAATACAACATTCCATTTGGTTTTCAAAGTTAAAGTCTCTGTTGGAATATTTTATGTTCTCTGAAAAAATTCGATATATAATTTTGAGCTAATTAGAAGATTATAAGAGCACGTGCGAAGCCCGAGGCCCTAGCTACAGTTCCCAGCCGCCCAAGTCGGGCTTAATACCACACAGGTCGCCCTACATGTGACTTAGAGTTTGGGTCTTGGTCAGGATTTTTTTCTAAAGGAAGCCACTTTTGTATATCAAAGTTTCCAAGATTTTATGAAACGAAATTTGGAAGTGTTTTGTTGGTTTTTGACGATGTTTAAAGCTGTTTAAACTTGGGAATCGGATTTTTAGTTCTTGATTTGATCTTTTAATGTGTAAACAGTGATGCTGGAGGGTAATTCTTGGTAGCTAGTACACGACTACCACACATTGATCATAGCTTCTGACTCTTAGGAGTATGTATGCCCTAGAGGCCATTATTGTACATTATTATATATTACAGTGGATTCTTGGACATACATATATATATATATATATATATATATATATTGTAGGGTTCCTAGGCACACTCATGAGGTTGCACAAAGCATCAACCGTGCCGAAATCAAAGTTTTCATGTGCCGAGAAACCCTAATGCAAGATCGTTACTAGAGGTAAGGTGAAAAACAAGCAAGTTAACATCTTTAACTATAAGTGAAAGGGATTACAACCTTTGTAGATCCGGTCCTCCACTTCTTTAGCTCCGTGATGACGTCCCTCCGCTGCGATCATCGGGATCCCAGACTCTAGCGTTGGTTTCATCGGAGAAATGAGCGGGCTAAGTCGTTGACTTCGATGCCGAAGATGATCTACGTCGAGGCGACTCAAACTCAAGCTCCATCTTCACTAGGTCATGAAACTTTTGAAGATAACACCCTATACAACATGGCAAGTGGTAGAGGATGAAGAAATAGGAAGTGGGTTCACTTTGGATTTGGATTTCTCACTTGATTTCATCACTTGAAAATTTTCAAGAAAGCTTTCTTCACTTCATGAAGAATAAGAAGAAGAAGAAAAGAAAAATCAATTAATTAAAATAATAAATCAAGTGAAACTTATCATAATGCAACCATGGGTAAGCTAACTCATGTAGAGAGCAAACCATAGTTTAGGTAATGGTTAGGTTTAAGAACAAAACAAAAATGGTTTAGACTTTTCAAAGATGCTTGAAAACATCATGAAGCTTCTAGCAAATAACAAAGAAAGCCACCATTTTGTTTTTACAAAATAAATAAAGAAAATAAAACCCTAACAATTAACTAAACATGGTGTAAATCATACACATACCCAAGTTTGCATGTATCATCAATCATGATACAAACTAGTGCACAAACATATATCACATATACAACTTGTGCATATCAAGTGAGAAAATCAATCTTAAGTGAACAATACTAGTCAATGTAAAGCAATATATCCAATATATAATTATACATTAAATCATTAAATCAACACTTGATTTAATGATCCGGTCATACTGCATATAACAGACTAATATCAAGTGTATCAATATATCGAATCAACATTTGATTCGGTAACCCGGCTATATCTTATATAACCGTCCGATGATACAAATCGCGAGAATAGAATTCAGTATCACATACTTGTATTATTCTCGGTCCCGCACATATCTCATGCGCGCTCCTATTTCGTTTCGCTTGAGCCAGGAAACCTCTGTGTAGGACTCTAAAGACTCGTCAATACACCGGCAGTAGGTGATGATCATATCAAACACCCACAAGCCGCAAGCGGTCTGCTAAACGTAACGGCCATCCGGGTATTGAGCGATCAGAAGATCAACGAGCAAGCCCGCTCACATTCCTGTGAATCCAACCAGTAACACTTACCGCACAGTCCGGTCTGTTCGTCTGATATATCGCATATCTCGCCTAGGGGTGGTAAACGTCAGACCCCAATAGCTTGATAAGTCATGCCGATGTAAGGTCCATAATAAGCATGAAACTACTGATAACACTTACCAGTAAATCAGTGCAACCCTGGCCAGGGATTTCCAGTTATGGCCAGTCGAGCATAGCGCAACATCAACCCCCAATACCGGGAGAGACGAATCCTCTCCTATCGCTCATTGCCTCCATGTGAATCAGGACTGTACCAAAAAACCACATGTTTGCACAACTCAGTAGAGCCGTGGTAGGGTGGAAATCAAAGCACAGTGGGAGACACATAAGACTCTATGACGATCTCGGGTCAACAGACTAAGCTGTACCAGTGTCACCAGAGAACTGCCATCTGACGTAAGGTATAATACCATCTGGGAGTTCTCGGCGAGTCCGTTCAGTGTACCCAGTCTCCACTGAGCACCCGCATACCATCTCTGATGTCAAACACCAATGGATATGGGATCATCCATCGCCCATCATATGGGTCGAGAAGATATACGCTAGTCTACTCTGGAATATCGATGCCCCGTCTCGATATTCCCACGACTAGGAACATTGAAGGATGTACTCATGGACTATCCAGGCCCCACTAGTATGATCTACATCATAGTCCTGGAAGTCGAGAACATATCCTAAGGGCTTTATCAACATGTAATAGAGAGACAGCAAGTATACATGTTAAGATAAAGAGTAACCCGATAGCGTACTATCATGTCGAGCAAGAAAGTCCTACCTATATATGTCCCAGCATCCATTACAATATACATCCTATGTACAGTAATGGCCTCTAGGGCATACATATAACTAACATATATATATATATATATATATATATATATATATATATAGTCCTGGAACATTGAAGGATGTACTCATGGACTACCCAGGCCCCACTAGTATGATCTACATCATAGTCCTGAAAGTCGAGCACATATCTTAAGGGCTTTATCAACATGTAATAGAGAGACAGCAAGTATACATGTTAAGATAAAGAGTAACCAGATAGCGTACTATCATGTCGAGCAAGAAAGTCCTACCTATATATGTCCCAGCATCCACTACAATATACATCCTATGTACAGTAATGGCCTCTAGGGCATACATATAACTAACATATATATATATATATATATATATATATATATATATATGACTTTCTTGCTCGGCATGATAGTATGCTATCTGGTTGCTCTTTATCTTAACATGTACACTAGTATTATTATACTGTCTCTCTGATACATGTTGATAAAGCCTTTAGAATGTTAGCTTGACTACCAGGACTATGATGCAGATCATACTAGTGGGGCTTGGGTAGTCCGCAAGCACATCCTTTAACCGTTCTTAGTCGAAGGAGTATCAAGACAGGGCCTCGATATTCTAGAGTAGACTAGTGTGTAGGTTTCTTGACCCTTTATGGGGTGATGGTTGATCCCACATCCATTGGTGTTTGACATCAAAAATTGTACACAGGTGCTCATTAGAGAATGGGTACACCAAACAGGACTCACCGAGAACTCCTAGTTGGTATTATACATATCGTCAGATAGCAGTTCACAAGTGACACTGGTACAGGTTAGTCTGTAGACCCGAGATCGTCATAGAGTCTTGTGTGGTTACCACTATGCTTTGATTTCCTTCCTACCACGGTTCAAAGGAGTCATGCAAACAGGTGGATTTTGGGTACAGTCCCGAGTCGCATGGAGGCAATGAGCGATATGAGGGGTTTCATCTCTCCCGATATTGGGAGTTGATTTTGCGCTATACTCGATTGGCTATAACAACAAGTTCCTGGCCAGGGCTGATGAGCTTTACTGGTAAGCGTTATCAGTAGTTTCTCAAACGGTTATAGGCCACACATCGGCACGACTTATCAAGTTACTGGGGTCTGACGATTCCACCCTTAGACTTGATATGCGACATATCAGACGAAGAGACCGGACTGTACGGTAGTGTTACTTATAGGCTTCATGGGAGTTTGGACAAGTTTGCTTGTTGATCCTTTATTCACTCAATACCTGGGTAGCCGTTACGTCCAGCTAGTACCGTTGACGGCTTGTGGGTGACTGATGTGATCATTACCTACTGCTGGCGTATTGACGAGTCTTTAGAGTCCTACGCAGAGATTTTCTAGCTCAAGCGAAACGAAGTAGTGCACATATGGTGATATGTGCGGGAGCTTGATTAAATCCGAATATGTGATACCGTATTCTAATCTCGCGATATGTGATATCGGTTAGGTTATATATGATATAACCGGATTGTTGAATCAAGTGTTGGTTCGATAACGTGATATGCATATAATTGATATTAGTCGGTTATATGTGATATAACCGGATTATTGAATCAAGTGTTGATTTAATAATTTGATATATATTTTTATATTTGATATATTAATATATATTAACTAATATAATGCTCACTAAAGATTTTCTTCTCTTTGAAATACATTTAATATATATGTGATATATATTAATATATATGTATTTATATATTGTGTCATGGTGGATGATACATTGGACATGGGTGTATGAGACTCACACCAAGTCTAAAGATATTTGGGTAATTATTTATTAAGAGTTAATTCAAAAATTAGGTGGAAATGAGCATGGCTTGAGATGCTTGTAGAAGCATGTAGAAGCCATGACTCATCCCACTAATTTTTGTTTTACTCTAAATATTTTATAACCCAACCATTATCTTTAGCCCATGGTTAACTCTCTACATTATGACTTGAGATATTTTCTCACCCTAGTTCATCTTCTTCATCTCATTCTTGCTCTCTAGCCTTTGATGAGGTGAGAAAGGAAAAAGAAAAAGAGATTTCTAAAGTGAGCAAAATTCCTACTTCATCAACCTAATCTCATCTAGCCCATTAGATTAGGTTGTTTGCTTCACTAGTTCTTTCAATAGTGAAGAGGTAACTTGAGTTAAAGTAATTTCAAGGTGGATCATTTTCAGCCTCGAAGACGACGAAGCAAGCTCGTTCCTTTCACCAAGTGGAGCCTAAGAAGAGTTCTAGGGAGCACTACTTGGAGATAAGGGACTACTGCTTGGAGCTTAAGAAGTGAAGGACCGGTCTACACAGGTTGTATTCTCTATCCACTTAGTATAAAGTTGTTTACATGTATAGAAACCCTAATTCTCTAGTTCGATTCTAGGTTAGTGTAGCTTAGCAGTCTAAATTTTTTAAAATTGCATACTTGATGCTTGCTAAAACCTAGTGGTGGTGCTAAGACACACTTTCATGGTATCAGAGCCAAGCCAGAGCATTTGGTTTGGTCTAAACGACGTTAAAGTGTTCGATCGAACTTCGAAGCCCGGAAAATCACTACTTTCCGTAAATTTTTTCAAAAGTTGATATTTTCGAGATTAAAAATAGTTAGAAAATCGTGCAGGGTATGTAATGGAGCCTCAAGAAACTCAAGGCCCCATCTCCACTAATGCGCCGTGGAACCGCGGTAAGAACCCCTGTTTGGCCACGGTTCCGCCGCATGCTTAGGGAGTTGTAGGTTCCATTTTCTTGTGATGCTCCATTTGGTCATTAGGCACATTCTGGGTATTTTTAGTGAGACTCAAGTGTTGAAGTCTCTGTGATTTTTGGTTGTTTGATGGATCGATCGAAATGTTTAACATCGTCTGGATATATATGATATGTGATACAATATTTGGAATCTACATTAATTAGGTTTTTTGAAAACTAGTTTGTGTTTAGTAAATCTCGCGTTTTAGTCTCTTTTGATCGATTGTTACGGGGTTTCGATTCGGATCAAAACTCCGTCGCAATCTTGTATTGTACGCGGATAGTCGCCGGGAAACACTACTAGATAGCCATGCCCCATAACCCTGACCAAGTGACTGTAGGAGAACCCCGAGGCCAAAAGCATCCAGTCGGGTGCTCGCGGCCATGGTATTCTGCCTAAGTGAACTTCGATGACGGCACTTGCGGCAATTTACTAAAGTTCCCAACGAGCATTCGATCATTAATCAGGAATCCTGTTGAATTACCCGACCGCTATTGAAAAGTGTTTTCAATTCGAGACATAAATGCAAGATTTAAAGGGTTAGGCATGAAATCCGAGATATGAGATATTCCGGGTTTATGATATCTAAAGATATACGGATTCTAATTATTGTATGTTTCATTTCTTTTTTGCGACCGTAAATGTTATATGTAGTGTATCCCCGATCTCGTTGCTATACGTCAATGACTTTCGGGATACGCATATTTACTTACGTTATTGACATGTGATGTTATGTGTTACTGTGATATGTTATATTGGATTGTCGTGATTGAACAGCCGGGTTTTTTTTTATGTGAGATAAGAGTTTTTCTATTTTCATTCATGTAAAAACTGTATGTAATATTCTTTTATTGGGACACTTCCGGGTTGAGGATGATGTCACTATTGATGTATATTATTTACTTTTCCGCATTAGGATAGACCCAAGGCGGGGAGCACAAGTAACCGTGTTCTGGAGTCCAGTGGGAGACCATCTCGAGGAGTCGAGACCGGGTCTCCTAACACTAGAATTGGCAGGGTCACTTGCGCTCTCGTAGAGGTCTAGGGATGTGGGTTTGGCTATTCATCTCGACCGTGGAATCCGTGTTTTTCATTACTGGCTGAATTTAAAACACGGATCCCCTAGTATATCCAATATTTTATATGTTGACTTCTGCTGCTTGTGTTCTGTAATGTGATCATATAACTGCGTGAGATGAATGCTATATATATATATATGATATATATAATAAACGTTGCTTATGTTTTGCACCCGCGCTAGTCCAGCCCCCGCTCTGCCATTAGTTAAGTAACCTAACGGTGTATGACAAGGCCCCGTGGCGAATGCGGATGGCATAAGCGTACGTTCTATTTTCATTTCTTCTGTGATGTTTAGGAAACATAAATGATGGGACTTCATTAATGAGATTAATGAAAGAAAAGAAACCTAAAGACGTAGAATCAAATTTTTCAAAAAAGGTAGCTCTAGTTATTGCTTTGTATAGCGGTATTTTTTGATGAATATCCAGCACCTCATTCGATGAGGAAAGAGCCGAGATCCCTTCACCGGGAATGACCTTTTTAGCAAAAGCTAGCAAATTCTACAACCCACTCAGTTTATTTTGAAAAACATTCGGTTTTAAAAGCGGAGCTTAAACCACTCCTTTTCAAATCACTCGATTCTACAACGATATCAAGTTCGTTACACAAAAGGTTTTCTTGAAAACCAACATAGCCTTCCGTCATTTCAGATAAGTGCTATTTAGTATTCATGCTACGTTTGTTGGCCTTCGTCCAGGCGTAGTGTGTGGTAGCTGATTAGTGCTTATCTGCAGCATGTGATGCGATTGGATTAGGGTGGTCATGCAACTTTTTTGGCCTTCGTCAAGGGTCGTGCGGGTGGGTTTAATTCAATCACGAAATGTATGGGTTGAACTTGAATAGCGCCCTATGGTTTGTTGGCCTTCGTCAAGGTCATAGGACATTAGGGGTAAAAACAGATATTGGGAATTTCGAGTGTTGGAATTTGCAATGAGATTGCATACCTTCTATGAGATTGTTGGATCCCGATACCCACTGCGAGTAAGAGTTTCTCCTGGGAGAGTTTTGCACTTTACAATTATCCGATCTAGTAGGTGTCAAAGAAAGGTGTTAACGGGGTTATGCCCCCTGCGGAAACAAGGTTATTTAATTAGTTCCATGCAAAAGAATGGGGAGACTCCCTCGGAGTACCAATACCTGCCTGGCTGACCGATTGCCAAACTTGTAGGGTGTAATTAATCTCGGCTAATCTTACCTTTAGGGTTTGAAGGAAGATTTGATAAAAACAGTGGGAGCCATCCTGATTAGATAAGATAATAACCAATCTAATCTTGCAAGAGCACACACTAAAGTGTTTTTCTTCTCTCTCTTTCCAGGTAGCGATCATGGCATGCCTTAATCAAGATAATAATATAGATGCATTGACCGAACACGCTTATTATACTGAGCTGGGGAACGTTGGTTCCGCTCTACCTTATGACTGTCATAAGTCCGAGCAGGAAATAGGAGAATGTCAGGATTCCCATGTGACCCGAACGAGGAATGAGGATGCTGATACATCTTTTTCGGGTGTGTTCGTAACCGAGAACCGTTTCTCAGTCTGCTCTACGTCTTGGGTATTAGATACTGGATCAGGATCCCACATATGTAATTTTTTACATGGGCTAAAGAGAGGTAGTGAACTGGGAGAGGGTGATAAGTCTGTAAGAATAGGGAATGGTGCTCTTATTACAGCCAAAGCAGTTGGCGAATATCACCTAGTATTACCAAGTGGTAATATAATGATTCTGAACGACTTTTATTACATACCGAACCTGATATGCAATATTATATCAGTCTCTTTATTAGCTAAAGAAGGATATAACTTTGCATTAGAGGATAATGTTATGAACATTTTCCTAAATCAAGTGTCGATTGGATTTTGTACGTTATGTAATGGTATATACGTTCTGAATCAAACTACAATTCTTAACATACAGAACACACACAAAAGGAAAAGTTCAGAAATGAACGAATCCTTCTTGTGGCACTGTAGAATAGGTCGTATCAATGCGACAAGGCTAGCTAAGTTGCATAAAGATGGATATTTGAATCCGTTCGAATTTACATCTTATGAAACTTCCGAGTAATGTCTCAAAGGTAAGATGACCAAAACTCCGTTTGCTGGACATGAAGAAAGAGTTACTGAACTATTGGGACTGATACATAGTGATGTATGCGGTCCTATGTCTACACGTGCCAGGAATGGTTCCTCATACTTTATTATATTCACCGATGATCTCTCAAGATACGGACATGTGTTCCTGTTGAAACATAAGTCTGAAGCTTTTGAGAAATTCAAGGAATATAAGTGCGAAGTAGAGAACCAAACGGGTATAAGTATTAAAATCCTTCGATCCGATCGGGGAGGAGAATACTTAAGCACGGAGTTTCTGGATTATTTAAAAGAGAATGGGATTCTCTCTCAGCTTACTCCTCCGTATATACCACAGCAAAATGGAGTATCGGAGCGTAGAAATCGCACTCTATTAGATATGGCACACTCTATGATGAGTAGTGCTGAGTTACCTATTTCTTTTTCGGGTTATACGCTTGAGACATCCGCACACCTATTGAATATGGTTCCCACCAAATCTGTACCTACCACTCCATATGAGATATGGAAAGGGAAGAGACCATGTCTTAATTTTATTAAGATACGGAGTTGTCCGGCTTATGTTAAAACGCAAAATCCGGACAAGCTCGAGGCAAGGTCAGTTCTATGCAAGTTTGTAGGATATCCCAAAAATTCACGAGGGTATATCTTCTACCACACCGAGGAACAAAAGGTGTTTGTTTCTCGACATGCCACCTTTTTAGAAAAGGAATTTCTTGTGAATGAAATTAGTGGTAATGAGGTAGAACTGGAAGAAGTTCCGTCTACACAAACTACGACTGATGATTTGGTCAAACCGGAGGATTCAATAGTCTCCAACGAACCTCAGCCACTCCGCAGATCTACTATGGTTCCTCATCCATCTGAGAGATACTATGGTTTTCTCATAGACGGTGGGACTGAGGATTGCATCATGGAAGATGATGACCCAACTAGTTTCGAACAGGACGTCACGAATGGGGACTCTGTGAAATGGCTGGATGCTATGCGATCTGAGATGGAATCCATGTACACCAACAAAGTATGGATTTTGGATGTTGCTCTTGAAGGGGTAAAACCCATTGGGAGCAAGTGGATCTTTAAGAAGAAACTTGGTGTAGATGGAAAAGTTGAGACTTTCAAAGCAAAGCTTGTAGCAAAAGGTTTTCGTTAATAACCTGGTGTCGATTATGATGAAACCTTTTCTCTAGTGGCTATGCTTAAGTCCATCTGGATCCTACTTGCCATCGCTCCATACCATGACTACGAAATCTGACAGATGGACGTCAAGACCACTTTTCTAAATGGTGATTTAGAAGAGAGCGTGTACATGACACAGCCAGAAGGCTTCATAGATAGTGGGAGCAGCGAAAAGGTGTGCAAGCTTCTTAAATCAATTTACGGATTAAAGCAGGCATCGCGGAGCTGGAACATCTGTTTTGATATAGCAGTCAAAGAGTTTGACTTCATCAAAAACGTAGATGAACCTTGTATATATAAGAAAGTTGTAGAGAGTAAGGTTTTCTTCCTTGTATTGTACGTGCATGACATACTCTTGATAGGAAATGATGTTCCTATGTTACACTCGGTCAAGCTCTTCTTATCACAAAAGTTCTCCATGAAAGATCTAGGTGATGCCTCCTACATCCTAGGGATTAAGATCTATAGAGATAGATCTAAGAGGATGTTGGGATTGTCCCAATCCAGGTACATTGATACTATACTAAAGAGGTTTAGTATGGAATATTCTAAGCGTGGTAATTTACCCGCTTGCTCATGAATCACTCTCTTCAAAGAGATGTCTCCCAAGACTGATTTGGAGAGGGCTCGCATGCAAGGGATACCTTATGCTTCTGCAGTTGGGTCAATCATGTACGTGATGTTATGTACCAGACCGGATGTAGCTTACGCATTTAGTGTGGTAAGTAGGTATCAATCAAATCCCGGGGAAAAGCACTGGACAGCTGTGAAGAACATTCTTAAATACTTGAGAAGGACAAAAGAAATGTTCTTGGTGTATAGTAACGGTGACCTCCAAGTGGAGTCCTTTACCGATTCGAGCTTCCGGAATGATAAGGACGACAGTAAGTTGGTCTCGGGTTTTGTCTTCACCCTCAATGGAGGGGCGGTATGTTGGAAGAGTTCCAAGCAAGATACCGTGGCAGACTCGACGATGGAGGCTGAATACATTGCTGCTAACGATGCTGTCAAAGAAGCTGTCTGGATGAAGAAGTTCATTGCTGAACTTGGTGTGGTTCCATCCATTGAGCATCCAATACCTTTGTATTGTGATAACAATGGAGCGTGGCCAAGGAACCTTGGTTCCATCAGCGATCCAGACATATTCTTAGGCGGTATCACCTGACCCGGGAGATAGTTGACTGCCGGGAGATCGAGGTCAGGAGAGTTGACACGAAAGATAACACGGCGGATCCACTCATGAAGGCCCTCCCCCCGACGCAATTTGAGTGACTTTTTAGGATGTTGGGTATGAGATACTACAATAACTTGCTTTAGTGCAAGTGGGAGATTGTTAGGAATATGTATGCCCTAGAGGCCATTATTGTACATTATTGTATATTATAGTGGATGTTTGGACACACACACACACACACACACATATATATATGGCTATCTTGCTCGACATGATAATATGCTATCTGGTTGCTCTTTATCTTAACATGTACACTAGTATTATTATACTGTCTCTCTGATACATGTTGATAAAACCCCTTAGGATGTTAGCTTGACTACCAGGACTATGATGCAGATCATACTAGTGGGGCTTGGGTAGTCCGCAAGCACATCCTTTAACCGTTCCCAGTAGAGAGAGTATCGAGACAGGGCATCGATATTCCAGATTAGACTAATGTGTACGTTTCTTGACCCTGTATGGGGCGATGGTTGATCCCACATCCATTGGTGTTTGACATTACACATGTGCTTATTAGAGAATGGGTACATCGAACAGGACTCGCCAAGAACTCCTAGTTGGTATTATACATATCTTCAGATAGCAGTTCTCAGGTGACACTGGTACAGGTTAGTCTGTAGACCCGAGATCGTCATAGAGTCTTGTGTGGTTCCCACTGTGCTTTGATTTCCTCCCTACAATGGCTCAAAAGAGTCGTGCAAACATGTGGATTTTGGATACAGTCCTGAGTCACATGGAGGAAATGAGCGATAGGAGGGATTTCGTCTTTCCCGGTATTGGGAGTTGATATTGCGCTATGCTTGATTGGCTATAACAGCAAGTCCCTGGTCAGGGCTGATGAGATTTACTGGTAAGCGTTATTAGTAGTTTCTCAAACGGTTATAGGCCACATATTGGCATGACTTATCAAGTTACTGAGGTCTGATGATTCCACCCCTAGACTTGATATGCGACATATCAGACGAAGAGACCAGACTGTACGGTAGTGTTTCTTATAGGCTTCATGGGAGTTTAGACAAGTTTGCTTGTTGATCTTCTATTCGCTCAATACCTGGGTAGCCGTTACTTCCAGCTAGTACCGCTGACGGCTTGTGGGTGACTGATGTGATCATTACCTACTGCTGGCGTATTGACGAGTCTTTAGAGTCCCACACAGAGGTTTCCTAGCTCAAGCGAAACGAAGTAGGGCACATATGATGATATGTGCTGGAGCTTGATTAAATACGAATATGTGATACCATATTCTAATCTCGCGATATGTGATATCGGTTAGGTTATATGTTATATAACCGGATTGTTGAATCAAGTGTTGGTTCGATAATGTGATATACATATAAATGATATTAGTCGGTTATATGTGATATAACCGGATTATTGAATCAAGTGTTGATTTAATAATTTAATATATATTTTTATATTTGATATATTAATATATATTAACTAATATAATGCTTACTAAAGATTTTCTTCTCTTTGAAATACATTTAATACATATGTGATATATATTAATATATATGTATTTATATATTGTGTCATGGTGGATGATACATTGGACATGGGTGTATGAGACTCACACCAAGACTAAAGATATTTGGTTAATTATTTATTATGAGTTAATTCAAAAATTAGGCGGAAATAAGCATGGCTTGAGATACTTGTAGAAGCATGTAGAAACCATGACTCATCCCACTAATTTTTGTTTTACTCTAGATATTTTATAACCCAACCATTATCTTTAGCCCATGGTTAACTCTCTACATTATGACTTGAGATATTTTCTCACCCTAGTTCATCTTCTTCATCTCATTCTTGCTCTCTAGCCTTTGATGATGTGAGAAAGGAAAAAATAAAAAGAGATTTCTAAAGTGAGCAAAATTCCTACTTCATCAACCTAATCTCATCTAGCCCATTAGATTAGGTTGTTTGCTTCACTAGTTCTTTCATTAGTGAAGAGGTAGCTTGAGTTAGAGTAACTTCAAGGTGGATCATCTTCGGCCTCGAAGACGACGAAGCAAGCTCGTTCCTTTCACCAAGTGGAGCCTAAGAAGAGTTCTAGGGAGCACTACTTGGAGCTAAGGGACTACTGCTTGGAGCTTAGGAAGTGAAAGACCGGTCTACAAAGGTTGTATTCTCTATTCACTTAGTGTAAAGTTGTTTACATGTATAGAAACCCTAATTCTTTAGTTCGATTCTAGGTTAGTGTAGCTTAACACTCTAGTTTTTTAAAAATTGCATACTTGATGCTTGCTAAAATCTAGTGGTGGTTCTAAGACACACTTTCACTGACCTATAGACGTTTATTCGTTATATCAATCCCGATTTGGATTAATATGTAATTGCATGGTTATTTCTAAGTTAGGATCGGTTGCGGAGACCTCCAAGGCGGCGACGAAGGGCAAGACGGTCATAGGATACGACTGGCTCAATCGTATATGTGTGAGTAGATTTGTATCTACGAGTAGGGAATCGGGTGGATGGCGTATAGTACCCCTATGAAACGTATTTACTTTATACTATTGATATGCTTACGGTTTAGGCTACGAATAATTAGACTTGACCGTTAATTAGTAGAATCTGTTAGTTTTGCTTTAGTAAGCTTATCATAAACACACGGTGTAGAACACTAGCACAACTATTAATGATTGCCATGTTGTATGTTCATCATGAAAAACTGCATTTCAATACCGCTCATTCATTATCACTTTTGTGATATATCGATACTATTAATCCGTGTTTGCTCAATAAGTACAGGATACAGGTATTCATGACAAAACATTGGAAACACACTCAAAATGCATGGATACGATATTTATGAGCCGACACTACAACCGGAATGGAAAATCGATCAATATTCATGAAGATTTTGGAACAAAGCAAGTGCGCACAACTTCTTATTCAATTTGGTCCAACATGTCACAATAATAAATTTTAAGTGTGAGCACAAGTATTTTGGTGCATGAACCATGGTGGGCTGCCATGACGATGTTGGGGTTAGCTAGTGCCCTAGCCATTTACCGTGGCCGATACGGAACAAAAATGGTGTTTAAAAAAACTTGGCGCTAAAAAACCCGTCCTAGGATCGAACCATAAACATAATTTCAAAAATTTATATCTCACTTTATAAATAAACGTAGAGATATATCAGTTTAAAATTGGTGCATAACAACGGATATTCAAAACCAACCATGCAAGACTCAAGTGAAAAAACAAGTGAGGAAAAACTCTAGAGAAAGAAAAACATGAAGCATGGTTTTGTAAAACACATTTTCCAAATATAATATTGCAACCATACTTGAATAGTGAGCATAAATGAATTAACAATTCATTTGTCAACACTATTCAAGCATGGGTCTCACCATACTCTCTTCTTTACCTTTACACCTCATTTCCATTTAATTTAATAAATGGATAAACCAAAATGAGGTGTCCACCTTCTAGAATATTTTCCGTATAAATACGGATTACACTCAACTGTATATACATACCTGTATTCGTACCCAAATATGAATATCTAAAGAGATAGAATAACACAAAGAACATAATACTAGAATATACATATCGAAATACATATACGTAAATTATTAAATCAATACTTGATTTAATAATCCGGTTCAAACCCGAGCCGGCTAGTATTATCAACCGTCCGATCGAAAGTCCGGGTAACTAGTAAAATTATTCGATCGGAGCCCTGCACGTATCAAAATACGACTACTACATCATTTCACCTGAACCAGGGAAACTCTCTGTGTGGGACTCTAAAGACTCGTCAATACACCGGCAGTGGGTTTAACTACAAGCACGTCGGCGGCACTAGCTGTACGTAACGGCTACCCAGGTATTGAACGAAAGGAAGGCCGATGAGCTAACTCATCCGAATCCCTACTGAGCCTGTCTGTGACAATCTCCATACAGTCCGGTTTGTTCGTCTAAGAGTATCTCATTTCGGGTCTAGGGGGTGGATAAAGTCAGACCCTTAATAACGCGATATTTCGTGTCGGTATGAAGCCCATCACCACTTGAGAAACTACTGATCCAAATCAGTAATTATCGTCTACCTTGGCCAAGGATTTCTGGTGATGGCCACCCGTGCACAGCGCGACATCAACCCCCAATACCGGGAGCGACGAATCCCCGACGATCCGCTCACTGCCTCCATGTGGCTCGGGACTGTACCCAACTAAAACCTGTTTGCACGACTCCTTTGAGCCGTGGTAGGGTAGTAATCAAAGCACAGCGGGAACTCACATGAGACAAATGACGATCTCGGGTCGACAGACTAACCTGTACTCATGTCACCTGAGAACTGCGATCTGACAATAGGTATAATACCATCTAGCATATTCCCAGCGAGTCCGTCCAGTATAACTCATAAGCCAATGAGCACCTGTATACTATCTTCGGTGACTAACTGACACTAATGGCTTGTGAGACCGGCCACCGCCCCTCGTCGGGGTCTTGAAAAGTATACACTAGTCTACTCCGGAGTATCGATGCCCAGTCTCGATACTCCTTCGACTAGGGACATTTAAGGATGTGCTTATAGACCACTCAGCTCCCACGTATATGATCGCCATCATAATGCTGGTAGTCAAGCAAGAATCCTATGGGCTCTATCAACATGTAATAGTGATCTGTAATACCACATAATGCATGTACATGATGATAAAGACAAATCAGATAGTATACTATCATTTCGAGTAAGACTGTTCTACCTGTATAGGTCCTCCCTCAATCATCACAATCATGTGCCTGCGATTACAATAATTGAATTAAGGGCACTATAGCCAGCAATCTCCCACTTGCACATAAAGCTAATTATTGCAATGTCGCATACTCACAGCCCGTGTGATACCGAACACCCAATTTCTCTACTAATCAATCTCGCAAATCCCGTTTGTGAAACTATTGCATTCGAGAAGTAGCCTCAATGAGTGGATCCGCTCCAATGTTTCTATCTTTATCTCTCTATATCTCAATTTCGCGTAGAAAGACTATCTTCCGAAATGAGTGATACTTGTCTTAGAATTTGTCTGGATATCTGATGGGACCCAGTTCACAAATGAACTCCAAATCCAACAAATTTCTTAGACCGTATCTTCCACTGAATTTAATCAGTATCCTGCGCCATGCCTTCCTCAGTATCCGTTTGGACCACCTGTCCAACATACTGCTTCTCAGAAAGAGGGAAAACTATAACTCTGACAGTCACTCTGTCATCCAGGTCACCTTGAAAGCCTGAAATGATAACCGCCTCCTAAAGGAGGCTGCCGTTACTATATACCAAGAACACCCTTTTATGTTCATAACTGCTTCCCAATATTTCTCCAGGATTAGATTAATATATACTTATTGCAGCCAGTGCAAAAGCCATATCTGGTGTGGTACTTGACAATTCATGATTAACTCAATTGCCTAAGCAAGTGATATACCAATCATGCAAATCTCTCTCCTCATCAGTCTAGAAGACATCTTTTTAGATAGGGTGACTCCATCACCCGCGGGTACACCACCACGCCAGGAGTCGTCCATTCTAAAACACTTTAGAATAGTGTCAAAGTACCCAAATTGGGATACTTCCCAAATCTAGATCTAAAATCATAGATCTAGTGACCAGAATCCCTGATATTTTATCCAGATCCTATATGGTGAAACACTTTGTGACAACCATAGTATAACCGATCGTAGTATAGGAAGATCACTTCCTACCAAGAGCATGTCATCTAAATACCATGACATAACTCCCTACTACCTCCTTGCCATGTCCATCTATTGTTCTGATGAAGTCAAACTCTATGACTGTCACATCAAAAAATAGACGATCTATCTCCGCTGTACTCACTTCAATCTATAAATAGACATAAGCAACTTTCTCACCATGCTTCCGCTGCTCCCACAGACTACAATAACCTTCTGGTAGAGTCATATCCACGTGCACTTCTAAAGCTAATTTAGAACAACGTTATACTCATCCACCTGCCAGATCTCATAGTCTAGAACAACAGTAGTGGCAAGCTTGGGTCATCAAAACCTCCCTGTCACTGTCCTTGAGGAGATCGAAGTACCTCTCGGGTGGCTGAGGTTACCCACCAAATCTGCTGAGTGGCTAATGGTTTGTCGAATCCAATTGAATCTTTAGATTCTACTAAATTTTCAGTAATCGTTTGTGGTTCTGTAATCACTTCCAGTTCTACCATACTCCCACTAATGTTTTTCTGAAAAGAATTCATTTTACTAAAACGGGTAGCGAGTCAAGAACAATATAACTATTGATCTTTCAAATGGTAGAATGTTAACACTCGTCAATGCCCAGGAAAACCCACAAACTGCCATTACTGAAACGTGCCTTGAGTTTATCAGGATTCTGGTTTTAATCATAAGCCGTACAACTCCATATACCTTAACATCGTTAAGATATGAATTCATTCTATATCCAATATAGAAACAAAGGAACTAATTTAATTGGAACCAGATTCAAAATACATGCAGCCATTTCCAGTGCATATCGACTAAATGGAAGAAGGTCAAGCAGCATTACTCATCAAGGAGCGTACTCACGGATGAGTAACCTGAGAGAGAAGCAAGTTCTCAAAACTATTACTTACGACGGAATACCTAGCACAAGTATCTACATTTTCGATCACCTTGAAGAATCCTGATACTTACAACATATGATTCTCTACTTTATTCATATACCTATAACTTCTCAAAATCTGGACCTTGTATTTCAACGAAATACTTGTCTAAAACCAGAGAAGTCATAAGTAAACGGAATATAGTACGAGTACCAACTCCTTTGTCCTAATGGACATCAGACAACATACAATACTTTGTATAAGTCCTCTAAGTTTAATAACTCAAACTCTGTGCGTCGTGGGTTGAAAACTGTGCTATGGTTAGGAAGAATTACACCGTTGTTGAATGCACCTTACTTAACCATCAACTGATATAGGTAAATATCATAAACATAATTTCAAAAAGTTATATTTCACTTTATAAATAAACGTACAGATATATCAGTTTGAAATTGGTGCATAACAAGGGATATTCAAAACCAAATATTTGCCGTTAGGCAAAACCCAGGTGATTTCCTCAAATATCACCAATTACAAAGAATTCCGATATATTAGGATATATTCACCCAATTCCCAATATTCTACTCCCACTCAGCATCTGTAACGCCATATAGATGTGAGAATCAAGTCTGGTAAATACATACCCTGGAGTTAGAATCTAATTGGGAAAACATTTTCAATTAACATTGCACAGTGGAACTGAAACATGAAAATGTTTCGAAGGGGTGGCCGGGTATTCCTCGTAATGCCTCTTCCACTATCCAGATTCATGATAGTAACCGTATATTTCCTTGCCCTCACTCCAATCCCTTTATATGTCTTTACTTCTTACCTTCTGTACACCATATTTAGGCTAATTGATAGTCTTCTTCTATACCTTTCGGGATGATCCACCCGAGGGATGTAGCTCATGGCTCTAGCTCCATACTAAGAATCTAGTGAAGCAACTAGAGACTCTAGATAGCTAATCTAGAGTGCTTAGGGATGTAGTGAGTTGCTCTAAGTCTGTATCTATCTCTCTTCTACCCTTGTTTCTCAACACATGAGATGGTAGGGTAGAAGATCAAGAAGATGGAGGAGGAGCTCAAGAAAGGTAGTGAAGAGAGAAGAAGCAAATGGTGAGAGTGTTTTTCCAAAACTTGGTTCCAACAACATTTAGGTTTATTTTTCCTTGTATTAATCAAAATTAATGCAGTCCCATCAATTAATCCATATCACACCAGAAAAGAATGAAAATACAATGTATGTATATGCCATCCGCATTCGCCACGGTACCCCGTCATGCACCGTTAGGTTACTTAACTAACGGCAGAGCGGGGCCTGGACTAGCGCATATGCAAAACATATACAACATCTACTATTATATATAAATGTATATATAACATTCGTCCTAGGCATGATATAAGAAACATCACAGAAAAATGATAAGCAACACAGAATAACGGATAATCTAGGAGCCCCGGGTTTCCTTTGAACCGCAAATGAAACCCGACGTTCCGAGGTGTCACGACCCGAAAATGGCACGTGATGGCCCTTAAACTACGCAGCGTCTACAGACGTAACGCAATTTAAGTAAGCCGAAAACCCAGCAATCTAAACCATCAAAAGTAGTAAGAGATAAGAACATTGCTAAAACTTTTGAAATCTTAAACCAAATTCTTCAAAGTTCAACTTTTATTCCTTTAAAATTTTGGCGGCACCTCCTTTGTAAAACGAGCCCCCAAAAATGGGTACAACATAATATAAGTAAAAGCATCCCAAACGGGAGCAAAATCCACGCCCAACGACGGAAAACAACCACCACAACAGATATACGACGCCGTAGCGAAGAAAGAGACGATATAAATAAAACTGCATAAAAACCTCCAAGTTACAAAATAATATACAATATCGTCCTCACACCAAGTCTCTAAGTCATACAAGATAATGGTAGATGGAGAGTACAAGATACAACGAATGTACAACAAGCAACATCGGATAACCGCAAAACCTACCTAAGCAAAACCGCGCACTGTCAGGCGAAGCGGTATCTATAGCAAAAGATGATACGATGGATGAAAATAGCCCTGCCTCTGACTATCTTGAGGAACACCTGCAAAACACTGTGGCACAACGGGGGTGAGTTGCTAACTCATGAATAGTAAATAACATATGCAGGTAATCACAAGTATGCATGTACAACGCGAATCTAACATATGCAACAGTAGCAATGAATGGTCATATGCAATGCAACAGTCATGAAAGGTACACTAGCAGGTACTACTAATACATGAAGCAATAATATGACAATCTGTATGCAATAATCATGTAAGATACTCTATCAGGTATAACTAATACATGAAGCAATGCATAAAATAGTATGTAAATGCAACAGTCATGGAAAGTACTCTATCAGGTACTACTAATACATGAAGCAGTGCATAAACAATAAATGCGGAGTATGGAATAAAACATGTCATTTCCACGGAAATCCTAATCTTGTGGTAGGACCAAAATCCAACAAGACAATCCAAATCCCAATTTCCACAAATCAGCCCCCAAATTGGCTATCATATCATATAAGTCTCATATATCCTTAATGTACAACATCAAGTAAATCTCATATATCCTGAATGTCCAATATCAAGTATATCTCATATATCCCGAATGTACAACATCAAGTAGATCTCACATATCCTGTATGTACAATATCAGTATATCCCACATATCCCGAATGTACAACATCAAGTAGATCTCATATAATTGCATGAATAAATATGATGAAGTATATGAAATGATATGTATACATATATATTAGCGTCCCACTCCACTAACATATATATATATATAGGAGTAAAAATATCATGAAAACAAGTGTGTCACACCGACACATAAATGCTGATCTATCAGGTGCTGTCACCACGACTGGTCCCCTGATAGGTACGTATCATACGCTATACCGAAAGCTCGAGTGCTTAGCTCTGAACCTCGCCTCTCGACGTATCCATACGCACATGACTCCTGTCGGTATCCCCACGATAACCGCCGAGTCATAGGTACTGTCACCGGTAGGTATGGTTCCCCCACTAACTCATCTCCTCACTGAGATTCTTGCCCCGGGGTACCTCCGGCCCCTACCATGTACCTGCACACGAACCCCTCCTTTTCTTGCGTGGGGTATATACATCCAAACCGATAAAACTCATGGTAGGTGCTGAAATATCATATCAACAGAAACCGGGTTTTTCAAATAATGCATAATTTCATGAAACTACCATGGTCCCCAAATCCAGAAAACATCATGAATAATCCATATCTCAATGCGAAAATCCATGAATATAATATACGCAACATGAAACTGAAATACGAGCGTATAAAGGAAAAACCACTATTTAACTGCAACCAGTTAAAATATAAATCATGCGATTCCTAATTTCTCCAAGTCTATATAACATCAAATAAAAGTGAACATATATCTATAACCAGATATATGTGTAAACATAAGGGTTTAGCAAGATATAAGTATCTACCTATCAGTAATGATGTAATATACCCTCCAGGTATAAGTAAGGTATGCATGCAAGATATACACGTAGCTATGTCATTATGTGTGTATGTACTTATCGCTAATGGTACAATACCATATAGGTAATACAGGTAACTAGAATGTAAGTAAGTCACGGCATATGTGTAAGCATGTAGGTATATAGGTATGCTATAAGTCAAATGCATAAAGAAATATGAATCAATGTCTCAATGTCCCTAACCAAACAATATCATATTTATAAGTGTGTTGTGCGTGTCATGGCAATTATTGACGGTGTGTGTGGCATACAATCAGTGCTCGTGCAACATAAGCCGTCAATAATAGTGCAGTGTCCTAAGGATACTAGTCCAAGCACAACAAGTAACTAAGGAATAGGGTGTATGCGCAACTCTAAATATAAAATAGAATATGCGACAAGGTAAAATCATTTCTAGCCCAGATGCATAACGCCATGCGGGCGATCCCCATGCAGATGTTAAATCTACTTACCAACCGTCCTGGCTAAGCAAAGCCTGCAGGGTTACTAGGCACTCTCACAAGGGTCTATAAGGCATCAACCATGCCCGATTTAAAATTTAGACGTACCGAACAACCCTAACCAAGATCTTTAAACTAGAGATTAGGCGAAACAAAGCATGTTAAACACTTTAACACTAAAAGTTTGTGATTACAACCTTTGTAGTCCGGTCCTTCACTTCTAAAGCTCCGTGTTGAGGTCCCTTCGCTGCGATCATCGAGTTTCCGGACTTTAGAGAGGCTCCACGAAGAGAAAGATACAAGCTTGCTTCCGATCTTCGATAACTAAGATGATCTACCTTGAAGTTTCTTTAACACAAGGTCTCATTCACTAAATGAAGTGAACACCCTAATCTAAATGGTTAGGATAGATTAAGATGATGAAGTAGGATTTTAGCTCTCATTTATTTTCTTAATCTCACTCATTTTCATCACTAATGAAAAAGTTAGAAAGCTTTTCCATGAAAAGAAGAAGGAAGAAGAAGAACCTTTTCTTTTGTGATGAATAATGAAAGTGTGTGTGGTTAGAAATGCAACCATGGGTTAAGTATGATAACTTAACCCATGTAGAGAATGAATCATGGTTAAGGGTTGGGTTAGGTTAACAAATATCATCCAAAAGATCTTTAGAAAATATCTTTAGTTAAAAACAAAAGCAAAGCTTCTAGAAACTTCTAGAAAAGCTTAACCCAAATCAAACCCTAACCATGTTTAATCTCCACTAAACATGTTGCATTAATAACCCTAACATGTTACAATATTATATATCACATATACAATATTTATTGTAATAAAATAAAATAATACAATTAACATATATCACATATATATCAATGTATTACCCGAGTGAGAAAAAGAATCTTTTAGTGAGCTTATATTAGTTAATGTAATTTAATATATCAAATATATAATTATACATTAAATTATCGAATCAACACTTGATCCGATAATCCGACTATTTCACAAATAACCGACTAATATAATCTGTATCAGTTCATCGAATCAACACTTGATCCGATGACCCGGCTATATCACATATACCCGGCCGAAATCTCATATCGCGAGAATCTTATACGGTATCACATACACGTATTGTTCTCGGTCCCGCACATATCACATATGTGCTCTTACTCCGTTTTTCCTGAGTCAAGAAACCTCTGTGTAGGATTCTAAAGAATCGTCAATACGCCGGCAGTAGGTGATGATCATATCAAACACCCATAAGCTGCAAGCGGTCAGCTAAACGTAACAGCCACCCAGGTATTGAGCGATCAGAAGATCAACAAGCAAGCCTGTACATTCTCCTGTGAATCCAGTCAGTAACACTCCCGTACAGTCCGGTCACTCCGTCTGATATGTCGCATATCTCGCCTAGGGGTGGTAAACGTCAGACCCCAGTAGCTTAATAAGTCGCGTCGATATGAGGTTTATAACAGTTCGAGAAACTACTGATAACACTTACCAGTAAATCTCAGTAACCCTGGCCAGGGATTTCCAGTTATAGCCAATCGAACACAGCGCAACATCAACTCCCTATACCGGGAGAGACAAATCCCCTCCTATCGCTCATTGCCTCCATGTGATTCGGGACTGTACCCAAAAGCCACCTTTTTGCACGCCCTCTTGGACGTGGTATGATGGAAATCAAAGCACAGTGGGAATCACACAAGACTCTATGACGATCTCGGGTCTACAGACTAACCTGTACCAGTGTCACCAGAGAACTGCCATCTAATGTGGTGTATAATACCATCTGGGAGTTCTCGGCGAGTTCGTCCAGTGTACCCAGTCTCTACTGAGCACCCGTACACCATCCTTGATGTCAAACACCGATGGATATGGGATCATCCATCGCCCATCATATGGGTCAAGATGCGTATACGCTAGTCTACTCTGGTGTATTGATGCCCTGTCTGGATACACCCTCGACTAGGAACAGTTATAGGATGTACTCGTCGACTACCGTGGCCCCACTAGTATGATCTCATCATAGTCCCAGTAGTCGAGTACATATCTTAAGGGCTTTATCAACATGTAACATAGAGACAATCAGAGTACATGTTAAGATAAAGTGCACCCAGATAGCATACTATCATGTCGAGCAAGAAAGTCCTCCTTATATATGTCCAAGCATCCACTACAATATACATCATGTGTACAGTAATGGCCTCTAGGGCATACATATAACTAACAAAGCCAACCACCTGTTTCATCTCCTTCGCAGCGTCCGAAGTCCCCGCCTGCGAACCTAAAACAACAAAACGATAACACAAGTGTGTATTAGCAAACGACCAAAAACACGTACAAACTACGTTTTACCGACACACCAACTCCAAACCTACTCCCAAGTGTTCATATTGTGGCTAACGTACGTAGTGACACGACGAAACCAACCCAAGAGCAAAACCAGCACGAAGTGCACGGACCATGTCGGATAATGTATCGCGTGTAGTCGTAACACAAGAAACTATCTATGTGATCCCATATTTCGCATACAGAGAAAACTCAACAACCAAACAAGACCAAACATACCTAAACCAAAGCAGACACCTACCTACAAAAACCCAAACCCCAACTCTAACCCACGGCCGAGGTCGCCGGATCCCCTTCGTGTCGTCGCCGGCCGAGTCCGAGCTCCAGGGGTTCGTGCTCCAGGTGAAGGCCTATGGTCTCAGGTACAACACAACTACATTATTTGGTTTTCTATTATTTTCTCGGGGTCACAGCAAATCACAGATATCACAAATCGACACTAAAAATACGATATTAAGCACAAAACTTAACTTAACGCTATCTAAACTGAAAATAAAAGTCTACACAACACAAAAACTATAAAAAGAACAGATAGGGATCATTACCTAACCAAAAGAACTCAAAGATCCAAACTTTGCAAGCTCCTAGGCATCCAAGAGGCAAATCCAAGAAAAAGATATGATTTTGGTGAGATTTTGTGAATTTTGTGATGGATTTGTGTTGGAAACTCAAGTGTTCAGTTTAAGTGTTGAGGAAATGAAAAAGAAATAGAGAAAGTAATAAGTGAGAGAGAATGAGAGTGTGAGGAATTAAGAGAGGGAGGTGAGTGTAGGGTGAGGGTGAGAGTGAGAGGTGAGTGCAACCCTTGCATTAATCACCATTAAAGCATTCACACCATGCCACCATGCCACCTCTTCACACAAACAAAACCCAAAGTAAATATCTCTCCCCCTCTCACAAAAATTAACAAGAGGATTAAGGTTAAGGTTAAAGCCAAGAATAGATTAAAGCAATGGATTAGAATTAGGGTTAAGTTGTCATGGTCACTAAATCTAGATTAGCACAAACAAACCCTCACATTTACGTGCACACGTGCATGCATGCCCATAACAAATAATAATAAATTATTAATTAAATGTTATAAAATGTGAGGAACCCGAATTGGTAAACTTTTTACAGTAAACCCGCATTACCGTCTAAGCTAACACTAACCGAAATCTTAGGCGTTATAATCTCCCCCTCTTAAAAAAATTCGTCCCCGAATTTAAAATTCTTACTAAGCGTACCTTCAAAGAGAAGGGTACAAAACTCCCAAATCTCGCTCCCAGCCTCCCAAGTGACCACCTCACTATACGGCTACGTCCAAGAAAAACCCTCCACAGATGGCAAGACCCTTGACCGAAGTTTCTCCACCTGCCAAGCCATTAACACGCTTGGCTGCCGGTGAACGAAAAGATCGTGTCCAAGCTAAATGGTCTGGTGCTGAATCATGTGAGAAAGGTCAAGAAGGTATTTGCAAAGTATCGACACAAGGAATACGGGGTGAAAACTCGATAATCTGGACGGAAGTGCCAAATTAAAGGCAACGGACTAACTCGGTAAAAGGATTTTAAAAGGACCTACAATCCTAGGATAAGCTTCCCAAAACTCAACACGTCATTCATCGGAAAATCTGTAGGAATATATGATCTCCCACTGCGAACTCAAGTCTGCGACCACCACGATCGACATAAGACCTCTGTCTGCACTGGGCTGTCTTCATCCTGACCTGAACCAACAGGATCAACTCCGAAGTCTCTAGACCAGCTGGGGTCCAAAAATCCTACTCACACCGAGTCAGAAAAACAGAATGGTGATCGACACAACCTAACAACAAAATCTAAAGGTTGCCAATTGGAAAGTCTCCTAATCACAGCTATCGAAGGAGCACCCTAACAATGGCAAGTGACGATCCCAACAGCCAACAAACACCTAGTACGTACGCACTTGCATATCCTCCAGAGTCTGTATAGTCCGCTCAACTGACCATCGTCCCACAGATGGAAAAGCGGAGCTAAAGCTCAACCAGTACCCAAGGCTTCCTGAAGCTTCTGCCAACTACGGCTAGCGAACAGGGTGCCTCAATTGGATACAATGCATGAAGGAACTCCATGCAAACGCACAAATTTAACAAGAGCAACAGAGCAAACTGAGCATAACCGGACAACAAACACACAAATGGAGTCACACCCTGTCTAGACCTGGTAGACACCACAACGAAATTCATGGAGATCTGCTCCCATTCCCACTCTGGAACCGTTAAAAATTGCAACTCTCCAGTCGGTCTCAAATGCTCAACCTAAGCTCACAACAAGACAGACACCTTGATACAAAATCCGAAACTTCACTCTTCATTCCTGCCCACCCGTAACTAACTCACAAGTCACGTCACAAATTGGTGGAACTCGAATGAACTCAGAAAGCTGACTGATGTGCCTGCTCTAGGATTTCGTGTCTCTACCTATCAACAATAGGTACACACAACACGTCCTTAAACGTAGCACACCCTAGTCACAAATCAAGGACTCTGAATCTTTACCCAGCCGAGTATGCTCAAGAATCTCAGACGAACGAGCATCGGGGGGTAGTGCCTCGCGAAAGCGATTAAGGAAAAGTGGTCGGACGCGGACATGAGCAAGCTGTCCCCTAAGTAGAGGCGAACGTAGCTGTACTCCACGATCATACAAGAACTATAAATCTGCAGAAGACTATCTCTGAACTGCGCACAACTAGAATAAGCTATCCCCAGGGCTACGACTCAAGCATCAGCTACCACAATCGCCTTGCCACGGGTAACCAAAGGATCTCACAAAACACAATCCTCTACAAGCTCCATCCAACGGCGCTATCTCAATAATCAAAACCCACTGCAGGAAGATGTACATTAAGCTCTGGTGGTCCATCAAAATCTGACACGACTCTCCGAACAAGTAGTGTCTCCGAATCTCCAATGCACGACCACTGCGGCCATCTCCAAATCGTGAGTGGAAAATCCTGCTCGTACTTCCTTCAACCGTCGGGAAGCAAAAGCGATTACTCTATAATGCCACATCATCGCAAAATCGAGCCCCACTCGCGAAATATCACAGTAAAACAACAAAGTTGCCCGAACCAGAGAACAAGAAAGAACTGGTACAGTTGTCAACCAAATCTCCAACTGCTGAAAACTCCGCACACATGCCTCAGTCCACAGAAAAAGAAACCTCCTTTCAGGTCAGTTCAGTCAACGGTGCAGCGATACACAATCAATCCCGCACGAAATGGCGGTAAAAACCTGCTAAGCCCAAAATCTGCGGACCTCTATCCCGGATATAAGTATAGGCCAAAGCTGTACGGCCTCGATCCTCCTCGGGTCCGCGAAAACCGTCTCCCGTAACTACTAGATCTAGGAGTCAACACAATCAAGCCTGAAGGAACACTCCGAGAATTTAGCAAACTGCTGGGGCTCTCCTAATGTCTGCAAAACAAATCCCCAAGTGCTGCTCACGTTCCTCACGACTCTTGGAAAAGACCAGGATGTCATCAATGACCCAACAATAAACTGGTCGAGGAACGGCCTGAACAAATCTGGTACATCATACCCACCAATGCTGCTAGGGCATTGGTGAATCCAACGACACCACCAAAATACATAAAGCCCGTAGCGCGCACAAAAACAGTCTTCGGAATGTCAACACTCCGAACCTGCAACAATGATGACCCGATCTCAAACAAAATTAGAAAAAGTCTCGCATTCTGGAGCAAGTTAAACAAATCGTCAGTGCGAGGTAAAGAATACCCATCTGGACCGTAACTCGGTTCAATTGACGATCAATCAACACACAACCTCAAACTGCCATCTTCTCCCTGACGAACAGAAAAGGAGCTCCCCAAAGCGAAACGCTCGGACGCACAAGTCTCCCAACAAACAACTCTGCAGCTGATCCTTAAGCTCCCTAAGCTCCGCCGGCTCATCTGGAACGTCGGAAAACTCTCGCATGAAAGGAACCCGGTCCAACCAACCCACTATGGCTCCGGTATCACGAAAGAAAGCCAAGAATCCTCGACATCCTCTCCTCAAAAGTCGACTAGCGAAAAAGGCTGAATTCAAACTGTGAGAGGCGGCACCACTGTCCCTCTGCACAACAAGAACTGACTCGCCGGGAAAACAAAACCTAATTGTTTTCTTACGGCAGTCCACAGACGCCTAGCACGTAGCTAACCGGTCTGTGCCCAGGAGAACGTCAAACCCAACCTCTCTAGAAGGATCACAACGACGGACGAATCTCTATCTCCATCCAATTGGCACACGACTGAAACACGTATCGCGCAACAAAAGAATCGCTGACAGAAGTTAACACAACAACGGCTGATCTAGCATACACAATTCTCAGCCCAACCCAGGTACAAAGTGTGTAGAAAAACAAGTGCATAGATCCCGAACAAAACCAACCTATGAATCAAAAGAACATACAAATTAAGAACACCTGAAAACTCTGCACTGGACGCCCATGCGTCCCAATGAGTAAAACCAAACTCTCGTGTTTGCCTACTACCCGGAACTGTCAAAACTCTTCCTCTGCCAGACCATTCTCTCGGAACCAACCCTCCGCGACCACGACCTCTCTGAACATGGGTCTGACGCGGTACTAAGGAACAATCCCTGATATGGTGATGAAGGCTCCCGCATCGAAAACATCCATACGATGGCTGCTGACCCTCCTGGGGATGAGAGCTGAACGACTGTCCTCGTCCCAAACCTCTGCTACTCCCTCGACGGTCACGAAATCTGTCTCGACGACTAAGCCTCTGTCTCTGGGCTGGTAAACCTGTACGAGCCCTCCTCTGTTCCGGAACTCCCAAAGTCTCGGAAAGACGCTCCTCGTCAAAACGGCCTACGTCCACTGGTGCTGTATAAGTAACACAAGGATGAGTGCTGACTGCAAGGAACAACTGGGTAACATGGGTGACAACCTCCTGTCGCTGCGCTCGAATGGCCTCAACCAAAGAACTCATCGTCTGGCGCAAGTCCTGCATTTCTGCCACAAGCCTATAAATATGATCTATCGAAGGCGGATCCATCTGCTCCGATGCAACGAGCGTGCCATTCTGGTCAGTCCTCGTCCCACACGAGTCAACTCTGACCTCGGCTCTCGCTGCATCACTCTGAGTCCTTATAGTCATCGGCGGCAAAGGCTATAAATGGAAAAGGATTCGATATGAACACAGAAATCGAATCACAAGGATATGTATTATCAAGAAAGGAATTTCAAGCAAGTTGTACTTAGGTCACTTTAGGCGGAGTACCGCGTCGTGAGTATGCCGCGGACATACACACACTACGTTACTCTGCTTTAAACTACCTACTCCATCATACCAAGATCATCCTACACTCCGAAAGGTAAAACCTGGCGCCCACGACCTGAAAATGGCACGTGATGGCCCTTAAACTACGCAACGTCTACAGGCGTAATGCAATTTAAGTAAGCCAAAAACCCAGCAATCTAAACCATCAAAAGTAGTAAGAAATAAGAACATTGCTAAAACTTTTGAAATCTCAAACCAAATTCTTTAAAGTCCAACTTTTATTCCTTTAAAATTTTGGCAGCACCTCCTTTGTAAAACAAGCCCCCAAAAATGGGTACAACATAATATAAGTAAAATCATCTCAAACGGAAGCAAAATCCACGCCCAACGGCGGAAAACAACCACCACAACAGATATACGACGCCGTAGCGAAGAAAGAGACAATATAAATAAAACTGCATAAAAACCTCCAAGTCACAAAATAATATACAATATCGTCCTCACACCAAGTCTCTAAGTCATACAAGATAATGGTAGATAGAGAGTACAGGATACAACGAACATACAACAAGCAATATCGGATAACCGCAAAACCTACCTAAGCAAAACTGCGCACTGTCAGGCGAAGTGGTATCCGCAGCAAAATATGATACGATGGATGAAAATAGCCCTGCCTCTGACTATCCTGAGGAACACCTGCAAAACACTGTGGCACAACGGGGGTGAGTTGCCAACTCATGAATAGTAAATAACATATGCAGGTAATCACAAGTATGCACGTACAGCGCGAATCTAACATATGCAACAGTAGCAATGAATGGTCATATGTAATAAACAGTCATGAAAGGTACACTAGCAGGTACTACTAATACATGAAGCAATAATATGACAATCTGTATGCAATAATCATGTAAGGTACTCTATCAGGTACAACTAATACATGAAGCAATGCATAAAATAGTATGTAAATGCAACAGTCATGGAAAGTACTCTATCAGGTACTACTAATACATGAAGCAGTGCATAAACAATTAATGTGGAGTATGGAATAAAACATGTCATTTCCACAAAAATCCTAATCTCGTGGTAGGACCAAAATCCAACAAGACAATCCAAATCCTAATTTCCACAAATCAGCCCCCAAATTGGCTATCATATCATGTAAGTCTCATATATCCTTAATGTACAACATCAAGTAAATCTTATATATTCTGAATGTCCAACATCAAGTATATCTCATATATCCCGAATGTACAATATCAAGTAGATCTCACATATCCTGTATGTACAATATCAGTATAGCCCACATATCCCGAATGTACAACATCAAGTAGATCTCACATAATTGCATGAATAAATATGATGAAGTATATGAAATGATATGTATACATATATATTAGCGTCCCACTCCACTAACATATATATATATATATATATATATATATATAGGAGTAAAAATATCATGAAAACAAGTGTCTCATATCGACACATAAATTCTGATCTATCAGGTGTTGTCATCACGACTGGCCCCCTGATAGGTACGTATCATATGCTATACCGAAAGCTCGAGTGCCTAGCTCTGACCCTCGCCTCTCGACGTATCCATACGCACATGACTCCCGTCGGTATCCCCACGATAACCGTCGAGTCATAGGTACTGTCACCGGTAGGTATGGTTCCCCCATTAACTCATCTCCTCACTGAGATTCTTGCCTCGGGGTACCTCCGGCGCCCACCATGTACCCGCACACGGACCCCTCCTTTCCTCGCGTGGGGTATATACATCCAAACCGATAAAACTCATGGTGGGTGCTGAAATATCATATCAAGGGAAACCGGGTTTTTTAAATAATGCATAATTTCATGAAACTACCACAGTCCCTAAATCCAGAAAACATCATGAAAAATCCATATCTCAATACGAAAATCCATGAATATAATATACGCAACATGAAACTGAAATGCGAGCGTATAAAGGAAAAGCCGCTATTTAACTGCAACCAGTTAAAATATAAATCATGCGATTCCTAATTTCTCCAAATCTATATAACATCAAATAAAGGTAAACATGTAGTTATAACCAGATATATGTGTAAACATAAGGGTATAGCAAGGTATAAGTATCTACCTATCAGTAATGATGTAATATACCCTCCAGGTATAAGTAAGGTATGCATGCAAGATATACACGTAGCTATGTCATTATGTGTGTATGTAGCTATCGCTAATGGTACAATACCATATAGGTAATACATGTAACTAGTATGTAAGCAAGTCACGGCATATGTGTAAGCATGTAGGTATATAGGTATGCTATAAGTTAAATGCATAAAGAAATATGAATCAATGTCTCAATGTCCCTAACCAAACAATATCATATTTATAAGTGTGTTGTGCGTGTCATGGCAATTATTGACGGTGTGTGTGGTATACAATCAGTGCTCGTGCAACATAAGCCGTCAATAATAGTGCAGTGTCCTAAGGATACTAGTCCAAGCACAATAAGTAACTAAGCAATATGGTGTATGCGCAACTCTAAATATGAAATAGAATATGCGACAAGGTAAAGTCATTTCTAGCCCAGACGCATAACGCCATGCGGGCGATCCTCCTGTAGATATTAAATCTACTCACCAACCGTCCTGGCTAAGCAAAGCCAACCACCTGTTTCCCCTCCTTCGCAGCGTCCGATGTCCCCGCCTGCAAACCTAAAACAACAAAACGATAACACAAGTGTATATTAGCAAACGACCAAAAACACGTACAAACTACGTTTTACCGACACACCAACTCCAAACCTACTCCCAAGTATTCGTATTGTGGCTAACATACGTAGCGACACGACGAAACCAACCCAAGAGCAAAACCAGCACGAAGTGCATGGACCGTGTCGGATAACGTATCGCGCGTAGTCGTAACACAAGAAACTACCTATTTGATCCCAGATTTCGCATATATACAAAACTCAACAACCAAATAAGACCAAACACACCTAAACCAAAGCAGACACCTACCCACAAAAACCCTAACCCCAACTCCAACCCACGGCCGAGGTCGCCGGATCCCCTTCGTGTCGTCGCCGGCCGAGTCCGAGCTCCAGGGGTTCGTGCTTCAGGTGAAGGCCTATGGTCTCAGGTACAACAAAACTACATTGTTTGGTTTTCTAGTATTTTCTCAGGGTCACAGCAGATCACAGATATCACAAATCGACACTAAAAATATGATATTAAGCACAAAACTTAACTTAACGCTATCTAAACTGAAACTAAAAGTCTACACAAGATAAAAACTATAAAAAGAACAGATATGGATCATTACCTAACCAAAAGAACTCAAAGATCCAAGCTTTGCAAGCTCCTAGGCATCCAAGAGGCAAATCCAAGAAAAAGATGTGATTTTGGTGAGATTTTATGAATTTTGTGATGGATTTGTGTTGGAAACTCAAGTGTTCAGTTTAAGTGTTGAGGAAATCAAAAAGAAATAGAGAAAGTAATAAGTGAGAGAGAATGAGAGAGTGTGAGGAATTAAGAGAGGGAGGTGAGTGTAGGGTGAGAGTGAGAGGTGAGTGCAACCCTTGCATTAATCACCATTAAAGCATTCACACCATGTCACCATGCCATCTCTTCACACAAACAAAACCCAAAGTAAATATCTCTCTCCCTCTTACAACAATTAACAAGAGGATTAAGGTTAAGGTTAAAGCCAAGAATAGATTAAAGCAAAGGATTAGAATTAGGGTTAAGTTGTCATGGTCACTAAATCTAGATTAGCACAAACAAACCCTCACATTTACGTGCACACGTGCGTGCATGCCCATAACAAATAATAATAAATTATTAATTAAATGTTATAAAATGTGAGGAACTTGAATTGGTAAACTTTTTACAGTAAACCAGCATTACCGTCTAAGCTAACACTAACCGAAATTTAAGGCGTTACACCAGGTCGTGTGGATAGCCCGTGCAATGTATAACCAAGACCCCAACGTGTGCGGCAAGTTACTGTAGGGTTCCTAGGCACTTTAACAAGGTTCTACAAGGCATCAACCATACCCGATTCAAAAAAATTAGCCGTGCCGAACAACCCTAACTAAGATCGTATACTAGAGATTATGCGAAAACTAGCAATTTAAAAATTTTAACTACAAATGAAAGGGATTACAACCTTTGTAGATCCGGTCTTTCACTTCTAAAGCTCCGTGTTGACGTCCCTTCGCTGCGATCATCGGGATCCCGGACTCTAGCGATGGTTTCTTCGGAGAAATGAGCGGGCTAGGTCGTTGACTTCGAGGCCGAAGATGATCTACGTCGAGGAGACTCAAACTCAAGCTCCATCTTCACTAGGTCAAGAACTTTGTGAAGAGAACACCCTAAACTAAATGGCAAGTAGTAGAGGATGATGAAATAGGAAATGAGTTCACTTTAGATTTGGATTTCTCACTCTAAATCTTCACTTGAAAATTTTTCTAGCAAGCTTTTCTTCTTCTTGAAGAAGAAGAAGAAGAAAAAGAAGAGAAGGAATTATGTAAAAGGAATAATCAAGTGAAGTCTATCATAATGCAACCATGGGTGTGCTAACCTTTGTAGAGACTAAACCATAGTTAATTATAATGGTTTGGTTAATGAATATCTTAATCAAGACAAAATGAGTGTACTTTTTCAAAGTTGCTTCAAGCTTCATGAAGCTTCAAGCCATGACAAAAGAAGCCACCATTTTGAATAATTAAGATAAATAAAAACATAAATTATAATTAACATGGTGTATGTCACACACCCACCCATGTTTGCATGTATCATCAATCATGATGCAAACTAGTGCACAAACATATATCACATATACAACTTGTGCACAACAAGTGAGAAAATCAATCTTAAGTGAACCAAAACTATTTAATGTAAAGTAATATATCAAATATATAATTATACATTAAATCATTAAATCAACACTTGATTTAACGATCCGGTCATATCGCATATAACCGACTAATATCTAGTGTATCAATATTTCGAATCAACACTTGATTCGGTAACCCGGCTATATCACATATAACCGAGCGATGATACATCTCGCGAGAATAGAATACAGTATCACATACTGGTATCATTCTTGGTCCCGCACATATCTCATATGCGCTCCTATTTCGTTTCGCTTGAGCCAGGAAACCTCTGTGTAGGACTCTAAAGACTCGTCAATACGCCGGCAGTAGGTGGTGATCATATCAATCACCCACAAGCCGCAAGCGGTCTGCTAAACGTAACGGCCACTCGGGTATTGAGAGATTAGAAGATCAACAAGCAAGCCTGCTCACACTCCTGCAAATCCAATCGGTAACACTTACCGCACAGTCCGGTCTGTTCTCTGATATGTCGCATATCTCGCCTAGGGGTGGTAAACGTCAGACCCCAGAAGCTTGATAATTCATGCCGATGTAAGGTTCATAACAAGCATGAAACTACTGATAACACTTACCAGTAAATCAGTGCAACCCTGGCCAGGGATTTCCAGTTATGGCCAGTCGTGCATAGCGCAACATCAACCCCCAATACCGGGAGAGACGAATCCCCTCCTATCGCTCATTGCCTCCATGTGAATCGGGACTGTACCCAAAAACCACCTGTTTGCACGACTCAGTAGAGCCGTGGTAGGGTGGAAATCAAAGCACAGTGGGAGACACACAAGACTCTATGACGATCTCGGGTCAACAGACTAAGCTGTACCAGTGTCACCAGAGAACTGCCATCTGACGTGAGGTATAATACCATCTGGGAGTTCTCGGCGAGTCCGTTCGGTGTACCCAGTCTCCACCGAGCACCCGCATACCATCTCTGATGTCAAATACCAATGGATATGGGATCATCCATCGCCCATCACATGGATCGAGAAGATATACGCTAGTCTACTCTGGAATATCGATGCCCCGTCTCGATATTCCCACGACTAGGAACATTGCAGGATGTACTCATGGACTACCCAGGCCCTACTAGTATGATCTGCATCATAGTCCTGCAAGTCGAGTTCACATCCTAAGGGCTTTATCAACATGTAACAGAGAGACAGCAAGTATACATGTTAAAATAAAGAGCAACCAGTTAGCGTACTATCATGTCGAGCAAGAAAGTCCTACCTATATATGTCCCAGCATCCACTACAATATACATCTCATATATAGTAATGGCTTCTAGGGCATACATATAACTAACAATCTCCCACTTGCACTAGGGCCATCTGTAGCAGTGGTTGCAGTATCTTATACTCAACTATCCCATAAAAGTCTCTCTCTGGGAAAAGGCCTTTGTGAGTGGATCCGCCGTGTTGTCCTCTGTGTCTACTCTCCTAACCTTGATCTCCCTGGAGATCAACTATCTCCATGATCAGGTGATACTGCCTCAGAATATGTCTGGGTCACTGATGGGACCGGGGTTCCTGGGGCAAAGCCACACTTCCATTGTCACACAATGGTAGGAACCTAGTTCATCTCATGAACCAATATACACCTAAACTGCCTCTTTGGTAGTATCTTTAATAGCGATGTCACCAGCCTTTATCGTCTAGTTTGCCACGGTATCTAGCTTGGAACTCTTCCAACATACCGTCCCTCCACTGAGGGTAAAGACAATGCCTGTGACTGACATTCAGTCAACCTTACCACCCTGGAAGCTATCCAGTGATTCTCCCAAGGATCGATTGATACCATCTCACTACATCTAGTGAGAATCCTAACATCCATTTAGATCTATCTCATAGATCCAAAACCCAGGATTTAGGAGGTATCACCTTTATCCTATACGGAGAATCCTTATGATAAGCGGAGATTGACCGTGCGTAGCATAGGAACTCTTTTCCTATTTAGAGTATGTTGTCCACGTACAATACGAGGATGACCACCTTACTCTCTACTACCTTTTTGTATATACAAGGTTCATCTACAATTTTGATGAAGTTAAACACTTTGACTACCACATCAAAACAGACGTTCCAACTCCGCGATGCCTGCTTTATCCTGTAAAGCAACTTGCACACGTTTCCGTTGCTCCTACTGTCTACGAAGCCCTCTGGCTGTGTATTTATAGATGCTCTTTTCTAAATCAATATTTAGAAAAGCAGTCATGACACCCAACCACCAGATATCGCAGTCATGGTATGCAGCAATGGCAAGTAGGATCCGGATAGACTTAAGTACAGCTACTGGAAAAGGTTTCATCATTATCCACGCCTGGTCGATGACGAAAACCTTTAACAAGTCTGGCTTTGAAAATCTCAACTTTTCCATCTACACCAAGTAATCTTCTCAAGATATACTTGCTCCTGATGGGGATTTAACCCTTCAGATATAGCATCCAAAGTCCATACTTTGTTGGTGTACATGGATTCCATCTCAGATCGATAAGCATCCAGCCATTCTTATAGAGTCCCTACTCTCGATGGCCTGCTCGAAACTAGTTGGGTCATCATCTCATGATGCAATCCTCGCTCCCACTGTCAAGAAACCGAAGTATCTTTCAGGCGGATGAGGAACCCTGCTAGATCGGCGGAGAGGCTGAGGTTCGTCGGGGACTATTGAATCCTTTGGTTCTGTCAAATCATCAGTTGTAGTTTGTATAGCTGGAAATCCTTCCAGTTCTACAGAACTGACCTTGCCTCGATCTTGTCCGGATTTTGCTTTTGACATAGGCCGGACAACCCCAAATCTTAACTTGCTTAAGAGATGGGCTCTTCCCATACCATATCTCATATGGAGTGGTAGGCACTGATTTGATTGGAACCCAAATTAATAGGTATGCAGCTTCTCAAGTGCACAACCCCCAAAAGGAAATGGGTAACTCAGTAGTACTCATTATAGAGCACACCATATCTCATAGGGTGCGATTGCTCCGTCCCTGATACACCGTTGTGCTGTGGTGTATACGGAGGAGTAATGCTGAGAGAGAATTTCATTCTCCTTTAGAATAGTCCAGGAATCCCGTGCCCAAGTATTCTCCTCCTTGATCACATCAAAGGACATAATACTTATACCCGTTTTTGGTTCTCTACTTCTAATTTATATTCGGTGATTATCTCAAAAGTTTCGGACTTATGTTTCAACAGGAACATATGTCTGAATCTAGAGAGATCATCAGTGAATGTAATGAAGTACAAAGAACCAGTCCTGGCATATGTAGACTGGGGACCTTCATACATCACTATGTATCAGTCCCAAGAGTTCACTAACTCTTTCTCTGTTTCCAATAAACGGAGCTATGGTCATCTTATCTTTGTGACATGACTGGCAAGTTTCACAAGATGTAAATTCAAACTGATTTAAATATGCATCTAATATGTAACTTCAGCTAGTCGGGTCACATTGATATGACCTAGTCTACAATGTCTCAAGAAGAATTCGTTCATTTCTGAACTCTTCCTCTCGTGTGTGTTCTGTATACTAAGAACTGTAGTTTGATTTAGAACGTCAATGCTTTTAGATAACGTGCCTGAACCGATCAACTCTTGATATAGGAAATGTTCAAAAAATTATCCAACAATACAAAATTATATCCTTTCTTTACTAATAAAGAGACTAATATGATGTTGTATATCAGGTTCGGTATCTAATAACATTCGTTCAGAATCAATGTATTCTGGTAATACAGGGTGATAGTGACCAACAGACTTGGCTGCAACACTTGCTCCGTTTTCTGTCTCATGAAACTTATCACCCGTTCTCAGTTCTCTACCTTTCTGTAGCCAATGTAACAGATTACATATGCGGGATCTTGATTCGGTATCTAATACCCAGGACGTAGAGGATACAGAGAAACAGTTCTTTGTAATGAACACACCCGAAGAAGATGCATCATCATGCACTTTCTTCGTTTGGGCGGCATGGGAATCCTGGTATTCCCCTATTTCCTGCTCGGTCTTATAACAATTATAAGTTGGAGCGGGACCAACGTTCTCCAGCTCAGTATAACAAGCGGGTTCGGTCAATACATCCAAGTTATTATCTTGATTAAGGCGTGACATGGTTGCTACCTGGAGAGAGAGAGAAGAAAACACTCTGCGTGCGCTCTTGCAAGATTAGATTGGTTATATATTTTTATCTAATCAGGATAGCTCCCACTGTTTTTATCAAATCCTCCTTCAAACCTTAAAAGGAAAGACTAGCCGGGATTAATTACACTCTACAAGTTCGCCAATCTTTCGGCCAGGCCAGTGTCGGTGCTTTGAGGGAGGTTCCCCGTGCTTTCGCACGGACCTAATTAAAGTAAACCTCGTTTTCCCAGGGGCGTAACCCCGTTGACACCTTTCTAAACACCTACTTGATCGGCTAATTGTAAAGTGCAAAACTCTCCCAGGAGTAACAATTACTCGGAGTGGGTATCGGGATCCAATTATTATCACGCCCCGCTTCCCAGAGTACGCAAAGATGAGCATGTGATACAGCCAACCATGCTACCTGTGGATAGGAAAAATCCTTTCACAGTCACATTACGGCTGAAAAGATATCAAGAACAGGAAAGTAAACTAACTATCTAGTACATGTCCATGAGCCAGAATGAATGAGTCAAGAAATAATAATATGCGGAAGCAAAAGAATACAATAAATGAAACACCTGGAAAGTAAAACTGCATACCAACAGGATCCTTACCGCTCGGTCTAACAGCGGCAAAACTCCTGATCAGTCTGCAACAAAGGTAGAGGAATCTGGGCCATGCAAAACTCAGACGTCAGCGCGTCATAACATCAAGCAATAGTATAAACAGGGGTAGTAAGACATGCAGGTATGAGTATGAGCAAGAATATAATGAGAATATATAACAGTGAATGTGTCAGTATAAGTGACGTGCAGAGATATCTAAACTGTGTTACGTGGTTATCTATTCTAAAGTCTTCGAAACCAAGTAGTGTAATCCTCATCGTAACCCATCGGTGATTATTCCGTAAGGCCCGGAAAAACGGCAAACAATGGGTATTCCGTAACGCCCGGAAAAACGGCAAACAATGGGTATTCCGTAACGCCCGGATAAACGGCAAACAATGGGTATTTCGTAACGTCCGGAAAAACGGCAAACAATGGGTATTCCGTAACGCCCGGAAAAACGGCAAACAATGGGTATTCCGTAACGCCCGGATAAACGGCAAACAATGGGTATTTCGTAATGCCCGGAAAAACGGCAAACAATGGGTATTCCGTAACGCCCGGAAAAACGGCAAACAATGGGTATTCCGTAACGCCCGGAAAAACGGCAAACAATGGGATGGCCCTTTGAGTTACGTTCGGTTACAATACTGATTTCCCCATACCCCCAAATTATATATGTTCAAGTCAAGTATTAAATAATCTAGAGCTAATGCCAACACAGGATCAGGCAGGTACAGGTTTGTCTGCATAGACAACAGGAACGGTCCGTAAGGACAACAGGTCAAGTTTGTTGGCATTATACACAAGATCAGGTAACAGGTAAGGCCATGGTATATCAGGTCAAGGCAGGTAATGTATAAAGGTGTCATATCATGTCAAGTGTGTATGGTACCACGTCGTGTCAAGTAGTAGGTGTAGCAAGTCATGTCAGGATGTACAAGATATCATGTGGGTACTTATAAATCAACCTAGCATAATCATAGGCATTCAGAAAAAGCATGTGTACTAATATAACAATAAAATGGAATAATATGATATGGTATGCAAATAGATATAATTTCAAGGATATGGATGCACAGTTATCGATTAGGGTTACATTTATAGTTCCAATATTAATTAGGATGCAATTTATTAAACATGGAGTGTTAATATCACAGTAGTATGTAGTAATGTGATCTATGGATGCAATTATATGTATCTTAAATGCGATGGATGCAAACGGGTATCCGAAAAGTTATAAAACTATAAAATGGTAATGTGGGATGTACAACTAAGCAATATGTGATATAAATATTGATATAATAATATTAATATGGATAGCATATTCAAAGCGATTAATAACTATAAAAGTGGTATTGATTAACCATGCACAAGAAAGTTCCGTTCAGAAATTCAGCGTCACCCTGATTTGTAAAATAGCTTAAAAAAAACAAACGTTCTCCAAAAGGGGCGTGTCTTATACCAAAACAAATATAATTCAATAAGGTTTTCATTTTTATAAGTATAAGCATCTCAGGTTGTCCCTACAAAAAGTTATGAACATTCGAAGTTGAAATTTTGCTGCTGGAATTTCCCTGGACAGCAGTTTAGAGACATTTTCATTTGCATTTTACGTTATTTAAACAATTTATTTTGCAAGTAAATATTTCATAGAGTTATAGTATTCTGAGTTAGCTTCGTAACGAAGTAAATAACGTATACTAATGATTTTTCTATGATTTATAATGAATTTTATAAGGTAAGGTGTACAGTAAATTTCAGATTTGTCGTATCCGCTTTTTCAACGACGTTTCATGTATAAACTATAATATTTTCAAATGTATAACATTATAAAATGCAGATTATAAACTAATTAAAGATAATAATAAGAAATATTACGACGATATATATTTTAAATGATATGGATGCAGTATAATGTAATCTAGTATGTCACAAGATAAGTTTTCATGATCTAGATTTAAAATGATATAAACGGATGCAAACGGAATATCGAAACGTTATAAAATTAAATATGGGGTACTAGATTTAAACTATAGGTATGGTATTTATTTAAATAGGTATAAAATGAATTATATAGCATGTAGCAAGATTAACTTGCCTAGACGGAACAAGAACGGATGTGTACGGAACGTCTTTTGTCGGCGAAATGTCGTGACGCGCGCACGGTACACGGAACAGTTCCAAACAACGCACGAGGGTGATCATGCAAGTCAGGTACGTTCACTGGATCACTCGGATCGTCAGCGACGAGCACGGCTCCGGCGGTGATCATCGGAATCAAGAAACAAGATCAAGAAAAAGAAAGAAGTAAGAAGAAGAAGAAGTAAGAAGAAGAGGTTGTGTATTAAATAAGGAAAGAAAAATTAAATAAATAAAATATATATAAATATATATATGCAGAGGAGAGAGAGAGAGAGAGAAAGGAGTTGTTAGTTTGTTAGGAAATTAGATTTAAAATTTTAAAAGATTTTTAGATTTAAAATTTTAGATAAGAGGTTTCAGTTTGCTAAAGAAATCGTATGAAAATATTTAAACTAAAATTTTTAAAATTAAATAAATTGAATATTGGCGAGATACAAAAATATTTCAAAACGCGCCCGGGTCGGGTGTAAAAATTCAGATTTAAAATACGAAAAATATGTGCGACTTTCAAAATTCAAAATGAATGCTCAGGTAACGAAAATGCATACCCCCAAGAACGGATGCACGTACATGCGCGTAGCTATCCAAACACGTCCGTTTCACTGAACGGGACGAGAACAAGATGCGCGGATGCTACCACGGGGTTAGGGGTATCATGCAGGCTATAAAATGCAATTTTAAATTATTTTACATGACCTAAAATGTCATATGGTAAAAGATGCAATGCCAGGTAAAATGTCAGTATGCAGTATACATGAGATGCACGTGTCTATGTAACAAGTCAGGGTAATCTATAAATATGAATCAAACAGGTTCAAGTAAGCGGGTCGGGTCGAATGCAATGTAAAATGTAAAATACTATTCGCACCCAAAACACGATAAATCAGGAAAATACCACAATTAAGAAAATACGAGAACTGGAATTGGTATAAATGAACTAGGGTGTTACATTATACCCAACTACAAAAGAATTTCGTCCTCGAAATTCCAAGAATAAGAAAGGATAAACAATCAACAAACTACAAGAATAGATGTGGAAACTTCTGTCGGATTTCATCTTCTCGTTCCCAAGTTGATTCTCCATGCGAGCGATTTCCCCAAGAAACAAGTACGAGAGGGATAACCTTGTTCTTAAGAACATTTTCCCTTCGATCCACAATCGACATCGGTCGTTCCTCAAAAGTCCAATCTTCACGTACGGTTAGCCCCGATTGATCCAACACATATGTTTCATCTCGAACATACTTACAAAGTTGAGATACGTGAAACATGTCATGAACATTCGCCAAGGGTTGCGGTAATGCCAAACGATACGCCACTTCTCCAACACGTTCCAAGATCTCAAAATGTCCAATGAATTGAGGACTGAGCTTTCCTCGACTTCCGAAACGAATCACCCCTCTAGTCGGTGATATCTTCAAGAATACTAAATCACCAACGTCGAACTCTAGAGGTCTTCTCGATGTATCTGCCCAACTCTTCTGTTGGTCTTGTGTTTCTTTTATATGATTCCGGATAGTATTAATCTTCTCAACGGTCTGCACGATCAAATCCGGTCCGAACAATCTTCGTTATCCAACATCGTCCTAACAAACATGTGAACGACACTTGCGACCATATTATGCTTCGAATGGAGCCATCTGAATAGTCGCCTGAAAGCTGTTGTTGTACGAAACTCTACCAAGTGTAGATGATCCTCCCATGAACCCTTGAAGTCTAACATGCAAGCTCTCAACATGTCTTCAAGAGTTTGGATCGTTCTCTCCGACTGGCCATCTGTTTGAGGATGATAAGCTGTGCTAAACTTCCATCGAGTCCCTAAACTTTCCTGTAAGCTCCTCCAGAAATGTGATAAGAATCGGGTGTCATGGTCGGACACGATACTCACAGGTACTCCATGCAATCTCACAATCTCCTGCATGTACCGTTCTGCCAACGCTTCCGTTGACTGACCAACTCGAAACGGTATGAAGTGAGCTGCCTTGGTCAATCGATCAACAATCACCCAAACTGCATTGTTGCCCTTTGGACTCCGCGGTAAAGCTGTCACGAAATCCATGGTTATATGTTTCCACTTCCATTGAGGAATCGGAAGTGGTTGCAATAAACTAGCAACCCTTTGATGTTCAGCCTTAACTTGCCGACACACTAAGCACTTTTCCACAAAGCGGCCAATCTCCCGTTTTATGCCTTCCCACCAGAAATGTCGTCGTCAATCTCGGTACATCTTCGTGCTTCCTGGATGTAAGGAATACGCGGAACTGTGTGCCTCCCTCACAACTTCTTCACGGATATCTCCCTTTGGCACACACAAACGGCTACCATACCTCAACGAATCACCTTCATGAATCAATAAGTCCATTCGAAGTCCAGCTTCAACCTGTTCTCGAAGCTTCTACAATCTTGGGTCCTGCAGTTTCGCTGCTTTAAAATTCTCGATCAACGACGACTGTACTTGCAGTTGCAACAACTGTCCCGAAGAATGCGGTAGCACGATCTCCAACTCGAATCTCCGAAAGTCTTCCATAATCTCCTTCTGTGCAGTCAACATCTGAATTGCTGGCACCCGACTAAGCGCATCCGGTACAACATTAACTTTCCCCGGATTATACTTAAGATCAAATCGTAGTCAGCCATCAGCTCCAACTATCTACGCTGCCTCATATTAAGCTCCTTCTGCGTGAACACATACTTCAAGGTTTTGTGATCAGTGAAAACTTCGACCCTTTCACCCAATAAGTAGTGTCTCCAAATCTTTAAAGCGAAAATCACAGCTGCTAGCTCCAAATCATGAATTGGGTAATTCTTCTCATGGGTCTTCAACTGTCTCGATACGTAGGCTATAACCTTCCCATGCTGCATCAAACACATCCAAATCTTTTTTCCCCCAGATACGTCGCTATGAAACACCAATTCTCCGGAACCGTCTGATACGGAACGGTTATCCATCCTTGCCTCAACGCCTCAAAGGCTGACGCACACTTATCCGTCCACACCAATGGTACTTCCTTGCACGTAAGCTTGGTCAGAGGCTTAGCCAAACGAGAAAAATTCTCCACGAACCTTCTGTAATACCCGGCAAGTCCAAGAAAGCTTCTGATCTCAGCAACGTTCTTCGGAATCGGCCAATCTCGAACTGCTGCAATCTTTCGGGGCCAACGGCGATTCCATCTCCGGATACGACGTGCCCCAAAACTTCACTTCTTCAAGCCAAAACTTGCACTGACTCATCTTTGCATATAATCTTTCTTGCTTCAATGTCTGCAGTGTGATCTTCAAGTGTTCCGCATGCTCTTCAATGCTCATCGAGTAGACCAGAATATCATCGATGAACACCACTATAAACTGGTCCAAGATCAGCGAAAAATTCGGTTCATCAAGTCCTTAAATATCGCCGGTGCATTCGTGACTCCGAATGGCATCACTAAATGCTTGTAATGTCCATACCAAGTTCGGAACGCAGTCTTGCAAATATCTTCTGATTTAACTCGGACCTGATGATATCCGGATCGCAAATCCAGCTTTGAGAATACTCTCGCGCCACTAAGTTGCTCAAATAATTCACCAATGCGAGGGATCAGGTACTTGTTCTTAATAGTCACCCGGTTTAATTCTCGATAATCGATGCACATTCTACTTGTGACATCATCTTCTTTGCTAGAAGCACTGGAGCTCCCCAAGATGAGTTACTGTTGCGAATCCAATCCTTCTCAAGTAATTCAGCAACCAAATTCTTCTTACTTCTTCCAACTCCACTGGTGCCATAGGGTAATACGCCTTTGAGATTGGCGCTGCACGAGGAACAAGATTAATCGTAAACTCCACATCTCGTTTTGTGGTAAACCCGAGATGTCCTCGAACACGTTCATGAATTCTCGAACTACAGCCGGTGCTTCTTCCTTACCAACTTCCATCGACGAAAGAACATTGTTTGTCGGCCTAGCCCTAAACTCGACTAGCCCGACAGAACCGCTTCCTCCAGCAAAACAAACTCCGGATGTCCGGGAATCTAGAAAATCACCTTACTTTCCATACAATCAATATCACCGTGGAAAGTGCCGAGAAAATCCATTCCCAAGACAACAACAAACAAAGGGATGCACCAGAATTGAATAATTCTAATGCGGGGAAGACATGATCAAGTAGGATACCTGAAATGATTTCACCTGAAGCCAAACACTGAAGAAGATAAGCACGGTAAACAGAATTCAAGCTTGCGATAAAAAATGAACTAGAAAGCAAGAGAAGTAAGGTAATATAACGACCATGAAACAAGGAAGTGAATCAAGACTAGGACTCCAAGTTACTTAAATAGAGTACCGCATTGTAACCATGCTGCAGTTCATAGTTACAATCACATAACTCCACTCAAGTCGCCCAAATCCTAGTATCAGAATCCAAGGGACAAGGAGAAACAATAGGGAACCAAAAGGTTTCAAGTTGAGATGCAAAGCGGTTTGCATATCATCAAGACGACGATCAAGAGAAAGATAAGATTCAAGAATCACGAGAACAAGGTGGCAGGACATGTTCCTAATCTCGAGTATTCCGATTCATGTATTGGGTCTAATACCCAACTACAAAAGAATCAACCCGATTAACCTATATCCTATGGCTCTGATACCAAAGAAACCATGTCACGCCACGCTTCCCAGAGTACGCTAAGATGGGCATGTGACATAGCCAACCATGCTACCTGTGGATAGGAAAAATCCTTCCACAGTCACATTACGGCTGTAGAGATATCAAGAACAGGAAAGTAAACTAACTATCTAGTACATGTCCATGAGCCAGAATGAATGAGTCAAGAAATAATAATATACGGAAGCAAAAGAATACAATAAATGAAACACCTGGAAAGTAAAACTGTATACCAACAGGATCCTTACCGCTCGGTCTAACAGCGGCAAAACACCTGATCAGTCTGCAACAAAGGTAGAGGAATCTGGGCCATGCAAAACCCAGACGTCAGCGCGTCATAACATCAAGCAATAGTATAAACAGGGGTAGTAAGACATGCATGTATGAGTATGAGCAAGAATATAATAAGAATATATAACAGTGAATGTGTCAGTATAAGTGACGTGCAGAGATATCTAAACTGTGTTACGTGGTTATCTATTCTAAAGTCTTCGAAACCAAGTAGTGTAATCCTCATCGTAACCCATCGGTGATTATTCCGTAACGCCCGGAAAAACGACAAACAATGGGTATTCCATAACGCCCGGAAAAACGGTAAACAATGGGTATTCCGTAACGCCCGGAAAAAACGGCAAACAATGAGTATTCCGTAACCCCCGGAAAAACGGCAAACAATGGGTATTCCGTAACGCCCGGAAAAACGGCAAACAATGGGTATTCCGTAACGCCCGGAAAAACGGCAAACAATGGGTATTCCGTAACGCCCGGAAAAACGACAAATAATGGGATGGCCCTTTGAGTTACGTTCGGTTACAATACTGATTTCCCCATACCCCCAAGTTATATATGTTCAAGTCAAGTATTAAATAATCTAGAGCTAATACCAACACAGGATCAGGCAGGTACAGGTTTGTCTGCATAGACAACAGGAACGGTCCGTAAGGACAACAGGTCAGGTTTGTTGGCATTATACACAAGATCAGGTAACAGATAAGGCCATGGTACATCAGGTCAAGTCAGATAATATATAAAGGTGTCATGTCATGTCAAGTGTGTATGGTACCATGTTGTGTCAAGTAGTAGGTGTAGTAAGTCATGTCAGGGTGTACAAGATATCATGTGGGTACTTATAAATCAACCTAGCATAATCATGGGCATACAGAAAAATCATGTGTACTAATATAACAATAAAATTGAATAATGTGATATGGTATGCAAATAGATATAATTTCAAGGATATGGATGCACAGTTATCGATTAAGGTTACATTTATAGTTCCAATATTAATTAGGATGCAATTTATTAAACATGGAGTGTTAATATCACAGTAGTATGTAGTAATGTGACCTATGGATGTAATTATATGTATCTTAAATGCGATGGATGCAAACGGGTATCCGAAAAGTTATAAAACTATAAAATGGTAATGTGGGATGTACAACTAAGCAATATGTGATATAAATATTGATATAATAATATTAATATGGATAGCATATTCAAAGCGATTAATAACTATAAAAGTGGTATTGATTAACCATGCACAAGAAAGTTCCGTTCAGAAATTCAGCGTCATCCTGATTTGTAAAATAGCTTAAAAATAACAAAAGTTCTCCAAAAGGGACATGTCTTATACCAAAACAAAGATAATTCAATAAAGTTTTCATTTTTATAAGTATAAGTATCTCAGGTTGTCCCTACAAAATGTTATGAACATTCGAAGTTGAAAGTTTGCTGCTGGAATTTCCCTGGACAGCAGTTTAGAGACATTTTCATTTGCATTTTACGTTATTTAAACAATTTATTTTGCAAGTAAATATTTCATAGAGTTATAGTATTCTGAGTTAGCTTCGTAATGAAGTAAATAACGTATACTAATGATTTTTCTATGATTTATAATGAATTTTATAAGGTAAGGTGTACAGTAAATTTCAGATTTGTCGTATCCGCTTTTTCAACGACGTTTCATGTATAAACTATAATATTTTCAAATGTATAACATTATAAAATGCAGATTATAAACTAATTAAAGATAATAATAAGAAATATTACGACGATATATATTTTAAATGATATGGATGCAGTATAATGTAATCTATTATGTCACAAGATAAGTTTTCATGATCTAGATTTAAAATGATATAAACGGATGCAAACGGAACATCGAAACGTTATAAAATTAAATATGGGGTACTAGATTTAAACTATAGGTATGGTATTTATTTAAATAGGTATAAAATGAATTATATAGCATGTAGCAAGATTTACTTGCCTAGACGGAACAAGAACGGATGTGTACGGAACGTCTTTCGTCGGCGAAATGTCGTGACGCGCGCACGGTACACGGAACGGTTCCAAACAACGTACGAGGGTGATCACACAAGTCAGGTACGTTCACTGGATCACTCGGATCGTCAGCGACGAGCACAGCTCCGGCGGTGATCACCGGAATCAAGAAACAAGATCAAGAAAAAGAAAGAAGAAAGAAGAAAAAGAAGAAGTAAGAAGAAGAGGTTGTGTATTAAATAAGGAAAGAAAAATTAAATAAATAAAATATATATAAATATATATATGCAGAGGGGAGAGAGAAAGAGAGAGAGAGAGAAAGGAGTTGTTAGTTTGTTAGGATATTAGATTTAAAATTTTAAAAGATTTTTAGATTTAAAATTTTCGATAAGAGGTTTCAGTTTGCTAAAGAAATCGTATGAAAATATTTAAACTTAATTTTTAAAATTAAATAAATTGAATTTTGGCGGGATACAAAAATATTTCAAAACGCGCCCGGGTCGGGTGTAAAAATTCAGATTTAAAATACGAAAAATATGTGCGACTTTCAAAATTCAAAATGAATGCTCAGATAACGAAAATGCATACCCCCAAGAACGGATGCACGTACATGCGCGTAGCTATCCAAACACGCCCGTTTCACTGAACGGGACGAGAACAAGATACACGGATGCTACCACGGGGTTAGGGGTATCTTGCAGGCTATGAAATGCAATTTTAAATTATTTTACATGACCTAAAATGTTATATGGTAAAAGATGCAATGCCAGATAAAATGTCAGTATGCAGTATACATGAGATGCACGTGTCTATGTAACAAGTCAGGGTAATCTATAAATATGAATCAAACAGGTTCAAGCAAGCGGGTCGGGTCGAATGCAATGTAAAATGTAAAATACTATTCGCACCCAAAACACGATAAATCAGGAAAATACCACAATTAAGGAAATACGAGAACTGGAATTGGTATAAATGAACTAGGGTGTTACAACTATCATATAGAAGGTATGCAATCTCATTGCAAATTTCAACACTTGAAACTCCCGATAAAGGTTTTTACCCCTAGCACTTATGACCTTAACTATGGTCAACAAATCATAAGCACTAGTCAAGCTCTACCCATCATTTCGTGATTAATTAGACCCACCCACATGACCCTTAACTAAGGTCAACAAAGTTACGCGACTGTCCTAACTAATCGCATCATATGCTATGTAGGAAGACATCACTTAGTTACCGTACACTGTGCCTTAACTATGGTCAACAAACACAGCACGAATACTAAGTACTCTACTTCCTAAAATGACGGAGGGTTGCGGATGGTTTTTAAGAAAACCTTTAACGCTTTGAACTTGATCTCGTTGCAGAATCAAATGGTTTTTAAATGGAGTGTTTTTGAGGCTTTTGCTAGTTTCGCTAAAGAGGTCACTCCCGATGAAGGGATCTCGGCTCTTTCCTCGTCGAATGAGGTGCAGGATATTCACAATACCACTATGCAAAGCAAGAACTAGAAAAGCAGTCAAAAGACAAACCGAAGGTTGTAGCATCTGCTAGTTATTGCTAAAGAGGTCACTCCCGGTGAAAGGATCTCGGCTCTTTCCTTATCGAATAAGGTGCTGGATGTTCTATAAGGAACACCGCTATGCAAAGCAACAACTAGAGCTACCTGATTTTTGAAATTCGATTCCACAACATCATTTTAGGTTTATTTTCTTTCATTAATCTCATTAATGAATGTCCCATCATTTAAATCCACCTAAACATCACAGATAAATACAACGTATACTTATGCCATCCGTATTCGCCTCGATGTCCCGTCTGCACCGTTAGGTTAGGTAACTAACGGCAGAGCGGGGCAGGGCTAGCGCGGGTGTAAAACATAAGCAACGTCTATATAATATATCATATATACTATATACAGTATCTATCTGAACATATCACATGATCACATCACAGATAACGCAGCAGGAAAAATCATATGAAATATTGGATATACTAGGACGTCCGTGTTTTATTTTGAGCCTATATAAAACATGGATTCCACGGTCGTGATGAATAGCCAATCCCACACCCCTAGACCCCTACGAGAGTGGCAAGCAACCCTACCGATTCTAGAGTTAGGAGACCCGGACTCGACTCCTCGAGATGGTCTCCCACTGGACCCTAGAACCCGGTTACTTGTGCTCCCCTCCTTGGGTCTATCCTAATGCGGAAAAGTAAATAATATACAATGGTGTCATCATCCTCAGCCCGGAAGTGCCCCAATAAAAGAATATTACATACAAGTTTTTTACATGAATGAAAATGAAAAACACCCATCTCACATAAAAAACCCGGCTATTCAAACATGACGATCCAATATAACATATCCAGCAACACATAACATCTCATGTCATTAACGTAAGTAAATATGCCCATCCCAATTGTCGTTGACATATAGCAACGAAACCGGCGATATCACATATTACACTTACGGTCGCAGAAAAGAAAGTGTAAAACTACAACAGTTGGAATCCGCAACCACCTTAGACATCGCATGCCTAACCAAATAAATTCCTTAGACATTGCATGCCTAACAATTATAAACCCCGCATTTTAGTCTCATTATTAAAAACTCTTTTCAATACCAAGTCGGGCAATTCAACAAGATTCCCGACATCCTGACCGAATGCTCGTCGCAAACTTTAGTAGACGGCCGCACCCCCGGATGCCGTCGACGAAGTGCACTAAGGCGGAACACCGCTGCCGTGAGCACCCGAACGGATGCTTTTGGCGACGGGGTTCTCCTACAGTCACTTGGTCGGGGCTATGGGGTGTGGCTGTCTATTAAGTTTACCCGGCGAGTATCTGCGTACGCTACGTGATTGCGACGGACTTTTGATCACATCAAAATTCCGTGGCAACCGATTAAATGAGACTAAACTGCTATGTTTATAACATTCAAATTAGTTATCTCATAACTACTTGTGGATTCCAAATATTGTATCACATTCCAGATAAATAGACAATGTTAAACTTTCCGATCGAATAATCAAACACCCAAGTTTTCCCAAATAGCTCAACACTTGAAATAAGTTTTAAAACATCCATTTCATGCCACAGTACCAACGGTCCAGCCGTAGAAGGGTCAAGCCAACGCCTCACATGTGGCACGCCGTACTCCCCAAACCCTAAGGTTCAAAAGGCAGTTCAAGACGGTCACATAATCGAGTTAAGGTTTGTTGTCTTCTAGATGGTCCATCGCGTTACTTGCACGACTTAGAACATTCTTAAACTACGGAAAAATCCAACACTTGGAAATTTTCCGGGTCGGGAAAAAATGAGTTATTGATATCCGTTCGAACTTTTTAACACGTTCTAAAATTATCCGGAAAAAATAAACAAAGTTAAATAATCCGATCGAATCATCGAGTCCCCAATACAACCCAGAAAACTCAACTCTTGAGTATAAATTAAAAATTCCAAGAAAACACAGGAATTACAGACAGACATTACTGTGCAAACCACGTGCCATGATTCACCTTTTTGGCCGCGGAACCGCCGCTCAAGCCAGGTACGGCCGCGGTTCCACGGCGCTTTGAGGGAATTAGGAGCACGTGCTACACAGTAATTCCTAGAAAACCCTGCTGATTTTTTTGAGTATTTTTAATTCACAAAAAATCACAATTTCAGAAAATTTCCAGAGAAGGGTAAAAACTAGGGTTTCGGGGTTCGATCGGACTTTTAACTTCATCTAGACTTCGCGTAAAGCTCTAGCTTGGCTCTGATACCACTGTAGGGTTCCTAGGCACTCTAACAAGGTTCTACAAGGCATCAACCATGCCCGATTCAAAAAAATTAGCCGTGCCGAACAACCCTAACCAAGATCGTATACTAGAGATTATGCGAAAACTAGCAAGTTAAACATTTTAACTGCAAGTGAAAGGGATTACAACCTTTGTAGATCCAGTCCTTCACTTCTAAAGCTCCGTGTTGACGTCCCTTCGCTGCGATCATCGGAATCCCGGACTCTAGCGATGGTTTCTTCGAGAAATGAGCAGGCTAGGTCGTTGACTTCGAGGCCGAAGATGATCTACGTCGAGGAGACTCAAACTTAAGCTCCATCTTCACTAGGTCAAAAACTTTGTGAAGAGAACACCCTAAACTAAATGGCAAGTCGTAGAGGACGATGAAATAGGAAATGGGTTCACTTTAGATTTGGATTTCTCACTCTAAATCTTCACTTGAAAATTTTTCTAGCAAGCTTTTCTTCTTCTTGAAGAAGAAGAAGAAGAAAAAGAAGAGAAGGAATTATGTAAAAGGAATAATCAAGTGAAGTCTATCATAATGCAATCATGGGTGAGCTAACCTTTGTAGAGACTAAACCATAGTTAATTATAATGGTTTGGTTAATGAATATCTTAATCAAAACAAAATGAGTGGACTTTTTCAAAGTTGCTTCAAGCTTCATGAAGCTTTAAGCCATGACAAAAGAAGCCACCATTTTGAATAATTAAGATAAATAAAAACCTAAATTATAATTAACATGGTGTATGTCACACACCCATCCATGTTTGTATGTATCATCAATCATGATGCAAACTAGTGCACAAACATATATCACATATACAACTTGTGCACAACAAGTGAGAAAATCAATCTTAAGTGAACCAATACTAGTTAATGTAAAGTAATATATCAAATATATAATTATACATTAAATCATTAAATCAACACTTGATTTAACGATCCGGTCATATCGCATATAACCGACTAATATCTAGTGTATCAATATTTCGAATCAACATTTGATTCGGTAACCCGGCTATATCACATATAACCAAGCGATGATACATCTTGCGAGAATAGAATACAGTATCACATACTGGTATTATTCTCGGTCCCGCACATATCTCATATGCGCTCCTATTTCGTTTCGCTTGAGCCAGGAAACTTCTGTGTAGGACTCTAAAGACTCGTCAATAAGCCGGCAGTAGGTGGTGATCATATCAATCACCCACAAGCCGCAAGCGGTCTGCTAAACGTAACGGCCACCCGGGTATTGAGCGATCAGAAGATCAACAAGTAAGCCTGCTCACACTCCTGCGAATCCAATCAGTAACACTTACCGCACAGTCCGGTCTATTCTCTGATATGTCGCATATCTCGCCTAGGGGTGGTAAACGTCAGACCCCAGAAGCTTGATAAGTCATGCCGATGTAAGGTCCATAACAAGCATGAAACTACTGATAACACTTACCAGTAAATCAGTGCAACCCTGTCCAGGGATTTCCAGTTATGGCCAGTCGAGCATAGCGCAACATCAACCCCCAATACCGGGAGAGACGAATCCCCTCCTATCGCTCATTGCCTCCATGTGAATCGGGACTGTACCCAAAAACCATCTGTTTGCACGACTCAGTAGAGCTGTGGTAGGGTGGAAATCAAAGCACAGTTGGAGACACGCAAGACTCTATGACGATCTCGGGTCAACAGACTAAGCTGTACCAGTGTCACCAGAGAACTGCCATCTGACGTGAGGTATAATACCATCTTGGAGTTCTCGGCGAGTCCGTTCGGTGTACCCAGTTTCCACTGAGCACCCGCATACCATCTCTGATGTCAAACACCAATGGATATGGGATCATCCATCGCCCATCACATGGGTCGAGAAGATATACGCTAGTCTACTCTGGAATATCGATGCCCCGTCTCGATATTCCCACGACTAGGAACATTGCAGGATGTACTCATGGACTACCCAGGCCCTACTAGTATGATCTGCATCATAGTCCTGCAAGTCGAGTACACATCCTAAGGGCTTTATCAACATGTAACAGAAAGACAGTAAGTATACATGTTAAGATAAAGAGCAACCAGATAGCGTACTATCATGTCGAGCAAGAAAGTCCTACCTATATATGTCCCAGTATCCACTACAATATACATCTCATATATAGTAATGGCCTCTAGGGCATACATATAACTAACAGTTACCTGCCAATCCCAGAAGTGAGGCAACCCTAATCAACAAAGTGAATGGGCCACCCAGCACTTCACGGAATCTGGTAACTTGAGACCCCTCAGTGGGTCATCCTATACCCCCATATGAGTGCGGCGAATAGCCCGCCAATTCTAGAGTAAGGCCCCCACCATCTCAACAACATGAGATGCGGGCCTGTTGCCCTCTAGAACCCGCCTACTCAAGCACTCCAACGTGGGGTAATCCTAGTACAGAAAAGAGAAGTATATATACAATGGCGACATCGACCTTAACTCGGTCGTGCCCCAATAAAAGAATATACAATCTGGCAGAGATGGCTATCTACATGTCGGATGCTCGCCCCGCAATAACGAATATACAAATGAATCTGGACTGTACTACTACCATTGCACCATAGGTTATCCAACACGACAATCCAACCATAATATCAGCACAACATAGAAGATCAACGTGAATATCATGTTCGCAAACCCGTTTAGTTGAACATATAGCAACTAGTCGGGTTGTACCGCTCAATGATATTCACGGTCGCAGATATTAACATATGCACTGATAAACACGTATTCAAAATTTCGATCGACTATAACTTTTCCACATTGGCCCCAAATGCAAATTAGCACTCAAACAAATCTGGGCAAAAAACTTACATCCCAAAAATCACATTTCCACATAATAGAGTGCCAGAAGAAATTTGGCGCACAATGGCTATAAATCGACTGCGGAACCGCTGCCAATAGGCATATATTAAGGCGGTTCCACGGCCATATAGTTGGCTCATGTGCCCAAATTTCTTAAGGTGCTCTAAAAATGCCTGCACGTATTTTTAAGACAATCTGAAATATTTTTTGAACAATTTTCAAAATCGACAGCGGGCATGTCAAAATGGAATTGTGATTTGGAAAATTCCGTCGATCGATATTTTAACCTTGTGTAAACTAGCTAGTAAAGGTTTACGGGATGGCTCTGATACCATGTTGGGGTTTTCTAGCGCCCTGGCCATCTACCGTGGCCGATGCGGAACAAAAATGGATTTAAAAAAAAAACTTGGCGCTAAAAAACCCATCCTAGAATCGAATCATAAACATAATTTTAAAAAATTATATCTCACTTTATAAATAAACGTACAGATATATCAGTTTGAAATTGGTGCATAATAACCGGTATTCAAAACCAACCATGCAAGACTCAAGTGAAAAAACAAGTGAGGAAAAACTCTAGAGAGAGAAAAACATCAAGTATGGTTTTGTAAAACACATTTTCCAAATATAATATTGCAACCATACTTGAATAGTGAGCATAAATGAATTAACAATTCATTTGTCAACACTATTCAGGCATGGGTCTCACCATACTCTATTCTTTACCTTTACACCTCATTTCCATTTAATTTAATAAATGGATAAACCAAAATGAGGTGTCCACCTTCTAGAATATTTTTCATATAAATACGGATTACACTCAACTGTATATACATACCTGTATTTGTACCAAAATATGAATATCCAAAGAGATAGAATAACACAAAGAATATAATACTAGAATATACATATCGAAATATATATACGAAAATTATTAAATCAATACCTGATTTAATAATCCGGTTCACACCCGAGCCAGCCAGTATTATCAACCGTCCGATCGAAAGTCCGGGTAACTAGTACATTCATTCAATCGGAGCCCTGCACGTTTTAAAATACGGCTACTACATCATTTCGCCTGAACCAGAGAAACCCTCTATGTGGGACTCTAAAGACTCGTCAATACGCTGGCAGTGGGTTTAACCACAAACACATTAGCGGCACTAGCTGTACGTAACGGCTACCCAGGTATTGAGCGAAAGGAAGGCCGACGAGCAAACTCATCCGAACTCCTACTAAGCCTATCTGTGACAATCTCTATACAGTCAGGTCTGTTTGTCTAAGAGTATCGCATTTCGAGTCTAGGGGGTGGATAAAGTCAGACTCTTAATAACGCGATATTTCGTGTCGGTATGAAGCCCATCACCCACTGAGAAACTACTGATCCAAATCAGTAATTCTCGTCTGCCTTGGCCAAGGATTTCTGGTGATGGTCAGCCGTGCACAATGCGACATCAACCCCCAATACCGGGAGAGACGAATCCCCGACGATCCGCTCACTGCCTCCATGTGGCTCAAGACTGTATCCAACTAAAACCTGTTTGCATGACTCTTTTGAGCCGTGGTAGGGTAGTAATCAAAGCACAGCGGGAACTCACACGAGACAAATGACGACCTCAGGTCGATAGACTAACATGTACTCATATCACCTGAGAACTGCTATCTGACAATAGGTATAATACCATCTAGCATGTTTCCGGCGAGTCCATCCAGTGTAACTCATAACCCAATGAGCACCTGTATACTATTAGAACTAAGAGAACACAACAAGAAGTTGGAGCCTCAATTCAAAAAATTGGCCGCCAATTTATTCCTAAATACCGCAATTTGCGGTCCAATATTCACAGATTGCACCAAAATTTTTGTGTCTTCTCTCTTGCTCTGTTAGTGAACTATTTTGATCTGCAAAATTTCATAATTACGTGTTTACAACATATTGGCTAGAAATATCGTATTTTGCACTAAATATCGTATTTTCCGACAATTTCAGATTTCAACAGAATTACGAATTGCGATTGAGTGGGGGAAAGGAACAAATTCAAGAGCAAGGTGATAGGGATTTACAGTGCCAAAAATTCGGGTAGTTTAACCCACGCAAGCAAACACTCAAGTACTCACGGATCGACTCAACGGGGGTTTCTTAACCCAAACTTGAGATACGTATTTTTCTAACACCTTCTCTCAAAATCCAACGCTCCAATATCTCGATTTTCTGCAGAATTTCTTTGCAAACTTCGCCGCACAAGAGCCAAAGAGAACTAACCGTATTTCTTGCAGCGCGCCGCTTAAAACTTAAAAAATGATTGATTGATGATTTAAACAACTTTTTATTGTTTGCGCATTGTATGAACTTAATACGGACTTAAGGGCAATGAACCCCAACAAGATATGGTAAAGAATTTCATCACCCTTTTCCATGGCCCACAAACCACAAAGAACGAGCATTTTTCATATCCTAAGTAATTTAAAAGAATCTAGACCATCGGCCTTTAAGGACTTCGCGCTCAATAGGGAAACGTTGATTGTGTTTCGAACACCGTCCATTGTTACATTGTTCAAGAAGTTTCTAGAAAAGTGTGAAAGGCGCAACCGCCGAAAGAGAGAAGGTTATTCTAATTAAGAAACTTCGCGAAAGCGTTGTAACTGCACTCACCTGGCTTCTTGATCAATCTATCTTGGGCCCGTTTCGTAATACAATTTTACTTCACAAATCAAGTTCTTGAGCAGATCTAGTTGACCTAGGTGAATCCTGGATTGTTTAGGCGTGTGAAGTGTGTCGTAGTTGTGTTTTTGATTTACCTTTTGTGTGAATAGTTCGATATTTTTTGTTTGTGAATATTTGAAAAGAAAACAAAAACAAAACAAAACAAAACAAAACAAAACAAAAAATTTAGGATTTGTAAACTGTTAGTTATGTGTATGCCCTAGAGGCCATTATTGTACATATGATATATATTATAGTGGATGCTTGGCCATATATAGAGAGGAATTTCTTGCTCGACATGATAGTATGTTATCCGGTTGCTCTTTGTCTTAACATGTAGACTTGTATTGTGATACTGTCTTGCTCTCACATGTTGATAAAGCCCTTAGGATGTGTTCTTGACTACTAGGACTATGATGGAGATCATACTAGTGGGGCCAGGGTAGTCCACAAGTACATCCTATAATTGTTCCTAGTCAAGGGTGTATCGAGACAGGGCATTGATACTCCAGAGTAGACTGGCGTATACGCTTTTTGACCTATATGATGGGCAATGGATGATCCCACGTCCATTGGTGTTTGACATCAAAGATGGTATACGGGTGCTCAGTGGAGACTGGGTATACTGAACGGACTCGCCGAGAACTCCTAGTTGGTATTATACCTATCATCAGATAGCAGTTCTCTGGTGATACTGGTACAGGTTAGTCTGTAGACCCGAGATCGTCATAGAGTCTTGTGTGATTCCCACTGTGCTTTGATTTCTACCTTACCACGTTCAAGAGAACGTGCAAAACGGTGGCTTTTGAGTACATACTCGAATCACATGGAGGCAATGAGGGATATGAGGGGTTTCGTCTCTCCCGGTATTGGGGGTTGATGTTGCGCTGTGCTCGATTGGCTATAACAGAAAGTCCCTGGCCAGGGCTGATACGGAGATCTACTGGTAAGTGTTATCAGTAGTTTCTCGACCCGTTATGAGCCTCACATCGGTACAACTTATCGTTTACTGGGGTCTGATGTTTACCACCATGTTCCCTCATAAAATACAAGAAAAAACCCCAATGGGGCATCACGTGCGCACACGTGATGGCTTCATGAAGGCTTTGAAATGATAAGAATTGAATCCTAATCAAATGGGGTCACGTGCCCTTACATGATAGGCCTTTAAACCCACTGAAAATAATTAAAGGTATAAGAAAACAACAAGAAAAGACCCCAATGGGGCATCACGTGCCCACACGTGACCAAGGGTCACGTGCTAACACGTGATAAGTTCCTGAGTTCTTTAAAATAACAGAATTAAATTCTGGTTAAATGCTTAATTCATGGGTCACGTGCCACCACGTGATAGGGTCTTAAAAAACTCTCTGAAAGAAAGGAAAGAAAACCCTAAATGGGGCATCACGTGCCTACACGTGACGGGGGTAACGTGCCAACACGTGATGGGTTCCTAAATATCTCTGAACTAATAGAATTAAATTCTAACTAAATGGTCAATCAGTGGGGTCACGTGCTAACACGTGATAAGCTCTTAAACCTTCTGAACTAAAAGAATTAAATTCTAATTAAGTGAAAATCAAAAACCCTAACTGAAAAAATATTTTCCTAGATCTTTCCAAACGAAAAGATTGCGCTCTGTAAAGTGGAGCACCGTTGGATTAAAAATCCAATGGTGATTAAAATTCACTAATTTATAGAAAGATTCTATACAAGGAGATATTTCCCTGAAATTTGCCAGGAATAACAGACAAAATATCTTTTGGATTAAAAATCCAATGGTGAATAAAATTCACTGAGTGATCTAAAAGATCATGTTGGTTACAAAATTAATTGAAATCTTTCAATGAAAAATTGACTAAACAAACTGATTCTTTTCTTTCTCCTATAAATAGGAGCCAAGAAGAGAAGAAAAAGGAAACAGGAGAGACAACAACAGAGAGAAAAAAGAAGAGAATTTAATTCTCCAGAGAGAAAGAAGATTTTTCTTCAGAAAAAAGAAAGAAACCCTGGATAAGAGGGAGAAATAGATCATTCTACAAGCTCCCACAAAACAAAAAGAGAATTTAATTCTCAAACTAAGAGTTTAACTCTTCTGATTAAGAACTTAGTTTTTCCTTTGGTTGAGGATCTGCAGAAGCAGATCTCCCCATAAGTTGAGAATTTAATTCTCATCGGGGAGATTCTGCCATGCAGATCCAAAACTTAGAGAGAGAATTGAGTTTAAAGAATTTAATTCTTTCAAATACATAGTAATTTAATTCCTCTAAATAAAATTAGGGTTTAACCCTACAAAAGAATTTAATTCTTCCAAATACATAGGAATTTAATTCCTCTAAATAAATTAGGGTTCAACCCTACAGAAGAATTTAATTCTTAAACAAGGGACTTAAACTTTTCATGCACGTAAAAGAGATCAGTACCCAACCTGATCACGTGACCCTCCCTTCAATGGTCAGAAAAGAATGAATGAGATGGGGTCACGTGCTCCCACGTGACCCTTGGATAAATTCCTCAAAATAAAGAGAACAAAGCCAAGGCAGAACAGACTTCGGGCGCCCTCACGTGTCCCCACGTGACCCCTGACAAACACCCCTTTAAAAAAGAGAAGATGGAAAGAACTGAAGGATTAAAATCTAATGCATGGGCGCCCTTACGTGTCCCCACGTGACCCCTAGCAAATCCTGTTAATATCCAGTGTATGGGTGCCCATCACGTGCCCACACGTGATGGCCATGAAGACTAAAAGTGTTTAACACTTATTCTGAGAATAAAATAAGGGAAGTTTGACCCAATCCTAGGATGCCTCGCGTGTCCTCACGTGAGCGCTTCATTTTCTAGTGTTTAACACTATTTTAAGCACTGCATCCTTAGTGTTTAACACTATTTTATATGCATCACGTGGGAACACGTGATCGCCAGATATGTACTTTAGGGTTTAATACTATATTCAAACCAGTCTTAGCCCAAATTGGCTAAGTCTTCCAAAGGAAAGATTCCCCCTTTGACTGAGCCTCAAATACATTCTTGTCTTCCAAAATTGATCATCTCATATGGTATATGAGTGCTCAGCACTCAATAAAAAACAAAATATGGTCAGAACCCAGACCCATGCTTAGCATTGCTAAATAAGGGGGGGCTGAGCCCCGACAAATGTTCAACAGCCCCAACAAGGGTCCAACATTTTAAACCTAATTGGACTTAGCCCAAGTTGGCCATAAGTCCTTAATTCAGATTAATTGAGCCCATATGCTCATAAATCTTTTGATCTTAGTCCTAAATTGGACTATAGATCTCTCAACCAACATTGGTTCAAGGGTACATCTCTTCACTCCTCTGAAATATGCCGTTGTAATTCTTCAACGTCTTCAGAGAGGTGACGGGTCCCGATAACCAGACTAACCTCGGACTGTGGGGCCCTTTAAACCTATGGACTATGATGTCCTTAACCTCGGACTATGGGGTCCTTTAAACCCATGGACTATGATGTCCTTAACCTCAAACTGTGGGGTCCTTTAAACCCATGGACTATGACGTCCTTAACCTTAGACCGTAATGTCCTTAAACTAATTGACCGCAATGTCCATAAACTAAACAATAGAGTCCAAATTTTCTTTTGTTCAATCTAAATGATGCCGTTAAGTAGATCTTAGTCTAAAATTAGACTAACGTATCCTTAGCGAACGGTTAAGTTGGTCTTAGTCTAAAATTAGACTAACGAATCCTTAACAAACGTTTAAGTTGATCTTAGTCTCAAATGAGATTAACGATCCTAAAACCCAACCCAAAACCCAAATCTAAGAAAATACGGATTTGGACTAATCCACACTCTACGGGCGACAAGATAAATTAGTCTCCGTACACAATCTACGGGAAACTAAAAACAAAACAAACACCCACGACACGAAATGACCATCTTAAGAAGAAGAAAGTTGTTACCGCGATGCGGTAGCGTGATTAACTGCAGGGGCTTGCGCCTGCAGGGAAGAGCGTCCCCATAATCAAAACCCCTCAAATGAGGGGGAATCTGACAAAGTCTGCTACATCGGCCGCATCTGTATAAACCTCCGATACACGGTACCATAAATCAACTTGGCATCATCGGAGAGGTGGACGGATAAAACCAAATAGCATCTGTCCCCAGAATTCAGGCCCCGACGTCCCAACGTCCTGGCCGCGTCTTTCGGCGGAGAACGGATTCTGGCACGCCCGGTGGGACCTTTTCCTCTTTCCACTCCACACTTCGTGTGTCGTGTTTCGCGAACAAATCGCGGTTTGACATGGTTGCCTTTGGATGTGAAGTACTAAGATTTGGTGTCTTGCTTCGTGCAGAAAAACAGAAGATCAATGGTTTCAAACTGCACTAACTGCAACTGCACCTCTCACTCCGTCCCTGCTGGAGGAGTGATCTACGGGCCTCAGGTGGCCTCTGTTTTTAAAATGCCGATGGACCAAGTGACGCAAGCCACCACTGGACTATTCTTCGGGACCATGATCCCGCCAACGAGCTTCAGCGCTCCTGTACCATTACAAGAAGCTCAGAAAAAGTCGGTCTTTTATCGGCTCACAACTACTGCGGCCCCTCCCAATGGGTCGTCCAGCTCCAACGCCTCAGTCTTTGACAGACTGGGCCAAAGCTCATTTGGGCCCATGAAGAAGCCTGCGATACCAGAAAGGGTTATCCCTAAGCGGATAGCCATTCCTGCTCCTGAAGTCGTCAAGGCGGCTTCTCCTGCCGAAGGGTCGGTCTTCACAAGACTGACTGTCTCAGCTCCTATTCCAGGAAAAATCGTCAAGACTGCTTCCCTTGCTCGGAAGTCTGCCTTCGATAGGTTGGCTATCCCCACTCAGCAGACATCAGTCTTCAATAGGCTGACAACGACAACTTCTGACCAACACAGGGGGCATGGGGAAGTCACTCCTACAGCTGAGATAATCCCAACGGCTCGATACGCTCTACGTCACCACTGGCGCCGAGTAAGGAAGGCTGGCGGCAACTCTCCTTCTGGACTGAGTCCGCTGGCTCCAACGGTGGAAATCGATGCTACTGTTCCAACTGGGAACAGCTTTGAACTACTTAGGAGGGTACGCAAAAACTTTCCGACTGCTGTGTTGAAAAGGTCTCCTCCACCAATGGAGAGCACTACAAAGGCGAAGCTAGAGCATCCCCCTCAGCAGCTGTCCTCTAAAATTTACAAAGTTTGGCGACAGGTTCAGGACTCCGTGATAGATCAAGATTATCCCCGCCGACAGAAAAAGATGAAGGTTCGGCAAGAAGAGGACCAGTCTGTCAAGCCACAGAAGGCGACAGCTACTTGGGTGCCCGCTGTAACGGCCCCCTCAACTTCGACCGCCCATGAGAGGAGAAGGCCGGAGAAAATCCCTGAGTCTGCGACGAATCGCAAGACCACTGAACCTAAACGCCCTAAGTCTGGGGGCATGATGGTACGTACTATCTATATGGCATCCGGGAAAGAGGATAGCCGTATCTCTACGGGCCATTGACCACTCACCAGATCTGTAATGAAGGCCCAGGAGCAACAACAGAAGCTCCAGGAAATGTTGACATAGATGGCTGTACCCACAGGGCCAAAAAAAAGCCCGGAGACATCGTCGGAGCAACGTCAAGAACAAGAAACCGATGCTGAGTTCCTCCGTAGAATCCTTGAGAAGAAAGACAAAGAGGCAGCAGAACAAGCTGCCAACATAAAGCGAATGGTGTTTCTATTCCAAGACATGGTCGGGATGATGTTACAGCCGGATCCCCCAGCTGAAGATCCTCCGATTATCCTCGAAGACAACCGAGGGGAGACGTCAAACCCTCTTCTGGCTTATTCAGCAGCCAAAGAGGAGACCATCTCAAAAGCCGCCCTGGATGATTACATCGCTCAGCAGATACGAGTTCATCAGGCGAATGAAGCGGCTGGGCAAATTGTTAAGACTGGACGACCCTATCTGGGTTGGTACGACCAAATAAAGTACCCGCCGGGATATACGATCCCCAAATTCCACGTATACAAGGGGATGGGAAATCCACACCAGCACGTCGCTCAATTTAGGGCTCTGTGCGAAAACACTGGAGGGGATGACAAACTATTGCTTCGCCAGTTTGTTGGCAGTTTGTCGGAGACAGCGTTTGAATGGTACTCCGAGCTCCCGAATGACTCCGTTAAAACATTTGTCGAAATGGAGTTGCTGTTTACGCAAAGGTTTGCAAGCGCTAGCGAGCGCACCCCGATCACCGCATTAATTAATGCCAGGGTGAAGCCAGGCGAAACATGGGTGCAATACGCGATACGGTGGCAGAACCTGTGGTTGAAGTGCGAGCAGCGCATCGAAGAAGCGCCTGCGGTAGGCATGTTCGTGGGGAACCTTGACCCTCAGGCAACCATTTCCCAATTCATGATGTTCTTCAAACCCACTACCTTGCAGGCCTTGATTGACAAGTTGGCCCAGATGGATCAGATGGGTCATAGACCATCTCTTTTGAAGTTGGAGCCTCGGAACGAAAAGGGAAAAGGGAAAGAGACCTTTGTTGCTAATACTCAACAGCAGCCCACTGGTCCAAGGCTAATTGATCGCCAAGACGAGAAACGGCGGTTCTTTGATGAGAAACTGAAGTGCCTTTATTCGTTTCCCCGGGACAAAACGAGGAGACTGTTCGAGCTGGCGGTGCCCAACAGGCTCATCATCTTGCCGGATCCAAAACGCCCATTACAACCCGGTGAGGCTAATAATCCCAATTATTGCCCCTATCACTAAGCGATAGGCCATCCAATCGAAGATTGCTTCGTCTTCAAAGGGTGGATTGAGAACCAATACCAACAGGGCAAATTCGCACTGTCCGAAAATTGGAAAGTAAACCCGCCCCAACCGCACGCTCTTAAAAAGGCGGACGCACCGAGGGCATCGTGCTCTTTTGTAGAAGAAGCTCCATGGGAGGTCGTTCTTTCAGCCAAGACGAAAATAATGCTGAAGGATCTCCAAACATGCCCGGCGATCAGGTGGAAAAATCCACTGGAACCCGAGGTCATCGAGGGAATGCTGAAGCCGCGCCTGACTCCGAAAGTTGCCAGTGATAATCAAAGCGCTCAGACCCAGCCGTCAAAGTCTTCAAAGAAGAAGAAGAAGACCAAAAAGCCCGTGAATCTTGGTGACAAGCGCACGGACCTGCAAAAACATATCGACGTGCTAGAAGAATATAACCAGAAGGCGCGGACCCCGATCACACTTCAAGAGTTTCTCAGCCACATCCTTGAGGATGAAGATGATGACAATGGAGAAGACTCGTCAGATGAACCTGAGGATTATGTGGCAAGCTACCATGTGATCTCTCACTCGTTAATAGACGGCGAAGAAGCTCCTGATGCAAAGAAACTGGGGGCAGGTTCCGAACCAGAACTTGTAGAACCGTCAGACGAGATGATTGACAGGTTGCTGAACGAAGCTCTTCTGAAAAGCAAGGGTGATCGAGAGCGCGAAACGGCCATATTTGAAAAAGCCAAACGACGGCGACTGGATGAAAGGGTTGAAACACTCCAAACAAATCAAAGCACGTCCGCGGCAGACAAGAGCAGGTTCAAGATAAGAAAAAGGTTCCCCAGAGCCATATCGATAGGAATGAAGCTGCCACCCTCCGAAGGAAACACTCCTGATAGGATGCACCTTGATGAAGCGGATGTACATATTAGCTACTGCTTGTATCATCGAATGATTGCGCACCCTATCGAAGAGTGCAATACCTTTAAAAACTGGTGGCAGGGATATGTTGCTCACCGGCAGCACGTTTAGCGATTGAAACACAAAGCTCGTCGGGAACGGAGAAACACGACAGAGGAGCACAAAAGAACTGCTGGCAACTGTCATATGGTTGACGCTGGGGGATCGCAAGTTCTCACCTTTGGGAGCGATTCTGATGAAGAAATAGCCCTCGGCCCTCTCTTCAGAGAACCCACCTCCGAGACGGAAGAAATGAAGACCTGTGAGAACATTCAGCTGCGCAATCGTACGCTACCGGAAAAGAATCTTGGACCTGCTAACAGTGGATCGAATAGAAAAGATAAAGGGAAAGAAAAAGTCCCTGAAGATATCGCCCTAGATGATCAAGTCGTCAAAAAGCTGACAGCCAAGGACCCGCCAAAGAAAAACAAGGTGGATTATAATGTTCTGGCACACGTGAGGAAGCTACCCTCGCAGCTGAGCATTCTCGATGCCCTCCTGCTATCAAAATAGGCGAGAGATTCTTTGATCAAGGCACTACAAGAGCCTGACCAGTTTCAAGCTTTTCTTGCTGAAGAAAAGATGAAGGACGAGCTGGAAGAAGTGCACACTGCTGACATCACTTTCGGCGATGAAGATCTCCTCCTCGGGACGTGCGAGCATAACCAACCCCTTTATATCTCCGGATACTGTCATGATATCAAGATAGGAAAAATCATGGTTGACAATGGGTCCTCCGTCAAACTCCTCAATGTTAGAGTGTTGAAGGAAATCTGTATGAGCGTTCAGCACCTCGCTCGTGATAAAATCACCATCTCCAGGTTTGACTCCCAGTCATCACGGACACTCGGCTCTGTGATACTGACGTTACGCTTTGGGCTGCTCGTCATTGATATCAAGTTCCACGTCATTGACGCCAGGACTTGCTACAACGCCTTGCTCGGCAGGCCTTGGTTACATGAGTACAACATTATCCCTTATACACAATATCAGTGTATGAAGCACTTCAAAGATAGGCTGGAATATACCGTGACAGGGGAGCTGAACCTATTCTCCGTGAATGAAGTATGAAAGTATGAAGATGCAAAATACTTCTTACCGGACTTCGAGGATACGGAGAGGTGCCATAAACTGGAGGACAAGCAAAAAGCTATCACCACCATTCCCGTCTTCGGGAGCGATACCGAGGAGGAAGAAGAGATAGTCTGTGTGGGACAGCCCCAATACAATAAATCTGGACCGTCTGTCCCTATATTGATCTTTGGCAGCGACTCCGAAGACGAGGTCAACGTAATATTCTCGGCTCGTCCACCAGTGCAAGCCTTCAGTGAAGATGATCAGAGTTTGCAAATAGCTATGGTTCCGCAGCAGCACTGCAAAGAGCTCGACGCACTTGATACCTATAGTATGCAAGAACTACAGACGTTCTATGTTCCTCCTAGGAGAAGAGATGAAAAAGTGATCCTCTTTTATCGATCCACGGAAACTAAAGTGGAGAAAGAAATCTGGCATGGTGCCGATCCTACACTCGACAGACTCCAACCCATCCGTCTGCCCAGATACTACACAGAAGGATTAAAAAGGCTGTTGAGGCGCCAAGGCGTACCCTTGAAGCAGACCGCTCGACAAGCTCAGTTCTACAACAAGATCTGGAACGTCCCTGGAACTCAGCGGAAATTGCCCACCGGGAGAGTGGAAACGAACGGGCTTGGATATGTTCAATCCAAGAAACGGGAACGATTCCATGGTTGCTACGTCATACATGACTTCGATGAAGAAGGAGATGATCTTTTAAAAGACGTTAACCCTGAACCAAAACGAGGTCCCGCCATGAAAATGCCAAGTCCTTCGTTCGAAGAACAGATGGACAGGCTTATAAGGGAAGCGGGTCAAAAGGTCCGGGATGACCATAACCGCGAAATGGCCATTTACGAGAAAGCTAGGACGCAGCACCTTCTTCAGCAGTCTACGGAGAATGACAATACCCTTCGTTGCCAGCCCGTCATACAAAAGATTCGACGCGGAAGCAGGAACAAACTGAAGAATGGAAAGAACGTTTGGCAGCGACAAAGCGGGTCCAGGAAGACACGCGATCAAGAATTGAGCAGCCGGGATTCGTCTCTTATAAAAAAGATGGGTCGAGCATATTCTTTTCCCCGAGACAAGACAAGGAAGATATTCGACCTCGTTGTAAAACATCATATGATTACACTTACGGAGTCCAAACTCCTTGAGCAAGCAGACAACGTCTCTCACCCGGATTATTACTTTTATCATCGAGCGATCGGATATCCTCTTGAAGACTGTTTCACCTTCAAGAACTGGGTCGAAGACCAATATCAACTCGGCAGGTTCGCTCTATCCACCAGTTGGAGGGTAGCCCTACCGCAGAGACATGTGCCAAAGGCGGCGGTAGAACCAGATCAACACCAATATTGGAGACGATCTCGGACCTGTCATATGATAACATTCTCAAAAGAGGGAGAGCACGAGAATATAGACAACCTCTCCCAATGCTTCGCGAATTAAGACGAGAATGAGCTGATTTCAGAATTTCCACCGGTCCTAAAAGAGCTGGAAGACGGAATACATACTACTGCGGACAACATACGGAAAATCAACTTGGGAACGGCAAACGACCCACGACCGACGTTCTTCAGTGAGCTATTGTCTGAAGAAAAGGTGGCTACGCTCAAGGACGTGCTCATGCAGTATAAAGACTGTTTCGTATGGAGCTATTCCGAGATGCCGGGATTAGATTCAGAAATAGTCGTCCATAAGTTGGCGATATCTCTGGACGTCAAGCAAATCAATCAGGCACAAAGAAGAACGCGGCTCGAGCTTGAGATGAGCATCAACGCTGAGGACAAGAAGCTAATCGACTCTGGCTTCATCCAAGAAGTTCAATATCCTGACTGGATCGCCAACATCGTCCCAGTGATGAAGAAAAATGGGACGGTTCGCATATGCGTGGACTTTTGGGATCTCAACAAAGCTTTCCCGAAGGACGACTTTCCAATACCGGTCACCGAGCTGATGATAGATAGTACGTCCATTCACGAAGTTTTCTCCTTCATGGACGGCTCATCAGGATACAATCAGATAAAGATGCATCCAGAGGACCAGAAGCATACCGCTTTCCGGACTCCCTTAGGCATATTCTGCTACAAAGTGATACCTTACGGTCTGAAGAACGCCGGTGCCACCTATCAGAGAGCCAAGACGAAGATTTTTGATGACCTCATACATGAAATCGTCGAGTGCTATATTGACGACCTCGTGGTTAAAAGCAAATCGTACGAGGAACATTGGGAGCATCTGAAAATAGTGTTTCAGCGCCTTCGGAATATAACCTGAAGATGAACCCTCTCAAATGCGCGTTCGGAGTTTCCTCAGGTAAATTCCTAGGATTCATCATACGACACTGGGGCATCGAGATAGATCTGTAGAAGATCAAGGCGATTATGGAAATGCCTCCGCCAAGGACTCTGAAGCAATTGCGGTCTCTCCAAGGGAAGCTCGGATATATCCGACGGTTCATAGCTAACCTCTCCGACAAGTGTCGTCCTTATAGTCACCTGATGAAAAAGGGGACCCCGTTCGTCTGGGATCACAAATGCCAAAGCACATTGGACGAGATCAAGCAATACTTGCATAATCCGCCAATACTAACCTCTCCGGTCAAGGGAAAGCCTCTCATCCTGTACACAACTGCCCTTGAAGATTCTTTAGGCGCACTATGGGCACAGGAAAATGACCAAGGGAAGGAGAGGGCCCTCTACTATTTGAGTCGAGTTCTCCTGGGGGCAGAAAGCAATTACTCCCCCATCGAAAAACTCTGCCTGGCGTTGATCTTTGCAACAACGAAGCTCAGACACTATGCGTTGGCACATGAGGTCCATCTCATATCAAAGGTGGATCCTCTCAAATATTTGATGTCAAGAGCCATACTAACGGGACGGCTCGCTAAATGGGCCCTACTCTTGATGGAGTTCTCGATGAAATACCGACCTCTCAAGGCAGTGAAAGGCCAGGCCATCGAACATCCTATACCTACAGACTCACCCTAAACTGTGAATTGCCAGACGAGCACGCGTTTGACACAATCAACGGTGAGAAAGGACAGAGTGACACCCAATGGGAACTCTACTTCGATGGGGCATCTTCCATGAAGAAGCGGAAGCAAAGCACCCCCATAATCAAATCTGGGGTAGGCCTCATCTTCATAACTCCACAAAAGGGGATAATGCGCTTCGCCTTCTCCTTAACAGAGCCGAGGACGAATAATGAAGCCGAATATGAAGCTTTGATAGCGGGTCTTGAGATCGCTGTCGACATGGGAATCGAAAACCTCCTCATATACGAAGACTCCCAACTGGTCGTCAGCCAAGTAAGCGGCGACTATCAAACATGTAAGCTAGAGTTGGTGAAGTACGGCGAGAGAGTGCAGCAACTGCCGACTCAAATTCCCTCATACACCCTGGAAAGCATACCGCATACGGAAAATAGCAAAGCGGATGCATTAGCCAAGCTCGCTAAAGAACTGGCCGACGAGAACCTCGATGACGTGAGGATCGTTGTGCAAAGCCGTCGGGTTCTTGCGCCGGCAGAAATATCTTCGGAGTCGTCCAAAGAAAAGGGAGCTACCGAGCAAACGACCCTACAAATAAAAGACCAGGAAAAGACTAAGGATTGGAGGGAAGTCTTTATAGACTACTTCAAATCCCGTCGAACACCTGAAGATGCATCCTCGAGACATCAGCCCATGAAACGAGCTCTGTCTTTCGCCTTCGTCAATGATACGCTGTACAAGAGATCGTTCGACTCTCTATGGCTAAGATGCCTGGGGCCGGAAGAAGCAAAGAAAGTCGTCCAAGAAACTCACGACGGACTCTGCGGATCTCATCAAGCTGGGCCAAAGATGAAACTGAAGATCAAAAGGATGGGGTACTATTGGCCCACGATGATCCAAGACTGTCTCAAATACACGAAGCAGTGCCACTCGTGCCAGATTCACGGAGACTTTATCCACCAGCATCCAAATCCTCTACACCCAACGGTGGCTAGCTGGCCATTCGAAATGTGGGGAACTGACATAATCGGGCCCATTGTACCAGCATCGTCCAGGGGACACCGGTTCATATTGGCGACGACCGATTACTTTTCTAAGTGGGCAGAAGTAGTACCACTAAAAGAAGTGAAGACGGAGAATATCCTCCATTTCTTCAGGACACACGTCATCTATCGGTTCGGCACTCCGCGACGGATTATCTCCGATAACGGGCCAGCCTACAGAAGCCACAAGATTAACCGCTTTGCACAACAGCATAATATAGACCGGAGATACTCTTCGGCCTATAATCCCCAAGCTAACGGTCTAGCTGAGGCTTTCAACAAGACCTTGACGAAGATCGTGAAAAAGATGGTGTCCAAAAATATGAAGGACTGGCACGAGAGACTGCACGAAGCTCTCTGGGCGTATCGAACTACGTTCAAAACGGCCACAAACACAACGCCGTATGCATTGGTATTTGACACAGAAGCGGTACTCCCCCTCGAGATAGAGCTACCCTCTCTATGAGTGGCCGTTCACTACGAGCTAACAAATGAAGAAAATGCTCACCTTCGGCTTGAGGAGCTTGACGCCCTTGATGAAACCCGGCTCATGGCACAACAAAACCTGGAAGCTTATAAAGTAAAGATGACACGCTCATACGAGAGATTGACTAGGTCGAGAACATTCCGCCAAGGCGAACTCATGCTAGTGGTCAAAAGACCTATGATCCCCAATCGTGCCAAGAGGGGGAAATTTGAGCCAAACTATGAAGGCCCGTATATCATAGACAAAGTCTACCAGGGTGGAGCCTATCTACTTATGGACATGCATGGTGAAAGACCTTTTAGGCCAATAAATGGTCGCTTCCTGAAAAAATACTACGCTTGACGAGTCACGGCCTAGGTCAACGATAGATGACGACGCCTATGTCCGCTCGCTATCTTCCTAAGCCCAAACTCTATAAGTAGTAGCCGACAGCGGACCGAAACGTCCTTAAACTAACGATGGACCACTATGTCCTAAAACTGGATATTGACCGAGACGTCGATAAAATACTACGGACCACAGCATCCCAAGGTTGACACATAATAATAAAAAAAACGGTATGTCCATAAGCGAGATGGGCACGGATAAAAACCCGAAAGGGCTCCGTGAGTAAAAACAGCAGGGCTACCGGCAGGTTTTGTGAAAACCCGAAAGGGCGCAACCTCCTTAAAAGACACTTGCAAGGTCCTCTCGACCTTGTGAGGAGAAAATACCTGTGTGAGATCCTTACGACTCATAAGGGAGCAATACACTTAGGGATCCCCACGATTCCTAAGAAGAAATTACACTTACGAGATCCTCACGACTCATAAGGAGAATTCCCCTTTGAGAACCTCACGGCTCATAGGATTCAAAATCCTTAAGCTATAGGAATCTGAACCTGTTCTTAAGCCATCACAATCTCCAATATTGCCCTACAAGCGGTTCAATATTGACCCTTGTATACAATCCACGAGCACGAATAAACATTTCCCTAACAAAGTCCCACCAGAGACTGGGGATATGCTCAAGCGGTGAACAACCCTTATAAGTTCTCTCGACTTATAAGGAGAAAACACTCTTGTAAGATCCTTACGACTTATAAGAGACCATACACTTAAGAATCCTCATGATTCTTAAGGAAAAAACGCAACTACGAAATCCTCACGACTCGTAGGGAGAAATACCTTTATGAGACCCTTACGGCTCGTGAAGTCAAGCCTTAGCCAACAGGATCTTAACCCTGTTTGCTAAGCCACCTTTGTTCGAACCGACAAAGGCAAATGATGATTCGCTCCTGGCAATATCCCAGTTGTAGCGATGCTGATGCCTAAATCGGTATCAGATCTCAAGACCCTTACTCGCGGCAAAAAGTCAGCGAGCCATAAAATGCATATAAAATAGCCGAAATGATAGGGTAACTTGCAACAAAATCAGCAAGTAAAATATATGCATACAAAATAGCCGAAATGATTGGGCAACTCGCAATAAAAAGCAGCGAGTAAATAAAACAAATAGCCAAAATGATTGGGCACCGTGAAAAATAACCGAAATGATTGGGCAATCGCGAACTTCGCGATATAAAAGCTGAAATGATAGAGCATCGCGGAAAGAAAAATATATGAAATAAAACTTTTTGCCCTATAGGTGAGATCACATCGATCCCTGTATACAATCCAGGGGCACAAACAAAGAGGGAACCATACCTTCCCACCAGGCTCCATCAGAAAGAGAGCCAAATCTTGACGGCCACATCTACAGCCTAGAGACCCACAACAGCGTTCCTCCTCATTCCAGCAGGATTCAGACGCGACAATCAACCTTGGAGCCATGGCAAAGTCGTTATTCCAAACCTCGACGGTTCACAGACAACCGAGAGAGCACCTCCTGGTCCCGTAGAACACGGCTAACGTCAATCCTGACCCCGTGGGAAACGCCCAGAGCAACTCCTGGTCCCGTAGAACATGGCTAATGTCAATCCTGACCCCATGGGAAACGCCCAGAGCACCTCCTGGTCCCGTAGAACATGGCTAATGTTAATCCTGACCCCGTGGGAAATGTCCAGAGCAACCCCTGACTCCGTGAAATGCGGATAATGTCAACTCCTGACTCCATGAAATGCGGATAAAGTCAACTCCTGACTCCATGAAATGCGGATAAAGTCAACCCCTGATGCCGTGAAATGCGAATAGTCACCCCTTGACTCCGTGAAATGCGGATAAAGTCAACTCCTGACTCCGTGAAATGCGGATAAAAGTCAACCCCTGACTCCATGAAATGCGGATAAAGTCAACTCCTAACTCCGTGAAATGCGGATAAAGTCAACCCCTGACTCCGTGAAATGCGGATAAAGTTAACCCCTGACTCCGTGAAATGCGGATAGTCAACCTCTGACTCCATGAAATGTAGATAAAGTCAACCCCTGACTCCGTGAAATGCGCATAAAGTCAACCCCTGACTCCCCCTGACTCCATGAAATGCGGATAAAGTCAACCCTTGACTCCGTGAAATGCGGATAAAAGTCAACCCCCGACTCCGTGAAATGCGGATAAAGTCAACCCCTGACCCCATGAAATGTGGATAATGTCAACCTCATCAATCACTTACGAGTCCTCTCGACTTGTAAGGAGAAAATTCTCTTGTGAGATTCTTACGACTCTTAAGAGAAAACGCACTTAGGAATCCTCACGATTCCTAAGGAGAAACCACACCTACGAGATCCTCTCGACTCGTAGGGAGAAAAGTCTTTGTAAGACTCTCACGGCTCATAAAGTTGAAAGTCTTACGTGGCAGATCCTAACCCTGTCTCCTAAGCCATCGCCGCCCTACAGGGAGGTCAATATGGATTACCCAGGGCCACACTCTCCTAAGTTGAACATCGACAAGAAAGGAGACGATCACTTGTGGGTCCTCTCGACTCGTAAGGGAGAAAACTCTTTTGTGAGATCCTTACGACTCTCAAGAGAAAACACGCTTAGGAATCCTCACGATTTCTAAGGAGAAAATACACCAATGAGATCCTCTCGATTCGTAGGGAAAAAAATTTTTATGAGACCCTCACGGCTCATAAAGTTGAAAGGCCTTAGGAGGCAGACCTGAACCTGACTCCTAAGTCATCGCTGTCCTACAAGGAGATAAAATAGATTATCCACAAAATGTATTTACTAAAAGGGACACACCACCATGAAGCAAAATATGTCTTTTATTCATGAATCAAAATGAATACAAAGTACAATTTATGAAAGAATCAAAAAAAAAAAATACTCTCATTCAGGAATATGTACAAAAGAGAAATAAAAAGAAACATATACATTTGTTTAAGCTGGCGGACGGTTTAATAGATTCGCCAGTTCGTCCTTCTTCCGCTTGGCCTTGGCTTCATGATTCATTATTATTATAAGACGTGCCTCCGCTTGAGACTATTGGGCCTGGTATGAGGCAAGCCGACTTTCAAGCTCCTGTTCGGTGACTTTGTGGGCTTCAACCATCTCGTGGGTAAAAATGACGGCTTTATCAATAGCTACCACCTCACTAATAGCTTCTTGAAGCACCCGCCAGAGTTTATATGCCCGAGTGGTCTTGGCCGTAAGATCAGCTTGAAGTTCCCCTAACGCAGTTGAAGCAAGCTTCCTCTCTGAAAATTTTCAGCTGAGCCTCTTCTCGCATGACAACATATTTGCGGTGCACTGTTCGATCAGCCCCCGCAAGCTCGCCTTTGCAGCCAAAACCTCTGAAGGAAGGCACGTACATTCAAGACTATGCAAGTAAGCCTCCACCCGACGACAAAACTCAACCCAGACTTGCACCAATATTTCGCTATGGTAAGCAGCAAGAAAGGGAAGAGAACTGTTGGCTTCGGCGGCAAATTCTTCGGCCGTGATCAAACTACCAGCACGAAGGTCTTCGATCAAAGCTGACAAAGAGTGAAGGCTTAGCTTTGCCATCCGTTCAAAGGCACATAGAGCATAGGGGCCGGGTGGCATGGCGATGTGAGATTCTAGCGTGGTAAGAACTGGCAAAGCTGTTAAGATTTATAAACAATCAGCGAGACTTGCAAGCAAAGAGCAGATGGAATAAGGTCGAAACTTTACTTACCCACAGTCATGCAAGAAGGGTCCAAAAGATCCCCAGGCCCATCAAGAATCTCAACTTCGTGATCGGCTTCCAGAACTGCAGAAGACATCAGTATCGTTATACAAAATAATGATAATGCCGTGAAGAAGGCAAACAACACTAACCTTGCCCGGAAGATAGGACGATGCGTTGAGGGGATATTGCATACGGAGCGGCCATCTCTAGCAGACGCTGAAAAGACTTCCTGGGGGACAGGTCCGCGATGGACGCTGCCAATCCTCGTAGCTCTGAAAAGACAGAAAGGTTCAGATAATGGAGAGATTATTAAAATAAAATATAGAAGGCTAACTTCGATGCTCCTCCCGCTCTGGACTGGAGGGATAGCAGCTTCGGCGGCCTCCTCCATGCCCCCAAGCACATCATCGGGGACATGGGCCGGTATAACAACTTCTAATTAAGGAGCAGTGGCCACCGCTGCAGGCTCCAATGAAAGGACGGTGGCCTTGACTACCTGTCCCATAGTCTCCGGGCCGTCCCCAGAAAGATCCATTGAACCCGCGGCCAATGAAGATGCCTCTTCCGGGAGAGCAAGCACTGGGGGAAAGGAAACCACCAATGGGAGCTCCACGACAGGAACAACAGGTGTATCGACTCCCTCCACACTTACTGGTGTCTCATCGGGGATATTTACAGAGTCCATAGTCAAGGCGCGACTCGAACTCAGATCCTTTGCCATTGCCGAAGTCCCTGCAAAGTTTTCACGAAGATAAGGATATATATATATATAAGCAGTGCAAAATACTACAAAAAGATATATAAGAATACCAATGCGCCAAGGAGCTTCTAGTATGGCTTTTTCAAGCCGGCGTTCCTTCTCAAGAATTTGTGCTCGCCGGGGTTTGAGGGTAGACTCGTGGCCACCAGTCCACAACGACAGCGCATCTTCGGCATCGGCTGAGATAGGCTGCTTAAGGGCTATCTCGCCTCCCTCTTCCAAAGGACCTATAAATATCCGCCGTATCGAGGGAGGATCTTCGTAGAAGATGACGGCAGGATAAGGCCTCTTCGGGACCTTTACATTTTCAGTCTCATCCTGGGAGCGTCTTATAACCTTAGCCAATTGTGCGGCTTCCTCGGCAGATGAACCTGGAAAAAAAAGACCACCATCCGGCTCTTGCATAGCTATTGGTTCATCTTGAAAGATAGGCTCGGATTCCACTAAAAAGTCGAGCAGATTGGTGACCGTCTTCCTTCGCCTCTTCGACCCAGAACTAGCGTCGGTAGAAGATCGCTTCCTTTCCCTAGGCGCTTTGGTGCGACGTTGCCCAACCTCGCCTCCAATATCCTCTCTTGGCGGTGCTACCGATGATGACACTGCCATTGCTGACGCCACAACTGATGGAGCTACTACCGGCGCCTTATCAGAAGCCCTTGCCTGAGCTCTAGTGCGCATCGGCATACCAACTGTCGGAGTCAAGTCCACATCCGCCACCTCAAGAATAAGTACAAAACCAATATCCCTCAAGGGAGGGCGAATCATTGTCCGCGGTCACGGCGGAACTCCCGTAGCCTAGAGCGGGGCAGGAGCTCTAAGCCCAAAAAGTATCCTCATGATTGGACTAACCCGGTGGCGGTACCAACCCGTGAAAGCCCCTACGCACCTCGGAATGTAGTCGGCCTCGGGGATCATGAAATGAGAACCGGTGTTCAACCTCATGAAATGGTGGGTGGCGTTATGAACAGCTTCCAAAGAAGGGCTGGGCTCCACTGTGAATGCCTCGAAGGGGACACCCTGGTTATATCCTAATTGTCGGGCAAAGCGGTGTGGATTGTACCGCATGAAAAGTGCCGCATCATTTCGACGGAACACCAGATAACCGGGTCTGATCGAATACAAGTGCATGGCTTCCTTGGGCTTCAAGGAGGGTACTCCCTCTTTCGACAAGTCAAAAAGCTGCTGAATAGGTCCCGAAGGAGCAGAAAAGACTCGATCATTAAATATTATCCCGCCTTCGTTGGCATAAGGATTGAGCAGCACTCGAAGAGCCCCTAATTGAGTCGGGTCAGGAGCAGAAGCGTCCACCAACCTCATGTGCCGCGGAAAGGTATAAGCATCATAAAAGCTGGGTCTCTAGTGCGCAGCAAATGCCCCTAGCACGTGCATCTCAATCCATGACGTAAAATAATGAAGAGAGAAACTCACTACGTTCATGTCTGGGGTTAAGGTATTGGCTGCAGTGCTTAGCCCATGGTACAGATGCAACAGCCCTACAATGCCCATGGCTAGTCGCGTCCCTTCGGCGATGCGATGAGCATGGTAAATGACCGAGGCTCTCATGAATCGACGGTGCGTTGGAACCACAAACCAACTGAGCCAAACGCTGATAAAACCGATGAAGAAAGTTTCTTCATCCATGCCAGGAGCTACGATCGACTCGAAAGGTATAGCCGACAAGACTGGAATGTAAAACTGGGGAAAATCCTCTTCTCTAGCCGGTAGCCTATTTAAACCAAACCCGAAGGGGTCGTTGATATTCGTGAACTTTAGAGTCGCCTTTGATAGAACGTCTCCATGAAGGAAGAAGGCGATAAAGCTTTTAAAAGTGATGCCCTGTTCTTCTGACTCTGTGAACAGCTTCTAAAAAATCCCCAGAGTCTTGATTAGACTCGGGTACTTGTGGTGGACGGCATTTTCAGTCGACAAGCCGTTAAGCGTAGAGGGCACAGTCTCGAAGACATACTCGTCAGAGGGCAACAATTATTCGTAAGGCGCTCCCTTGATCGGTAAACCTGAGATCTCGCGAAACTCTTCCAAAGAGATCAAAACTTCGCGGTCCCCTAACAAGAAAGTGTTGGTGGGAAGATTCCATTGGTTTAGGAAAGCTTTAACCCACCATACATGGGGAGATTGATAATGGAAGAGAGACGCATACACCGCCTGGTAAAGCCCGACCCTCTGCAGTCGCGCACGATGAGCGGACAAGATGTAATGAGCCAAGAGAAGATAGCCCGCGGGATGGCGAGTGGTAAGCCCTATCTTGTAAACTTGTCCCCAGGGCTGGGCTTCACTTTGGCAGATACGACGCCCCAAGATGTCTATGGCTGGCACAGAGTGGTTTGGTATCCCAGTTGTTGATGGTTCGAGCCGGCCTGTAGGAGTCCAATCCGCCACCTCTACAGCAAAAGCAGTCCGCAGATGGTCCATCGGCAGGAACGCACGGAGAGGTTCTGTTGGCACTTCGCAAAGAAAGTTTCGGCGACCGCGGATGATATGACGGTACCAGGTCCCCCACAAAAGCATATTGGCGCAGTCCTGATCGTGAGCTCTAATCATCGCCATCACCTTTTTGTCAGATGGTGAGTGAGGAAAGGCAGCCTCCGAGTGGGTGAAAGGGAAATATAGAACAGAAGCCATTATTCCTAAAACAAAGGAAAGGAAACTGTTAGTGAAGCCCACATGTGTGTGTGTGTGTGTGTGTGTGTGTGTGTGTGTATAAAGACGGTGGAAGAAAACGACGAACAACTTATTTTATGGGACTATTGGTTACAAAACACATGGGCCCCACAAAATCAATATGGCGGCTCACTAATAATGAGGCTGAGCAATCATCATGAGAACAAAAGAAAGATTCTCAATAAATTCAAATGACTCTACACATTCCCCCAAGGAGAAAACCCATTACAGGAACTCTATGTAAATCAAGAAGGATCTCTGTAAGAACAACTCAGGAAAAAAAAATCCCAAGAAGTCTTCTTTTAAGAACTAAGTTCTTTAGAGGAATTAAATTCCTTTTGAACAGAGGAATTAAATTCCCAGAAAATTTTTCAGAGCTAAGCTCTTTGAAATGGAATTAAATTCCAGAGGGAAGACAAGTATAATCATCAATCCCCTAAGATCAGAGAAACCCTAGCAAAAGGGGTTTATTATTTAAAGATTGGACATTCTTAAAAAACTTGGAAAGATGGGTTTTTGTTAAAGGGGAAACCCCTTTGTGTGGATTTAAAATCCAAAGAAAATTTCTACAAGAAGTTCTTCGGCCGTTCAAGATCCTTACCTGAAAAAGGAAATCTTTTGTTGACAGAGTTAAACTCTAAAAAATTTTGGAACAGAGAACTGAGCTCTGAGAAAGAGAATTAAATTTTCAAGGCAAGAATAAGGAAGGAAGAAGATGAAAGAGTGGAGGCGCTTCTGAAGAGACCTTTGCATTTATAGGATGTGATGGGAAACGGTTCATCTACCCCCTTCCCTAGGCAGATCCAACGGCTACAAAAGATGATAGCGTTGCACTCACGTGCAAACACATGAGAACAACACTATGGGGGCATTTGTTCCCTCATAAAATACAAGGAAAAACCCCAATGGACATCACGTGCGCACACGTGATCGGGAGTCACGTGCCGATACGTGATGGCTTCCTGAAGGCTCTGAAATGATAAGAATTGAATCCTAATCAAATGGGGTCACGTGCCTGCACGTGATAGGCCTTTAAACCCACTGAAAAGAATTAAAGGTATAAGAAAACAGCAAGAAAAAACCCCAATGGGGCATCACGTGCCCATACGTGACCAAGGGTCACGTGCTAACACGTGATAAGTTCCTGAGTTCTTTAAAATAACAGAATTAAATTCTGGTTAAATGCTTAATCCATGGGTCACGTGCCACCACGTGATGGGGTCTTAAAAACTCTCTTAAACAAAGAAAAGAAAACCCTAAATGGGGCATCACGTGCCCATACGTGACGGGGGGTCACGTGCCAACACGTGATAGGTTCCTAAAGATCTCTGAACTAATAGAATTAAATTCTAACTAAATGGTCAATCAGTGGGGTCACGTGCTAACACGTGATAGGCTCTTAAACCTTCTTAAGTAATAGAATTAAATTCTAATTAAGGGAAAATCAAAAACCCTAACTAGAAAAATATTTCCCTAGATCTTTCCAAACCAAAAGATTGCACTCTGTAAAGTGGAGCACCGTTGGATTAAAAATCCAATAGTGATTAAAAATCACCAATTTATAGAAAGATTCTATACAAGGAGATATTTCCCTGAAATTTGCCAGGAATAACAGACAAAATATCTTTTGGATTAAAAATCCAATAGTGAATAAAATTCACCGAGTGATCTAAAAGATCATGTTGGTTACAAAATCAATTGAAATCTTTCAATGAAAGATTGACTAAACAAACTGATTCTTTTTTCTCTCCTATAAATAGGAGCCAAGAAGAGAAGAAAAGAGAAAAAGGAGAGACAACAACATAGAGAAAAAAAGAAGAGAATTTAATTCTCCAGAGAGAAAGAAGATTTCTTCAGAAAAAAGAAAGAAACCCTAGGTAAGAGAAAGAAAGAGATCATTCTACAAGCTCTCACAAAACAAAAAGAGAATTTAATTCTCAAACTTAGAGTTTAACTCTTCTGAATAAGAACTTAGCTCTTCCTTTGGTTGAGAATCTGCAGAAGCAGATCTCCCCATAAGTTGAGAATTCAATTCTCATCGGGGAGATTCTGCTATGCAGATCCAAAACTTAGAGAGAGAATTGAGTTTAAAGAATTTAATTCTTCCAAATACATAGGAATTTAATTCCTCTAAATAAAATTAGGGTTTAACCCTACAAAAGAATTTAATTCTTCTAAATACATAGGAAATTAATTCCTCTAAATAAATTAGGGTTCAACCCTACAGAAGAATTTAATTCTTAAATAAGGGACTTAAACTTTTCATGCACGTAAAAGAGATCAGTACCCAATCTGATCGCGTGGCAACACGTGACCCTCCTTTCAATGGTCAGAAAAGAATAAATGAGATGGGGTCACGTGCTCCCACGTGACCCTTGGATAAATTCCTCAAAATAAAGAGAACAAAGCCAAGACAGAACAGACTTCGGGCGCCCTCACGTGTCCCCACGTGACCCGTGACAAACACCTCTTTAAAAAAGAGAAGATGGAAAGAACTGAAGGATTAAAATCCAATGCATAGGGGCCCTCATGTGTCCCCACGTAACCCCTAGCAAATCCTGTTAATACAGTGTATGGGTGCCCATCACGTGCTCACACGTGATGGCCATGAAGACTAAAAGTGTTTAACACTTATTCTGAGAGTAAAATAAGGGAAGCTTGACCCAATCCTAGGGTGCCTCACGTGTCCTCACGTGAGCGCTTCATTTTCTAGTATTTAACACTATTTTAATCACTGCATCCTTAGTGTTTAACACTATTTTATATACATCACGTGGGAACACGTGATCGCTAGATATGTACTCTAGTGTTTAACACTATATTCAAACCAGTCTTAGCCCAAATTGGCTATGTCTTCCAAAGGAAAGATTCCCCCTTTGACTGAGCCTCAAATACATTCTTATCTTCCAAAATTGATCATCTCATATGGTATATGAGTGCTCAACACTCAATAAAAAACAAAATATGGTCAGAACCCAGACCCATGCTTAGCATTGCTAAATAATGGGGGGCTGAGCCCAGACAAATGTTCAACAGCCCCAACAAGGGTCCAACATTTTAAACCTAATTGGACTTAGCCCAAGTTGGCCATAAGTCCTTAATTCGGATTAATTGAGCCCATATGCTCATAAATATTTTGATCTTAATCCTAAATTGGACTACAGATCTCTCAACCAACATTGGTTCAAGGGTACATCTCTTCACTCCTCTGATATATGCCGTTGTAATCCTTCAACGTCTTTAGAGAGGTGACGGGTCCCGATAACCAGACTAACCTCGGACTGTGGAGTCCTTTAAACCCATGGACTATGAAGTCCTTAACCTCGGACTGTGGGGTTCTTTAAACCTATGGACTATGATGTCCTTAACCTTGAATTGTGGGGTCCTTTAAACCCATGGACTATGATGTCCTTAACCTCGGACTGTGGGGTCCTTTAAACCCATGGACTATGATGTCCTTAACCTTGGACCGTAATGTCCTTAAACTAATTGACCGCAATGTCCATAAACTAAACAATAGAGTCCAAATGCTCTTTTGTTGGATCTAAATGATCCTGTTAAGTAGATCTTAGTCTAAAATTAGACCAACGTATCCTTAACGAATGGTTAAGTTGATCTTAGTCTAAAATTAGACTAACAAATCCTTAACAAACGTTTAAGTTGATCTTAGTCTCAAATGAGATTAACGATCCTTAAACCCAACCCAAAACCCAAATCTAAGAAAATATGGATTTGGACTAATCCATGCCCTACGGGCGACAAGATAAATTAGTCTCCGTACACAATCCACGGGCAACTAAAAACAAAACAAACACCCACGACACGAAGTGACCATCTGGAGAAGGAGAAAGTTGTTACCGCGATGCAGTAGCGTGATTAACTGCAGGGGATTGCGCTTGCAGGGAAGAGCGTCCCCACAATCAAAACCCCTCAAATGAGGGGGAATCTGATAAAGTCTGCTATATCGGTCGCATCTATCTAAACCTCCGATACACGGTGCCATAAATCAACTTGGCATCTTCAGAGAGGTGGAAGGATAAAACCAAATAGCATCTGCCCCCAGAATTTAGGCCCGACGTCCCAACGTCCCGGCCGCATCTTCCGGCGGAGAGCACACCCCTAGATTGGATATGCGACATATCAGATGAAGAGACCGGACTGTACGGTAGTGTTACTGACAGGCTTTACAGAAGTATGAGCAGGCTTGCTTGTTGATCTTCTTATCGCTCAATATCCAGAAATCCGTTACGTCTAGCTAGTACCGCTGACGGCTTGTGGGTGCTTGATATGATCATCACATACTGCCGGCGGATTGACGAGTCTTTAGAGTCCTACACAGAGGTTTACTGGCTCAGGCAAAACGAAGTAGGAGCACATATGTGATATGTGTGGAACCGAGAATAATACGAATATGTGATATCGTATAATATTCTCAGGATATGTGATATTGGTCGGTTATATGTGATATAGCCGGGTTATCGAATCAAGTATTGATTCGATAAGTGGATACATATTATATTAGTCGGTTATATGTGATATAGCCGGATTATTGAATCAAGTGTTGATTTGATAATTTAATGTATAATTATATATTTGATATATCAATTTACATTAACTAACATTTGCTCACTTGTGCATTTCTTTTTCTCATATGTGCACACTTAATATATATGCGATATATATTATTTGTGTTTTCTTTTTTGTGTCATGGTTGATGATACACACTATATGGGTGTATGAGACTTATACCATGCCATCAGATTATTAGAGTTTTATTTATTTAATGCAAATATAAATTTATGGGAATTAAGCATGGTTGCAAGTTTTGGAAGCTTGTGGAAACCTTTGACTTAGTCCACTAAATTTGTCTTGCATTAGATATTTATTAACCTAACCTTAATCTTTAGCCATGGTTATGTCTCTACAAGGGTTATATGAGATATTTCTCACCCATGGTTGCCATTCACTCTCTCATCCATTATTCTCTTCATCTTCATCTTCAACAAGAGAAAGCTCACTAGGTTTTGGTGAGGTAAAGAAATAGAGTGAGAAAATTAATTCTAAAGTGATCAAAAATCCTACTTCATCATCCTCTACTAGATTAGACATTTAGTTTAGGGTGTTAGCTTCACTAATCCCTAATTAGTGAAGAGGTAGCTTGAGTTGGTGTCTCCTCAAAATAGATCATCTTCGGCCTCGAAGATCATTGAGCAAGCTCGTTCATTTCGACTAGTGGAGCCTACGGAGAGTCCGGATCACCACTACTTGGAGCGAAGGGACTTCTACAAGGAGCATTTGAAGTGAAGGACCGGTCTACAAAGATTGTATTCCTTGTTCACTAGGTTGTAAAGTTGTTTACATATTGTATTGTCTAATTCTCAAGTTAAGATTCTAGGGTTAGGGTTAAGTAGCATGGCAAATTTTTGAAAATGGCATGGACGATACCTCCTGAAACCTTGCTGTCATGCTAGGTAACCCTACAGTGGTATCAGAGCCAAGCTAGAGAATTAGACGATATTTATTAGATTACGAAACCGAAACTACTCCGAAACTTGAAACAATAAAACCTAGTTTCTGTCTAATTTTTTAAGTCGTCGAATTTTTTTTTAGCGACTGCAGAATGTTATATGAGATGCAACATGAACACTGGACAAATACGAACCCAATTGGATGGTTTGGACCCAGCCACATTCATCAAAATTCCGAGCTGGCCGGCCCCATGTGCTCAGTTTTGGTTCGTATTCGTTTGGTGTTCTGGTCTCTGGGTTTTGGTGTTTCAGGTGTTGCTTGTTTTTTCTAAAATTGCATGAGATGTTAATTTTCTATAAAGGCCATTCGGAGTGTTTCGTAGTCGTAATTCTAACAATGTTTCAGGTTATTTAGACGGCGTTAAAAAGTTCGAACGGATATCAATAACCCAATTTTTCCCTCGACGGAAAATTTTCAAGAGTTGGATTTTTTCCAAGTTAAAGAACATTCAAAAATCATGCAAGTAATTCGATAGACCCTCTAGAAGAACGAAACCCTAACTCGATTCTATGACCGTAAGAACCGCCACCAAACCCTAGGGTTTGCGGTAGTTCCGCGGCGCTATAGGTGAGGCAAGGGTTGACCCTTCTACGGCTGGTCCATAGGTACTGTGGCATGTACTGAGTATTTTTAAACTACTCTCAAGTGTTGAGCTCTTTGGGAAATTTTGGGTGTTTGTTGATTCGATCGGAATGTTTAATATCGTCTAGCTTTTTCTGGAATGTGATACAATATTTGGAATTTATTTTGTTAGGCATGAAATCCGAGGTATGTGATATTTCGGGTTTATGATGTCTAAGGTGATTGTGGATTCCAAATGTTGTAGTTTGATATTTTCTTTTCTGCGACCGTAAGTGTAATATGTGGTGTATCGCCGGCTTCGTTGCTATATGTCAACGACAATTGGGATACGCATATTTACTTACGTTGATGACATGTGATGTTATGTGTTGCTGTGATATGTTATAGTGGATCGTTGTGTTTTGAATAGCCGGGGGTTTTATGTGATATGAGAGTTTTTATTTTCATTCATGTAAAATTCATTGTATGTAATATTCTTTTATTGGGGCACTTCCAGGATGAGGATGATATCACCATTGTTGTATATTATTTACTTTTCCGCATTAGGATAGACCCAAGGTGGGGAGCACAAGTAACTGGGTTCTAGAGTCCAGTGGGAGACCATCTCGAGGAGTCGAGTCCGGGTCTCCTAACTCTGTATCTACCATATTTTATTACTTTGCTTAATCATACCTCTAGAAAACTTCATAGGGTAATGACCTACCCCTCACATACACACATGTTTACATAGCACAGTACTCTTTGAAACATATTTTTGTGGCGATTACAACATTTCATTAAAATACATTGAACTATAAAAACCCGATTTTTTTTAATAGTATTATTAAACTCTTTGCGATTATGCCTCTACAACCCATTTTGAGGAACCCGTTATTGGATGGTGCAGATTATCGCACATTCTCGGGACTATTAGAGCGAGATGCAGACCTCCTCACGGAGCTTTCGGTATCGAAAGAATTTTAATACGATTTTTAAGAAAAATGAAATTTTCTACTTTAATAAAATTAATTTTTAATAATTATATAAATATTATTAGAACACATATTTTCAAAATATAATAAAATTCCATGTTTTCTAGAAAATGAAAGAATGACAAGTTTCACCAAAATACCCTCAAGTTAACCAAAAGAAAAGTTTCACACTTAAATACCATGAACTATTCAACCTAAGTTAATATTCACTAAAATACCTCAAATCTTAAAGGTTACATCCATGAAAACCCTAAATAATATAAATATATACTTGAGGTTTATTTTGAAAGTATATAAATTATTTTTCATAAAACCCCCTCGAGTTATATAAAATTACAATTAACGACTTTAGTAAATATAGGTTTAAGCGGGATCAATTCTCTTGAGCCTCAGGGAGCCAGAAAAAGTGTGTGCTTGCCTATTTTAGGTAGAAAAACTTAACGGAGTTATCAATGATAATTGTCTTGGAAAAAGACACAAATCCCGCCGTCCATATGCAGCAGTTTCTGATAACTCCCAAAACTAATTCAGGATCCAAATCTGTTTAAAGTGTCTGACTCAAGTCTGAGTGCAAATCAATCTGAGTCTAATCCAAATCAGAATTAAATTCAACATGAATCCAATATACCAACATGTATACTTGAATCTGAATCTGAATACCAGAACAAGATCAACATGCAAATATGACTTGACTTGACCGGACCATGGCTATATCTTGACTTGATTACATGCCTACTTGTTTACATCCTGAACCTAATTACATGAACAACTTGTGCCCATTATATTGGCAAGTCTTGTATTATAATCAACACAATATACATTACGGGGACTAACGGGGTAGACTGGTACGGAATGTATTAAAAGTGGCACGATGATGGACATTAAAAGACACTAGATTAACATCCATTGCCGTTGTCCCATGGGTTTTAACGGGGCCTTGTACTATGGGTTACCATAGTCCACGGGATAGTTGGACTCCTCTCATATACATTGATACCTTCTGTACCAAGCTACAAACAACTACGTTAGTATAACAAACATATACCTGTACAAATTACCAGTTATATACTCTCTACTTGTCTTACTCTATTCTATTCTACTCTTACTTTTGGGACTTACCGAGCGCTAGTTCGCTGACGACATTCCTGTCTCTTCTTTCTTTGGAATGTTCGTCAGGAGGACCGGACCCTCAGTAGACCGAGACCAGATAGGACAACTTGGACCAGTTCATAGAGCATCCAAACTTCTAGCTTTTACTTGTACTTATTTCAGTTCATATGCCACTGTTTAGGCATTGCTTTCTATCATTGTACATTTCCTTTTCAAATCAGTTGTAATGTAAAGAATGAAAGTTAATAAAAAGTTGTTCATATTACATCTCTTATAATTCTTGTGCATTTTATTTATATTGGTTATTTTATGCTTAACGTGTTTACTTCTGAGTAAATACGTCGCGGCCCGCCACGCCTACTTCCCCGTCTACTGGGAAGCGGGGCGTGACAGTTATCAATAGCAATTGTCTTGGAAAAAGACACAAATCCTGCCGTCCATGTGCAGCAGTTGTCCGATTACTCCTGAACTTAAGAGTTTAAAAGATTAAAACTATTCAAAAGATTTAAATCTAGTAATATGATTTGACTATAACCGGAATACAAACTCGAACATGACTCATATGTGAATTTGAACTCGAACCTGAACTGGATACTTGAAGTTAACATGAATATCTACACCCAATGTCTACTCTTGAACTGACTTGACTCGAAGTATGAATACAACCTGACATGAATACATGAACACTTGACACGAATACTTAATTTTGATATGAACTCAATCTTGCAACTTGATGTATTCATGAATTCGAGCAAGGCTGGTAATTTTAACGATAATTTAGAATACACGGAGTGTTGGGGTAGTTCAAGTGCGAATCCAATGAAATCACAGGAGTCCTCCTAGATCATGAATCCATGTCTACTAACACAAGCAATCTATCATGAGGGCCCGTGTTTCCTTGCTCCTGAATTATAGCCATTTGAATTTGGAATACTTCAACACTAGGTTGAAGCCCTGTTATTAACACTTGATTTGGGTCCATGGTTCCTTACCCCTGGATTACAGCATGTTGGGTTCGAGAACACTCTTAAGATTGGTTGACATTCACCCTTGAACTTATGTTATATTAGTTTACCCATGTAGAGACCTTTTAGGACACTTGCATTCACTTCATGTTCACCATACCTACACTATACGCCCATGCTATACTATTTTGCTATGCTCATGTTACCTTGCCATGCTTATAAACATATTGTGATACTCATGATACCTTACCAATAGAACTGCATGTTATATAGAATTGCCATGCTTATATTAAATGACATGTTTAAATACTATATCTCTTAGTCTATTACTTTGTAATACCCCAGAGCAGTGCGGTCTTAAGACATCATGGTGATCTGCTCTGTCCACATTCAGTGCGGTCTGTTGCGGACATCTTGGTGATCTGAGTGAGGGAGCCATTTCAGAACAATGGGATCGGGTCCTTAAAGCACATTCCGAAAGAGGACCGAACTGCATTATAAATATAATGATACCACCCTCAATTACAGAGGCGCCTTTTAAGTGAACCGGGACTACAGGAGCTTGAGAACTCCGTAGTTAAGCGTGCTCGGGCCAGGGAAGTCTTGGGATGGGTGACCTCCTGGGAAGTGGCCCCTGGTCGGGTCCGGTTCGCTCTAAAGGGAAAAACCGTGCGGTTTCGGCCAAAGCGGACAATACCATCTGTACTGGGGCGTGGGGCGTTACATTTATGGTGGCCCATGCAGGTCCCTCAATAGTAGGTTTGTGGTTCGAGGACGAACCATTGTTCTTAGATGGGGGGAATGTAATACCCCAGAGCAGTGCGGTCTTAAGACATCATGGTGATCTGCTCTGTCCACACTCAGTGCGGTCTGTTGCGGACATCTTGGTGATCTGAGTGAGGGAGCCATTTCAGAACAATGGGATCGGGTCCTTAAAGCACATTCCGAAAGAGGACCGAACTGCATTATAAATATAATGATACCACCCTCAATTACAGAGGCGCCTTTTAAGTGAACCGGGACTACAGGAGCTTGAGAACTCCGTAGTTAAGCGTGCTCGGGCCAGGGAAGTCTTGGGATGGGTGACCTCCTGGGAAGTGGCCCCTGGTCGGGTCCGGTTCGCTCTAAAGGGAAAAACCGTGCGGTTTCGGCCAAAGCGGACAATACCATCTGTACTGGGGCGTGGGGCGTTACATACTTCATGATATCCATTTTCCAACTTGTCATTATACTTGTATACTTCACACCTTTCCTTGGGGACTTATCGAGCAAAAGTTCGCTGACGGGCATCCACCCATCTCTTTCTTTTTAGATGTTTGTCAGATGGTCTAGAGACTGAAGAGATAGAAGCGACTGCAGGGGATTATGACCAGACCACTACTCAAGCTTAGCTTAACTCATCTTTTCTTTCAGTTTATGTATGCCACCTGTTTAGGCATTTCTTTTCTTGTATTTCCTTTTCAGTTGAACCCATGTATTATAAATGTATCAAGTTTGAATGTAAATAAAGTTGTTGACGTTTAAATCTCATGTTAATTTCTTGTCATTTTATATTACTCAATTACGTTTAGCGTATTTATTCCGGGAAATGACCTCGAAATAAATACGTCGTGGGCCTCATCACGTACCTGCTTCCGTTTTTAGGAAGCGGGGCATGACACAGGGACACGAAAACGGTAATGCGTTGTATCAGTACTAGTGTCCCAGGAACGACCTATTCTCACAAACGTACAATCCTGGTTGAAAGAACCATCCCAATTTTGCTTGGAATTAGGCACCTTTTCAAAACAACAATTCAAACCCACCGTTCCAAAAATTTCAAAACTCGAATTTTCAAAATCAGAAATTAGGATATTCTAACAACCAGCCCCAACAGTCGAATCAGCCCAACCAAACCTTTGCACCCCATGAATTTGTCCAAGACGACAAGAGGGTGTCGACCATTGAAAAGGGGTTGGAAGCTTTGATCAAAACCTCCGCGCAGACTGCATCTAGTCTGGCTACTTTCATGCAAACATCTGGTCAGTTGTATAATGCTAACACACAAGCCATAGCCAGGCTAGAGATTCAAATCAGTCAACTTGTTGCTACAGTGAATAAACGAAAGAAAGGAACATTTCCTTCCCAACCGGTGATGAAACCGAGAGAACAAAAGAACCATAATGCTTATGTTGTTCAACAGAACAATGTAGAGAATGTGAATGCCATGACCTTCCTAAGATCAGGACGCGCGATTGACAACAGAGTTGTAAAACCTAACGATACATCTAAACGTGCGGTTGTCGATCTACTGGCACATGTTTCATCGCCTGTTTCATCTTACGGTCCGTCTACTTCTTCGTCTTCTTCACCTTCACCTTCTTCTTCTTCATCGTCAGCTGCAACTCTTTCAGAACAACAAGATTCAATGCCGCAAATTCGTCCAGCAGTACCAGCACGAACATCACACCTTCTGCACCTACTCCATCTGCACCTTCTTCAAACCAAATGTTTGAGCCCAAGGCTCCCTATCCCCAATAGGTTATAAACGAAGAAGCCCTCTGCATGTATGGAGATGGCGTTAGAAGTCTTTAAACGATGTGAAGTAAATATCCTGCTATTGGACGTGGTCTAACAAGTCTCGGTGTATGCAAAATTCCTCAAGAATTTATGCACACAGAACGATGCATGAATGTGCTTAAAAAAGTCTTCTTGGCCGCCATTTTAAGCGATGTCTTGTACAAATCTATTTCGGTGAAATATAAGGACCCTGGCTGTCCTACTATTTCTTGCACTATCGGGGACAAGAAAATCAATCGAGCATTGTTAGATTTAGGTGCAAGCGTAAACCTGCTCCCTTACTCAGTTTACGAACAACTGGGTTTGGGAGAATTGAAGCCGACCAAAGTGACTTTGCAATTGGCAGACCGATCCACAAAGATACCGAGGGGATAGATCGATGACGTTTTGATTAAGGTCGGGGAATTAATATTCCCCATAGATTTCATCGTTTTGGAGACTGACCCCATCGCCAATCCCAGCGGTCATATTCCAGTCATACTAGGGCGGCCTTTTCTAACCACATCCAACGCGTTGATCAATTGTCATAGTGGATCCATAAAACTCTCTTTTGGAAATATGACAATTGACCTCAAAGTCTTTAGTCTAGGAAACCAAGCGAGTGATCGACACGATGACACGTATGAAGTCAACGATGTACACGATATGTCTGAGGAGGAGATATTTGACTTCAACGATGAGTGTCTTGAAGAAACTTTTGAAGAACTATTCTCTGAGGAGCTTCTCTTGCTTGAGAAACTAAGTCCTGAGCAGGTCTCTTACACACATTGGGGGTCCCAATTCGAACCACTTCGTACTAAACCAACCTCCGAAGTGCGACCATCTGTAGAGGAGCCACCTAAACTTGACCTCAAGGTTCTTCCTGACCACCTCAAGTATGCATGCTTGGGCGATAACGAAACGCTTCCAGTTATAATCGCAACCGACCTTACGCCTGAGCAAGAGTTGGCACTCATGAATGTACCCAGAAAGAACATGAAAGCAATAGGTTGGTCGATGGCTGATATCAAAAGAATCGGCCCCACTATCTGTCAGCACAGAATCCATATGACCGTTGATTCCAAACCCTTCAAGGATTCTCAACGCCGACTAAACCCGGTAATGAAAGAAGCGGTACGGAAAGAAATACCGAAGTGTCTTAACAATGGGATCATTTATCCTATATCCAATAGCAAATGGGTAAGCCCCATTCATGTCATACCAAAGAAATTGGGAATCATGGTGATTAAGAATGAACCGAATGAGCTAGTCCCAACCCACACACAGACAGGTTGGAAGGTCTGTACTGATTACAGAAAGCTCAATGTAGGAACTCGCAAAGATCATTTTCCACTGCCCTTCATCGATCAGATGCTTGAACGCCTAACCGGCCATACTTACTATTGTTTCCTTAATGGATACTCCTGCTACAATCAAATCCTGATCGATCCAGAGGATCAGGACAAGACGACTTTTACTTGTCCTTTTGGTATATTTGCCTACCGCGGCATGCCCTTTGGGCTATGCAATGCATCGGCCACATTTCAGCGATGCATGATGAGCATATTCTCTGATATGGTAGAGCGATTTCTGGAAGTGTTCATGAATGGTTTCTCCGTGTTTGGAGATTCATTTTCTGAGTGTTTGAAGCATCTTGAGCTGGTGATAATACGATGCAAAGAAAAGCACCTCACACTCAATTGGGAGAAGTGTCATTTCATGGTCAAACACGGTATTGTGTTAGGCTACATCATCTCCGAAAATGGCATTGAGGTCGATAAAACGAAAATCGACGTCATTTCAAGTCTCTCACCTCCATGGACCGTCTATGACATCAGGGCATTCTTAGACCACGCCGGTTTTTAGAGGCGTTTCATCAATAATTTTAGAAAACTGGCTAGACCGTTGACTTCTATTTACCGCAAAAAACAGAGACGAACTGGGATTGAACGTCTTACCTGAATTTAGGGGCAGATGCTATTTAGACATATCCATCCACCTCTCCGAAGATACCAGGTTGATTTATGGCACTGTATATCGGAGGTTTGGATAGATGCGACCGTTGTAACAGACTTTATCAGATTCTCCCTCATTTATGAGGCGTTTTGTAACGACTCTAAAATCTTTGTACGGAAAATTTTCTATTAATATACAAGAAATGAGTTTTACAGCCTGAATTTGAGTTATAAGCCACTTTTATGAAATAACAGCAAGAAATAACTTGTAGCTCACTGGTTAAGCCTCTACATTACTGTGACGTAGCCCCTGTGTTCGATTCCCATCAGACACAATTATTTTTTCTGATTTTTCTTTTTAACTTTTTGGAAGCCCAAAATATTTCACGTGCAATACACGGAAAATGAAAAGTTCAGAAAAAACAAACATGTGGAAAATGGAGTAAACTCTGAATAATCCACGTGGCATGAATCTCGAGACCTAAAACCCTAGATCGACCGGCAGAAAATGCCCATGGGCCGACACCGACGGTTTAGATGGGGCCAAAATGCTCCGTACTTTGCACACACACCTCTTTAGCTATCCTTAACTCCTCTGCACTATTTGATTTCCCTGCAATCAAATAGAGACCTTTCATTTCATAATTTAACATCATATTAATGCTTTTTAATCCACAATTTTTATTCCTAAACCCTAATTCTCCACTATAAATACCACCCCATACTTTGGCTCAGCACCATTCTGAAAATTCTAGCTAAAACTCTCTAAAAAGTTCCTAGTGCAAGTGAAGTAAAGTGGAGTCAGCGAGCAAGTTGGTTCCGGCGAAAATCGAAGCCAGTTACGGAGCTCCCGTGACGCCACGAAGATCATCCTCTCTTCTTTAACCTTTCTTTGAAGTTTCTAAACCATAAGTCCCTCCCAATCCTCCTCCTTTTCATTGATACTCATTTTAAATCAAATATCGGTAAAAGTGGAGTTATTACCGATATTATCCTTTCTAAAACCTATAACTCAATTTTATTTTATCATTTGGACACTCTAAATTTACCACTTCACTTGTAATCTTAATACCAATGTTTAGAATCAATTTTAATCAAGAATCTCATATAAAACAATCATAATTGAACTTTTACATTAAAATACCTTGAACTTTGTTATCACATCTTTTCGACAAAATTGCTTAGCAATACATTTAGAAAAACATTACGGGGTAAAGACCTACCCTACACAAACACTTGGTTTCATAGCACGATGCATAATGGTATGTGTTTTTGGTTCGAAGACTAGTATTTACAATAAAATAACACATAATTCTAAAACCGGATTTCTTTTAAAGCGGCATTTCATCTCCTTTTCGATTATGCATCTACAACCCTCTTTAGGGGACCCGCTAACGGATGATGCGGATTATCTCACTCCTTGGGCTAGTAGAGCGAGATGTGAAGGGTTGCTAGGCACGCGCACAAGGGTCTACGAGGCATCAACCATGCCCGATTAAAATTTTAGCCGTGCCGAACAACTCTAATACGGATCTTTAAACAAGGGTTTAGGCGATAACTAGCATGTTAACAACTTTAACACTAAGTGAAAGAGATTACAACCTTTGTAGATCCGGTCCTTCACTTCGATAGCTCCGTGTAGATGTCCCCTTCACTGTGATCATGAACTTCGGACTCTAGAGAAGCTCCACAAGAAGAACGAACGTGCTTGCTTCGATGACTTCGAGGTCGAAGATGATCTACGTCGGGGAGACACTAACTCAAGCTATTCCTTCACTGGGTCATGAACTTTGTGAAGAGAACACACTCTACTACATGGCAAGTGGTAGAGGATGAAGAAGTAGGAAGTGGGCTCACTTTAGAATTTATTTTCTCACATTTTTCCTCATGGCACCATTGGAGCTAGCAAGCTTTTCATGGAGCTTGATGAAGAAGAAGAAGAAGAGAATGAAATAATCCATCATATGAATCATTATCCTCAATTATTTAACCATGGGTAAGTTAAGCTATCATGCTTAACTCATGTAGAGAATTAACCAAAGCATTAGGTCAAGGGTTAGGTTAAAGAATATCAAAAGAAATGACAAAAGAGTGGACTTTGTCAAAGTTTCTCCAAGCTTCTACAAGGTTGATTACTTTGACTAAGTTAAACCCTTTTGTTAAATCTTAAGATAAAACAATAACCATAATCTTTACCCTAATCTTAGTATGAGTCTCATACACCCATCTTTGATGTATCATCAAGCATGATACAAACATATGTACACAAATATATATCATATATACACTTATGCACAAACTAGTGAGAAAATAAATCTTAAGTGAGCTAATACTAGTTAATGTAATGTAATATATCAAATATATAATCATATATTAAATTATTAAATCAACTCTTGATTTAATAATCCGGCTATAACCGACTAATATCAAAAGTAACAACTTATCGAATCAACACTTGATCCGATAACCCGGCTATATCGCATACAACTGATCAATGTCACAAATCGCGAGAATAGAATACGGTATCTCATATCGTATCAATCTCAGTCCCGCACATATCACATATGCGCTTCTACTCCATTTCGCTTGAGCCAGGAAACCCCTATGTAGGACTCTAAAGACTCGTTAATACGGCGGCAGTAGGTGATGATCATATCAAACACCCACAAGCCGCAAGCGGTCTGCTAAACGTAACGGCTACCCGGGTATTGAGCGATCAGAAGATCAACAAGCAAGCCTGCTAGTACTCCTGTGAATCCAATCAGTAACACTCCCGTACAGTCTGGTCTCGTCGTCTGATATGTCGCATATCTCGCCTAGGGGTGGTAAACGTCAGACCCCAGTAGCTCGATAAGTCGTGTCGATATGAAGTCTATAACATCTCGAGAAACTACTGGTAACACTTACCAGTAAATCTCAGCAACCCTGGCCAGGGATTTCCGGTTATAGCCAATCAAACACAGCACAATATCAACTCCCTATACCGGGAGAGACGAATCCCCTCCTATCGCTCATTGCCTCCATGTGATTCGGGACTATACCCAAAAACCACCTTTTTGCATGCCCTCTTGGACGTGGTATGAGGGAAATCAAAGCACAGTGGGAATCACACAAGACTCTATGACGATCTCGGGTCAACAGACTACTCTGTACCAGTGTCACCGGAGAACTGCCATCTGACGTGAGGTATAATACCATCTGGGAGTTCTCGGCGAGTCCGTCTAGTATACCCAGTCTCCACTGAGCACCCGTACACCATCCTTGATGTCAAACACCGATGGATATGGGATCATCCATCGCTCATCATATGGGTCAAGATGCGTATACGCTAGTCTACTCTGGTGCATCGATGCCCTGTCTCGATACACCCTCGACTAGGAACTGTTATAGGATGTACTCGTCGACTACCGTGGCCTCACTAGTATGATCTCATCATAGTCCCAGTAGTCGAGTACATATCCTAAGGGCTTTATCAACATGTAATATAGAGACAATCAGAGTACATGTTAAGATAAAGTACAACCAGATAGCATACTATCATGTCGAGCAAGAAAGTCCTCCCTATATACGTCCCATCATCCACTACAATATACATCGTATGTATAGTAATGGCCTCTAGGGCATACATATAACTAACAAGATGTAGACCTCCTCACGGAGCATTCAATCTCGAAAGGATTTAAATACGTTTTTAAGAAATGCGAATTTTCTAAATAAAATAAAATTATTTTTAAAATTAAAATTATATAAAATTATAAATCCATATTTTCAAAATATAATAAATCTATATTTTTTCTTAAAAAATGAAAGATTAACAAATGCCAATAAAATGTCAACAAGATACCAAAAAAGACAAGTTTTTTCAGTAAAATACCATGAACTTTCAAATGCTAAGTGTTTATCATTAAAATACCACAATACTTAAAATCCATGCTCATGAAAACCCTAAGTAATACTAATCACCTTCGAGGTTTTATTTTTAACTATATTAAAATATTTTTCATAAAACCCCCTCGAGATATACAAAATAACAATATTTAAGGACTTTAGTAAATATAGGTTTAAGCGGGATCAATTCTCTTGAGCCCCAGAGAGCCAGGAAAAGTGAGTGCTTGCCTATTCAGGTTAGAAAACTTAACCGGAGTTATCAATGGCAATTGTCTTAAAGAAAGACACAAATCCTGCCGTCCATATGCAACAGTTGGCGATGACTCCCGAACTTAAGAATACCAAAGTTAAATCAGTATAAGTGTCTGACTCAGTCTGAGTCCAAATTCAAACCTGAATCCAAAAATCAAACATGAATACTTGATCATGAACATGGATACTTGAATCAAACATCAATATCAAATATGTATACTTGACCTGACTTGATCGAACCATGGTTATAACTTGACATGACTACTTGAATACTTGATTACATCCTGAACATGGATACTTGAATATTTTGTATTCATGGTTTCGGCAAGACTTATAAATATAATATATACAATGCAATACGCGGGGATAAAGGGGTAGATTGGTACGGAACGCATATAGTGGCACGAGAGGTCACTTAAAAGACATCTACATGAATTCTCGTGCCGTTGTCCCGTGGGTTATGACGGGGCTTTGTACTACATGTTACCATAGTCCACAGAGTAAGATGGACTCCTCTCGTATATATGAATATATTCTTTACCAAACTACAAACAATCACGTTATAATAGCTATTATATACCAGTAATCAATCATATACTGTATCTGTTCATTTCTCTTTATATATTATCTTCTCTTTCTTCTTTTGGGACTTACCGAGCGTTAGTTCACTGACGACATTCCTTTCTATTTCTTTCTTTGGAATGTTCCTCAGGAGGACCAGACTCTGAAGAGATCGAGCCGAGTCAGGAGGACTTGGACCAGCTTATCGCTCAGCCTGACTTCTAGTTCCGTTGCACTTACTTTCCTGTATGCCATTGTTTAGGCACTGCTTTACTCATTGTACCTTTTATTTTCAAACGGTTGTATGTAAAGATGAATGTAAATAATGTTGTTGTTTTATTTTAATATTCTTGTCATTCTTGTTCATTTTATATATTGCTTAATTACGCTTAACGTATTTATTTCTTAGTAAATATGTTGCGACCTGCCACGTCACTATTTCGGTCTACTGGGAAGTGGGACATGACAGGTTTTTGATTGTGGGGAAGCTCTTCCATGTAGGCGCAAGCTCCTGCAGTTAATTACGTTATTACATTGCGATAACCATTTTCTCCTTCTCAAGCAGTTCACTTTGTGTCTTTTGTTATTTTGTTTGTTAAGGATGCCCATGGATTGTATACGGAGACTAGTTTATGTCGTCGCCCGTAGGACGTGGATCAGTCCAAATCCGTATATTTATGAATTTGGTTTTTGAACTTAGGTTATATGTTCCTTTAGTTTAAAGAATATTTTGTTTTATCTAAGAAACGTTAATCTATTTTTAGATTAAGATCATCTTAAATATATGAGCATTTTGGCTCAATTTATTTTAACTAAGGATATGTTAGTCTTATTTGAGACTAAGATCAACTTAGCAACATTTTCAGGATCATTAAATTTTAGTTAAGATCCAACAACAGAGCATTTGGGCTCAGCTGCAAGTAACTTCAAAGACTTAGCCAATTTGGGCTCAGTCTTGGGCTTTCTGCCTTTTTTCAAAAGTGCTAAGCACTTATTTGCCGCTCTGGCGCTCACGTGCGTATTACGTGAAGCGCTCAGACGTGGGCACTGCCCAATCAGTGCTAAGCACTTAATCATTTATATAGTGCTAAGCTTTATGTACAGCGCTCACGTGGGAAGCACGTGAGGCGCTGGGTACTTGTTTCTGGGCGCACACGTGGGAAGCACGTGAGGCGCCGAGTATTTTATTTTGGGCACTCACGTGTATTTCACATGAGGCGTTGGGCTTCTGTTTTGGGCGCTCATGTGGGAAGCAGGTAAAACGCTGAGCTTCTCTTTTATGAACGCTCACGTGTGTTTCACGTGAGGCACTAGTTTCCATTAGAGATTTAATCTCTTTTTATAGAAGTTTAATTTCTGTTTCATGGCGTTTTGGCCATTAATGATCACCAAGATCTCTGTTTTGAAGATCCGGGATCGATTTCATTTAAGAACTAAGTTCTTCTATTTTTTTATAAGAACTAAGTTTTTTATATAGGGTTAAACCCTATTATTTTTTTATGGAATTAAATTCCTAAAACCTGTGTCTTTTCTCTCTTTTCTTTTTATCTAGTTCTTTTCCCTAAATTTTGAGTCTGAAGAACAGAATCTCCCGATGAGAATTAAATTCTCAACTTATGAGGAGATTTGTTTTATGAATTTCAGATCCAGAGAAAGAACTAAGTTCTTTTTTTTTGAAGGGTTAAACCCTTGTTTTTGTTTTACTAGGTAAATGAGATATATTTATCTCTGATTTTCTTTACTTAGGGTTTGAGAGAGCGAGAATCTTCTTCTTCGAGGAGAATTAAATTCTCAGTTTTTTAGAGAAGCTTATAGGGTCGATTCTCTATATGAAACTTGAAGTCTCAGATTCTTTATATAGGAGAGGCAAATTGTTAATTAGTTTGATAAAATCTCTCATTTGAGAGATATCAATTGATTTAATTGGTCTCAAAAATTGTGACAGGTGCCTATTTAGGAAGGGTCCCCCGTTGTATGGCGGAGGAGCAATCATTTTTTTGTCGGTCCTTAGATTTCTTGGGTTGACGAGAGTAGCTTTCGTCAAGCACAGAGTCTTGGACCTTTCGCCAGACTTTATTGATCTGTGAGGAGAGCTGTTGATAAGACTGCTCTGACTGTTTCTCTATTGGGGCCATTGCAGGCAGAGGTGATTTCTTCAGTACTGCCATCGGGGAGTTCTTGCGTATCCTCCTGAGTGGGTCAAAGCTGTTCCCAGTTGGAAAAGTAGCGTCGACCTCCACCATAGGAGCCCAAAGGGAGAATTGCTCCCAGCTTCTCTCACTTGGCGCTAGTGGAAACGTCGAGCATGTCGTAGAGTGGGAATTGCCTCAGTTTTAGAGGTGTCTTCCTCATGCCCCCTGTGTTGCTGAGGAGTTTCGGTTGGCGTCAGCATGTTGAAGACCGACGTCTTTGTTGGGGTTGGGGCGGAGTTGGCTAATCTTTCGATGATCGACCGTCTGGGAGTGGAAGCACTTTTATCGGCCTCACCCGTATCAGGAGTAAGGAGAGTTAGCCATTTTGGGGTAGCTCTCTCTGGTTTCACGGGCTTCTTTGCAGGCCTGCTCAAGTTCTTGTTCAGCCCGTTGAAGACAGAGATGTCAGATTTGGACGGCTTGCTGATAGGAGCCATGACGGTTGCCAGCCGATCAAAGACCGACCTTCTAAGAGCTTCTTCTTGTGGCGGTGAAGTGCCAAAGTTCAAGGACGGGAGCATGGTCCCGAAGAAAAGTCTGGTAATGGCTTGTGTGACATGCCCCACCGGTATTGAGAAAATGGAGGCAACGTTAGTCCTATATGTCACTCCAGCTGGGGTGGAAAGAGACTTGTTGTTGCAGGAAGTGCATTGAGAAACCATTGATTTTCTGCATAGGAGTAAGACACCAAGTTTTAATATCTCGAATCCAAGGGCAACCATAGCGAACCGCGATTTTGGTTTGCGAACACGACACACGAAGTGTGGATGGAAAGAGGAAAGGTCCCACTGGGCGTGCCAGAATCTGTTTGCCGCAGAAAACAGAGACGGACTGGGATTGAACATCTTGCCTAAATTTGGGGGCAGATATTATTTGGACATATCCATCCACCTCTCTGAAGATACCAAGTTGATTTATGGCACCGTATATCGAAGTTTTGGATAGATGCAACCATTGTGGCAGATTTTATCAAATTCCCCCTCAGTTATGAGGGATTTTTAATTGTGGGGACGCTCTTCCTTGTAGGCGCAAGACCGTGCACTTAATTACGTTATCGCGCTGCGATAACCACTTTCTCCTTCTCCAATAGTTTACTTCGTGCCGTATGTTATTTTGTTTGTTGAGGTTGCCCGTGGATTGTATACGGAGACTAGTTTATGTTGTCGCCCGTAGGGCGCGGATTAGTCCAAATCCGTATATTTATGAATTTGGGTTTTGAAATAGGTTATATGTTTCGTTAGTTCAAAGAATATTTTGTTTTATCTAAGAACCGTTAATCTATTTTTAGATTAAGGTCATCTTAAATATATAAGCATTTGGGTTCGATTTATTTTAACTAAGGATACGTTAGTCTTATTTGAGACTAAGATCAACTTAGCAACATTTTCAGGATTATTAAATTTTAGTTAAGATCCAACAATAGAGTATTTGGGCTTAGCTTCAAGCAACTTCAGAGACTTAGCCAATTTGGGCTCAGTCTTGAGCTTTCCCCCTTTTTTCAGAAGTGCTAAGCACTTATTTGCCGCTCTGGCGCTCACGTGCGTATCACGTGAGGCGCTCAGACGTGGGCAGTGTCCAATCAGTGCTAAGCACTTAATCATTTATATAGTGCTAAGCACTTTGTATAGCGCTCACGTGGGAAGCACGTGAGGCGCTGGGTATTTGTTTTTGGGCGCTCACTGTTAGGAATATGTATGCCCTAGAGGCCATTATTGTATGATATAGTGGATGCTTGGACATATATATAGAGGACTTTCTTGCTCAACATGATAGTATACTATCTGGTTGCTCTTTATCTTAACATGTACACTTGTATTATTATACTGTCTCTCTGATAGATGTTGATAAAGCCCTTAGGATGTTGAATTGACTACCAGGATTATGATGCAGATCATACTAGTGGGGCTTGTGTAGTCCACAAGCACATCCTTTAACAGTTCCTAGTCGAGGGGATATCGAGACAGGGCATCGATATTTCAGAGTAGACTAGTGTGTACGTTTCCTGACCCTGTATGGGGCAATGGTTGATCCCACAACCATTGGTATTTGATATCAAAGATTGTACACAGGTGCTCATTAGAGAATGTGTACGCCGAACAGGACTCGCCGAGAATTCCTAGATGGTACCATACCTATCGTCAGATAGCAGTTCTCTGGTGACACTTGTACAGGTTAGCCTGTAGATCCGAGATCGTTATAGAGACTTATGTGGTTCCCACTATACTTTGATTTCCTCCCTACCACGGCTCAAAGGAGTGGTGCAAATAGGTGGATTTTGGGTACAGTCCCGAGTCATATGGAGGCAATGAGCGATAAGAGGGGTTTCGTCTCTCCCGGTATAGGGAGTTGATGTTGCGCTATGCTCGATTGGCTATAACAGCAAGTCCCTGGCCAGGGCTGATGAGATTTACTGGTAATTGTTATCAGTAGTTTCTCGAACGGTTATAGGACACACATCGGCATGACTTATCAAGTTACTGGGGTCTAACGATTCCACCCCTAGACTTGATATGCGACATATCAGACAAAGAGACCGGACTGTACGGTAAGTGTTGCTTATAGGCTTTGCGAGAGTTTGGACAAGCTTACTTGTTGATCTTCTATTCGTTCAATACCTATGTAGCCGTTACGTCCAGCTAGTACCGCTCACGGCTTATGGGTGACTGATGTAATCATTACCTACTGCTAGCGTATTGACGAGTTTTTAGAGTCCCACACAGAAGTTTCCTAGCTCAAGCGAAATGAAGTAGGGCACATATGGTGATATGTGCGGGAGCTTAATTAAATACGAGTATGTGATACCGTATTCTAATCTTGCGATATTTGATATCGGTTAGGTTATATGAGATATAACCGGATTATTGAATCAAGTGTTGATTCAATAATATATGTATATGGTTAATATATATTTGATATATATTTGTATATTTGATATTAGCCGGATTATATTTGATATACCCAGATTATTGAATCAAGTGTTGATTTAATAATTTAATATATATATATATATATTAACTAGTATTGAATATTATACGGTTATATGTGATATAACTGGATTATTGAATCAAGTGTTGATTTAATAATGTGATATACATATAAATAAAATATTAGTCGGTTATATATGATATGACCAGATTATTGAATCTAGTGTTGATTTAATAATTTGATATATGTTTTTATATTTGATATATTAATATATATTAACTAATATTGTGCTCACTAATAATTTTCTTCTCTTGAAATACATTTAATATATATTTGTATATGTATTTGGATTATGTATCATGGTTGATGATACATAGAATATGGGTGTATGAGACTTACACTAAAGCTAAAGATAAGTTGGGTGATTATTTATTAAGAGCAAAATTAGAAATGAGTTGGAAATGAGCATGGCTTAGATTCTTGTAGAAGCATGTAGAAGCCATGACTCATTCCACTAATTTTGTTTTACTCTAGATATTTTATAACCCAACCATTATATTTAGCCCATGGTTAACTCTCTCTACTTATCACTTGAGATATTTCTTCACCCAAATTCATTTTCTTCCCTCTCTTGAGCTCTCTAATTTTTTCTAGAGTTGGAAAAGAGAAAGAGAAATAAATTTCTAAAGTGATCAAAATTCCTACCTCCATTAGATTAGGTTGTCTGCTTCACTAATTCTTTGATTTGTGAAGAGGTAGCTTGAGTTAGAGTAATTTCAAGATGGATAATTTTCGGCCTCGAAGACGACAAAGCAAGCTCGTTCCTTTCACCAAGTGGAGCCTAAGAAGAGTTCTAGGGACTACTACTTGGAGGTTTAGAAGTGAAGGACTGGTCTACAAAGGTTGTATTCCCTTTTCACTTAGTTATAGAACTTGCTTTCTTGCTTACAAACCATAATTCTCTAGTTCGATTCTAGGTTAGTGTAGCTTAGACCTCTAGATTTTTTAAAATTGCATACTTGATGCATGTGGAAACCTAGTAGAGGTGCTAAGACACACTTTCATGGTATCAGAGCCGATCTAGAACATTAGGCGAGGTTTTGAAGACGTTAAAGTGTTCGATCGAAGTTCAAAAACCTGCATTTCTCATGTTTCTGTCCATTATTCAAAAGTTGTTATTTTGCAGATTAAAAATATGCAGAAAATTGTGCTGATTATTTGATGGAGCCCTAAGAAGTATGAGGCCCCAATTCAATTAAAGCGCCGTATAACCGCGACCTAACCCCTTGTTTCGCCGCGGTTCCGCCGCAAGTTTGATGAATTGTGGGATCGTTTTTCTTGTGCTGCTCCATTTTGGTATTTGGCATTGTCTGGGTATTTTTAGTGAGGCTCAAGTTGTTGAGGTCTCTAGGATTTGTGGGTGTTTGAGATATCGATCGAAATGTTTAACATTGTCTAAATATATATGATATGTGATACAATACTTGGAATCCACATTAATTAGTTTTGTAAAAACTAGTTCTTGTTTGTAAATCTAGCATTTTATTCTCTTTTGATCGATTGTCATGGAGTTTCGATTTGGATCAAAACTCCGTCGCAATCTCGTATTGTACGTGAATAGTCGCCGGGAAACACTACTAGATAGCCACGCCCCATAGCCCCGACCAAGTGACTTTAGGAGAACACCGTAGCCAAAAGCATCCACTCAGGTGTTCGCGGCCGTGGTGTTCCGCCTAAGTGCACTTCGCTGACGGTATCGGGGGTGCGGCAATCTACTAAAGTTCCCGACGAGCATTCGATCATTTCATCGAGAATCTTGGTGAATTACCCGACTTGATATTGAAAAGTGTTTTCAATTAGAGACATAAATGCAAGATTTAAAGGGTTAAGCATGAAATCCGAGATATGAGATATTCCGGGTTTATGATGTCTAAGGAATATGCGGATTCTAATTATTGTATTTTTCATTTCTTTTCTGCAGACGTAAGTGTAATATGTGGTGTATCCCCGATCTCGTTGCTATACATCAACGACATCAGGAATACGCATATTTACTTACACTGATGACATGTGATTTTATGTGTTGCTGTGATATGTTTTATTGGATCATTGTGTTTGAATAGCCGGGGTTTTTTGCGTGAGATGAGAGTTTTTCAATTTTCATTCATGTAAATTGTATGTAATATTATTTTATTTGGACACTTCTGGGTTGAGGATGATGTTACCATTAATGTATATTATTTACTTTTCCGCATTAGGTTAGACCCAAGGCGGAGAGCACAAGCAACCGAGTTCTATAGTCCAGTGGGAGACCATCTCGAGGAGTCGAGATCGGGTCTCCTAACTCTAGAATTGGCAGGGTTACTTGCCGCTCTCATAGGGTTCTAGGGATGTGGGTTTGGCTAGTTATCATGACCGTGAAATCTGTGTTTTTCATTGCTGGCTTAATTTAAAACACAGACCTCCTACTATATCCTATATTTTATATGTTTGTTTCTGCTGCCTATGTTCTGTGATGTGATCATATAACCGCGTGAGACAAATACTATATATATATGATATATATAATAAACGTGGCTTATGTTTTGCCCCCGCGCAAGTCCAGCCCCCGCTCTGCCGTTAGTTAAGTAACCTAACGGTGCATGGCGGGGCCCCGTGGCAAATGCGGATGGTATAAGCGTATGTTCTATTTTCGTTTCTTCTGTGATGTTTAGGAAACGTAAATGATGGGACTTCATTAATGAAATTAATGAAAGAAAAGAAACCTAAAGATGTTGTAGAACTAAAATTTTCAAAAAAGGTAGCTCTAGTTCTTGCTTTTTATAGTGGTATTCCTTGATGAATATCCAGCACCTCATTCGATGAGGAAAGAGCCTAGATCCCTTCACCGGGAGTGACCTCTTTAGCAAAAGCTAGCAAATGCTACAACCCACTTAGTTTATTTTGAAAAACATTCGATTTTAAAAGCGGAGCTTAAACCACTCCTTTTCAAATCACTCGATTCTACAACGATACCAAGTTCATTACGATAAAGGTTTTCTTCAAAACCAATCGTAGCCCTCCGTCATTTCAGATAAGTGCTATTTAGTATTCATGCTACGTTTGTTGACCATAGCCAAGGCGTAGTGTACGGTAGGTTCTTAGTGCTTATCTGCAGCATATGATGCGATTGGAATAGGGTAGTCGTATGGCTTTGTTGACCATAGCCAAGAGTCGTACGGGTGGGTTTAATTCAATCACGAAATGACGGGTTGAACTTGGTTAGCGCTTATGATTTGTTGACCATAGAAAAGGTCATAAGTCACTAGGGGTAAAAAAAGATATTGGGAATTTCAAGTGTTGAAATATGCAATGAGATTGCATACCTTCTATCAGATAGTTGGATCCCGATACCTATTGTAAGTAAGTGTTACTCTTGGAAGAGTTTTCCACTTTACAATTAGATGATCCAGTGGGTTTCTAAGAAAGGTATTAACGGGGTTATGCCCCTATGGAAATGAGATTATTTAATTAGTTCCATGTGAAAGCATGGGGAGACTCCCTCGGAGTACCAATACCTTCCTGGCTGACCGATTGGCGAATTTGTAGGGTGTAATTAATCTCGGCTAATCTTACCTTTTAGGGTTTGAAGGAAGATTTGATAAAAACAGTGGGAGCCATCCTGATTATATAAGATAATAACCAATCTAATCTTGCAAGAGCACACACTAAAGTGCTTTCTTCTCTCTCTCTCCAAATAGCGACCATGACACACCTTAATCAAGATAATAATATGGATGTATTGACCAAACCCGCTTATTATACTTAGCTGGGGAATGTTGGTTCCGCTCTATCTTATGATTGTCATAAGTCTAAGAAAGGAATAAGGGAATATCAGGATTCCCACACGACCCGAACGAAGAAAGAGCATGATGATGCATCTTGTTCAGGTGTGTTCGTTACCGAGAACTATTTCTCAGTATGCTCTACGTCCTGGGTATTGGATACCGGATCAAGATCCCATGTTTGTAATTCGTTACATGGGTTAAGAAGAAATAGAAAACTGGGAAAGGGTGATATGTCTCTCAAAGTAGAAAATGGAGCAATTGTTGCAGCCAAAGCAATTGGCGAATATCACCATGTATTACCAAATGGTAATACATTGATTCTGAACGACTGTTATTTCGTACCAAAAATGATGTGCAATATAATATCAATTTCTTTATTAGATAAAGAAGGATATAACTTTGTATTAGAGAGAAATGTTATGAACATTTTTCTAAACCAAGTGTTGATTGGGTTTGGTATATTATGTAACGGTATTTACGTTCTAAACCAAAATTGTTAGTGATATATGCCCTAGAGGCCATTATTGTATCATACTGGATTGTATATTACTTAATGGGAGCTTGGGATATACACGGATATAGTAACAGTCTTGCTCGAAATGGTAGTATGCTACCTGGTTTGTTTCTACCTCAATATGTGCATGTGTTTTCTTAGCATATCGCTTATACATATTGGTAGATCACTTAGGATCTTTGCTTGATTACCAGCGTTGTGATGGCAGTCACACTAGTGGGGGCTGGGTAGTCTATAAACGCATCCTATATAGGTCCCTAGTTGTAGGATTATTGAGACGGGGCATCGATACTCCACAGTAGACTAGTGTATACGCTTCTCATCCCAGCAGGGGAGATGGTATGTCCCACAGCCATTAGTACGTCATACTGGAGATAGTATGCAGGTGCTCATTAGGTTATGAGTACACTGGACAGGACTCGTCGGGAACTATTGGTGGGTATTATACCTATCGTCGGGTAGCGGTTCCCAGGTGACATGAGTGCAGCTTAGTCCGTCGACTTGACACTGCTACTTCGCCTCGAGTGTGTTCCCACTGTACTTTGATTACTACCTTACCACGGCTCAAAGGAGTCATGCAAACAGGTAGTAGTTGGGTGCAGTCCCGAAGCACTTGGAGGTAGTGGCGGTTAGATAGGATTCGTCTCTCCCGGTATTGGGGGTTGATATCACGCTGTGTTCGGAAGGCCATTACACAAAATCCTTGGCAAAGACAAGCGAGATTTACTAGTAAGTATTCCAGTAGTTTCTCAGGGTGTTTTGGGCTACTCTCCGACACAACTTATTGCGCTATTAGGGGTCTGACGATTACCGCCCCCTAGGCCCGATATGCGATACTCTTAAACAAACAGACCGGACTGTACAGAGATTGTTACATACATGCTCAGTAGGAGTTCGGATGAGTTAGCTCTTCGGCCTTCTTATTAACACATACCTGGGTAGCCGTTATGTGCAGCTAGTACTGCTTGCGGCTTGTGGTTAAACCCACTGCCAGCGTGGTGTCGAGTCTTTAGAGTCCCACATAGAGAGTTTCCCTGCACCGGGCAAAAGGTGTAGAGGCCGTATGGTTTTACGGCGGGGCTTCGATCACTTACGTGTACTTGTGCACGTATGATGATCGGGCGAATAAGACTAGTGGGCTTTGGTTTAAGCCGGATCCTAGTATTATACTGATGGATTTGTTTCATCTCTTTGTATTCGTATTCTTTAGAATACGGATGCGGGTATGTATATACGGATGAGTGGCATTCTCGTAATTTTCTCAGGAAAGCTTCTAGAAGTTGGACACCTCATTAGGGTTTTATTCTTTATTAGATTAAACAAAATGAGGTGGAAGAAATGAGTTGGATATCTACATTGAATCTAGCATGGCTACTTGGTGACTCATGGCATGACTAACCACTAAATACTTATGAAGCATGGTTGATATTTTTTTGTGAGAATTATCTCATGAATTATATATATGCTTCATTTTTCTAAAAGAGGACAGCCAAGCTTCATTCAAGTTCACACTCCACTCTTACTTTCTTCAAGTCTTCTTCTTCCTCCTCTAAACCCTAAAAGCTCTCATGTGTTGAGAATCCTAGGATTCCAAGAGACAAATTAATTCATCTTCTTACTTTACAACCTCTAGGACTTCTAGTTTAGCGAACTAGAAGCCGTAGTTATCTCAGATTCAAGATAGGAGCTCGAACTATAGACTCTCGGGTGGATCATCTTTGACTCGAGGAGGCCGTCGAGGTTACCTGATCTGTTTTCGATCCTCGAAGCCTATGATGACGAGGAGGACAGCGAGAAGACCCGAAGGACACGATACTACGAGGTATAACATTCATCCGAGTAGTTAAACCTCAAGTTGTTTGCTAGCTAGGGTTTGTGATCGATCCTTGGTTCAAGTCGGTGTTGCGAAGCCCGTAAAAATTATTTTTTGCTATTTTTGCCTCCCCGCGAACACGTGGGGTGCACGACATCGACTTACAAAAATACAGTTCTTAATATACAGAACATACACAAGAAGAAAAGTTCAGAAATGAACGAATCCTTCTTGTGACATTGTAGACTTGGTCATATCAATGCGACAAGACTAGCTAAGTTGCATAAAGATGGTTATTTGAATCGGTTTGAATTTACATCTTAAGAAACTTGCGAGTCATGTCTCAAAGGTAAGATGACCAAAACTCTGTTTACTGGACATGGAGAAAGAGTTACTGAACGCTTGGGACTGATACATAATGATGTATGCGGTCCTATGTCTACGCATGCCAGGAATGGTTTCTCGTACTTTATTACATTCACCGATGATCTCTCAAGATTCGGACATGTGTTCTTGTTGAAACACAAATCTGAAGCTTTCGAGAAATTCAAGGAATACAAGTATGAAGTTGAGAACCAGATGGGTAAAAGTATTAAAATCCTTCGATCTGATCGGGGAGGAGAATACTTGAGCACAGAATTCCGTGACTATTTAAAAGAGAATGGGATTCTTTCTCAGCTTACTCCTCCGTATACACCACATCACAATAGAGTATCATAACGGAGGAATCACACCCTATTAGATATGGTGCGCTCTATGATGAGTATTGCTGAGTTACCTGTTTCCTTTTAGGGTTATGCACTTGAGACAGCTGCATACCTATTGAATAGGGTTCCGACAAAATCTGTGCCTACCGCTCCATATGAGATATGGTATGGGAAGAGACCATTTCTTAAATGAGTTAAGATATGGGGTTGTCCGGCTTATATTAAAAAGCAAAATCCGGACAAGTTCGAGGCAAGGTCTGTTTTATGCAAGTTTGTAGGATATCCAAAGGATTTATATGGATATTTCTTCTACCATACTAAGGAACAAAAGGTGTTTGTTTCTCAACATGCCCCTTTTTAGAAAAGAAATTTCTTGTGAAAGAAATTAATGGTAATGAGGTAGAACTGGAAGAAGTTCCAGCTGCACAAACTATAACTGGTGATTTGGTAGAACCGGAGGATTCAATAGTCCCCGACGAACCTCAGCCACTCCGCAAATCTAGTAGGGTTCCTCATCCACCTGAGAGATACTGCGGTTTTCTCATAGACGGTGGGAGTGAGGATTGCATCATCGAAGATGATGACCCAACTAGTTTCGAGCAGGCTATCACAAGTAGAGACTCTGTGAAATGGCTGGATGCAATGCAATCTGAGATGGAATCCATGTACACCAACAAAGTATGGACTTTGGAAGTTGCTCCTGAAGGGGTAAAACCCATCGGGAGCAAGTGGATTTTTAAGAAGAAATTTGGTGTAGATGGAAAGGTTGAGACCTTCATAGCTAGACTTGTAGCAAAAGGTTTTCGTCAACGACCAAGTGTCGATTATGATGAAACCTTTTCTCCAGTAGCTATGCTTAAGTCCATCAGGATCCTATTTTTCATTGCTGCATACCATGACTACGAAATCTGGCAGATGGACGTCAAGACCGCTTTTCTAAATGGTGATTTAGAAGAGAGCGTGTGCATGACACAGCCAGAGGGCTTCGTAGACAGTGGGAGCAGCGGAAAGGTGTGCAAGCTGCTTAAATCAATCTATGGATTAAAGAAGGCATCGTGGAGCTGGAACATTTGTTTTGATGTAGAAGTCAAAGAGTTTGACTTCATCAAAAACGTAGATGAACCTTGTATATACATGATGGTTGTAGATTGTAAAGTTTTCTTCCTCGTATTGTATGTGGATGACATACTCTTGATACTAAATGATGTTCCTATACTACACTCGGTCAAGCTATTCTTATCACAAAAGTTCTCTATGAAAGATCTGGGTGATGCCTCCTACATCCTAAGGATTAAGATCTATAGAGATAGATATAAGCGGATGTTAGGATTGTCCTAATCCAGATACATTGACACCATACTAAAGAGGTTTAGTATGGAAGATTCTAAGCGTGGTAATTTACCCGCTTGTTCAGGAATCACCCTCTCCAAAGAGATGTCTCCCAAGACTGATTTGGAGAGGGCTCGCATGCAAGGGATACCCTATGCTTTTGCAGTTGGGTCAATCATATACGCGATATTATGCACCAGACCAGATGTAGCTTACGCACTTAGTGTGGTAAGTAGGTATCAATCAGATCCTGGGGAGAAGCAATGGACAGCTGTGAAGAACATTCTTAAGTATTTGAGAAGGACTAAAGAGATGTTCTTGGTGTATGGTAACGGAGAACTCCAGGTGGAGCCCTTTACTGATTTGAACTTCTAGAGTGATTAGGATGACAGTAAGTCATTCTCGGGTTTTGTCTTTACCCTCAATAGAGGGGCGGTACGTTGGAAGAGTTCCAAGAAAGATACCGTAGTAGACTCAACGATGGAGGCTGAATACATCACTGCCAACGATGCTGCCAAAGAAGCTGTCTGGATGAAGAAGTTCATTGCTGAACTTGGTATGGCTCCATCCATTGAGCATCCAATACCTTTGTATTGTGATAACAATGGAGCTGTGGGTTTGGCCAAGGAACCCTGGTCCCATCAGCTATCCAGACATATTCTTAGGAGGTATCACCTGATCCAGGAGATAGTAGATCACCGGGAGGTCGAGGTCAGGAGAGTTGACACGAAGGATAACACAGCGGGTCCACTCACTAAGGCCCTCCCCTAGACGCAATTTGAGCAACTTTTTGGGATGTTAGGTATGAAATACTACAACAACTGGCCTTAGTGCAAGTGATAGATTGTTAGGAATATGTATGCCCTAGAGGCCATTATTGTATGATATAGTGGATGCTTGGACATATATATATAGGACTTTCTTGCTCGACATGATAGTATGCTATCTGGTTGCTCTTTATCTTAACATGTACACTTGTATTATTATACTGTCTCTCTGATACATGTTGATAAAGCCCTTAAGATGTTGACTTGACTACCAGGACTATGATGCCAATCATACTAGTGGGGCTTGTATAGTCCACAAGCACATCTTTTAACAGTTCCTAGTCAAGGGGATATCGAGACAGGACATCGATATTCCAGAGTAGACTAGTGTGTACGTTTCTTGACCCTGTATGGGGCAATGGTTGATCCCACAACCATTGGTGTTTGACATCAAAGATTGTACACATGTGCTCATTAGAGAATGGGTACACCGAACATGACTCGCCGAGAACTCCTAGATGGTACCATACCTATCGTCAGATAGCAGTTCTCTGGTGACACTTGTACAGGTTAGTCTGTAGACCCGAGATCGTCATAGAGTCTTATGTGGTTCCCACCGTGCTTTAATTTCCTCCCTACCACGGCTCAAAGGAGTGGTGCAAACAGATGGATTTTGGGTACAGTCTCGAGTCACATGGAGGCAATGACCGATAGGAGGGGTTTCGTCTCTCCCGGAATAGGGAGTTGATGTTGCGCTATGCTCGATTGGCTATAACAGCAAGTCCCAGGCCAGGGCTGATGAGATTTACTGGTAAGTGTTATCAATAGTTTCTCGAACGGTTATAGGCCACACATCGGCATGACTTATCAAGTTACCGGGGTCTGACGATTCCACCCCTAGACTTGATATGCGACATATCAGACGAAGAGACCGGACTATACGGTAAGTGTTGCTTATAGGCTTTGAGGGAGTTTGGACAAGCTTGCTTGTTGATCTTCTATTCGCTTAATACCTGGATAGCCGTTACGTCCAACTAGTACCGCTAACGGCTTGTGGTTGACTAATGTGATCATTACCTACCGCTAGCGTATTGACGAGTCTTTAGAGTCCCACACAGAGGTTTTCTAGCTCAAGCGAAACGAAGTAGGGCACATATGGTGATATGTGCAGGAGCTTGATTAAATACGAGTATATGATACCGTACTCTAATCTCACGATATTTGATATCGGTTAGGTTATATGAGATATAACCGGATTATTGAATCAAGTGTTGATTCAATGGTATATGTATATGTGGTTAATATATATGATATATATTTGTATATTTGATATTAGCCGGATTATATTTGATATACCCGGATTATTGAATCAAGTGTTGATTTAATAATTTAATATATATATATATTATATATATTAACTACTATTGAATATTAGACGGTTATATGTGATATAACCGGATTATTGAATTAAGTGTTGATTTAATAATATGATATACATATAAATAAGATATTAGTCGGTTATATATGATATAACCAGATTATTGAATCAAGTGTTGATTTAATAATTTGATATATGTTTTTATATTTGATATATTAATATATATTAACTAATATTGTGCTCACTAATAATTTTCTTCTCTTGAAATACATTTAATATATATATGTGATATATATTTGTATATGTATTTGGATTATGTATCATGGTTGATGATACATAGAACATGGGTGTATGAGACTTACACTAAAGCTAAAGATAAGTTGGGTGATTATTTATTAAGAGCAAAATTAGAAATGCGTTGGAAATGAGCATGGCTTAGATGCATGTAGAAGCCATTACTCATTCCACTAATTTTATTTTACTCTGGATATTTTATAACCCAACCATTATTTTTAGCCCATGGTTAACTCTCTCTACTTATCACTTGAGATATTTCTTCACCCAACTTCATTTTCTTCCCTCCCTTGAGCTCTCTAGTTTTTTCTAGAGTTGGAAAAGAGAAAGAGAAATAAATTTCTAGAGTGTGCAAAATTCCTATTTCATCAACCTACTCTTATCTAGCCCATTAGATTATGTTGTTTTCTTCACTAATTCTTTGATTAGTGAAGAGCTAGCTTGAGTTAGAGTAACTTCAAGGTGGATGATATTCGGCCTCGAAGACGACAAAGCAAGATCATTCCTTTCACCAAGTGGAGCCTAAGAAGAGTTCTAGGGACTACTACTTGGAGCTTTAGAAGTGAAGGACCGGTTTTCTCACTTAGTTATAGAACTTGCTTTCCTGCTTACAAACCCTAATTCTCTAGTTCGATTCTAAGTTAGTGTTGCTTAGACCTCTAGATTTTTTTAAATTGCATACTTGATGTATGTGGAAACCTATTAGAGGTGCTAGGATACACTTTCATTCATGTGGGAAGCACATGAGGCGCCAAGTATTTTATTTTGGGCGCTCATATGTGTTTCATGTGAGGCGTTGGGCTTCGGTTTCGGGCTCTAACGTGGGAAGCACGTGAGACGCTGAGCTTCACTTTTATGAACGCTCACGTGTGTTTCACGTGAGGCACTAGGTTCCTTTAGAAATTTAATCTCTTTTTATAGAAATTTAACTTCTGTTTCATGGCGTTTTGGCCATTAATGATCACCAAGATCTCTATTTTGAAGATCTAGGATCGATTTTATTTAAGAACTAGGTTCTTCTGTTTTTTATAAGAACTAAGTTCTTTATATAGGGTCAAACCCTATTATTTTTTCTTGAAAGAATTAAATTCCTGGAATCTGTGTGTTTTCTCTCTTTTCTTTTTATCTAGTTCTTTTCCTTAGATTTTGAGTCTGAAGAACAGAATCTCCCGATGAGAATTAAATTCTCAATTTTTAGGGAGATTTGTTTTACGAATCTCAGATCCAGAGAAAGAACTAAGTTCTCTTTTTTTGAAGGGTTAAATCCTTGTTTTTGTTTTACTTATGCTAGGTAAAGGAGATATGTTTATCTCTGTTTTTCTTTACCTAGGGTTTGAAAGAACGAGGATCTTCTTATTCGAGGAGAATTAAATTCTCGGTTTTTTTAGAGAAGCTTATGGGGCGATTCTCTATATAAGACCTGAAGTCTCGGATCCTTTATATAGGAGAGGTAAATTGTTAAGTAGTTTAAGAAAATCTCTTATTTGAGAAATACCAATTAATTTAATTTGTCTCAAAAATTGTTCGGGAGATTTTATCCACTGTTGGATTTTTGATCCAGTGAATTTCTGTTTTACAGAATATATATTCTTGTTTTTAACATGATTGGGAATGTATTTTCCCATATAAAGAATTTAATTCTGTCAAACGGCGATTTTTAATCACCATTGGATTTTTAATCCAAGGGTGCTCTGTTTAACAGAGAATATCTTTCTTTATTTAGAAAGATGCAGAGAAATATTTTCCATATTAGAATTTAATTCTATCATTGGATATTTGATCTAACCGAGAATATCTTTCTCATTTAGAAAGATTATGGAGATATTTTCCTCTAATAAAATTTAATTCTATCTTTTGATGATTTTTTACTTACCATTAGATGTTTGATCCAATGGTTCTATTTAACAGAGAATATCCCCAGATTTTAGGGAAATATTCCCCATGTAGAATTTAATTCTACTCTCTTTAATTTGGGCGCTGGCGCTCATGTGTTATGCACGTGGGCGCCGCCTAAGAATTTAATTCTTACATAAACAGGCACTCATGTGCCTTTCATGCCGGTGCTCACGTGTATTTCACATGAGACGCCGTCAGAGGATTAGCCAGCGACCACGTGTGTTTCACGTGAAGCGCTATTATAGAATTTAATCTTACCAAAGGCTGGAGCTGGCGCTCACATGTGTTTCACGTGCGGCGTTGTCTCAATTATTATTTTTCCTGAGTCAACATTTCCTTTTCTAATGCCTTCTTTTAGTTAGAGCTTGGAAATAGTTCCACCATGCACAACATTTTCTGTGCCGAGACTTGAATGCTTTCTATTTTATAATGTGAAGCAATGTTCTTCTTCTCCTTCACAAGGAAAGAACCATTTTAACAGAGCAAAAGCCATGGCCTATAATCACCCTCTTGCTCTTCGGAAGCCATGGGAGGTGCCTATTGAGGAAATTATTCCACGTTTTGCTACACACTTGGCAAATCCCGCTCTTACGGATGATCAATGCGACACGGTGATGCACGAGCTCCTGACCCGTAGGGGATCTCCTCTCCCCGTCGACTCTATTTGGCTCCGAGTGATCTTCTTGGCCGTGATCGATATCCCTCCTCATCCAGCGGAGATGACTATGGCGATACTCGATGCAGCGGAGGACAAGATCGATTGCGTTCATAAGGCATGCTTGATTACCAACCCTCTGAGGGATCGCCCTTTTCATTTGCTAAGCCAGATCATTTGCTGAGCCAGATACGGGCTCAGTGGGCTATCATGTTTGCTTTCGCCGATGAGTACGGTATTGATCGATAGGGAGCAACTCTTCATGAGGATCGCCGCTTCGATATGGTGGAGAAGGCTGAGAGGGCTTTAGAAAACTTTGTTTATTGTTTTGTAAACCTTTGTAGTTTTGATCCCATGTTTGGTGATCTCTTCCCCGTATAATAAAATGTTTATTTAAATGCATTCCTTTTATCGTTGATTGCCGAATGCTTCATTTCCAACATATGTTCTTCCTTTGATTGTATCGTTTAAACATATATGCCTCCTGCACGCGTCATGCGTTAACCTTCCACACGCGTATATAAATCAGCATGCTTTCAATGCTATTATTCATCCAAGTATGCATATGTTTGTAAGTGAACGCTCAAACAGGTGTGAATAACTTCCTTATTGGCCAAGGATGTTCCTTTCGAGTTCAATTCCGAGTGCCTTACTGCCTTCAAACTGCTGAAATCGGAGCTCACTTCTGCTCCGATTTTAAGTGCACCAAATTGGAACGAACCATTCAAGCTGATGTGAGATGCTTCTGACTTTACAATTGGTGCTGTCTTAGGACAGCGATTTTAAAAGAAGCCACACGTGATACACTACGCGAGTAGGACGTTGAATGACGCACAGCTAAATTATACCACCACGGAAAAGGAATTCTTAGCTGTCGTCTAGGCACTTGAAAAGTTCCGCCATACTTGATCGGTACCCACGTCACAATTTATACTGATCATTCTGCACTTAGGCATCCCTTTACAAAGAAGGATGCCAAAGTTAGATTGGTACGTTAGATTCTCTTTTTCAAGAGTTTGACTTGAGCATCAAAGATAAGAAGGGAACCAACAATGTTGTTGTCGATCATCTATCTCTCCTGTGTTAGTTATATGTATGCCCTAGAGGCCATTACTGTACATACGATATATATTGTAGTGGATGCTTGGACATATATAGGGAGGACTTTCTTGCTTGATATGATAGTATGCTATCTGGTTACTCTTTACCTTAACGTGTATACTGATTGTCTCTCTGTTACATGTTGGTAAAGCTCTTAGGATGTGTACTTGACTACCTGGACTATGATGCGGATCATACTAGTGGGGACATGGTAGTCCATAAGTACATCCTTCAAGGTCCCTAGTCATGGGTGTATCGAGATGGGGCATCGATATACCAGTGTAGACTAGCGTATGCCTTCTCGACCCATACAGATGGGCGATAGATGATCCCATATCCATTGGTGTTTGACATCAGAGATGATATACGGGTGCTCAGTGAAGACTGGGTACACTGGACGGACTCGTCGAGAACTCCCAGATGGTATTATACCTTACGTCAGATGGCAGTTCTCCGGTGACACTGGTACAGAGTAGTCTGTTGACCCGAGATCGTCATAGAGTCTTGTGTGATTCCCACTGTGCTTTGATTTCTATCATACCACGTCCAAGAGGGCGTGCAAAAAGGTGGCTTTTGGGTACAGTCCCGAATCACATGGAGGCAATGAGCGATAGGAGGGGATTCGTCTCTCCCGGTATAGGGAGTTGATGTTATGCTGTGTTCGATTGGCTATAACCGGAAATCCCTGGCCAGGGTTGCTGAGATTTACTGGTAAGTGTTATCAGTAGTTTCTCGAACTGTTATAGACCTCATATCGACACGACTTATCGAGCTACTGGGGTCTGACGTTTACCACCCCTAGGCGAGATATGCGACATATCAGACGGCGAGACCGGACTGTACGGGAGTGTTACTGATTGGATTCACAGGAGAATGTACAGGCTTGCTTGTTGATCTTCTGAGCGCTCAATACCTGGGTGGCTGTTGCGTTTAGCTGACCGCTTGCAGCTTGTAGGTGTTTGATATGATCATCACCTACTGCCGGCGTATTGACGATTCTTTAGAGTCCTACACAGAGGTTTCTTAGCTCAGGCAAACCGGAGTAGGAGCACATATGTGATATGTGCGGGACCGAGGATAATGCGGTATGTGATGCCGTATTGGATTCTCGCGATATGAGATATCGGCCGGGTATATGTGATATAGCCGGGTCATCGTATTAGTCGGTTATATGCGATATAGCCGGATTGTCGGATTAAGTGTTGATTCGATAATTTAATGTATTATAATATATATGATATATTAAATTACATTAACTAATATTAGCTCACTAAAAGATTCATTTTCTCACGGGATAATACATTGATATATATGCAATATATGTTAATTGTATTATTTTCTATTGTTACAAAATATATTGTATATGTGATATATAATATTGTAACATGTTAGGGTTATAAATTTAACAATGGATTAGGGTTTAAACTTGGTTAGGGTTTGGATTAAGGTTAGCTTTTGCATGAAGCTTCATGAAGCTTTGACTTTGTGGTTGCTTGATATTTTGTGAGATATTATGTTAACCCAATCCAAACCATTAACTCTAGTTAACTCTCTACAAGGGTTAACTCTTTCATGCTTAACCCTTGATTAGATTTGTAACCACTACTATAATTCATTGTTCATCACAAAAGGATTAAGTTATCATCTTCATTCCTTCTTCTTCTTCCTTGAGTTTTCTTCATGAAAAAGCTTTCTTTTGTGATGAAAGTGAGTGAGAAAAAGATTATAAATGAGAGCAAAAATCCTACTTCATCATCCTCATCTATCCTTGCCATTTAGATGAGGGTGTTCACTTCATTTAGTGAGTGTTAGCTTGTGTTAATGAAACTTCAAGGTAGATCATCTATGTTATCGAAGATCGGAAGCAAGCTTGCATCATTCTCTTCGTGAAGCCTCTCGAGATTTCAGAACACGATGATCGCAGCGAAGGGACCTCAACACTGAGCTTAAGAAGTGAAGGACCGGATCCACAAAGGTTGTAATCCCTCTCACTTAGTGTTAAAGTGTTTAACATGCTTGTTTTCGCCTAAACCCTAGTTTAAAGATCCGGCTTCGGGTTGTTCGGCACGGCTAAAATTTTAATCGGGCATGGTTGATGCCTCGTAGACCCTTGTGCGCGTGCCTAGCAACCCTACAGTAGCATCAGAGCCAAGCTAGAGCTTTAGGCGAAGTCTAGAAGAAGTTTAAAGTCTGATCGAACCCGAAAACCCCGATGTAAACCCTTCTCTGTACATTTTTTTGAAAATATGATTTTTTATGAATTAAAAATGCTCAGAAAAACAAGCAGGAAAAACTAAGAATTACTGTGAAATACGGTCCACTAAGTCCCTGAAATGACCGAGGAACCGCGGCCAAACCAAGGGTTTGGCGGCGGTTCCGCGGCCAAAATAAGGACTTAGTCCCTCATATTTCATATATTTATTCTTAGGTCCTTTCTTGGCAATTGTTTCTGGGAATTTTTTAATTCCACTCAAGTATTGAGTTTTCTAGGGTTGTATTGGGGACTCGTTGATTCGATCAGATAATTTAACTTTGTTTAGTTTTTTTCCGGATAATTTTTAGAAACTGTTAAAAAGTTCGAACGGATATCAATAACTCATTTTTTCCCCTGTCGGAAAATTTTTCAAAAGTTGGATTTTTTCTCGAGTTTAAGAACGTTCTAAGTCGTGCAAGTAACGCGGTGGACCCTCTAGAAGACAACAAACCTTAACTCGATTATGTGACCGTCTTGAACTGCCTATAAACCTTAGGGTTTGGGGCAGTACGGCGTGCCACATGTGAGGCGTTGGCTTGACCCTTCTACGGCTGGACCATTGGTACTGTGGCATGTGATGGATGTTTTTTTAAACTAATTTCAAGTGTTGAGATATATTGGGAAAAATTGGGTGTTTGATTATTCGATCGGAAAGTTTAACATTGTCTATTTATCTGGAATGTGATACAATATTTGGAATCCACAAGTAGTTATGAGATAACTAATTTAAATGTTATAAATCTAGCGTTTCAATCTCAGATGATCGGTTGCCACGGAATTTTGATGTGATCAAAAGTCCGTCACAATCACGTAGCGTACGCGGATACTCGCTGGGTAAACTTAACAGACAGCCACGCCCCATAACCCCGACCAAGTGACTGTAGGAGAACCCCGTCGCCAAAAGCATCCGTTCGGGTGCTCGCGGCAGCGATGTTCCGCCTTAGTGCACTTCATCGACGGCATCGGGGGTGCGGCCGTCTACTAAATTTTGCGACGAGTATTTGATCAGGTTGTCGGGAATCTTGTTGAATTGCCCGACTTGATGTTGAAAAGTGTTTTCGATAAAGAGACTAAAATGCGGGGTTTATAATTGTTAGGCATGTGATGTCTAAAGAATTCATTTGGTTAGGCATGCGATGTCTAAAGAGGTTGCGCATTCCAACTGTTGTAGTTTTACACTTTCTTTTCTGTGACCGTAAGCGTAGTATGTGGTGTATCGCCGGCTTCGTTGCTATACATCAACGACAATCGGGATGCGCATACTTGCTTACGTTGATGATATGAGATATTATGTGTTGCTGTGATATGTTATATTGGATCGTCGCGTTTTGAATAGCCGGGGGTTTTATGTGAGATGAGAGTTTTTTCTTTTTCATTCATATAAAATTCATTTGTATGTAATATTCTTTTGTTGGGGCACTTCCAGGCTGAGAATGATGTCACCATTGTATATTATTTACTTTTCCGCATTAGGTAGACCCAAGGCGGGGAGCACAAGTAACCGGGTTCTAGGGTCCAGTGGGAGACCATCTCGAGGAGTCGAGACCGGGTCTCCTAACCCTAGAATTGGCAGTGTTGCTTGCCGCTCTCGTAGGGGTCTAGAGATGTGGGTTTGGCTATTCATCATAACCGTAGAATCCGTGTTTTATACAGGCTCGTATTGAAAACACGGACATCCTAGTATATCCAATATTTCATATATGTTCTTCTGCTGCAATGTTCTGTGATGAGATCATATTACTGCCTGAGATGAATGTTTATATTATATATATGAGATATATGTTATATTGCAGATTTCGTTTCAAAAGAGATGCTTGTGAAGCATAACAAAATGGGACTTCATTAATGAGATTAATGAACTAATAGAAACCTAAAGATGTTGTAGAAACTTGTTTAAAAACTGGTAGCTCTAGTTCTTACTTTGCATAGCGGTGTTCCTTGTAGAACATCCAGCACCTTATTCGATAAGGAAAGAGCCAAGATCTCTTCACCGGGAGTGACCTCTTTAGTGAAACTAGCAGATGCTACAAACTCGGTTTGTCTTTTGATTGCTTCTATAGTTCTTGCTTTGCATAGTGGTATTTGTGAAATATCCTGCACCTTATTCGATGAGAAAAGGGCTGACGATCCCTTCACCGGGAGTGACCCCTTTAGCAAAACTAGAAAAGCCTCAAAAACACTCCATTTAAAATCACTCGATTCTACAACGATATCAAGTTCATTACGCAAAGGGTTTTCTTAAAATCCTGTCGTAGCCCTCCGTCATTTCAGATAAGTAATAGTTAGTATTCGTGCTGCGTTTGTTGACCTCTGTCAAGGCGTAGTGTGCGGTAGCTGATTAGTGCTTATCTGTATAAGCATATGATGTGATTGATTTAGGGTAGTCGTGCGACCTTGTTGACCTCTGTCAAGGGTCGTGCGGGTGGGTTTACTTCAATCAGGAAATGACGGGTTGAACTTGACTAGTAGCCTATGGTTTGTTGACCTCTGTCAAGGTCATAGGACGCTAGGGGCAAAATATTATTGGGAATTTCAAGCGTTGAAATTTGCAATGAGATTGCATACCTTCTATGAGATAGTTGGATCCCGATACCCGCTGCGAGTAAGAGTTACTCCTGGGAGAATTTTACACATTATAATTAGCCGATCTAGTAAGTGTCTAGAAAGGTGTTAACGGGGTTACGCCTCTGGGAAAATGAGGTTTACTTTAATTAGGTCCTGAGAAAGCACGGAGAACCTCCCTCAAAGTACCGACACTGGCCTGGCTGAAAGATTGGCCAACTTGTAGCGTGTAATTAATCCCGGCTAGTCTTTCCTTTTAGGGTTTGAAGGAAGATTTGATTAAAACAGTGGAAGACATCCTGATTAGATATATTAGATAACCAATCTAATCTTGCAAGAGCATACGCTGAGTGTTTTCTTCTCTCTCTCTCCAGGTAGCGACCATATCACGCCTTAATCAAGATAATAAAACGGATATATTGACCGAACCCGCTTGTTATACTGAGCTGGGGAACGTTGGTCCCACTCCAACTTATAATTGTTATAAGACAGAGCAGGAAATTGGAGAATACCAGATTTCCTGTGCCGCCCAAACGAAGAAAGTGCATGCTGATGCATTATCTTCGGGTGTGTTCATTACAGAGAACTGTTTCTCAGTATCCTTTACGTCCTGGGTATGAGATACCAGATCAGGATCCCGCAAATGTAATTTAATTACATGGGCTACAGATAGGTAAAGAACTGAGAACGGGTGATAAGTTTCATGAGACAGAAAATGGTGCAAATGTTGCAGCCAAGTCTGTTGGTCACTGTCACCCTGTATTACCAGAATATATTGATTTTGAACGAATGTTATTAGATACCGAATCTGATATACAACATCATATCATTCTGTTTATTAGTAAAGAAAGGATATAATTTTGTATTGTTGGATAATGTTTTGAACATTTCCTATTTCAAGAGTTGATCGGTTCAGGCACGTTATCTAAAAGCATTGACGTTCTAAATCAAACTACAGTTCTTAGTATACAGAACACACACAAGAGGAAGAGTTCAGAAATGAACGAATCCTTCTTGAGGCATTGTAGACTAGGTCATATCAATGCGACCCGACTAGCTGAAGTTACATAAAGATGCATATTTAAATTAGTTTGAATTTATATCTTGTGAAACTTGCCGGTCATGTCACAAAGATAAGATGACCTTAGCTTTGTTTATTGGAAACAGAGAAAGAGTTAGTGAACTCTTGGGATAATACATGTTGATGTATGAAGGTCCCCTGTCTACACATACCAAGATCGGTTCTTTGTACTTCATTACATTCTCTGATGATCTCTCAAGATTCAGACATATGTTCCTGTTGAAACACAAGTCCGAACCTTTTGAGATATTCACAGAATATAAGTTACAAGTAGAGAATCAAAATGGGTATAAGTACTATGTCCTTTGATGTGATCAAGGAGGAGAATACTTGAGCACGGGATTCCTGGACTATTCTAAAGGAGAATGAGATTCTCTCTCAGCATTACTCCTCCGTATACACCATAGCACGATGGTATATCGGGGCGGAGCAACAGCACCCTATATGATATGGTGTGCTCTATAATGAGTACTACTGAGTTTCCTATTTCCTTTTGGGAATTATGCACTTGTGAAGCTGCATACTTATTGAATAGGGTTCAAATCAAATCAGTTGCCTACCACTTCATATGTGATATGGAAAGGGAAGAACCCATATCTTAAGTTTGTTAAGATTTGGGGTTGTCTGGCCTATGTCTAAAAGCAAAATCCGGACAAGCTCGAGGCAAGGTCTGTTATGTAGAACTGGAAAGGTTCCAGCTATACAAACTACAGCAGATGATTTGATAGAACCAAAGGATTCAATAGTTACCAACGAACCTCAGCCTCTCCGCCGATCTAGTAGGGTTCCTCACCCATCTGAGAGATACTTCGGTTTCTCTATGACAGTGGGAGCGAGGATTACATCATGAGATGATGACCCAACTAGTTTCGAGCTGGCCATCAGGAGTGGGACTCTGTAAGAATGGCTGGATGCTTAATGATCTGAGATGGAATCCTTATACACCAACAAAGTATGGACTTTGGTTGCTTTATCTGAAGGGTTAAATCCCCATCAGGAGCGAATATATCTTGAGAAGATTACTTGGTGTACATGGAAAAGTTGAGACTTTCAAAGCTATGCTTAAGTCCATCCAGATCCTACTTGCCACTACTACTTACCACGACTACGATATCTGGTGGTTGGGTGTCATGATTGCTTTTCTAAATGATGATTTGGAAGAGAGCGTCTATAAATACACAGCCAGAGGGCTTCGTAGACAGTGGGAGCAGCGGAAACGTGTGCAAGATGCTTTATAGGATAAAGCAGGCATCGCGGAGTTGGAACATCTGTTTTGATGTGGTAGTCAAAGAGTTTGACTTCATCAAAATGGTAGATGAACCTTGTATATACAAAAAGATAGTAGGGAGTATGGTGGTGATCCTTGTAGAGTACGTGGATGACATACTCTTGATAGGGAAGGAGTTTCCTATGCTACGCTCGGTTAATCTCCGCTTGTCACAAGGATTCTCCATATAGGATCAAAGTGATACCTCCTAAATCCTGGGTTTTGGATCTATGAGATAGATCTAATTGGATGTTAGGATACTCACTAGTTGTAGTGAGATGGTATCAATTGATCCTGGGGAGAATCACTGGAAAGGTTCCAAGGTGATGAGGAAGACTGAATGTCAGTCACAGGCATTGTCTTTACCCTCAGTGGAGGGACGGTATGTTGGAAGAGTTCCAAGCTAGATACCGTGACATACTAGACGATTAAAGGCAAGATACATCGTTACCAAGGATGCTACCAAAGAGACAGTCTGGATATATATAAGTTCATGAGATGAACTTCGTACCTACCATTGTGTGACAATGGAGTTGTGGCTTATGCCAAGGAACTACCGTCCCATCAGAAATCCAGATATAATTCTTAGGCAGTATCACCTGATCATGGAGATGGTTGATCTCCAGGGAGATCGAGGTTAGGAGAGTAGACACAGAGGACAACAGCGCGGATCCACTCACAAAAGCCTTTTTCCCAGTAGAGACTTTTATGGGATGGTTGAGTATGAGATACTTCAATCACAGCTAATTGTTGGGTATGTGATACCACAACAAATGGCCCTAGTGCAAGTGGGAGATTGTTAGTTATATGTATGCCCTAGAGTCTATTACTATACATACGATGTATATTGTAGTGGATGCATGGACATATATAGGAAGGACTTTCTTGCTCGACATGATAGTATGCTATCTGGTTACTCTTTACCTTAACGTGTATACTGATTGTCTCTCTGTTACATGTTGGTAAAGCCCTTAGGATGTGTACTTGACTGCCTGGACTATGATGCGGATCATACTAGTGGGGACATGGTAGTCCATAAGTACATCCTTCAAGGTCCCTAGTCGTGGGTGTATCGAGATGGGGCATCGATATACCAGTGTAGACTAGCGTATGCCTTCTCGACCCATACAGATGGGCGATGGATGATCCCATATCCATTGATGTTTGACATCAGAGATGATATACGGGTGCTCAGTGAAGACAGGGTACACTGGACGGACTCGCTGAGAACTCCCAGATGGTATTATACCTTACGTCAGATGGCAGTTCTCCAGTGACACTGGTACAGAGTAGTCTGTTGACCCGAGATCGTCATAGAGTCTTGTGTGATTCCCACTGTGCTTTGATTTCCATCATACCACGTCCAAGAGGGCGTGCAAAAAGGTGGCTTTTGGGTACAGTCCCGAATCACATGGAGGCAATGAGCGATAGGAGGGGATTCGTCTCTCCCGGTATAGGGAGTTGATGTTGTGCTGTGTTCGATTGGCTATAACCGGAAATCCCTGGCCAGGGTTGCTGAGATTTACTGGTAAGTGTTATCAGTAGTTTCCCGAACTGTTATAGACCTCATATCGACACGACTTATCGAGCTACTGGGGTCTGACGTTTACCACCCCTAGGCGAGATATGCGACATATCAGACGACGAGACTGGACTGTACGGGAGTGTTACTGGTTGGATTCACAGGAGAATGTACAGGCTTGCTTATTGATCTTCTGAGCACTCAATACCTGGGTGGCTGTTACGTTTAGCTGACCGCTTGCAGCTTGTGGGTGTTTAATATGATCATCACCTACTGCCGGCGTATTGACGATTCTTTAGAGTCCTACACAGAGGTTTCTTAGCTCAGGCAAAACGGAGTAGGAGCACATATGTGATATGTGCGGGACCGAGGATAATGCAGTGTGTGATGCCGTATTGGATTCTCATGATATGAGATATCGGCCGGGTATATTTGATATATCCGGGTCGTCGTATTAGTCGGTTATATGCGGTATAGCCGGATTGTCGGATCAAGTGTTGATTCGATAATTTAATGTATAATAATATATATGATATATTAAATTACATTAACTAATATTAGCTCACTAAAAGATTCATTTTCTCACGGGATAATACATTGATATATATGCGATATATGTTAATTGTATTATTTACTATTGTTACAAAATATATTGTATATGTGATATATAATAGTGTAACATGTTAGGGTTACAAATTTAACAATGGATTAGGGTTTAAACTTGGTTAGGGTTTGGATTAGGGTTAGCTTTTGCATGAAGCTTCCATGAAGCTTCATGAAGCTTTGACTTTGTGGTTGCTTGATATTTTGTGAGATATTATGTTAACCCAATCCAAACCATTAACTCTAGTTAACTCTCTACAAGGGTTAACTCTTTCATGCTTAACCCTTGGTTAGATTTGTAACCACTACTATAATTCATTGTTCATCACAAAAGGATTAACTTATCATCTTCATTCCTTTTCTTCTTCCTTGAGTTTTCTTCATGAAAAAGCTTTCTTTTGTGATGAAAGTGAGTGAGAAAAAGATTATAAATGAGAGGAAAAATCCTACTTCATCATCCTCATCTATCCTTGCCATTTAGATGAGGGTGTTCACTTCATTTAGTGAGTGTTAGCTTGTGTTAATGAAACTTCAAGGTAGATCATCTATGTTATCGAAGATCGGAAGCAAGGTTGCATCATTCTCTTCGTGAAGCCTCTCGAGAATCCAGAACACGATGATCGCAGCGAAGGGACCTCAACACTGAGCTTAAGAAGTGAAGGACCGGATCCACAAAGGTTGTAATCCCTCTCACTTAGTGTTAAAGTGTTTAGCATGCTTGTTTTCGCCTAAACCCTAGTTTAAAGATCCAGCTTCGGGTTGTTCGGCACGGCTAAAATTTTAATCGGGCATGGTTGATGCCTCGTAGACCCTTGTGCGCGTGCCTAGCAACCCTACAGCCTGGCTAATGCACCAGCTGAGGACATTCCAATCAACGAACAATATCCAGATGAACAACTTCTCTCCGTATCAGTCGAACCCTGGTTCGCTGAGATCGTGAACTACTTTATCATCGGAGAAACACCTTCCTTTTGGTCGAAACAGGACAAGTCAAAATTTCTCTCCTAAGTCAAAATTTTCTATTGGGATGAGCCTGTCATGACCCGAAATTTAGTTCGTGACCGGCACTTAAATCACGCAACGTCTAAAGGCGTAACGTAAATTAAGTAAAACGAAGCCCAGAAATATAAACCTTTTAAAGAAAATAAAAGAGGTGAAGTTTTGAAATAAAGGTATGATGAAATCAAACGTTTTCTTAAATGCATAGATAATGGAATATGAAAATACAAGTGGATTATACTAGTTGAAAAATATGTTTCGTCTTATTAAAAATTGGGCAGTAGCTCCCTTGTATATTTTGATCCAAAACCCCATATACATGATAACAATAAAGGCATCCCCAAACGGGAGCTAGCTCTTCGCCAATTGGCGGAATCACAACCACGCAAGTCAGAAATATATGTATACGACGCCCAACGGCGAAGATCGACACAAAAGGATAATGTAAAGAAGTAAGACATCAAATCCCCCAATAGCAAACATATAATCCGTCACTCTAAGTCTCGCAAGCACAAATCTTTCTAAGTCTTACTAATTATACAAATACTAGTTTCTGATTGATGGAGTTGACTAGATACAACAAGAATAATAATACAAGAGTGGGCACGATCCAATATGTCCCACCTACCATAGCAAATCACCCGAATGCAAGCTGTGTGCCAGCGATACCGCTACTGATCCATGCGGTCAAGCCTGCAAGAACTGTGGCACAACGGGGGTGAGTTGCCAACTCGTGAGTAGAAAACATCAGCAGGTATAAATCGAATAAAACAACGATTTCCTAGGTCAGCTATATCATGAAGGTAATACTATGATATCTAGGGTGACCGTGTCTGCATATATGCCAACAATAATCAATGCCTGTATGCATGTGGATATCATCCACGTGTCCATCAATGACACAACAACTTCATAGAACCTGAGCGTCCAACATCAACACTCGAAACATCATGAAAGCATATGGATGTAAATATGAGGATATCAATCAACGTGTGTCCATCAACGACACATCAAAATCATGGAACCTGAGCTTCCAACATCAACACTCGAAACATCATGAAAGCATATGCATGTAAATATGAGGATATCAATCAACGTGTGTTCATCAACGACACATTAAAATCATAGAACCTGAGTGTCCAACATTGACACTCGAAACATCATGAAACCCGTGTCCAACATCGACACGTAAATCCTCATATCTCGGGCTCCGTCAGTCCGGATCGGCCTACGGGCTCCGTCAGTCCGGATCGGCCCATATCCATCTCACGACTCCGGTCGGTATCCTCCGGATAACTGCCGAGCCCAAATACTATCACCGGTAGGTAGTAGTCCCTCTGCTAGGCCCATCGTCTACTGCACAACATACCTTTCTTGTCTCGGGGTACCATACCGGGTCCACCATGAACCCGCAAACAGATCATCCATCTCCTCAAATCGGGTTTCACATACCAATCTCAGTACCGAGAAAACTCATGGTGGACGCCTCGAAACATCATATCAAGAGAAACCGGGTTTTTAAAACAATATATAATTTCCTTTGAAATATAACCACGGTTCTCAAATCCAGAATCTCATGAAAACAACATCTCAATGCGTATAATCATAAAGCATGATGTATGCAAACATAGAATAGAAATGTGAGCATATCAAGTATATCATGCGACATAGCATAATGATGTGAGCATAGCAAGTATATCATGCAACATAGCATAATGATGTGAGCATAGCAATATATCATGCCAACGAGTCATGTGACAGTACTGAACAATTAAGAGTAATAGCATGATATAGCAATTCTACTGTGTAAGTGACATAGCAATTATCGATGTTGAAAGTGTGTGAGCCGGCAAATCTGTGTAAGTGTAACATACGCATCATCGATAATTGTGTAGGTGTACTAGCACAGGTATATGTAAAGCAATGAGAATATCATGAATGTAGCTGAAAGTAAATCGTGAGCGCAATACCATAAGGTATACGTATCTAATCTAACATCTACATAAAGGCTAAACTAAGCGATGTAGACAGGGATTAAATATCTATAACATATCCAAGTCGTGAATCTATCAATCGGAATCCAGCCTCACAACATCATGTACGGTATAATCTATCGTACGACATCCTTTAGTCAAGGGTATGGATCAATCATCCGGTAAAACATCGCGTACGGTAAACCACTACATCGACAACAAACAAAATAGGGATTCTATCGACCTATACAACAATGAGGGTACGGATCTAAGTCTCGTAAGGCATATCACTCATTATTATCATAATTATATAAATATCTCACATCAAGTAATCTTATATACATTTATCTTATTTTACCGATCTCATAACACATGTATCTTAATCTTGTCATATTCATCGATCTCATATCATATCTTTATACATATTTTTCATATCTTATATCAATCGTATCCGCTCGTATCATCTCATCGCATCGCCTACTAACTTTTTTAACCATATCCATAAATTTCTCACATAGTTTCTCCAACCATATTCTATATATATTGGTTTCCATTTATAAATTTGCGGGGGTGCTATACGCCATCCACCCAACTTCCCCCGTAGATATAAATCTACTCACCTGCAATCTTCTCGCTAAGCCAAAGTCGATGTGCTCCATCGTCTCGAAAATCCATGCGAAGGTACCTACAATAAATACACAGTCGTAATACTATTAAAATCATGTCCGAAAACCAATACGGCACATGGTGCGCTCATAGGTTAGAACCTATAGCCTACGTATGCAAAAACAACCAAACAACCCTCGTCGTTGACGTACAAACATCCAATGACCCAATACAATATCAAATACCAAAACCCAAGTTCATAAATCGAAAATACCAAATTCAGCAACATAGGAAATCACTCCCAGATTTCATCTCAGGTTAATTGGGACTAAACAAGCAAATATAGGGAATGGTTTATAGGGTAAGCAAGCTACAGCCAAAAACACAACACCATACCCCACTAGAAATCCGGCGACGATGCCCCAAAATCCAATCTCGCCGGCCGTACAGAGGATATTTGGGTTCCTATTTTGGTGGTGGGTTTCTAGGGGTTTAGCTAGGTTAATAGACTTATTTGTTTATCTCAGAAACATCCCAGATAGCACCAGATTCCCTGTAGGCCAACCTAACTTCATAAAACCGACACGGGGTAAATCCTAAGTTCGTGTATCGGTTTTAATCTCTGTTCTTGGCCAGTAAAACATCACTAATGGTTTGCAAACACTCACTACACCTCAATTTACCAATTACAAGTCAAGTTTCCCACTAAACCTCAACTTGGAAATTTCTAAGATCACAAATCCACACTTAATCAAACTCTAAACTAAGCTAGAAATCTAAGAAACTAATTACAAGATGGGATGTGGAGTTATACCTCATGGATACAACTCAAGAAAAACCCTAGCTTCTCAAAGTCTCCAAAATCCAAACTTGCAAGGTCCAAAGGGTTTAGGAAGAGGTGGGGATCATTTTTAATGAAGGTGGCATAAGGTTTTGGTGAAGATTTCTAGGTGTTTTCATGAGGTAGAGGAGGTGGAGGAAGCATGAGGAAGGAGATGAAGAAGATGAGGTGAAGAACGAAGTGGAAAATGGTGAAGAGAGGAAATAATGAGAAATGGTCAAGGTGGAGCCATACCCCCTTCTCTCTCTCTCATTCTCTCTCATGGCATGATCCCATGCCATCATGTGGTCCCCTCCCATTTCTCTCTCATCAATTATCATCCCATATCTTCACTTTTCTTTTTCTTTTTCTTTTCTCTTTTAAAACCAAATATCAACAAACACACTAATACAACATGTAACCAAATTGCAACATGACATGGTGCACTAGCCATGGTTAATCAAGAATACGGATTTGGTATCCTCGTGATTAGCAGTGCACTAATCGAGTTTAATTTAAACTTGCATATAATTAATTATAAAAATGCCCAAATCCGATAAATATATTTTTAAATGAATAAATCATTTTAAATCTCCAATTATTTCCCAAATATTGGTATATATTTATACCATTTTACGAAAACTCCAAATTCAAAAATCGAAAAGTTTTCGCGAAATATATTATTTTAATATTAAATTCCAAAAATAATATTTTATATTTCTAAAATGTTACAGAGCCTTATCTATTCAAGTATTGTCATGACCAGATCATTAGAAGATGCGTTTCCAGCTCTGAAACGAGAAGTGTGTTGTCATTCTGTCATAACCAAGCTTATGGGGCCATTTTGGACCCACAAAGACAGCTGAGAAAGTTTTGCAATACGGATTTTACTCGCAGATGCTTTTCAAGGATGCTTTCGAGTATTGCAAAACTTTTAGCCGATGTCAGCACATGAGAAAGATTGGAAAATGAAATCAGATGCTCCTAAATTCCATTTTGGTTGTAGAGATTTTTGATGTCTAGATAATCGATTTCATGGGGCCGTTCCCTAACTCTTTCGGGAACTTGTACATCTTGTTGGCTGTGGACTACGTGTCCAAGTGGGTGGAGACAGTGCCTTATAGAACCAATGACAACAAGGTTGTCATGAAATTCTTGAAAGAAAACATTTTTTCTCAGTTCAGCACACCTCGCACTATTATCAGCGATAACGGAACACACTTTTGCAACCGATCTTTTGAATCGCAGATGAAGAAATACTCCATAAGCCACAAACTGGCAACGCCCTACCATCCTCAGAATTATGGCCAGGTTGAAGTCTCAAATAGACAGATAAAACAAATCCTGGAGATAACTGTCAGCCACAACCGTAAGGACTGATCGTTGAAGTTGAATGACACGCTTTGGTTTTTCTGCACCGCCTTCAAGACGAATTTAGGTATATCTCCATACCGACTCATCTTTGGAAAAGGATGTCATTTGCCTGTTGAACTAGAACACCATGCATTCTGGAGAATTAAATAGCTCAATTTTGACCTGGAAAAGGCCGGTAAGGCAAGAAAACTTCAACTGAATGAGCTCGACGAGATACGCAATGATGTGTATGAGAACGTCAAACTCTATAATAAAAAGACGAAGGTCTTTCATGATAGGGCGATTCTCCGGAAAACTTTCACTGTGGGACAGAAGGTTCTGCTGTACGATTCCCGACTTTAGCTGTTTTCAGGAAAATTGAAGTCTCGATGGATAAGTCAATTTCTTGTGCACACCATTTTTCCGCATGGTGCAGTCAATATCGAAGATCCGCACTCTGGCAATACGTTTAAAGTCAATGGCTAGCATCTGAAGCCATTTTAAAAATGCCAGCAGAATCGGGGGAGCTCATGTTCTTACATGAACCGCGTTATAACGATTAATCACATCCCAGCCTCTTGTAAATATAAGTTTTGTCTATTTTTTGGGTTTTTTTGTAAAATTCTTGTGTAATCACTTGTTTTTAATTACTTTTTATATGGGGGCTTATTTGAAAAGTTCCATTAAAAACACTCCCCACCACACCCGAACCCTCATTCTGATTTTTTCCCAAAACCTCAACATCCTTTCTTCCTCCCCGACCCTCACCCCCTAGATTTAGCCCTAACTCCCACCCACGACCGCCGAAAAATTTGCCTGAGCTGCATCTGGCGGTCCGATCGTCTCTGTTAATGACGAATTTTCTCCCACTGTAAGATTGTTCCATTCTCTGTTAAATTCTTAATGCGATTTTTTCTGTTTCTGCGATGGTTGCATTTGAGTGCGAGAAGAATTTCTTAGATGCTTTTTCCCGATGAAACATATGGCGAGTACTTTTACGATGAAATTTGTCGGATGGGGTAGGAATTTCTGATCTATGGCAGTGAGGATATCTTTTCTATTAAGGAATTGGTTGTTGATTTTTACGACGCGTTGAGAAATGGTGAGCCGGGTATGGGATACGTAGAATTTTACTTTCGAGGGAGAAGAAATTTTTTCGACTCGATCCATCTCGAGAGTCACTAACATCCTGATAAGGCCAGGAAATCAGCAACCGCAAGAACTCACTGTGTATCGATCATTATTAGGAGACTTTGTTGAGCTAAAAGATGCGGGGCTAAACCCCGCACAGATATATAAGAATGTGCTTGCAGTTTGCTGATGGGTAAACTGCAATATCAGAGGTATTAGTCGCATTTCTTCATTCCCGGCTGGTGTGGGGCATATCGCCCATTGCTTAATGGAGAAAGACCATCATTTTTGTGTTGTGACTCAACTGTTTAGCATGATAATAGAAGGGGTTACTCAGAAGAAACCCTTGCTTCTGGTCCTAGTCACTCAGATTTGCAAATACTACATGACTAGGGAAGAGTTCGACGGGTTTGCTTCCTCTTACCCACATTGGACAGCTGAGAGAGAGAGAGAATCTAACAAGGATACACAGGCAGCTACTACGAGTAGCAGAATTGGACTAGAGAGGATCCCAGTGAGCATCCCAGACTAGAAGACCCTACGGAGGTGCTTCTAAATGAACCAGAACCAGACAATGAATAGGACTTGCAGCGCTGACTTTTTGAAACACCCGCCACATGATAAAGAAGCAGCAAAAGATGCTGGCGCAACTTGATAGGCTTGAAGCAGCGCAGCAAGCAGCACAATAAGAAGCAAGTGGTAGTAAGAAGGGGAAAGGAAAATCACAACGACAATGAGGACATTGCCCAATTCAAGTTTGGGGGTATTTGGATGAGGTGTTTTCATGTATACAACATGTAGTTGCATTTGCATATTCCATGCATTTCCGCACTTTCATTTCCTGTATTTTTCCTTTGTTTTCATGTAATTTGCATTGCATATTTGCTTTTGTACTGCATTTTACTTATTGTACAAAAAAATGAAAAATGAAAAAAAATTAGTTGTTAAAATTTCCCTTTCTTTTTGTATATACAAAAATCCAAAAAACCACAAAAGTTTGAAATTTTTTCAAAATCATAAAAACTTTATCATCAAGTTGGATGGTGGAAAACTTAGATTTAAAATATCGACGGTTTGGTTTGATAAGATTGAAAAACTAGATCTTATTTTTAGAAATTAAAAACCCAAAAAGATAACTCTTCTTTGAATTTAACTGTAGCTTTTACATCACAATACACGTATCGTGAGTTTTGAGAATTAGATGACGAGTTTGATATATCTTAAAAATTTTGAAAATTGATAAACTTCTTTAGGATCAAACAGGTTTGATTTGAAATGAATAATATCAAGAATAGTTCATAAAGTAAAGTGGATATGAAAGGGTATTATTGAAGCTGTAATAGAGACTAAGTCTGAAAAATAACCCATCTTGATCCTTGAGTGATTACACACCCAATCTACACAAACACGTCTTTAATCTTAAAAATGAAAAGAAATATCAATTGTATCTCCGTTCGCATTACTTTGAGGTTTTCACATAAAAAATAAGTATTTTTGTTTCAGGGCCTAGGTGACTTGGGCAATTAAGTCCGCCGAGGTGTCTTCACACCTAATACTCTAAAACCATCTGGTTTGGGTGCATTGGCCTAAAGCTCGCTAAAAAACCTAGAAAGTCCAATTTAAAACAAAGTCATGTAAGTGTTCTCTTTGAGTTAAAATTCCTCACGGTTCTTTATGTGAGAATAATCTTGGAATAAGACGAGTTTTACCATAAAAATATTTTTTAACGGAGATATAAAGATAAAGACTATTGCACGTTCATAAGGGTGTGTATGATACAAAATCAGGTGATAGGTAGAGTGAAGAATAAAGTTTAGTATTCTGTTAAAGATGATAGAAATTCTGATTTGAAACCAAGTTGGAGAATGAAACTTAAGAAAAACTCAAGTCTTAAACAAACTCGTGTGATCCTTCTGAAGTTTTGCATGGTCCATATTTGTGACATGAAAACTCTAAATTGAAGTTTTTGAAACGTAACAACGCTACTCGCACGAGCGCATAAAGACGTATAGGATCTTAGGTTAAATAAGAAGTGGGGAGTGAAAAAATAAGGGTTCGATGTTTCTGACTTTGAATAATAAAACTTCTAAACTTTGATACTAAACTTTAGAATTAGAAATGACAGTTACCTCACGAAACCAGCTTGATGGGATTTTGTGGGTGTAATCCGCTGAAAACCCTCAGGAGACAAATCTCCTCCTACTAGAGACACCTAGAGATTAAACGGCTTGTTACACAGGCTCAGTGGAATCGCGTTCCCTGCGAAAATGAGGTTAGGATTTTGTTTTGCTTGGGACGGGCAAAATGTAAGTTTGGGGGTATTTGTTCATCACAAAAAACTGTATTTCAATACCGCTTATTCGTTATCATTTTTGTGATATATCGGTACTATTAATCCGTGTTAGCTCAATAAGTACAGGATACAGGTATTCATGAAAAAACACTGGAAACACACTCAAAATGCACGGATACGACATTTGTGAGCCGACACTGCAATCGGGATGGAAAACCGATCAGTATTCATGAAGATTTTGCAACAAAACAAGTGTGCACAACATTTTATCTAATTTGGTCCAACATGTCACAATAATAAATTATAAGTGTGAGCACAAGTATTTTGGTGTATGAACCATAGTGGGCTGCCATGATGAGGCATGAACTCAAGTTGTGCAAGTGGAGCAAGTAGGCATGCAAGTGTCTTATGTGATGAGTGATTTGTAAAGTATTGATGTGATGGATTCAAAGCTAAACATTTTCCCTCCAAAACTCCAGATTTCACCCAGATGATAATTAGAAGAAATTGCAAATACAGTGAGATGGTGGAGTATTCAGGAGATCACACAACCAAGACGGGCTCTACCACCTTCTTCTTGGCTGCCGATTTATTACAAATAGCCACAATTTGCGGCCCCAACTTCTCCAAATGATGCCAATTTTCTTCGGAGCACTTATCTTAGTCACATCAACTCATTTTTATATTCAACTTTTATTTTTACAATGTCTATAAATAGCAGATCATCTTGAGAGAAAGGGACCATGTACATTTCCATATTTTGAAAATCAATTGATGTATCTTGTAGCTCTAGTGATTGTTTGAGTTCTTTACCTTTCTCTTATCTTGCAACTTCTCTTGTGAGCTTGCAAGGTCAAATTTAGGTATTTGAACTCATTAGCTTGTACTTGGATTGCAACTTCAATAAAACTTCATTTTGTCAATTGGTTTTTTGCACTCTTGTTTTTACTCTTTCTTGTTTTTTACTCATGTGTTGTTTGTTTATTTTTACTTTCTTTACTATGATGTGTGAGTAGTTCACTTACTTAGGCAATAGTGAGGTAAGTTGATGAATGGCTTGCCTTCCAACCCCTCATTCTTGATTCTTTTGCACTTAATGAATTTCATCCCTTAATATTTACAACTTATTGTGTTATTGCTTGATAGGATATGTTGTTTTCAATGGTTACAAATCAACTTTTAACACATATTCTATTCTTTCTTTACATATCATTTATGTTACATTGAGATTGAAGTAGAAAGGAAGGTTAAATTTAACTAAGTGGAGTGATATAGCTAGATAGGACATGTAGTCACAAATGCATATGTCCTATACTTGCTAACCAAATTTAGTTTGTTTCATCCTCATTTCATCTAAATTCCTTGCATTTTGTAGTTTCTATTTGTTCCGACTTGATATCGTATCTTAAACGATTCGTTCTAATTGGTTTAGATACGGCATGCTTTTCAATTTCAAGTAGAAACTAGAAATGTCCGTCGAATCAAGAATGAGAGTTGGAGGTAATACCACAAGTCAATTTACCAAACCTTAGTTTAAGTATCCCGTAAATATCACTTTTCCCTATTACATCGTATTCTTTTTATAAAAACGTGACCTAACCAAATTCAACTCATTTGTTTCTAACTCAAAACGAACGTCGTGATATCCATTCCCTGTGGATCGACCCGTACTTGCCGGATTGCTACAACGCACCGTACACTTGCGGTATTTTTATAACTTGAGAATAAAATCGTGCTATCTTGTCAACATAACCGACATATCCGATATTTGACCCTTAACCTTATTAACACACGACATGCTCTCGAGCGAACATTGTACAATCACAGACTCGCATGCTACACTACACATCATTAGTACTGCCATACCACATAGAACTTACCATACTTACATATCATAGTACGATTAACATTATAGTAGGATTGATATTATAGTATGATTTATGTTATGTGGGCGTATGTGACTAGATATCCGTACTGATTGTTAGATGAGTACGTGACCGGAGGCCCGTACCAGTCGATGTGCGTGTACGTGACTTAATATCCGTATCGATCGTTGAGCGAGTCGTTGACGGGATGTCCGCACCAGTCACTATGTGCGTACGTGACTAGATGTCCGTACTAATAATATTCTATTGATGTGTGTGTACGTAGACTTGATGTCCATACTATTTAAACTATGTGTTCGGGTACGTAGACTAAATGTCCGTACCGACTATTATTGATATTATTAAATGAAATATTAGGTTGTTATCATACAAAGGGATATTTCGTACTGGATTAGAAGATGATGTTGAGCCGGATACGGTCTTTTATTATATTGACTTTAATAGTCTTATTATTCTATCCCTATTGGAAGATTTTTGAAGATATAAGGCTTTACCCATTTTCTAAAATAACGATTTGTTTCTTGATTTAAAAGCTATAATATAAAGGATATGCTATTTGGATTTCAAAATAATGTATATATATTTTAAAACATCACAGCTTCCTTAATTTCAAAACAACATTTCATGCTGCTTTAAAATATATATGGGTATTCGAATGTATTTATCTATTTACTATATTCATTTATGCTACACTTACTTTTCATGTTATTCATTCACGTTATGTTTATTTCATTGTTATGCAATGCTTGTGTTAATAGTTCGTGCTTGGTTTATCTTATTAGTTTGTGCTAGCTTATTAATTCCGTTCGCGCTATGATTATTATACTGGTTTGTGCTGTAAATTGATACCTGCATGTGCTATATTTATCTCACACAGACTAGAAGGGTATGAATTAAAAGAGATTTATTATTATGGATATGATATGATATCAATTCTAAAAGATTGATAATATATGAAAGAGAATATATATATATATATATGAAAGAGTATTAAAGTGTGATCAATCCATGAGTGATTGAGGCCAGTTGACACAAGATGTCTTCTGTGGATATATATGATCAATCCATGAGTGATTGAGGCCAGTTGACACAAGATGTCTTCTGTGGATATATGGATATATTATGGATATATGTGAGGGATCGATATAGATACCCTGCACAGAATGAGATGGATTATGCTTTATAGTAACCAAACAGGACTGGTCCAAGAGACAGTGCCTGAATATTATTTTCAAATCGATGTATAATAAAAGGGGTTTTCAAATGAGCTATAGCCTCACTATTTTCCACTTGTCTATGATCGACACAAGCTAAATTTCAAAAGAAAATCTTCTTAAATCTTTTCCAAAAGGCGTGATAAATATTTTTGAAAGTTCCTAGTGCTCTCGTCGCTAACCCGCGGCCAATACGGAATCCAAATACAAAATTTTTGATGGCACTAGAAACTAAACCCCAAGAATCTACACCAAACACTTAAACTAGAAAAACAACAAGATTGAAATCACAACCTTTGTAGTGTTTTCATTTGCTCCAATTGGGTTGGATTCTAGCATACTTTCAAGAGTTCCGGATCGTGCTTGCAAGTTAGTCTTCTTTCGCCGAAGATAATCCACCCGAGAGAACCAAGTTCAAATTTCAACCTCATCAATGAAGTAACTAAGGATCCTAGGATGCTAATCTAGGATGCGTAGTGATGTGTGTGAATGCTCTAGTATTTTTCTTTCTCTTTTATCTTCATAATTCTCAACTCATGAGAGGGTTGAAGATAATGAAGAAGAAGAAGAAGGATCCAGGGAAGAGAGAGAGGCAAAATGGTTGAATGAAAATCATATTACCAATTCAAGCATGCTCATTTTCTTTTGTTAAAAGAATATCACCATTTTAAAATGCAACTGTTTGAATAGTATGAGCAAATGAATTAACAATTCATTTGCCCATAGCCTCCACCATTTCTCTCCTCCACCTCATTTCACAATTTCTTCAAAAAGAAATTCCTAGAAATGAGGTGTCCTTTTTCTAGAAGTATCTTGTATAAATACAAGAATACGTCCCCGTAAATACATGCCCGTATTCGTATCAAAATATGAATACTCAAGAGATAGAAAAATACAATGAACATAATACGAACATAATACTAGAATATACATATCGAAATATATATGTGTAAATTATTAAATCAAAACTTGATTTAATAATCCGGCTTAATACTAAGCCGGCTGGTATTATTTTTCGCCCAATTAAAGTCCGTGTGTCTAGCACACATACCTAATTAGAACCCTTCACGTATCAATATACTGTCATTATATCATTTTTCCTGAACTGGGAAAACTCTCTGTGTGAGACTCTAAAGACTCGTCATACGCTGGCAATGGGTTTAACCATAAGCACGTCAGCGGCACTAGCTGTATGTAACGGCTACCCAAGTATTGAACGAAAGGAAAGTCGACGAGCAAACTCATCCGTACCCCTACTGAGCCTGTCTATGACAATCTCCATACAGTTCGGTCAGTTCTTCTAACAATATCGCATACCGGGTCTAAGAGGTGAATAAAATCAGACCCCTAATAATGCGATATTTCGTGTCGGTGTGATGCCCATCACCCTCTGAGAAACTACTAATCCAAATCAGTAATTCTCATCCACCTTGGCCAAAGATTTCTGGTGATGGCCACCCGTGCATAGCACAACATCTACCCCTAATACCGGGAGAGATGAATCCCTGACGATCCGCTCACTCCCTCCGTGTGGCTCAGGACTGTACCCAACTAAAACCTGTTTGCACGACTCCTTTGAATCGTAATAGGGTAGTAATCAAAGCACAGTGGAAACTCATACGAGAAAAATGACGATCTCAGGTCGACAGAGTAATCTGTACTCATGTCACCTGAGAACTGCTATCTGACAATAGGTATAATACCATCTAGCATATTCCCGGTAAGTCCGTCCAGTGTAACTCATAACCCAATGAGCACATGTATACTATTTTTGGTGACTAACTGAAACTAGGTTTTTTGTTTCGATGTTTCGGAGTTGTTTCGGTTTCGTAATTCTACAAATATCGTCTAATTCTCTAGCTTGGCACTGATACCCCTATGGGGTTACCTAGCACGACTACTGGGTTTCGGGAGGCATCGACCATGCCGTTTTCAAAAAATTTGTGTGCTAAAGAACCCATGACAAGATCTTAACTAGAGAATTAGACGTAATCAAGCATGTAAACATCTTTACATCTAAGTGAACAAGTAATACAACCTTTGTAGACCGGTCCTTCACTTCAAAAGCTCCGTGTAGTAGTCCCTTGGCTCTAAGTAGTGATCTCCCGGACTCTATTAAGGCTCCACAAGGTAAAATGAACAAGCTTGCTTGAAGTCTTCGAGGCCGAAGATGATCTGCGTTGAGAAGACACTAACTCAAGCTATCTCTTCACTAATTAGGAATTAGTGAAGCAAACAACCTAAAACTAAATGGCTAATCTAGTGTAGGTTGATGAAGTAGGAATTTTGCTCACTTTAGATTTGATTTTCTCACTAATTTTTTTCACCTCTCAAAAAACTAGAGAGCTCTCTCTTGATGAAGAAGAAGATGAAGTGAATCATTGAAGAGAGAGAATAGCAACCATGGGTGAGATAATATCTCATACTAACTCATGTAGAGACTTAACCATGGCTTAAGGTAATGGTTGGGTTAATAAATATCTAATGTAAAACAAAACTGGTGGACTAAGTCAATAGTTCTATAAGCTTCCACTAAGCTCAAACCATGTGACTAATTTCCAACTAATCATTTGATTTACATTAAATAAATAAACCCCACATTATCATAAGCATGGTGTGAGTCTCATACACCCATGTAGCATATAGGAACAAGCATGGCACAATAATATATATCGCATATATATTAAGTGCATACAAGTGAGAAAAAGAAATGCTTAAGTGAGCTAATATTAGTTAATGTAAATTAATATATCAAATATATAATTATACATTAAATTATTAAATCAACACTTGATTTAATAATCCGGCTATATCTCATATAACCGACTAATATCAATTGTATCATCTTATCGAATCAACATTTGATTCGATAACCCGGCTATATCACATATAACCGACCAATATCACATATCACGAGAATAGAATACGGTATCATATACACGTATTAATCTCGGTCCCGCACATATCACATATGTGCTCCTACTTCGTTTCGCCTGAGCCAGGAAACCTCTGTGTAAGACTCTGAAGACTCGTCAATACCCGGCAGTAGGTGATGATCATATCAGTCACCCACAAGCTGTCAGCGGTACTAGCTGGATGTAACGGCTACCCGGGTATTGAGCGATCATAAGATCAACAAGCAAGCTTGTCTAAACTCCTGCAAAGCATGTCAGTAACACTACCGCACAGTCCGGTCTTTTCGTCTGATATATCGCATATCTAGTCTAGGGGTGGTAAACGTTAGACCCTAGTAACATGATAAGTCGTGCCGGTCTGAGGCTCATAACGGGTCGAGAAACTACTGATAACACTTACCAGTTAATCTCCATATCATCCCTGGCCAGAGACTTCCTGTTATGGCCAATCGAGCACGACGCAACATCAACCCCCAATACCGGGAGAGACGAATCCCCTCCTATCGCTCATTGCCTCCATGTGACTCGGGACTGTACCCAAAAACCACCATTTTGCATGTTCTCTTGAACGTGGTAAGGTGGAAATCAAAGCACGGTGGGAATCACACAAGACTCTATGACGATCTCGGGTCTACAGACTAACCTGTACCAGTGTCACCAGAGAACTGCTATCTGACGCTAGGTATAATATCATCTAGGAGTTCTCGGCAAGTCCTGTTCAGTATACCCAGTCTCCACTGAGCATCCGTATACCATCTTTGATATCAAACACCAATGGATGTGGGATCATCCATCGCCCATCATATGGGTCAAGAAGCGTATACGCTAGTCTACTCTGGAATATTGATGCCCTGTCTCGATACACCCTCGACTAGGAACAATTAAAGGATGAACTTGTGGACTACCCTGGCCCCACTAGTATGATCTCCATCATAGTCCTGGTAGTCAAGTACACATCTTAAGGGCTTTATCAACATGTGAGAGCAAGACAGTATCACAATACAAGTCTACATGTTAAGACAAAGAGCAACCAGATAGCATACTATCATGTCGAGCAAGAAAGTCCTCTCTATATATGTTCAAGCATCCATTATAATATACATCATAAGTACAATAATGGCCTCTAGAGCATACATATAACTAACAGACTCCATAACCTGCGGGTACACCACCATACCAGGAATCGTCCATTCTAAAACACTTTAGAATAGTGTCAAAGTATCCCAGTTGGGACACTTCCCAAATCTATATCTAAAACCATAGACCTAATCATCAGAATCCCTGATATTTTGTCCACATGCTATGTGTAGAAACACATGTGACAACCAAAGTATAACCGATTGTAGTATAGGAACATCACTTCCTATCAGGAGCATGTCATCCAAATACCAGGACATCACTCCATACTACTTTCTCACCAAGTCCATATGTTGTTCTAATGAAGTCAAACTCTATGACCGTCATATTAAAAATAGATGATCTATCTCTTCTATACTTGCTTTAGTCTATAAATAGACATAAGCTACTGGCTCACCACGCTTCCACTGCTCCCACTGACTACAACAACCCTCTGGTAGAGTCATATATATGTGCACTTTTAAAGCTAATTTAGAACGATGTTATAGTCATCCACCTGCCAAATTTCATATTCTAGGACAGCAGTAGTGGCAAGGTTGGGTCATCAAAACCTCGCTGTCACCATCTTTGAAGAGGCCGAAGTACCTCTCGGGTGGCTAAGCTTACCCACCAAATCTGCGGAGTGGCTAATGGATTGTCGAATCCAATTGAATTCTTAGGTTCTACCAAATTTTCAGTAATTGTTTGTGGTTCTGGAATCATTTCCAGTTCTACCATACTCCCACCAATATTTTCTGAAAAGAATTCATTTTACTAAAGTGGTGGCGAGTCAAGAAAAATATAACTTTTGATCCTGCAAATGGTAGAATGTTAACCCTCGTCAAAGCCCGGGATAACCCACAAACTGCCATTACTGAAACATACCTTGAGTTTATCCGGATTCTAGTTTTAAGCATAAGCCGGACAACTCCTTATACTTTAACATCGTTAAGATATGAATCTATTCTATATCTAATATAGAAAACAAAGGCACTAATTTAATTGGAACCAGATTCAAAAATCATGCATGTTTCCTGTGCATATCAACTAAATGGAAAAAGGCCATGCAACATTACTCATCAAGGAGTGCACCCACGGATGAGTAACCTGAGAGAGAAACAAGTTCTCAAATATATTACTTACGACGGTATACCTAGCATAAGTATCTACATCTTCGATCACCTCGAAGAATCCTGATACTTCAAACATATGGTTCTCTACGTTATTCTTATACCTATAACTTCTCAAAATTTGGACCTTATATTTCAACGAAATGCCTGTCTAAAATCAGAGAAGTCATAAATAAACGGAATATAGCATGAGTACCAACCCCTTATTATAATGAACATCGGACAACATACAATATTTTATATAAGTTCTCTGAGTTTAATAACTCAAACCATGCGCGTCGTAGGTTGAAAACTGTATTATGGTTACGAAGAATTACACCGTTATTGAATACACCTTACGTAATCATCAACTGATAAAGGTAAATGTTATAAATATAATTTCAAAAAGTTATATCTCACTTTACAAAATAAACTTACAGATATATCGGTTTGAAATTGGTGCATAACAACGGATATTCAAAACCAAATATTTTTCGATAGGCAAAACCCAGGTGATTTCCACAAATATCACCAATTACTAAGAATTCTGATATTTGAGAATCTAATCACCTGATTCCCAATATTCTACTCCCACTTAGCATCTGCAACGCCATACAGATGTGAGAATCATGTCCGGTAAATACAAACCCTGGAGTCAGAATCTAATTAGGAAAACGGTTTTCAATTACACCGTACAGGAAAACTGAAACATTAATATTTCAAGGGGGTGGCTGGGTATTCCTAATAATGTCTCTTCTACTATCCAAATTCATGATAGTAGTCACAATTTCCTTTTCCCTCACTTCAATTCCTTTATTTGTCTCTACATCTTACCTTCTGGACACCATATTTAGGCTAAGTGGTTTTCTTCATTCCCTACATTTCGGCACCTGCCTAAGGTTTGGAAGAAGACTATCCAATAAGCGTAATAAGTGTACTCTCCTAATATAAGGAGCCCTCGCAACTTGAGAGAAGGCAAAGAGAAAAGACAATCGAATAATCATATTCAATTTCTCTAGTATCGGAATCCATCCCCGAACCGAAACAAGTTCTTTCAAGTTCGTGTGTAACTATACGATGGAATACCCTAGCAATATGGATTTTCTTAGTGATACGGAGTGTTCTGAAAAAATGCAAAGGGGAAATAGGAGTGGCAGGGATATATACGACTTTTTCGTGAATCATGACAATCCAAAAGCTAAAGTGTGTATGAAGGTTCGGTTAAGTTGGTTCATGAGTTTTAATTAAAGGTAAGTCACGGTCGCATAACCAGAGAGAGAGAAAAGAAACACTCAGCATGCACTTTATCAAGATTAGATTGGTTAATCACTTCATCTAATCGGAATGGCTCCCACTGTTTTCTCGAATTCTCCTTCAAATGCTAAAAGGAGAACTACTCGGGATTATATACACCTTACAAGTTCGCTAACCGTTTAGCCAGGCCAGTGTTGGTACTCCGAGGGAGGTCCCCGGTGCTTTCGCACGGACCCAATTAAATAACCATGTTTCCGTAGATGCATAATCTCGTTAACACTTTCTAGACACTTAATAGGTTAGCTAATTGTGAAGTGAAAATCTCCCTAGGAGTAATACCTACTCATCAGTGGGAATTGAGACTCAACTATCATCACGTGATAACTTAATGGAAGCCACTCAAGTCACCACACTCCAGAAAGTATGCACATACTCGGCAAGTTTACTTTATATTTGAAAACTCCCGATATGGTTTTTGCCTCAAGCATCTTATGACCTTGACAGATGCCAACAAATCATAAGTCACAAGTCAAGTTCTACCCGTCATTGTCCTGATTAATTTAGACCTTCCCGTACTCGCCCTTGATGGATGACAATAAGGCTGTACGACTTTCCTAAATTAATGCATCTCTATATTACAGAAAAGTAACACGTAGCTATCGTACACTATGCCTTGATAGATGCCAACAAACATAGCATGAATACTAGGCGCTACCTATCTGAAATAACAAAGGGCTACGGCTGGTTTTTGGCGAAAAACCTTTAACGTAATGAACTTGATATCGTTGAACTCAAGTGGCTTTGGAAAGGAGTGGCTTAGGCTCCGTACTTTTAAAACGAGTGGTTTTGTAGAAAACCGAGTAGTTTATAGTCACGTAAAGTTTTGCCAAAGAGACCACTCCCTGTGAAGAGATCTAGGCTCTTTCCTCATTGAATGAGGTGCATGATATTCCTAACTGAATACCTCGACGCAAAGCAAAAGAAAACGCCTATAGTTTTCAAAAATTAGCTCCAACAACATCATTTAGGTTTTTTTTCTTGCATTAATCAAAATTAATGCAATCCCATCAATTAAACATATCATGCCAGAAAGAAACAAAAATAGGTATGCACATATATGCCATTCACATTCGTCACAGGGTCCCGGGTCTTCATCGTAAAGTTACTTAACTTACGGTAGGACGGGGACAGGACTAGCACGTATACAAAACATATATATATATATATATATATATATATATATATATAGAGAGAGAGAGAGAGAGAGAGAGAGAGAGTAATGGAGGAAAGATGCCATAGGAGGGAATTTTCTCCTATGGCGTCGAAAAATCACACCCTCCATCGTATTTTCCGATGATCGGAATGCATCATCTTCATCGTTATCATCTAAGATATGGGTACGCCAAATTTCATGTGATTCTACGACTTTTCACCGTTGAATTAGTGGGTTCAAAATTAACGGTTTACCGACAATAGAACTTTTTACATTGCTAAATCAACGCTGAAAAAGTTGTAGAATCACATGAAATTTGGTGTACCCATATCTTAAATGATAACAATGAAGATGATGCATTCCGATCGTCGGAAAACACGATGGAAGGTGTGTTTTTTCGACGCCATAGGAGGAAATTCCCTCCTATGGCCTCTTTCCTCCATTATTCTCATATATATATATATATATATATATATATAAACATTCGTCTCATGCATGATATCAAGCAACATCACAGAAGCATCACAACAAAAGCAAACACAGTATGGAAATGCGGATAATCTAGGAAAATTACATTTCAATGGAGCCAAGTATGAAATGTAATTTTTCCGGTCGTGTGGATAGCCCGTAGTATCAAATCCTAGACCCCTATGAGTGCGGCAAGCCACCCGCCAATCTCAGAAACGAGGCAACCCCAATCAACGAAGTGAGTGGGTTACCCAGCACTTCCAAGATCCGGTGATTTGGGCACCTCTCCGCGGGTCAATCCTGTACCCCCTACGAGTGTAGTGAATAGCCTGCCAACTCTAGAGTATGGCACCCCGGTCTCAACGCAATGAGATAGAGATCCGTTACCCTCTAGAACCCGGCTACTTGAGTACTCTACCGTGGGGTAATCCTAGTGCATGTAGTGAAAACCTGAATATACAACGGTGACTACGTCCGCAACCAGGATGAGCCCCAAAAATAATACAAACCGCGATGACTGCAGTCCACATGTTGGACGCTTGCCACGCAATATAAATATACATTTCATTACAGAGAATAACATCTAATACTATATACTCCGGGCTATCCATCGCGACAAATCCAACACAACCACAAACACTAAGCAATATCCATCACAAAACATGCAAACTTGCGAGTATCAATTCCGTAACCCCGTCTAATTGATATGTATAGCAATTAGACGATATTTTACCAAACATTATGATACACGCAACCATCACTAAGCTTACGACAATCGAATACCGTACACAAATAGCCAACACTTCAATTTTCCAAAACACCGAAAATCAAGTGTGCTAAAAACCGGCAAAACTTTCAAGTTAAAACCCACTCCGGGAGTCCGAAATGAGCTCGGATTGAGCCGAAACTTCGCAGAAGGCCCCGACACAAAATTAGAGTCAACCCGGAGGAAACCTAGGGTGGGTACCCACCTCCTAGGCCACCCTAAGGTGGCCTTAGGGGTCAGCAGACCCGAGCCTGCCCACTTGGGACAAGGCTCGGGTCCCCACCTCCTAAGGCCACCTTAGGGTGGTCCGAGGGGAGGCCCTCCCTAGGTCCTTCCAGGATGTCCTTGGGGTCTCCACGCACCTCCCTGTGGCTTCACGGTCCAAACCGAGAGCCCACGGGGAGTCAAAACATTAAATTAGCATGAATTTTCTCACTTGTTTTACGGCAGTTTTTGCGGAGCAAAAACCAGAGGGATTCAGAAGTCGTATTTTTCTAGTTTAGGATGTTTGGGTGGCTTTGATACCATTGAAAGTTCATAGTGCTCTCGCCGCTAACCCGCGGTCAATACGGAATCGAAAAACAAAAATTTTGATGACACTAGAAACTAAACCGCAAGAATCTACACCAAACACTTAAACTAGAAAAACAACAAAATAGAAATCACAACCTTTGTAGCGTCTTCATTTGCTCCAATTAGGTTGGACTCTAGCATTCTCTCAAGAGCTCCGGATCGCGATTGCAAGCCGGTCTTCTTTCGTCGAAGATGATCCACCCGAGAGAACCAAGTTCGAGCTTCAACCTCATCAATGAAGTAACTAAGGATTCTAGGATGCTAATCTAGGATGCTTAGTGATGTGTATGAGTGTTCTAGCATTTTTCTTTCTCTTTTATCTTCATAATTCTCAACTTATGAGAGGGTTGAAGATAAAGAAGAAAGAGGATCCATGGAAAAGAGAGAAGCTAAATGGTTGAATGAAAATCATATTACCAATTCAAGCATGCTCATTTTCTTTTGTTAAAAGAATATCACCATTTTAAAATGCAACCATAGTTGAATAGTATGAGCAAATGAATTAACAATTCATTTACCTATACCCTCCACCATTTCTCTCCTTCGCCTCATTTCATAATTTCTTCAAAAAGAAATTCCTAGAAATAAGGTGTCCTCCTTCTAGAAGTATTCTTATATAAATACAAGAATACGTCCCCGCAAATACATGCACGTATTCGTATCAAAATATGAATACCTAAGAGATAGAAAAATACAATGAATATAATACTAGAATATACATATCGAAATATATATATGTAAATTATTAAATCAAAACTTGATTTAATAATCCAGCTTAATCCTAAGCCGGCTAGTATTTTTATCTGCCCGATTAAAATCCATGTTTCTAGCACACATACCTAATCGAAACTCTTTACGTATCAATATACGGCCACTATATCATTTTTCCTGAACTGGGAAAACCCTTTGTGTAGGATTCTAAAAACTCGTCAATACGCTGGCAGTGGGTTTAACAACAAGCACGTCAGCGGTACTAGCTGTACGTAATGGCTACCCAGGTATTGAACGAAAGGAAGGCCGGCGAGCAAACTCATCCGTACCCCTACTAAGCCTATCTGTGACAATCTCCATACAGTCCAGTCTATTCGTCTAAGAATATCGCATACCGGGTCTAGAGGGTGGATAAAGGCAGATCCCTAATAACACGATATTTCGTGTCGATGTGAAACTCATTACCCTCTGAGAAACTACTGATCCAAATCAGTAATTCTCATCCACCTTGGCCAAGGATTCTGGTGATGGCCACCCATGCATAGCGCGACATCTACCCTCAATACCGGGAGAGATGAATCCCTGACGATCCGCTCACTGCTTCCATGTGTCTCGGGACTGTACCCAACTAAAACCTATTTGCACAACTCCTTTGAGTTGTGGTAGGATAGTAATCAAAGCACAATGGGAACTCACATGGGAAAAATGACGATCTCAGGTCTACAGATTAATCTCCACTCATGTCGTATGAGAACTGCTATCTGACAATAGGTATAATACTATCTAGCATGTTCCCGGCGAGTCCGTCCAGTGTTACTCATAACCCAATGAGCACCTGTATACTATCTGTTGGGGTCAAAAGTTTCACCCCGATCGACCAAGTCAAAACCAAGGTCAACCCCAAGCTAAGTGGGCTCAAGCCCAAGTCAAGACCAAGCATGAAAGAGGCCGGCTCCCTTCCAAAAAGGATGCAATAAATTAGTCTAAATGTAATTTTTAGAAATAAATGTATATAAAATGGGTAGAAAGCCAAAATTTTGTAAACCCCATGGCTTATGTGCAAAAAGAAATAAGCACATAAGGTATGGGGTGGCACAAGTTCCATTTGGCAAAGCCCAAAGGGCTATATGTAAAGTATGTAGCCTATAAAGGCAACATGACGAAAAAAATCAAAAACAACTTTTTCTCTCTCTCAAAAAATTAGGATTCTTTGCCTCCTTCTCCTTCCTTAAGGTTCTAAACTTTCTTCCTTTTTCTTAAATTAAATCAAGAGTTTCACTCTTCTTTTCCCAAAAAGGAATAGTTTTTCACCATGAAACCCATAAAGGGAAGCTCAGATCTCCTATCAGATCTCTAAAAAGGGAGACTTTTAAGTCCTACCCCCTTTTCCCCCAAGATCCAGCCAACAAAGAAGGAAGAAGAAGACCCATCTCTAAGAATCCGACTTTAGGAAGATACAGGGCTCAAGGGAGAAGAAAGGGTTCCCCTTTCATCAGCTCCAAAAAAATCTCTTAGGAGTTTAACTCCACAAAAAATAAATAATAATAAATCCTTTTTTTAAGAGTTTAACTCCAAAAGCCGATTGGGAGTACAACTCCCAGTACAGGGGCTAAGTCTCTTTGTCCCTTTTTTAGGAATTTAACTCCAAAAGTCAATTGGAAGTACAACTCCCAGTATAGGGGGCTAAGCCCTCCCTTTTTCCTGCTGGCGCCCAGCGCCCGCGTGCCAAGCACGTGAGGCGCTGGCGCCCACGCGTCCTTTGGACGCTATTTCCATTTTTTTATATAAACACACACTCCACAACATTGTCCCCGTCACCCCCGTAAACTCTGCGAGGCCCCCGATATATCCAAGACCTCTCAAAACACAACACATGCACACTACACATTGAGTTCGCATGACTAGTTAGCCCGTCAATCGGAGGTTCCCTTGCTTCAAAGGCGAGGGGTAATTAACGGCAGCTTAGTTCGTGACTGCCGAAGATTTGGATCCCTGCCATCAATAAAGCCCAGCCTACCCTAGACAGGGGGAATCTGTAATGCGCCTAACAAGCGACGCATATTCCCATCTAATGGGGTGAAGAAAAACACCCTACAGATTCTGGCACACCCGGTGGGACCTTTCTCTCCTCTCATATCTCGGGTTAAGTGTTCATGCGAACTCATTTAACATATATATCGATGTTTGTACTGAAATAATGTTTTTCCGTGCAGCAATCAATTTTCAACGACAATGTCTTCTAAGATGGATTCAGCTTCCAACGTGACCCCGATCCCGTGACTGGTCAAGATCAATGCTCGCGTGGTCCTCCCCGCAAGCCTCAGTTGGCAGTGGGAGGAACTACCCTGTCAATTCGGTTCCGTCATCATCTATCCTGCCGGAAGCGCTCATCTGGCAGAAATCCCGGCAAACCAGGCGTCCAAGCCGGTCTCGAGGGGAAAGAGGCTGAACGTTGTGATCGCTAAGGCACCACAACCCAAACTTAAGATGGTGTCTGAATGACTCTCTGGTGCTCTAGCTGGAGGCAAGACTTCCGGTACAAAGGGCAACATCAAACGTTGCGAACGACCTCAGGTGACGACTCTAACAAGTGCACAATCAGGCGTATCTCCAAAGCCCTCCATCGCCCAGTCTACAGCGGCTTCCCGAAGAGCCGTAGCCAGCCAAGTGCTCAAAACAAAAAGGTTGAGACAGAAGCGGCTCAGGTATCGAGCCAACAAAAGGGCCAGGACTCCGGCCAAGTGGAATCTTGTGAGGTTCCAAGAGCAGCGTCACCCCGCGACGACGGCTGAGTCGACCGTAAAAGTCAGCAATTCCTTCGAATCTCTGATGTGGGTTCAGAAAAACGCCATGACCGCCAGAATCAGGAAGACAACTGTCTGAATGATACTACAAAGAGATGTATCCCATCCCCAACAGAGAAAGTATGACACCGTCTTTTCAAGAGTCTATCAGGCGCTCTGTGTCGCGTGAAAACAGTGGGGCAAAACCAAAAAGGAAGCGCCAGCACCATTCAAGAACCCGGTAAAGCCAGCCGCCTTCAGTCGATTACCCGTTACCGAAAAAGAAGGGCCACGACATCAGTCCGCAAAATCAACTTCCAATAATGAAAAGACGGCTGGATATGTTATCCATACAGTCTATATGGCGGGCGGGCGTCATAGCGACAACTTGCGCAGCAAAAACAAGGATAGGGCCACCATATCCCAAGCCCAATCTGGCTTGAATGTGGTTGTCGTTTCCCAAGATCAGCCGCCTCCGCTAGATGATGAAAACCCTCTCGATGAGGCTGATAAGCAGAAGGACCCTTCAGTCCATGTGGAGTCAAGTTCGGACAGAAAGAAAGAGCCGACTTTCCGCCCCAGGACCGCAGAGCAAGAGCTGCTTCAAGAGCTTCGAAAACAACTCAGGAGCAAAGATAAAAAGATGGCCAAGCTCTATTCGAAAACTGACGACCTAACGAACGTTGTGAGCTCATGGCTCAAATTGTTCGGGCGCCTCCCAATCAAGCATAAGTCTCTACTCATAAGCCGGGTGATGACAACCCGAAGCAACTGATGCCTATCCCTTTGGGTCCAAAATTGGGCGAGCCGAATGAAAGCCGTCCACATTCCGCTTCTGGGGACGCATTGGCCCCAGATAGCACCATCCTGCTAACATAAGATCGGATAATGGATTTGGTCACCGGCAAGGTTAAAACATTGGTGGCCAAAGCCGAAGCTCAAAAAGAAATTGGCAGTAGTAGGCGGCCATATCCCGCACAGTACGATCTGATCGAGTTCTCAAGCGGCTACGTCATTCCCAAGTTCGGAAGATTTGACAGGATGTGAAACGCAAATCAGCACGTTGCCCACTTTAAAGCGTCGTGCGGAAATACAGGGGACAATGATGCGCTCATTCTTCTTCAGTTTTTCAATAGTCTGACCAGTGTTGCTTTTGACTGGTACGCGAGCATACCAGACAGGTCCGTCATTACTTTTGCCCAAATGGAGTCTCTGTTTCGGCAAAGGTTCATGAGTGTCAGTGATAAAATCTCCATTGCTGACCTTGTGAGAACTAAGCCGGGAAACAACGAAAGCAACACGGACTTTATTGCCTGATGGCGCAACCTCACTGTCAAGTGTGAACCGCCGCTAGAGCAGGACCAGTCTGTCAGCCTCCTCATTGGGAACCTCAGCAATTGGATGGTCCCATTCTTGTGTACAGCAGGCCTCAAGATGTTTCAGGAGCTGACCAAGAGAGTTCAAATGTTAGAACGCTCGAAGCAAGAGTCTGCCCCGGACTCTCAGAGAAACAAGCCTTAGAAAAGCAAGAGAGACGACAACCGTAGAAGCGGGAATTCCAGCAATACCAATGTCTTCAATGTGTCCGATAATGAAGACAAGCGAAAGGCAGGGAAATCCAAAACCAACCGGTCTCGAAAGCCAGTGCTAGGAGGAGAAGGGCCTTCTCTAGAGGAGAAAAAGAACAAGGTTTACTCTTTCAGGAAGGACAAGGTCCGAAAGATATTCAAAGATGCCCTGAACAACAGTCTACAATTGCCGGAGTCGAAAAGACCTCACGAAGCAAAAATAACCGACAATCCTCTATATTTCCCGTACCACCGAGTAGTGAGCCATGCGATCGAGGATTGCTATATCTTCAAAGACTGGGTCGAGAAGCAGTACAAGACTGGAGAGATCGAGCTGTCCAGGAGTGTGTTGATGAACAATCAAGTTGCAACCACAAACTTTATACAGACAGAAGCTGAAGCCTTCTGGGAGAAGACAGCTGAACCTGCTGCCCTGAGAAATGAAACTAACTCACCGCGGCCTCCATGGAGTATGTACATATCTAATAAGACAAAGAAGATGCTAAAGCTGCTTCGGAAGAGCCCAGAACAGAATGGGAAGGGCAAAAGAAGCCCACCATTCCAACTGCCAATTCGGCTCAATCAGGCTCAAAATCCAAAAAGCTCAAGAAGAAGAAAAGTGCAACTCAACGCGAAAAAGAGTCTGCAGGGAGATCGACTATTCAAAAATATATCGATTCCCTCGAAGACTATGAACAAAAGGAAAGAACTCTAATTCAATTGAAGGAGTTCTTTCCTGTAGAAGCAGCTGAGATTCTGGAGGAGCTAGAAGAAGACTTCAATGAAGAGATCCCTATAGTGACCTGCTACGCCATCTATCTTGGCAACGACTCTGAGGAGGAACTCTGTTTTCCCGAAGAGGACGAGGAGTTCTCCACAAAGGCCAACCAAATCCAGCTCAGAAGCGGCAGGGCTCTACCGCCAAATCAGGGCAATACCCTAAAAGGGAAGGAAAAACAAGTCGCTAATGAAGAAGATGGCGGAGAGTTGGCTCATGAAAATTCGAGTCCTTCCTCGGTGGACTATAATGTCTTGGCTCATCTCCGAAAACTTCCGTCTCTCCTGAGCATCTACAATGCCTTGGTCCTATCTAAGGAGCTTAGAGATGTTCTCATTCACGCTCTACAAAACCCCGAGCGGTATCAGGCTCGCTTTGCGGAAATTGATATGAAAGAAGCCCAGTACACTCTGCATACAACCGCGGTCACATTTAAAGATGAAGACCTGTTACTAAGAACAGCTGAGCACAATTGACCGCTTTATGTGACAGGGTACAGCGACGAAAACCAGATTAATCGCATATTGATTGATCCAGGGTCCTCAGTGAACATCATGAACTTGCAGACTCTGAAGAGTTTGCCAATGGACATCCGACACCTGTCAAGGAAAAAGATTGTCATTCAAGGCTTCAATCAAAATTGCCAGCAAGTTCTGGGATCCATAGCTCTGCCGATCAGGTTCGGGGACCTACAAACTGAAGCCGAGATATACGTGATCGACGCCGACACGTCCTATAAGATTCTCCTGGGAAGGCCATGGCATCACGATTATAGCATTGTTCCGTCAACTCTCCATCAGTGCATGCAGTATACCAAAAATGGAGAATAAAGACGCATTGACGGAGACATCCAGCCATTCGGTGTGCATGAAGTCCGATATGAAGATTCCCGGTACTTTGTGAACCTCCAAAGTGCTGAGCCACAGCTTACCAAAGACAGAATGGCCCCGAAACTCAAAAGCAAATATGAGCCGGCTGTCACTTTCAAAAGCAAAAAAACCCCAAGTGCATCCGCATTTCAGCAGTGACACTGATGAGTCCGACGTTGGAAGTCCGTCCGTCCATAAAAACTGCCCTCATCTTGGTAGCGATATGGACGAGTCTGATATCGAAGGCCCATCCGACAGCAAAATTCGCCCTCGTTTAGGCAGTGACACTGAAGAATCAGAAGAAGAGGACCCGTCTTGTAACAGTTGTGCAGATCGGACTCTCATGCAAAAAGTGAACCTAAGAGAGACCTTCGAAGTTATGGAAGGATCCCTAGCCGTCACAAGGGTGCCGGAGCAAATGTGCAAAGAGCTCGATGCATTGTCGGTCTCTACCGTGAACCAACTGCAAACTTTCTACATTCCCAGAAGGAAGAGTGGACAGAAGGGCATTCTATTTTATGGGTCAAATCCTGTTGTGCATCCGGACGATTTGTCTACCATGTGCCTTCCCTATGAGAGAGGCATAAGAGTCGTCCTCAATCCCAGATATTATGCGCCCGAGATGCGGGAATATTTTAAAAAGTGTGGATGCCAGTTATATCAAACGGAATCCAAAGCGAAGTTTTATGAGGGGCTATGGCATCCGCCTCAAATCCGAGCACTCATCGATGGACGAATTCCAGATAGACGGGGCATAGGTTTCAATCAACCTGATTCCAAAGCATGCTACATGATCCATGTTGGCGAAGCCAGCAAAAAGTCAAATGATGACGACGAGATGGCCGAGCCAGAAGAAGCTCCTCGAGAGCTCGAAGATGGCGGACAAGCAGCCTTCGACGAGCTAACCGAGATTAATTTGGGAACGCCTGATAATCCAAGGCCGACCTACATCGGTTCACTCTTGTCAGAGGAAATGAAAGAGCAGATAGTTGCCCTGCAGCATGAGTTCGCCGAATGCTTCGCATGGACGTACAAAGAAATACCTGGCCTTTCCCCTGAAGTGGCCATGCATAAGCTGGCTATATCTCCTGATGCTAAGACAGTCAAACAAGCTCCTCGAAGAATGAGAAAGGAACTGGAAGAAAAGGTCATCGAGAAAACCAAGAAACTCATCGATGCCAGCTTTATCAGGGAAGAGAAATACGCAGACTGGATCGTGTGCATCGTCCCAGTGAAAAAGAAGAACGGGCAGATACGAGTTTGCATCAATTTCAGGGATCTCAATAAGGAATGCCCTAAAAATGATTTCCCGCTTCCGGTCATGGAAATGATGGTCGACGATACCTCAAATTACGAGCTGTTCACTTTCATGGATGGCTCATCCGGATATAATCAAATCAAGATGTCGCCCGAGGATGAGAAATACACAGCATTTTGAACCCTGATCGGGATATACTGCTATAAGGTGATGCCATTCGGATTAAAGAACGCAGGTACTACATATCAAAGGGCAATGACCAATATCTTTGATGACCTAATCCATAAAGTCTTCGAATGTTATGTTGATGATTTGGTTGTCAAGACTAAAGCCAAGGCCAATCACATCCAAGATCTCAGGACCGTTTTCACCAGACTGAGGGGATACGATCTGAAGATGAATCTTCTAAAATGCGCTTTTGGCGTGTCATCAGGAAAATTCTTGGGCTTCATAGTCCGACATCGGGGGATCGAAGTTGACCCATCGAAGATAAAGGCCATCATAGAGATGCCTCCTCCGAAGAATTTGACGCAGCTAAGATCCTTTCAAGGCAAGCTCGCTTACATACGAAGGTTCATCTCGAACCTATCGGGAAGATGCAGGCCCTTCTCAAAGCTCATGAAGAAAGGAGCTCCTTTTGTCTGGGATGCCGAATGTCAAAAAGCGTTCGAAAATATCAAACAGTACCTGCTGCACCCTCTAGTGCTTGCTGCTCCCATTCCAAATAAACCGTTGATCCTATATAATGCTGCGCTAGATGAGTCACTCGGTGCACTCCTCATCCAGAACAATGAAGAGAGAAAAGAGAATGCCCTCTACTACCTCAGTCGAATATTAGTCAGGGCGCAACATGACTATTCCCCGATCGAAAAGCAGTGCCTAGCCATGATAGTTGCCGTGAAAAAGCTAAGAAACTATCTTCTCACTCATCGGGTTATGCCGATCTCCAAGGTCGACCCGCTCAAACACTTAATAACTAAAGCAAGCTTATCCAGTAGAATGGCAAGATGGACTATCATGCTACTTGAATTTGACATAATCTATACTCCTCATAAAGTAGTAAAAGGGCAAGCCCTCGCCGACTTCCTTGCTGCTCATGTTGTACCAGAAGGGTCACCGCTCAATTGCGAGTTACCCGACGAACAAGTGCTGCACCTCGAGGAAGACGAGCCATGTTGGGAGCTCTACTTCGATGGAGCCTCATCAATTAGGACCTCCACCAAATCAAGCATCCCATAGATAAAAACAGGGATAGGATTGGTGTTCATCACGCCATCGATGGGAACCCTACAACGTTCTTTTGCTCTCACCGAGCCTCGCACAAACAACGAGGCTGAGTACGAGGCTCTGATAACTGGTCTAGAGCTCGCCATAAAAATGGAAATCCTTCGGCTATGAGTCTACGGTGATTCCCAGCTTGTTGTCAACCAAGTGAGAGGCGACTATAAGATATACAAACCCAAGTTAGCTCGGTACAAAAGTCGGGTAGTGGAGCTTATGAAACAGTTCACCCATATTGAACTAATGAGAGTTCCTATGGTGTTGAATGGAAAAGCTGACGTACTCGCTCGCTTAGCCAAGGAGCTAGTTGATCCCGATATGGATGAAATTATGATAACAGTCAGAAGCCGACAAATTCTACCTCCGGTCTCTTTGCGTGAAGAAGGAAGCGTAGAACAAGAGAACAATCCTGCCGAAGAAGCTCTGATCATCCAAGATGAGCTCGATTGGAGAGAACCCTTCATAGAGTACCTCCGATACGACAAGCTGCCCGAAGGAAAATCTACGAGGATTCAGCTGAAGAAGAGAGCTCTTAGATACGTATTTGTAAATAATATGTTATACCGCAGATCATATGACCAACTCTAGCTTAGATGTCTGTCATCGGCCGAAGCCCAAAAAGTCATGAAAGAAGTTCACTCAGGCGTCTGTGGAGCTCACCAATCTGGCCCCAAAATGCGGCTTCAAATTAAACGGCTTGGGTATTACTGGCCTACCATGATAAGGGATTGCGAAGAGCATGCGAAGAGGTGTCATCTCTGCCAAATTCACAGTACTTCATTCATAAGGATCCCAATCCGCTGCATCCTACGGTGGCGTCATTGCCCTTCGATGTTTGGGACACCGACATAGTTGGTCCAATTGATCCTCAGTCATCCAAAGGCCACCGGTTCATATTGGCCGCAACTGACTACTTCTCTAAATGGGATGAAGCTGTTCCACTAAAAGAAGTCAAGACAAAAGATATTCTGACATTCTTCCGGCATAATATTTTATACCGCTTCGGTACACCTAGAAGTATCATTTCTGACAATGGGCCTTCTTTCAAGAGCTTCAAAGTCTCAAGGTTCGCTACTCAGCACAAGATAGACTGGAGATATTCCTCCATCTATAATCCAAGAGCCAATGGGTTAGCCGAAGCCTTCCATAAAACTCTATGCAAGCTCCTGAGGAAAAATGCTTCAGCCAACAAGAGAGACTGGAATCTCAAGCTCCACGAGGCGTTGTGGGCATATCGTACCACGCACCGCGCTCCAACTCAGTCCACTCCATACTCACTACTCTTCGGAGTGGAAGCTATCCTCCCGCTCGAAGTCGAAGTTCTAAGTCTACGAATGGACGTCCAACACGAGTTGATGGAGGAGGAAAACGACCTCCTTCGGCTCGAAGAGCTCGACTCCCTCGAAGAAAAGAGGCTCGCAGTACAGAAAAATCTGGAGCTGTACCGAGCCCAAATATCACGGGCCTATGATAAGATGACCCGCCTCCGTGCTTTTAAGAAAGGCGAATTGGTGTTGTCCTCAAAAGACCGATCATACCCAATCGACATGCCAAGGAAAAATTCGAGCCAAACTAGGAAGGACCTTACGTAATCGAGAAAGTGTTTAATGGAGGATCCTACCAGCTGATAAATGTCGAGGAAGAAAGTCCCATGCCACCCATCAATAGCCGATACCTCAAGAAATACTGCGCGTGAATGCTCCAAGTCGCAGGCAAATTGAGCACACCGGCCCTACGGTCTGGATCACACATCCTGTAAAATCGTATAAAATCCACGGGCATAAACGACCTATATCTCTCCCAAGTCCTACCGGCAAGACTACATTTAAAGTCCCACCAGCGATGAAGACCCGCCAATGTAGTAAAAAATGGTATGTTCACAAGCAAAACGGGAACGGATGAAAACCCGAAAGGGCTCCGTGAGTAAAAACAACAGGACTGCCGGCGAGTTTGGGAAAACCCAAAAGGGCGCAAACTCGTGAAAAAGAGATGAAATACACTCGCAAAGTCCTCTCGACCTTGTGAGGAGAAAATCCCCGCGTGAGATCCTTACAACTCACAAAGGAGCAACACACTTAGGAATCCCCACGATTCCTAGGGAGAAATACACCTGCGAGATCCTCTCGACTCATAGGGAGAAAATGCTTTTATGATACCCTTACGGCTCATAAAATTGAAAAGCCTTAGGTGATAGAGATCTAAACCCGTTCTCCTAAGCCATCGCTCCCCAACGGGTAACGGCAAATGATGAGTCGCTCCTGGCACAACGCTTCATTGTTAGCGGTGCTGCTGCCGACCCAAAAACCAAATCCCAAGTACTCCCAGGGCAAATGATGAGTTTCTCCTAGCATTATTCCAGTGCAGTAATGCTGATGCCGACCCAAAAACCAAATCCCAAGTCCTCCCGGGGCAAATGATGAGTTGCTCCTGGCATTATTCCAGTGCAGCAATGCCGATGCCGACCCAAAAACCAAATCCCAAGTCCTCTTAGAGCAAATGATGAGTTGCTCCTGGCATTATTCCAGTGCAGCAATGTTGATGCCAAACAAAATCCCAATTCTAAGTTCCTCTCAAATTCAAAAGTCCTGCCAAACAAGGCAAAAATCAAACAGATCAATTTAATGTCCCACCCGGTAGTGCTTCCAAGCTCAAAAGTCCCGCTGGACGGGTAGGGAACTCCCAATATAAATCAAATCAAACAAATCAACCCTGACACCGTAGAAAGCGGAGCAAGTCAACTTCAACCCTGACACCGCAGAAAGAGGAGCAAGTCAAATCAAATCACTGACCGTCTACGTTGGTAAAAAAGCAGCACCGACCATCCAAGTCACAAAAATGGCAGCAACACCATCCAAGTCGCTAAAAGGGAAGCACCGACCGTCCAAGTCACAAAAATGGCGGCAACGACTGTCCAAGTCGCAAAAAGGGCAGCACCGACCGTCCAAGTCGCTAAAAGGGCAGCACCGACCATCCAAATCGCAAAAATGGCAGCACCGACCATCCAAATCGCAAAAATGGCAGCACCGACCATCCAATTCGCTAAAATGGCAGCACCGACCGTCCAAGTCGCAAAAAAGACGGCACCGACCATCCAAGTCGGTAAAAGGGCAGCACCGACCGTCCACATCACGAAAAGGGCAGCACCGACCGTCCAAGTCGCAAATATAGCAGCATCGACCGTCCACGTTGCGAAAAGGGAAGCATCGACCTCCACGTCGTCAAAACGGGAGCCAAATCAAGTCAACCTCCATGCGAAAGAAGATCCATAAATTTCATGCACACGACCCATATATGTAGTGCGCATGTATTGATGGGAGCAATTTGTTGGGGTCAAAAGTTTCACCCCGATCGACCAAGTCAAAACCAAGGTCAACCCCAAGCTAAGTGGGCCCAAGCCTAAGTCAAGACCAAGCATGGAAGAGGCCGTCTCCATGCCAAAAAGGATGCAATAAATTAGTCTAAATGTAATTTTTAGAAATAAATGTATGTAAAATGGGCAAAAAACCAAAATTTTGTAAACCCCATAGCTTATGTGCAAAAAGAAATAAGCACATAAGGCATGGGGTGGCACAAATGCCATTTAGCAAAGCCCAAGGGGCTATATATAAAGTGTGTAGCCTATAAAGGCAACATGATGAAAAAATCAAAAACAACTTTTTCTCTCTCTCAAAAAATTAGGGGTTCTGTGCCTCCTCCTTCCTTAAGGTACTAAAACTAGTGTTTGACGAGTGGGCGCCGGATCCCAACATGGTATCAGAGCAACCCAAACACCATAAACTAGTGTTTGACAATGCTTAAGTTTCAAAAACCGAAAACCACATTTGAATACCCAGTTTCTGTCAAAAAAATTTTGATCTTTAAAAAAATTTTAAACAAGTGCAGAAGCTTCATCTAGACTAGATAGAGACACACAATGAAAACGAGAACATTTCATCAAAGTTAGCCCAGCAAGATCGGGGATATGGCCGGCGCCGCCGGTTTTTGTATTTTGTTTGGAGCTCGTTTTCATGGTGTTGTTTGATTTGTCCCAGATTTCACTTTGTGTCATCTTAGCTTTGGGACAACTCGGGAGTTTGTAGGGTTCCTAGGCACCCTAAGGAGGTCTCACAAGGCATCGAACATGCCAATTTTAAAAAATCTAAGTGCCGAGAGACCCGACTACGGATCGTTTGCTAGAAAACTAGGCGAAAAAGCTAACTAGTTAACACTTAACTATGAGATACGGAAATACAACCTTTGTAGATCCAGTGCTCCACCTCCATAGCTCCGCAACGAAGTCCTCTCCGCTGTCCAAATCAAATCCGGGCTCTAGCGTCGGCTTCGTCGGAGAATGGGCAAGCTAGGTCGTCGATGTCCATTCCGAAGATGATCTACGTCGAGGCATCGCTAAATCAAGCTCCGACTTCACCAAGTCAAGAAACTTGTGAAGAAAACACACTCTACTACTTGGCAAGAGGTAGAGGATGAAGAAATAGGAAGTGGGTAGACTTTAGATTTGGATTTCTCACTCTTTTTCATCACTTGCCATTGATGGAGGCAAGCTTTCTTCACTTGAAGAAATGAAGAAGAAGAAGGAAATTGTTATGATAAGTTAATTGAAAAAGAAAAGAAAATGAATTCTTATCATAAAATTAACCATGGTCAAGTGTAGAGACTAAACTAGGGTTAGTGGGAATGGTTAGGGTTAAGGATGAGATAAGAATGGTTGACTTGATCAAAGCTTCATGAAGCTTCAACTAAAGAACAAATAAAGCCACCATTCTTTTCTCTTTTCCATTTATTTTCCAAAATGTATAAACAAATAAATAAATGAATAAATAAGTAATGGAAAATAAAACCCTAACCACTCTCACAACCATGGTTTAATCTTCACACAAAACACAAGTTAGCATGCATCATCAAACATGATACATACAAGTGCACAAAAATATATCACATATACAATGTGCACAATCCAAGTGAGAAAATCCGTTTAAAGTGAACCAATACTAGTTAGTGCAAAGTAACATATCAAATATATAATTATGCATTAAATCATTAAATCAATACTTGATTCAATGATCCGGTCATGTCGCACACAACCGACTAGTATTCAATGTATCGGCTTATCGAATCAACGCTTGAATCGATAACTAGGTTATATCGCATACAACCTTTCCGATACATTCATCGCGAGAATGGAATGCGGCATCACATACACGCATTATTCTCGGTCCCGCACATATCTCATATGCGCTCCTATTTCGTTTCGCTTGAGCCAGGAAACCTCTGTGTAGGACTCTAAAGACTTGTCAATACGCCGGCAGCGGATGATGATCATATCAAACATCCACAAGCCGCAAGCGGTCTGCTAAACGTAACGGCCACCCGGGTATTGAGCGATCTGAAGATCGACGAGCAAGCCCGCTCACACTCCAGTGAATCCGACCAGTAACACTACCGTACAGTCCGGTCTGATCGTCTGATATGTCGCATATCTCGCCTAGGGGTGGTAAACGTCAGACCCCAATAGCTCGATAAGTCGTGTCGATATGAGGTCTATAACTGTTCGAGAAACTACTGGTAACACTTACCAGTAAATCTCAGCAACCCTGGCCAGGGATTTCCTGTTATAGCCAATCGAACACAGCGCAACATCAACTCCCTATACCGTGAGAGACGAATCCCCTCCTATCGCTCATTGCCTCCATGTGACTCGGGACTGTACCCAAAAACCACCGTTTTGCACGCCCTCTTGGACGTGGTAAGATGGAAATCAAAGCATAGTGGGAACCACACAAGACTCTATGACGATCTCGGGTCAACAGACTACTCTGTACCAGTGTCACCAGAGAACTGCCATCTGACGTGAGGTATAATACCATCTGGGAGTTCTCGGCGAGTCCGTCCAGTGTACCCAGTCTCTACTGAGCACCCGTATATCATCTCTGATGTCAAACACCAATAGATATGGGATCATCCATCGCCCATCTGTATGGGTCGAGAAGGTATACGCTAGTCTACTCTGGTATATCGATGCCCCGTCTCGATACACCCTCGATAAGGGACTTTGAAGGATGTACTTATGGACTACCATGTCCCCACTAGTATGATCCGCATCATAGTCCAGGTAGTCAAGCACACATCCTAAGGGCTTTACCAACATGTAACAGAGAGATAATAAGTATACACGTTAAGGTAAAGATCAACCAGATAGCATACTATCATGTCGAGCAAGAAAGTCCTCCCTATATATGTCCCAGCATCCACTACAATATACATCCTATGTATAGTAATGGCCTCTAGGGCATACATATAACTAACAATCTCCCACTTGCACTAGGGCCATCTGTAGCAGTGGTTGCAGTATCTCATACTCAACCATCCCATAAAAAAAATCTCTCTTTGGGAACAGGCCTTTGTGAGTGGATCCGCTGTGTTGTCCTCAGAATCTACTCTCCTTACCTCGATCACCCTGGAGATCAACTATCTCCATGATCAGGTGATACTGCCTTAGAATATGTCTGGATCACTGATGGGACCGGCGTTCCTTGGCATAAGCCATAACTCCATTGTCACACAATGGTAGGAACATAGTTCATCTCATGAACTAATATACATCCAAACAGCCTCTTTGGTAGCATCTTAAGTAGCGATGTATCGTGCCTTTATCATCTAGTATGTCACGGTATCTAGCTTGGAATTCTTCCAACATACCGTCCCTTTACTGAGGGTAAAGACAATGCCTGCGACTGACATTCAGTCGTCTTTATCACCCTGGAACCCTTCCAGTGATTCTCCCCAGGATCGATTGATACCATCTTACTACAACTAGTGAGAATCCTAACATCCAATTAGATCTATCTCATAGATCCAAAACCCAGGATTTAGGAGGTATCATCTTGATCCTATGTGGAGAATCATTGTGATAAGCGGAGATTGATCGAACGTAGCATAGGAAACTCCTTCCCCATCAAGAGTATGTCATCCACGTACTCTACGAGGTTCACCACCATACTCTCTACTACCTTTTTGTTTATACAAGGTTCATCTACCATTTTGATGATGTCAAACTCTTTGACTACTTCATCAAAACAGATGTTCCAACTCCGCGATGCCTGCTTTATCCTATAAAGCATCTTGCACACGTTTCCGCTGCTCCCACTGTCTACGAGGCCCTCTGGCTGTGTACTTATAGACGCTCTCTTCTAAAACATCATTTAGAAAAGCTGTCATGACACCCAACCACCAGATATCGTAGTCATGGTATGTAGCCGTGGCAAGTAGGATCTGGATGGACTTAAGCATAGCTACTTGAAAAAGGTTTCATCATTATCCACACCTGGTCAATGATGCACACTTTTAACAAGTCTAGCTTTGAAAGTCTCAACCTTTCCAAGTACACCAAGTAATCTTCTCAAGATATACTTGCTCCTGATGGGGATTTAACCCTTCAGATATAGCAACCAAAGTCCATACTTTGTTGGTGTATATGGATTCCATCTCAGTTCGCTAAGCATCCAGCCATTCTTACAGAGTCTTACTCCTGATGGCCAGCTCGAAACTAGTTGGGTCATCATCACATGATGCATTCCTCGCTCCCACTGTCATAGAGAAACCGAAGTATCTCTCAGGTGGGTGAGAAACCCTACTAGATCGGCGGAGAGGCTGAGGTTCGTTGGTTTCCACTGAATCCTCTGGTTGTACCAAATCATGCTGTAGTTTGTATAGCTGGAACACTTCCAGTTCTACATAACAGACCTTGCCTCGAGCTTGTCCGGATTTTGCTTTTAGACATAGGCCGGACAACCCCAAATCTTAACCAACTTAAGATATGGGCTCTTCCCTTTCCATATCACATATGAAGTGGTAGGCAACTGATTTGATTGGAACCCTATTCAATAGGTATGCAGCTTCTCAAGCGCATAACTCCCAAAAGGAAATAGGTAACTCAGTAGTACTCATCATAGAGCACACCATATCAAATAGGGTGTATCTGCTCCGCCCCGATATACCATCGTGCTATGGTGTATACGGAGGAGTAATGCTGAGAGAGAATCTCATTCTCCTTTAGAATAGTCCAGGAATTCCGTACTCAAGTATTCTCCTCCCTGATCACATCAAAAGACGTAATACTTATACCCTTATTGGTTCTCTACTTCTAACTTATATTCTGTGAATATCTCAAAAGGTTCGGACTTGTGTTTCAACAGGAACATTGGTCAGAATCTTGAGAGATTATCAGAGAATTTAATGAAGTACAAAGAACCGGTCTTGGCATGTGTAGACAGGGGACCTTACATACATCAACATGTATCAGTCCCAAGAGTTTACTAACTCTTTCTCTGTTTCCAGTAAACGGAGCTATGGTCATCTTATCTTTGTGACATGACTGGCGAGTTTCACAAGATGTAAATTCAAACTGATTTAAATATGCATCTATATGTAACTCCAGCTAGTCGGGTCGCATTGATATGACCTAGTCTACAATGCCTCAAGAAGAATTCGTTCAGTTCTGAACTCTTCCTCTTGTGTGTGTTCCATATACTAAGAACTGTAGTTTGATTTAGAACATCAATGCTTTTAGATAACGTGCCTGATCCGATCAACTTTTGATATAGGAAATGTTCAAAACATTATCCAACAATACAAAATTTTATCATTTCTTTACTAATAAAGAGATAGATACGATTTTGTATATCAGGTTCGGTATCTAATAACATTCGTTTAGAATCAATGTATTTGCAATACAGGGTGACAGTGACCAACAGACTTGGCTGCAACACTTGCCCCGTTTTCTGCCTCATGAAACTTATCACCCGTTCTCAGTTCTTTACCTTTCTGTAGCGCTATGTAACAGATTACATATCTGGGATCCTGATCTGGTATCACATACCCAGGACGTAAAGGATACTGAGAAACAGTTCTGTATATTGAACACACCCGAAGATGATGCATCATCATGCACTCTCTTCGTTTGGGCGGCACGGGAAATCTGGTATTCCCCAATTTCCTGCTCTGTCTTATAACAATTATAAGTTGGAGCGGGACCAACGTTCCCCAGCTCAGTATAACAAGCGGGTTCGGTCAATATTCCGTATTATTATCTTGATTAAGGCGTGATATGGCCGCTACCAGGAGAGAGAGAGAAGAAAACACTCAGCGTGCGCTCTGGCAAGAATAGATTGGTTATTATTTTATCTAATCAGGATGGCTCCCACTGCTTTTTATCAAATCTTCCTTCAAACCCTAAAAGGAAAGACTAGCCGGGATTAATTGCACACTACAAGTTCGCCAATCTTTCAGCCAGGCCAGTGTCGGTACTTTGAGGGAGGTCCCCCGTGCTTTCGCACGAACCTAATTAATGTAAACCTCATTTTCCCAGAGGCGTAACCCCGTTGACACCTTTCTAGACACCTACTTGATCGGCTAATTGTAATGTATAAAACTCTCCCAGGAGTAACTCTTACTCGCAGCGGGTATCGGGATCCAACTATCTCATAGAAGGTATGCAATCTCATTGCAAATTTCAACACTTGAAATTCCCGATAATATTTTGCCCCTAGCAGCTATATGACCTTAACATAGTCAACAAATCATAAGTGCTAGTCAAGTTCAACCCGTCATTTCCCGATTGAATTAAACCCACCCGCACGACCCTTAACATAGTCAACAAAGTCGCACGACTACCCTAATCCAATCACATCATATGCTTATGCAGATAAGCACTAATTAGCTACCGCACACTATGCCTTAACATAGTCAACAAACGTAGCACGAATACTAATTAATACTTATCTGAAATGACGGAGGGCTACAACAGGTTTTTCTGAAAACCTATTGCGTAATGAACTTGATATCGTTGTAGGATCGAATGAATTTTGAAATGGAGTGTTTTTGAGGCTTTTCTAGTTTTGCTAAAGGAGTCACTCCCGGTGAAGGGATCGTCGGTCCTTTCCTCGTGGAATGAGGTGCGGGATATATCATATATATCACTGTGCAAAGCAAAAACTCTTAAAAGCAATCAAAAGACAAACCGAGTGTGTAGCATCTGCCAGTTATTGCTAAAGGAGTCACTCCCGGTGAAGGGATCTCGGTCCTTTCCTCATCGAATAAGGTGCAGGATATATCTCATATACCGCTGTGCAAAGCAAGAACTGTAGCTACCTGTTTTATTTTGAAATTCGATTCTACAACATCTTAGGTTTCTTTTATTTCATTAATCACATTAATGAAGTCCCATCATTTAAGTACCTAAACATCACAGATAAATACGACGTACACTTATGCCATCCGCATTCGCCTCGATGTCCCCTCGTGCACCGTTAGGTTAGGTAACTAACGGCAGAGCGGGGCAGGGCTAGCGCGGGTGTAAAACATAAGTAACGTCTATATAATATATCATATATACTATATACTGTATCTATCACAGAACATCACATGATCACATCACAGATATCGCAGCAGAAGAATTATATACAATATTGGATATACTAGGACGTCCGTGTTTTCAATACGAGCCAGTATAAAACACGGATTCCACGGTCGCGATGAATAGCCAAACCCACACCCCTAGACCCCTACGAGAGCGGCAAGCAACCCTACCAATTCTAGAGTTAGGAGACCCGGACTCGACTCCTCGAGTTGGTCTCCCACTGGACTCCAGAACCCGGTTACTTGTGCCCTCCTCCTTGGGTCTATCCTAGTGCGGAAAAGTAAATAATATACAAAAGGTGACAACTTCCGCAACCTGGAAGCGCCCCAATAAAAGAATATTACATACAAGTTTTTACATGAATGAAAATGAAAAACACTCATCTCACATAAAAAACCCCGGCTATTCAAACACGACGATCCAATATAACATATCCAGCAACACATAACATCACATGTCATCAACGTAAGTAAATATGCGCATCCCAATTGTCGTTGACATATAGCAACGAAACTGGCGATATCACATATTACACTTACGGCCACAGAAAAGAAAGCGTAAAACTACAACAGTTGGAATCCGCAATCTCTTCAGACATCGCATGCCTGATCAAATGAATACCTTAAACATCGCATGCCTAACAGTTATAAACCCCGCATTTTAGTCTCAAAATCGAAAACACTTTTCAATACCAAGTCGGGCAATTCAACAGGATTCCCGACATCCTGATCGAATGCTCGTCGCAAACTTCAGTAGACGGCCGCACCCCCGATACCGTCGACGAAGTGCACCAAGGCGGAACACCGCTACCGCGAGCACCCGAACGGATGCTTTCGGCGACGGGGTTCTCCTACAGTCACTTGGTCGGGGCTATGGAGTGAGGCTGTCTATTAAGTTTATCGGCGAGTATCCGCGTACGCTACGTGATTGCGACGGACTTTTGATCACATCAAAATTCCGTGGCAACCGATCAAGTGAGACTAAATTGCTATGTTTATAACATTCATTCAGTTATCACATAACTTTTGTGAATTCCAATTATTGTATCCCATTCCAGATAAACAGAAAATGTTAAACTTTCCGATCGAACAATCGAACACCCAAGTTTTCCCGATACAGATCAACACATGAAATAAGTCTAACAACATTCAGTTCGTGCCTCAGTACCAACGGTCCAGCCGTAGAAGGGTCAAGCCAACGCCTCACATGTGGCACGCCGTACTGCCCCAAACCCGAAGGTTCAAAGGGCAGTTCAAGACGGTCACATAATCGAGTTAAGGTTTGTTGTCTTCTAGAGGGTCCATCGCGTTACTTGCACTACTTAGAACGTCGTTAAACTACGGAAAAATCCAACACTTGGAAATTTCCCGACAGGGGAAAAATTGGGTATTTATATCCGGTCGAACTTTTTAACATATTCTAAAATTTATCCGGAAAGCCACATAGACAAAATTTGATACCCCGATCGAAACACCGAATCCCCAAATCAACTCCAGAAAATTCAACTCTTGAAAAATTATTAAAAATTCCCAGAAAACCCATCAAATTAAAATAGGAATTACAGTGCAGCAATTGGGAGGTGACGTCATCACCTAGCCGCGGAACCGCCGCAGAAGCTGGGCACCCTAAGGAGGGTCTCACAAGGCATCGAACATGCCAATTTTAAAAAATCTAGGTGCCGAGAGACCCGACTACGAATCATTTGCTAGAAAACTAGGCGAAAAAGCTAACTAGTTAACACTTAACTATGAGATACGGAAATACAACCTTTGTAGATCCAGTGCTCCACCTCCATAGCTCCGCAACGAAGTCCTCTCCGCTGTCCAAATCAAATCCGGGCTCTAGCGTCGGCTTCGTCGGAGAATGGGCAAGCTAGGTCGTGGATGTCCATTCCGAAGATGATCTACGTCGAGGCATCGCTAAATCAAGCTCCGACTTCACCAAGTCAAGAAACTTGTGAAGAAAACACACTCTACTACTTGGCAAGAGGTAGAGGATGAAGAAATAGGAAGTGGGTAGACTTTAGATTTGGATTTCTCACTCTTTTTCATCACTTGCCATTGATGGAGGCAAGCTTTCTTCACTTGAAGAAATGAAGAAGAAGAAGGAAATTGTTATGATAAGTTAATTGAAAAAGAAAAGAAAATGAATTCTTATCATAAAATTAACCATGGTCAAGTGTAGAGACTAAACTAGGGTTAGTGGGAATGGTTAAGGTTAAGGATGAGATAAGAATGGTTGACTTGATCAAAGCTTCATGAAGCTTCAACTAAAGAACAAATAAAGCCACCATTCTTTTCTCTTTTCCATTTATTTTCCAAAATGTATAAACAAATAAATAAATGAATAAATAAGTAATGGAAAATAAAACCCTAACCACTCTCACAACCATGGTTTAATCTTCACACAAAACACAAGTTAGCATGCATCATCAAACATGATACATACAAGTGCACAAAAATATATCACATATACAATGTGCACAATCCAAGTGAGAAAATCCGTTTAAAGTGAACCAATACTAGTTAGTGCAAAGTAACATATCAAATATATAATTATGCATTAAATCATTAAATCAACACTTGATTCAATGATCCGGTCATGTCGCACACAACCGACTAGTATTCAATGTATCGGCTTATCGAATCAACGCTTGAATCGATAACTAGGTTATATCGCATACAACCTTTCCGATACATTCATCGCGAGAATGGAATGCGGCATCACATACACGCATTATTCTCGGTCCCGCACATATCTCATATGCGCTCCTATTTCGTTTCGCTTGAGCCAGGAAACCTCTGTGTAGGACTCTAAAGACTCGTCAATACGCCGGCAGCGGATGATGATCATATCAAACATCCACAAGCCGCAAGCGGTCTGCTAAACGTAACGGCCACCCGGGTATTGAGCGATCTGAAGATCGACGAGCAAGCCCGCTCACACTCCAGTGAATCCGACCAGTAACACTACCGTACAGTCCGGTCTGATCGTCTGATATGTCGCATATCTCGCCTAGGGGTGGTAAACGTCAGACCCCAATAGCTCGATAAGTCGTGTCGATATGAGGTCTATAACTGTTCGAGAAACTACTGGTAACACTTACCAGTAAATCTCAGCAACCCTGGCCAGGGATTTCCTGTTATAGCCAATCGAACACAGCGCAACATCAACTCCCTATACCGTGAGAGACGAATCCCCTCCTATCGCTCATTGCCTCCATGTGACTCGGGACTGTACCCAAAAACCACCGTTTTGCACGCCCTCTTGGACATGGTAAGATGGAAATCAAAGCATAGTGGGAACCACACAAGACTCTATGACGATCTCGGGTCAACAGACTACTCTGTACCAGTGTCACCAGAGAACTGCCATCTGACGTGAGGTATAATACCATCTGGGAGTTCTCGGCGAGTCCGTCCAGTGTACCCAGTCTCTACTGAGCACCCGTATATCATCTCTGATGTCAAACACCAATGGATATGGGATCATCCATCGCCCATCTGTATGGGTCGAGAAGGTATACGCTAGTCTACTCTGGTATATCGATGCCCCGTCTCGATACACCCTCGACAAGGGACTTTGAAGGATGTACTTATGGACTACCATGTCCCCACTAGTATGATCCGCATCATAGTCCAGGTAGTCAAGCACACATCCTAAGGGCTTTACCAACATGTAACAGAGAGACAATAAGTATACACGTTAAGGTAAAGATCAACCAGATAGCATACTATCATGTCGAGCAAGAAAGTCCTCCCTATATATGTCCCAGCATCCACTACAATATACATCCTATGTATAGTAATGGCCTCTAGGGCATACATATAACTAACAGAGTTTTCAAACTCGAAACTTTTGCATCGTCGGTATCTGTGATGTTATATAAGTGTTGCTGAACGTCGTCTAATTGCTATATGTTCATTTAGACGGGGTTGCACACTTTATGGTGTTGCTTGCTTCTGCGGTTATATATAAATATGGTTATGGTTTGTGCAGATTGTCGTGATGAATAGTCATATGTGCATTGTTAGATGTATATTTAATATTCATTTGTATATTCATTATTGCGAGGCGAGCATCCGATATGTGGACTGCCATCACTGCCAGTTTGTATATTCTTTGATTGGGGCACGACCGGGTTGAGGTCGATGTCGCCGTTGTATATATATTATCTTTTCTGTACTAGGATTACCCCGCGGAGGAGTGCCCGAATAGCCGGGTTCTAGAGGGCAACGAGCCCGCATCTCATGGAGTTGAGACCGGGGGACCTTACTCTAGAATTGGCAGGATATTCGCCGCACTCGTAGGGGGTATAGGTTGACCTGCGGAGGGGTGCTCAAGTTACCGGATTACTTGAAGTGCCGGGTGGCCCACTCACTTTGTCGATTGGGGTTTCCTCACTTCGGGGATTGGCGGGTAACTTGATGCACTCTAGGGATCTAGGATCTTCATTGCACTGGCTATCCATACGACCGGGGAACGTCGCGTTTCATTTATGGCTCAAATGAAACCCAGGGCTCCTAGATTATCCGCTATTCCATATTGTTGTTCGCATGCTTATAATGATTTTATCTGCTGTGATGACTATTATCTGCCTGCGATATTGATATATATATTATGTATATTTAGTAGATGCTTCTATATGTTTTGCATCCGCGCTAGTCCAGCCCCCGCTCTGCCGTTAGTTAAGTAACTTAACGGTGCATGAAGGGACCCCGCGGCGAATGTGGACGGCATATAAAAAGCATGTTATTTTGGTTGTTTCTTTTGTGGCTTGGAAATATAAAATGATGGGAACGCATTGTCTGGATAATGTAAGGAAAATAAACCTAAATGATGTTGTCGGGACCAATTTTAAAAACTACTCGATTTTCTTCAAAACACATAGTCATATTCTTTTATTTTGCATAGAAGTATTCGGTTAGGAATATCCCGCACCTCATTCTATGAGGGAAGAGCCTTGATCCCTTCATTGGGAGTTCGCTCTTAAGCAAAAGTTTATGTTACTAGTTTTAAAAAGCGAAGCTTAAGCCACTCAATTTCAAAGCCACTCGAGTTCCTTCAACAATATCAGATTCATTACGTTAAAGGTTTTCGCCAAAAACCAGCCGTAACCCTCCATCGTTTTAGATTGGCATTACCTAGTATTCGTGTTGAGTTTGTTGGCCTTTGTCAAGGCGTAGTGTTCGGTAGCTATGTAGTGTTTTTCTGTTGCATAGTAATGCGATTATCTAGGAAGTCGTATAACCTTGTTGGCCTTTGTCAAGGGCTTATACGGATGGGTTTAGAGCAATCCAAGATAATGACGGGTTGAACTTGACTAGTGGTTTATGGTTTGTTGGCCTTTGTCAAGATCATAAACCGCTATGGGCAAAAACCATATCGGGAGTTTCAAACATACGGGAAACTTGTCATGCATGCGCATTGTTTACTGCCGAAAATGAAGACGAACCGGGATGGATCGTCTAGCCTGAATTTGGGGGAAGATGCTATTTGGATATATCCATCCACCTCTCTAAAGATGCAAAGTTGATTTATGGCACCGTATATCGGAGGTTTGGACGGATGCGGGCGTTGTAGCAGACTTCGTCAGATTCCCCCTCGTTTGCGAGGGGTTTTTGATTGTGGGGACGCTCTTCCCTGCAGGCGCAAACCCCTGCAGTTAATTATGTTACCGCATCGCGATAACCACTTTCTCCTGCTCCGGAAGTTCACTTCGTGTCGTGTGTGTTTTTGTTTGTTTTGGTTGCCCATGGATTGTATACGGAGACTAATTTATGTCGTCGCTGCAGGGTTGTCTAGCACGGCAGCAAGGTTTCGGGAGGCATCGTCCATGCCAATTTTAAATTCTTGCCATATTAGCTAACCCTAACCCTAGAATCGTTACTAGAAAATCCGACGAAACATAATCTAAACACTTTACATCTAAGTGAATGTGGGAATACAACCTTTGTAGACCGGTCCTTCACTTCTAAAGCTCCGTGTAGTAGTCCCTTCGCTGCGAGTTGTGAAGACCCGGACTCTTGTGAGGGTTCACATGAAGAAATGAACACACTTGCTCAATGTCTTCGAGGCCGAAGATGATCTACGTCGAGGAGACTCGAGCTCATGCTACCTCTTCACTAATGGTGAGATTAGTGAAGCAAACACCCTAAACTAAATGGCTAATAGTAGAGGATGATGAAGTAGGAAGTGGGCTCACTTTAGATTTGATTTTCTCACAATTTTTCATCACCTTTTCAAACCCTAGAAAACTCTTTTCTTTTGGAAGAAGAAGATGAAGCAAGTGATGAAAGAATAATCAAGTGAGGTTAGAAATGCAACCATGGTGAGTGTATGTCATGCACTAACCATTGTAGGGACTAAACCATGGCTATGAGTTAAGGTTGGGTTAACAAATATCTTAAGCTAGACAAAAGAGTGGACTAAGTCAATGAAACCTACAAGCTTCTACAAGCTTTGAACCATGACAGTATTTCCACAATTTTGAATTTGCTTGAAATAAATATAAATCATAACACAAACCCTAGCATGGTATAAGTCTTATACATACATGTTGCATGTGTAACCTAATATGACACAACAATATATATCACATATATATATTGTGTGCAAAGAAAACAATTAACATATATCACATATATGTTAAGTGTATCATGAGTGAGAAAAAGAAAAGCTTAAGTGAGCTAATATTAGTTAATGTAATATAATATATCAAATATATAATTATACATTAAATTATTAAATCAACACTTGATTTAATAATCCGTCTATATTCTGTATAACCGACTAATATCAAATGCAACAACTTGTCGAATCAACACTTGATCCGATAACTCGGCTTTATCATATATAACTGACCAATGTCACAAGTCGCGATAATAGAATGCGGTATCACATACTCGCATTAATCTCGGTTCCGTACATATCACATATGTGCTCCTACTCCGTTTCGCATGAACCAGGAAACCTCTGTGTAGGACTCTAAAAACTCGTCAATACGCCGGCAGTAGGTGATGATCATATCAAACACCCACAAGCCGCAAGCGGTCTGCTAAACGTAACGACCACCCGGGTATTGAGCGATCAGAAGATCAACAAGCAAGCCTGCTCGTACTCCTGCGAATCCAATCAGTAACACTACCGTACAGTCCGGTCTCTTCGTCTGATATGTCGCATATCACAGCCTGGGGTGGTATAACGTCAGACCCCAATAGCCTGATAAGTCATGCCAATACAAGGTCCATAACAATTCGAGAAACTACTGGTAACACTTACCAGTAAATCTTAGCAACCCTGGCCAGGGATTTCCTGTTATGGCTAATCGAGCATAGCGCAACATCAACTCCCAATACCGGGAGAGACGAAACCCCTCCTATCACTCATTGCCTCCATGTAACTCGGGACTGTACCCAAAAACCACCTTTTGGCATGATCTCTTGACCGTGGTATGGTGGAAATCAAAGCACTGCGGGAATCACACAAGACTCTACGACGATCTCAGGTCTACAGACTAACCTGTACCAGTGTCACCAAAGAACTGCTATCCGACGATAGGTATAATACCATCTAGGAGTTCTCGGCGAGTCCGTTCAGTGTACCCAGTCTCTACTGAGCACCCGTATACCTTATCTGATGTCAAACATCAATGGATGTGGGATCATCCATCGCCCATCATATGGGTCGAGAAGCATATACGCTAGTCTACTCTAGAGTATCGATGCCCTGTCTCGATACTCCCACGACTATGAACATTTGAAGGATGTACTTGCCGACTACCTCTGCCCTACTAGTATGATCTGCATCATAATCCTGGTAGTCAAATACTCATCCTAAGGGCTTTATTAACATGTAATAGAGAGACAATAAGTGTACATGTTAAGATAAAGAGCAACCAGATAGCATAATATCATATCGAGCAAGAAAGTCCTCCCTATATATGTCCAAGCATCCACTACAATATATATCACATGTACAATAATGGCCTCTAGGGCATACATATAACTAACAATCTCCCACTTGCACTAAGGCCATTTGTTGCAGTATCCTATACTCAACAGTTAGCAGTGGTTGTAGTATCCCATACTCAACCATCCCATAGAAGTCTCTCTAGGGGTAAGGTCTTTGTGAGTGGATCCGCTGTGTTATCCTTCGAAATCTACTCTCCTTACCTCGATCCCTTGGAGATCAACCATCTCCCTGATCAGGTGATACTTACCTCAGAATATGTCTGGAACGCTGATGGGACCGGTGTTCATAGGCCAAAACCACAACTCCATTGTTGTCTCAATAACAGTTATTGGACGCTCAATGGTAAGAACCTTGTTCATCTCATGAATAAGAAATTCCCAGACAGCCATTTTGGCAGCATCATTGGTAGCAATGTATTCAGCCTTTATCGTCTAGTATGTCTCGGTATCTAACTTGGAACTCTTCCAACATACCGTCCCTGCACTGAGGGTAAAGACAATGCCTGTGACTGACTCTCAGTCGACCTTATCACTCTGAAAGCTCGAACCAAGAACTTTCTTTTAATGCTTCTCAAGTACTTAAGAATGTCCTCTACAGCTTTCCAGTGATTCTCCCAAGATCCGATTGATTCCTGATCAGTACACCTAGTGAGTCATCAACATCTGGTCTGGTACATAACATCGCATACTCTGATAGAGCCTACTGCCGAAGTATAGGATATCCCTTGCACGCGAGCTCTCTTCAAATCAGTCTCGGGAGACTTCTTTTTGGAGAGAGTGATCCATAGTAAGTGGGCGAACCACCACGCTTAGAATCCTCCATACTAAACCCCTTTAGTATGGTGTTAATGTACCTGGATTTGGGACACTCCCAACATCCACTTTAGATCTATCACCATAGATCATAATCCACAAGATATAGTAGGTATCATTCAAATCTTCTATTGAGAATCCCCGTGATAAGAGGAGCTTGACCGAGTGTAGCATAGGAAACCATTTCCTATCAAGAGTATGTCATCTACGTACAATACATGGAAGACAACCTTACTCTCTGCAACCTTCTTGTATATACAAGGTTCATCTACCATTTTGATGAAGTCAAACTCTTTGACTACCACATCAAAACAGATGTTTCAACTCCGCGATGCATGCATTGGTCCTGATGAACTTAAGCATAGCTTTGAAAGTCTCAACTTTTCCATCTACACCAAGAATCTTCTCAAGATCCATTTGCTCCCAATGGGTTATCCCTTCAGGTCCAACATTCAAAGTCATACTTTGTTGGTGTATATGGATTCCATCTTTGATAGCATAGTATCCAGCCATTTCACAGAGTCCCCACTCGTGATGGCCTGTCTTAACCTAGTTGGGCCATCATCTACCATGATGCAATCCTCGCTCCCATTGTCACCGAGAAGACCGTAGTATCTCTCAAGTGGATGAGGAACCCTACCAGATTCACGGAGAGGCTGAGGTTCGTTGGAGACTATTGAATCCTTTGGTTTTACCAAATCATCAGCAGTTAGTTTGTCTAACTGGAACTCCTTCCAGTTCTACCTCATGACCACTAATTTCTTCACAAGAAATTCCTTTTCTAAAAAGGTGGCATGCTGAGAAACAAAATACCTTTTGCTCCTCAGTGTGGTAGAAGATATACCCTCGCAAATGTTTGGGTTATCCTGACAAACTCACAGAACTGACCTTGCCTCGAGCTTGTCCGGATTTTGCTTTTCAACATAGGCCGGACAACCCTATATCTTAATTCGTTTAAGACATGGTCTCTTCCCATTCCATATCTTATATTTAGTGGTAGGCTCTGATTTGGATGGAACCCCATTCAATAGGTATGCAGCTTCTCAAGTGCATAACACCAAAAGGAAACAGGTAACTCAGCAATATACATCATAGAGCGCGCCATATCTCATAGGGTGCTATACCTCCGCCCCGATACACCGTTGTGTTGTGGTGTACTCGAAGAAGTAAGCTGAGAGAGAATCATATTCTCCTTTTAGAAACTCCAGGAATTCCATGCGCAAGTATTCTCCTCCTCGATCACATAGAAGGACTCAATACTTCTACCCGTCTGATTCTTAACTTCAGCTTATATTCCTTGAATTTCTCAAAAGTTTCAGACTTGTGTTTCAACAGGAACACATATCCGAATCTTGAGAGATGATCAGTGAATATAATGAAGTACGAAGAACCAACCATGGCATTTGTAGACACAGGACCGTATACATCATCGTGTATCCGTCCCAAGAGTTTATTAACTCTTTCTCTCTTTCCAGTAAACGGAGTATTGGTCATTTTACCTTTGAAACAAGACTGGCAAGTAGCATAAGATGAAAATTCGAACAGATTCTCATATTCATCCTTACATAACTTAGCTAGTCATGTCGCATTGATATGACCTAGTCTACAATACCACAAGAAGGATTCGTTCATTTCTGAACTACTCCTCTTGTGTTTGTTCTATACTTTGAACTGTGGTTTTATTTAGAACATATATGCTATTTCATAACGTGCCTGATCCAATCAACTCTTGATTCAGGAAAATGTTCACAACATTATTCTGCTATACAGAATTATATCATTCTTTAACTTAATAAAGAAACTGATTTAATATTGTATATCATGTTCGGTATCTAATGACATTTGTTCAGAATCAATGTATTTACCATTTGGTAATACAAGGTGATATTTGCCAACTGACTTGGCTGCAACAATTGCACCATTCTCTAACTCTTAGAGATATATCACCCATTCTCAGTTCTCTACCTTATGTAGCCCATGTAACTCTTACATATGTGGGATCCTGTTCTGGTATCTCATACCTAAGACGTAGAGGATACTGAGAAATAGTTCTCGGTAATGAACACACCCAAAAAAAATGCATCAATATGCACTTTCTTCGATTGGGTGGCATGGGAATCCGGATATTCCCCTATTTCCTGCTCAGACTTATAACAATTATAAGTTGGAGCGGAACCAACGTTCCCTAGCTCAGTATAATAAGCAGGTTCGGTCAATGCATCCATATTATTATCTTGATTAAGGTGTGACATAGTCGCTACCAGGAGAGAGAGAGAGAGAAGAAAACACTATGCGTGCGCTCTTACAAGATTAGATTGGTTATTATTTTATCTAATCAGGATGGCTCCCACTGTTTTTATCAAATCTTCCTTCAAACCCTAAAAGGTAAGACTAGCCGGGATTAATTACACCCTACAAGTTTGCCAATCTTTCGGCCAGGCCAGTGTCGGTACTTTGAAGAAGGTTCCATGTGCTTTCGCACGGACCTAATTAAAATAAACCTCGTTTTCCCAGTGGTGTAACCCCGTTAACACCTTTCTAGACACCTACTTGATCGGCTAATTATAATGTGTAAAACTCTCCCAAGAGTAACTCTAACTCGTAGTGGGTATCGGGATCCAACTATCTCATAGAAGATATGCAATCTCATTGCAAATTTCAACACTTGAAATTCCCGATAATATTCTGCCCCAAGCGTCCTATGACCTTGACAGAGGTCAACAAACTATAGGCTGCTAGTCAAGTTCAACCCGCCATTTCATGATTGAAATAAACCCACCCGCACAACCCTTGACAGAGGTCAACAAGGTCATTCGACTACCCTAATCCAATCGCATCATATGCTTTGTAGATAAGCATTAATCAGCTACCGCACACTACGCCTTGACAGAGGTCAACAAACGCAGCACGAATACTAAATACTAATTATCTGAAATGACGGAGGGCTAGGCAGGCTTTTAAGAAAACCATGAGCGTAATGAACTTGATATCGTTGTAAAATCGAGTTATTTTGAAAAAGGGGTGTTTTTTTAGGCTTTTACTAGTTTCGCTAAAGAGGTAACTCCCGGTGAAGGGATCTCGGCTCTTTCCTCATCGAATGATGTGCAGGATATTTCATAAATACCGCTATGCAAAGCAAAAACTATAGAAGCAATCAAAAAACAAACCGAGTGGGTTGTAGCATCTGCTAGTTTTGCTAAAGAGATCACTCCCGGTGAAGGGATCTCGGCTCTTTCCTTATTGAAGATGCTGGATATTCTATAAGGAATACCGCTATGCAAAGCAAGAACTAAAGCTACCAGTTTTTAAATAAGTTTCTAGAACATATTTAGGTTTCTTTTATTTCATTAATCTCATTAATGAAGTCCCATCAAATTATGCTTCCTCCTAAGCATCACATAAGAAACGAAAGCAGCAATATTAATTATATCTCATATATATAATATAGGCATTCGTCTCAGAACATATCAAGTGATCACATCACGGAATATCGTCAGCAGAAGAATCACATATGAAATATTTGATATACTAGGAATTCCGTGTTTTATTTAAGCCAGTAAAAACGCGGATTCCACGGTCGTGATGAGCCAAACCCACATCCCTAGACCCCTACGAGAGCGGCAAGCAACCCTACCAATTCTAGAGTTAGGAGACCCGGTCTTGACTCCTCGAGATGGTCTCCTACTGGACCCTAGAACCCGGTTACTTATGCTCTCCGCCTTGGGTCTATTCTAATGCGGAAAAGTAAATAATATACAATGGTAACATCATCCTCAACCCGGAAGTGCCCTAATAAAAGAATATTACATACAATGAATTTTACATGAATGAAAATAAAAACTCTCATCTCATATAAAACCCTCGGCTATTCAAAACACGACGATCCAATATAACATATCACAGCAACACATAACATCACATGTTATCAACGTAAGTAAATATGTGTATCCCAATTGTCGTTGATGTATAGCAACGAAACCGGCGATACACCATATATTACACTTATGGTCGCAGAAAAGAAAGTGAAAAACTACAACAATTGGAATCCACAACTACCTTAGACATCATAAACCCAATGCATCACATACTTTGGATTTCATGCCTAACCAAATGAATTCCTTAGACATCACATGCCTAACAATTATAAATCCCGCATTTTAGTCTCGATATTGAAAACACTTTTCAATAACCTGTCGGGTAATTCAACAAGATTCCCGATAATATGATCGAATGCTCGTCGGAAACTTTAGTAGACGGCCGCACCCCCCGATGCCGTCGACGAAGTGCACTAAGGCGGAACACCGCAGCCGCGAGCACCCGAACGGATGCTTTTTGGCGACGGGGTTCTCCTACAGTCACTTGGTCGGGGCTATGGGGCGTGACTATCTATTAAGGTTACCCGGCGAGTATCCGCGTATACTACGTAATTGCGACGGACTTTTGATCCACATCAAAATTTTGTGGCAACCGATCAACTGAGACTAAACTGCTAGATTTATAAAATTCAAACTTGTTATCTCATAACTATTTGTGGATTCCAAATATTATATCACAATCACAGATAGCTAGACGATGTTAAAGTTTTCAATCGAATAAACAAGAACCCAAAATTTCCCAATAAGCTCAACACATGAGCGGAGTTTAAAAAGTACACAGAAACTGCCACAGCTCCTATGAACCAGCCATAGAAGGGTCAACCAATGCCTCACATGTGGCACCGCTGAACTACCACAAACCCTTGGGTTTGATGGCGGTTCTAACTGTCACATAATCGAGTTAAGGTTTCATTCTTCTAGAGGGTCCACAGAATCGCTTGCAAGATTTTCTGAAAATTTTAAACTCGGAAAAAATCCAACTCTTGAAAAATTTCCAGCGGGAGAAAAATTGGGTTATTGATATCCGTTCGAACTTTTTAATATCGTCTAAATAACCTGAATACATGTTAGAATTACAATTAAGAAACACTCTGAATTGCCTTTGCAGAAAGTTAACATCACATACAAATTTAGCAAAAACAAACAACACCTGAAACCCTAAAACCCAGAGACTGGAACACTACCAAAACTTGAAGCCAGAACTCCACTATTCACCCGAGGAGCTCAGATTTTAAGCCATTGTGGCCGGTCACTTTTGGTCAAAATTGCCTCAATTTTTGGTGGTGTTCATGTTACATCACATATAACATTCTGCAGTTGTTTAAAAAAAATTTTGAAGACCTTTTAAATTCGACAGAAACCAAGTTTTTGTATCGGGTGTTTCGGAGTAGTTTCTATTTCGTAATCCTGGCAAACATCATCTAATTTTCTAGCATGGCTCTGATACCACTGCAGGTTTGTCCAGCACGGCAGCAAGGTTTCGGGAGGCATCGTCCATGCCAATTTTAAATTCTTGCCGTATTAGCTAACCCTAGAATCGTTACTAGAAAATCTGACGAAATATAATGTAAACACTTTACATCTAAGTGAATGAGGGAATACAACCTTTGTGTAAGTCTACGGTAGCGTCCCGACCGTCAATCTGACGCCATACGCGGAACAAAAACTTTTATAACTGGCGCTATCGCATACTTTAACCCGGATCTGCCATTAACGCTAAACTAACAAACAGTAAAGAGGTAGAAAGGCTATACCGAACGATCCGAGTCCTTCGGTCTTTAGCCATCATCCCACGCTCCTTTGCGGTATCTGCGATCTCGCTCGATCTCCGGTCTCCTCGTCCAGGTGGCACCACGTCAACGGATCTTTATACGGGCTCCCGCCTCTGAACCGAGGTAACTCGGACATGAAGTTTGCTAGCCGACATGTCCAAGATTGATGTAGAGAATGAGTAGAATACTTTGTCTCGTTTCATCCAAAACCATGGATGAACGGTTAATGAAGTTGCCTTTTAATGGAGTAATGAGAAATGAGCTATGAAATTTCCATGAACCAAATTCCATTATCTTTTCAAACAAGGGGGTCGGCCAATATAAATGAGAGGAGAGGGTGAGTGTAAGAGCAAAAGGGTGACCATAAAGAAAAGATCAAGAAGAAATATCTAAGTTCAAACCAAAACACATTAATGCAATCAATGAGTCGCATAAACACCTCATCAACTATTTAATGCAAACAATGAGTCACTAAACACCTCATCAACCTAGTCACCAATTCTACAAGCTTCCTCATGACTCACCCAAAAGAAGAAAAGATAAATCCGCATTAAACCGAATGTTTAAGACGGGTGATAGAAAACTGGCAACTTCGAAAAGGGATCCCGAAACGAATTTCAGGATAACCCCGTAACTGTACATACATACCCGCATTTATATTACGACCGAATACAAATGCAACTGAGACAAAGATATTATATCTACACAGTATAAAACATGGATCCGGCTTAAACCAAAGCCCACCAGTATTATCTGCCCGAAATACGACACGTGCGTAAACGCACGTGCATTTTCCAAACCCTGCCATAAAACCATATGGCCTCTACAACGTTTTACCCGAACTTGGGAAACTATCTGTGGGGGACTCTAATGACTCATCAGTATCCTGGCAGTGGGTTTAACCACAAGCACGTCAGCGGCACTAGCAGTGCGTAATGGCTGCCCATGTACTGACCTCAAGGGAAGCCGATGAGCGAACTCATCCTGGAACCCTACTGAGCCTAACAGTGACAATATACATACAGTCCGATCCATTCGTCTATGAGTATCGCATATCGGGTCTAGGGGGCTGGTGACGTCAGACCCCCAATAGCGGTATAAGTCGTGTCGGAGAGAAGCCCTGAACACCCTGAGAAACTACTGGAATACTTACCAGTTATTCTCACCTGCCTTGGCCAAGGACTTGGTGTAATGGCTCTCCTAGACACAGCACGATCTCACCCCCAATACCGGGAGAGAAGAATCCCCTGCCGATCCGCTCACTTGCCTCCATGTGGCTCGGGACTGTACCCAAAAAAGACATGTTTGCACGAATCCTTTGAGCCGTGGTAGGGTAGAAATCAAAGCACGGTGGGAACTCACATGAGACAAATGACGACCTCAGGTCGATGAGCTAACCTGTACACATGTCACCAGGAAACTGCTATCTGACGGTAGGTATAATACCAACTAGCAGGTTCCCGGCGAGTCCTGTCCGGTGTACTCATAACCCAATGAGCACCTGTATACATCTAGATGATCCAACTGACACCAGTGGCTTGTGAGACCGGCTACCGCCCCTTGTCGGGGTCTCGACTGTATACACTAGTCTACTCCGGAGTATCGATGCCCTATCTCGAAACTCCCACGACTATGGACCACTATTAAGGATGTGCTTATAGACTACCCAACTCTCACGTATATGATCGCCATCATACTGTTGGTAGTCAAGCAAGATCCTAAGGGCTCTTCAACGTGTAATAGTGATCAGTCACCTGAACCTATACACGACTGATAAAGGCAAACCAGATAGCATACTATCATCTCGAGTAAGACTGTACTACCGGTATAGGTCCTCCTCAATCATTGCAATCACGTACCTGCGATCCAATAATTGACTTTGAGGGTACTATATCCAACAATCTCCCACTTGCACTTAAGGCTAATTATTGCGATGTCGCATACTCACAGCCCGTGTGATACCGAACACCCAACTCCTCTACTAATCAGTTTCATAAAGCTCGTTTGTAAAACTCTTGTGTTCGAGAAATAGCCTCAATGAGTGGATCCGCCCCGATGTTTCTTTCTATGTCTCTCTTAATCTCAAGTTCGCGGAGAAAGCCATCTCCCGAATCGAGTAATACCTATCTTAGAATATGTCTGGATATCTGATGGGACCTAGTTCATAAATGAACTCCAAATCCAAACTTCTTAGACTGTATCGATAACTGAACCTAATCAGTATCCTGCACCATGCCTCCCACAGTATCCTCTTGGACCACCTGTCCATAATACTGCCCCTCTTCTACAGAGGAAAAACTATAACTCTGACAATCACTCTGTCATCTATGTCACTTTAAAGCCTGGAATGATAACCGTCTCCAAAGGAGGCTGCCGTCATCAAATCCGTAGAACATCCACTTATGTTCTAAAACTGTTTCCTTATGTTTCTTCAGGATTGGATTAATATAAACTTATCGCATCTAGTGCAAAAACAACATCTGGTGTGATACTTGACATCTCACGATCGACTCAATTGCCTAAGCAAGTGATCTGCCAATCATGCACATCCCTCTCCCCTTTAATCTGTAAGACACCTTTAAAGAGGGTGACTCCATCACCTGCAGGTACACCACCATGCCAGGAGTCATCTATTCTAAAATACTATTAGAATACTGTCAAAGTACCCACATTGGGAAATTACCCAAATCTAGATCTAAAACCATAGATCTAGCAACCAAAATGTCTGATATTATATCCATATCCTTTGTGGAGAAGCAACTGTATAACGACCACAGTATAACCGATCGTAGTATAGGAATTTTACTTCCTACTCTGTGTATGTCATCCAAATACCAGGACATCACACCCTACTACCTTCTCAACAGATTCATCCCATATTCTGATGAAGTCAAACCTATGACTGTCACATCAAAAATAGAAGATCGATCTCCGCTATATCTGCTCAAGTCTATAAATAGACATAAGCTACTTGCCCACTGTGCTTCCGCTGCTCCTACTGACCACAACAACCCTCTGGCAGAATAATATATACGTGCACTTCTAAAGCTAGTTTAGAACGACGCTATACTTAACCTCCTACCGGGTCTCATAGCCTGGAACAACAGTAGTGTCAAGTCTGGGTAAACAATAATCTCCCTGTCACCGTCCTTGAAGCTACCGGAGTACCTCTCGGGTGTCTGAGGTTACCCACCATATCTGCGGAGTGGCTAATGGAATGTCAAACCTGATTGAATCTTTAGGTCCTATTAAATTTTCCGTAATCGTTTGCGGTTCTGGAATCACTTCCAGTTCTACCATACTCCCACTACTGTTTTCTGAAAAAATCCATTTTACTAAAACTGTGGCGAGTCAAGAACAATATCACTATTGATCTTTCAGATGGTAGAAAGTCAACCCTCGACATAGCCTGGGTCAACCCACAAACTGCCATTACAAAAACGTGCCTTGAGTTATCCAGAGTCTGGTTTTAAGCATAAGCTGGAAAACTCCCCGTACCTTAACATCGTTAAGATATGAACCATTCTATATCCGATATGAACCATTCTATATCCAATATAGAAACTTTTGCACTTATTTAATTGGAACCCGATTCTAATCATGCAGCTGTCTCCAATGCATATCAACTTAATGGAGAGAGGCTAATCAGCATTACTCAACTTAGGAATCCATCCAATTATGAGTAACCTGAAAGAGAAACAAGTTTCTCAAAACCATTACTATCAACTGAATACCAATCACAAGAATCTACATCTTCGATCTCTTTGAAGAATCCCGATACTTGCGACATCTGGTTCTCTACTTTATTCCTATTCCCACAACTTCTCAAAACTTAGACATTGTATTTCTACGAAACACTTGTCTAAAAACTAGAGAAGTCATAAGTAAACAGAACATAGTACAAGGACCAACCCCTTTTTCCTGATGGACACTGGATAACATACAATACTCTGTATGAGTCCCCTGAGCCGAATAACTTAAAACCTGTGCATCGTAGGTTGAAAACTGTACTTATGGTTAAGAACTACTCCGTTGTTCAATACTCCTTACCCAATCGTCAATTGATATAGGTAAATGTCACGGACATAATTTTAAAAAGTTATATCTCACTTTATAAAAATAAACGTACAGATATATCATTTTGAAATTGGTGCACAACAACGGATACTCAAAACCAAATACATGCCGTCCGGCAAAAACTCAGACGATTTCCTCAAATATCACCAATTACAACGAATTCCGATATAATGAGGATGATCACCTAGTTCCCAATAACTTACTCCCACTCATCATCTGTAAAACCATACAGATGTGAGAATCATACCTGGTAAATACATACCCTGGAGTAAGCATCTAATCGGGAAATCAGTTTTCCTATTAACAATGCATGGTGTAACTGAAACATGAAAATGTTTCGTAGGGGTATCCTGGTATTCCTAGTAATGCCTCTTCCATAAACCAATTCATGACTGTAACCGTATATTTCATTGCCATCTCTCTAAATCCCTTTATTTGTCTTTAGTCGTTACCTTCTGTATACCATCGTTAGGCTAAATGGTTTTCTTCCTTCCCTACCGTTCGGCACCAGCCTATGGTTTGGAAGAAGACTATCCAGTAAGCATAATAGGTGTACTCTCCTAAACCAAGGAGTACTCGCAACTTGAGATAAGGTGATGATAAAAGACAACAGAATAATACCTTATTCTATTTCTCCCGAACTGGGGAAAAAAGCAAAGGTGAAGTAGGAGTGGCGATGAAGTATGCGGTTTGGTCGTGAATGATAGCAGTCGCAATTTACTTTGCCCTCTTTCTAATCTCTTTATTTTTTCTTTACATATTACCTTCTATACACCCTACTTAGGCTAATTGGTTTTCTTCATTCCCTACCTTTCGGCACCTGCCTATGGTTTGGAAGAAGACTATCCAATAAGCGTAATAGGTATACTCTCCTAAACCAAGGAGCCCTCGCAACCTGAGAGAAGGTGATGATAAAAGACAACTGAATAAACCAATTCAATTTCTCCTGAACCTGGATCCATCCTCGAAGAAGTCCCTTCGAGTTCGTATACCATACGATGGATCTATCCAATAGAAGTGGATGTCTGTAGTAATACGGGGTGTTCTGAGAAATGCAAAGGGTAAAAGAAGGAGCGGCAATGACTTATGCAACTTAAGATAATCCAAAAGCCAATATTTTAAGAAGGTTCAATCAACTTGGTCACTGAGTCATAGTCTAGGGTCGGTCAAAGGTCGCTGCCAAAGAGAGAGAGAAAAGAAACACTCTGTGTGCACTCTAACCTAGATCAGAATGGTTATCATTTTATCTAATCAGGAAACCTCCCACTGTACTGTCAAATTCTCCTCCAAACCTGAAAGAAGAATCAATCGGGATCACCCGAAGAGTAAACTAACTCATCAGTGGGAATCGGGATCCAACTCTCATCGCATGATAACGTGAAGGAATCCACTCATGTTATCATACTTCAGAAGGTATGCGCATACTCGGCAAGTTTCAGTTTCTTTAGAAACTCCCGATATGATTTTTACCCCATGCTCTTATGACCTTGACATAGGCCAAAATGCTATAAGTCGCATGCCAAGTTCTACCCATCATTATCTTGTCAATTTGAACCCACCCGTACATGCCCCTGACATGGGCCAAATGGCAGAACGACTGTCCTAAACCAACTCATCTATCTATGCAACAGATGAATACCCAGCAGCTACCAAACACTATGCCTTGGCGTAGGTCAAAATACATAGCTTGAATACTACTGAATACCCAAATGAAATGACGGAGGGCTACGGCTGGTTTTTGGCGAAAAACCTTTAACGTAATGAACTTGATCTCGCTGAAGGAACCTGATAGCTTTTTATAAAATATAGTGGCGAAAACCTTCGCTAAAGAGGTCACTCCCGGTGAAGAGATCTCGGCTCTTTCCTTGTGGAATGAGGTGCAGGATATTCCAACTAAATACCGCGATGCAAAGCAACATGTAATCGACTATAGTGAAGTTATTACCCTGATATAAACTTCTGCCCAAGGGTCACTCCCGGTGAAAGGATCTTGGCCCTTGCCTCGTCGAATGAGGTGCAGGATATTCCAACTGAATACCACTGTGCAAAACAAAAGAAAACGTCTTTGTAATAACACTTTTTAAAACTGTTCCAACAACGTCCAAACAGGTTTGTTTTCCTTTGCATTGATCAGAATCAACGCAGTCCCATCAATTAATCACACCAAAAAAGAACGAAAATAAAATATACGTATATGCCATCCACATTCGCCACTGGGTCCCGTCATTGCCCGTTGGGTTACTTAACTAACGACAGAGCGGGGACTAGACTAGCGCGGGTGCAAAACATATACAACATCTACTAGTATATATACCAATATACAACAATCGCTCCAGGCGTGATAATATGCAACATTACAGAAAAGTAATAAGCATCACAGAACAATACAGATAATCTGGGATCCCCGGGTTTCACAGAGCCGCTGCTGAAACCCGACGTTCCCCTGGTCGTGTGGATAGCCTGTGCAATGAAACCTAGACCCCTACGGGTGCGGCAAGTTACCCGCCAAAACCTGAAGCGAGGCAGCCCCCTACAGCATAGTGAATGGACCACCCTGCACTTCACGGAATCCGGTAACTTGAGCACCCGTCCTTGGGTCAACCTATACCCCCTACGAGTGCGGCGAATAGTCTGCCAATTCTAGAGTGAGGCCCGACTGCCTCTCAAAGCCATAAGATGCGGACCCGTTGCCCTCCAGAACCCAGCTATCCATGCACTCCATCGCGGGGTAAACCTAGTACAGAAAAGAAAAATATATACAACGGGTACATCGACCTCAGCCCGGTCGTGCCCCAAAAGAATATTATACAAACAGGCAGAGACGGTAGTCCACATGTTGGACGCTCGCCCCGCAATATCAAATGTACAAATAAATTCAAACTGCACTACCATTGCACACTGCTATCCACCACGACAAATCCGCAACATCACAGCATAACACAGAACATCAACACGAATGTCACGTTCGCAAATCCGTCTAATAGAACTATAGCAATTAGACGCAATTTACCGCTCGAATGACATTCACGGTCGGAGATATAATGTAAGTACTGCAAACTAACAAGTTTAAAATTTCGATTGATAAAACTTCCCGAAGTGGGCCAACGTACATCTGCAGTACAGTAATAAAATCTGGGCCCAAAAAAACATTCCAGAAACCACAATTTTCCATTTAAGACATTACTGTAGAAACAGGGTTTACTGTTCCCACAAGCTGGCGGCGGAACCGCGGCCAAACCATGGTTTGTGCGGCGGTTCCGCTGCAGCACAGTGGGATCAGTTGACCAAGCCTGCACGATTTTCTGAGATGCTTAAAATAATTTTTAGACCTGTTTTTAAAATCGACAGAAACTTTATACTGAAAATTGCGGTTTTCGAAATTCCGTTCGATCGATATTTTAAACGCGTTAGAACAAGTTAGTAAAGGTTAATGGCGTGGCTCTGATACCATTGTAAGTTTACGGTAGCGCCCCGGCCGTCAATCTGACGCCATACGCGGAACAAAAACTTTTATAACTGGCGCTATCGCATACTTTAACCCGGATCTGCCATTAACGCTAAATTAACAAACAGTAAAGAGGTAGAAAGGCTATACCGAACGATCTGAGTCCTTCAGTCTTTAGCCATCATCCTACGCTCCTTTGCGGTATCTGCGATCTCGCTCGATCTCCGGTCTCCTCGTCCAGGTGGCACCACGTCAACGGATCTTTATACGGGCTCCCGCCTCTGAACCGAGGCAACTCAGACATGAAGTTTGCAAGCCGACATGTCCAAGATTGATGTAGAGAATGAGTAGAATACTTTGTCTCGTTTCATCCAAAACCATGGATGAACGGTTAATGAAGTTGCCTTTTAATGGAGTAATGAGAAATGAGCTATGAAATTTCCATGAACCAAATTCCATTATCTTTTCTCAACAAGGGGGCCGACCAATATAAATGAGACGAGGGGGTGAGTGTAGGAGCAAAAGGGTGACCATAAAGAAAAGATCAAGAAGAAATATCCAAGTTCAAACCAAAACACATTAATGCAATCAATGAGTCACATAAACACCTCATCAACCATTTAATGCAAACAATGAATCACTAAACACCTCATCAACCTAGTCACCAATTCTAGAAGCTTCCTCATGACTCACCCTCATGACTCACCCAAAAGAAGAAAAGATAAATCCGCATCAAACCGAATGTTTAAGACGGGTGATAGAAAACTGGCAACTTCGAAGAGCGATCCCGAAACGAATTTCAGGATAACCCCGTAACTGTACATACATACCCGCATTTGTATTACGACCGAATACAAATGCAACTGAGACAAAGATATTATATCTACACAGTATAATACATGGATCCGGCTTAAACCAAATCCCACCAGTATTATCTGCCCGAAATACGACACGTGCGTAAACGCACGTGCGTAAACGCACGTGCATTTTCCGAACCCTGCCATAAAACCATACGGCCTCTACAACGTTTTGCCCGAACTTGGGAAACTATCTGTGGGGGACTCTAGTGACTCATCAGTACCCTGGCAGTGGGTTTAACCACAAGCACGTCAGCGGCACTAGCAGTGCGTAACGGCTGCCCATGTACTGACCTCAAGGGAAGCCGATAAGCGAACTCATCCTGGAACCCTACTGAGCCTAACAGTGACAATATACATACAGTCCAGTCCGTTCGTCTATGAGTATCGCATATCGGGCCTAGGGGGCTGGTAACGTCAGACTCCCAATAACGGTATAAGTTGTGTCGGAGAGAAGCCCCGAATACCCTGAGAAACTACTGGAATACTTACCAGTAATTCTCACCTGCCTTGGCCAAGGACTTGGTGTAATGGCTCTCCTAGACACAGCACGATCTCACCCCCAATACCGGGAGAGACGAATCCCCTGCCGATCCGCTCACTTGCCTCCATGTGGCTCGGGACTGTACCCAAAAAAGACCTGTTTGCACGACTCCTTTGAGCCGTGGTAGGGTAGAAATCAAAGTACAGTGGGAACTCACATGAGACAAATGACGACCTCAGGTCGATGAACTAACCTGTAACATGTCACCAGGGAACTGCTATCTGACGGTAGGTATAATACCAACTAGCAGGTTCCCGGCGAGTCCTGTCCGGTGTACTCATAACCCAATGAGCGCCTGTATACATCTTAGGTGATCCAACTGACACCAGTGGCTTGTGAGACCGGCCACCGCCCCTTGTCGGGGTCTCGACTGTATACACTAGTCTACTCCGGAGTATCGATGCCCTGTCTCGAAACTCCCACGACTAGGGACCACTATTAAGAATGTGCTTATAGACTACCCAACTCTCATGTATATGATCGCCATCATACTGTTGGTAGTCAAGCAAGATCCTAAGGGCTCTATCAACGTGTAATAGTGATCAGTCACCTGAACTTGTACACGACTGATAAAGGCAAACCAGATAGCATACTATCATCTCGAGTAAGACTGTACTACCGGTATAGGTCCTCCTCAATCATTGCAATCACGTACCTGCGATCCAATAATTGACTTTGAGGGCACTATATCCAACACTTTGTAGACCGGTCCTTCACTTCTAAAGCTCCGTGTAGTAGTCCCTTCGCTGCAAGTTGTGAAGACCCGTACTCTTGTGAGGGTTCACATGAAGAAATGAACACACTTGCTCAATGTCTTCGAGGCCGAAGATGATCTACTTCGAGAAGACTCGAGCTCATGCTAGCTCTTCACTAATGGTGAGATTAGTGAAGAAAACACCCTAAACTAAATGGCTAATAGTAGAGGATGATGAAGTAGGAAGTGGGCTCACTTTAGATTTGATTTTCTCACAATTTTTCATCACCTTTTCAAACCCTAGAAAACTCTTTTCTTTTGGAAGAAGAAGATGAAGCAAGTGATGAAAGAATAATCAAGTGAGGTTAGAAATACAACCATGGTGAGTGTATGTCATGCACTAACCATTGTAGAGACTAAACCATGGCTATGAGTTAAGGTTGGGTTAACAAATATCTTAATCTAGACAAAAGAGTGGACTAAGTCAATGAAACCTACAAGCTTCTACAAGCTTTGAACCATGACAATATTTCCACAATTTTGAATTTGCTTGAAATAAATATAAACCATAACACAAACCCTAGCATGGTATAAGTCTCATACATACATGTTTCATGTGTAACCTAGCATGACACAACAATATATATCACATATATATTTATGTGTGCAAAGAAAACAATTAACATATATCACATATATGTTAAGTGTATCATGAGTGAGAAAAAGAAAAGCTTAAGTGAGCTAATATTAGTTAATGTAATGTAATATATCAAATATATAATTATACATTAAATTATTAAATCAACACTTGATTTAATAATCCGGCTATATTATGTATAACCGACTAATATCAAATGCAACAACTTGTCGAATCAACACTTGATCCGATAACTCGGCTATATCACATATAACCGACCAATGTCACAAGTCACGATAATAGAATGCGGTATCACATACTCGCAATAATCTCGGTCCCGCATATATCACATATGTGCTCCTACTACGTTTCGCATGAACCAGGAAACCTCTATGTAGGACTCTAAAAACTCGTCAATACGCCGACAGTAGGTGATGATCATATCAAACACCCACAAGCCGCAAGCGGTCTGCTAAACGTAACGGCTACCCGGATATTGAGCGATCAGAAGATCAACAAACAAGCCTGCTCGTACTCCTGCGAATCCAATCAGTAACACTACCATACAGTCCAGTCTCTTCGTCTGATATGTCGCATATCACAGCATGGGGGTGGTATAATGTCAGACCCCGATAGCCTGATAAGTCATGCCGATACAAGGTCCATAACGGTTCGAGAAACTACTGGTAACACTTACCAGTAAATCTCAGCAACCATGGCCAGGGATTTCCTGTTATGGCCAATCGAGCATAGCGCAACATCAACTCCCAATACCGGGAGAGACAAAACCCCTCCTATCGCTCATTTCCTCCATGTGACTCGAGACTGTATCCAAAAACCGCCTTTTTGCACGATCTCTTGACCGTGGTATGGTGGAAATCAAAGTACAGCGGTAATCACACAAGACTCTATGACGATCTTGGGTCTACAGACTAACCTGTACCAGTGTCACCAGAGAACTGCTATCCGACGATAGGTATAATACCATCTAGGAGTTCTCGGCGAGTGTGTACCCAGTCTCCACTGAGCACCCGTATACCTTCTCTGATGTCAAATACCAATGGATGTGGGATCATCCATCGCCCATCATATGGGTCGAGAAGCGTATACGCTAGTCTACTCTGGAGTATCGATGCCCTGTCTCGATACTCCTACGACTAGGAACATTTGAAGGATGTACTTGCCGACTACCTCTGCCCCACTAGTATGATCTGCATCATAACCCTGGTAGTCAAGTACTCATCCTAAGGTCTTTATCAACATGTAATAGAGAGACAATAAATGTACATGTTAAGATAAAGAGCAACCAGATTGCATACTATCATATCGAGCAAGAAAGTCCTCCCTATATATGTCCAAGCATCCACTACAATATACATCATATGTACAGTAATGGGCTTTAGGGCATACATATAACTAACAGTCGCCCGTAGGGCGTGGATTAGTCCAAATCCGTATATTTTTAGATTTAGGTTTTTATTTAAAGACCGTTAATCTATTTTGATATTAAGATCGACTTAAATGTATATGAGCATTGGGGCTCGATTTATTTTTGTTAAGGATACGTTAGTCCAATTTGAGATTAAGATCCACTTAAGAAGGTTTTAGGATCATTTTTTTTAGATCCAACAAAAGAGCAATTGGGCTCTATTGTTTTAGTTAAGTACATTTCGGTCCTTTATCTCCATTTTGGAGGCGAACATTAGTTTAAGGACATTTCGGTCGCTTATCGCCATTTTGGAGGCGAATATTAGTTTAAGGACATTTCGGTCCCTTTTCGCCATTTTGGAAACGAATATTAGTTTAAGGACATTTCGGTCCCTTGTCGCCATTTTGGAGGCGAATATTAGTTTAGGGACGTTTATATTAGTTTAGGGACGTTTCGGTCCGTTGTCGCCATTTTGGAGGCGAATATTAGTTTAAGGACATTTCGGTCCCTGGTCACCATTTTGGAGGCGAATATTAGTTTATGGACGTTTCGGTCCGTTGTCGCCATTTTGGAGGCGAATATTAGATTAAGGACATTCCGGTCCCTCATTCTTCCTGTGCGCACGTGTTTTTGTTATGTGACAGAACGAACAATGGAGATATGGAACATGCCCAATTTGGGGCACGATCCGGTTTAAGGGTGCACGTCAATTTGGAAGTGCACCAAAAAGTTGTTGGTTGTCGGGATCCGCCACCTCTCCGAAAACGTTGAAGAATTATAACGACATATATCAGAGGTGTGGGGAGATGTACTCTTAAACCAAATCCCATATTTGAAGAAAAGGGGGCTGCTGTGGACCTAAGAGGCATTTATCATTTTTTAGACTAATATTATCTTAGGAGATATGGGATGAATATCATTTTGGATATCATCAGTTGAAAGATCATTAGTCATGTTTGGGACTGAGATCAATTTGGGGAATCATGAGCACAGGGGGCTCGGTTGATTGGAAATTGAAGAGGTTTTGACCTTGGGAAAACTTAGCCAATTTGGGCTAGGTCTGGGTCTTTATAGTTACCCAACAGTGATAAGCTGGTATATGCAGCACTCACGTGTATCTTACGTGAGGCGCTAAATCAGTGTTAAACACTGAACTCTGGAGGCGCTCACGTGTGAACACGTGAGGCACCCTAAATATGGGCTCTGCTCTTTAGGTTTTATTCTCCCTTTTTATATAAGTGCTAAGCACTTGGTTCTCGTGGCGCTCACGTGCGAAACACGTGAGGCGCCCCAAATATAGGTTTTATTCCCCTTTTATATAAGTGCTAAGCACTTGGTTCTCATGGCGCTCACATGTGAAATACATGAGGCGCCTCAAATATGGGCCCTGCTCTTTGGGTTTTATTCCCCCTTTTTATATATAAGTTCTAAGCACTTGATTGGGGGTCGTGTGCAAAACACGTTACTTGCCTTAGGAAGCGCTCCTTGCTCTTCTTTTAAGCACTCGCGTGGGAAACACGTGAGGTAGTCTTGGCCTTTTCTTTTTGTTTATTAGAAGCACTAACGTAGAAAACACGTGAGGTCTCGTTATAGTGTTAAACACTAACAAATCACCAGGCTGTTATTCTGTGTTCTTGGAAATTTTGATCTCATGACATTTCTAGTCATTAGAATTTGGGTTTGGAAGGTCTCAGATTATTATCATCGTCTGAGGGATCAAGTTCTCCTCTTATTTGTGCAGGAATCAAATTCTTTATATAGGGTTAAACCCTAGTTTTCATAGGAATTAAATTCCCATATGTTTTTGTAAGAATTAAATTCTTTGAACTCGGTTCTTTCCCCTAGGCCTTGAATCTTCATGACAAAATCTTCCCGATGAGAATTAAATTCTCAACTTGTGAGGAGATCTGCTTCTGTAGATCTCAACCAGAGGGAGAACTAAGTTCTTGTATGAAGGGTTAAACCCTTAGAGAGCCCAAGAAGAGATAGAACAATCTCTGTGTTTTTTCTTCTTTTTTCCTAGTGTGTTATGACGAAACAAGTCTTCACCGAGAATTAAATTCTCTTTTTTCTGTCTCTCTTTGTGTCTTGTCTCTCTCTGTGTATTCTCTATTTTTCCCTCTTGTGTTCTTCCCCTTCCCCCCCCCCCGAGACTTGAAATCTCGGGCTCTTTATATAGTGGAGAGAAGTTTGTTTAATTCTCAGAAAATCTCTCATTGAGAGATCCCAATTGATTTAATTGGTCTCGAAATTGATTTGGGGAATTTTACTCACCGTTGGATCTTTAATCTAAGGACTTCTGTTTTTATAGAAGATATTGTTCTTGTTTTTAACAATATTGGGGAAATATTTTCCCTTATACAGAATTTATTCTGGAAAACGGTGATTTTTAATCACCGTTGGATTTTTAATCCGCCGGTTCTCTGTTTTATAGAGAGCAATCTTTCTTGTTTAAAAAGATTGAGGGAATAGAATTTTATTCTATGATCCAATTTAGGGGATGTTTTCTCCCATGCAGAATTTAATTCTGTATCTTGATGATTTTTCATCTCCGTTGGATCTTTGATCCAACGGCTCTGTTCACCAGAGAGTAGAATTTAATTCTACCTTCTTTAATTTGGGCGATGACGCTCACATGCTATTCATGTGGGCGTCGCCTAAGAATTTAATTCTTTTATAAATAGTCACTATCATGCTTTGCACGTCGGCGCTCACGTGTGTTCCACGTGAGGCGCCACTATAGGATTTAATCCTAACATAAGCTGGCGCTGGCGCTCACGTGGGAAACACGTGAGGTGCTCAAGGATTTAATCCTATCTGAAGTGGTACCTACATGCTTTGCATGTGGGTGCACGTGTTTAACACGTGGAGGTTTCCCTTTATTTTTGTAAGGGAACATCAAGTTTTGAGCCAAAATTTTTGGCCGGAAAAAATGCCCCCCACTACTTTGCCCATGTAAGTAAGCATGTGGGTGAAGTAGTGCAAAGTTATGCCTGGCCATGGAATTGATGGCTTAGGAGACAAGTTTACGATCCTTGTAGCATAAGGCTTTTTTCATCTTCATAAGCCGTAAGAATCTCGAGAAGGTTTTTCTTCCTATGAGTTGTGAGGATTTTATAGGTGCATATTCTCCCTAGAAATCGTGAGGATTCCTAAGTGTTCTTCGCCTCCGTGAGTCGTAAGGATCTCACTCGGGTATTTTTCCCTTACGAGTCGTGAGAACCCGTAAGTAGCCTCTTCATTTCATTGGTATGTAACTATGGCGAATGTGGCCCGTGGGTAGTATACAAGAGTCCATCTTGACCTACTTGTAGGGCAGCGATGGCTTAGGAAACAGGTTTTAGATCTGTCGCCTAAGTCTTTTCAACTTTATGAGCTGTGAGGGTCTCATAAAGACTTTTCTCCCTACGAGTCGAGAGGATCTCGTAGGTGTCTTTTCTCCTTAGAAGTCATGAGGACTCCTAAGTGCGTTTTCTCTTGAGAGTCGTAAGGATCTCACAAGAGAATTTTCTCCTTACGAGTCGAGAGGACTCGCAAGTGGTTTTTCCTCCTCGTCCGTATTTGGAGAATGTGGCCCGTGGATAGTATACAAGAGTCAGTTTGGACTTGCTTGCAGGGCAGCAATGATGGCTTAGGAAACAGGTTTTAGATCTGTCACCTAAGGCTTTTCAACTTTATGAGTCGTGAGGGTCTCATAAAGACTTTTCTCCCTACGAGTCGAGAGGATCTCGTAGGTGTCTTTTCTCCTTAGAAGTCGTGAGGACTCCTAAGTGCGTTTTCTCTTGAGAGTCGTAAGGATCTCACCAGAGAATTTTCTCCTTACGAGTCGAGAGGACTCGCACGTGGTTTTTCCTCCTCGTCGGTATGCGACTTGGCCCGTAGATAGTATACAAGAGTCAGTTTGGACTTGCTTGTAGGGCCACAATGCTTAGGAAACAGGTTGATATCCCCGTCGCCTAAGGCTTTTCACCTTCATGAGCCGTGAGGGTCTCATAAAGATGTTTTTCCCTACGAGTCGAGGTGAGTCGAGAAGATCTCGCAGGTATATCCTAACGTGAAATATATATAACCCCTGCTCTTTGCGACAGAGGTCCATTAGGTTTTGTGTTACTAGGGTTTTAGTCCGTGGTACCGTCGCGTTGGCTGATGTATTCCTCGATATGCAGTCTTTAAGCTGCTGTTCGAGTAGACCCGCGGCCGTCGTGTCTCTGATCCCTTCGGGGGCTGAACAAGACGTCTTCAAGTAATCTCCTTAAGCTATATGACCGTCGGAAGAGCAAACATTAGAAATTTGCCATGTCACTTTTTACTTGAGGTTAGGCTCGGTTTGGAGCCCCGATGAGTCATAACCACTCTGCGCTGGTGTGGGATGATCTCCGATAGTCTCTTAGGCTTTATATGACTTGTCGTCGAGACCCTGAAGCTAGGAATTTGCCGTCGCTTCAATTTGATTTGGCTGTTTGGAGCCTTTGTTGACATTGCATTTGCTATAACGAGAAGAATGTCAAGCTGGAGCTGGGATTTTGCCGTCACTCATTTTTGATTGGCTATTTGGAGCCTTTGTTGACATTGCGTCTGCTGTAACGAGAAGAATGTCGAGCTGGAGCTGGGATTTTGCCGTCACTCCTTTTTGATTTGGCTATTTGGAACCTTTATTGATATTGTGTCTGCTGTAACGAGAAGAATGTCGAGCTGGAGCTGGGATTACCGTCACTCCTTTTTGGTTTGGTTATTTAGAGCCTTTGTTGACATTGCGTCTGCTGTAATGAGAAGAATGTCGAGCTGGAGCTGGGATTTTGCCGTCACTCCTTTTTAGTTTGGCTATTTGGAGCCGATGTTGACATTGTGTCTGCTGTAACGAGAAGAATGTCGAGCTCGAGCTGGGATTTTGCCGTCACTCCTTTTTGGTTTGGCTATTTGAAGCCGTCGTTGACATTGCGTCTGCTGTAACGAGAAGAATATCAAGCTGGAGCTGGGATTTTGCCATCACTCCATTTTGGTTTGGCTATTTGGAGCCTATGTTGACATTGTGTCTGCTGTAACGAGAAGAATGTCGAGCTGGAGCTGGGATTTTGCCGTCACTCCCTTTTGGTTTGGTTATTTGGAGCCTATGTTGACATTGTGTCTGCTGTAACGAGAAGAATGTGGAGCTGGAGCTGGGATTTTGCCGTCACTCCTTTTTGGTTTGGTTATTTGGAGCCTATGTTGACATTGCGTCTGCTGTAACGAGAAGAATGTCGAGCTGGAGCTGGGATTTTGCCGTCACTCCTTTTTGGTTTGGCTATTTGGAGCCGTCGTTGACATTGCGTCTGCTGTAACGAGAAGAATGTCGAGCTGGAGCTGGGATTTTGCCGTCACTCCTTTTTGGTTTGGCTAGTTAGAGCATTTGTTGACATTGCGTCTGCTGTAACAAAAAGAATGTCGAGTTGGAGCTGGGATTTTGCTGTTACTCCTTTTTGGTTTGGCTATTTGGAGCCTATGTTTACATTGCGTCTGCTGTAATGAGAAAAATGTCGAGCTGGAGTTGGGATTTTGCCGTCTCTTTTTTTTGGTTTGGCTATTTGAAGCCTTTGTTGACATCGCGTCTACACCCTGATGGAATGAGGAGAAGGTACGACGGGGTAGTCTTTAGGTCGTATGTGAACCGTCAAGACTTGGAGCTAGGAATTTACCATGGCTCTGTTTTGTTTCGACCCTGGGGTCTTTTGTTGACGTTGCGTCTGCATCCTGCTGGAATGAGAAGTAACGCCGGGGTAGTCTTTAGGTCGTATGTGAACCGTCAAGACTTGGAGCTAGGAATTTGCCATGGCTCCATTTTTCTTCAACCCTTAGGCCTTTTGTTGACGTTGCGTCTGCATCCTGCTGGAATGAGAAGTAACGCCGAGCTGGAGCTGGGATTTTTCCATCACTCCTTTTGATTTGGCTCGTCGGAGCTTTGTTGACATCGCGTCTACACCCTGATGGAATGAGGGAAGGTACGATGGGGTAGTCTTTAGGTCGTATGTGAACCGTCAAGACTTGGAGATCAGAATTTGCCATGGCTCCGTTTTGTTTCGACCCTGGGGTCTTTTGTTGACGTTGCGCCTGCATCTTGCTAGAATGAGAAGTAACGCCGGGGTAGTCTTTAGGTCTTATGTGAACCGTCAAGACTTGGAGCTAGGAATTTGCCATGGCTCCGTTTTGCTTCAACCCTTGGGCTTTTTGTTGACGTTGCGTCTGCATCTTGCTGGAATGAGAAGTAACGCCGAGCCGGTCTCTAGACTGTGGATGTTGTCTTCAAGATCTGGCTATCCCTTTGACGGAGCTTGGTGGAAAAATATGGTTCCCTTTATTCATTTGTGCCCATGGATTGTATACAGGGGTCGGTGTAGACTCACCTGCAGGGCAAAGGAAATTTTATTTTTATTTTATTTTTTATTTCCACGATGCTCTATCTTTTCAGCTTTTTATATCGCGAAAGTCGCGATTGCCCAATCATTTCGACTATTTATCGCGGTGCCCAATCATTTCGGCTATTTTTATAATTTTACTCGCTGCTTTTTATTGCGAGTTGCCCAAACATTTCGGCTGTTTCATACGCATATTTTTTTGCTCGCTGATTTTTATTACGAGTTGCCCAAACATTTCGGCTGTTTCATACGCATATATTTTTTTTGCCCGCTGATTTTTATTGCGAGTTTGGAACCTGATACCAACCTAGGCATCAGCATCGCTACGACTGGAATATTGCCAGGAGCGAATCATCATTTTCCATGAAAGGACTTAGAGTTTGACACCTGTTTAGGCATCAGCATCGCTACCACTGGAACATTGCCAGTAGCGAATCATCATTTGCCTTTGTCGATTTGAACAAAGATGGCTTAGTAAACAGGGTTAGGATCCTGTCGACTAAGACTTTTTGACTTTATGAGCCGTAAGGGTCTCATAAAGTTATTTCTGCAGGGTTCCTAGGCACGCTAGTGAGGTCTCCCAAGCCATCAACCATGGCAATTTCAAAAAAATATGGTGCCTACAAACCCTAAACTACGGATCGATAACTAGAAGTCTAGGCGAACAAGAACAAGTTAACAGTTAACTAATGAGAATACGGAAATACAACCTTTGTAGATCCGGTCCTCCACCTCCACGGCTCCGCAACGAGGTCGTCTCCGCTGTCCAAATCAAATCCGGGCTCTAGAGTCGGCTTCGTCGGAGAATGGGCAAGCTAGGTCGTCGATGTCCATGCCGAAGATGATCTACGTCGAAGCATCGATGAATCAAGCTCCACCTTCAACAAGTCATGAAACTTGTGAAGGAAACACACTCTACTACTTGGCAAGAGGTAGAGGATGAAGAAATAGGAAGTGGGTAGACTTTAGAATTGGATTTCTCACTCATATGCATCAATCACCATTGATGGACTTCAAGCTTCTTCACTTGAAGCATGAAGAAGAAGAAGAAAAACATTATGATAAGTTAATAGAAAATGAAAAGAAAATGAATTCTTATCATAATATTAACTAGAGTTAAGTGTAGAGAATGAATCATGGTTAGTGGGAATGGTTAGGGTTAAGGATGAGATAAGTATGGTTGACTTGAACAAAGCTTCATGAAGCTTCAACTAAAGAACAAAAGAAGCCACCATTCTTTTCTCATTTTCATTTATTCATTTATCAAAAATAAAAAGGATAAATAAATAGATAAATGAATAACAAATAAGAAACCCTAAACTATTTCATTAACCAAGGTTTAATCTTTACACTTGAACCCTAGCATGACATGTATCATCAAACATGATACAAGCAAGTGCACAAAAGTATATCGCATATACAATGCGCACATCCGAGTGAGAAAATCCGTCTAAAGTGAACCGATACTAGTTAATGCAAAGTAATATATCAAATATATAATTATACATTAAATCATTAAATCAACACTTGATTCAATGATCCGGTCATGCGCACATAACCGACTAGTATCTAATATATCGGCTTATCGAATCAACGCTTGAATCGATAACTAGGTTATATCGCATACAACCATTCGATATATATTTATCGCGAGAATAGAATACAGTATCGCATACAGTATTATTCTCGGTCCCGCACATATCTCATATGCGCTCCTATTTCGTTTCGCTTGAACCAGGAAACCTCTGTGTAGGACTCTAAAGACTCGTCAATACGCCGGCAGCGGATGATGATCATATCAAACATCCACAAGCCGCAAGCGGTCTGCTAAACGTAACGGCCACCCGGGTATTGAGCGATCTGAAGATCGACGAGCAAGCCCGCTCACACTCCAGTGAATCCGACCAGTAACACTACCGTACAGTCCGGTCTGATCGTCTGATATGTCGCATATCTCGCCTAGGGGTGGTAAACGTCAGACCCCAATAGCTCAATAAGTCGTGTCGATATGAGGTCTATAACTGTTCGAGAAACTACTGGTAACACTTACCAGTAAATCTCAGCAACCCTGGCCAGGGATTTCCTGTTATAGCCAATCGAACACAGCGCAACATCAACCCCCATATACCGGGAGAGACGAATCCCCTCTTATCGCTCATTGCCTCCATGTGACTCGGGACTGTACCCAAAAACCACCGTTTTGCACGCCCTCTTGGACGTGGTAAGATGGAAATCAAAGCACAGTGGGAACCACACAAGACTCTATGACGATCTCGGGTCAACAGACTACTCTGTACCAGTGTCACCAGAGAACTGCCATCTGACGTGAGGTATAATACCATCTGGGAGTTCTCGGCGAGTCCGTCCAGTGTACCCAGTCTCTACTGAGCACCCGTATACCATCTCTGATGTCAAACACCGATGGATATGGATCATCCATCGCCCATCTGTATGGGTCGAGAAGGTATACGCTAGTCTACTCTGGTATATCGATGCCCCGTCTCGATACACCCACGACTAGGGACTTTGAAGGATGTACTTATGGACTACCATATCCCCACTAGTATGATCCGCATCATAGTCCAGGTAGTCAAGTACAGATCCTAAGGGCTTTACCAACATGTAACAGAGAGACAATCAGCATACACGTTAAGGTAAAGGGTAACCAGATAGCATACTATCATGTCGAGCAAGAAAGTCATCCCTATATATGTCCCAGCATCCACTACAATATACATCCTATGTACAGTAATGGCCTCTAGGGCATACATATAACTAACAATCTCCCACTTGCACTAGGGCCATCTGTAGCAGTGGTTGCAGTATCTCATACTCAACCATCCCTTAAAAGTCTCTCTCTGGGAACAGGCCTTTGTGAGTGGATCCGCTGTGTTGTCCTCAGAATCTACTCTCCAAACCTCGATCACCCTGGAGATCAACCATCTCCATGATCAGGCGATACTGCCTTAGAATAAGTCTGGATCACTGATGGGACCAGCGTTCCTCGGGATAAGCCACAACTCCATTGTCACACAATGGGAGGAACATAGTTCATCTCATGAACCATTATACATCCAAACAACCTCTTTGGTAGCATCTTAAGTAGCGATGTATCCTGCCTTTATCGTCTAGTATGTCACGGTATCTAGCTTGAAACTCTTCCAACATACCGTCCCTTTACTGAGGGTAAAGACAATGCCTGTGACTGACACTCAGTCGTCTTTATCACCCTAGAACAATTCCAGTGATTCTTCCCAGGATCGGTTGATACCGTCTCACTACAACTAGTGAGAATCCTAACATCCAATTAAATCTATCTCATAGATCCAAAATCCAGGATTTAGTATGTATCACTTTAATCCTATATGGAGAATCATTGTGATAAGCGGAGATTGATCGAGCGTAGCATAGGAAACTCCTTCCCTATCAAGAGTATGTCATCCACGTACTCTACGAGGATCGTCACCATACTCCCTACTACCTTTTTGTTTGTACAAGGTTCATCTACCATTTTGATGATGTCAAACTCTTTGACTACTTCATCAAAACAGACGTTCCAACTCCGCGATGCCTGCTTTATCTTATAAAGCATCTTGCACACGTTTCCGCTGCTCCCACTGTCTACGAAGCCCTCTGGCTGTGTACTTACAGACGCACTCTTCTAAATCATCATTTAGAAAAGCAGTCAAGACACCCAACCACCAGATATCGTAGTCATGGTATGTAGCCGTGGTAAGTAGGATCTGGATGGACTTAAGCATAGATCCTTGAAAAGGTTTCATCATGATCCACGCCTGGTCAATGAAGAAAACCTTTAACAAGTCTAGCTTTGAAAGTCTCAACTTTTCCATCTACACCAAGTAATCTTCTCAAGATATACCTACTCCTGATGGGAATTTAACCCTTCAGATATAGCAACCAAAGTCCATAATTTGTTGGTGTATAAGGATTCCATCTCAGATCGATAAACATCCAGCCATTCTTACAGAGTCTTACTCTCGATGGCCAGCTCGAAGCTAGTTGGGTCATCATCTCATGATGCAATCCTCGCTTCCACTGTCATAGAGAAACTGAAGTATCTCTCAGGTGGGTGAGGAACCCTACTAGATCGGCGGAGAGGCTGAGGTTCGTTGGAATCTACTGAATCCTTTGGTTCTATCAAATCATCTGCTGTAGTTTGTATAGCTGGAACCTTTCCAGTTCTACATTACAGTCCTTGCCTCGAGCTTGTCCGGATTTTGCTTTTAGACATAGGCCGGACAATCCCAAATCTTAACTAACTTAAGACATGGGCTCTTCCCTTTCCATATCGCATATGAAGTGGTAGGTATTGATTTGATTCGAACCCTATTCAATAGGTATGCAACTTCTCAAGTGCATAACACCCAAAAGGAAAAAGGTAACTCAGTATTACTCATCATAGAGCACACCATATCAAATAGGGTGTATCTGCTCCGCCCCGATATACCATCGTGCTATGGTGTATGCGGAGGAGTAATGCCGAGAGAGAATTTCATTCTCCTTTAGAATAATCCAGGATTTTCGTGCTCAAGTATTCTCCTCCTTGATCATATCAAAGGACATAATACTTATACCCGTATTTTGGTTCTCTACTTCTAACTTATATTCTGTGAATATCTCAAAAGGTTCGGACTTGTGTTTCAGCAGGAACATATGACTGAATCTTGAGAGATTATCAGAGAACATAATGAAGTATAAAGAACCGATCTTGGCATGTGTAGACAGGGGAGCTTACATACATCAACATGTATCATCCCAAGAGTTTACTAACTCTTTCTCTGTTACCTATAAACAGAGCTGTGGTCATCTTATCTTTGTGACATGACTGGCGAGTTTCACAAGATGTAAGTTCAAACTAATTTAAATATACATCTTTATGTAACTCTAGCCAGTCGGGTCGCATTGATCTGACCTAGTCTACAATACCTCAAGAAGGATTCGTTCATTTCTGAACTCTTCCTCTTGTGTGTGTTCCATACACTAAGAACTGTAGTTTGATTTAGAACATTAATGCTTTTAGATAACGTGCCTGATCCGATCAACTTTTGATATAGGAAATGTTCAGAACATTATCCAACAATACAAAATTATATCCTTTCTTTACTAATAAAGAGACTGATATGATTTTGTATATCAGGTTCGGTATCTAATAACATTCGTTCAGAATCAATGTATTGATAATACAGGGTGACAGTGACCGACAGACTTGGCTGCAACACTTGCCCCGTTTTCTGCCTCATGAAACTTATCACCCGTTCTCAGTTCTCTACCTTTCTGTAGCCCTATGTAACATATTACATATCTGGGATCCTGATCTGGTATCACATACCCAGGACGTAAAGGATACTGAGAAACAGTTCTGTATAATGAACACACCCGAAGATGATGCATCAGCATGCACTCTCTTCGTTTGGGCGGCACGGGAAATCTGGTATTCCCCAATTTCCTGCTCTGTCTTATAACAATTATAAGTTGGAGCGGGACCAACGTTCCCCAGCTCAGTATAACAAGCGGATTCGGTCAATAATCCGTATTATTATCTTGATTAAGGCGTGATATGGTCGCTACCTGGAGAGAGAGAGAAGAAAACACTCAGCGTGCGCTCTGTCAAGAATAGATTGGTTTTTATTTTATCTAATCAGGATGGCTCCCACTGCTTTTTATCAAATCTTCCTTCAAACCCTAAAAGGAAAGACTAGCCGGGATTAATTACACACTACAAGTTCGCCAATCTTTCAGCCAGGCCAGTGTCGGTACTTTGAGGGAGGTCCCCCGTGCTTTCGCACGAACCTAATTAATGTAAACCTCGTTTTCCCAGAGGCGTAACCCCGTTGACACCTTTCTAGACACCTACTTGATCGGCTAATTGTAATGTATAAAACTCTCCCAGGAGTAACACTTACTCGCAGCGGGTATCGGGATCCAACTATCTCATAGAAGGTATGCAATCTCATTGCAAATTTCAACACTTGAAATTCCCGATAATGTTTTGCCCCTAGCTCGCTATGACCTTGACGGAGGCCAAACAACCCATAGTCCGCTAGTCAAGTTCAACCCGTCATTTCCTGATTGAATTAAACCCACCCGCACGACCCTTGACGGAGGCCAAACAACGCCGTACGAATACCCTAATCCAATCGCATCATATGCTAGCAGATAAGCACTAGTTAGCTACCGTACACTACGCCTTGACGGAGGCCAAACAACCGCAGCACGAATACTAACTAGTACGTATCTGAAATGACGGAGGGCTACGACAGGTTTTTCTGAAAACCTATTGCGTAATGAACTTGATATCGTTGTAGGATCGAATGAATTTTGAAATGGAGTGTTTTTGAGGCTTTTCTAGTTTTGCTAAAGGAGTCACTCCCGGTGAAGGGATCGTCGGTCCTTTCCTCGTCGAATGAGGTGCGGGATATATCATATATATCGCTGTGCAAAGCAGAACTCTTAAAAGCAATCAAAAGACAAACCGAGTGTGTAGCATCTGCCAGTTGTTGCTAAAGGAATCACTCCCGGTGAAGGGATCTCGGTCCTTTCCTCATCGAATAAGGTGCAGGATATATCACATATACCGCTGTGCAAAGCAAGAACTGTAGCTACCTGTTTTATTTTGAAATTCGATTCTACAACATCTTAGGTTTCTTTTATTTTCATTAATCACATTAATGAAATCCCATCATTTAAGTACCTAAACATCACAGATAGATATGACGTACACTTATGCCATCTGCATTCGCCTCGATGTCCCCTCGTGCACCGTTAGGTTAGGTAACTAACGACAGAGCAGGGCAGGGCTAGCACGGGTGTAAAACATAAGTAACGTCTATATAATATATCATATATACTATATACTGTATCTATCACAGAACATCACATGATCACATCATAGATATCGCAGCAGAAGAATCATATGAAATATTGGATATACTAGGACGTCCGTGTTTTCAATACGAGCCAGTATAAAACACGGATTCCACGGTCGTGATGAATAGCCAAACCCACACCCCTAGACCCCTACGAGAGCGGCAAGCAACCCTACCAATTCTAGAGTTAGGAGACCCGGACTCGACTCCTCGAGTTGATCTCCCACTGGACTCCAGAACCCGGTTACTTGTGCCCTCCTCCTTGGGTCTATCCTAGTGCGGAAAAGTAAATAATATACAACAGGTGACAACTCCCGCAACCTGGAAGCGCCCCAATAAAAGAATATTACATACAAGTTTTTACATGAATGAAAATGAAAAACACTCATCTCACATAAAAACCCCCGGCTATTCAAACACGACGATCCAATATAACATATCCAGCAACACATAACATCACATGTCATCAACGTAAGTAAATATGTCCATCCCAATTGTCGTTGACATATAGCAACGAAACCGGCGATATCACATATTACACTTACGGTCACAGAAAAGAAAGTGTAAAACTACAACAGTTGGAATCCGCAACCACCTCAGACATCGCATGCCTGACCAAATGAATTACTTAGACATCGCATGCCTAACAATTATAAACCCCTCATTTTAGTCTCATTATCGAAAACACTTTTCAATATCGAGTCGGGCAATTCAACAAGATTCCCGACAGTCTGATCGAATGCTCGTCGCAAACTTCAGTAGACGGCTACACCCCCGATACCGTCGACGAAGTGCACCAAGACGGAACACCGCTACCGCGAGCACCCGGAGGGATGCTTTCGGCGACGGGGTTCTCCTACAGTCACTTGGTCGGGGCTATGGAGTGAGGCTGTCTATTAAGTTTACCCGGCGAGTATCCGCGTACGCTACGTGATTGCGACGGACTTTTGATCACATCAAAATTCCATGGCAACCGATCAAGTGAGACTAAACTGCTATGTTTATAACATTCATTTAGTTATCATATAACTCATTGTGAATTCCAATTATTGTATCCCATTCCAGATAAACAGAAAATGTTAAACTTTTCGATCGAACAATCGAACACCCAAGTTTTCCCGAAACAGATCAACACATGAAACAAGTCTAACAACATTCCGTTCGTGCCTCAGTACCAACGGTCCAGCCGTAGAAGGGTCAAGCCAACGCCTCACATGTGGCACGCCGTACTGCCCCAAACCCGAAGGTTCAAAGGGCAGTTCAAGACGGTCACATAATCGAGTTAAGGTTTGTGTCTTCTAGAGGGACCATCGCGTTACTTGCACTACTTAGAACGTCGTTAAACTACGGAAAAATCCAACACTTGGAAATTTCCCGACAGGGGAAAAGTTGGGTATTTATATCCGGTCGAACTTTTTAACATATTCTAAAATTTATCCGGAAAGCCACACAGACAAAATTTGATATCCCGATCGAAACACCGAAATCCCAAAACAACCCAGAAAAATTCAACTCTGGAAAATATATTAAAAATACCCAGGAATACCAGCACTAATAATTATGAGATACTGTGCAGAAATTACTAAACAATCATTCCGTACCGCCGCGCAACCGCCGCACGAGGCTAGCTCGTGCCGCGGAAGCGCGGCAAGATTAAGGAATTTCGGGTACGAATTTCACAGTATATCATATATTAACCTGCTGATTTTTCTGAACATTTTTAATGTAGAAAAAGACCAGATTTTAAAAATTGTACAGAGAGCAAGTTTGTATCGGGGTTTCGGGTTCGTTCGGACTTCAATTTCCGTCTGGACTTCGCCTAAGGCTCTAGCTAGGCTCTGATACCACTGCAGGGTTCCTAGGCACGCTAGTGAGGTCTCCCAAGCCATCAACCATGGCAATTTCAAAAAAATATGGTGCCTACAAACCCTAAACTACGGATCGATAACTAGAAGTCTAGGCGAACAAGAACAAGTTAACAGTTAACTAATGAGAATACGGAAATACAACCTTTGTAGATCCGGTCCTCCACCTCCACGGCTCCGCAACGAGGTCGTCTCCGCTGTCCAAATCAAATCCGGGCTCTAGAGTCGGCTTCGTCGGAGAATGGGCAAGCTAGGTCGTCGATGTCCATGCCGAAGATGATCTACGTCGAAGCATCGATGAATCAAGCTCCACCTTCAACAAGTCATGAAACTTGTGAAGGAAACACACTCTACTACTTGGCAAGAGGTAGAGGATGAAGAAATAGGAAGTGGGTAGACTTTAGAATTGGATTTCTCACTCATATGCATCAATCACCATTGATGGACTTCAAGCTTCTTCACTTGAAGCATGAAGAAGAAGAAGAAAAACATTATGATAAGTTAATAGAAAATGAAAAGAAAATGAATTCTTATCATAATATTAACTAGAGTTAAGTGTAGAGAATGAATCATGGTTAGTGGGAATGGTTAGGGTTAAGGATGAGATAAGTATGGTTGACTTGAACAAAGCTTCATGAAGCTTCAACTAAAGAACAAAAGAAGCCACCATTCTTTTCTCATTTTCATTTATTCATTTATCAAAAATAAAAAGGATAAATAAATAGATAAATGAATAACAAATAAGAAACCCTAAACTATTTCATTAACCAAGGTTTAATCTTTACACTTGAACCCTAGCATGACATGTATCATCAAACATGATACAAGCAAGTGCACAAAAGTATATCGCATATACAATGCGCACATCCGAGTGAGAAAATCCGTCTAAAGTGAACCGATACTAGTTAATGCAAAGTAATATATCAAATATATAATTATACATTAAATCATTAAATCAACACTTGATTCAATGATCCGGTCATGCGCACATAACCGACTAGTATCTAATATATCGGCTTATCGAATCAACGCTTGAATCGATAACTAGGTTATATCGCATACAACCATTCGATATATATTTATCGCGAGAATAGAATACAGTATCGCATACAGTATTATTCTCGGTCCCGCACATATCTCATATGCGCTCCTATTTCGTTTCGCTTGAACCAGGAAACCTCTGTGTAGGACTCTAAAGACTCGTCAATACGCCGGCAGCGGATGATGATCATATCAAACACCCACAAGCCGCAAGCGGTCTGCTAAACGTAACGGCCACCCGGGTATTGAGCGATCTGAAGATCGACGAGCAAGCCCGCTCACACTCCAGTGAATCCGACCAGTAACACTACCGTACAGTCCGGTCTGATCGTCTGATATGTCGCATATCTCGCCTAGGGGTGGTAAACGTCAGACCCCAATAGCTCAATAAGTCGTGTCGATATGAGGTCTATAACTGTTCGAGAAACTACTGGTAACACTTACCAGTAAATCTCAGCAACCCTGGCCAGGGATTTCCTGTTATAGCCAATCGAACACAGCGCAACATCAACCCCCATATACCGGGAGAGACGAATCCCCTCCTATCGCTCATTGCCTCCATGTGACTCGGGACTGTACCCAAAAACCACCGTTTTGCACGCCCTCTTGGACGTGGTAAGATGGAAATCAAAGCACAGTGGGAACCACACAAGACTCTATGACGATCTCGGGTCAACAGACTACTCTGTACCAGTGTCACCAGAGAACTGCCATCTGACGTGAGGTATAATACCATCTGGGAGTTCTCGGCGAGTCCGTCCAGTGTACCCAGTCTCTACTGAGCACCCGTATACCATCTCTGATGTCAAACACCGATGGATATGGGATCATCCATCGCCCATCTGTATGGGTCGAGAAGGTATACGCTAGTCTACTCTGGTATATCGATGCCCCGTCTCGATACACCCACGACTAGGGACTTTGAAGGATGTACTTATGGACTACCATATCCCCACTAGTATGATCCGCATCATAGTCCAGGTAGTCAAGTACAGATCCTAAGGGCTTTACCAACATGTAACAGAGAGACAATCAGCATACACGTTAAGGTAAAGGGTAACCAGATAGCATACTATCATGTCGAGCAAGAAAGTCCTCCCTATATATGTCCCAGCATCCACTACAATATACATCCTATGTACAGTAATGGCCTCTAGGGCATACATATAACTAACAATTTCTTCCTACGAGTCGTGAGGATCTCGTAGGTATATTTTTTCCTTAGGAATCGTGGGGATTTCTAAGTGTGTGCTCTCCCTTGTAAGTCGTAAGGATCTTACAAGAGTGTTTTCTCCCTATAAGTCGAAAGGGCTTACAAGTGTCATTCACCATATGTGGACATTTCGCGCCATTAGGGGAACTAGGTGAGGGCTATATTTATTTGTGCCCATGGATTGTATACAAGGGCCAATATTGGACCACATGTAGGGCAACTTGGAGGATATGATGGTTTAAGAACAGGTTTAAATGCCTGTAGCTTAAGGCTTTTGAATCCTATAAGCCGTGAGGGTCTCATAGGGGGAGTTCTCCTTAAGAGTCGAGAGGAGCTCGTAAGTGAAAATTTTACGAGATTGTGCACTTCCGGGTTTTCACAAACTCGCCGGTAGCCCTACTGTTTTTACTCACGGCGCCCTTTCGGGTTTTCATCCGTGCCCATTTTGCTTATGGACATACCTTTTTTTAACGAGATTGCGCCCTTCCGGGTTTTCACAAACTCGCCGGTAGCCCTGCTGTTTTTATTCACGATGCCCTTTCGGATTTTCATCCGTGCCTTTTTTTCTTGTAGACATACCTTTTTTTATCATCGGTTTGCCAATGGGACTTGAGTTACAGTTTTCGCCGTTGGAGCTTTGATTGCAATATAGATTTCAAGAGAGGATATTGCCGTATTTGGGGCGATGCACCATATTTGAGGCGGTGCCCTAGTTTAAGGACATTCCGGTCCATTGTTAGTTTAGGGACATCTCGGTCCATGGCCAGTTTAAGGACGTAGTGGTCCATTGTTACCATTTTTGAGGCAACAAATCTTCTGGATACTACTTTCAGGTTTCTGACTCAGGACGATAGCAAGCGGACACAAGCGTCATCATCTATCATTGACCTAGGTCGTAACCCGTTAGGCATAGTATTTTTTGAGGAGGGAAGCCCGTGGCCCATCTGGTCCATTTGGGCCAGTTTGTCGATCAGGGCCTGGAAGGTGGTCGGCTTGAAGAATGTCATGAACTGGGATACGGTCGTTTGAGGATCAAGGGTCCCGATGAACATACCCACGACAGAGGATTCTTCGATGCGTTGTTCGCACTTCGACCATAGGTTCCGCCACCGGATCGGATACTGGACCCAGGTTTCTCCTGACTTTACCTTGGCGTTGATTAGAGCCATGATCGGGGTGCGCTTGCTTGTGCTGGCGAACCGCTGTGTGAACAGCAGCTCCATCTCTGTGAATGTCTTTACGGAGTCATTTGGGAACTCCGAGTACCATTCGAATGCCGTCTCCGATAGGCTGCCGATAAATTGGCGCAGCAGCAGTTTGTCATCGCCTCCAGTGTTGCCGCATAGAGCTCTGAACTGAGCGATATGCTGATGCGGATTGCATGTCCCTTTGTACACATGAAACTTGGATCGTATATCCTGGAGGGTACTTGATTTGGTTATACCAGCCCAGATACGGTCGCCCAGTTTTAACAGTTTGGCCAGCCGCTTCAGTCGCTTGATGAGCTCGTATTTGTTGAGCTATATAGTCATCGAGAGCAGCCTTGGAGATTGTTTCCTCCTTAGCTGTTGATAAAACCGGAAGAGAGTTTGATGTTTCCCCTCTGTCATCCTCGAAGATTATCGGTGAATCTTCGGCTGGAGGTTCTGGCTGGATCATCATTCCAACCATGTCCTGGAACAGAAGCGCCATCTTCTTTATGTTAGCAGCTTATTCCGCGACCTCCTTATCCTTCTTTTCAAGCACCCTGCGCAGGAACTCTGTATCGTTCCCCTGCTCTTGACGCTGTTCAGATGCCGATTCCGGGCTTTCTTTCTGCCCGGTAAGTGCTAACATTTTGATCAGCATTTCCTAGAGCTTTTTTTGTTGCTCCTGAGCTTTTGTCAACGACCGAGTTTGCGGCCGATGGCCTACGGAAGCACGACTTTCCTCTTTCCTGGAAGCCATGTAAATCGTATGTACGATCATACCTCCAGACTTGGGGCGTTTGGATCCATCGCCTTTGGAATTTGCCGCCGGCGGTGGGAGATTCTCCAGCCTTACCCTTTTGTGGGAGGTCGAACTTGAAGGAGCCATTGTAACAGGCACCCGTGTTGAAAATGTCCCTCTTTGTATAACGGAGGGATGGTCCTCCTCTTTCCGAGCCTTCGATTTCTTCGGTCGACGAGAGTGGTCTTTGTTGATCACAGAGTCCCGGACTTTCTGCCAGACCCTGTGAATTTAGGAGGAGAGCCGTTGAGGGGACTGCTCCGGCTTTGCCTGCGCCATGTTTTTAGTAGGTGGGGGAGATTTCCTCAGCACCGTGATTGGAGAGTTCTTTCGCACCCTCCTAAGTAGATCAAAATTGTTCCCGGTTAGAACAGTAGCGTCAACTTCCACCATTGGAGCTGGTGGGGTAAGTCTAGAGGGGGAGTTGGCCCCAGCCTTTCTCACTCAACGCCAGTAGCGACGTTGAGCGTGTCTTGCAGATGGGACCACATTAGTTATGTAAGCGGCTCCATCATGCCCCCGGCTTTGATGAGGGGATACTGTTGGTGCCAGCCTGTCGAAGACTGACGTCCGTTGAGAGTGAACGGCCAATCTTTCGAAGGCCGATTTTCTGGTAGGGGAAGCACTTTTGACTACTTCACCCGCAGTAAGAGTTGAAACGGCCAATCTGTCAAAGACCAATTTTTTGGTTGGCGAAGCACCTTTGACGACTTCACCCGCCAGAATAGTTGGGAGGACTATGCGTTTTGGGATAGGCCCTTTAGGTATCGCGAGCCTCTTTGCAGACCTACTTGAGCTTCGGCTCAGCCTGTTGAAGACTGAGGTGGCGGACTTGGATGACCTGTTGAAAGGGGTCGTGGTGGTTGCAAGTCGATCGAAGACCGACTTCTTGGTAGCTTCCTGTGGTGGCATTGGGGCACTGAAGCTTGCTGGCGGGAGCATGGTCCCGAAGAACAATCCAGTGGTGGCTCTAGTCACCTGCCCCACCGGAATTGAAAAGATGGAGGCCGCATTGGGCCCATAAGTCACTCTTCCAATTAGGGCGGAGCGGGAGTTGTTGTTGTAGTTTGTGCAGTTGGAAGCCATTGATGTTCACTTCTTCTTTCTGGACAGGAACAAGACACCAAATTTTAGTTCCTCGAATCCAAGGGCAACCATAGCGAACCGCGATTTTGTTCGCGAAACAAAACACACGAAATGTGGAGTGGAAAGAGAAAAAGGTCTCACCGGGCATGCCAGAATCTGTTTACCACCGAAAACGGAGACAAACTGGGATGGATCGTCTGGCCTGAATTAGGGGGCAGATGCTATTTGGATTTATCCATCCACCTCTCCAAAGATACCAAGTTGATTTATGACACCGTATATCGGAGGTTTGGACGGATGCGGCCATTGTAGCAGACTTCGTCAGATTCCCCCTCGTTTGCGAGGAGTTTTTTATTGTGGGGACGTTCTTCCCTGCAGGCGCAAGCCCCTGCAGTTAATTACGTTACCGCATCGCGAAAACCACTTTCTCCTGCTCCGGAAGTTCACTTCGTATCGTGTGTTTTTTTTTTGTTTTGGTTGCCTGTGGATTGTATACGGAGACTAATTTATTGTTAGTTGTATGTATGCCCTAGAGGCCATTATTGTACATGATTGTATATTATAGTGGATGCTTGGACATATATAGAGAGGACTTTCTTGCTCGACATGATAGTATGCTATCTGGTTGCTCTTTATCTTAACATGTAGACTCGTATTATGATACAGTATTTCTCTCACATGTTGATAAATCCCTTAGGATGTATACTTGACTACTAGGATTATGATGCAGATCATACTAGTGGGGCCAGAGTAGTCCATAAGTTCATCCTTTAATTGTTCCTAGTCGTGGGTGTATCGAGACGGGGCATCGATACTCCGGAGTAGACTAGCGTATACGCTTCTTGACCCATTTGATGGGCGATGGATGATCCCATATCCATTGGTGTTTGACATCAAAGATGGTATACGGGTGCTCAGTGAAGACTGGGTACACTGAACAGGACTCGCCGAGAACTCCTAGATGGTATTATACCTGACGTCAGATAGCAGTTCTCTGGTGACACTGGTACAGGTTAGTCTGTAGACCCTAGATCATCATAGAGTCTTGTGTGATTCCCACTATGCTTTGATTTCCACCTTACCACGTTCAAGAGAGCATGCAAAACGGTGGTTTTTAGGTACAGTCCCGAGTCACATGGAGGCAATGAGCGATAGGAGGGGTTTCGTCTCTCCCGGTATTGGGGGTTGATATTGCGCTGTGCTCGATTGGCTATAATAGGAAGTCCCTGGCCAGGGATGAAACTGAGATTTACTGGTAAGTGTTATCAGTAGTTTCTCGACCCGTTATAAGCCTCGTATCGGTATGACTTATCAAGTTATTGGGGTCTGACGTTTACCACCCCCAGACTAGATATGCGACATATCAGAAGAAGAGACCGAACTGTACGGTAGTGTTACTTATTAGATTCAGGGGAGTATGAGTAGGCTTGCTTGTTGATCTTCTGATCGCTCAATACTCGGGTAGCCGTTACATCGAGCTAGTCCCGCAGACGTCTTGTAGGTATCTGATATGATCATTACTTACTGCCAGCGTATTGACGAGTCTTTAGAGTCCTACACAGAGGTTTCCTGGCTCAAGCGAAACGAAATAGGGCACATATGTGATATGTGCGGGACCGAGATTAATACGTGTATGTGATACCGTATTCTTATTTCGCGATATGTGATATCGGTCAGTTATATGTGATATAGCTGGGTTATCGAATCAGGTGTTGATTCGATAACTTGATATAAATGATATTAGTCGGTTATATGTGATATAACCGGATTATTAAATCAAGTGTTGATTTAATAATTTAATGTATGATTATATATTTGATATATTAATATACATTAACTAATATTAGCTCACTTGAGGATTTTTTTTCTCACTTGTACATTTAATATTATTGTGTTATTTCTTTGTGTCATGCTTGATGATACATTGTACATGGGTGTATGAGACTCACACTACACTTAAGATAATGTGGGGATTTAATTATTAAGGGAAAAACAAAATGGGGTGGAAAATGCCATGGTTAGTGAAACTTGGAGAAGCTTATGGAAACCTTGACTTAGTCCACTAATTTTGTTTTATATTAGATATTTATTAACCCAATCATTATCTTTAGCCATAGTTAAATCTCTATAAAGATTATATGTGATATTATCTCACCCATGGTTGCCATTCTATTATTGACTTCTTCTTCTTCTTCATCTCCTTGAGCTTACTAGATTTCTTGAAGTGAAGAAAAAGTGAGAGAAAAATAATTCTAAATTAAGCAAAATTCCTACTTCATCAATCTCCACTAGACTAGCCATTTAGTATAGGTTGTTTGCTTCACTAATTCTCAATTAGTGAAGAGGTAGCTTGAGTTGGAGATTCTTCGACGTAGATTATCTTCGGCCTCAAAGATCCTTAAGCAAGCTCGTTCATTTCACCTAGTGGAGCCAAAGGAGAGTCCGGGACACCACTACTTGGAGCAAAGGGACTACTACACGGAACTTTAGAAGTGAAGGACCGGTCTACAAAGGTTGTATTCCCATTTCACTTAGTGTAAAGTTGTTTACATGTTTAATAACCCTAATCCTCTAGTTAGATCCTTGGTTCGGGTTTGTTAGCACACTAGATTTTTATAAAATTGCATGCTTGATACCTTCCTAAACTTAGTAGTCGTGCTAAGGAACCCAGCAGTGGTATCAGAGCCAAGTTAGAGAATTAGACGATGTTAGTTGAATTACGAAACCAAAACAACTTCGAAACAGTCGAAACAAAACCCTAGTTTCTGTCGAATTTTTCTGAGCCTCTAAAAATTTTTTAAATAGTTGCAGAGTGCTCTTTATTATGTAACTAGAACAGTAGAAAAAATAGAGGTCCAAACACCCTAATGTGGCCGGCGAGAATATTGTTTTGACCGGCATTGCCGGTTATGTTAGGGCATTTGGTCTCAAAATTTTTATGGTGTTCAATCTCTGGGGTTTGGTGTTTTTGGTACTGTTTGATTTTGCTAAAGATTGCATGTGATGTTATCTTTCTGTAGTGGCAATACGGAGTGTTTCATAGTCGTATTTTAACATCGTTTCGGGTTTGATATTAAAATGTGATACAATATTTAGAATTCACAATAATTAGTTTTGTGAAAACTAGTTAGTGTTCTGTAAATCTAGCGATTTAGTCTCTTTTGATCGGTTACCATGGGGTTTTGATTCGGATCAAAACTCCGTCGCAAGCTCGTATAGTACGCGAATGCTCACCGGGTAACACTACTAGATAGCCACGCCCCACAGCCCCGACCAAGTGACTGTAGGAGAACCCCGTTGCCAAAAGCATCCCCTCGAGTGCTCGCGGCCATAGTGTTCCGCCTAAGTGCACTTCGTCGACGGCATCGGGGGTACAGCCATCTACTAATGTTTCCGACGAGTATTCGATCAAGTAGTCGGGAATCTTGTTGAATTACTCGACTAGGTTATTGAAAAGATGTTTTCAATATGAGACTAAAATGCAAGGTTTATATGTTAGGCATGAAATTCGGGGTATGAGATATTCCGGGTTTATGATGTCTAAGGATATTGCGGATTCTAATTATTGTAGTTTTCGTTTTCTTTTCTGCGACCGTGAGTGTAATATATAGGGTATCGCCGGTTTCGTTGCTATACGTCAACGATAATTGAGATACGCATATTTACTTACGTTGATGACATGTGATGTTATGTGTTGCTGTGATATGTTATATTGGATTGTCGTGTTTGAATAACCGGGGGGTTTTGCGTGAGATGGGAGTTTTTCATTTTCATTCATGTAAAAATGTATGTAATATTCTTTTATTGGGACACTTCTGGGTTGAGGATGATGTCACCATTGATATATATTATTTACTTTTCCGCATTAGGATAGACCCAAGGTGGGGAGCATAAGTAACCGGGTTCTAGAGTCCAGTGGGAGACCATCTCGAGGAGTCGAGACCAGGTCTCCTAACTCTAGAATTGGCAGGGTTGCTTGCCGCTCTCGTAGGGGTCTAGGGATGTGGGTTTGGCTATTCATCGCGACCGTGGAATCCGTGTTTTTTTACTGGCTTAATTTAAAACACGGACCTTCTAATATATCCAATATTTCATATGTTGACTTCTGCTGCAATGTTCTGTGATGATATCATATAACTGCATGAGACGAATGTTTTATAATATATATATGATATATAATAAACGTTGATTATGTTTTGCAACCGCGCTAGTCCTGCCCCCGCTCTGCCGTTAGTTATCTAACCTAACGGTGCATGACGGGACCCTGTAGCAAATGCGGATGGTATAAGCGTACGTTGTATTTTCATTTCTTCTGTGATGCTTAGGAAGCATAAATGATGGGACTTCATTAATGAGATTAATGAAAAAGAAAAAAACCTAAAGATGTTGTACAATCCTGTTTCAAAAAGGGTAGCTATAGCTTTTGCTTTGCATAGTGGTATTCCTTGATGAATATTCAGCACCTCATTCGATGAGGAAAGAGCCGAGATCCCTTCACCGGGAGTGACCTCTTTAGCAAAAGCTAGCAGATGCTACAACCCGCTCGGTTTTGTCTTTTGATTGCTTCTCTAGTTCTTGCTTTGCATAGCGGTATTCCTTGATGAATATCCAGCACCTCATTCGATGAGGAAAGAGCCGAGATCCCTTCACCGGGAATGACCTCTTTAGCAAAAGCTAGCAGCACGCACTCGGTTTATTTTGAAAAACACATGATTTTAAAAGCGGAGCTTAAACCACTCCTTTTCAAATCACTCGATTCTACAACGATATCAAGTTCATTACGCAAAAGGTTTTCTTAAAAACCTGTCGTAGCCCTCCGTCATTTCAGATAAATACTATTTAGTATTCGTACTGCGTTTGTTGGCCTTTGTCAAGGCATAGTGTGCGATAGCTGATTAGTGCTTATCTGTAAAGCATGTGATGCGATTGGATTAGGGTAGTCGTACGACCTTGTTGGCCTTTGTCAAGGGTCGTGCGGGTGGATTTAATTCAATCACGAAATGACGGGTTGGACTTGACCAGTGTCCTATGGTTTGTTGGCCTTTGTCAAGGTCATATAACGTTAGGGGCAAAATATTATTGGGAATTTCAAGTGTTGAAATTTGCAATGAGATTGCATACCTTCTATAAGATAGTTAGATCCCGATACCCACTATGAGTAAGTGTTACTCCTGGAAGAGTTTTACACTTTAAAATTAGCTAACCCATTAGGTGTCTAGAAAGGTGTCAATGGGGTTATGCCTCAGGGAAAACGAGGTTTACTTTAATTAGGTTCGTGCGAAAGTACGAGGAACCTCCCTCAAAGTACCGACACTGGCCTGGCTGACCGGTTGGCGAACTTATAGGGTGTAATTAATCCCGGCTAGTCTTGCCTTTTTGGGTTTGAAGGAAGATTTGATAAAAACAGTAGGAGCCATCCTGATTAGATAAAATAATAACCAATCTAATCCTGCAAGAGCATAAGCTAAGTGTTTTCTTCTCTCTCTCCAAGTAGCGACCATGACATGCCTTAATCAAGATAATAATATGGATGTATTGACCGAACCCGCTTGTTATACTGGGCTGGGGAACGTTAGTTCCGCTCTATCTTATAATTGTTATAAGTCCGAATAGGAAATAGGGGAATATCCGGATTCCCACGCCACCCAAATGAAGAATGAGCATGTTGATGCATCTTCTTCAGGTGTGTTAGTTACCGAGAACTGTTTCTCAGTACACTCTGCATCCTGGGTATTAGATACCGAATCGGGATCCCACATATGTAATATATTACATGGGCTAAAGAAAGGTAGAGAACTGGGAATAGGTGATCATTCTGTAAGAGTAGGGAATGGTGCAAATTTTACAGCCAAAGCAGTTGGCGAATATCACCTTGTATTACCAAATAGTAATACATTGATTCTGAACGAATGTTATTACGTACCGAACCTGATATGCAATATTATATCAGTTTCTTTATTAAGTAAAGAAGGATATAACTTTGTATTGCAGGATAATGTTATGAACATTTTTCTGAATCAAAAGTTGATTAGATCAGGTGTTCAGACCATAATATTGCATTTTTCATTTCCCTATTCTTATCTGTTTTATAAGTAAACAGGTACTCTTGACGCACGTTTGTTGCATGTTACAGGATACAGGGCTTGGATGCGAATACAGTGAAAAAGACGAAAGCTGATACAGAAAAGGGATTTTTGACCAACAAGTAGACGGATCCTAGTCAAGCCTAGTCGAAGAACAGTGCAAGGTCCAAAATGTCAAATGAACGGTTAAAAGATCGCTACAAGTATTCACTGAAACATCTGGAGGAGAATAAAAAGTCCAACAGAGAAAAGAAGTGTAAAAAGAGAAAGCCCAAGAAGCCAAGGAAAAACCCCCAAAATCACAGAGCCTAACTCCTCAGTTTGGCCGCGGAACCACGGCCAAACCTAGCCTTGCGCCGCGGTTCCGCGGCCATTAAGTGCCCGTGTCGGTGGAGTTTTTCTGTGACGGTGCGTCGGTGCGGGTGTTTGGATTTTCAGTGGGCAAATCTGTATTTTCACATGTGCGGGAGTCTGTAACCCTAGGTTTTCTGTTTTCCTATATATTGTATTCCCAGATCTGTAAAAAGTATGCCTCCTTTTAATAAAATACAAATTTCTTTATGGAGAGCATCGGTGCCTCTCTTCAATTCATCTATTCAGATCTGACAACCCTGCGTAAATGGTTGGAGAGATCCATCTGTAAAGTAAGTGGATTTATTTATTTTCTTGCCCTAGATAATTTCAATTCCTGCCCTAGATTAAGTTTATTTTCCTGCCCTAGTATAGATTTTATTTATCTGCCCTAGTTATAACTTTCAATTAATTGCCCTAGGTAGAATAATTAGGTTTTTAGATTTAATAACCAATCCGAACACCCTTCGGAATTAACTCGTTAGCACGAATTGGAGATTCACAACATCCTTGTGGACGACCCGTACTCACCGGCTAGCTTCATGTGACGCCGTTCTTGATTGCGGTTTAGAAATAGTTTTTGAGATACGAATCAAATGGCGCCGTTGCCGGGGATGGCGTAGTATTTCCTTTTCGCAATTTCGGGTTAATCTTAAAATTAAAAAATCATAAAAATCTGAAAAAATCAAAAAAAAATATAAAAATATATATATATTGCTATTTTTGGAAGGGATACTGTGTTGTTTTAATTTTGCAGGATACACGAAAATCGGATCTGGAAATTTCCAGAAAGCAAACCAGAAAACAACACATCAGAACAGAGATAGATTGCCACCACAGAACCGTACAGTTTTTTTCAGGACCCGATCCAGCAGAATAACCGCGGAACCGCGGCCTTGATGTGCTAAAAACCGCGGAACCGCGGCATTTCTGACGGTTCATCGCAAAAAAATTTCACGGTTTGATTTCTAATTTTCCCCTCTGTAAATCCTCATATATTTTTTCTGGAAATACCTGCAAGATTTTGTGTGCTTTAAAAATATATTCTCTTCCATATAACAAGTCTTGTGCAGGATTTTGGGGCCCCGCTTGAACTAAATTGATTGCAAGAAATATTTTGTTGTTGCATATCTTTTCTCGAATATCTTTTTGCAACAATTTTTTCCAAATAAAGATTCTTGTGATATGCTTAAAATTATAATTGATTGCAAGTACAAGTAATATTTTGTTGTTGCATTTTTTTCTCTAAAATCTTTTTGCAACAAAACTTTTCCAAATAAAGAGAAAAAGAATAAAATAAAAAGGACAAATTTTATTAGAAACTTGCAAAATTTTTGGCCTCAAATAGATCCTTGCACCACAAACTTTATTTCTTTCCCCTTTCTTCTAACATGGGTACCCCACATAAGAAATCATTAGCCGAACTTTGGTATCCCGAACCTAATTTTGCGTCATATGTTAATTTGTTCGGTCAATTTAAAAACGATCCCTCCATGCCTAAAAAATCTTTGAAAGATCACATAGAGGCGTCTAGGAGAAATAGTTTGACTTTTCAACCTATTTTGTGTCAACCGAGTCAACCTTTACAACCTACATATGTTGATACCACTTCTTCAAGTCCTTCTGTCACTCCTAGGCCGATGTCCATTGCTGAGCATATTGCTCAATCTCGCAGTCGATCTTTCACCCCTCTCCACTCGTCTAGTTCTAGGGATCAACACGACTATTCACCTTTTTATCCATATGTTGACCCTATCCCTGCCCAACCACCCACTTCCTACCAGTCATACCCAACCTTCCCACCTTCACTAGACACCGTTTCTATACAGCCTGTTGGGAGTTTTGCATATCCACGCCATTTTGAATCTTTTACCGAAACCCCCTCACCACCTAAGTCTAGTTTGGAAGAGTCGTTGGAAGCGTACATTGCAGCAATGAATAAAATAACTAGGAATGTAGAAGCGTCTTTAGCCGCCCTTATGCAACCTACCGAACCGATAGCTAGTTTCCCGCTAGCTCAAAAAAATTTCATGTATAAGGAGGCGGTTGGACAGAGTGAGCATGAGAGAGGATTTTCAAATCAAACCTACCCTTACCCAATTGAAGCCCACAACTCCGGTTTTCCATCGATTGTTCCAAATGATTCACCAGTTGAAAATAAAAACGAGTTGTGTGATTTTGTAGTGTTTGATTTGCCAGATTGTGAGGAACCCCTTTCGAGTGAAACCGCACCTAATCCTTTCGATCTTTACACCTTCCATCTAGAACCTAAATCGATAGATATCCATGCTTTTGATGAGGTGTCTAAAGAAATTGATTTTCACTTGATTAAGGATATAGACGCCGGGAATATTTCGGATGATGAACATGTCGATTTGCTTGAAATTTTATGTTCAAATCATCATCCTGAGTTATTAAATGTTTCTCCCGAATCTCATATGCGTCTAGATTTTGATGATAATGGCATGGATGAGTTGAATATTGAGGATAGTATCGAGAAGAGTCTTGAGGATAATATTGAGGTTGAATCATTTTTGTTTGATGTGTCTGATTTTCCAATTCATCCTCCTGAACCTTTGACTGATATATCACCCTCCCTCCTTCCCATCGTTCCGACCCCACTTGAAGACTGTGAGCTTGAAACCTTTTCCTTTGAATCTGACACAATTCTCACAGACGATAACACCTACGAGTGTTTCACTTTTTCGGACGATGCTGATGACTCACCGCCCGAGTTTGAGTCCTTTACATTTTCAGATGAGCCATCAGACTCGGTTGATTATAGTAGTTTCGAACCATTAATGGAATCTTTCAAGTTCGAAACAGTTTACTACGGTGAGAAAGATACTATCCCTAATTCACTCCCTTTCGTCTCTCCTATTGTCCCGACCGTACAAATGACCGTTACGCTTTCATCTCCGATACCAAGTTCGGCGTACCCATGTTTTCTTGCGAATCTTGAGGGATTTGACCCCATTTCCCGATGGGTTGATAGGTTAGCGCAATCGCTTATAACATATCGGTCATCACATATTGCGCTAATTTATTCACTCAATTTACACCCTCAAGATCGTACTCCACTTCCTTCTTCTTTTCGCCATTCTTCTCCCCCACCGAGACCATATTCTACCATTCTTCTTTCCACACGGTCTCGCGTGCTTCTCATTTTCTTGCACCAACTATACCATTTCCACGATAAGATTTTTGAATGGTTGGTGCTAACTTTTGGCTTGTGCAAGGCCAAGCTTAAGTTTGGGAGAATCTTTGTATATATGTATATATTTTTTGTTTTCTTTTCTATAAAAAAATAAAAAAAAATTCAAAACATTAAAAATATAAAAAAAAAATTTATAAATAAATAAACAGGGGAGTATCGGTATTTTGACCCTCTTGGTTTAGCATGACAGTGAGGACACTGTCAAGTTCAAGTTTGGGGGTATGCTCGGTACGCCTTCTTCCTTCGCATTCATTTGTACATATTTTTGCATTTGCATACTTATTTGAAAACCCATAAAAAATGAAAAATTTCAAAAATTATAAAAATATTTGTATTCAATTTTGGCTAATTGACTTGAGTTTGACGAATAGGTTAACTGGCTAGGAACAACTAGATCTTAGATTTAGTAAATTAAAAACCCTAAAAATAACCTTCCTTAAAGTTTAGCAGTAGAAAGTATATGTTTTGTAGTTTATTTAGAAATAGGCAAATTTTGAGTTCACTTCTTGGGCTAAGTCGAAACTAAGGAAAAGTATTGATGTTCTTATTAGAGTATAAGTTTGAAAAATAGTTCCTAGCTTAAGTCTAGATTCTGAAAATATATACCCTACAAGTTGCACAATCACGCATCTTGAAACTTGGAATAGTAGAAGAGACCTTGAAATGCTCTTGTCTAAAGTCCTTAGTACGAAGAAAATAAAAGAAAAAAAAATGAATAAAGAAAAAAAAATGGACACTGGTTTTTGTGATTACTTAAGTCTGTAAAAAATAGAAAAATATTTAGCGAGGGTGCTTCATCACCTAGTGCCTTAGACCAACTGGTTTGGGAGTCACTGCTAAAGCCTTGGGTGTTGCAAAACTAGGAAGTACGCTTTAAAGTGCTAACGTATATTGTAATCGGTTGTTGGTACCTCAAGAAGTATTAACGGTCGCATGAAGGATATGTAAGCAAATTTCATTTAAAAATTCACCAATTAAGAAATGCTTTGGACAACGGACGAGAGTATGATTGCTTGATTTGAATTTCCAAGTGTAGGGGTGACTTATACACACACGTGGGGATATGTGATTGGAATTTAGATAAGAGAGAGGAATGAAGATTAGAACTTGTATCTTTAGTAGAGTTGATAGAAATTCCTAAGTGGAGATGGAACCCTAGAAGGAAAACTTAAGAAATGCCGAAAGCTAAGTAGGTCTACATAACATATATAATCTTAAGTTAAATAATGAGGAAGTGTGAAGAATATGGGTGGATAATTTGTGAGTCAAAAGATAATAGAATTCCTTGTTAGAAAACCTAATTGGAGAACAAAAGTCAATGGGCCGAGTTGATAGGATTTTGTGGGTGTAATCCGCTGAAAACCCTCAGGAGACAACACTCCTCCTACTAGGGACACCTAGAGGTTTAACGGCTTGTTGCACGTGCTCAGTGCAATCGCGTCTCCCTGCAAAAGTGCGGTTAGGATTTTAGTGAATAAAAAATAAGTTTGCTCGAGGACGAGCAAAAGGTAAGTTTGGGGGTATTTGTTCAGACCATAATATTGCATTTTTCATTTCCCTATTCTTATCTGTTTTATAAGTAAACAGGTACTCTTGACGCACGTTTGTTGCATGTTACAGGATACAGGGCTTGGATGCGAATACAGTGAAAAAGACGAAAGCTGATACAGAAAAGGGATTTTTGACCAACAAGTAGACGGATCCTAGTCAAGCCTAGTCGAAGAACAGTGCAAGGTCCAAAATGTCAAATGAACGGTTAAAAGATCGCTACAAGTATTCACTGAAACATCTGGAGGAGAATAAAAAGTCCAACAGAGAAAAGAAGTGTAAAAAGAGAAAGCCCAAGAAGCCAAGGAAAAACCCCCAAAATCACAGAGCCTAACTCCTCAGTTTGGCCGCGGAACCACGGCCAAACCTAGCCTTGCGCCGCGGTTCCGCGGCCATTAAGTGCCCGTGTCGGTGGAGTTTTTCTGTGACGGTGCGTCGGTGCGGGTGTTTGGATTTTCAGTGGGCAAATCTGTATTTTCACATGTGCGAGAGTCTGTAACCCTAGGTTTTCTGTTTTCCTATATATTGTATTCCCAGATCTGTAAAAAGTATGCCTCCTTTTAATAAAATACAAATTTCTTTATGGAGAGCATCGGTGCCTCTCTTCAATTCATCTATTCAGATCTGACAACCCTGCGTAAATGGTTGGAGAGATCCATCTGTAAAGTAAGTGGATTTATTTATTTTCTTGCCCTAGATAATTTCAATTCCTGCCCTAGATTAAGTTTATTTTCCTGCCCTAGTATAGATTTTATTTATCTGCCCTAGTTATAACTTTCAATTAATTGCCCTAGGTAGAATAATTAGGTTTTTAGATTTAATAACCAATCCGAACACCCTTCGGAATTAACTCGTTAGCACGAATTGGAGATTCACAACATCCTTGTGGATCGACCCGTACTCACCGGCTAGCTTCATGTGACGCCGTTCTTGATTGCGGTTTAGAAATAGTTTTTGAGATACGAATCATCAGGCTCGTTAAGTAATGGCATATACGTTCTAAATCAAACCACGGTTCTTCACGTACAGAACACACACAAGAAGAAAAGTTCATAAATGAACGAGTCCTTCTTCTGGCATTGTAGACTAGGTCATATCAATGCGACACGACTAGCTAAGTTACATAAAGATGGATATTTAAATCAGTTTGAATTTACATCATATGAAACTTGCCAGTCATGTCTCAAAGGTAAAATGACCAAAACTTCGTTTACTGGACACGGAGAAAGAGCTACTGAACTCTTGGGACTAATACATAGTGATGTATGTGGTCCCATGTCTACACATGCTAGGAATGGTTTCTCGTATTTCATTACATTCACTGACGATCTTTCAAGATTCGGACATGTGTTCCTGTTGAAACACAAGTCTGAAACTTTTGAGAAATTCAAAGAATATAAGCATGAAGTTGAGAACTAGATGGGGTAAAAGTATTAAAATCCTTCGATCTAATCGAGGAGGAGAATACTTGAGCACAGAGTTCCTGGATTATCTAAAAGAGAATGGGATTCTCTCTCAGCTTACTCCTCCATATACACCACAGCACAACGGTGTATTGGAGCGGAGGAATCGCACGCTATTAGATATGGTGCGCTCTATGATGAGTACTGCTGAGTTGCCTGTTTCCTTTTGGGGTTATGCACTTGAGACAGCTGCATACCTATTGAATCAAGTTCCATCTAAATCAGTGCCTATAACACCATATGAGATATGGAGTGGAAAGAGACCATCGCTTAAATGTTGGGTTACGGCAGCGCCCCGGCCATCAAACCGTGGCCAAATGCGGAACAAAAATTTACAAAACTGGCGCTCCCATGACCCGATGCCCGGATCTACCCTAAACCCTATATTAGCAAGCAATATAAAGAGTTAGGAATGGTTATACCAAGTTGATCCGTGTCCTTCGGTCTTCAACCTTCATCCCAAGCTCCCAGAGGTTACGGATCGAGTTTGGTTGCCGGTTTTCCTTCATCTACGATAATCCACCTAAAGGAAACGGCGCAAGCTTCAGCCTCGCCAAGCGAGGCAACCGACGCTCCAAGGTTGCTAGCAAAGGAGAGTGAAGGTGTAGGAATGTGTCACTATAATTTTTCTCTCATCACAAATGCTCCATGAGCAACCATAGAAAATCAAGAGGAGGTGAGAAAACATGTGGCATGAGCAACTAAAGAATGTGGCTAAGTCTCCAAGTGAGTGAGAATGAGAGAGTGATGAAGCAAGTCAAGAAAAGAAAAAAGATCAAGGCATATAGAAGAGATGGCAGCCCCCCTCCTTTTTCCAATCATGCAACAAAAAATATCTCATCTTATTTAACTAATAAACAAATGCAAAGCATACCTCTCTACATGCCAAAACCCATACTCATGACAACTCACGCTCCACCTCATTTCCAAAATGATTTTCTAAAAAGAAAATCAATTAATGAGGTGGCCATCTTCTAGAAACTATTCCGTATAAATACGGAATACAACCCGGTACACGTATCGAAATACATATACGTGTATCCGTACCAAAATACGAATAGCCAAGAGAGAAATGAATAGTGAACAATAATACTAGAATACATATATATATAAATACATATATAAATTATTAAATCAAAATCTAATTTAATAATCCGGCTTAATCCTAAGCCGCTAGTATTATCAACCGTCCGATTAAAGTCTGTGCAGCCTGTACACATATTTAATCGGACACCTGTATGTACCAACATACGTCATCTACACCATATTGCCTGAACCGTGAAAACCCTCTGTGTGGGACTCTAAAGACTCGTCAATACGCTGGCAGTGGGTTTAACCACAAGCACATCAGCGGCACAAGCTGTACGTAACGGCTACCCAGGTATTGAGCGAAAGGAAGGCCGACGAGAAAATTCATCCAAACCCCTACTGAGCCTGACAGTGACAATATCCGTACAGTCCGGTCTGTTCGTCTACGAGTATTGCATATCGAGTCTAGGGGGTGGATAAAGTCAGACCCCTACTGATGCGATAATTCATGTCGGTATGAAACCCATCACCACCTGAGAAACTATCGATCCTAGATCGGTAATTCTCGTCTACCCCGGCCGAGAATTTCTGGTGATGGCCACCCGTGCACAACGCGACATAAACCCCCAATACCGGGAGAGACGAATCCCCGACGATCCGCTCACTGGCTCCATGTGGCTCAGGACTGTACCCAACTAAAACATGTTTGCATGACTCCTTTGAGCCGTGGTAGGGTAGTAATCAAAGTACAGTGGGAACTCACACGAGACAAATGACGATCTCAGGTCGACAGACTAACCTGTACACATGTCACCTGGGAACTGCTATCTGACAATAGGTATAATACCAATTAGCAGGTTCCCGGCGAGTCTGTCCAGTGTACTCATAACTCAATGAGCACCTGTATACTATCTTAGGTGAACAAACTAACACCAATGGCTTGTGAGACCTTGCCATCTCCCCTCGTCAGGGTCTCGAACAGTATACACTAGTCTACACTAGAGTATCGATGCTCAGTCTCGATACTCCCACGACTAGGGACATTTAAGGATGTGCTTATAGACCCCAAGCTTCCACGTATATGATCGCCATCATAATGCTGGTAGTCAAGCAAGAATCCTATGGGCTCTATCAACATGTAATAGTGATCTGTAATACCACCTGAAGCATGTACATGAAGATAAAGACAAACCAGATAGCATAATATTATCTCGAGTAAGACTGTTCTACCGGTATAGGTCCTCCCTCAATCATCACAATCGCGTGCCTGCGATTTAATAATTGACTTGAGGGCACTATTGCCAACAATCTCCCACTTGCACTTAAGGCTAATTATTGCGATGTCGCATACTCACAGCCCGTGTGATACCGAACACCCAACTTCTCTACTAATCAGTCTCACAAAGCCTGTTTGTGAAACTATTGTATTCGAGAAATAGCCTCAGTGAGTGGATCCGCTCCAGTGTTTCTATCTTTATCTCTCTATATCTCAACTTTGCGGAGAATAACCATCTCCCGAAATGAGCAATACCTTGCCTCAGAATTTGTCTGGATATCTGATGTGACCCAGTTCACAAATGAACTCCAAATCCAGCAAACTTCTTAGACTGTATCATCCACTGAATTTAATCAGTATCTTGCGCCATGCCTTCCTCAGTATCCGCTTGGATCACCTGTCCAACATACTGTCCCTCAGAAGAGGGAAAAACTATAACTCAAACAACCACTTTGTCATCCAGGTCATCTTGGAAGCCTGAAATGAATGATAACCGTCTCCTGAAGGAGACTGCCGTTACCATATCCCTAGAACATCCATTTATGTTCATAAACTGCTTCCCTACATTTCTCCAGGATTGAATTAATATATATTTATTGCAACTAGTGCAAAAACAACATCTGGTGTGGTACTTGACATTTCATGAATAACTCAATTGCCTAAGCAAGTGATATGCTAATCATGCAGATCCCTCTCCCCTTTAGTCTGTAAGACACCTTTAGAGAGGGTGACTCCATCACCTGCAGGTACACCACCATGCCAGGAGTCGTCCATTCTAAAACACTTTAGAATAGTGTCACGTACCCAAATTGGGACACTTCCCAAATCTAGATCTAAAAGCATAGATCTAGTAACCAGAAACCCTGATATTATATCCATGTCCTATGTGGAGAAACAACTGTGTGACAACCACAGTATAACCGATCGTAGTATAGGAATTTCACTTCTTATAAATTGCATGACATCCCAAATACCAAGACATCATACCCTACTACCTTTTTACCAGATCCATCTCCTATTCTGATGAAGTCAAAGCCTATGACTGTCACATCAAAAATAGATAATCTATTTCCGCTATACCTGCTTTTGTCTATAAATAGACATAAGCTACTTGCCCACTATGCTTCCGCTGCTCCCACTGACTACAACAACCCTATGGCAGAGTCATATACACGTGCACTTCTAAAGCTAGTTTAGAACGACTGTATACTCATCCTCCTGCCGGGTCTTATAGACTAGAACAGCAGCAATGGAAAGTCTGGGTAAACAAGAACCTCACTGTCACCGTCTCTGAGAAGACCGAAGTACCTCTCGGGTGCCTGAGGTTACCCACCAAATCTGCGAAGTGGCTACTGGGATGTCAAATCCAATTGAATCCTCGGGTTCTATTAAATCTTCAGTGATCGTTTGTGGTTCTGGAATCACTTCCAGTTCTACCATACTTCCACTTTTGTTTTCTGAAAAAATCAATTTTACTAAAACTGTGGCGAGTCAGGAACAATATCACTATTGATCTTCCTGATGGTAGAAAGTTAACCCTCGTCAAAGCCCGAGATAACCCACAAACTGCCATTACTGAAACGTGCCTCGAGTTTATCCGGATTCTAGTTTTAAGCATCAGCCGGACAACTCCCTATACCTTAACATCGTTAAGATATAAATTGATTCTATATATATCCAATATAGAAACAAAAGCACTAATTTAATTGGAACCAGATTCAAAATCATGCAGCTGTCTCCAGTGCATATGAACCAGATGGAATGAGGCATATCAGCATTACTCATTAAGGAGTGCATCCATATATGAGTAACCTGAAAGAAAAGCAAGTTCTCGAAAACCATTACTATCAACGAAACACCAAACACAAGTATCTACATCTTCGACTACCTCAAAGAATCCTGATACTTCTAACAAATGGTTCTCTACTTTATTTTTATACCTATAACTTCTCAATATCTGGACCTTGCATTTCAATGAAAATACTTGTCTAGAACTGGGAAAGTCATGAGTAAACAGAATATAGTACGAATACCAATCTCTTTGTCCTAATGGACACCGGACAACATACAATACTTGTATAAGTCCACTGAGTTTAATAACTCAAAGCCTGTGTATCGTAGGTTGAAAACTGTACTATGGTTAAGAAGAATTACACTGCTGTTGAATGCACCTTACCTAACCATCAACTGATATAGGTAAATGTCACAGACATAATTTCAAAAAGTTATATCTCACTTTATAAAATAAACGTACAGATATATCAGTTTGAAACTGGTGCATAACTACGGATATTCAAAACCAAAAATTTGCCATCCGGAAAAACCCAGGTGATTTCCTCAAATATCACCAATTACAACGAATTCTGATATAATGAGGATATAATCACCTAATTCACAATATCTTACTCCCTCTCACCATCTGTAACACTATACAGATGTGAGAATCGATCCAGGTAAATACATACCTTGGAGTTAGAATCCAATCGGAAAACAGTTTTTCAATTAACATCGCACGGTCGGACTGAAACATGAAAATGTTTCGAAGGGGTTAACCTGGTATTCCTAGTAACGCCTCTTCCACTATCCTGATTCATGACAGTAACCATATACTTACCTGCCCTCACTTCAATCATTTTATTATGTCTTTACTTATTATCTTCTGTACACCTTCTTTAAGCTAATTGGTTTTCTTCCTTCTGTAGGGTTCCTAAGCACACTAGTGAGGTCTCACAAGGCATCAACCATGCCAATTTCAAAAATTATGGTGCCGAGAAACTCTAGTGTACGGATCGTTTGCTAGAAAACTAGGCGAAAAACAATCTAGTTAACAACTTAACTAATGGGTTATCGGAAATACAACCTTTGTAGATCCGGTGCTCCACCTCCATAGCTCCGCAACGAAGTCCTCTCCGCTGTCCAAAAAGAATCCGGGCTCTAGCGTCGACTTCATCGGAGAATAAGCGAGCTAGGTCGTCGATGTCCATGCCGAAGATGATCTACGTCGAGGCATCGCTAAATCAAGCTCCGACTTCATCAAGTCAAGAAACTTGTGAAGAAAACACACTCTACTACTTGGCAAGAGGTAGAGGATGAAGAAATAGGAAGTGGGTTCAATTTAGAATTGGATTTCTCACTCTTTATCATCAATCACCATTGATGAAGAAAGCTTTTTCTTCATGAAAGAAGATGAAGAAGAAGAAGAATATTGTGATAAGATAATTCAAAAAAGAAAAGAATAACAATACTTATCATAATATTAACTCTAGTCAAGTGTAAAGAATGAATCATGGTTAGTGGGAATGGTTAGGGTTAAGGATGAGATAAGAATGGTTGACTTGATCAAAGTTTCATGAAGCTTCAACTAAACTCCAAATTAAGCCACCATTCTTTTCTCCTTTCCATTTATTTTCCAAAAGAAATAGATAAATAAATAAGTGAATAAAACAAAACCCTAACCATAATCATGTAACCATGGTTTGATCTTTACACAAAAACCCTTGCATAACATGTATCATCAAACATGATACAATCAAGTGCACAAAAGTATATCACATATACAATGTGTACAATCCGAGTGAGAAAATCCATTTAAAGTGAACCAATACTAGTTAACGCAAAGTAATATATCAAATATATAATTATGCATTAAATCATTAAATCAACACTTGATTTAACGATCCAGTCATATCGCATATAACCGACTAGTATCATTAGTAACAACTTATCGAATCAACACTTGATCCGATAACCCGGCTATATCGCATATAACCGATCAATGTCATATCGCGAGAATCAAATACAGTATCACATACTGGTATCATTCTCGGTCCCGCACATATCTCATATGCGCTCCTATTTCGTTTCGCTTGAGCCAAGAAACCTCTGTGTAGGACTCTAAAGACTCGTCAATACGCCGGCAGCAGATGATGATCATATCAAGCATCCACAAGCCGCAAGCGGTCTGCTAAACGTAACGGCCACCCGGGTATTGAGCGATCTGAAGATCGACGAGCAAGCCCGCTCACACTCCAGTGAATCCAACCAGTAACACTACCGTACAGTCCGGTCTGATCGTCTGATATGTCGCATATCTCGCCTAGGGGTGGTAAACGTCAGACCCCAATAGCTCAATAAGTCATGTCGATATGAGGTCTATAACAATTCGAGAAACTACTGGTAACACTTACCAGTAAATCTCAGCAACCCTGGCCAGGGATTTCCTGTTATAGCCAATCGAACACAGCGCAACATCAACTCCCTATACCGGGAGAGACGAATCCCCTCCTATCGCTCATTGCCTCCATGTGACTCGGGACTGTACCCAAAAACCACCGTTTTGCATGTAGGGTTCCTAGGCACACTAGTGAGGTCTCACAAGGCATCGAACATGCCAAATTCAAAAAATCTAGGTGCCGAGAGACCCGACTACGGATCGTTTGCTAGAAAACTAGGCGAAAAAGCTAACTAGTTAACACTTAACTACAAGATACGGAAATACAACCTTTGTAGATCCGGTGCTCTACCTCCATAGCTCCGCAACGAAGTCGTCTCCGCTGTCCAAAACAAATCCGGACTCTAGAGTCGGCTTCGTCGGAGAAAAAGTGAGCTAGGTCGTCGATGTCCATGCCGAAGATGATCTACGTCGAGGCATCGCTAAATCAAGCTCCACCTTCACCAAGCCCTAAAACTTGTGAAGGAAACACACTCTACTACTTGGCAAGAGGTAGAGGATGAAGAAATAGGAAGTGGGTAGACTTTAGAATTGGATTTCTTACTTGTTTTCTCAATTCACCATTGATGAAGAAAGCTTTTTCTTCTTTAGTTCAAGTAAGAAGAAGAAGAAATGTTATGATAAGAAATTAGAAAAGAAAAGAATTGTAATTCTTATCATAAAGATAACCATGGTAAAGTGTAGAGATTCAACTAGGGTTAGTGGGAATGGTTAGGGTTAAGGATGAGATAAGAATGGTTGACTTGATCAAAGCTTCATGAAGCTTCAACTAAACTCCAAATTAAGCCACCATTCTTTTCTCCTCTTTTCCAAAATGAATAAACAAATAAATAAATGAATAAATAAAGGAAATGAAACCCTAACCATTCTTTTAACCATGGTTTAATTCTTTGCACTTAACCAAGTAAACATGTATCATCAAACATGATACAATCAAATGCACAAAATCATATCGCATATGTAATGCGCACATCCGAGTGAGAAAATCCATCTTAAGTAAACCGATACTAGTTGATGCAAAGTAATATATCAAATATATAAATATGCATTAAATCATTAAATCAACACTTGATTTAATGATCCGGTCATATCGCATATAACCGACTAATATCAACAGTAACAACTTATCGAATCAACACTTGATCCGATAACCCGGCTATATTGCATATAACCGATCAATGTCACATATCGCGAGAATCGAATACAGTATCACATACTGGTATCATTCTCGGTCCCGCACATATCTCATATGCACTCCTATTTCGTTTCGCTTGAGCCAGGAAACCTCTGTGTAGGACTCTAAAGACTCGTCAATACGCCGGCAGCAGATGATGATCATATCAAACACCCACAAGCCGCAAGCGGTCTGCTAAACGTAACGGCCACCCGGGTATTGAGCGATCTGAAGATCGACGAGCAAGCCCGCTCACACTCCAGTGAATCCGACCAGTAACACTACCGTACAGTCCGGTCTGATCGTCTGATATGTCGCATATCTCGCCTAGGGGTGGTAAACGTCAGACCCCAATAGCTCGATAAGTCGTGTCGATATGAGGTCTATAACTTTTCGAGAAACTACTGGTAACACTTACCAGTAAATCTCAACAACCCTGGCCAGGGATTTCCTGTTATAGCCAATCGAACACAGCGCAACATCAACCCCCTATACCGGGAGAGACGAATCCCCTCCTATCGCTCATTGCCTCCATGTGACTCGGGACTGTACCCAAAAACCACCGTTTTGCACGCCCTCTTGGACGTGGTAAGATGGAAATCAAAGCACAGTGGGAACCACACAAGACTCTATGACGATCTCGGGTCAACAGACTACTCTGTACCAGTGTCACCAGAGAACTGCCATCTGACGTGAGGTATAATACCATCTGGGAGTTCTCGGCAAGTCCGTCCAGTGTACCCAGTCTCTACTGAGCACCCGTATATCATCTCTGATGTCAAACACCGATGGATATGGGATCATCCATCGCCCATCTGTATGGGTCGAGAAGGTATACGCTAGTCTACTCTGGTATATCGATGCCCCGTCTCGATACACCCACGACTAGGGACTTTGAAGGATGTACTTATGGACTACCATGTCCCCACTAGTATGATCCGCATCATAGTCCAGGTAGTCAAGTACAGATCCTAAGGGCTTTACCAACATGTAACAGAGAGACAAACAGTGTACACGTTAAGGTAAAGATCAACCAGATAGCATACTATCATGTCGAGCAAGAAAGTCCTCCCTATATATGTCCCAGCATCCACTACAATATACATCCTATGTATAGTAATGGCCTCTAGGGCATACATATAACTAACATTGCACGCCCTCTTGGACGTGGTAAGATGGAAATCAAAGCACAGTGGGAACCACACAAGACTCTATGACGATCTCGGGTCAACAGACTACTCTGTACCAGTGTCACCAGAGAACTGCCATCTGACGTGAGGTATAATACCATCTAGGAGTTCTCGGCGAGTCCGTCCAGTGTACCCAGTCTCTACTGAGCACCCGTATAACATCTCTGATGTCAAACACCAACGGATATGGGATCATCCATCGCCCATCTGTATGGGTCGAGAAGGTATACGCTAGTCTACTCTGGTATATCGATGCCCCGTCTCGATACACCCACGACTAGGGACTTTGAAGGATGTACTTATAGACTACCATGTCCCCACTAGTATGATCCGCATCATAGTCCAGGTAGTCAAGTACACATCCTAAGGGCTTTACCAACATGTAATAGAGAGACAATCGGCATACACGTTAAGGTAAAGATCAACCAGATAGCATACTATCATGTCGAGCAAGAAAGTCCTCCCTATATATGTCCCAGCATCCACTACAATATACATCCTATGTACAGTAATGGCCTCTAGGGCATACATATAACTAACAATCTCCCACTTGCACTAGGGCCATCTGTAGCAGTGGTTGAAATATCTCATACTCAACCATCCCATAAAAGTCTCTCTCTGGGAACAGGCCTTTGTGAGTGGATCCGCTGTGTTGTCCTCTGAGTCTACTCTCCTAACCTCGATCTCCCTGGAGATCAGCCATCTCCATGATCAAGTGATACTGCCATAGAATATGTCTGGATCACTGATGGGACCGGCGTTCCTTGGCATAAGCCACAACTCCATTGTCACACAATGGGAGGAACACAGTTCATCTCATGAACCAATATACACCCAAACAGTCTCTTTGGTAGCATCTTAAGTAGCGATGTATCCAGCCTTTATCGTCTAGTATGTCACGGTATCTATCTTGGAACTCTTCCAACATACCGTCCCTTTACTGAGGGTAAAGACAATGCCTGTGACTGACATTCAGTCGTGTTTATCACCCTGGAACCCTTCCAGTGATTCTCCCCAGGGTCGATTGATACCTTCTCACTACAACTAGTGAGAATCCTAACATCCATTTAGATCTATCTCATAGATCCAAAACCCAGGATTTAAGAGGTATCATTTTGATCCTATGCGGAGAGTCATTGTGATAAGCGGAGATTGATCGAGCGTAGCATAGGAAACTCCTTCCCTATCAAGAGTATGTCATCCACGTACTCTACGAGGATCGTCACCATACTCCCTACTACCTTCTTGTTTATACAAGGTTCATCTACCATTTTGATGATGTCAACTTCTTTGACCGCTTCATCAAAACAGATGTTCCAACTCCATGATGCCTGCTTTATCCTATAAAGCATCTTGCACACGTTTCCGCTGCTCTCACTGTCTACGAAGCCCTCTGGCTGTGTACTTATAGACGCTCTCTTCTAAATCATCATTTAGAAAAGCAGTCAAGACACCCAACCACCAGATATCGCAGTCATGGTATGTAGCCGTGACAAGTAGGATCTGGATGGACTTAAGCATAGCTACTTGAAAAGGTTTCATCATTATCCACACCTGGTCAATGATGCAAACTTTTAACAAGTCTAGCTTTGAAAGTCTCAACTTTTCCATGTACACCAAGTAATCTTCTCAAGATATACTTGCTCCTGACGGGGATTTAACCCTTCAGATATAGCAACTAAAGTCCATACTTTGTTGGTGTATAAGGATTCCATCTCAGATCGCTAAGCATCCAGCCATTCTTACAGAGTCTCACTCTTGATGGCCAGCTCGAAACTAGTTGGGTCATCATCTCATGATGCATTCCTCGCTCCCACTGTCATAGAGAAACCGAAATATCTCTCAGGTGGGTGAGGAACCCTACTAGATCGGCGGAGAGGCTGAGGTTCGTTGGTTTCTACTGAATCCTCTGGTTGTACCAAATCATCTGCTGCAGTTTGTATGGCTGGAACATTTCCAGTTCTACATTACAGACCTTGCCTCGAGCTTGTCCGGATTTTGCTTTTAGACATAGGCCGGACAACCCCAAATCTTAACTAGCTTAAGACATCGGCTCTTCCCTTTCCATATCTCATATGGAGTGGTAGGCAACTGATTTGATTCGAACCTATTCAATAGGTATGCAGCTTCTCAAGTGCATAACTCCCAAAAAGGAAATAGGTAACTCAGTAGTACTCATCATAGAGCACACCATATCAAATAGGGTGTATCTGCTCCGCCCCGATATACCATCGTGCTATGGTGTATACGGAGGAGTAATTCTGAGAGAGAATCTCATTCTCCTTTAGAATAGTTGAGGAATTTCCGTGCTCAAGTATTCTCCTCCCTGATCTCATCATAGGACATAATACTTATACCCTTATTTTGGTTCTCTACTTCTAAATCATATTCTGTGAATATCTCAAAAGGTTCGGACTTGTGTTTCAACAGGAACATATGTCTGAATCTTGAGAGATTATCAGAGAATGTAATGAAGTACAAAGAACCGGTCTTGGCATATGTAGACAGGGGACCTTTGTACATCAACATGTATCATCCCAAGAGTTCACTAACTCTTTCTCTGTTTCTAATAAACAGAGCTAGTGTCATTATATCTTTGTGACATGACTGGCAAGTTTCACAAGATGTAGATTCAAACTGATTTAAATATGCATCTATATGTAACTTCAGCTAGTCAGGTCACATTAATCTGACCTAGTCTACAATACCTCAAGAAGAATTCGTTCATTTCTGAACTCTTCCTCTTGTGTGTGATCCGTATACCAAGAACTGTAGTTTGATTTAGAACGTCAATGCTTTTAGACAACGTGCCTGAACCGATCAACTTTTGATATAGGAAATGTTCAAAACATTATCCAACAATACAAAATTTTATCAGTTCTTTACTAATAAAGAGACTGATATGATTTTGTATATCAGGTTCGGTATCTAACAACATTCGTTCAGAATCAATGTATTGGTAATACAGGGTGACAGTAACCAACAGACTTGGCTGCAACACTTGCCCCGTTTTCTGCCTCATGAAACTTATCACCCATTCTCAGTTCTCTACCTATCTGTAGCCCTATGTAACAGATTACATATATGGGATCCTGATCTGGTATCACATACCCAGGACGTAGAGGATACAGAGAAACAGTTCTTTGTAACGAACACACCCGAAGATGATGCATCAGCATGCACTCTCTTCGTTTGGGCGGCACGGGAATTCTGGTAATCCCCAATTTCCTGCTCTGTCTTATAACAATTATAAATTGGAGCGGGACCAACGTTCCCCAGCTCAGTATAACAAGCGGGTTTGGTCAATATTCCGTATTATTATCTTGATTAAGGCGTGATATGGTCGCTACCAGGAGAGAGAGAGAAGAAAACACTCAGCGTGCGCTCTTGCAAGAATAGATTGGTTATTATTTTATCTAATCAGGATGGCTCCCACTGCTTTTTATCAAATCTTCCTTCAAACCCTAAAAGGAAAGACTAGCCGGGATTAATTACACACTACAAGTTCGCCAATCTTTCAGCCAGGCCAGTGTCGGTACTTTGAGGGAGGTCCCCCGTGCTTTCGTACGAACCTAATTAATGTAAACCTCGTTTTCCCAGAGGCGTAACCCCGTTGACACCTTTCTAGACACCTACTTGATCGGCTAATTGTAATGTATAAAACTCTCCCAGGAGAAACTCTTACTCGCAGCGGGTATCGGGATCCAACTATCTCATAGAAGGTATGCAATCTCATTGCAAATTTCAACACTTGAAATTCCCGATAATATTTTGCCCCGAACGATCTATGACCTTGACAAGGTCAACAAACCATAGACCGCAAGTCAAGTTCAACCCGTCATTTCTTGATTGAATCAAACCCACCCGCACGACCCTTGACAAGGTCAACAAGGCCGCACGACTACCCTAACCCAATCTGCATCATATGCATAAGCAGATAAATACTGGTTAGCTACCGCACACTGCGCCTTGACAAGGTCAACAAACGCAGCACGAATACTAAACAGGATTTATCTGAAATGACAGAGGGCTACGACAGGTTTTTCTGAAAACCTATTGCGTAATGAACTTGATATCGTTGTAGGATCGAATGAATTTTGAAATGGAGTGTTTTTTAGGCTTTTCTAGTTTTGCTAAAGGAGTCACTCCCGGTGAAGGGATCGTCGGTCCTTTCCTCGTCGAATGAGGTGCGGGATATATCATATATATCACTGTGCAAAGCAAAAACTCTTAAAAGCAATCAAAAGACAAACCGAGTGTGTAGCATCTGCCAGTTATTGCTAAAGGAGTCACTCCCGGTGAAGGGATCTCGGTCCTTTCCTCATCGAATAAGGTGCAGGAAATATCATATATACCGATGTGCAAAGCAAGAACTGTAGCTACCTGTTTTATTTTTGAAATTCGATTCTACAACATCTTAGGTTTCTTTTAATTCATTAATCACATTAATGAAGTCCCATCATTTAAATACCTAAACATCACAGATAAATACGACGTACACTTATGCCATCCGCATTCGCCTCGATGTCCCCTCGTGCACCGTTAAGTTAGGTAACTAACGACAGAGCGGGGCAGGGCTAGCGCGGGTGTAAAACATAAGTAACGTCTATATAATATATCATATATACTATATACTGTATCTATCAAAGAACATCACATGATCACATCACAGATATCGCAGCAGAAGAAACATATGTAACATTGGATATACTAGGACGTCCGTGTTTTCAATACGAGCCAGTATAAAACACGGATTCCACGGTCGTGATGAATAGCCAAACCCACACCCCTAGACCCCTACGAGAGCGGCAAGCAACCCTACCAATTCTAGAGTTAGGAGACCCGGACTCGACTCCTCGAGTTGGTCTCCCACTGGACTCCAGAACCCGGTTACTTGTGCCCTTCTCCTTGGGTCTATCCTAGTGCGGAAAAGTAAATAATATACAAATGGTGACTACTTCCGCAACCTGGAAGCGCCCCAATAAAAGAATATTACATACAAGTTTTTACATGAATGAAAATGAAAAACACTCATCTCACATAAAAACCCCCGGCTATTCAAACACGACGATCCAATATAACATATCCAGCAACACATAACATCACATGTCATCAAACGTAAGTAAATATGCGCATCCCAATTGTCGTTGGCATATAGCAACGAAACCGGCGATATCACATATTACACTTACGGTCACAGAAAAGAAAGTGTAAAACTACAACAGTTGGAATCCGCAATCACCTCAGACATCGCATGCCTGACCAAATGAATTCTTTAGACATCGCATGCCTAATAATTATAAACCCCGCATTTTAGTCTCAAAATCGAAAACACTTTTCAATATCAAGTCGGGCAATTCAACAAGATTCCCGACATCCTGATCGAATGCTCGTCGCAAACTTCAGTAGACGGCCGCACCCCCGATACCGTCGACGAAGTGCACCAAGGCGGAACACCGCTGCCGCGAGCACCCGAACGGATGCTTTCGGCGACGGGGTTCTCCTACAGTCACTTGATCGGGGCTATGGAGTGAGGCTGTCTATTAAGTTTACCCGGCGAGTATCCGCGTACGCTACGTGATTGCGACGGACTTTTGATCACATCAAAATTCCGTGGCAACTGATCAAGTGAGACTAAACTGCTATGTTTATAATATTCATTCAGTTATCTCATAACTTATTGTGAATTCCAATTATTGTATCATATTCCAGATAATTAGAAAATGTTAGACTTTCCGATCGAACAATCGAACACCCAAGTTTTCCCGGTACAATCCAACACATGAAATAAGTCTAACAACATTCAGTTCGTGCCTCAGTACCAACGGTCCAGCCGTAGAAGGGTCAAGCCAACGCCTCACATGTGGCACGCCGTACTGCCCCAAACCCGAAGGTTCAAAGGGCAGTTCAAGACGGTCACATAATCGAGTTAAGGTTTGTTGTCTTCTAGAGGGTCCATCGCGTTACTTGCACTACTTAGAACGTCGTTAAACTACGGAAAAATCCAACACTTGGAAATTTCCCGACAGGGGAAAAATTGGGTATTTATATCCGGTCGAACTTTTTAACATATTCTAAAATTTATCCGGAAAGCCACATAGACAAAATTTGATACTCCGATCGAAACACCGAATCCCCAAAACAACCCCAGAAAATTCAACTCTTGAAAAATTATTAAAAATTTCCAGAAGACTCAGCATTACAAAACATGAATTACTGTGCAAGCCACGTGGGGTAACTCAACACAGTGGCCGCGGAACCGCCGCGCAACTCCGACTTCATCAAGTCAAGAAACTTGTGAAGAAAACACACTCTACTACTTGGCAAGAGGTAGAGGATGAAGAAATAGGAAGTGGGTTCAATTTAGAATTGGATTTCTCACTCTTTATCATCAATCACCATTGATGAAGAAAGCTTTTTCTTCATGAAAGAAGATGAAGAAGAAGAAGAATATTGTGATAAGATAATTCAAAAAAGAAAAGAATAACAATACTTATCATAATATTAACTCTAGTCAAGTGTAAAGAATGAATCATGGTTAGTGGGAATGGTTAGGGTTAAGGATGAGACAAGAATGGTTGACTTGATCAAAGTTTCATGAAGCTTCAACTAAACTCCAAATTAAGCCACTATTCTTTTCTCCTTTCCATTTATTTTCCAAAAGAAATGGATAAATAAATAAGTGAATAAAACAAAACCCTAACCATAATCATGTAACCATGGTTTGATCTTTACACAAAAACCCTTGCAAAACATGTATCATCAAACATGATACAATCAAGTGCACAAAAGTATATCACATATACAATGTGTACAATCCGAGTGAGAAAATCCATTTAAAGTGAACCAATACTAGTTAACGCAAAGTAATATATCAAATATATAATTATGCATTAAATCATTAAATCAACACTTGATTTAACGATCCGGTCATATCGCATATAACCGACTAGTATCATTAGTAACAACTTATCGAATCAACACTTGATCCGATAACCCGGCTATATCGCATATAACCGATCAATGTCACATCGCGAGAATCAAATACAGTATCACATACTGGTATCATTCTCGGTCCCGCACATATCTCATATGCGCTCCTATTTCGTTTCGCTTGAGCCAGGAAACCTCTGTGTAGGACTCTAAAGACTCGTCAATACGCCGGCAGCAGATGATGATCATATCAAGCATCCACAAGCCGCAAGCGGTCTGCTAAACGTAACGGCCACCCGGGTATTGAGCGATCTGAAGATCGACGAGCAAGCCCGCTCACACTCCAGTGAATCCAACCAGTAACACTACCGTACAGTCCGGTCTGATCGTCTGATATGTCGCATATCTCGCCTAGGGGTGGTAAACGTCAGACCCCAATAGCTCAATAAGTCGTGTCGATATGAGGTCTATAACAATTCGAGAAACTACTGGTAACACTTACCAGTAAATCTCAGCAACCCTGGCCAGGGATTTCCTGTTATAGCCAATCGAACACAGCGCAACATCAACTCCCTATACCGGGAGAGACGAATCCCCTCCTATCGCTCATTGCCTCCATGTGACTCGGGACTGTACCCAAAAACCACCGTTTTGCACGCCCTCTTGGACATGGTAAGATGGAAATCAAAGCACAGTGGGAACCACACAAGTCTCTATGACGATCTCGGGTCAACAGACTACTCTGTACCAGTGTCACCAGAGAACTGCCATCTGACGTGAGGTATAATACCATCTGGGAGTTCTCGGCGAGTCCGTCCAGTGTACCCAGTCTCTACTGAGCACCCGTATAACATCTCTGATGTCAAACACCAACGGATATGGGATCATCCATCGCCCATCTGTATGGGTCGAGAAGGTATACGCTAGTCTACTCTGGTATATCGATGCCCCGTCTCGATACACCCACGACTAGGGACTTTGAAGGATGTACTTATAGACTACCATGTCCCCACTAGTATGATCCGCATCATAGTCCAGGTAGTCAAGTACACATCCTAAGGGCTTTACCAACATGTAATAGAGAGACAATCGGCATACACGTTAAGGTAAAGATCAACCAGATAGCATACTATCATGTCGAGCAAGAAAGTCCTCCCTATATATGTCCCAGTATCCACTACAATATACATCCTATGTACAGTAATGGCCTCTAGGGCATACATATTACTAACACCTTCCCCACCCTTCGGCACTAGCCTAAGGTTTGGAAGAAGACTATCCAATAAGCGTAATAGGTGTACACTCTTTATGCCAGGAGCCCTCGCAACTTGAGATAAGGTAATAGGAAAAGACATCTGAATAATCCTTTTCTATTTCTCCTGAATCGGAAACCATCCTCGAATCTGGAACGAATTCCTTCGAGTTCGTATGTAACTATACGATGGCATGTCCAAGCATTATGGACGTTCGTAGTGATACGAAGTGTTCTGGAGAAATCCAAAATGGATGTGAGAGTGGCTGGGGCATACACGGTTTTGTCGTGAATGATAGCATTCGCAATTTTCTTTTCCGTTATTCCAATCCCTTTATATGTCTTTACTTATTACCTTCTGTACACCACCTTTAGGCTAATTGGTTTTCTTCCTTCCCACCTTTCAGCACCTGCCTATGGTCTGGAGGAAGACTATCTAATAAGCTCAATAGGTGTACCCTCTCCTAATCCTAGGAGCCCTCACAACCTGAGAGAAGGTAAAGGGAAAAGACAACCGAATAATCATATTCAATCTCTTCAAAACCAGAATCCATCCTCGAATCTGGAACAAATTCCTTCGAGTTCATATGTAACTATACGATGGATTTATCCAATAAGTGCGGGTCTTCGTAATGATACGGGGTGTTCTGGAGAAACGCAAAGGTGATATAGAGGTGGCAATGATATATGCGACACCATGACATTCCAAAAGCCAAAGTGTTTTAAGAAGGTTCGATTACCTTGGTTCATGAGTTTTAGTTTAGGGTCGGGCTATGGTCACTGCCAAAGAGAGAGAGAAAAGAAACACTCAGCGTGCACTCTAACATAGATCAGAATGGTTAATCACTTATCTAATCAGGATGTCTCTCACTGTTTCCTTGAATTCTCCTCCAAACCCAAAAGAAGAATTAGTCGGGATCATCCAAAATCACCCGAGGAGTAAACCAACTCATCAATGGGAATCGGGATCTAACTATCATCGCATGATAACTTGATGGAAGCCACTCAAGTTATTACACTCCAGAAGGTATGCGCATGCCTGAAAAGTTTCCTGTATGTTTGAAACTCCCGATGTGTGTTTTTACCCCTAGGACCCAAGTGACCTTGACTGAGCCAACATATCAAAGGATCCTAGTCAAGTTTAACCCGTCATTATCTTGATTGCATTAGACCCACCCGCACGAGTCCTTGACTGAGCCAAAATGACCGCACGACTGTCCTAACCAATCGCATATCCATGCAACAGAAAAGCACTACATAGCTACAGAACACTACGCCTCGGCTAAGCACGACATACGTAGCACGAATACTAAGCAATACTAATCTGAAACGACGGAGGGCTACGGCTGGTCTTTGGCGAAAAACCTTTAATGTAATGAACTTGATATCGTTGAAAGAATCCAAGTGGTTTTGCAAATATATAGTGGCGCAAACTTTTGCTAAAGAGGTCACTCCAGGTGAAGGGATCTCGGCTCTTTCATCGTCAAATGAGGTGTAGGATATTCCAAACTGAATACCACGATGCAAAGCAAAAGAATCGACTATAGTGAAGTTATTACGCTGACGCAAACTTTTGCTCAAGGGGTCACTCCCAATGAAAGGATCTCGGCCCTTGCCTCGTCGAATGAGGTGCAGGATATTCATAACCGAATACCACTGTGCAAAGCAAAAGAAAGCGTCTGTAATGTCAGTTTTAAATACTTGGTTCCAACAACATCATATATAGGTTTGTTTTATCCTTGCATTGATCAGAATCAATGCAGTCCCATCAATTAATCACACCAGAAAAGAACAAAAATATATGATGTACGTATATGTCATCCGCATTCGCCACTGGGTCCCATCATCACCCGTTAGGTTACTTAACTAACGACAGAGCGGGGACTGGACTAGCGCGGGTGCAAAACATATACAACATCTACTAGTATATATAAAAATATATATAACAATCATCCCAGGCATGATATAAAGCAACATCACAGAATCTCAGCCAAGCAACACAGAATGGTGGATAATCCTGGAGTCCCGGGTTTCACATGAGCCGCAAATGAGACCCGACGTTCCCCTGTCGTGTGGATAGCCTGTGCAATGAAAACCTAGACCCCCTACGAGTGCGGCAAGTTACCCGCCAATCCCAGAAGTGAGGCAACCCCAATCAACAACGTGAATAGGCCACCCAGCACTTCACAGAATCCGGTAACTTGAGCACCCCTCCGTGGGTCAACCTATACCCCCTACGAGTGCGGCGAATAGCCTGCCAATTCTAGAGTAAGGTCCCCTCCGTCTCAACGCCATGAGATGCGGACCCGTTGCCCTCTAGAACCCGGCTATTCGTGCACTTCACCGCGGGGTAATCCTAGTACAGAAAAGAAAACAATATGTACAAGGGTGACAACGACCTCAACCCGGTCGTGTCCCAAACAAATAATATACAAACGGGCAGTGACGGCAGTCCACATGTCGGACGCTCGCCCCGCAATATCAAATGTACAAATAAATCTAAACAGTACTAACATTACACCCAAGCTATCCACCACGACGATCTAACCACAACACAGCACAACACAGAACATCAACGTGAATGTCACGTTCGCAAACTCGTCTAAAAGAACATATAGCAATTAGACGAGTTGTACCGCTCGAATGACATTCATGGTCGCAGATAGTAATGCATGTACTGATAAACATTTAAACAGTGTTAAATTATCGACTTTGAAACATCCCGAATTTCCCCTGAACAAAAGATAACATAATATCCAAAATGGGCAAAACAAGCAATACCACTGCACCAATATTCCAGAGACTAGAAAACACCAAAAATTTCAAGTCCAAACTCCATAGAAAAACTGGTCTGGCCTGTTTTTTGGAAATCTCACCGGGACAAATCCGACGGTTTAGGCTCGTATTTGTGGTGTGTTCTAGTGGTCACTCAAGTAGTCTTCTGCAATTGCTTAAAAAAAATTTGAAAACTCTGAAATTTCGACAGAAACTGGAATGTATAGTGCACTGTTTTGGGGTTGTTTCGGTTTCGATACTTTAACATCGTCTAAACTAGGTAGTTAAGGGTTTAAAGGTTGGCTCTGATACCATGTTCGGTTACGGCAGTGTCCCGGCCATCAAACCATGGCCAAATGCGGAACAAAAATTTACAAAACTACCGCTACCATGACCCGATGCCCGGATCTACCCTAAACCCTATACTAGCAAGCAATATAAAGAGTTAGGAATGGTTATACCGAGTTGATCCGTGTCCTTCGGTCTTCAACCTTCATCCCAAGCTCTTAGAGGTTGCGGATCGAGTTTGGTTGCCGGCCTTCCTTCATCTACGATGATCCACCTGAGGGAAACGTCGCAAGCTTCAGCCTCGCCAAGCGAGTCAACCGACGCTCCAAGGTTGCTAGCAATGGAGAGTGGAGGTGTAGGAATGTGTCACTATAATTTTTCTCTCATCCCAAATGCTCCATGAGCAACCATAGAAGACCAAGAGGAGGTGAGGAAACATGTGGCATGAGCAACTAAAGAAACGTGGCTAAGTCTCCAAGTGAGTGAGAATGAGAGAGTGATGAAGCAAGTCAAGAAAAGAAAAAAGATCAAGGCATATAGAAGAGATGGCAACCCCCCTCCTTTTTCCAATCATGCAAAAAAAATATCTCATCTCATTTAACTAATAAACAAATGCAAACCATACCTCTCTACATGCCAAAACCCATGCTCATGACTGTAGGGTTACTAGGCACACTAACAAGGCTCTACAAGGCATCGACCATGCCAAAATTAAATATTTATGTGCCGAACAACCCTAAGCAAGATCGTATACTAGAGTTTAGGCGACACATATGGCAAGTAAACAACTTTACTCTAAAGGGAATACGAAATACAACCTTTGTAGATCGGTCCTTCACTTCTTTAGCTCCTTGTTGAAGTCCCTTCGCTGCGATCGTGGTTCTCCCGGACCCTTGCATGGCTTCATGAGGCGAAAGACGCGTGCTTGCTTGAAGTCTTCGAGGCCGAAGATGATCTACGTCGAGGGGATGCCAACTCAAGCTTCTACTTCACTAACTTGAGAATTAGTGAAGCAAACACCCTAAACTAAAGTGCTAGTCTAGTAGAGGATGGAGAAATAAGAAGTAGGTTCTCTTTAGAATTTTATTTCTCACAAAATTTCACTCTTTTTTCAAAACCCTAGTTTGCTTTTTCTTTTGTTCAATGAAGAAGATGAACAAAAGAAAGAGGAGAGGATAATGATCAAGTGTGTAGGCTAACCATGGTGAGTGAGTATCATATACTAACTCTTGTAGAGACTTAACCCTAGGCTAATCTTCATGGTTGGGTTAAGAAATATCCATAGTAAAAACAAATTTAGTGGAATTAGTCAAATGCTTCCACAAGCTTCAAGCATTTAGCTAATCCTCCACTAATTTTGTAATTACTTTGAATATTAAAATCCAATATAAAAGATAGTATGGTGTAAGTCTCATACACCCAAGTCAAGTGTATCATCAACCATGATACAATAAAAGAAAACACAATTTTAATATATATCATATATACATTAAAGGTGTGCTCATGTGAGAAAAACCCTAAAGTGAACAAGTGTTAGTAAATGTAAACTAGTATATCTAATATACAATTATACACTTAATTATTAAATCAACACTTGACTTAATAATCCGGTCATATCTCATATAACCGACTAACATTCATCGTATCGACTTATCGAATCAACACTTGATTCGATAACACGGTCATATCATATATAACCGACCGATACAAAAAGTCGCGAGAATAGAATATGGTATCACATACACGCATTATTCTCGGTCCTGCACATATCACATATGCGCTCCTATTTCGTTTTGACTGAGCCAGTAAAACCTCTGTGTAAGACTCTAAAGACTCGTCAATACGCCGGCAGTAGGTGATGATCACATCAAGCACCCATAAGCCGTCAGCGGTACTAGCTGGACGTAACGGCTACCCGGGTATTGAGCGATCAGAAGATCAGCAAGCAAGCCCACTCCAACTCCTGTAAAAGCCTGCCGGTAACACTTCCCGTACAGTCCGGTCTCCTCGTCTGATATGTCGCATATCAAGTCTAGGGGTGGTAAACGTCAGACCCCAATAACCGATAAGTCGTGCCGATGTGAGGCTCATAACGGGTCGAGAAACTACAGGTAACACTTACCAGTAAATCTCTAACCCAGCCCTGGCCAGGGACTTCCCTGTTATGGCCAATCGAGCACAGCGCAACATCAACCCCCAATACCGGGAGAGACGAAACCCCTCCTATCGCTCATTGCCTCCATGTGACTCAGGACTGTACCCAAAAACCACCGTTTTGCACGCCCTCTTGGACGTGGTAAGGTGGAAATCAAAGCACAGTGGGAATCACACAAGACTCTATGACGATCTCGGGTCTACAGACTAACCTGCACAAGTGTCACCAGAGAACTGCCATCTGACGTGAGGTATAATACCATCTGGGAGTTCTCGGCGAGTCCGTCCAGTGTACCCAGTCTCTACTGAGCACCCGTATACCATCTCTGATGTCAAACACCAATGGATATAGGATCATCCATCGCCCATCTCATGGGTCGAGAAGCGTATACGCTAGTCTATTCTGGTATATCGATGCCCCGTCTCGATACACCTACGACTAGGGACCTTGAAGGATGTACTTATGGACTACCATGTCGCTACTAGTATGATCCGCATCATAGTCCAGGTAGTCAAGTACATATCCTAAGGGCTTTACCAACATGTAACTATAAGACAGTATAAAGAGACAAGTATACATGTTAAAGTAAAGAGCAACCAGATAGCATACTATCATATCGAGCAAGAAAGTCCTCTCTATATATATCCAAGCATCCAATATAATATACATCATCTGTACAATACTGGCCTTTAGGTCATACATACAACTAACAATGACAACTCACCCTCCACCTCATTTCCAAAATGATTTTCTAAAAAGAAAATCAATTAATGAGGTGGCCATCTTCTAAAAACTATTCCGTGTAAAGACGGAATACAACCCGGTACACGTATCGATATACATATACGCGTATTCGTACCAAAATACGAATAGCCAAGAGAGAAAATGAATAGTGAACAATAATACTAGAATACATATATATATATACATATATAAATTATTAAATCAAAACCTGATTTAAAAATCCGGCTTAATCCTAAGCCGCTAGTATTATCAACCGTCCAATTAAAGTCTGTGCAGCCTGTACGCATATTTAATTGGACACTTGTATGTACCAACATACGTCATCTACACCATATCGCCTGAACCGTGAAACCCCTCTGTGTGGGACTCTAAAGACTCGTCAATACGCTGACAGTGGGTTTAACCACAAGCACGTCAGCGGCACTAGCTGTACGTAACGGCTACCCAGGTATTGAGCGAAAGGAAGGCCGACGAGCAAACTCATCCAAACCCCTACTGAGCCTGACAGTGACAATATCCATACAGTCCGGTCTGTTCGTCTAAGAGTATCACATATCGAGTCTAGGGGGTGGATAAAGTCAGACCCCTACTGACGCGATAATTCGTGTCGGTATGAAACCCATCACCACCTAAGAAACTATCGATCCTAAATCGGTAATTCGCGATAATTCGTGTCGGTATGAAACCCATCACCACCTAAGAAACTATCGATCCTAAATCGGTAATTCTCGTCTACCCCGGCCGAGGATTTCTAGTGATGGCCACCCATGCACAACGCGACATCAACCCCCAATACCGGAAGAGACGAATCCCCGACGATCCGCTCACTGCCTCCATGTGGCTCGGGACTGTACCCAACTAAAACCTGTTTGCATGACTCCTTTGAGCCGTGGTAGGGTAGTAATCAAAGCACAGTGGGAACTCACACGAGACAAATGATGATCTCAGGTCGACAGACTAACCTGTACATGTCACCTGGGAACTGCTATCTGACAATAGGTATAATACCAACTAGCAGGTTCCCGGCGAGTCCGTCCAGTGTACTCATAACTCAATGAGCACCTGTATACTATCATAGGTGAACAAACTAACACCAATGGCTTGTGAGACCTTGCCACCATCCCTTGTCAGGGTCTCGATCAGTATACACTAGTCTACACTAGAGTATCGATGCCCAGTGTCGATACTCCCACGACTAGGGACATTTAAGGATGTGCTTATAGACCCCCAGCTCCCACGTATATGATCGCCATAATAATGCTGGTAGTCAAGCAAGAATCCTATAGGCTCTATCAACATGTAATAGTGATCTGTAATACCACCTGAAGTATGTACATGATGATAAAGACAAACCAGATATCATACTATCATCTCGAGTAAGACTATTCTACCGGTATAGGTCCTCCCTCAATCATAGCAATCGCATGCCTGTGATTCAATAATTGACTTGAGGGCACTATAGCCAACATTAAACGAGTTAAAATATGGGGTTGTCCGGCCTATGTTGAAAAGCAAAATCCGGACAAGCTCAAGGTAAGGTCAGTACTGTATAAGTTTGTTGGATATCCCGAACATTCGCGAGGGTATATCTTCTACCACACTGAGGAGAAAAAGGTGTTTTGTTTCTCAGCATGCCACCTTTTTAGAAAAGGAATTTCTTATGGAAGAAATTAGTGGTCATGAGGTAGAACTGGAAGAAGTTCTAGTTAGACAAACTAACGGCTGATGATTTGGTAGAACCGGAGGATTCAATAGTTCCCGACGAGCCTCAGCCTCTCCGCAGATCTAGTAGGGTTCCTCATTCGCCTGAGAGATACTACGGTTTTCTCAATGACAGTGGGAACGAGGATTGCATCATGGAAGATGATGACCCAACTAGTTTCGAGCAGGCCATCACAAGTGGGGACTCTGTGTAATGGCTGGATGCTAAGCGATCTGAGATGGAATCCATATACACCAACAAAGTATAGACTTTGGTAGTTGCACCAGAAGGGGTAAAACCCATTGGGAGCAAGTGGATCTTGAGAAGATTCTTGGTGTAGATGGAAAAGTTGAGACTTTCAAAGCTAGACTTGTTGCAAAAGGTTGTCGTCAATAACCAGGTGTGGATTTCTATGAAACCTTTTCTCCAGTGGCCATGCTTAAGTCCATCCGGATCCTACTTGCCATTGTTGCACACCATGACTACGAAATCTGGCAGATCGACGTCAAGACCGCTTTTCTAAATGGTGATTTAGAAGAGAGCGTGTACATGACACTGCCAGAGGGCTTCGTAAACAGTGGGAGCAGCGGAAAGGTGTGCAAGTTGCTTAAATCAAAATACGGATTAATGCAGGCATCGCGGAGTTGGAACATCTGTTTTGATGTGGAAGTCAAAGAGTTTGACTTCATCAAAATGGTAGATGAACCTTGTATATACAAGAAGGTTGTAGAGAGTAAGGTTGTCTTTCTCATATTGTACGTGGATGACATACTCTTAATAGGAAATGGTGTTCCTATGCTACACTCAGTCAAGCTCCTCTTATCACAATGTTTCTCCATGAAGGATCTGGGTGATGCCTCCTACATCCGGTGATTAAGATCTATAGAGATAGATCTAAGAGGACGTATCATACTCACTAGGTGTAGTAAGTAGATGTCAATCAGATCCTGGGGAGAAACGCTGGATAGCTGTGAAGAACATTCTTAATTACTTGAGAAGCACAAAAGAAATGTTCTTGGTGTTTGGTAACGGTGAACTCCAAATGGAATCCTTTACCGATTCGAGCTTCCAGAGTGATAAGGACGACTCTAAGTCAGTCACGGGTTTTGTCTTCACCCTCAATAGAGGGGCGGTTTGTTAGAAAAGTTCCAAATAAGAAACAGTGGCAGACTCGATGATGGAGGCTGAATACATCGCTGCCAACGATGCCGCCAAAGAGGCCATCGGGATGAAGAAGTTCATAACCGAACTTGGTGTGGTTCCGTCCATCGAGCATCCAATACCTTTGTATTGTGATAACAATGAAGCAGTGGCTTTGGCCAAGGAACCCAGGTCCCATCAGCGATCCAGGCATATTCTGAGGCGGTATCACCTGATCCGGGAGATAGTTGATCGCCGGAAGATCGAGATCAGGAGAGTTGACACGAAGAACAACACGGCGGATCCACTCACGAAGGCCATACCCCAGATACAATTTGAAAGACTCTATGTGATGTTGGGTATGGGATACTACAATAATTGGCCTTAGTGCAAGTGGGAGATTGTTAGTTATATGTATGCCATAGAGGCCATTATTTTACATGATTGTATATTATAGTGGATTCTTGAACATATATAGAGAGGACTTTCTTGTTCGACATGATAGTATGCTATCTGGTTGCTCTTTATCTTAACATGTAGACTCGTATTATGATACTGTCTTTCTCTCACATGTTGATAAAGCCCTTAGGATGTATACTTGACTACCAGGATTATAATGCAGATCATACTAGTGGGGCCAGGGTAGTCCATAAGTTCATCCTTTAATTGTCCCTAGTCGTGGGTGTATCGAGACAGGGCATCGATACTCCGGAGTAGACTAGCGTATACGCTTCTTGACCCATTTGATGGGCGATGGATGATCCCATATCCATTGGTGTTTGACATCAAAGATGGTATACGGGTGCTCAGTGGAGACTGGGTACACTGAACAGGACTCGCCGAGAACTCCTAGATGGTATTATACCTAACGTCAGATAGTAGTTCTCTGGTGACACTGGTACAGGTTAGTCTGTAGACCCGAGATTGTCATAGAGTCTTGTGTGATTCTCACTGTGCTTTGATTTCCACCTTACCACATTCAAAAGAGCGTGCAAAACGGTGGTTTTTGGGTACAGTCCCGAGTCACATGGAGGCGATGAGCGATAGGAGGGGTTTCGTCTCTCCCGGTATTGGGGGTTGATGTTGCGCTGTGCTCGATTGGCTATAACAGGAAGTCTCTGGCCAGAGCTGAAACTGAGATTTACCGGTAAGTGTTATCAATAGTTTCTCGACCGGTTATGAGCCTCATATCGGCATGACTTATCAAGTTATTAGGGTCTGACGTTTACCACCCCCACACTAGATATGCGACATATCAGATGAAGAGACCGGACTGTACGGTAGTGTTACTTATTGGATTCACGGGAGTATGAGCAGGCTTGCTTGTTGATCTTCTGATTGCTCAATACCCGAGTAGCCGTTACGTCTAGCTAGTACCGCTAACGGCTTGTGGGTATCTGATATGACCATTACCTACTGCCGGCATATTGATAAGTCTTTAAAGTCCTACACAGAGGTTTCCTGGCTCAAGTGAAACAAAATAGGGCACATATGTGATATGTGCGGGACCGAGATTAATACGTGTATGTGATACCGTATTCTTATCTCGCGATATGTAATATCGGTCGGTTATATGTAATATAGCCGGGTAATCGAATCAAGTATTGATTCGATAAGTTGATATAAATGATATTAGTCGGTTATATGTGATATAGCCGGATTATTAAATCAAGTGTTGATTTAATAATTTAATGTATGACTATATATTTGATATATTAATATACATTAACTAATATTAGCTCACTTAAGGATTTCTTTTTCTCACTTGTACATTTAATATATATGTGATATATATTATTGTGTTATTTTTTGTGTCATGCTTGATGATACATTGTGCAGGGTTCCTAGGCACTCTAGTGAGGTCTCCCAAGCCATCAACCATGGCAATTTCAAAAATTATGGTGCCTACAAACCCTAAAGTACGGATCGTTTGCTAGATATCTAGGCGAACAAGAACTAGTTAACAGTTAACTAAAGAGATACGGAAATTACAACCTTTGTAGATCCGGATATCCACCTCCACGGCTCCGCAACGAGGTCATCTCCGCTGTCCAAATCAAATCCGGGCTCTAGAGTCGACTTCGTCGGAGAATGGGCAAGCTAGGTCGTCGATGTCCATGCCGAAGATGATCTACGTCGAGGCATCGCTAGATCAAGCTCCTCCTTCACCAAACCCTAAAATCTTGTGAAGGAAACACACTCTACTACTTGGCAAGAGGTAGAGGATGAAGAAATAGGAAGTGGGTATACTTTAGAATTGGATTTCTCACTCATATCATCAATCTACCATTGATGACTAGAAGCTTTTTCTTCATGTGTTTTTGAAGAAGAAGAAGAAGCTCATGAAAAAGTTATGATAAGAAATAAAGAAAAAGAAAAGAATTATCTATTCTTATCATAACTAAACCATGGTTAGATGTAGAGAGTTAATCATGGTTAAAGAATGGTTAGGTTTAGACAAGAAGACAAAAATGGTTGCTTTGGTCAAATGTTCATGAAGCTTCAAAGAATACAAACAAATAAAGCCACCATTTTCTCTTCATCATATTTCTTTTGCTAAAATAACAAAATGGATAAATAAATGAATAAATAATTAAGTAAATGAAGCAAAAGAAAACCCTAACCATTGACCAACCATGGTTTAAACCATACACCAAACAATCATGTATCATCAAACATGATACAATCAAATGCACAAAAGTATATCACATATACAACTTGCACATCCGAGCGAGAAAATCCATCTTAAGTAAACCGATACTAGTTAATGCAAAGTAATATATCAAATATATAATTATACATTAAATCATTAAATCAACACTTGATTCAATGATCCGGTCATGCGCACATAACCGACTGGTATCCAATATATCGGCTTATCGAATCAACGCTTGAATCGATAACTAGGTTATATCGCATACAACCATTCGATATATTTATCGCGAGAATAGAATACGGTATCACATACTCGTATTATTCTCGGTCCCGCACATATCTCATATGCGCTCCTATTTCGTTTCGCTTGAGCCAGGAAACCTCTGTGTAGGACTCTAAAGACTCGTCAATACGCCGGCAGCGGATGATGATCATATCAAACATCCACAAGCCGCAAGCGGTCTGCTAAACGTAACGGCCACCCGGGTATTGAGCGATCTGAAGATCGACGAGCAAGCCCGCTCACACTCCAGTGAATCCGACCAGTAACACTACCGTACAGTCCGGTCTGATCGTCTGATATGTCGCATATCTCGCCTAAGGGTGGTAAACGTCAGACCCCAATAGCTCAATAAGTCGTGTCGATATGAGGCTCATAACGGGTCGAGAAACTACTGGTAACACTTACCAGCAATTCTCTGAGCAGCCCTGGCCAGGGACTTCCTGTTATAGCCGATCGAACACAGCGCAACATCAACTCCCATATACCGGGAGAGACGAATCCCCTCCTATCGCTCATTGCCTCCATGTGACTCGGGACTGTACCCAAAAACCACCGTTTTGCACGCCCTCTTGGACGTGGTAAGATGGAAATCAAAGCACAGTGGGAACCACACAAGACTCTATAACGATCTCGGGTCAACAGACTACTCTGTACCAGTGTCACCAGAGAACTGCCATCTGACGTGAGGTATAATACCATCTGGGAGTTCTCGGCGAGTCCGTCCAGTGTACCCAGTCTCTACTGAGCACCCGTATATCATCTCTGATGTCAAACACCGATGGATATGGGATCATCCATCGCCCATCTGTATGGGTCGAGAAGGTATACGCTAGTCTACTCTGGTATATCGATGCCCCGTCTCGATACACCCACGACTAGGGACTTTGAAGGATGTACTTATAGACTACCATGTCCCCACTAGTATGATCCGCATCATAGTCCAGGTAGTCAAGTACACATCCTAAGGGCTTTACCAACATGTAACAGAGAGACAATCAGTATACACGTTAAGGTAAAGAGCAACCAGATAGCATACTATCATGTCGAGCAAGAAAGTCCTCCCTATATATGTCCCAGCATCCACTACAATATACATCCTATGTATAGTAATGGCCTCTAGGGCATACATATAACTAACAATCTCCCACTTGCACTAGGGCCATCTGTAGCAGTGGTTTGAAGTATCTCATACTCAACCATCCCATAAAAGTCTCTCTCTGGGAACAGGCCTTTGTGAGTGGATCCGCTGTGTTGTCCTCTGAGTCTACTCTCCAAACCTCGATCACCCTGGAGATGAACTATTTCCATGATCAGGCGATGCTGCCTTAGAATATGTCTGGATCACTGATGGGACGGGCGTTCCTTGGCATAAGCCACAACTCCATTGTCACACAATGGGAGGAACATAGTTCATCTCATGAACCTATATACACCCAAACAGCCTCTTTGGTAGCATCTTAAGTAGCGATGTATCCAGCCTTTATCGTCTAGTATGTCACGGTATCTAGCTTGGAACTCTTCCAACATACCGTCCCTTTACTGAGGGTAAAGACAATGCCTGCGACTGACATTCAGTCGTCCTTATCACCCTGGAACACTTCCAGTGATTCTCCTCAGGATCGATTGACACCATCTCACTACATCTAGTGAGTATCCTAACATCCATTTAGATCTATCTCATAGATCCAAAACCCAGGATTTAGTAGGTATCATTTTGATCCTATATGGAGAATCATAGTGATAATCGGAGATTGATCGAGCGTAGCATAGGAAACTCCTTTCCTATCAACAGTATGTCATCCACGTACTCTACGAGGATCGTCACCATACTCCCTACTACCTTTTTGTTTATACAAGGTTCATCTACCATTTTGATGATGTCAAACTCTTTGACTAATTCATCAAAACAGATGTTCCAACTCCGCGATGCCTGCTTTATCCTATAAAGCATCTTGCACACGTTTCCGCTGCTCCCACTGTCTACGAAGCCCTCTGGCTGCGTACTTATAGACGCTCTCTAAATCATCATTTAGAAAAGCAGTCAAGACACCCAACCAGATATCGCAGTCATGGTATGTAGCCGTGGCAAGTAGGATCTGGATGGACTTAAGCATAGCTACTTGAAAAGGTTTCATCATGATCCATGCCTGGTCGATGACGAAAAGCTTTAACAAGTCTAGCTTTGAAAGTCTCAACTTTTCCATCTACACCAAGTAATCTTCTCAAGATATACTTGCTCGTGATGGGGATTTAACCCTTCAGATCTAGCAGCCAAAGTCCATACTTTGCTGGTGTATAAGGATTCCATCTAAGATCACTAAACATCCAGCCATTCTTACGGAGTCTTACTCTCGATGGCCAGTTCGAAACTAGTTGGGTCATCATCTCATGATGTAATCCTCGCTCCCACTGTCATAGAGGAACCGAAGTATCTCTCAGGTGGGTGAGGAACCCTACTAGATCGGCGGAGAGGCCGAGGTTCGTTGGTAACTATTGAATCCTTTGGTTCCATCAAATCATCTTGTGTAGTTTGTATAGCTGGAACATTTCCAGTTCTACATAACAGATCTTGCCTCGAGCTTGTCCGGATTTTGCTTTCAGACACAGGCCGGACAACCCCAAATCTTAACCAACTTAAGATATGGGCTCTTCCCTTTCCATATCACATATGAAGCGGTAGGCAACTGATTTGATTGGAATCCTATTCAATAGGTATGCAGTTTCTCAAGTGCATAACACCCAAAAGGAAATAGGTAACTCAGTAGTACTCATCATAGAGCACACCATATCAAATAGGGTGTATCTGCTCCGTCCTGATATACCATCGTGCTATGGTGTATACAGAGGAGTAATGCTGAGAGAGAATCTCATTCTCCTTTAGAATAGTCCAGGATTTCCGTGCTCAAGTATTCTCCTCCTTGATCACATCAAAGGACATAATACTTATACCCGTATGTTAGTTCTCTACTTCTAACTTATATTCTTTGAATATCTCAAAAGGTTCGGACTTGTGTTTCAACAGGAACATATGACTGAATCTTGAGAGATTATCAGAGAATGTAATGAAGTACAAAGAACCAGTCCTGGCATGTGTAGACTGGGGACCTAACATACATCAACATGTATCATCCCAAGAGTTTACTAACTCTTTCTCTGTTTCAGTAAACGGAGCTATGGTCATCTTATCTTTGTGACATGACTGGCGAGTTTCAGAAGATGTAAATTCAAACTGATTTAAATATACATCTATATGTAACTCTAGCCAGTCGGGTCGCATTGATCTGACCTAGTCTACAATACCTCAAGAAGAATTCGTTCATTTCTGAACTATTCCTCTCGTGTGTGTTCCGTATATTAAGAACTGTAGTTTGATTTAGAACATTAATGCTTTTAGATAACGTGCCTGAACCGATCAACCTTTGATATAGGAAATGTTCAAAACATTATCCAACAATACAAAATTATATCGTTTCTTTACTAATAAAGAGACAGATATGATTTTGTATATCAGGTTCGGTATCTAATAACATTCGTTCAGAATCAATGTATTATAATACAGGGTGACAGTGACCGACAGACTTGGCTGCAACTCTTGCCCCATTTTCTGCCTCATGAAACTTATCACCCGTTCTCAGTTCTCTACCTATCTGTAGCCCTATGTAACAGATTACATATCTGGGATCCTGATCTGGTATCACATACCCAGGACGTAAAGAATACTGAGAAACAGTTCTGTGTAACGAACACACCCGAAGATGATGCATCATCATGCACTCTCTTCGTTTGGGCGGCACGGGAAATCTGGTATTCCCCAATTTCCTGCTCTGTCTTATAACAATTATAAGTTGGAGCGGGACCAACGTTCCCCAGCTCAGTATAACAAGCGGGTTCGGTCAATATTCCGTATTATTATCTTGATTAAGGCGTGATATGGTCGCTACCTGGAGAGAGAGAGAAGAAAACACTCAGCGTGCGCTCTGTCAAGAATAGATTGGTTATTATTTTATCTAATCAGGATGGCTCCCACTGCTTTTTATCAAATCTTCCTTCAAACCCTAAAAGGAAAGACTAGCCGGGATTAATTACACACTACAAGTTCGCCAATCTTTCAGCCAGGCCAGTGTCGGTACTTTGAGGGAGGTCCCCCGTGCTTTCGCACGAACCTAATTAATGTAAACCTCGTTTTCCCAGAGGCGTAACCCCGTTGACACCTTTCTAGACACCTACTTGATCGGCTAATTGTAATGTATAAAACTCTCCCAGGAGTAACTCTTACTCGCAGCGGGTATCGGGATCCAACTATCTCATAGAAGGTATGCAATCTCATTGCAAATTTCAACACTTGAAATTCCCGATAATATTTTGCCCCTAGCAGCTTTATGACCTTAACATAGTCAACAAATCATAAGTGCTAGTCAAGTTCAACCCGTCATTTCCCGATTGAATTAAACCCACCCGCACGACCCTTAACATAGTCAACAAAGTCGCACGACTACCCTAATCCAATCGCATCATATGCTAATACAGATAACCAATAGTTAGCTACCGCACACTACGCCTTAACATAGTCAACAAACGTAGCACGAATACTAACTAGTACTTATCTGAAATGACGGAGGGCTACGACAGGTTTTTCTGAAAACCTATTGCGTAATGAACTTGATATCGTTGTAGGATCGAATGATTTTAAAATGGAGTGCTTTTGAGGCTTTTCCAGTTTTGCTAAAGGAGTCACTCCCGGTGAAGGGATCGTCGGTCCTTTCCTCGTCGAATGAGGTGCGGGATATATCATATATATCACTGTGCAAAGCAAAACACTTAAAAGCAATCAAAAGACAAACCGAGTGTGTAGCATCTGCCAGTTATTGCTAAAGGAGTCACTCCCGGTGAAGGGATCTCGGTCCTTTCCTCGTCGGATGAGGTGCAGGATATATCACATATACCTCTGTGCAAAGCAAGAACTGTAGCTACCTGTTTTATTTTGAAATTCGATTCTACAACATCTTAGGTTTCTTTTAATTTCATTAATCACATTAATGAAGTCCCATCGTTTAAGTACCTAAACATCACAGATAGATATGACGTACACTTATGCCATCCGCATTCGCCTCGATGTCCCCTCGTGCACCGTTAGGTTAGGTAACTAACGGCAGAGCAGGGCAGGGCTAGCGCGGGTGTAAAACATAAGTAACGTCTATATAATATATCATATATACTATATACTATATCCATCACAGAAACATCACATGATCTCATCACAGATATCGCAGCAGAAGAAACATATGAAATATTGGATATACTAGGACGTCCGTGTTTTCAATACGAGCCAGTATAAAACACGGATTCCATGGTCGTGATGAATAGCCAAACCCACACCCCTAGACCCCTACGAGAGCGGCAAGCAACCCTACCAATTCTAGAGTTAGGAGACCCGGACCCGACTCCTCGAGTTGGTCTCCCACTGGACTCCAGAACCCGGTTACTTGTGCTCCCCTCCTTGGGTCTATCCTAGTGCGGAAAAGTAAATAATATACAACAGGTGACAACTCCCGCAACCTGGAAGCGCCCCAATAAAAGAATATTACATACAAGTTTTTACATGAATGAAAATGAAAAACACTCATCTCACATAAAAACCTCCCCGGCTATTCAAACACGACGATCCAATATAACATATCCAGCAACACATAACATCACATGTCATCAACGTAAGTAAATATGCGCATCCCAATTGTTGTTGACATATAGCAACGAAACCGGCGATATCACATATTACACTTACGGTCACAGAAAAGAAAGTGTAAAACTACAACAGTTGGAATCCGCAACCTCCTCAGACATCGCATGCCTGACCAAATGAATTACTTAGACATCGCATGCCTAACAATTATAAACCCCGCATTTTAGTCTCAAAATCGAAAACACTTTTCAATATCTAGTCGGGGAATTCAACAGGATTCCCGACAGTCTGATCGAATACTCGTCGCAAACTTCAGTAGACGGCTGCACCCCCGATACCGTCGACGAAGTGCACCAAGGCGGAACACCGCTACCGCGAGCACCCGTACGGATGCTTTCGGCGACGGGGTTCTCCTACAGTCACTTAGTCGGGGCTATGGAGTGAAGCTGTCTATTAAGTTTACCCGGCGAGTATCCGCGTACGCTACGTGATTGCAACGGACTTTTGATCACATCAAAATTCCGTGGCAACCGATCAAGTGAGACTAAACTGCTATGTTTATAACATTCATTTAGTTATCATATAACTCATTGTGAATTCCAATTATTGTATCCCATTCCAGATAAACAGAAAATGTTAAACTTTCCGATCGAACAATCGAACACCCAAGTTTTCCCGAAACAGATCAACACATGAAACAAGTCTAACAACATTCCGTTCGTGCCTCAGTACCAACGATCCAGCCGTAGAAGGGTCAAGCCAACGCCTCACATGTGGCACGCCGTACTGCCCCAAACCCGAAGGTTCAAAGGGCAGTTCAAGACGGTCACATAATCGAGTTAAGGTTTGTGTCTTCTAGAGGGACCATCGCATTACTTGCACTACTTAGAACGTCGTCAAACTTTGGAAAAATCCAACACTTGGAAATTTCCCGACAGGGGAAAAGTTGGGTATTTATATCCGGTCGAACTTTTTAACATATCCTTAAATTTATCCGGAAAGCCACACAGACAAAATTTGATATCCCGATCGAAACACCGAATCCCCTCATCAACTCAGAAAAATTCAACTCTGGAAAAAATATTAAAAATACCCAGAAAATCCAGAATTAATAATTATGAGATACTGTGTAAAAATTATAGTACAGAGTGCCCGTACCGCCGCGCAACCGCCGCACGAGGCTAGCTCGTGCCGCGGAAGCGCGGCAATATGGAGGAATCAGGGGCACGAATTTCACAGTATTTCACATATTCACCTGCTGATTTTTCTGAACATTTTTAATATGGAAAAATACCAGATTTTAAAAAATGTACAGAGAGCAATTTCCCGGGTGAGGTTTCGGTTCGATCGGACTTCAATTTCCGTCTGGACTTCGCCTAAGGCTCTAGCTAGGCTCTGATACCACTGCAGGGTTCCTAGGCACTCTAGTGAGGTCTCCCAAGCCATCAACCATGGCAATTTCAAAAATTATGGTGCCTACAAACCCTAAAGTACGGATCGTTTGCTAGATATCTAGGCGAACAAGAACTAGTTAACAGTTAACTAAAGAGATACGGAAATTACAACCTTTGTAGATCCGGATATCCACCTCCACGGCTCCGCAACGAGGTCATCTCCGCTGTCCAAATCAAATCCGGGCTCTAGAGTCGACTTCGTCGGAGAATGGGCAAGCTAGGTCGTCGATGTCCATGCCGAAGATGATCTACGTCGAGGCATCGCTAGATCAAGCTCCTCCTTCACCAAACCCTAAAATCTTGTGAAGGAAACACACTCTACTACTTGGCAAGAGGTAGAGGATGAAGAAATAGGAAGTGGGTATACTTTAGAATTGGATTTCTCACTCATATCATCAATCTACCATTGATGACTAGAAGCTTTTTCTTCATGTGTTTTTGAAGAAGAAGAAGAAGCTCATGAAAAAGTTATGATAAGAAATAAAGAAAAAGAAAAGAATTATCTATTCTTATCATAACTAAACCATGGTTAGATGTAGAGAGTTAATCATGGTTAAAGAATGGTTAGGTTTAGACAAGAAGACAAAAATGGTTGCTTTGGTCAAATGTTCATGAAGCTTCAAAGAATACAAACAAATAAAGCCACCATTTTCTCTTCATCATATTTCTTTTGCTAAAATAACAAAATGGATAAATAAATGAATAAATAATTAAGTAAATGAAGCAAAAGAAAACCCTAACCATTGACCAACCATGGTTTAAACCATACACCAAACAATCATGTATCATCAAACATGATACAATCAAATGCACAAAAATATATCACATATACAACTTGCACATCCGAGCGAGAAAATCCATCTTAAGTAAACCGATACTAGTTAATGCAAAGTAATATATCAAATATATAATTATACATTAAATCATTAAATCAACACTTGATTCAATGATCCGGTCATGCGCACATAACCGACTGGTATCCAATATATCGGCTTATCGAATCAACGCTTGAATCGATAACTAGGTTATATCGCATACAACCATTCGATATATTTATCGCGAGAATAGAATACGGTATCACATACTCGTATTATTCTCGGTCCCGCACATATCTCATATGCGCTCCTATTTCGTTTCGCTTGAGCCAGGAAACCTCTGTGTAGGACTCTAAAGACTCGTCAATACGCCGGCAGCGGATGATGACCATATCAAACATCCACAAGCCGCAAGCGGTCTGCTAAACGTAACGGCCACCCGGGTATTGAGCGATCTGAAGATCGACGAGCAAGCCCGCTCACACTCCAGTGAATCCGACCAGTAACACTACCGTACAGTCCGGTCTGATCGTCTGATATGTCGCATATCTCGCCTAGGGGTGGTAAACGTCAGACCCCAATAGCTCAATAAGTCGTGTCGATATGAGGCTCATAACGGGTCGAGAAACTACTGGTAACACTTACCAGCAATTCTCTGAGCAGCCCTGGCCAGGGACTTCCTGTTATAGCCGATCGAACACAGCGCAACATCAACTCCCATATACCGGGAGAGACGAATCCCCTCCTATCGCTCATTGCCTCCATGTGACTCGGGACTGTACCCAAAAACCACCGTTTTGCACGCCCTCTTGGACGTGGTAAGATGGAAATCAAAGCACAGTGGGAACCACACAAGACTCTATAACGATCTCGGGTCAACAGACTACTCTGTACCAGTGTCACCAGAGAACTGCCATCTGACGTGAGGTATAATACCATCTGGGAGTTCTCGGCGAGTCCGTCCAGTGTACCCAGTCTCTACTGAGCACCCGTATATCATCTCTGATGTCAAACACCGATGGATATGGGATCATCCATCGCCCATCTGTATGGGTCGAGAAGGTATACGCTAGTCTACTCTGGTATATCGATGCCCCGTCTCGATACACCCACGACTAGGGACTTTGAAGGATGTACTTATAGACTACCATGTCCCCACTAGTATGATCCGCATCATAGTCCAGGTAGTCAAGTACAGATCCTAAGGGCTTTACCAACATGTAACAGAGAGACAATCAGTATACACGTTAAGGTAAAGAGCAACCAGATAGCATACTATCATGTCGAGCAAGAAAGTCCTCCCTATATATGTCCCAGCATCCACTACAATATACATCCTATGTATAGTAATGGCCTCTAGGGCATACATATAACTAACACATTGTGCATGCGTGTATGAGACTCACACCACACTGAAGATAATGTGGGGATTTAATTATTAAGGGAAAAACAAAATAAGGTGGAAAATGCCATGGTTAGTGAAGCTTGGAGAAACTTGTGGAAACCTTGACTTAGTCCACTAATTTTGTTTTATCTTAGATATTTATTAACCCAACCATTATTTTTAGCTATGGTTAAGTCTCTACAAGGATTATATGTGATATTATCTCACACATGGTTGCCATTCTATTATTGACTTCATCTTCTTCTTCATCTCCTTGAGCTTACTAGATTTTCTTGAGGTGAAGAAAAAGTGAGAGAAAAATAATTCTAAGGTGAGCAAAATTCCTACTTCATCAATCTATACTAGACTAACCATTTAGTATATGTTGTTTGATTGACTAATTCTCAATTGGTGAAAAGGTAGCTTGAGTTGGAGATTCTTCGACGTAGATCATCTTCGGCCTCGAAGATCCTTAAGCAAGCTTGTTCCTTTCACCTAGTAGAGCCAAAAGAGAGTCCGGGACACCACTACTTGGAGTAAAGGGACTACTACACGGAGCTTTAGAAGTGAAGGACCGGTCTACAAAGGTTGTATTCCCATTTCACTTAGTGTAAAGTTGTTTACATGTTTAATAAGCCTAATTCTCTAGTTAGATCCTTGGTTCGGGTTTGTTAGCACACTAGAATTTTATAAAATTGCATGCTTGATACCTTCCTAAACCTAGTAGTTGTGCTAAGGAACCCAGCATTTATGTCGTCGCCCGTACGGCGTGGATTAGTCCAAATCCGTATATTTTTAGATTTGGATTTTTATTTAAGGACCGTTAATCTATTTTGAGATTAAGATCGACTTAAATGTATGTGAGCATTTAGGGCTCGATTTATTTTTGTTAAGGATACGTTGGTCTAATTTGAGACTAAGATCCACTTAACAAAATTTTATGATCATTTTTTTTAGATCCAACAAAAGAGCATTTGGGCTCTACTGTTTTAGTTTAAGGACGTTTCGGTCCATTATCGCCATTTTGGAGGCGAATATTAGTTTAAGGACATTTCGGTCCCTTATCGCCATTTTGGAGGCGAATATTAGTTTAAGGACGTTTCGATCCCTTGTCACCATTTTGGAGGCGAATATTAGTTTAGGGACATTTCAGTCTGTTGTTACCATGTTGGAGGCGAATATTTGTTTAAAGACATTCCGGTCCCTTGTCGCCATTTTGAAGGCGAATATTAGCTTAGGGACGTTTCGGTCCATTGTCGCCATTTTGGAGGCGAATATTAGTTTAAGGACATTTCGGTCCCTCATTCGTCCTGTCCGCACGTGTTTTTGTTACGTGATAGAACGAACAATGGAGATATGGAACGTGTCCAATTTGGAGCACGATCCGGTTTGAGGCGTGCACATCAATTTGGAAGTGCACCAAAGAGTTGTTGGTTGTCGGGACCCGCCACCTCTCCGAACACATTGTAGAATTACGACGACATATATCAGAGGTGTGGAGAGATGTACCCTTAAATCAAATCATATATTTGAGGGAAAGGGGGGCTGCTGTGGACCTAAGAGTCATTAGTCATTTTTTAGACTAATATTATCTTAGGAGATATGGGATGAATATCATTTTGGATATCATCAGTTGAAAGATCATTATTCATGTTTGGGACTGAGATCAATTTGGGGAATCATGAGCACAGGGGGCTCGGTTGATTGGAAATCGAAGAGGTTTTGACCTTGGGAAAACTTAGCCAATTTGGGCTAGGTCTGGGTCTCCATAGTTACTTAACAGTGATAAGCACTGGTATATACAGCACTCACGTGTATCTCACGTGAGGCACTGAATTAGTGTTAAACACTGAACTCAGAGGCGCTCACGTGTGAACACGTAAGCACCCCAAATATGGGCTCTGCTCTTTGGGTTTTATTCCCCCTTTTTATATAAGTGCTAAGCACTTGGTTCTCGTGGCGCTCACGTGTGAAACACGTGAGGCGCCCAAAATATGGGTTTTATTCCCCTTTTTATTTAAGTGCTAAGCACTTGGTTCTCGTGGCGCTTACGTGTGAAACATGTGAGGCGCCTCAAATATGGGCCCTGCTCTTTGGGTTTTATTCCTCCTTTTTATATATAAGTGCTAAGCACTTGATTAGGGGTCGCGTGCAAAACACGTGACTTGCCTTAGGAAGCGCTCCTTGCTTTTCTATTAAGCACTCGCGCGGGAAACACGTGAGGTAGTCTCGGCCTTTTCTTTTTGTTCATTATAAGCATTCACGTGGAAAACACGTGAGTTCTCGTTATAGTGTTAAACACTAACGAATCACCAGGCTGTTCTTCTGTGTTCTTGGAGATTTTGATCTCATGACATTTCTAGTCATTAGAATTTGGGTTTGGAAGGTCTCAGATTATTATCATCGTCTGAGGGATCAAGTTCTCCTCTTGTTTGTGCAGGAATCAAATTCTTTATATAGGGTTAAACCCTAGTTTTCAGAGGAATTAAATTCCCATATGTTTTTGTAAGAATTAAATTCTTTGAACTCAGTTCTTTCCCCTAGGCTTTGAATCTTCATGACAGAATATCCCCGATGAGAATTAAATTCTCAACTTGTGGGGAGATCTGCTTCTGCAGATCTCAGCCAGAGGGAGAACTAAGTTCTTATATGAAGGGTTAAACCCTTAGAGAGGCAAAGAAGAGATAGAACAATCTCTGTGTTTTTTCTTCTTTTTACCTAGTATGTTATGACGAAACAAGTCTTCACCAAGAATTAAATTCTCTTTTTTCTGTCTCTCTTTTTGTCTCGTCTCTCTCTGTGTATTCTCTCTTTTTCCCTCTTGTGCTCTCCCCCCCCCCCTGAGACTTGAAGTCTCGGGCTCTTTATATAGTAGAGAGAAGTTTGTTTAATTCTCAGAAAATCTCTCATTAAGAGATCCCAATTGATTTAATTGGTCTCAGAATTGATTTGGGGAATTTTACCCACCGTTGGATTTTTGATCCAAGGACTTATGTTTTTACAGAAGATATTGTTCTTGTTTTTAACAAGATTGGGGAAATATTTTCCCTTATACAGAATTTATTATGGAAAACAGTGATTTTTAATCACCGTTGGATTTTTAATCCATCGGTTCTTTGTTTTACAGGGGCAATCTTTCTTATTTAGAAAGATTGAGAGAATAGAATTTTATTCTATGATCCAATTTGGGGGATGTTTTCTCCCATGCAGAATTTAATTCTATATCTTGATGATTTTCATCTCCGTTGGATTTTTGATCCAATGGCTCTGTTCACCGGAGAGTAGAATTTAATTCTACCTTCTTTAATTTGGGCGCTGACGCTCACGTGTTATGCATGTGGGCGTCGCCTAAGAATTTAATTCTTTTATAAATAGTCACTCTCGTGCTTTGCACACCGGCGCTCACGTGTGTTCCACGTGAGGCGCCACTATAGGATTTAATTCTAACAGAAGCTGGCGCTGGCGCTCACATGGGAAACATGTGAGGCGCTCAAGGATTTAATCCTATCTGAAGTAGTACCTACATGCTTTGTATGTGGGTGCACGTGTTTAACACGTGGAGGTTTCCCTTTATTTTTATAAGGGAACGGCTAGTTTTGAGCCAAAATTTTTGGCGGGAACACGCATACCTTCTGGAGTGCGGTGACTTGAGTGGATTCCGTCAGGTTATCACATACTGATAGTTGGGTCCTAATTCCCACTGATGAGTATGTATTACTCTTCGCGAGATTTTTCACTTTAGGGTTTCAAGTTGTAAAGTGTAAATGATCCCGACTAGTTCTCCTTTTAGGGTTTGAAGAAGGATTCAAGGATACAGTGGGAGCCATCCTGATCAGATAAAGTGATAACCAATCTGATCTTGATAGAGTGCACGCTGAGTGTTTCTTTTCTCTCTCTCTGGTACAGCGACCCATGACTTTCCTTACAAACTCATGAACCAATTTGACCGAACCTTCTTACACCCTTTGGCTTTGGCTTGTCTTGATTCGCAACAAAGTAGTATATATCACTGCCACTCTTACTTTACCCTTTGCATTTCTTCAGAACACGTCGTATCACTACGATAATCCATATTGCTTGGAACGGCCATCGTATAGTTACATACAAACTCAAAGAAATTACTTCAGTTGAAGATGGCCACAGGTTCTGAAGAAATTGAATAGGATTATTCGGTTGTCTTTTCCCTTTACCTTCTCTCAGATTGCGAGAGCTCCTTGATTAGGAGATTACACCTATTACGCTTATTGAATAGTCTTCTTCCAAACCTTAGGTTGGTGCCGAAAGGTAGGGTAGGAAGAAAACCAGTTAGCGCAGGAACGGTATGCAGAAGGTAAGAAGTAGAGACATATAAAGGGATTGAAGTGAGGACAAAGGAAACTGTGACTACTGTCATGAATCTGGATAATGGAAAAAGCATTACTAGGAATACCTGACCATCCCCTATGAAACATTTTCATGTTTCAGTATTTCTGTGTATATGTAAAAGAGAACTGTTTTCCCAATCAATTCTGACTCCAGGGTATGTATTTACCAGTTTTGGATCTCATATCTGTACGGTGTTACGGATGATGAGTAGGAGTAGAATATTAGGAAATGGGCAATTTGATCCTTAATATCGGAATTCGTTGCAATTGGTGATATTGGATTAAATCGTCTGGCCTTTTCCTGACGGCAAATATTTGGTTTCGAATAACCGTTGTTATGCACCAGATTTTAAAATGAAATATCTATACCTTTATTTTTATAAAGTAAGATTTATATTTTGAAAATTGTGTTGTAAACATTTACCTTTATCAGTTGAGAATAAGGTAAGGTGCATTGAATAATGGTGTAAGAAATTCTTAACCAAGATACAGTTTTCAATTTACAAGACACAGAATTTGAGTTGGTATACTCTTACGACTTATACATAGAGGTGTATGTTGTCCAGTGTCCTTCGGGACAAGGGGTTGGTACAATTACTTCATTCAGGATTACCTATGAGTTCTCTAGTTTCAGACATGCATTCATAGTAATGCAAGGTCAAAGATTTTGAGAAGTTTGTAAGTATAAGAATAAAGTAAAGAACCATACGTTGGAAGTATCGGGATTTTTCAAGGTGATCGAAGATGTAGATACTTATGCTGGGTATTCTATTATAGTAATATCGAGAACTTGATTCTCTTACAGGTTTCTCATCCGTGGACGTGCTTCATGATAAGTAATGTTGTATTAGCCTTTTTCCATTACGTGATATGCAATGGAAACAGGTGCATGACTTTTGAATCTGGTTCCATCTAAATTAGTGCCTTGATTATATATGGATATAGAATGGTTGCATATCTTCATGTTGTTAAGATATGGAGTTATCCGGTTTTTGTCTAAAAGCAGAATCCGGACAAACTCGAGGCACGCTTCGGTAATGGTAGTTTGTGGATTATCCCGAGCATTCGCTGGGATTTTGTTTCTACCATTTACAAGATCAATAGTTATATTGTTCTTGACTCGCCATATTTTTATAAAAGGATCTTTTTGCAAAAGTAACCAGTGGGAGTATGGTAGAATTGGAAGTAATTTCAGGACCATAAACGGTTACCGAAAATTTAGTAAAACCTAAGAATTCAATTGGACTTGACAAACCATTAGCCACTCCGCAGATTTTAGTAGGTGACCTCAGACACCCAAGAGACACTTCGGTTTTCTCATAGACGGTGACAGGGAGATCGGCATCATGGTAATGATGGTCCTACTAGTTATCAGTAGGTCATAGAAAGTGAAAACTTCCAGGTGACCAGATGCATCATATCCAAGATGGACTTCACGCACTTCAGCAAATTATGGATTTTGGATTTTGTTGAGTGTTCCTTAAGGGGTAAAACCCATTAGGAGCATGTAGATCTTTCGAGGTCTGTGCAGGTGGAAAGGTACTATGCTGAAATCCATATGGATATGACTTGACACTGTTATTCCCCTACTTGTTATCAGCAGGTCATAGGAAGTGGTAACTTCCATGTGACCAGGTATTTCATACCCAAGATGGACTCCACGCACTTCAACAAATCATGGATTTTGGACTTTGCTGGGTGCTCCTGAAGGCATAAAACCCATTAGGAACAAGTAGATCTTTCGAGATCTGTGCAGGTGGAAAGGTGCTTACCTAATAAGGCTAGACTTGTTGTAAAGAGTTTTCATCAAATACCCGTTGTGGATTGTGATGTGACTTTTACTTCAGTGTCGAAGTCCATATGGATATGTTTTGGCACTGATGCAGTTCATGGCTATGATATCTGGCAGGTGGGTTACTATAACGTCTTTCTAAATGGGATTTTGGAAGTGCACGTGTATATGACTCTGCCAGAGGGTTATCATAGTCAGTGGGAGAAGCGGAAGGTGTGCAAGATGCTTATTTATATTCGTAGACTAAAGCAAGGATAGCGGAGACGGATCATCTGTTTTGATGTAACAGTCAAGGTGATTGACTTCATCAAAACAAAAGATGAACCTAGTAAGAAAGATATTGGGAGTATTGTCCATGTTTTAGATGACATACTCCAGATAGAAAGTGATGTTCCTATACTACAATCAGTCAAACTTTGGTTGTCACACAGTGTTTTCTCCACGTTGGATATGGATAGTATATCAGGAGTTCCGGTGACTAGATCTATGGTTTTAGATCTAGATTTGGGAAGTTCCCCAATCAGGTACTTAGACAGCATTCTAAAAGTATTTTAGAATGGACGACTCCTGACATGGTGGTGTACCCACAAGTGATGGAGCCACCCTCTCTAAAGAGATGTCTTTTAGACTGATGAAGAGAGGGGCAGGCATGAATGACATATTATTTGCTTAGGCAATTGAGTTAATCATGCATAGTCTTATACAACACCAGATATTGCTTTTGCACTAGTTGCAACAAACAGATATTAATCCAATTCTCGAGAAAAAAAGGGAAGCAGTAAAGAACATAAGAGGATGTTCTTGGTATTTGGTGACGGGGGCCTCCTCCGGGAGGCGATTATCGGTTATGGCTTCTAAGGTGACCTGGATGACAGAGATGCTGTCAGAGTTTTGAGTTTAGCCTCTTCTGAGGATCAGTATATTGGATAGTGTTCCAATAGAGATACTGAGGTAGGTATGGTTCAGGATGCTGGTTATGACTCAACAGAGGATACAGCTAAAGAAGTTTGTTGGATAGGAGTTGTTCATTAATGAACTTGGTCCCATCAGGTATCCAGACAAATTCTTGAGGCAGGGTATCACTCAGATTGGGAGATTGTTCATCTCCGCAAAGTTGAGATATAAAGAGATGAAGTTGGAACATTATAGCGAATCCACTCACTGAGGCTGTTTCTCGAACACGGATGTTCCTCAAACGAGATTTGAGAAACTGATTAGTAAAGAAGTTGGGTATTCGGTAGCACACGAGCTGTGGGTACGCGATACCGCAATAATTAGCATCAAGTGCAAGTGGGAGATTGTTGGATATAGTGCCCTCAAGGCAATTATTGTAATTGCAGGCACGCGATTATGATAATTGAAGGAGAACCTAAACGGGTAGGACAGTCTTACTCAAAATAATAGTATGCTATCTGGTTTGTCTTTATCATCATGTATGTGTTAGTTATATGTATGCCCTAGAGGCCATTACTGTACATTGGATGTATATTGTAGTGGATGCTGGGACATATATAGGGAGGACTTTCTTGCTCGACATGATAGTATGCTATCTGGTTACTCTTTACCTTAACGTGTACACTGATTGTCTCTCTGTTACATGTTGGTAAAGCCCTTAGGATGTGTACTTGACTACCTGGACTATGATGCAGATCATACTAGTGGGGACAGGGTAGTCCGTAAGTACATCCTTCAAAGTCCCTAGTCGTGGGTGTATCGAGACGGGGCATCGATATACCAGAGTAGACTAGCGTATACCTTCTCGACCCATACAGATGGGCGATGGATGATCCCATATCCATTGGTGTTTGACATCAGAGATGATATACGGGTACTCAGTGGAGACTGGGTACACTGGACGGACTCGCCGAGAACTCCCAGATGGTATTATACCTTACGTCAGATGGCAGTTCTCTGGTGACACTGGTACAGAGTAGTCTGTTGACCCGAGATCGTCATAGAGTCTTGTGTAGTTCCCACTGTGCTTTGATTTCCATCTTACCACGTCCAAGAGGGCGTGCAAAACGGTGGTTTTTGGGTACAGTCCCGAGTCACATGGAGGCAATGAGCGATAGGAGGGGATTCGTCTCTCCCGGTATAGGGGGTTGATGTTGCGCTGTGTTCGATTGGCTATAACCTGAAATCCCTGGCCAGGGTTGCTGAGATTTACTGGTAAGTGTTACCAGTAGTTTCTCGAACTGTTATAGACCTCATATCGACACGACTTATCGAGCTACTGGGGTCTGACGTTTACCACCCCTAGGCAAGATATGCGACATATCAGACGATCAGACCGGACTGTACGGTAGTGTTACTGGTTGGATTCACTGGAGTGTGAGCGGGCTTGCTCGTCGATCTTCTGATCGCTCAATACCCGGGTGGCCGTTACGTTTAGCAGACCGCTTGCGGCTTGTGGATGTTTGATATGATCATCATCCGCTGCCGGCGTATTGACGAGTCTTTAGAGTCCTACACAGAGGTTTCCTGGCTCAAGCGAAACGAAATAGGAGCGCATATGAGATATGTGCGGGACCGAGAATAATGCGTGTATGTGATACCGTATTCCATTCTCGCGATGAATGTATCGAATGGTTATATGCGATATAACCTAGTTATCGAATCGAGGGTTGATTCGATAAGCCGATACATTGGATACTAGTCGGTTATATGCGATATGACCGGATCATTGAATCAAGTGTTGATTTAATGATTTAATGCATAATTATATATTTGATATATTACTTTGCATTAACTAGTATTGGTTCACTTTAAATGGATATTCTCACTCGGATGTTCACATTGTATATGTGATATACTTTTGTGCACTTGATTGTATCATGTTTGATGATACATGTTTAACTATAGTTAAGTGTAATGAATTAAGCCATGGTTAAACTAATGATTAGGGTTTTCTTTTCTTACTTATTTATTTATTTATTTTGAATAGATGAGAAAAGAATGGTTGCTAGTTTTGTAGTTTAGTTGAAGCTTCATGAAACTTTGACTTTGTAACCATTCTTGTCTTCATGCTTAACCCTAACCATTCCTTTAACCTTGGTCAATTCTCTACACATAACTATAGTTAATATTATGATAAGTATTGATTTTCTATTCTTTTTTTTTAATTAACTTATCATAACACTTTCTTCTTCTTCTTCATCTTCTTCAATGAAGAATGCTTCACTTCATCAATGGTGATTGATGAAAATGAGTGAGAAATCCAATTCTAAAGTGAACCCACTTCCTATTTCTTCATCCTTTACCTCTTGCCAAGTAGTAGAGTGTGTTTCCTTCACAAGTTTTCTAGACTTGGTGAAGTTGGAGCTTGATCTAGCGATGCCTCGACGTAGATCATCTTCGGTATGGACATCGACGACCTAGCCCGCCTATTCTCCGATGAAGCCGACGCTAGAGCCCGGATTTTGATTTGGACAGCGGAGAGGACTTCATCACGGAGCCGTGGAGGTGGAGGACCGGATCTACAAATGTTGTATTTCCGTATTCTCTTAGTAAAGAAGTTTACTAGTTGCTTTTTCGCCTAAATATCTAGCCAACGATCCGTATTAGGGTTTCTCGGCACCGTTAAAATTAGAAATTGGCATGGTTGATGCCTTGTGAGACCTCTTGAGAGTGCCTAGGAACCCTACAGTGGTATCAGAGCCTAGCTAGAGCCTTAGGCGATGCGTAGACGGAGTTTGAAACCCGATCGAACCGAAACCCCGATTCCAAAATGCTCTCTGGACTTTTTCCAAAAACTGGGATTTTTGTGAATTAAAAATTGCTAAAAAATTCAGTAGGAAAAACTAAGAATTACGGTGCAAAAATTATCACATGATTCCATAAAAGTGCGGCGGAACCGCGGCATTAGCGTGATAATGCGGCGGTTCCGCGACCCTTTTGTCTTATCTGTCATTAATTCTTGCACAGTAACTCCTATATTTTAGTGCTGGTTTTCATGGGAATTTTTAATCTGAAATCAAGAGTTGAGTATTTTGGGTTGTATTGGGAGTTCGTACATTCGATCGGATTGTCAAACTTTGTCTATGTGTTTTTCCGGATAATTTTTAAAATATGTTAAAAAAAGTTCGACCGGATATAAATACCCAATTTTTCCCTGCCGGAAAATTTCCAAGTGTTGGATTTTTCCGAGGTTTAAAGACGTTCTAAGTAGTGCAAGTAACGCGATGGTCCCTCTAGAAGACAACAAACCTTAACTCGATTATGTGACAGTCTTGAACTGCCCTTTGAACCTTCGGGTTTGGGGCAGTACGGCGTGCCACATGTGAGGCGTTGGCTTGACCCTTCTACGGCTGGACCGTTGGTACTGAGGCATGAAGTGAATGTCTTTGAACTTATTTCATGTGTTGAGCTGTTTCGGGAAAACTTGGGTGTTCGAATGTTCGATCGGAAAGTTTAACATTTTCTATTTATCTGGAAAGGGATACAATAATTGGAATTCACAAGTAGTTATGAGATAACTGAGTGAATGTTATAAACATAGCAGTTTAGTCTCACTTGATCGGTTGCCACGGAATTTTGATGCGATCAAAAGTCCGTCGCAATCACGTAGCGTACGCGGATACTCGCCGGGTAAACTTAATAGACAGCCTCACTCCATAGCCCCGACCAAGTGACTGTAGGAGAACCCCGTCGCCGAAAGCATCCGTCCGGGTGCTCGCGGCAGCGGTGTTCCGCCTTGGTGCACTTCGTCGACGGTATCGGGGGTGCAGCCGTATACTAAAGTTTGCGACGAGTATTCGATCAGGATGTCGGGAATCTTGTTGAATTGCCCGACTTGATATTGAAAAGTGTTTTCGATTTTGAGACTAAAATGCGGGGTTTATAATAGTTAGGCATGCGATGTCTAAGGTATTCATTTGATTAGGCATGCGATGTCTATGCAGATTGCGGATTCCAACTGTTGTAGTTTTACACTTTCTTTTCTGTGACCGTAAGTGTAATATGTGATATCGCCGGTTTCGTTGCTATATGTCAACGACAATTGGGATGGGCATACTTACTTACGTTGATGACATGTGATGTTATGTGTTGCTGGATATGTTATATTGGATCGTCGTGTTTGAATAGCCGGGGGTTTTTATGTGAGATGAGTGTTTTTTCATTTTCATTCATGTAAAAACTTGTATGTAATATTCTTTTATTTGGGGCACTTCCAGGTTGCGGAAGTTGTCACATTTTGTATATTATTTACTTTTCCGCACTAGGATAGACCCAAGGAGGAGGGCACAAGTAACCAGGTTCTAGGGTCCAGTGGGAGACCAACTCGAGGAGTCGAGTCCGGGTCTCCTAACTCTAGAATTGGTAGGGTTGCTTGCCGCTCTCGTAGGGGTCTAGGGGTGTGGGTTTGGCTATTCATCGCGACCGTGGAATCCGTGTTTTATACTGGCTCGTATTGAAAACACGGACGTCCTAATATATCCAATATTTCATATGATTCTTCTGCTGCGATATCTGTGATGTGATCATGTGATGTTCTGTGATAGATACTGTATATAGTATATATGATATATTATATAGACGTTACTTATGTTTTACACCCGCGCTAGCCCTGCCCTGCTCTGCCGTTAGTTACCTAACCTAACGGTGCACGAGGGGACATCGAGGCGAATGCGGATGGCATAAGTGTACGTCGTATTTATCTGTGATGTTTAGGTACTTAAATGATGGGACTTCATTAATGTGATTAATGAAATAAAAGAAACCTAAGATGTTGTAGAATCGAATTTCAAAAATAAAACAGGTAGCTACAGTTCTTGCTTTGCATAGCGGTATATGAGATATATCCTGCACCTTATTCGATGAGGAAAGGACCGAGATCCCTTCACCGGGAGTGACTCCTTTAGCAATAACTGGCAGATGCTACACACTCGGTTTGTCTTTTGATTGCTTTTAAGGGTTTTTGCTTTGCACAGTGATATATATGATATATCCCGCACCTCATTCGACGAGGAAAGGACCGACGATCCCTTCACCGGGAGTGACTCCTTTAGCAAAACTAGAAAAGCCTCAAAAACACTCCATTTCAAAATTCATTCGATCCTACAACGATATCAAGTTCATTACGCAATAGGTTTTCAGAAAAACCTGTCGTAGCCCTCCGTCATTTCAGATAAATACTGTTTAGTATTCGTGCTGCATTTGTTGACCTTGTCAAGGCGCAGTGTGCGGTAGCTAACCAGTATTTATCTGCTTATGCATATGATGCAGATTGGGTTAGGGTAGTCGTGCGGCCTTGTTGACCTTGTCAAGGGTCGTGCGGGTGGGTTTGATTCAATCAAGAAATGACGGGTTGAACTTGACTTGCGGTCTATGGTTTGTTGACCTTGTCAAGGTCATAGATCGTTCGGGGCAAAATATTATCGGGAATTTCAAGTGTTGAAATTTGCAATGAGATTGCATACCTTCTATGAGATAGTTGGATCCCGATACCCGCTGCGAGTAAGAATTACTCCTGGGAGAGTTTTACACATTACAATTAGCCGATCAAGTAGGTGTCTAGAAAGGTGTTAACGAGGTTACACCTCTGGGAAAACGAGGTTTATATTAATTAGGTTCGTGCGAAAGCACGGGGGACCTCCCTCAAAGTACCGACACTGGCCTGGCTGAAAGATTGGCGAACTTGTAGTGTGTAATTAATCCCGGCTAGTCTTTCCTTTTAGGGTTTGAAGGAAGATTTGATAAAAAGCAGTGGGAGCCATCCTGATTAGATAAAATATAACCAATCTATTCTTGCAAGAGCGCACGCTGAGTGTTTTCTTCTCTCTCTCTCCAGGTAGCGACCATATCACGCCTTAATCAAGATAATAATACGGATATTTGACCGAACCCGCTTGTTATACTGAGCTGGGAACGTTGGTCCCGCTCCAACTTATAATTGTTATAAGACAGAGCAGGAAATTGGGGATTACCAGAATTCCCGTGCCGCCCAAACGAAGAGAGTGCATGCTGATGCATCATCTTCGGGTGTGTTCGTTACAAAGAACTGTTTCTCTGTATCCTCTACGTCCTGGGTATGTGATACCAGATCAGGATCCCAGATATGTAATCTGTTACATAGGGCTACAGAAAGATAGAGAACTGAGAACGGGTGATAAGTTTCATGAGGCAGAAAACGGGGCAAGTGTTGCAGCCAAGTCTGTTGGTCACTGTCACCCTGTATTACCAATACATTGATTCTGAACGAATGTTATTAGATACCGAACCTGATATACAAAATTGTATCTATCTCTTTATTAGTAAAGAAATGATAAAATTTTGTATAGTTGGATAATGTTTTGAACATTTCCTATATCAAAAGTTGATCGGTTCAGGCACGTTATCTAAAAGCATTAATGTTCTAAATCAAACTACAGATCTTTAGTATACTGAACACACAAAAGAGGAAGAGTTCAGAAATGAACGAATCCTTCTTGAGGCATTGTAGACTAGGTCATATCAATGCGACCCGACTAGCTGAAGTTACATAAAGATGCATATTTAAATCAGTTTGAATTTACATCTTATGAAACTTGCCAGTCATGTCACTGAGATAAGATGACCACAGCTCTGTTTATTGGTAACAGAGAAAGAGTTAGTAAACTCTTGGGACTGATACATGATGATGTATATAAGGTCCCCTGTCTACACATGTCAGGACCGGTTCTTTGTACTTCGTTACATTCTCTGATAATCTCTCAAGATTCAGACATATGTTCCTGTTGAAACATGAGTCCGAACCTTTTGAGATATTCACAGAATATAAGTTAGAAGTAGAGAACCAATACGGGTATAAGTATTATGTCCTTTGATGAGATCAGGGAGGAGAATACTTGAGCACGGAATTCCTAGACAATTCTAAAGGAGAATGAGATTCTCTCTCAGCATTACTCCTCCGTATACACCATAGCACGATGGTATATCGGGACGGAGCAATCACACCCTATATGATAAGGTGTGCTCTATGATGAGTACTACTGAGTTGCCTATTTCCTTTTTGGGAGTTATGCACTTATGAAGTTGCATACCTATTGAATAGGGTTCGAATCAAATCAGTTGCCTACCACTTCATATGTGATATGATAAGGGAAGAGCCCATATCTTAAGTTGGTTAAGATTTGGGGTTGTCCGGGCTATGTCTAAAAACATAATCCGGACAGGCTCGAGGCAAGGTCTGTTATGTACAACTGGAAAGGTTCCAGCTATACAAACAATAGCAGATGATTTGGTAGAACCAAAGGATTCAATAGATACCAACGAACCTCAGCCTCTCCGCCGATCTAGTAGGGTTTTCTCACCCACCTGAGAGATACATCGGTTTCTCAATGACAGTGGGAGCGAAGATTGCATCATGAGATGATGACCCAACTAGCTTCGAGCTGGCCATCAGGAGTGGGACTCTGTAAGAATGGCTGGATGCTTAGCGATCTGAGATGGAATCCATGTACATCAGCAAAGTATGGACTTTGGCTGCTATATCTGAAGGGTTAAATCCCCATCAGGAGCAAGTATATCTTGAGAAGATTACTTGATGTAGATGGAAAAGTTGAGACTTTCAAAGCTAGACTTGTTAAAGGTTTTCGTCATCGACCAGGCGTGGATAATGATGAAACCTTTTCAAGTAGCTATGCTTAAGTCCATCCAGATCCTACTTGCCACGGCTACGTACCATGACTACGATATCTGGCGGTTGGGTGCCATGACTGCTTTTCTAAATGAAGTTTTAGAAGAGAACGTCTATAAGTACACAGCCAGAGGGCTTCGTAGACAGTGGGAGCAGCGGAAACGTGTACAAGATGCTTTATAGGATAAAGCAGGTATCGCGGAGCTGGAACATCTGTTTTGATGAAGTAGTCAAAAAAGTTGACATCATCAAAATGGTAGATGAACCTTGTATAAACAAAAAGGCAGTAGGGAGTATGGTGACGATCCTCGTAGAGTACGTGGATGACATACTCTTGATAGGGAAGGAGTTTCCTATGCTACGCTCGGTCAATCTCCGCTTATCACAATGATTCTCCAATATAGGATCAAAATGATACCTCCTAAATCCTGGATTTTGGATCTATGAGATAGATCTAATTGGATATTAGGATACACACTAGTTGTAGTGAGATGGTATCAGTTGATCCTGGGGAGAATCACTGGAAGGGTTCCAGGGTGATAAAGACGACTGAATGTCAGTCACAGGCATTGTCTTTACCCTCAGTAAAGGGACGGTATGTTGGAAGAGTTCCAAGCTAGATACCGTGGCTAACTAGACGATAAAGGCAGGATACATCGCTACTTGAGATGCTACCAAAGAGGCTGTTTGGGTGCATATTTGTTCATGAGATGAACTAGGTTCCTACCATTGTGAGACAATGGAGTTGTGGCTTATGCCAAAGAACGCCCGTCCCATCAGTGATCCAGACAAATTCTAAGGCAGTATCACCTGATCATGGAGATGGTTGATCTCCAAGGAGATCGAGGTTTGGAGAGTACACTCAGAGGACAACACAGCGGATCCACTCACAAAGGCATGTTCCCAGAGAGAGATTTTTATGGGATGGTTGAGTATGAGATACTCCAACCACTGCTATCAGATGGCCCTAGTGCAAGTGGGAGATTGTTAGTTATATGTATGCCCTAGAGGCCATTACTGTACATTGGATGTATATTGTAGTGGATGCTGGGACATATATAGGGAGGACTTTCTTGCTCGACATGATAGTATGCTATCTGGTTACTCTTTACCTTAACGTGTACACTGATTGTCTCTCTGTTACATGTTGGTAAAGCCCTTAGGATGTGTACTTGACTACCTGGACTATGATGCAGATCATACTAGTGGGGACAGGGTAGTCCGTAAGTACATCCTTCAAAGTCCCTAGTCGTGGGTGTATCGAGACGGGGCATCGATATACCAGAGTAGACTAGCGTATACCTTCTCGACCCATACAGATGGGCGATGGATGATCCCATATCCATTGGTGTTTGACATCAGAGATGATATACGGGTGCTCAGTGGAGACTGGGTACACTGGACGGACTCGCCGAGAACTCCCAGATGGTATTATACCTTACGTCAGATGGCAGTTCTCTGGTGACACTGGTACAGAGTAGTCTGTTGACCCGAGATCGTCATAGAGTCTTGTGTGGTTCCCACTGTGCTTTGATTTCCATCTTACAATGTCCAAGAGGGCGTGCAAAACGGTGGTTTTTGGGTACAGTCCCGAGTCACATGGAGGCAATGAGCGATAGGAGGGGATTCGTCTCTCCCGGTATAGGGGGTTGATGTTGCGCTGTGTTCGATTGGCTATAACCAGAAATCCCTGGCTAGGGTTGCTGAGATTTACTGGTAAGTGATACCAGTAGTTTCTCGAACTGTTATAGACCTCATATCGACACGACTTATCGAGCTACTGGGGTCTGACGTTTACCACCCCTAGGCAAGATATGCGACATATCAGACGATCAGACCGGACTGTATGGTAGTGTTACTGGTTGGATTCACTGGAGTGTGAGCGGGCTTGCTCGTCGATCTTCTGATCGCTCAATACCCGGGTGGCCGTTACGTTTAGCAGACCGCTTGCGGCTTGTGGATGTTTGATATGATCATCATCCGCTGCCGGCGTATTGACGAGTCTTTAGAGTCCTACACAGAGGTTTCCTGGCTCAAGCGAAACGAAATAGGAGCGCATATGAGATATGTGCGGGACCGAGAATAATGCGTGTATGTGATACCGTATTCCATTCTCGCGATGAATGTATCGAATGGTTATATGCGATATAACCTAGTTATCGAATCGAGGGTTGATTCGATAAGCCGATACATTGGATACTAGTCGGTTATATGCGATATGACCGGATCATTGAATCAAGTGTTGATTTAATGATTTAATGCATAATTATATATTTGATATATTACTTTGCATTAACTAGTATTGGTTCACTTTAAATGGATATTCTCACTCGGATGTTCACATTGTATATGTGATATACTTTTGTGCACTTGATTGTATCATGTTTGATGATACATGTTTAACTATAGTTAAGTGTAATGAATTAAGCCATGGTTAAACTAATGATTAGGGTTTTCTTTTCTTACTTATTTATTTATTTATTTTGAATAGATGAGAAAAGAATGGTTGCTAGTTTTGTAGTTTAGTTGAAGCTTCATGAAGCTTTGACTTTGTAACCATTCTTGTCTTCATACTTAACCCTAACCATTCCTTTAACCTTGGTCAATTCTCTACACATAACTATAGTTAATATTATGATAACTATTGATTTTATATTTTTTTTTTTTTAATTAACTTATCATAACACTTTCTTCTTCTTCTTCATCTTCTTCAATGAAGAATGCTTCACTTCATCAATGGTGATTGATGAAAATGAGTGAGAAATCCAATTCTAAAGTGAACCCACTTCCTATTTCTTCATCCTCTACCTCTTGCCAAGTAGTAGAGTGTGTTTCCTTCACAAGTTTTCTAGACTTGGTGAAGTTGGAGCTTGATCTAGCGATGCCTCGACGTAGATCATCTTCGGCATGGACATCGACGACCTAGCCCGCCTATTCTCCGATGAAGCCGACGCTAGAGCCCGGATTTTGATTTGGACAGCGGAGAGGACTTCATCACGGAGCCGTGGAGGTGGAGGACCGGATCTACAAAGGTTGTATTTCCGTATTCTCTTAGTAAAGAAGTTTACTAGTTGCTTTTTCGCCTAAATATCTAGCCAACGATCCGTATTAGGGTTTCTCGGCACCGTTAAAATTAGAAATTGGCATGGTTGATGCCTTGTGAGACCTCTTGAGAGTGCCTAGGAACCCTACAGTATGTAAGTCCACGTTGCCCATCCCGGTGCTTGCGGGGAGACGGAAAACGGAATAAAAATCGGATTTTTATCGAACTAGGCAACATGGACTAGCTTAAGGAGGATCTTTGCTAAACAAAAACTAACTAAAAGCTAACTAGATTTAGCTATGTGGAAGAAAGGTTATACCTTGGGCTTTATGTCCTTCTCTCCTTGCTCCTTGGAGTGGAAGAAAGAGATCACCTTGTCGTCTTCTCTAGTCGAAGAAGGATCCACCCGAGAGCCTCAACCTTTGGCTTCAACTTCAAGCTAGAAGTAATTAAGGTGCTAGAAGTGCTAATCCTAGAACCTTAGATGAGAGTAGAGATTACTTTGGAGAGGTTTAACTCAAGCTCAAGTGTTTCTCAACACATGAGAGGGGAGAGCTTGAGAGAGAGGAAGAGGAGGAGAAAGAATCAATAGAATAGAATGAGAGAATAATAGAACCATTCTCACATATATGTGTGAATTATGTAAAAAGATAATTAGCAAGATAATTGTCATGGTTTAATCAAGACTTGACATTAAATGAAAATTGCAAGGATCATATGGAATGATGATGGTCAACATGTCAACGACCCTAACCATGCACAATTATATATAACTAATATCAATTAATCATAATACACACATAAGCATTAGGGTTAACAAAATGACAATGGTCATTAACCATAATCAAAGTCCTCTGCCTCTGTCTCAGTCAACTGTGCATACGCACCCGTATTCGTGATCCGAGGAACACGAATACAATGAGATAAAACCAATCCCAAATCATATACTAGGATCTGGCTTACACCAAAGCCCGCTAGTATAAGCTGTCCAGACAGCAAACGTGCACAAGAGCGCGGATGTGAACGAACCCTGTCGCAAAACCATGCGACCTCTACTCATTTTGCCTAAAGGAGAATAACTCTCTGTGTGGGACTCTAAAGACTCGACACTACGCTGGCAGTGGGTTAACCACAGACCGCAAGCGGCACTAGCTGTACGTAACGGTCCCCAGGTAGATGTCGATAAGAAGACTGACGAGATGAACCCATCTGAACTCCTACTGAGCCTGTATATGACATTCTCCGTACAGTCCGGTCTGTTCGTCCGATACATCGCATGGCGGGCCTAGGGGGCGGAAAACGTCAGTCCCCTAATAGCGGTACAAGTCGTGTCGGAGTGTAGCCCAGAACACCCTGAGATAACACTGGAAACCTACCAGTATATCTCGCTTGCCCTGGCCAGGGACTACTCATGTAATGGCTCTCCTAGACACAGCGCGATGTCAACCCCCAATACCGGGAGAGACGAATCCTGTCTAACCGTCACTGCCTCCAAGTGCTTCGGGACTGCACCTAACTACTACATGTTTGCATGACTCCTTTGAGCCGTGGTAGGGTAGTAATCAAAGTACAGTGGGAACACACTCGAGGTGAAGTGACAGTGTCAAGTCAGCGGACTAAGCTGTACTCATGTCACCTAGGAACTGATAACTGACGATAGGTATAATACCAACCAACAGTTCCCGACGAGTCCTGTCCAGTGTACTCGTAACCTAACGAGCACCCGCATACTATCTCAAGTACGACGTACTGACGGCTGTGGGACAGACCGTCTCCCACGCTGGGATGAGAAGCGCATACGCTAGTCTACTCCGGAGTATCGATGCCCTGTCTCGATAGTCCTACGACTAGGGACCTGTATAAGGATGTGCTTATGGATTACCCAGCCCCCACGAGTGTGAGCGCCATCACAACGCTGGTAATTAAGCAAAGATCCTAAGGGCTCCACTAATGCGTATGGTGATATAATAAAAGAAACACATGTACACATTAAAGCAGAGACAAACCAAGTAGCATACTACCATTTCGAGCAAGATTGTATATACAACTGTGAATATCCCAAGCTTCCATCAAGTAATATACATACTAGTATGATACAGTAATGGCCTCTAGGGCATATACACTAACAATCTCCCACTTGCACTAAGGCCATGTACTAGCGTATCGAAGACCTATCATCTCGATCAGCCGCTCAAACTGAGTCTGGGGTAAGGCCTTCGTGAATGGATCTGCAGTGTTATCTTCTGAAGCAACCCTCCGAACCTCGATCTCCTGGCGATCCACGATCTCCCTGATCAGGTGATACCGCCTCAAGATGTGTCTGGATTTCTGATGGGACCTGGGTTCCTTCATTAAAGCTATAGCCCCGTTGTTGTCACAATACAGAGGTATTGGATCAACAATGGACGGAACCACCTGAAGTTCTTTCAAGAACTTCCTCATCCAGACAGCTTCTTTTGCGACATCAGATGCAACGATGTATTCCGCTTCCATAGTCGAGTCAGCAACGGTTTCCTGTTTGGAGCTCTTCCAACACACCGCCCCTCCATTGAGGGTAAAGATAAAACCCGACATGGACTTGGAATCATCCTTGTCACTCTGGAAGCTGGAGTCAGCAAAGGCCTCAATCTGGAGGTCTTTTCCGCCATACACCAAGAACATCTCCTTAGTCCTTCTCACGTACTTGAGAATGTTCTTTACCGCTATCCAATGTTTCTCCCCAGGGTTTGACTGATACCTGCTTACCACACTCAGTGCATAAGCCACATCTGGTCTGGTACACAACATCGCATACATTATAGAGCCTACCGCAGAAGCGTAGGGTATAATAGACATGCGATCCCTCTCCAAATCAGTCTTGGGAGACATCTCTTTGGAGAGGGTGATCCCGTGACAAGCCGGTAGATTACCGCGCTTGGAATCTTCCATACTGAATCTTTTCAGTAAGGTGTCGATGTACCTGGACTGTGAGAGTCCTAAAATCCTCTTGGATCTGTCACGGTAGATCCGGATCCCCAGAATGTATGAGGCATCACCCAGGTCTTTCATGGAGAACCTGTGTGACAAGAACCCCTTGACAGATTGTAGCATAGGAATGTCATTTCCTATTAAGAGAATGTCATCCATGTATAAAACGAGGAATACTACAGTTCTCGCTATAAATCTACAATAGATGCATGGTTCATCTGGATTTTTGATAAAGCCAAATTCCTTGACCGTCTCATCAAAACAGATGTTCCAACTCCGCGATGCCTGTTTTAGTCCATAAATGGACTTAAGCAACTTGCACACCTTTCCGCTGCTCCCACTCTGAATGAAACCCTCTGGCTGGTCCATATAGACATACTCCTCTAAATTTCCATTTAGAAAAGCGGTCTTTACGTCCATCTGCCAAATCTCATAATCGTGGAAGGCAGCAATGGCAAGAAGGATCCGAATGGATTTCAGCATAGCTACTGGAGAAAAGGTTTTGTCATAGTCCAAACCAGGTCGCTGACGAAAACCTTTTGCAACCAGTCTAGCTTTATAGGTCTCAACCTGTCCATCTACACCAATCTTCCTTTTGAAGATCCACTTGCATCCTACGGGTTTTACCCCATCTGGAGCAATGTCCAACATCCATACTTTGTTGGTGTACATGGACTCCATTTCGGTCCGCATTGCATCCAGCCATTTTACCGAGTCAACGCTCTGAATGGCTTACTGGAAGCTAGTAGGCTCATCACAATCTATGATGCAATCCTCTCTATCCCCGTCTATGAGAAAACCGTAGTATCTCTCGGGCGGATGAGACTGCCTACTACTCCTGCGGAGTGGCGTGGAAATGTCCTGATCTTTCGAACCCTCTGGTTCTACTAAGCTTTCAGTAATAGCTCATGGTTCTGGAATTTCTTCCAGTTCTATTGCGCTCCCACTTATTTCTTTTTCTATGAACTGGTGTTCTAGAAAGTGGGCATGGCGAGAAACAAAAACCTTTTGTTCCTCTTCGCAATAGAAGAAATATCCCTTGGAGTTCTTTGGATATCCCACAAACTTGCACTGTACTGAGCGTGCCTCGAGCTTGTCCGCATGCTGCTTTTTGACAAAAGCTGGGCATCCCCATGTCTTAATGTGATTAAGATAGGGTCTCTTCCCACACCACATCTGATATGGTGTAGTAGACACAGTCTTAGTAGGAACTCGGTTCAAAAGGTATGCAACTGATTCTAGCGCATATCCCCAGAACGATCGCGGCAACTCAGCGTTACTCATCATGGACCGTACCATATCCAATAGGGTTCGGTTTCGTCTCTCCGATACACTGTTATGTTGCGGAGTGTATGGAGGAGTAAGCTGAGAGAGAATTCCATTCTCTTTTAAGTAACCCAGGAACTCGGCACTCAAGTATTCACCACCTCGATCAGATCTCAGTGCCTTGATACTTTTGCCTGTTTGTTTTTCTACTTCATTCTTATATTCCTGAAATTTTTCAAAAGCCTCGGATTTATGTTTCATTAAGAAGACATAACCGTACCTTGAAAAGTCATCCGTAAAAGTAATGAAGTAAGAATAACCGCTTCGTGCATGCATAGACATTGGACCGCACACGTCGCTGTGTACGAGTCCCAAGAGCTCGCTCGCTCTTACTCCGTGTCCAGTGAACGGAGTCTTTGTCATCTTTTCTTTGAGACAGGATTGACAAATTGCATATGACTGATATTCGAACGGATCCAAATATCCTTCGGTATGTAACTTAGTCAACCTTCTCTCATTGATGTGACTCAGTCTACAATGTCATAAGAAAGTTTTATTGATTTCTGGAGACTTTCTTTTGTGTGTATTCTGGACATTGAAAATCTGTGGTAGGTTTAATACGTATATACCGTTGTTTAATGTACCTGACCCAATCAAAACTTGATTAAGGTGAATGTTCACTACATTACTTACAAATGCAAATTCATAACCTTCTTTAGATAATAAAGATACAGAAATGATATTACAGGTTGCATTTGGTACAAAATAACAACTACGCAAAACCAAAAAGTGTCCATCTGACATTCCCAGGTGATAGTCCCCCACGGCCTCAGCATCCATGCTAGCTCCGTTTGCAACTCTGAGGGTCATGTCGCCTGCTTTCAAAAACCTACGTTTTCTCAACGCCTGCAAAGAATTACAGATATGAGATCCTGATCCGGTATCCAATACCCAGAAAGTAGAGTTTATTAATAGACAGTTTTCAATAACATACACATCTGAAGCTGAAGCCGCAACTCGCTTCAGATCCTGGGTTCTGGCCTTCCAAGCCTTGCAATCCTGTTTCCAGTGTCCACTTTTGTGACAGTAAAAGCACTCTTCTTTCCCCCACAAGCTTCCCCGCTACCTTTGTTGCTTTTGCCTTTCCCTTCGTATCCACTTTACTAACACCGCCCCTTGGTTTGGCGGGGGCTTTCTTCTTCTTTCCCTTGGCTTTCGTCCTGGACTTAGAAAAGGAAGATCCTCCTACAAACAAAGTGGATGTTTCCCTACCTTTCTGTAGGGTGCCCTCTGCACTCCTCAGCATGTTGAGGAGCTCTGAAAGTTCAACTTCCTTTTCCTGTAAGTTGAAGTTCAGGATGAACTGGGCGTAAGTGGAAGGAAGGGACTGGAGAATCAAGTCCGTATAGAGCTCATTCTCCAACGTGGTCCCAAGTTCCACGAGCTCCTCTATGTAGCCAATCATCTTAAGCACGTATTCCGCTACCGATGATCCGACGGACAACCTTGCCGAAAACAACTTCTTCGACACTTCGTATCTGGCGATACGAGACTGCTCTCCATACAGTTCTTTTGTATGAAGAAATATGGACTCTAGGTCCATATTCTCGTGCCTCCTCTGATGTTCATTGTCCATCGAGGCAAGCACGAGGCATTTGGCCTTCGCACAATCTATTTCCCAGGTCTTATAGATTTCCCTATCTACGACACTGGTTTTGGGACCTGGGACAGGGGGAGCTTTGGTGGTAAGAAGATACCCCAACTTGTCATAAGTGATTTCCATCTTGACATTCCTGAGCCAATCTTTGTAGTTTGGCCCTGTCAGTGTGTTTTTATCTAGTAATAACTTAAGTCTGGTCATCTTGAATGGTCGCTGCAATTAGGAGAGAGAAAAGAAACACTTTAGCATGATGCTCTTGCAAGTTTAGAGTGGTTTTTAGTTTGTCTAAACAGGATGGCTCCTACTGTCTCTCGAATCCCTCCTTAAACCATAAAGGAAGAATTAGTCGGGATCAATCTCACCGTACAATACTTGCTTAACCGTTCAGCCAGGCCAGTGTCGGTACTTCGAAGGAGGTTTTCCAACGCTTTCGCGAAGTTCCTTAATTAAGTAACCTCTTTTCCCTGTGGGCGTAGCCCCGCTAACACCTTTCTAGACACCTGCTAGGTTTATAGCATTGATCGTTAAGTGAGAGATTTCCCGAGGAGTAGCATATACTCACAGTAGGATCGGGATCCAAATATCATCGCGTGATAAAACCGAAGGAATCCTACCAGAATCATCACACTCCAAATAGTATGCAGCGCTAGCAGGTTTCAGTACTTATGAAACTCCCGATGTGGATTTTTGCTCCATGCTCTTATGACCTTGACTTTGGCCAAAATATCATAAGTCACATATCAAGTTCTACCCGTCATTCTCCTGGTTAATTTGGACCCACCCGTACCTACCCTTGACTTTGGCTAAAATGGCAGTACGACTGTCCCAAACCAACGCATCTACCTATGCTGCACATGAATACCCAATAGCTACCAATCACTATGCCTTGACTTTGGCCAACATACATAGCTTGAATACTTTTTGACCATTCATGTGGAATGACGGAGGGCTACGAATGGTTTTGGCGAAACCGTGAACGTAGTGAACTTGATATAATCGATAGAATGAGATAGCTTTTAAAAGGAGTGGTTCAAGCTCCGCATTTAAAAGTTTGGTTTTGAAAAGAACCGAGTGGTTTTCAAAGTGTTCCAATCGACTTTTACTTGGTTTATTTTCTTGCATTAGTTCTTTTAATGTGTCCCATCATTTAATCCTACCATTGCAGAAAACAACCAAAATATGACGTACGCTTATGCCATTCACATTCGCTACGGGGCCCCGTCATCACCCGTTAGGTTACTTAACTAACGACAGAGCGGGGGCTGGGCTAGCGCGGCTGTAAAACATAAGCAACGCCTAAATAGTTATCGTATATAGATATATAGCAATGATAGACATTACAGATCACAGATGAATATATTGGATATACTAGGAATCCGCAATCCGTTCGAGCCTGCAACGAAAAGCGGATTACACGGTCGCGGTGAATAGCCAATACCCCACCCAAGACCCCTACGGGTGCGGCAAATTACCCGCAAAGTACCCGAAGCGAAGCAACCTCTCAACTCCGTGAGTAGGCCACTCGGCACTTCGAGATACCCGGTAGTTTGTGCACCCCCTCCATGGGTCTATCCTAGGAGCAAAAACAGTAAAAAGAATTATACAATGACGGCTACAACCCCGACCCGGTTGTGCGGCCAAACAAATAATATTACATCAATTTACATGTTACATGAATTGAAAGAAAAGAAAACTCTCGTCTCACAAAAAACCCCGGCTATTCACCCGCGACAATCCAACGCATTCATATACACATACCATCAACAAACACAGAACACAGATATGTATAACCCCCACTAATCGACGTATAGCGATTAGCAGACGTTCAATACATATAAACATCACAGATATAACCCATTAGTCAAAGTGTAGTGAAGTTCGATCAAAAAATACGGATTTATAGGCACCCCAAATACAAATTTCTTTTCTGGAAAATCTGGGCAGAAATAAACCATCTTAAAAATCCCAAAACCTTAACAGAGGAATACTGCACCAAACTCGGTCCAGAACGGAGTCAAAACGGCCGCGGTTACGCGGCAATAGGCATACTTTTGCCGCGGAACCGCCGCGCTTTGAACTGTTCACTGGACCGTTTTTGGTGTGCTTCTTGATAAAACCCTGAGCCGATTTTCGAAGTATGACTTTTTATTTTTAGAGCAGAAAAAAAACAACAGAAACTTAGGGTTTTGATGTTTTAGTTTTGCGATTTTTCTGTCGAACTTCCATACACTTTACTAACTAGCTAGTTTATGTTTAGTTAGGCTCTGATACCACTGTAAGTCCACGTTGCCCACTCCGGTGCTTGCGGGGAGGCGGAAAACGGAATAAAAATCGGATTTTTATCGAACTAGGCAACATGGACTAGCTTAAGGAGGATCTTTGCTAAACAAAAAACTAACTAAAAGCTAACTAGATTTAGCTATATGGAAGAAAGGTTATACCTTGGGCTTTATGTTCTTCTCTTCTTGCTCCTTGGAGTAGAAGAAAGAGATCACCTTGTCGCCTTCTCTAGTCGAAGAAGGATCCACCCGAGAGCCTCAACCTTTGGCTTCAGCTTCAAGCTAGAAGTAACTAAGGTGCTAGAAGTGCTAATCCTAGAACCTTAGATGAGAGTAGAGATTACTTTGGAGAGGTTTAACTCAAGCTCAAGTGTTTCTCAACACATGAGAGGGGAGAGCTTGAGAGAGAGGAAGAGGAGGAGAGAGAATCAATAGAATAGAATGAGAGAATAATAGAACCATTCTCACATATATGTGTGAATTATGTAAAAAGATAATTAGCAAGATAATTGTCATGGTTTAATCAAGACTTGACCATTATCATTTCACATTAAATGAAAATTGCAAGGATCAAAGAGTATCTTTCATATGGAATGATGATGGTCAACATGTCAACGACCCTAACCATGCACAATTATATATAACTAATATCAATTAATCATAATACATACATAAGCATTAGGGTTAACAAAATGACAATGGTCATTAACCCTAATCAAAGTCCTCTGCCTCTGTCTCAGTCAACTGTGCATACGCACCCGTATTCGTGATCCGAGGAACACGAATACAATGAGATAAACCCAATCCCAAATCATATACTAGGATCTGGCTTAAACCAAAGCCCGCTAGTATAAGCTGTCCGGACAGCAAACGTGCACAAGTGCGCGGATGTGAACGAACCCTGTCGCAAAACCATGCGACCTCTACTCATTTTGCCTAAAGGCGAATAACTCTCTGTGTGGGACTCTAAAGACTCGACACTACACTGGCAGTGGGTTTAACCACAGACCGCAAGCGGCACTAGCTGTACGTAACGGTCCCCAGGTAGATGTCGATAAGAAGACTGACGAGGTGAACCCATCTGAACTCCTACTGAGCCTGTATATGACATTCTCCGTACAGTCCGGTCTGTTCGTCCGCTACATCGCATGGCGGGTCTAGGGGGCGGTAAACGTCAATCCCCTAATAGCGGTACAAGTCGTGTCGGAGTGTAGCCCAGAACACCCTGAGATAACACTGGAAACCTACCAGTATATCTCGCTTGCCCTGGCCAGTGACTACTCGTGTAATGGCTCTCCTAGACACAGCGCGATGTCAACCCCCAATACCGGGAGAGACGAATCCTGTCTAACCGTCACTGCCTCCAAGTGCTTCGGGACTGCACCCAACTACTACCTGTTTGCACGACTCCTTTGAGCCGTAGTAGGGTAGTAATCAAAGTACAGTGGGAACACACTCGAGGCGAAGTGACAGTGTCAAGTCAGCGGACTAAGCTGTACTCATGTCACCTGGGAACTGATAACTGACGATAGGTATAATACCAACCAACAGTTCCCGACGAGTCCTGTCCAGTGTACTCGTAACCTAACGAGCACCCGCATACTATCTCAAGTACGACGTACTGACGGCTGTGGGACAGACCGTCTCCCACGCTGGGATGAGAAGCGCATACGCTAGTCTACTCCGGAGTATCGATACCCTGTCTCGATAGTCCTACGACTAGGGACCTATATAAGGATGTGCTTATGGATTACCCAGCCCCCACGAGTGTGAGCGCCATCACAACGCTGGTAATCAAGCAAAGATCCTAAGGGCTCCACTAATGCGTATAGGTGATATAATAAAAGAAACACATATACACATTAAAGCAGAGACAAACCAAGTAGCATACTACCATTTCGAGCAAGATTGTATATACAACTGTGAATATCCCAAGCTTCCATCAAGTAATATACATACTAGTATGATACAGTAATGGCCTCTAAGGCATATACACTAACAATGTACATGTATTATGTAGTATTTCATATCACTATTACATGTTGATAGAGCCCATAGGATTCTTGCTTGACTACCAGTATTATGATGGCGATCATATACGTGAAAGCTGGGTAGCCTATAAGCACATCCTTAAATGTCTCTAGTCGTGGGAGTATCGAGACTGGGCATCGATATTCCAGAGTAGACTAGTGTATACGCTTCGAGACCCCGACGAAGGGCGGTGGCCGGTCTTACAAGCCATTGGTGTTGTGTCACATAAGATAGTATACAGGTGCTCACTGGAGGTGAGTATACTGGACGGACTCGCCGAGAACTTCTAGATGGTATTATACCGATCGTCAGATGGAAGTTCTCAGGTGAAATGAGCACAGGTTAGTCCTTTGACCTGAAGTCGTCATTTGTCTCGTGTGAGTTCCTACTGTACTTTGATTACTACCCTACCACGGCTCAAAGGAGTCGTGCAAACAGGTTTTAGTTGGATACAGTCCCGAGCCACATAGAGGCAGCGGTCGATTGTCAGGGATTCGTCTCTCCTGGTATTAGGAGTCGATGTCGCACTATGTTCAGTTAGCTATCACCAGAAATCCGTGGCCACGGTGGGGGAGATTTACTGATAGTTGATCAGTAGTATCTCAGTTAGTGATGAGCTAGACTCAGACACGACTTATCGGGTTAGTAGGTGTCTGACGTTATCCACCCCCTAGATCCGATATGCGATACTCTTTAATGAAGAGACTGGACTGTAAGGAGATTGTCAAATTCAAGCTCAGTAGGGTAAGGACGTACTTGATTGTCGACCCCCCTTTCGACAAGTACCTGGGTAGCTGTTACGTACAGCTAGTGCCGCTGACGTGCTTGTGGTTAAACCCACTGCCAGTGTATTGTCGAGTCTTTAGAGTCACACACAGATGGTTTTCCCGATTCAGGCGAGAGATGTAGGAGTCGTACGTGCAGGGGTCCGATTAAATACGTGTACGCAATATACGGACTTTAATCGGACAGTTGATGATACTAGCCGGCTTAGTAGCCGGATTATTAAATCAGGTTTTGATTTAATAATTTATATATGTATTTTGATACATATATTTTAGTATTATTGTTCACTATTCATTTTCTCTTTTTGGTGCTATCTGTATTTTAATACGGATACGCATATGTGTAGCGATACATATATCAGGTGAAGTATTCCGTATTTATATCGGAATGCTTCTAGAAGAAGGACACCTCATATTTGATTTTCCTTTTTGGAAAATTAAATGGGAAATGAGGTGGCATGTGGACTTATGAAGCATGGGTGCTACATAGTAGAAAGGCATGGCTTGGTTTTTTTTAAAATGATTTATTCATTTGCTTGCACTATTGGTGCATGGTTGATTATATAGTAGCCATTCCTTTTTACCATGAGACTTGATGATTATTTTCTTTTACTCACTTGAGCTCCATGGCTCATGGCTTGTGCTTCATCTTCTCCTTCTCCTTCTTTGAGAAAGATCCTAGAGAGAAATATTTAGTGGAGTATTCCTACATCACTGGCCATCCAAACCTAGTGGCTTTGGATCGTCGGTTCAAGCCTCCTCCGCGTTCCCTCAGGTGGATCGTCTTCGGCAAGGATAATCGATGCTCAAGCGCGTTCCCGGCGACTACGAGTTTGGAGGGGTCTTCCACAATTGGGTGGACATACGACAAAAGTTGTATTTCTCAACCTTGCATATTTTAGCTTACTAGTTTAGGGTGTTTGGTTTGAATCCTCGAGTGTGAGCGTCCGGTGCCCATAAAAAGTTTTTGTTTTCGCTTCCGTCTCGTCCGCGGTCTCCGCGGTGTGGACGCCGGATCCCAACAGATATTCCCACGACTAGGGACATTTAAGGATTTGCTTATAGACTATCCAGTTCTCACAAGTGTGATAGCCCTGAATCTTATAGGCTCTATCAACATATAATAGTGATCTGTAATACCGCATTATACATGTACATGATGGTAAAGATGAACCAAATATCATACTATCATCTCGAGTAAGACTGTTCTACCCATATAGGTCCTCTCTCAATCATTATAATTGCCTGCCTGCGATTACAATAATTGCCTTGAGGGGGCTATAACCAACAATTTTAAACGAAATGCTTATATTACTTACAAGTTGGCGTTCGCTACTTACACCGTGATATACACATCATACGATTATTTTGAAAGGATTTTACATATATACATCTTTCAGCTACTTTATATGATTACATATGGATATGTGATATGTGAATTATAGCCTTAGTTGTGTTTATGCTTGGTCGTGTGTTATAGATACTGCACTACGGCTACGGTGATCATGATTTGACACCGTTACACACACACACACTATTGAGTTATTGACGGTCACGATTATGCATGTTGTTTCTGTGAATCACATGTTTTCTTATGCTTGTGGTTATGTTATACCCGTATCGGGTGAGATATAGTTTATTTTGATGATGCCACAATAACCACATGTATTGTTATATTTCATATGCTAGGATAGCGGTACATGGTGTGTATGAAGGTTATTATTACTAATGTTCGTCATCGCTTGAACTCTAGTTTCGACGCATGCTCATTTACCCTCCTTAATGTATACATTTATCATGGCTTAGTTGTTTCACCGCTTATCCAGACGATTTCTATCTTGTTATTCGAATTCTACTCACGAGTTGGAAACTCTCCCATGTTGTGTCATAGTTTCTTGCAAGTTTGACCGCTTAGATTGGTAGCAGCTCCATTGGCACACTTATCTTCTTGTGAGCGTGCTTGCTTGCTTATCTTTTTATACTCGGCGGGTTAGAATTTGTATCGGCATTTGCCTTGTACCTTTATTTGTATCTAGATGTATTCTATCAAAACCTAGTGTATTGGACCGAGACCTTAGATGTTGTATTTAGTTTTGTTTGTTGAGCTCATATGGAGTCTACTTGATCTTATTGTGTACATAATGTTCATTACTTTCTGCTTGTGGTTCTTCGCCTTTTGGCGTCGTATATTATTGCGTGGTTTTGTTTCCGCCGTTGGGTGTTGAGCTAGCTCCCGTGTGGGGATACTTTTATTTATATTTATCATCATACCGGTTTTATTCAAAATTTATAAAGGAGGTGCTGTTCGTTTTTCAAACATTTTTACAAAACAAGTTTTATTTCTTTTTATAAAACTTTTCTTAAAACTTCACTTCTGTTTTACTATATTATATTATCTATTTCTTATAAATATGGTTTAGATTCTTAGTTTTGGTTTACTTGGGTTACGGTGGGGTCCATAGGACTTCACGTAATCCTTGTGCTAGTCATGCGCCATTTCGGATCATGACATGCAGGCACTCGTGGGGGTGTGAGCCCCAGACTTGAACTCTAAGGGAGCCCACCATCCCTGTTTATTCTCAATTTGCCACGCTCACCGCAACTGATTAGCTGCATGCAGTCGTGGGGGTGTGGGCCCCCTAGACTTAATTCCAAAGGGTCCCGCCACCCTTGTTTATTCCCAATTACTGCGCTCACCGCAGCTAATTAGCTGCGGCCAAGTGCAGCTACATAAGGCTCTTTCTAAAAACAACCCTTGAAATCTTTAAATTAACCGATCATTAAAGGCAATAACCTTTAGAGAGTTGTTCATGGAGGTATTGAGAAAAACAAATTTAGATTGAGTGCAGGATGTAGGTTTTGGTTGGAAGAGTAAGGGTAAAGAAAGACGATGACAATAAGGGCAGTTTAGCGAAAAAAATTGTCCATGGATTACACAAACAGAGCGTCCATTCTGGTTGATCAAAATCTATGTTGACCGTTCTTATAATCAGTAATCTTATGTTTTGTTTTTCAAAACTCCTATTATCTTTACTCTTCCTATAAAAAAAATCCTAATAATTTTAATTCCGATATAAAATTTGAGTAAATTGTTTAATAATACCTCAACGTTTCATATTTTTTACATTTTAATACCTTATAATTTTATTCTCAACACTTTTGTACCCTAATGTATTTCGTTGTTAGCATTTTGCTACCTCCTGCTTTTACGGCCGTATCAAAATAGATACGGGCCGTAAAAACGGAAGGCAGCAAAATGCTAACATCGAAATACACCAGGATATTAGTAAGTAATTTACCCATAAAATTTGACTTAAACTCCATATTAAACCCTCCCTCTCTCCCTTTCTCCTCTCTCTCTCTCTCACATCTGGCCTCATCATCTTTAGGACTTTTCTTATCTTCTTTTTCTTTGAGCCGTGAGGTTTTTTAGAGAGGGAGAGAGAGGGCAATTTTTTAACCATGGCTGGTGTTGGGCTCTCATGGAGCTCGAATCTCTGTATGCTTCCTTCATCAAAGAAGCCCTCATCTGCTTCAAATCCAAGAGCCGCCTCCTCTCTCGCTGTAACGAATACAATCTCGGTTGAAGAGAAGAAGGGGTCCTTGTCTCTTCAGAAATCCGAAGAGATTTTCAATGCCGCCAAGGTCCCAAAAATTTTCATTCAGTTTCTTTTATTGCCTCTGGTCTTGAATTGACCATAAAAATGGGATTTTGCAGATGAGTATTTGCTTAATTTCCTGAATTGGATGTGTTGTGTTTTAGATGGGTATTTGTTTAATTGGGTATTTTTAGGTTAGGGGAAATTGATTGAATTTTGGGGGAGGATGATGATTGTTTACTTGGTAAAATGAGATGAATGGTTAATTTGAGTTGATATGGTTTTGGTTGCTGTATATTTATTAGGTGATTAATCTACTCAATTATTTCAAAGTACTGCTCTTTTCCCCCTTTCTGTGATCTAGAATTGTTGGATGACTATTTTGAGTTAAATAGTGAATTTTACTAGTTATAGTATTTCATTTTTAGAAGAAATTTATTGATAATCGTATTTCTTTTGATTCTCCATATTTAAGAATGCATTCTCTGTTTGCAATTACTTTTTCCTAAGCGAGAGGTCAAATAATTTGGATTGTTTCTTGTTCAAATCATAATTCAGGGGATGCTAAAGCTGAATTTTGGATGGATGTTGTTTAATTGGAAGACAGAAAATCGTGTAATTTATGTTGGAGTACCATCATAACCTCCATTTAATCTCTTCTTCATCCAAGCAGGGTAAAGCCACGCAACATAGCTCTCCATATGATGAAGGCTAATGTAAAAACCAACAAAATATTGTGCCCGACTCGTGACATTAATTAACTTTCTATGCCTATGCATCGCTACCAAATCCCTGTTCAAAAAATGACGAGCCTTCTGTTATACCTGATAGGCTACTTAATGATTTGGAAAACATACTTCACTCTTCATGAAATTTAAGCCCATCCTCCCTAGCGAACCCACTCAACTTTTCTAGACAAGAATGAGTTTAGAACAAGTTTAAAATAAAAGATGATATGGTTTTCTACTAGGGATGACATCTTCGAGGAATGATGTAACAGCTAGAGGGTGAAAATAACATTCCCTCAGCTAGCTAGACTTTACAATATTGAATTTATATTTCTTCTAATCACACACCTCAATTCTGCACACAATATAATGTATATTCATGAGAACCAGTAATTATATGGTTTTATTTCTTTTCTTTTTGAAAACAATTGTATGGTTCTATCTAGATATGCACTAAACTTATATTGCATTCAATATACCTATTAAATATTACTTATTAAGTTCTACCTCAGAGTTATGGGTGCTCTCTTCAAAAAAGGAAAAAAGAAAAGAAAAAGAACACCGAAATCATGACAATAAGCCTAGGTATGCACCTTATTAAAATCTCCCTTTTGCTATAAAAATTACAAATGAGCAAGTACTTGCATTGATTTTTTTTGGTAAAACTACATCGATAACCCTCAGCAGCACATACTTTTAAACTGACTAACCGTCTAGGTGGTTACCATTTGTTCTTTCATGAAAGCAGATAAATAGTACCCGTCTTTCAAATCAGATAATATTTTAACTAATCGTCTAGTGGAGCCTGAATTCCATGTCTTTGGTGTCAATCATGTATCTATCTAAATATCCACTTTACACGTGTAGTGGCCATACATTCAGTATAAAATTCACGATGTCTTTTTGTAGAACTTCTGTCCAGGTAAGTTCTATCTACGTTCATTATAGTAGCATCTTCAACTCAAAACTTATCACTTCTTGGTAATTCAATCATTTGTTTCTATTGCAGAAGCTCAAATTAATCAGACTTCCCACCGTCATGTCATAATGTATTATACAATAACGCGACCCCTGTCATAGTGATTTCAATACCTTCACGGCTTCACCTACAATCCTGCCACTTTCTTTGCAGTTGTACCAATATTTTATATTTCGAAGGCATAAACCACTCACTTGATTTATCTACTTCATGTTATTATTTATAGGCCTCTTAATTTCCATAACGGCTCATTTCACTTTTCTTTTTCCTTCTATCTTCATTCTAATCTGAGCTATGTGTTCTATCGAAGCAGTGAATCGCTTCTCCGAAATCAACCATCCATCCTCTAGTTCTCTATCCACCCTCTGAATGTCTTAACCACTTCATCTTCAGTGTCTCTAGCTTAATAAATGGTTGATACTGAGAAATGGCCATGGCCACTGTTAGTTACTCATAGCTTTCTTTCCTCCCAAATGAAGGTCGAGAATTTTCTTTCTTTCTTTTGTCTTCTTACTTTTATTTTTTAATTTTGTACACTCAAGCTTCATGGGCTCATTCTAAGCTGTCTTTCTACTTTCTGGTCACTCTCTACTCTTGGACTGTTTTTTGAGATGCCTCAAATCTTCGAACAATTCTTTTCCATGGAATATTTTTTATTAAGGCGCATCAAGTCCATGAAGCCGATCCTTCATTAAAAATGGAGACATATTGGTGTGAGGAATTTGTGATTCATCTCTTTTTGAGTACTTTGATATGTCTTATGATTTGAGGGATCTAATTAAGCTGAATTAATTACTCATATACTAAGGCAAGGAAGCTGGAAATTCTATTTTACTAAAAATGAACACCTTAGCGGGCTTTATACTAGGAATTGTAGTGCATGTACTTGGACTTACAACGGGTAGAATATGAGAATATCCACTTTACATGTTTCCAGAACACAAAGAAGTTGCTAAGATATATTCTTAGGTTGTTTCACATAGAATATTTCTTAGAAAAGAATTTGTTAAACTCATTAATTATGGGGAAAGGGTTTTCTAACTTGACTTTAAACGCTTTAGTTTTGAGAGTTAAAAAAGAAAGGGTGTGTTGGCAACAGAAGATATCCGGCATAAACTGCATGCGTGTGACTTGTGCAGAACACATAAAAGCTGTTTTGCTTCTTTATCCCCCCCCCCCCCTCCAAAATCCTTTCCATAGCCTAACACTGCTGTATAAACGAATTTCTCTGCCTAGAAGTTATCATTGAACCAAAATGCACTTGCATTCTATTCTTAAATGATATATTTGATTCAACATTTCAAATGTGATGTGTCATCTATTTCATAATCTCACATAGTTATTAATGGAAAAAAATGCTTTTTATTTTTTATTTTTAGGAACTGATGCCTGGAGGTGTAAATTCACCTGTTCGTGCCTTTAAATCAGTTGGCGGACAGCCCATTGTTTTCGACTCTGTTAAAGGTTCCCACATGTGGGATGTTGATGGCAACGAGTACATTGACTATGTTGGGTCATGGGGTCCAGCTATAATTGGCCATGCCGATGATAAGGTGACACTCCCTCTCTAATTGCAAATGTATAAAGCAGGAACGACTCTGACATTTTGATGTTCTTATTCAACAATAATATATTTGTCTGAGTGTTATACCCTTGGCTGCATATGCCTTCTTTAGACTATTAAGGGCATTTAAAGAGGGAGTTAGAGAGGGAGGGAGATACTAAGAAAATCAGTTACATTATCATACCAGTTTTATCTATTTGAACTGCTATATGAATATGTGTTCTTGTATGCAGGTGAATGCTGCCTTGGTTGAGACACTGAAGAAAGGCACGAGCTTTGGCGCGCCATGCGTGCTCGAAAATGTATTAGCTGAGATGGTCATCTCCGCCGTGCCCAGTGTCGAGATGGTCCGGTTCGTCAACTCCGGTACCGAAGCTTGCATGGCCGCCCTCCGCCTTGCCAGGGCCTTCACCAGCCGCCAGAAGGTCCTCAAATTCGAAGGCTGTTACCATGGCCATGCTGACCCCTTCCTTGTTAAGGCCGGCAGTGGTGTCGCCACCCTCGGCCTTCCTGATTCACCTGGCGTCCCCAAAGCTGCCACCTCAGAAACCCTAACCGCCCCTTACAATGATTTTGAGGCGGTCAAAGCCCTCTTTGATTCCCACAAGGGTGAGATCGCCGCCGTGATACTCGAACCCGTGGTTGGAAATGCCGGCTTCATTGTGCCGAAGCCTGAATTCTTATCGTCCCTCCGTGAAATTACGAAACAGGATAGTGCTATTCTGATATTTGATGAGGTGATGACTGGGTTCCGTCTGTCTTATGGTGGGGCTCAGGAGTATTTCGGCATAACTCCAGATCTGACCACTATGGGGAAGGTCATTGGAGGTGGCCTCCCTGTTGGTGCGTATGGGGGTAGAAAGGACATTATGCTGATGGTGGCGCCCGCTGGACCAATGTACCAAGCTGGAACCCTAAGTGGTAACCCTCTCGCGATGACAGCTGGCATCCACACTCTTAAGAGATTGCAGGACCCTGGGTGTTACGACTACTTGGACAAGATCACCGGCGAGCTAGTTTCTGGGGTTTTGGAGGCAGGGAAGGAGGCTGGGCATGAAATGTGCGGCGGATACATCCGTGGGATGTTTGGGTTCTTCTTCACTGAAGGGCCAGTCTTTAATTTTGAGGATGCGAAGATGAGCGATACTGAAAAGTTTGCGAGATTTCATAGGGGAATGCTGGAGGAAGGTGTGTACCTGGCTCCGTCGCAGTTTGAGGCAGGGTTTACAAGCTTGGCGCATACATCGGGAGATATTGAGAGAACAGTGGACGCAGCGAAGAAAGTTTTCGAGAGGATATGATTCAACGGTTTGTTTTCAAGTGTGCAAATTCTAAGTTTTCCATTTAGATTATATATCATTTGCATTTTCTTTTATTGTGTTGTATGAGCTCCTTTTTGAAATGGTATGGATATGGTTTATTCCTTGTGTAGAGAACTTGTCAACAATGTTGTAGCTTTCCATATGGCTTGTGTTTGTTGTTTTATGAGTCCCTTAATTTGAACTTTTTTGGGGGAAAATACGAAGATGAGACTCTTGTTCATGTTTCCCTTGTTCTGATTTTTGGTTTGTCTGTGGGTGGATGCTGAAAGTACCAATGTTTTCAAGATTTCTTCTGACTTCTGCAAATTTGTTTGCATATTTGGCAATGGTTGTTTAGCTGTGATTATAAGAACAAAAATATGTAAATTGTGCAACTGGAAGTTGTGGTCTCTGAATGCAGAAAAATGGAGAAATTACATAGATTATGAAAGAAAATTTAGTGTGCCATTTGGCTTGCTGCAAAATCAACAAAAAATTTAGTGGGTGAAAATGTTAACCTATGTATTACCATCAATTAAGTGTACAACAAATTTCAAATTTTTATTTTCGTCTGATTAATTAAGGGTAAATTGTCCACCAAAAAAACACAAAAGATAAAAACCTGGCAAAGTTTTCCGCTACCAACAAACCCCTAGCCCAAAGAATCTCCTTAAAAACCCCTGAAATTTTTTCCCACACTCAGAAACCCCCGATCTGCAATTTTTTTCATGTGCGCCTGCAATATCTAATTAGCTCATACATGTTGCAGAAAACTAAAAAGATACTTCGGTTAACTACATACATACGCTGGAAACTGCATACATAATGCAAAATACTAGATAGTCAACTACAGTAGAGGCCGCATAAAAGATTTTTCCAATCACAAGGAAACAGAAGATGCCAGCAGTAAACATTTGATATCTATTCTTTTGTTGCGTCAACAATCTTCAAAACTTCATGCATGCCAGAATCCAACACATCTTGAATAGTACCAAAATATTTAATATCCATTATTTGACTATTAAACTAAAGATTACAAAACAGTGATACTAAAACTCTCTCTGCTCAACACCTGAAAATGAGGTTAAGAGTTTTCTATTAGTTTGGTTTAATACACAACATGCATATCAGTTTAGAGCAGTTTGAATCCAAGAAGCTACCACCACAGGCTAACTATGCCTAGCAACCCGGGGAGAGTCTCGGACACCCGCCCCATTTTTGGCAGAGCAGAAAGAGTACAACATGAAGTCTAAATCCTACTCTGTTGTTGTCCGATCACTTTGTTGGCCAGAGACATTAGAGGGAGAGGCACATGTATACGGCGGTGGCTGCTGGCCAACGAAGCCCCCGGCACCATCGGCTGCTGCTGCTGCTGCTTCCTGCAAATGGTAATTAAGATTAGCGAGCCCCGGGAATGGGGGGACCCCTACTAGCACGGGGTAGCCAGGCATCATGGGCGGCTGCAACGGTAGCAGTGTAGTAGCAGGCGGAAGCATTGGATGTGGGAGGGGGGAGGGGAGCAGTGGTGGCTGCAGCGGCTCAGGAGAGTAACAAGGAACATTGCCATTGTCGATCGTAGGTCTCTTGTTATCGGCATCGCTGCAAGGGTCGTGTTGTTTCTGCTCTTCATTTGTTCTTGTCTGATTCACGGCCATGTCTGAAGGAGCAGGCCCCTGTTGCTGCTGCTGTGGACAGAAATTATGAGGCAGCAGAGCTTGTGAGGCAGGAGTTGGTGGCGGCACTACATCAGCATTCCGTTCAGGTTGCGGCGGGTGTGGCAGCAGCCCCGCCATAAGCCTTGCTGCTATTTCATTATGCTCTTCGGCAACCTTGTCAAAGGAGTAAATGACAATTATGATAAAGCCATAATGAGATGGCGTGGCAGAGGAACCAAACATACAAGATGCAACTATGACACGGAAAAACTAATAGCGCACTTAAAATTTGCAGATATATGCATGTGCAAATAATAAACAGCCTTATAATCCAACGAGAAACATATAATTAGTTATAGCAATGCACCTCATGCCCTCAACTCCCCAAATTATCGATAGGTATAGAATACTTTGATGGAAGACTCTCGTGGACGACATGCAAAAGAATAAAGAAAATGTAGGAATGCAGTTTTCTTTTATTTGTTATTATAATTGAATTAATTTTACTAAGTAATCATCTGCCAGCCAGAGCTCTATTCACACCCGGTTCCTCAACTAAAGAAAATGTGTAGATTCCCAGGCTCCTCACAATTCTTCCTTAAACACTGAGATACGTTTATTAGAACCCACAAATAATAAATTTACATTCATCAGAGTAGTATATTCCCTATCTAAAGCCCATTTAGACCCCTATGTCATGAAGATCCTTAGTGACTGGTTTGCAAATTCCACCAACAATTGCAATCATTATTAGAACCCACAAATAATAAATTTACATTCATCAGAGTAGTATATTCCCTATCTAAAGCCCATTTAGACCCCTATGTCATGAAGATCCTTAGTGACTGGTTTGCAAATTCCACCAACAATTGCAATCATCACCGCTACCTTTGAAAACATGTCATTATATTGAATACAGACCCATCAGCGCGCTAACTAGATCACTTCCACTGGGTCCCACATCAGCGGTAGCTTTGGCTCTTTCTCCGCTCGAAACAGCTCTGGATCAGGAGCATTTCACCAAAAGATGCTCCAGCCTTTTCTCCTCTAACCCACAATACTAGACATATTTAGTTGTATAATAGTTTGATCCCCAACAAGCACAGCCAACCCTCCTACCACAAGACTTCATATTCACTTGCAACGCCTCAGAGTCACCTACACAACCCTTAACGTTCTAAATTTTATGCTTTCATTCCAAATCCTTGGGATTCATTAATGAATTCTTTTCCTAATTTAGCCTATAAAAGAGTCACCTCCTCCATTAGCCTAAACCCTGATTAAGGTTCGGAAACCTTGTTTTGGTTTCACTCCTTCGAAAGTTCGTTATTTTCCGAGGTTTCATTAGTATGGCTGGTCATGTTTACGGGTTTCGGTTTTGGTAAAACGCATACACACAAATACATATATGCATGTGTTCATACTCTCTCTCTCTCTCTCTCTCTCTCTCACACACACACACACACACACAAGCGCGCACAGAGGGAGGGGGGGGGAGAGAGAGAGAGAGAGAGAGAGAAATTTATACACTAAGTTTTTTAACATGTATAACATTTCCCTTTCGTTGCACCAAAGGAATAGTACCAAAACTTAAATTGAGGGTACCCCCAGTATTACCCTATTGTCTGTTCTTGTACTTTGGGCTTCAGGATGAGCAAAAATAAAAGGAATAGCATCAGACAAAGAAAAAGTTCTTTAAGCATTAGAAAAACGGCATAACTGTGTTGAAACCCCAAAGAAAAAAAGGCACGAAAGAGGATTTTTTGTGGGGGGTATGACTTTACTTGTGTATGCAACGAGACGGGTAAAAGCAGTGCCCAACTCTTTTCGTTTTTTTTAGTGTTTTTTTTTGGGGGGGGGGTGGGGGGAGGGGTGGGGAGAGGTTTTTTTGTTGGTGATGTGATTTGATATGATTACTCTTTCTCCTTTCAATCTTCAGTTCGTTATTTTCGTGCAGAAACAAATATAGGAGAACCATGAACAACATTATGAATGAAGTCTTTCCCCACCCCACCCCACCCCACCCCACCCCCACCCACCAACACACACAAACAACATATTCACTCAAAACAGGCTCAAGTGAAATGTTTTAGCTAGGTTTCGAGCCAAAAGTGTTGGAATATTTGGGTAGACGGAGACGGAAAATAGTCGAATAAAATAGTATGAAAAACCAATACTTGTAGGCTTCAAGGCTCGTGGTGTACGACTATCTTTAAAGTGCTTAACGCCTCCCACTCGGTTAAGTATGCTGATGGGTACTGAGTTATACACTTCCAGGATACAACGAAGTCTATGGAGTCGGCAAGTAGCAACCTGGATTAAACCCCCGATCTCAAGACCTTTGCAATTCTTGTGTTAGTATGAAAATAGTTTGATAATAATTTGTGTGTGTGGGGGGGGGGGGGGGGGAGAGAGAGGAGTTTGAGAGAATTTGTTGTATTGAACCATGAAGTTGAAGGCTCTATTTATAAGCTTTGAATAGTGACTGTTAAGAACCCCTTCACTGTATGAAGAGTTGCCAGCTCCTCTATTCATTCTCAAATTGTCGTTGCCTTAAACGGTAGATACCCACCACTACAAATCTAAAGGCAACCGACCAATAGGATTTAAGGAAATGGTCAAAGCTTGATCAAAAGGCCAAAACCTCTTCACTAATAACACTCATCACAATGGTCAAAAGTTTGACCATTCATCCCTTCTAAAATGAACAGAGAAACTTACTTTAATTAATCTATACATCTCTCAAATTCTTACTTGTACGGTAATTAATTTTGTAAACCTCATATAAATAAATAGTACAAATATATACCAAACACTAACAATCCTTCCCTATATATATATATATATATATATATATATATATATATATATATATAATGTGACAATCTATCTACATGTAGCTACCGTTTGGTTTGAACCTAACACTTAGTATAATCATCTCAAAATTAAATCGAAGTCACTGGTGGCCGCAACTTTAAACCAGGATCTCCTATGTGATGTAACCGGAGATGACATACATATATTTCATCAAGGTCCAACGAGATCAATGTCGTTAGCACTATTTCTGGCCACATGCTTTCCCGCACTTCATGAACGCTCCTAAGAGAAACCCCAAACTCTAGTGAGAAGCAGCAACACTTCTATATCATATATGCATGTTCCTATATCCCCGTTATAAGTAGACATTCATCCATATGGATATGAATCTTGTTAAGAATCGAAACTCATCCTCCAAATCGTATAACGGTCAGCACCGATATCTCCAAATGGGACTATATAAATGTTATCAGTGTTCATACCATCACTTATCAGTTGTTTTTACCACATTAAATCTATTGCTAGTCATTTCCTAAAAATAGATTGGGTTTCCAATACCGGTGAAATTGATGTAGGGTTCAGTTCTATTTCTTGAGATGTCCTTTTCACTAACTCTCGAGAGTGCCCTTTTGTGAAAGGATCTGCCAAGTTATTACTTGGCCTTATATGTGTAATTGTGATGGTGCCATTATCAATTAGGCTCCTCACATACTCATGTATAAGACTAATATATCTTCACTTTCCATTATAACTTTCGTTATAAGCTTTTGATAGTGTGGCCGCACTTTCACAATACAAAGGTATACTAGGCATTAGTTTAGACTATATAGGAATGTCTACTAATAGATCCCTAAGTCACGCCGCCGCTTTTTTCCGAAATCTTTTTGTACCAACCGAAACTTTGTTGCACGGGCCGAAACCGAGTTTTTGGCGGCTGTTTCAGACAGGTCACTTTCGAAACCGATCGAAAACGACCGAAACTCCAAGGTATCGGCGCAGAGTTCTCGGACCAATGGCCCCAATCCACGTTCCTTTAGATCTTCCGGCAACTATGATCCCTATAGCTATTCCTAAAATCACAGTTTTACTTGTCTTTGTCAAAAACGTTCATGTTATCTTTCAAATATTTCTTCTTAATATTCTCTTCAATTAAGGCTATCTCTATCTTCTTGCAAATGCGTATCTTATTGCTCCTTTATTATATTTCTACTCATTTATTTCAACACTCCTATTGAAGCTGCATTCTATTATGATGGTTAGACACTTGAAGTTATTACCATGTTATAAAACCTTATGGGGTTATTCTATGGATGCATAATGCTCCATAAGCAATTCTCTAATTTCACCGGTTGTGCTTTGATTTCTGTTGACATCCTCCTCAGTCTGAAACCACTCACCACCCGGATAAAATATCAATCCTTCCTCCTTTGTAGATAAATTAATTAGTTGTAGGTACTCTTCTTGGCGCTTAATGTAAACTATACTAATTTATCCTTATAGTCGATAGTTTGACTAAACATATATTCCATTTTGAAAAATGCTTCTCATACCTATGTGGTAGATTTCAAGTAGGTTACCGACGTTCTCATTGGATAGTAAGCAAGGTGTGGGTCCATTACCTAGTGAGTTGCACCCAGTTACCCAATATAGACTCTAGCACGTGGATAAGAAAGTAATACTCATTCCGTATATTCCTTTTTCGTTGTGTGTTGGAGATCAACAACAAATTGAACACTCAATTTCTTTAAGGAATTCAAATATTCTTTAGTTTTGACCCATAAGATGTATATCATCTAGGAGTATCTAGAAATCCATATTATTATATAAATGAGATTAAGTCTAGAAAATTCTAGGTCAAGCATTAAATATCATGCAAAGGCAAGTCATGAAGCTTCTAGAATAGAAGAATATATATCAAGAGTTCTCTTAAGATGCATTTATATATTGGTTAGCCTTTTTCGTTGTAAGCAAGCAAGAATGTAAACTAGCACTGGCGGCGGCGGATCCGTATTAAGGGTGAGGGGGTATGTTCCCCCACTTTGTTTCCAATATGTATGCCGCTGTCTAGAAGCTCCTCTGCTGACTCGATTAAAGGAAAGAGCTACTCTGAAATCCAGGAAAAAGGAAAGGATGCTGATTTTGGGAAGCACCTCTTTGATTTGGTTTTATTTATGTCCATATACATGTTAGAACCCCAACTTAATTTTATTCATATGACCCTCATTTACAATCCCACGGTTCCCACCAAGGTGTGGCCTACTACCTTTCTTACTAATTTACTGGAGATAATTCTTCTCCAATTTAAACACGGTCATACCATCATTGTCTAAAAAGGCTTACATTTGTTGATATATTAGGTCCCACCAATCTTTTTTTTTGTTGGACAACAAAAATACTTATATTATGGAACATTGGCAATTAAAAAATTATCATATAAAGTTTTCAAGATATACAAGCTACAAAAATATTGTTGACATTTTACAATATTATATAAGGTCAATAAAGAAAGAAATGCTAAAATGGTATTGCCATGTTTATATTTTTGGGTGATGGAAGGGAAACGAGGGGGGATCGAAATTTTTGCTACTACATGTCACCCTAAGAAACAATTGGTTGAGGATCCTGTGAGCCTGGTACGGGATCCAATAATCCATTGTTATTAAACATTCTACAAACATAGACTTAGTAAATTAAATGACAATATTTATACCACAAGATGGAACATTAGCTCCCACTGTAATGACATTAAATGGTTCCTTCGAATGCAAATGAAAAAAGGATTATCAGAAGGCTAAACATAACTTATTGCCAGAAGATTAGGTGGTGACCAAGATAGCACAGAGATTTCCAGAAATAGAATATTATGTGACAATAAAAAATACAAACCACCAAAAAGAAACTCTTTTTTTATTGTCATGTATATTAATCCTTGGATCTCTCTAACAGATAGGGAATTTGGTAAGATTAGGATGCAAAAAAGAGCAGGACATGGCAGCAAAATCTTCTTCATAAATTACAATCACCAACTTTTAATTATTTGAGAAAAAATTGATATGTTTTTACTATTTTAAAAAGTTAAATCAATTAGCGTCATTGATTTTAAGTTCTTAATCTTGCCACGGAGTGCATTTCCTTGATTTAACATCTTCTCTATAAATTATATCTAATACATTTTATGTAAGAATTACAATTTAACATAAAAAGAGAAATCATATCCCAATGTGCGTAGACCATGTCAAATAAGATGTAAGCAACAACCAAAATACAACTAAGTTCAGGATTGCCCAAAACCACAAGTACATTATAAATATGAAGGCATTAAGAGAATTGTGTGGAACCTATCCAAGGTAAAGCCAATAAGCATCGTATAGCACAAATTTTGTGAAGGTGGTGGATATGAGGCTGCCTATCACTACGCCTTATCGTCAGTTATGCAACAAAAATAACAAAAGAAGCAAATGAGACGAAGGAAAAGAAGGATAACTGACTAAGAAGAAAAAATAGCATGTTGCTGCTGCTGTAACAACCAACTACTATCTGCCGCCACCTCTCTACTGCTAAGATGCTAATAGGTTAAAAGCAAAAAAATGTTTTTATAGTAAGTTAAAAAGGACGGGGTTTGACAAGATCCACAAAGAAACCTTTGGCAAGTGCTCTCTTAATTTAAATCAGCCAAATTTTAACCTAATTGATCTCAAATATCAATTTATGAAGAGATTTTGATTCCTACAATCTAAGGCCTCATCCAAAAGTTTAAGAGCACAATAGATAAAATATACAATCTTCATCCCAAATTCACTTGATACTCTACACAGATCCTAAGATTAGTAAATAATGAAAATACTAATTTTTGTTTCTGGATAGAATTTAAGGCAGGGTCATGAACTCGCTGGAATCATGGGTCCGCAACAATTACATTGAGCCTTTTGTTTTCTCTGTGATAATGAAAGAGCTGGAGAAGTGGCTCAATATGACAATGAGGTGGCTATTCGCTAAGTAAATATTGAAAGAGAGGAGAGTGATACATTAGCATGGAAATATATAAGAATGAGATCCACTCTCCCTACTTCCTTTTACTAGTTTTTTTTCCCTCTTACACGATTATTAATAAAAGTATAACTACTCTAAAATCTAAAAACTCGTAAATGAGAACTTTCTAATTTAATCCTATAATAGTCTTCATTTATTCATTCATTCAGGGATAAATTTAGAATCCATATATGAAGTGCATTAGTTTTAGAAATATGGAGTGAAACATGCTTTTTCCGCTAAATGTGAAATGTGCTTCTTGATATTCTAAAGTGACTAGTAATTTAAACACGGAAAAGAACAAAAATGACCGGTAAAAGAAGCGGAGGGAGTACCTAATTATGTTAAATGATCCATAGCCATCCAAAAGATCCAGACAGGTATGAAAGGTGCAATGGACTCTCCAGTAATATCAATTACTAGAGAGGATCCAAGTTCCAACTACCAAGTGAAAATGGCATGGAGTGGGCCACCAAAACAGAAGTTTGGATATCATTTATACTAGATTATGTTGTTACGTATAACAAAGAAGAGATATCTAAGATTGATGATGCTCGCAAGTGGGAACTCCCCAGATCATGACACGTGGCTGATGACGTGTCCCGGGACTCACGCAAACAGGGCAAGCACCATGCGTTGGAGGCTCTCCCCGGGTTACCGTCCTGGGGTATATCCCGGCCTTCTATGGATGCCTGGGCACTCCTATGCCCGCCTTACAAATAACCATTGGCTCGCCTCCGAGCCCTCCTACACGCTGAGCTTCCTCAGTTCTCCCTGCTTGTCTCCGAGCTATCACAGAACCGATCTTTCTCAGCCTCCCGCTCGTCTCCGAACCACCCGCCGAGCTAAGCCGCCCCAGTTCTACCGAGCAACCAAGAACGCAGAGCCCAAGCGCCTCTGCCACGGCTCCCCGTATCTCTCCAAAAGCGAGATATCTGCCACCCAACATCCCGCGTTCCACGCCGCCGTATCCCCCCATTAACGAGCGTATCTCGTCATTAATGGGGGAATCCCGTCATTCACGCAGGCGTAATGCCAGGGGCGTGACGGCCGGTGAAGATCTCGTGCCAGCTCGCTCCAAGCGACCACTATAAAAAACCCTATCTCAGACGACTCAGGTAACGCAATTTTAACCCAATAACCGGCTACTCTGCTCAAATACCTCGGCTAACTTGATCGTTGGAGGGTCCACAGTGGTACCACCCCGGGACTTCCTTTGCAGGTAGCCCGGCTTCACCTCGAATCAAGCCCACTGAGATCCACACGCTCAGGGAAACGACTTCCTATACCAATCTCAGCCGTTCATCCACGCTCGCGAAAGATCGATGGAGGACAACATCTGAAGGAGATCCAAGCCTCCATCAGTTGGCGCCGTCTGTGGGAACAAAAAATTCCACCCATCGAAAGTTGATCTTCCGATTTCGAACTCATGGCGAGTGAACACCGTGACAATCCAAGCACAAGCCGCCGCCTTCCCCACAACGGAGGCGCAGACGGATCCACTCCTCCCCCTAACGCCGTTCACGCCCTCTCTGCACGGATCGACAGGCTCGCATCCGTAGTGGATGCTTTTGTTCGCGTCCAAACGGCGGGACAGGCCCCCCAGGTCACCGTTCTCCCTCCCCGGGATCACAACCTCCGCAGAGGAGGAGATGACACTGTCCACGCTAGCACCACTGAACAGCGTCTTGCTATCTCCGGCGGCCACATGTCCCCCACGGCGACCGATTCAATGACCCGTTGGGCGCCCCATAGCTCCACGCCGAGATCTCGTGAAAGAGCTCATCGACCCCAAGGCCCATCGCGCTCCCGTCCCTCCCGAGGAGGTGTCGGTCAACTCACCTGCTCCCAGGCATGGCCGGCACCCTCTCCCTCGACGAGGTCGCACGGGCGGCACTCGCCGCGACGACTCGAGAATGATCTCGCCGGGGGACCTGAGGAACCTGATAGAACGGAACCGGAGCCGCAACCAGATGCAGGCCGCCAGCAGGAAGGGCCATAACTCCGACTACGCCGAATCCTCGGGGTACCACGACCGTCTCGACGCCCTCGAAAAGAAAATCGAGAGTATACATCGGGAGGGTCATCCTTCAAACAAGGGGGGCAGGTATGCCGCCGACTCGCTTACGAAGCCCTTCACTGAAGAGCTGCTGGCTGTCCGCGTCTCATCCAGAAACAAGCCTCCAAAAGTGGCCCTCTTTGGAGGGAAGTCCGACCCAAAAGACCATTTGGACGCGTTTACGGCAGGCATGAGCTTCCAGGACAACTCCGACGCTGCCCAATGCCGAGCGTTCCCCGCCACTCATATCCGGGCTGGACGAGACTAGTTCTGAGGACTCACGCCATGCTCCATCTCTACCTTTGATGAGCTGGCCGTCCAGTTCCTCGAACATTTCGTCGGGAACAGACGACAGAAGCGGACTGTCGATTACCTCTTCACTATAAAAAGCGGGGACAAGGAATCCTTTAAAGGATACGTCACTCGCTTCTACAACGCTCTTCTTGAAGATCCCGAGCACTGGGATGAGACTGTAATCACATCTCTGAGGTCAGGTCTTAGGCACAAGGAGTGGCTCCGCTCCTTTGCATTGGCGCAACCTAGGACCATGGCTGAGGTAAAAGCTTGGACCGAGAGGGAAATCCAACTCGAGTCCGAAGTAAACGCAAACCTACCTCGGGCCGACCAGGCCGACCAAAGGAAGAGGGGCAGAGAAGAGAAGAAGGTCGACCGGCCAAAGCCATACTCCCCGAAGTTCCAGAAATATACTCCTCTCAACATCTCTCAGACTGAGCTGGTGGAGGAGGCAAAGGGTGAGCGATTCTTCAAACTCCCTCTGGTCACCAATAGAGCGGCCAAACGGACTCGAGGCCCGTACTGCGCCTTCCATAGGTCGCAGGGACACCCTACCGAGAACTGTAAACAACTCCGCGACTGCATCGAGGAGTTGATTCGCTCGAGCCACCTAGCAAAGTACCTGCGGGAAAAGCGACAGGCAGACCGGGAGCAAGAAAACCACCCCCCTCCCTGCGAATTAACGATTGGCCAAATCATGGTCGTCTCTTCGGGGGTGCACATGGAGCCGGCGAGATTCGCCGCCTCCTACCAGTCGATGGAACCAGCGACCAGCACCGGAAGAAAAAAAAAGCAGCCGAGCCCATCACCTTCACTGACGAAGACCTCCACGGAATATTCTTGCCTCACAACGACCCCCTCGTGATTACGGCACGGTTCCACCGCTACGAGGTTCAAAGGATACAGGTCGACTTAGGAAGCTCGGCGGACATCCTTTTCTATGACTGCTTCCTGCGTATGGGGCTCGGCCCGTCAGACCTGCGGCCAACCACCCACATTATGTCGGGGTTTACTAACCACTTCATCCCGGAAGAGGGAGTGGATACCCTCTTCCTTAACATTAGAAAGGCGGGCCGTACGAGAACCGTACCGGTGGAGTTTATCGTCGCCAGGATAGCTTCATCCTACAATATCCTCCTGGGACACCCGACGCTGAACTCCCTTAGGGCCCAAATCTCGACCTACCACCTCGCGATCAAGTTTCCATTGGATCAAGGGGGAATAGACCGGGCCTACGGGAACCAGCAAATCGCCAAGATTTGCTTCACAGCGACATCCACCTCCGAGGAGCGAAGCGACGACCTTAGAAGCGAGAGTGATTTCCAGGGGTCCTTGGATACTCGTGACGAACAAAAAGAAATCCGAGGGGTCCCGGTGGAGGCGCTAACAGAGGCCCCCCTCGTCGAAGGGAACAATGAACGAACTGGCCAGATCGGATCCCTCTTAACGGGAGCCCGGCATGAAGACTTGATCCACTTTCTCCGAGGAAACTAGAACGTGTTCGTCTAGGCGCCTGCCGACATGCCCGGGATCGACCCCAAGGTAATCTCGCACAAGCTCGGGGTCGACCTGACGGCCCGACCCGTCAGGCAAAAGAAACGAAGCTACACTCCGATCAAACAAAAGGCGATAGAAGACGAGGTCGATAGGTTGTTTGCAGCCAACTTCATTCGAAATGTGGCCTACTCAGAATGGCTTAGCAAATGTGAGAATGGCTAGCGAATGTGATTATGGTTAAAAAAGCAAGCGAGAAGTGGCGCATATGCGTCGACTTCACAGATCTCAAGACCTGCCCGAAAGACAACTATCCCCTCCCTCGGATAAATCAGTTTGTCGACAGCTCGGCAGGCCACGAATTGCTCAGCTTCATGGATGCTTTCTTCGGCTACAACCAGATCCGTATGAACCCGGCAAATGAAGAGCTTACCGCGTGCACAACAGACCGGGGGATGTACTGCTACAAAATGATGCCCTTCGGCCTCAAAAACACTGGAGCTAGATAGCAGCGCCTGGTCAACAGAATGTTCAAACCGTAGATCGAGAGGAACATAGAGGTTTACGTCGACGACATGCTCGTAAAATCGACTTCGTCGGACGAGCACGCCAAAGATCTTGGCGAAACATTCGGCATCCTCCGCAAGTACAAAATGAAGCTGAATCCCGTCAAGTGCGCGTTCGCGGTCACTAGCGGAAAATTCCTCGGGTTCATGGTTACCCACCGAGGAATTGAGGCCAACCCGGAGAAGATCAGCGCCATCCTCAATATGGCCACGCCAAAGAGCAACGTGGAGATCATGCGACTCACGGGGAGAGTGGCCGCTCTTAGTCGCTTCATGTCGAGGTCCGGGGAAATATGTCTCCCGTTCTTTATAGCCCTGAGGAAAATTCCAAAGTTCGAATAGTCGAAAGAGTGTCAGAACGCTTTCGAGCAACTCAAGGTGCACCTGGTAACTCCCCCGCTGCTCACCCGGCCTGCCGAAGGAGACGGGCTGTTGCTGTACCTTGCGGTGTCCGATTATGTTGCCGGCTCGGTGCTCGTCCGAGAAGTCGAAGGGGCACAGAAGCCGGTCTACTACGTGAGCCACGTCTTTTAGGACGCGGAAACAAAGTACCCGGCCATAGAGAAGATTGTCTTGGCGCTTGTCGTCGCCTCAAGGAAGCTACGGCACTACTTCCAAGCACACACCATCCTCATTCTCACCGAGCGGGCCCATAGGGGCTATTCTCGCCTCCCCCGAATCGTCTGGTCGTCTTGAGAAATGGAGGTGCGAGTTATCTCAATTCGACATCAAATACCGCCCAAGACAAGCCATCAAAGCACAAATCCTAACAGATTTCGTTGTCGAATGTACTATCCCCGACAAGGAGGCAGTGTCAGCGCCCGTCCCCGGGTCCCGACCCTCGGTCGAGGAAAGGCCCGACTCCGTCCCCGATTGGGTTCTCTACGTCGATGGATCCTCTACCGAGGGGAGCGGTGCCGGTCTTATCATTCGAGGCCCGAACGAGACAGAGATAGAGTACTCTTTAAAGCTCGGGTTCAGAGCTTCAAACAACGCCGCGGAATACGAGGCCTTCCTAGCTGGACTACGAATCGCCTCCGGAGTGGGGCTGAAGACGATCCAAATTCGCAGCGACTCCGCCTTAGTCGTGGGCCAAGTGACTGGCCGCTTCGAGGCCCGGGAGCCGCTAATGGTAAAGTACTTAGCCGAGGTAAAGAGATTACGAAAAAACTTCGACGAAGTTCAAGTGGAGCAGATCCCTCAACACCTAAACGCCCAGGTCGACGCCCTGAGCAAGCTAGCATCCTCCTATACAGCTAACAATAAGAGAAATATCCTTTTTGAAGTCTTGCCACGGCCCAGCGTGGAAGACCGAGAGGCAACACTTCAAGTATACACTACTTAGGAGGAACGCCGGGATTGGAGGAAGCCCCTCGTAGAGTTCCCGAAGGAAGGTACACTCCCAGAAGATCGAGGGGAAGCACGCCGCCTTCAAGCCAAAGCACGTCATTTCGTCATGAGCAATGGGAACCTCTACAAGAAGTCGTACACACAACCTCTGCTTCGGTGCGTCAACCCCCACGAAGCCGACTACGTCCTACGTGAGATTCACGAAGGGGCCGATGGAGCACATCAAGAGGCCCGCACCTTAGTCCAGAAGACGCTACTCCAAGGATACTATTGGCCGATGATTCATCAAGACGCTCAGAAGCTCGTCAGAAGATGCAAAAACTGTCAACTCCACAGCAGCATACCCCGTCTTCCGGCTACCGAACTAACGGCCCTGACCTTTCCCTGGCCGTTTGCCCAATAGGGGATGGACATGGTAGGCCAACTCCCAACTGGTATGGGCGGGCACAAATACATCATCGTCGCGGTGGACTATTTTACGAAATGGATTGAGGCCGTCCCCATCAGAAAACCGGACGCCACCACGACCATCAAATTCCTGCAGAACATAATATCCCAATTCGGGATTCCGAGGTGTATCGTTACCGGCCACAGGACGAGTTTTGAAAACGACAAAGTCAAAGGATTCTACAACGAATACCACATACTAATGAAGTTTGTCGCGGTCGCGCATTCTCAATGCAACGGGCAGGCCGAGGTCGCTAACAGAGATGTCATTCGAGATCTTCGAACTCGTCTAGAAGGAAGACAGGACACCTGGGTCGAAGAACTATCCCGGGTTTTATGGGCCTTACGCACATCGAAGAAGACCCCACTGGAGAGACCCCCTTCAGCATCTGCTACGACACCGAGGCGATGGTCCCAGCAGAGTTGGACTGCCCAGTTACAGAGTCGAACGCTTCGACGACGAAGCAAACACATCGGCGCTCCGGACTATCTAAATATCTTGCTAGAAAAGCGGGACCGGGCACAGATCAAAGCCGCCGCTTATCAACAGCAAACTGCCCGCTACTACAACGCACGAGTCAAGTATCGCGCCTTCAAGACGGGAGATTTGGTCGTAAGGCGGAACGAATTCAGACCAAGGCAAGCTACACAAGTTCTCCCCGAAGTGGGACGGCCCATTCCTCGTCTCCGAAGTATTGCCCGAAGGAGCCTATCGCTTACAAGACGCGGGAGGACGCAAGTTTCTACGGCCTTATAACGCCGAGAAGCTCAAATTGTACAAGTGAATATGTTTTCAAAATTTTGTATCAGTGAATATGTTTCCTTCTTTGTCGAAGCGACGTAATTTTTCTTTATTATTAAGTCTCCTGCACTAAAGGAAACTCCTTCGATTTGTCGAAGAGACGTAAATTTTACGTATCGAGCAAGATTTAAACCTAATTACATGAAACACCTAATAGCGTTATTAAAGAAATAGTAGGAGAATACAATTATACTTAGTAATATCACTACTCTATTACGTGATGATAACTACTTGAAGCCACATGAATCAAAATTTGGAAAATCATTCAAAAGATGTTATAGCAACAAAGGACCCAAAATCATGTATATATTCTCTACACAAAGGCACAGATCTTGACTAATAACGTTATAATATTATGGCTTCTGTTCTATCTTAATATAAACTAATACACAATGTAATACGTCTACAAACATAAACAACCTCAAATCCCCACCTTATGTTATTCTATTTACCAAAGCTAAGACTTGACATTAAAACGTTCAGCATATCATGTTGAATCTATAATTGAGTTTAAAAGCATAATGAAGGATATCAACTATATAATGTTACATATGAAGAAACATACATAGCCCACCTAAACATGCTCTACTCAAGAGTGATGCATTTTTCATTCGTAGTTCTTCCATAACCTATATAGCTCCAGCAACTAGACCCAAATTAATGTTTGGTTTTTTACAACACACGGCACTTTCAATTTCCTCATCAATACATATATGTTTTTAGTTGCTAAATACAGAACATCGTGTTAGAATAGATTACGATATCCTAGAAGTTCTAAGTATTTTGACATGGACTATCGTATGTAATTAGAGATGGATGTATGTGTAAAATGACAAAGTCTATATAAAAAAGGTTAGGGGCTAATCCTTAACCATTGAATCAAATATCGGTCATATCGACCGCTATATCGGCCAATATATCGTATTGGGACCCTTCATGATACGATTAAGCCGATAAAATTTTGCCGATATATATGATATATGAAACACTAAGCTGATACGATTCGATATCTGCCGATATCCAATATTTAAAACCTAGTCCCTACCCATCCAAAATCATTTCCCGAAACATTTTATCACTCTTCTCGCAAATTAATATGGTATCAGTCACTCATCTCAACCCAATTCTAAATCTCAACCCTCCATTTAACCATAGCCTAAAGACCAAGGTTTTTATTGCCGTCACCGATCTCCACCGCCACCAACATCACCACCGTCTTCAAACCCTCGACGATCGAGCCCATGCCACCGATCTTCAATCGTGCTACAATAAATTTGAACCGCGCTCCAAAAATCTCCAGCATGCATTAACTTCTAACAAGCTACAATGTTTTCAATTTTGACTTCAGTATTTTTCGGCAGCTAAAGTTATCTTACCCTCTGCTTAGTAACTGCGGTTTGCTACGGTACATTCCGACCCGACACATTGATTTTCGGCTCGCTATAGCAATTTCTTGCCCTCCAAGTATTCGATTAATTGACTCAAATGTTACCTCTATAATTGTACCTCATACCCGACCTACTTTTAAAATGTTTTTTTTATTTTGGACACTTAAAACTATCCTATTTCTAAAAAAGACACCTAAACTTTGTATTTCTAAAAAAGCACACCATTCTTACAAGTTAGCTAAAACAGTCCCCTTGGTTAAATTCCATTCAACTTCCATCCAATCTTGGTTAAGGGCATGTTAATTATAGCAGCTGGAGGCCTAAAAAAACCTAAATACCCTTCAACGGTCGGGTTAAGAGTTTAAATAGGATTGTAGCTTCTCTCTCCCCCTCCCTCTGCTCTTGCTCTCCCTCCCTCTCTCTCCTCTCTTAGCACTCTCAGCTCTCCGTCTCTCCTCTTCAGCCCTCCCCCATCTCTCACTCACCTCAAAAACAAAGAGAAAATTTAGTCTTCTTCGTAGGAGAGGATTTTGGTCTTCACCGAGTTTGCCGCCGACGATGTTGAACGATGCAGGAAGCTGAGGTTAGTAGCTTCATTAATCCTGGCTTAGGTTTTTTGAGAGATGGATTTTGTGTAAATGAGGGTAACCCATATCTAAATATGTCAGGATTTAACACTATTTACTTTATATAACCCAACATCTAATCGTTGATTAACAGAATGGACTATTTTAGTTAACTTTTTAAGTTTTAAGTTGTGTTTTTAGAAATACAAAATTTTAGATGTCTTTTTTAGAAATACGGAAGTTTTAGGTGTCCAAAATAAAAGAAAAAACCCTCTTGAGATTATCTTTGGTTCGATTTACTCCTTTCACTTGGATTAAGGCCTCATATCGATTCAATTGACGTTGATGTCATGAGGTGGAATTTCCTTAATTTGCTTGATAGATTGTGTTCTTAAAGCAAATAGACTATCGGAAGTCGGCTGTGATTGTGTTTTGAAAAGTTGATGAAATCGGATCCGATTGTTTCATATTTGTAATTAGACCTTGGGAGTCAGGTGTTAGTTATGACTAGATCTTTGTAGATCCATCGTATTGTAATCATTGATTTCTCGTCTTTGTTGAAGGACTTTTTCTTGTTGCGATCGTATTGAGAAATTGATGACTCGATTTTTTAGCGGAGCTTTTATCAATGATTTTATTCATCGGATTGTATTAAGAAATGAATCTCATATTGTTGGTTAGTGGACTGATTGGGTTGGAGGTTATATCATATTTTTTGATAATTCTAGAAAATCGATTATTTTCTTCGTCATGTTTCTAGTCGAAGTTGGGAAATCCACTACTTGTTAATTGAGTATCTATTCTATTGGTGAATTGATCTAGTTGATTCCATTACTGAAATAGTGATTTGCTAGTAATTACGCGTTGATGGATTGGTTTTGAGGATATTGAAATGGCATTGAGTATCCCGACTGCATATACTACAAAGGCGCCATTTATGAAAAATGCGATATTGAAACTTTGTTTTCTTCTGTCCTCACCCAACTCCACAACATCCTCATGGTTCACACATGTTACTCCTAATACTGCTACTGCTAAAGTAATCATATGGCTCATCTCTCTTCTACACCTTCTTCACGTCCTTGGAGTATTGATTTTGATGCAACTGATCATATGACTGGGTAGATGGGAATCATCTCTTCATTTTGTCCTATGACCACATCCTCATATGACTGGTGACTTTGACCAATGGATCCAGTTTAGCTGTAGCAGGAGTTGGTAGTATTAGATTCACACTGATGTTATCCCTGCCTTCTGTTCCATACATACAATATTTTTGTTTTAATTTACTATCCGTTAACATGCTTACTAGGTCAATAGAGTGCTTGGTCATATTTTCTTCTACGGGATGTCTTCGAGACATCATTCAAGAAACGTTATTACTATAGGTCATGAATCTAAATGTCAATATATCTTGATCAAACAAATCTATTCAATGTTGTGTTTGGAGTCCAATATCATGTTCCACTCTATCACCACTAGAGGTCCATACTCGTTTTGGTCATCATTCTCTCTAGATCTTAAGAAGCTTGATCATTTTATTGGTCGTTTGTCTACATTCGAGTGTGAATTATAAAATGGGTAAGCATCATCGTTCAAGTTATCCGTCTCGAACTAATAAAAATGTAGATAAACCTTTTGTTTGCAGCCATTGTCCAATTGTATCTCGAGGCGGCTTTAGATACTTTATCACATGTATTGATGATTACTCAAGAATGACTAGGGTATTTTTGATGAAATCTCAATCGGAAGTATTTTCTGTATTTCAAAAGTTCTGCTCCGCAGTTAAAATCGGTTTGGAGTTTCCATTTGTTCCGTTCGTAGCGATAATGCTAGAGAGTATTTTAGTACATTCTTCAGGAGTAAATCACAATCTGGCATTATTCATCGATCTTCTTGTCCTTATATACCACAACAAAATAGGGTAGCAGATCGAAAGAATACATATTTTAGAGATTACTCACACATTATTGATTCATATGAAAGTTCCTATAACTTATCGGGGAGATGTGGTCCTCACCGCTACCCATTTGATCGGATGCAAATTTCTATCTTAGATGATCATACTTCATATGCTTTACTTTTCCAAACCCCCCTCTTTACTTCTGAGTTTCTGGATGGGTTTGTTTTGTTCATGATCATCGTCAAGCTGAGACCAAATTGGATACTAAGTCTAATAAATGTACATTCCTTGGATATTCTCATACTCATAAACGATGTCAATGTTACGGTTCCGATTTAAAACAGGGGCTCATTTCGACAGATGTCATGTTTCATGAACCCGCTCCTTATTTTTTCGAACCTCACGGTGCTTTAGATTTCAATAAAGATTTTCCATTAGATATTTTTCATTCTTTAGATACACGAGCTTCCTTTAAATTTACCTTAAGAAGTTCCTACCAATGTTCCTCCTACCGTTGAAGCTGCTTCAAGTGAACAATATGATACACCACCTGCAGATGATCCTTCTACTGTGACTCGGGTGTATTCTCGATAGATGCATACTACAAAGTCTCAAGTGCCAGCTCTTGTCATCCCACCATCTTAAAATTCACAACCATACGATCTTGATGTTCCCATTACTTTGAGAAAAGGAACACGAAATTGCACATCTCATCCCATAGCAAATCATGTGACTCATGCATATTTATCTCATTCTTATCGAGCATTTATATTCAATTGATTTTCAACCTCTCCCCAAGTATGTCTGAAGCACTATGTCATGAAGGAGATGTCTACTTTCAAGCAAAATCAAACTTGGGACTTGCTCCCTTTTTCTATGGGATGGAAAGAAAGTTGTGGGATGTCGATGGGTCTATCAGTTAAACTCAATCCCAATGGTTCTCTTGCACACCTTAAAGCTTGTTTGGTAGCGAAATGGTAGTCCCAGATTTCTGCAATCGGCTATTAGAAGACTTTCTTGGGATCCAAAATGACCTCGGTCCGCTTGCTTATGTCTCTAGTAGTATTAACCATTAGCCCTTATAAAAGGTTGATATGAAGAATGTATTCTTTCATGGCAGACTTAGCAGTTTGACCGAGGAGGTCTATATGGAGCAACCATCTGGGTTTGTTGCTTAGGAAAAGTCTGGACTACTTTGTCACCTAAATAAGTTATTGCATGGCTTAAGCAGTCTTCTCAACCATGGTTTGGAGGTTTTACAAAGATGGTCACTTCTTTTGGCCTTGGTCGTTGTGCTAATGTCACTTTGACTTCTCTCATCAGGGCTTACACATTATGTTGGTGGTGTATAACGACATAGTGATCACCGGGGATAATAGCATTGATATTGAAAAGTTGAAACTCAACCTCTAGACTCAATTTCAAACAAAAGACCAAGGAAGCCTTTGATATTTCTTAGGCAATGAACTTGTTCGATCTAGAAAGGCCATCTATATTTCTAGCGAAAGTATGTGATTGACATGTTATCTGAGCCTAGGATGTTAAGACGCAAGCCGGTAGAAGCACATATTGATCCTAATACTAAATTGCTCGTAGGACAAGGTGATCAATTGGAAGATCCCGGATGATACAAGCAATTAGTTGGCAAGTTAAATTATCTTACGATCACTCGACTTGACATTGCTTATCTAGTCAGTGTTGTGAGCTAGTTTATGGCCGACCTTATTGTCGCTCATTGGGATACGACAATGCGTATATTGCGATATGTAAAAAGAGCTTCATGTTGTATTCAGATAATGGACACTTTCGAGTAGCTAGATTCACTAACGCTGACCGGGCATCCGATCGAAGATCCACTACAGTGTACTATGTGTTTGTTGGTGGCAACTTGGTGTCTTGAAAGAACAACAAGCAGAGTGTTGTCTGTCTATAGGGTAGAGTCATAGAGTACAGAGCCATGACAAACACAACTTACGAGCTTGTATGGACAAGCTTCTTTCTCGGAGAGCTTGGTTTCGGGCCTCTTCTAAAATTATACTGTGACAACAAGTTTGCAATATATATTGCTTCGAATCCGGTATTTCTAGATAGGATAAGCACATTGAACTGACTCACTTTATTCGAAAGAAAGTAGAAGATGACATCATAGATACATACTATACAAAACATGTTAATCAATTACACGATCTTTTTACTAAACCTTATGGAAAGGACTAGAATGAATTTCATTTGTAACCGGAATGTATAATACGTATGTTGCAGCTTGAGGGGGAGTGTTAGTATAGACTACGATAATCTAGAGGTTCTTGGGTATTATGACATGAGTTGTCATATGTAATTAGAGAAGGATATGTGTAAAATGACAAATTCTGTATAAAGAAGGATAGAGGCTAATCCCTAATCATCCAAAATCATTCCCCAAAACACTTTATCTCTCTCTTCTCTCCCAAATTAACAGATGGAAAGGTTAACCTCGCAGCCAGTCTTATGGCCAATGCCTATTTTTAATTCCAGAGGTCATGAATTCACTCTACTCAAGGATCAAATCCTTTTGAACATAATACTGTATGAATATTCATAGCCATTTAGAAGTCAATAACTACCAAGAACCAAGTTCTTGATTTGCAACTTATGCAAGTACGATGAATATATGAATATTAACAATGCACATTTTGGCTATTCTATTGCAAGAGGGAGTATCAAGAAAATTATACAAGATTTGAATTGATTCTACCCTCAAATACGGAAGCTCGTAAACTTACCGAAATTAGCCAATTGTTGAAAATTGTATAAATTCGTTCAGTATGATTGATTTTAAGATATTGACTTCCAATTGCAAGATACATGCAGCTTTTACTTCTACTTTGTTATACAACAATTCTTCATGGTTCTTGAACCTTTTCCAAACTCAAAAAGCATGGCTGATCTCGATCTGAGATGGCTGATTCTGATTCTGATTCCAAAAATGACCGTTCAAGATTCGATAATAATAATACTATCCGATACCAAGTAATATTTGAGTTTATCATTTGGTAATGGGGTTTTAGTATTACGTGTATTAATGAGTTGGTGGTTTACTAATAAGAAACTGGTGTACTGATGAGTTAATGAGTTTACTAATGGGTTTATTATTAGGTTATTAGGTCGTTATGTTTAATTTGACATAATTAATTATTGAAAAATATTATAAAGTTTTTAGTTATCTTACAAAGTATTTAAGACAACTACTTTAGAGATTATCAGTTAATAAAGTATTTGCCTAATTGTTTATAGTTAATTGTGCTGTTATTTCAAAATATTAACTAATTCTTACAATTATTATTTTTTGATATTCCAATCCCAGATGGCTGGTATGGACATGACGGCCAATTTTGATACCAGTAGCGATCGTCTGATTTCAAACCATGTCTAGGACAAGGTATAAAGGTTCTCAGACGGAGTATAAAGGTTCTCCTACAAGACGAGAACATACAACCGTAATTCCTGAAGAACTTATATTCCACAGCACAAATGTGGAAATGTAAAATCAAGTGTATTTACCCGAATGAACAAGATGATCACATAGTTTCTTAGAAAAAAATTATTCTGAAAAACAAATATTAATCAGCATTGTACTAAAAATGCCAATATGAACATTAGTAAGCTAACACACAACAACTATAAGATACAGTATACTAGAACCCAAAACAATTATCTGTACTAACTCAGCTAGGATCTTAAACAGTTGCCTACTTTTACCAGCATCCTGTTAACAAACAGTTCAAAGAGTACCTGAAGTTGTTTTCGGAGGCGTTCGAGCTTGGATTCCTGGAAAGTAGATTGGTCACCCAAATTACAATTATAGATACAGTAGAATAACTGACACTACGCTAACTCGTACTAGTCATGAAGAAAATGGAAGGAAATTAGTTAACCAACCTCTTCATTCATAGCTTCTGTTATATGGGATACCAGAGTCCGTCTTAATAATTCAGAGTCTTTCAGTTGTTCCATACATTCTCTCAGAGTGCCAAGGTGCATTTGCAGTTCAGAAACGCCTGATGCGTTGATCTTACCTATAGATTCATTCAATCAAAATTCATTGAAGGATTAAGCAATTCTGTGTTGGAATCATGAAAAGATAAAGAAGTTCAGTCTTGATGAAGATGCACAATCTAAATATTGACTAGATACATTACCCGGCGAATATGAGGTTGTTTAGGTCATAAACACTTCAAGAGAACAGGAGTCATATCTAGACTCAACATATTTATGCAAATGGTAGATTCAATCGATTAGAAAAAGATAAAATGTACAATTGGACTGAGAATATCTGTAAGAATGCATAAATATTTATGTGTGAAATAATTTCTCTACAATTATAACAACTCTTGGGTGGTTACAAAAAGAATCTCGAATTGCACTAACATGTTGCCACATCATCTTATGATATTTAAAATCCCTACTATTTAAATTCAAAAAAGAAAAAATATTCACTTTCGAAATCTATAACAACAAAATTCTCTAATCCTATAATTCAGGCAAATCTGCATTCTCAATACTAACAACATCACATAGATTGACAAGTGGCATTTTGAAGGATAAAATAGATTGACAGGTTGTATTTTGAAGGATAAAAGAATTAAATAAAGATTTTAAAAGAAAAAAAATTCTACTATTATAATCAGAAGAGGAGTGGGTCATGTGGCGCTCTCAAATCTAATATAAATCATAAATATTCAAAAATTCAGAAAAATCCTTATTTTAAGATGGTTCAAGTCATAGACTGATGAAAAAATCCTATAATATCAACAACCGTAAAAGGTTAAAAAAATATTTAAGCAAAAAAAGAGCAGATTTTATAAAGCATCGTTGAACTTCCAAAGTTTTTGAAATAGCACCATTGAACTTTTACAATACCGTGAACCCCCTTACCGTTGAACTTTTACAATACCGTTGAACTTCCAAAGTTTTTGAAATAGCACCATTGAACTTTTACAATACCGTGAACCCCCTTACACTAGTAATATTGTTTGAAAATGCTAGTTTGGTTACTCGCTCAAGGCACTAATGGATTAAATAACCTAAGAATGACCTTGTACATAGACTAAATAACCCCAATATGGTATGTTTCGATTAGAATGCCCTTCAATTCATTGACTAAACTACCATCCAATCGGGGTTAATGGCGATTTTAAAGTCCATGGTGCTATCTAATATACGTTGAAAGTCCGATGGTGCTTTATAAAATTTACCCAAAAAATTAAGAAGACTATTATGGTAAAACACAACTTCAACAGTGACAAGTATTTGAATACCATATCCATCATCGAACTTCACAACAAAAATACCTAAGAAAAATAATAACAAATTAAAGTAATAAAACATAGATATAATTAAATTACATAATTAAGAAGTCACTTTATTTTTGATATTTTACTACTTTAATCACATGCACAGTAATTTAATAATATCCTGAGAATGAAGAACCTATTTTTTTTATTTCCATTATCTATCTGGTTTAAGGAAGTCCCTTAATTACATAGCTTTGCTCGTCATGGGTATAGATATAAATTATTACATGGAAACTGTTCTTCAAGTACACGTCTTTTTGCTCCAGCGGCGAACTGTATTGAAGTGTAAGGAAGCTGTATTCTTGACTAGTTGGGACATTAAATTTCCCAAGGAACACTTGGATTAAATAGTATCAGGTACTCTAATTTGCTTAACGAACACTTGGAATAAAAATGATTCTGTAACCCATTTCTCTATAAAGAAAAGATAAAAAGGGAAAGAACTAAAAAGAGGGTTTTTTCTTCTTCCGATTGCTTTTTTTGTTGGGGGGGGGGACGGGTCAAAAGACATGCTTATTGAGTTTCAACGAGACCGGCACCCAGATGACAATGGGAAAATAGCGGATGATTGACAGTTTAAGTTATTCTATAAGAACATTATGGGGATCTTTCAGGCACCTGCAAGGTCATTTAAAGATTTGAGTAAATTAAGGCTTTTCATTGGCTTGCTTTCATGAATACAATACTCCCAGAGGCAACCTTATTATAGGAAGATCAGAAGGATGATGCATTTTGTCGGTTTCATGCGCTGCGCGCGAGAGAGAGAGAGACAGAGAGACAGAGAGAGAGAAGGTGACTCGCATGTTCTTGGAATGCAATTGTAGCCGATAGCTGATAGGCTTGAAACGTCATAGTAAAACTTTTGGGGTGCCTTTTCACCCTACTTTCTTGATAAGTATATGGGTCTATTAGAGAGAATAAAGTGTGTATAGCACAGAAGGGAATAGTGGGATGTTTTTACAAACAAAAACATGCAAGTTAATATGGAAGCTATGTTATGAGATGCGATATGCGTTTTCATGCGTCCAAGAACCGCATAGCGCATAAGCGATTATGCGTTGCATATGCGGTCGCATATGCGGTCGCATATGCGATTTGCAATATTTAAACTAAAAAATTCAAAAAATATATTAATGATAAAAAATGAAAAAATATAAATAAAAAAATGTTAAACATGTGTTCAAAATATATATTGTCAATAATATTAATGTAATGAATATTATTGAATTATTAAGCAATCAACTTTTTGTTGAGAAAAAGGATCAAAACCCATGAAGTTTTAGGGTTTCTAAGAAATAAACATGAAAATTGAAGGAAAAAAATACCTTTTTGTTAAGAAGCTAAAGAACTTTCTCAAGTTTCTTACCTAAAAAGGCGATGTCTTGCCGGAGTTTTTGTCGGAAAGCAAAGGAGAAGCGGTTGGAGGCAACCCCGGAGTTGATATGGGGGTGAAAAGGAGGAATAAGTTGAAATAATTTATTTGGCTTTTAAAGGGGTTTTATAGATGCACTTATTGAGTTTGGGATTTGGATACGGGTATAATAAAAAAACCAAACCCGTTTCATAACCCAACTTAACCTTGAGTTTCTATGCACTTTATGCGGCCGCATAATGCATCAAGGTAAACCTTTTCACCGCATATACTAGGAAAACCATTTGTTTTCATGCGCCAAGAGGGCGCGTTTGCATATGCGGCCGCATAGAACGCATTTTTCAACACTGTATGGAAGAAAATAAGACATTTTCAAAAATTAAAAAAGTTTTGACGATCAAATGGTACAGAGAATAGAATTTGTTATTTGTCGATCAAATGGCAGAGAATGCTTCCAAAGTGGTCAGAGCAAAAGCCAAGAGCATGTTCATCAACAAATCTTTTGAGGACCTTGTGGACTTAGACACTTCCACATCTGAAAGGCTAGAACAAACTGATAGATTACATTGCCCTGCCATCTGCAAAGGGGTTCTGTTTTCATGGAGATTGGGGAGTGTGAGTCGTGATTCTCTTTACTTCTGTTCTCTTGGATGGGAGTTGTCTATAATCTAATGGTTTTCAGGTTATACTAACCTAGACCGTTTATCTTTGCTGTTCCAGTATTCTCACAACATGCTTCAATAAATAGTGCTTCATGAAATTTCAAGAAAAAGGTTTAGCTTGCTTAGGCCTAGTTTGTCAATAAGATTTCAAAAACCATGGAGTCAGTTGAGTTTAAAACAACAAAACCATTGTTTGCATACGTGCAAACTGTGATTTTGTAAAATTGGGGTTTCACAAAGTTTAGAGTCGTCCGGCAACATAGTTTATGAAACCAAGTTTCGTTTAACTTTTTTAAGTGCAAAAAAAGAATAGAGAGAGACGGCACAAAACCTTACGAAACTCTAATCTTTTTGGAATTTGGAAAAATGGGGATTCAAGCTTCCAAACTTTTTGAAACCGCGGACCACGGTTTGGAAAACTCTATTTGGGTTGCCAAAAGAGCCACGGTTCACTCAGTTTAATATCGAACCCCATGAAACCGGAGTTTCAGAAAGCATAACCCTGTCGATAAACGAGACCTTAAAGTCTTATTTATACTCTAGTGATAAATATAAAGCATAAAACAATGGAGCAAAACCAGAGTGGCCAGAGATATGAGATTTCATCTACTTTATGGGCAGGGAATCAAATATCGGTCATATCGACCGATATATCGTTTTGGGACCCCTAGGGATACGATAAAACTGAAATAATTGTTGGATATAGTGCGCTCAAGGCAATTATTGTAATTGCAGGCACGCGATTATGATAATTGAGAGAGGACCTATACAGGTAGAACAATCTTACTCGAAATGTATGCTATCTGGTGTGTCTTTATCATCATGTACATGCATTATGTGGTATTGCATATCACTATTACATGTTGATAGAGCCCATAGGATTCTTCCTTGACTGCCAGCATTATGATGGCGATCATATACGTGAGAGCTGGGTGGTCTATAAGCACACCATTAAATGTCCCTAGTCGTGGAAGTATCGAGACTGGGCATCGAAATTCCGGAGTAAACTAGTGTATACTCTTCGAGACCCCGAGGAGGGGCGGTGGCCGATCTCACTAGCCATTGGTGTTATGTCACCTAAGATAGTATACAGGTGCTCACTGGAGGTAAGTACACTAGACGGACTCGCCGAGAACTTCTAAATGGTATTATACCTATCGTCAAATAGAAGTTCTCAGGTGGCATGAGTACAGGTTAGTCCTTTGACCTGAAGTCGTCATTTGTCTCGTGTGAGTTCTCACTGTACCTTGATTACTACCCTGCCACGGCTCAAAGGAGTCGTGCAAACAGGATTTAGTTGTGTACAGTCCCGAGCCACATGGAGGCAGTGGTCGACTGTCAGGGGTTCGCCTCTCCTAGTATTAGGAGTCGATGTCGTGCTGTGTTCGGTTGGCTATCACCAGAAATCCATGGCCACGGTAGGAAAGATTTACTGATAGTTGATCAGTAGTATCATAGTTGGTGATGAGCATGACTCAGACACGACTTATCGGATTAGTAGGGGTATGACGTTATCCATCCCCTATATCTGATATGCGATACTCTTTGACGAAGAGACCGAACTGTACGGAGATTGTCACATTCAGGCTCAGTAGGATAATGACGCACTTGATTGTCGACCCCCTTTCTATAAGTATCTGGGTAGCCGTTACGTACAGCTAGTGCCGCTGACGTGCTTGTGGATAAACCCGCTGCCAGCGTATTGTCGAGTCTTTAGAGTCCCACACAGAGGGTTTTCCCGGTTCAGGCGACAAATGTAGGGGCCGTACGGTGGTACGTGCAGGAGTTCCGATTAAATACGTATACGCGATACATGGACTTTAATCGGACGGTTGATAATACTGGCCGGCTTAGGATTAAGCCGGGTTATTAAATCAGGTTTTGATTTAATAATTTATATATGTATTTTGATACATATATTTTAGTATTATTGTTCACTATTCATTTTCTCTCTTTGGTGCTATCCGTATTTTTATACGGATACGCGTATATGTAGCGATACATATATCAAATGAAGTATTCCGTATTTGTACGGGAATACTTCTAGAAGTACACCTCATATTTGATTTTCCTTTTTGGAAAATTAAATGGGAAATGAAGTGGCATGTGGAGGACATGAAGCATGGTTGTGGACTTGTAGAAAGGCATGGCTTTGTATATAAAATGATTTATTCATTTGTGAGCACTATTGCATCATGATTGATTTTTAGCCATTCTTTTCTACACTTGATCACTTGATGAGATTTTCTTTATCTCCTCCATGGTTGCTTCATCTTCTCCATCTCCTTCTTCTTGCTTCCATTTTTTAGCAAGATTCTAGAGAGAAAAATATAGTGGAATATTCCTACATCACCGACCATCCAAACATAGCAACTTTGGATCGTCGGTTTGAGCCTCCTCTGCGTTCCCTCAGGTGGATCGTCTTCGGCAAGGGTGATCGATGCTCAAGCGCGTTTCCGGCGGTTACGAGCTTGGAGGGGTCTTCCACAATTGGATGGACACACGACAAAGGTTGTATTTCTCAACCTTGTATGTTTCAGTTTTCTAGTTTAGGGAGTTTGGATCGAATCCTCGGGTTCGGGCGTCCGGTGCCCGCAAAAAGTTTTTGTTTTCGCTTCCGCCTCGTCCGCGGCCTCCGCGGTGTGGGCACCGGATCCCAACAATAATATCACCCGATATGTTGGCCGATATGGCGATATCTCCCGATATATCGACGATATCCGCTATATGAAGAATATCTCTGATACGTTTCCAATATCCAATATTTAACGATATTTAAAACCTTGATTATGGGTAGATATCATAAGATTTAGATATACTACAGATTTAGATAAAGATTTACAATAGCATACTCAATGTTTTTTCACACAAATCAATCACCTTAGAAAATACTGTACTGTGTACGTCCACGAAACCTTCATACATTTTGTATTTTAAACAATATATAGCAAGTTCTTCTTTATTCAAATTCCCCCAAAAAAATATAAATTTGCAATTTGTAGAAAATAAACGGAAGCTTTTATGCATTTGTCATTCTTGCTGAACTTCAGCTCCCCCTCATTGTGTTCAGTTATTATATAAAATTCAATATTATTTTTTTAAAAACAACATTAAGACTATCCCTTAGACAAGAGGCTAAGAAAACTATATGAATATTAATTTACATTCTTCGTGCTTACACATTTTAATTTTATGATTATAACTGACATTCTTAGGTTTCCAAGAACCCACAGTCAGCTTTCCGTTAGCTTCCCATTCAGCAAGCCATTGAAAATCCCTAGAAGAATTAGTGATATCAAATTGGTTCTCAAAATGCTCTTGACATCCGTGCAAATGATTTCTGAGAGAAGTCACATCAAAGTTATTTGATATTTAGTCAATTTATAGAACTCACCCAACATTTTAATGAGAACAATAATCTTAGTAATAACAATATTTAGAGTAGCCATATTAATGTGATAGATATGATACACATGCACCTGCACATAATCATCTTTATATTTGACATTAATAATAGATCTAAACTATGCTTGATCACTACACACCAATCATTTATTTGGTAATATAAACTATACCCAATCTCTACACAGTCATCATTTATCTAGTTATGAGCATTCAAGAAATCAATTTCATCTTTAATTAAGAAACTTGTATCATGAAAAATTGAAAGCTTTGCATAGCATGTTGCACTGTAAGACAACACAAGCTTGCAATAAATAATTTTGGTCCTGAATTTACCTGAGTATAAATCGCTTCCGAGTTCCTTTTCCACCTTTTCAATTGTGCTATGAGCCGCGTTCACCTTTTTACATATTGTATCTACATCAGGGCCATCATAAGTATCAAGAAAACTTGAAATGAGGTTTTCGAATACATCTCTGGCAGGTTGTCTCTGAAAATGCAGACAAGGAGAAATCAATATATAACTTTATCTACCAAAGAAGGCATTAGGTCGTGGTACATGGAAATTGTCATTTCGATGGAGTTATGGAGTTTTACCACTTCATAATGAATACTCTTTTCATTTGAAGTCCTTCCCAAAAGATGCTCCTTTAAGGTCTGCCCACGAGGATTAAAGACTTTCCGTTCCTCCCATATGTCAACCTGGATGAACAATAAATGGTACAAACAGAAATGCACATGCCCGTGTGCGAGTGTGCATGTGTTAACATGTTAGAAAGAATATGAAAGACGTAAGGTAATCTATAAGGCCTAGTTAAGTAATAACAGGTACCATGAAGATACATGAATTCCACAATAGTCAAGTAAATCACATATTCACATGCATAGTAAAAATATTCAAAAGTTGGCTGTGCAAACTAGTCAAGAAGCATGGTAATCTATAAGGCAAAACGGCCAGTATGCGCTCCCATTTTAAGAACTTAAACAAATTGAATTGAAAAGGACAAACAATTCGAGTTCTTCAGAATTGACGTAATGGTAATCCCGTGTATGCCACTACATGCCATGGTTTATTGTGTGCAATACTTGCAGATGAAAATCATGTGCAATATAAGTTGAAGCCGTTGTCCACTTGTTTGCACCTCGATATAGTAGTATACCAGTATATTCTCCTAAACAATATTAGAGATATCAACCAACCTATTCCTAAGCGATATAGAAAGGTTGGACGAGTCTTAAGAACTATCTTTTAGGAGTCTAGATCTTACATGTTTTTACATTCTAATTGCCTATGATGTTCATAGCACGAGTGGTATGCAATGATATCAGTTTCGAGAATATAATAACCAAATAATTTTTCATAAATTAGATAAAGTTATTGATTAGAATTGCTAGAAGGTGCATATGACAATCATGTAGCAGAGTCAATGGCCATTGAGCTTTGAAACAAACATTAAAATGTTTAGAGACATCAAAGATTTGATCAACCATGAGATTGCAATCGATGCATAACTAGCCTTCTAAGAAGCTTAAAACAATCACTTGAGAAGTCAATGCATAAATTAAGATGAGCAACTATTTAGTTTGACATTTACATGTGATAATACATAATGCAGTAGTACTGCATGATTGATCAAGTTGAGTTAGGGGAGCCTTTGCAGAGGAAGTTTCTGATCCATGATATCCTCGGGAAAAGGCTCTAAATGTCTATCAGCCACAGCTTTCCCGGTGCTACAAAATCCTTACTCAGCTGCAGATACCATACCCTCCTTCACCAAGAAACGTTGATGGCATGTTCCCCTCATACCCTCCAAGTCCTACAAAGATGGTTGTACTAATTGTATAAGGTGATCTGTATTCAAATATCATACATGGATCACTATACAAATTGAGGCACATTTCACTGGAACAGATAAAGGGTGAAATCCATGTCCATGTTGGTATCAAGTTGTACTTGGAAGGAGAAGGGCTTTGATCAACTCAACATCTAAGATTCAGACAACGCAGTTGATAAGTTGCTGCAACATCGAAATCTCTAAGTAGCCAGATATTTAATATATGGATTCTGAAAATTCAATAAATTTATTGATAATTGTAACTGTAGCTTGAACATGGGTAGTGATATCCATACGAGGCTAGCAAACTATAGAAGAAACAAAAAAAAAGCTTTGTCGTCTCATTGTCGTCATCTTAGCAATTGGCCATCAAAATGGGGGTCATCTGTGAAGCAAGATTCATTGAAAGATTCGACAAAGTTCTACAGTTGGCTGTCTATATGACGTCAAACCTTGCTTCATGTTATATATCGTGGTTGAGTATACTATAAACAAGAGGTGGACTTTCATTATACTAAATGAAAAGTTGGCATCATCCAAATTTTCCTACATTATGGGGAAGTCTAGAAGAAGTGTTAGATGACCGATTTGCTATAGAGAATCACATTCAACACTAGGGAGTAGGGAATAGATAGCCATCAAGTCACAGAAGGCCTTGTTATAAAGAGTTTTGCTGGGAGGAATTAATATGGCATGGCAACAGAAGACTTTTAGATCTATCTTAAAATTAATGTTTATAGTTTCACATGGGCTTGTTTCAGCTTCCGGGTAGAATGCTAATGTATTCCAATAAAAAATAAAAATAGTTAAGTTATGGGCCCATATGATTCTGCAACATGTTGAAAATACCCATTTGAAGGCACTAAGGTAAATCCATTTTGCTGCACAACAAAGGACAAGGTGTTATTTCACATTCCATACAGCAGCAAGAAGCCTTTAAACAAAACTTTTGGATTGGATACATGAACCGTTTTCTGCTATTTAGCACTCTTAATTAAGGGTCAACCTCTTGATTAAATTAACAACTACCATAACCATTATTCTACAATATGTATTGAGAAAACCACTTCATCTATTGGTTGAGATGGTCTATCCAGTGATCCATTCACTTTATTTATGCAGGGATTCATAGTTTCACCACATTACAAACTTTCCATCGACAATGCCAATATCTTCCATCTACTCTACTGTTAGAGCCTCTTGATGCAAATATGCAGTCACCAACATGACGAGTCTTGCAACTTGACGGCTCAAGAGAGAACTTGGCGCAAATAAGTTATTTGTAATCTTCTAAAACTGATGGTGTTCTATATGAAAATCAAGGTTGTTTTTTTTTTTTTTGGGGGGGTGGGGGACGGGTAGGTCCCAATTAACAAGGGGTGGTTCCACAGAAGTTCACAAGGAAATCAAGAATGAAGAAACAAGGAGAAGAGAAAATTAAATATGAAACAAATCAGGAACATTAAAACAAGAAGTTCTTAAATCTTCTCCACTTCGATAAAAAATAAGACATCAAAAATTTCTAAAACAAATAACACAAACAGATCACAAATAAGTTACAATTAAAAATCTTTGAATTTAAATAAAAACATGACCTTTACCCAGATCCCCATATGGATGAACAATGATTATGCAATCTTCATACCTTACGAAGAGACCAAAAATAAATCAACCAACCATACCATGCCTCCTCTACAATTTCAAATTTCAAGTATGGTACACTAAAACCACAAGCACAGCTGATATTTTTTGATAGAATTAAAACAAAACAAAAAAAAATCCAGACATTCTGGATCAGATTAGAGCAGGATCAATCTTCCCACATAATATGATCAGTCGAATAGGGATCATGCCAATGGAAACGAAAGGAAAAGGAAGCAAATGGATAATTTAGCCTCCCCTAAAATACATATAAATAAATATACACCATCAACCACCCAAATATCAAACCCCACAGTCCCACTCACTTACCAGTGTGTTGAGTTCCCCAATGTCAAAGCCACTTACCACTCCATTTTCCTCCTCGACCCAAGAAATTTGGGTTTGTGATGTGGAGGCTAATTGGGTCTAACTGGATAAGTAAACCAGATACCGAACCTCTAACATAAAGTTTTAAGGACTTTCAACATAAGCCCATTAATAAACTTTATTTCCAGTTAATTCTGAATTATCAAAAGTCATAGTGAGATGTGCTACATTATGGTATGTGGCCATGGCTTATTCTATACATATCAGTGTTTCAGATTGCCAATATTGATTATTATTCCCTCTATGTATCTGTGCCCGTGTAATACTGAAACGCTCATTTGAAAAAGAAAAAGTTTAAAGCCACTGAAACAAAACTTCCTGAAGGGAGCATAAACAAGACTATGATACAACTTAAGATTTTAAACATGGCTTTTAGTCCAGAATTAAATCAAAATGGACTATATTTATTAAAGCTGCAAAGACAGGAAGCTATAGAATATACAGTAGCTAGGTATATATGAATTCATAACCACGCTGGAATTACAAGACCACTGCAAAGTTCATTCCAAGTTATCATCCCGATAAGCACCTAGCAGGCTAGCACTCCCGGGCAACACTCTTCTTGATCAAATCACTTATGTTTATTTAGATAACTTCTTTCCCAAAATGGTGTCAGCTATAAACCAAGACCCATATTGTCACCTTTTTGCACATCTTTCTTAAACCTTCCTAAGACTTCTTCCATGGTGAGATAAGGTATCTGCTTGTGTTTAGCACTTCTTCCAAGGTGAGGTAAATAAAGGCCTCTTAAGTTGTAATAGCGTATTAAATGCCTTTGGAATTTGGCAAATGGAAAACACAGTTCCAACGTGAGGTAAATCTTGAGGCTTTTTAACAGCATAGTAAATGCCTTTGGAATGTGTCTGGCACATGGGAAAAAATAGTTCAACCAGACATCAAATTCTTGGAAGTGTCATTCCTTGCCATTTGGTTTTTATGACAGCCGCATAACTATATATGGTGTAATCTGAAATTTTTCAGGAATATTATATCCTACTGATAGTACATTAGAAATATTTCAGAAGTGAGATTTCCTTCTGAATTAACCATATGGAGTGGTACATGGAGGAACAGGTGAACATGGTGATGGCAATGCCAGAAGCAATGACAATGATGCTAGTGACAGTGCCTGTGGTGGTAGCAACTTCTGGTGGCTGCGCTAAAAATGGAGAGGCAAGATTGGTGAGGCAGGACGACGGAAGTGGTACTTACAATGATGACAGTGGAGGATTGGGAAACTTAAATGCATTGCAGTGATGGCGACGACAGTAATGGTGCTGGTAGCAGCAACGATAAGATGGTGATAGTGGAGGCAGTAATAGCAATTGTACCGGCATAAATAGCAGCAAAAATTGGAGGTGGAGGTGACATGGTGGTTATGGAGGAGGAAAGAAAAGAGAAGAGTAAGGTGTTAAGAAGATAAATTTTCTTATAATTGGAGTATAGCTATCCATTTATGAAGGAGTGAGATTTTAGTAAGAAATTAGAGCATGGGATGCCATACACGGGAATCTAGATCGACAACTTGGTTTGCGAGCATACTACTGATATAAAACCTAACGTAATTAAAAATAAACTATATTCATCATGTAAGAGAACAAACAAAATTATATGCAGTTTAGTCGTTTACAACTTTATAGAAAGAGAAATACCTTATGAATTGAGAAGTTGTATAACTATCTTCCACATTGCATATACAATACTATTGCATTAAACATGTGCACTTAACTCAACAGGATTGCAAGTAAAAAATGATGGTAGGAACAAGTAATATTTTAATTTAAAATAGGAAAATATTATGTGATGGTACACACACATGTATGTATGTATGTATGTATGTGTATAATGTGTATATACAGTGATAAATGTGGACCGCGCAATTACAATTTACAGCTGAAATATGGATCAAGATGTGCATGCACAATGCCGTACATTCAAGTTGCATGCATATGGAATACGTCAGCTGTGTTATCTATTATGTACAATAAAAGAACAATGCCAGAATACCACTTACCAATCTCAGTGCAGCTTTCCTTCCAGACTCGTCGCCATTTTCAATTACATCATTAAGTGCATTCGGGAGAACTTTCCAGAATTCTCCAACATATTCCATGCCCTTTCGACGACTGTTCTGCAATATATCGTTTGCAAGATACAGAAAAGATACCCGTTGGTCTGAGGGAGAACAATAAAATTGCAGTGCCCATGTTTCAACAACTTGTTTTGCGTTCTTCCTGTGGAAGATACACCAATGTGATAGAGCTATAACTTTGTTAAGGATGACACCACAGTAAAAATTAGTGCCAATAGTACGAAACTTTATCCAAAAGATATCTCAGTACATCATATGCTGCATGAAGCTATTCTAACAGGATGGGGGGGGGGGGGGAAGTTCATACAAACGATGGCTTCTTGAACTATAAAAGCATAACCAAAATATTTAAACAAGAAAAGGTGGTATGGACACTTGACTTGCCACAGAAAGGAAACAATTTAGCTTCTTTGAAATATACAATGATAATACAGAAGTTTATGAACACCGAAAAGTACAAGGAAATCTATAGAAAAATCAGAGGATTTCCTATAAGTTAGAAGGAAATATCATTAAAATCATTTCCTCAACCATAGGCTCTTAGGCAAAAACTTAGTGAACTCAGAAAGGAGAACAAAGTTTCCAGGACATCAATGCTCATATATAGATCAAAACAAAAGGATTATGATATTGAACACCAAACAAGTAAAAAGAAAAACTATAAAAGAACCATATTGTAATCCTAATTTCTAAAAAGGAAGATTGAAGGAAATATCTCATCGTCTCTATGCAATTACCTAAAGATGCACCTAACAGTACTTCAAAAAGTTTAGTTTCTTGTGCTCCGTTATCCATCTTCTCATTTGTATTTAACGGTAATAATCTAGAACTCTTTGTGCTTGTATAGCTCCTAACTTCCCAGGAGTAACTTATCACCCCTTTTGTTTCCCTATAAATTTGAATGACCTTGAGCTTGCTCCCTGACCACATATACATATGCAGTTAAGCACCATGTATCCACAACGATTTACTTAATGCAATGGGGAATATGATATATGCTTACCTAGGGCCAGGGAAAGAAACAGATTTTGAGCTGTGCTCTCTATGATATATACTATCTGCATCTTCATATCCACATATTATAGAAGGGAAAATCCTGCCCAGTAAATCCTCAGTAAGGATAAACCATGAAAACTGTGATAACTCTGTAGGTTTACTTTCATTTAATTCTATCAAAAAATAAAAATAATACCATGCATTCATATTAAATACATACTATACAATTCAAGCTCTAATACATTATTCACTCACGGAAGACACATAAGTCTACATAGATAAATGGCTCCCAGAAAGATGAAAGAAAGAAGAAATCTTTTATTTTTTTTTATAAAAAAATTCTTTTTAATTTTTTTTTCTTTCGTTCGGATTAATGACTGCATGCCATAAAAAAGAAGATATCGTCTTCACCATCAGAATAATGTCAGAACAGTACAGACTACTATATTACCACCCAATGATAAACATAAACTATAAACTAGTCACTTTCTATGTAGATAGACCAACTAGCTAACTACATAGTTAATATTGCCAAATGTCTTCTCTCCCCAAATGATAAAGTGAAATATGCATCGGAAACTTCCACAAAATGATGCAACTTTCAATGCACCTCAGTAATTCCATTAGTGGTTCACCAAAATCCCTCCAATTTGTCCAATAACAAGAAAATACATGATTAATCTAAGAGAAAAAGTAGCTACACCTCTCAATTATACAGCACGACACCATATAATGCTGCAATGACCCTTAAATTACATTGACAACAATGACCAAATAATGCATTCGAACTTTCATACTTTTCCGACGCCTATGAAGATATAACAAAGAAAATTTTGATGAAATTGAAAAATACAGAAGCCATGCGCAAATTAGGAATGGCTATCTATCTTTTCTGATATGAGGGAGGTTGCTAAGAATTAAAAGTTGTGATGTGTGAGCCTACTAGATAGACAACCATGGGAACATGGAGGCTAACTACAAAATGTAATTGCATTTCATCAATAATAGTTTTTGCCTTCTCTATGAAGCAGATAATAAGCAGTGTATAAATTAAAAAAGGGAAAACTGTATTTAAGCGCCTGAGATCTAAAAGCAATCTGATTAGCTCCCTCGGTCCAAATGACTTGTGAATAAACCCCTAGTACCAAGGATTCCTTTCTTTAAATCCCTGCAGTACAATTTTGATATTATTTATTATAATTCTATTTTGTTATTACCCACATTGCCCCTATCTCTCTCTTCTCCATCTTTCTCTCCCTCATAAGCTTCTAATTTTTCACTTTTATCTCTCTCCACATCCATCTCCAAGTGAATTTTAACTACTCCAATATCTCAACAAATCAAATGCCCATCAATAACTCTCGCTAAGAAGTCCAAAAACTCTAATCTTTCTTTTATCTCTTTCTCATTTCTTTCTTCTTCCTTGGCAAAACAAAAGGGAACCCATAATAAAAATCCAAACCTTTTACATTATGTTATAATTTTGATTTGATAGCTTTTGAATGTTGAATTTTTTGGATGAAAGAATATGTGATTTAGAGTTAGTTAAAAGTAAAAAAAACAAATGATGGGACTTTAAGATGGTCCCACATTGGAAACAACAAAAGAAACATATGGGTATAAAATATAAAATGGATCACACCTCAACAAGCTTGAGTCTTATTGTTGGAACCCACTTATCATTAAAAAACCCATGCACAGTTGCACGTGAGGGGAGTGTTGAAAGTAAAAAAACCAAATGATGGGACTTTAAAGATAGCCCCATATTGAAAACAATAAAAAGATACATGGGTATAAAATATAAAATGGGTCACACCTCAACAAGGCTTACATCTTATTGTTGGAACCCACTTATCATTAAAAAGCCCATGTATAAAAGCCTATCACTCCCCCAACTCTTTTCTAACTTTAAACTCTACTCTACTTTAAAATAACTTTAACAAAGTTGATGGGGAAAAACGATTTTTGATTTGATAGGGTTTGAAGCAAGGTTCGAGATTTCGGCCGAAACCACCGATACGAAACCAACCATACCATATCGTTTCGGCCGAAACCTTTAAAAACTTATTTTTTTAATATCAATTTTACTGTCATTGTGATCATTGTAGGCCTTCGTTGCTAGAAAACCGCAAAAAAGTGAACCCAAACTCTATATTAATACTTATCTAAATACATTTCCAATATATTATGTATCATGGCTGGATTTTTAAACACTAAGATCATTATCTTGTAATATAGAACCATAAATTTAAGTATTTAATATATCTACACGTATGCATGTTGTATTACCGTCGAAACCTGAACCGAAATTAGCGAAACTAGCCGAAACCCAGCGAAACTAATAAAATTATGAAAGACCGAAACCGAGTTCTTGAACCTTGGTTTGAAGAAGAAGGTGAGGGTGGAGGAAGGAGAAGGAAGATCAAGAAAAAACAAAAAAAACAAGATAAATGTAGCAGTTTCACTGATAAATGTAATATTCTTATAGATATAGCATTTTTACTATAAATGTAGTAATTTTTACATAAATATAGTAGTTTCAGAATAAATGTAGTAGTTTCCATATAAATATAGTAGTTTTACTATAAAATGTAGTATATATGAAATAATTGTAGTAGTTTCTATAAAAGGATAGTATTGGAATTGAAAAGGTTAGGGAGTTAAATAAAGGAATCTTTACAGTTAAGGGGGTTTTAACAAGTCTTTTTTACATAGGGACTTAGGCCTATTCCTTTTTGGACATAGGGCCTTAGAACATTTTTCCCATTAAAAAAGTAAAACTTTCATTACTAACCCACCAACATGCATGAATGTAGAAAGCGATCAAACTTCACGAGCAATTGAATATGTCAATATGGAAACCAAGAAATTGTCAGCAAAGGTTAAGTGGCATAGATGAATAATATGCAGATTATATATGCTCCCCTAATGAACATTTAAGAAGCAGCAAAAGCTCCGTGCCCATGCTAACTTATAAAACTATATCAGAAAGGATACTCTCGATGCTCTGTTGTGAACTGTTGAGTTTGGCAAGTTTATCAACCAGAATCTTCCCATTGAATGCACCATCCCCATTCATTTTTCCCTGGATTTACAGTTCTACAATTCTAGTAATATGTAAACCTACAAAGAAAGACGCGAAAAGCGAAGTTAGAGTGCATGCGTATATTAGCGGAAAACGCACAGAAGGAAAAATTCAATTGTAGGAGTTATCACGTGAGACTAAATTGTGGCAAATATTCGTATGATATCAGGGTAGATATTATAAGGATGATCAAGATATTCTGATTTTTGAAATAACTACAATCATGCTTTGGTGTATTCTTTAACTTCACAGATAAAACTGCCACAGCAAAAACGTCTTTGTTGTGTAACAACACAGAGCAACACGCCACGCCAATCCGTTACACAGAGATCCTTATTGTATCTAAGAAAATCATGTCGCCGTTGAAAAAGAAACACAAACCACATACTAAATAAAACATGATCATATATTCCATACCAGATGGAGATTTATTATTTGAATAACCAAAGGCTTACACAACATATTATCTATGAGAAATAATAAAGTATGTTATTCTGGTTTTGATCTTATTTATTCTCAAACTAAATGATGGAAAGATAAAACAAAGGGGCACATAATCTCAAAACAAATATTCTAACATAGCTTTTATGCTTTACCCAGTAAAGAATGATTTATGAAATATTACGTAACCAGTTGAGGGTTAATCAATGTGACATAGTCTTATGGAATAAATGATCCCGAAGGCAACTTATCAAGGTGCCTGAATATATAAGATTCAAAAGTTTCACGAAGTCTTAAATGGAGTTGCTTGTAAATTGTAAACTGAGAAGCACTGTAAAGGCATGCTAACGGGATACGATATCACCCAATACGATAACCTGGTGTAGTTTGCAAGATGACAAAACATGACAAGAAAAGGCCAATAACATATAGTTTTCATATCTTTTCTGTTGGAGGCCATACAAATTGATTTTTGACAGCCCAAATGAGATATGATGTTTCCATTATGAATAATGAATACATATTTATACAGTAATATTTAACCATAATATGGCATTTATAATTGGTAATTCCTTTTATATGGCTCATTTGCTTATACCATGAATAAGAGATGAATGACATTCCCTATTGTGGTTATCTTCATTGTTTCATCAACCATTGTTTGGAAGAATTTACTAAGTTGTTCTTTAAATCAAATTGCAAGAGCTTAAACAAGAAAGAGAGGTTACCTACTGGCTTATGCCCAGCCTTTCACCATAGTTACCTTGCCAGGGAATATGAAAAACAAGGGTCAATCGATCATAATATCATAAATTTACCATGGAGCCTTATCGATATGTTATTCAATAGCAGAGGCAACTAATTTTATCAAGGGATTGTCTACATGACCATGACACGAAAGTTCTTTCCTCTTCATACTCTTCGTTCTTGATGGAGTAGTGCATCTCACTTCTTATAAATATCCTCTCTAGTTACAAAAAATCGATATTATGATATCTACTGTGATTGTATTTATAGGCTTCAGTATCAATGTGTACGCCTAATGTTTGCTATCACATGCAATAGCACATCAACGTGATAATAAAGAAAATGTCTTTGCAACTTTTTAAAGAAATGTCTTGATTAGGAAAGTGTTCAGCTATCATATCTACTAGGAACTATTCATTAGTATAGAGGCCGATAATACATGATTCGGACCTATTTCAGGGTAGGGTTGTGTCTTTCCACTTCAGGTAATCTGGAAGAATCAAAGTAATCCTTCTACATACACTTCTTTGTTTGATTTTTTGAAAAAGGGGGTGGAGGGTTTGGAAGATTGGTGAATTGTTCGAGCATTCTATATGGCACCGGAAATGGTGGCTTGTCTTTACTGGCAGAGGGTATGAAAATACAAGAAATATACTAATGGGGGCAAATGAACAGTAGTTTTTCTGATGTAAAAGTTGAGATAGTTTGTTTTTCTCTTTTTTTGTGGGAGGAGGCTTCTGGGACTACCAATTCATAACCTGACACCACCAGAAGCAAATCAGTGATCATAATGTCAAAATTAAAACACCTTTAGTTATAATTCCTCACAGGAATACTATTTTGATAACTAGTTCCTAAAAGGCACTTTCCTAGCACATCATTAGAAGAAGCCCACATGCTACTAATTAAGTTCAAGCAATGTCAAAGAAGTTTCCATCAAAGTAATAATATACAATAAACTTAAAAGGGCAGTGGAAGTGTTGAAAAAGTCATCTTATATCTATTATCTGTGTCTGACATATGTGCAACTTCATGATGAAATGTTGTAATGCTTCAACGAGAAGTCTTGATTGCAAACATTGTTGGCGACATATACCGTTTTCTTCTATTTATGTTAAGCGTCATCTCCTTGATTAAAGTAACATTTTTGCCTCCATCTATGTTCATACCTCAAAGATGCAGATAAGAATCAATAGTACTGCCTAAACAAGTAGAATCCATAGTTCTATAAAACTTAATTAAATCTCTATTTAATGCAATAGTAGTCTAGATCTTTAAAAAAAAGAAATTAGATTAAATGCAAATGCCACCATATAGATGGATTCAAAAATCGGCCGATCCTGATTCAAATTGACCGGATCTGGTCGGTTTTTGAAGGCGGTGATATAAGACAATCCAAAAGTCAGGATCAACCGATAAAAGGCAAAAGGCGGCAAGTTTTCATTGAGAGCAGTCAAGGTCGGCAGAACCTGAGCCGATCCTAAGGGGAGGAGAATGAGTGAAAGAGAGAGTTACCTCAAATTCGCACAAGAGTTGATTAGGGTGCTGCTGGCGGCGCTTTTCTTTTTCTCTTGCTAGGTTGCAATATATACTGCGGATTGGGATTAGGGTTGCCAGATTGAAAATTTCCATTTCGAGGCAATAAAGATATGTGGCTAATTAGTATTGGTCATTAAATTAATGCTAATTAAATAACACCACAAATAATAATTATAAATGACATAGTATGTTAGCAACTGCGTTTAGAACATATCATTTAAGAAAATTGGATTACGGTATGTGGGAAATTTAAATCAAAACCACATATAGTAATATGTAGACAAAATGGAAAATGTCATTTAGAACCTACCTTTTAGGAAATTCTATTGAAGTGTGTAACTTAATATCATTTATGAAAAAGCATCAGATTATATTTTCATATATTATAGAACATTTTATTCAAATAAGTAATTTAGTATCATATGAAAAAGTATAAAATTATTCTTAAAAATATATAAGAGATCTCTGGTTATCTTTATTGTTATATATATTGAAAGATAAAATACCCCAATTTTCATATCCGAGAAAGTCATTACAACTGAAACAGCCGATAGTGATCCTAAAATTGCTATCCAATACCAATATTGAGATTTCAAACCCCGCTATTTAGTTTGATGCCTGAAGATGGTAATTTGATTATTCGGTAGGAAAATTGTTGCAAGTAATCTTCACTCTTTCCTGTTCCATGTTGAATTAAGATGTTCAATTCAAATTTTAATGTGAACAAGCATGCTATTGAAAAGGAAACATATTTATGCCATGTTTGGGTATAAAGTTAGGATAACCAAAGTTTATTTTTAAGTGGAGATAGAGAGGATACAAACTCTAGTTTGCAAGGCTTTACCTCCGTTTTTAATTTCAACTTAAATGAAGTGCTTGGCAATGAAGTTATCTAAACTCCAAAGTTTTGTTTTAAAGTTTTCTAAACTCCAAAAATGGGTGTTTTCTTTTCATTTTTATGGAGTTTAGAAAACTTTTAGTTGGATTGGAGTTTAGTAAACTCCGGTTATCTCAACTTTTGAGTTTTAGATAACCAAAGTTTTCTAAACACCAAAATGAGAGCCAAACATGGCATAGTTAAGATTTTGGAGTTAGGAGTTAGATTTGGATAACTTTATGAAACTCTGGTTATCTAAACTCAACTTCATTGCCCAACAGGGCCTTAGTCAAAAATAAAATACAATACTTGGAACATTAAACATTAAAGGTGTATTACATCTAAGCAAGTAGATGCCGAAAAAACTTGACTGCAGAATGATAATGGTGTGTAGTATTTAGTCCTAGACCAGTTTACAACACATCTCTAAAAAACTCTGAAATGGGTAGCTTATATTAAAGTTAAACACATAAACCTATCTTATTGCAAAATGATGGTGGTGTGTAGGATTTAGTCCTATATTAGTCGCAAAACATTCTCTAAAAAATTCGTAAATGGCTAGCTATTAGGACACAGATAAACCAATCTTATGAGGAAGCACATCTTCTAATAGATTTAAATATCTATAAGAAATTTTTACAATATTTTCTCTGTTAGTTGATAAAGGGTATTTGGGATTATCTAGATTTATATAAGATTTATGTTTTTAGTAAACCTGATGTTTAGAAAATAAAGAATTTTAAGATTTTCTTTACCACAATTTTCTATTTCAGGTACCTTTGAAAGTTGGTAATAAAAACTAAATTGAGATGATTGTTAGCTATTTGTAATTTTCGCCATGTTCCTCTCTCTATATCTGAGAAAGGTGTGAAACACAGCCAACTAGTAAAAATTTATTTTCCAGAGTTTACATATCAAAACCCCTTTTACGAATCTCATGTCTCAACTGAAAAGCGCCAACGCATCTCAGCAACTCATTTGGACAATCCTCCTCAAAATCCAACATAGCCGCCCTCCTTCCCCCAACAACAGCAGCCACAACCACCACAAGACGCCATTGTCGCCATACTATCACATTTTCCTCCACCAGCTCATCATTATGTCATCACCTTTCCCATTAATATTTTACTCCAAGGCATCAGTCATCCTTCATATTATCAACACCAATGTTTAGATCCCTTATATCCATAGAAGTCCTTCCAGAAGACCCATTGATTTCAATAGTATATTGATTGAAGACCCAAAAGCTTTACCTCTTATATTTGCTCTAAATCCAAGTGATTTTATGAAGAAGAAAGCATCTCACATGCTTTCCTATAGGTTAACCTTAATCTATCCTAAAAACAAACTGAAACCAGTGAGCCAATTTTGAATTGCTAGCGCAATTCATACTTCAGAGTTTCATATCACAAAGCCATATTGATGGGTGCTAAAGTCCATCCAATAGAAAGCATCTTGAACTACGTTATGAGGTATTAACTATAAAGGTTATTGATTTCTTTGGTTTTGGATAGGTTTTAATTGGTCGCTGTTTGGTATCAAATTGCTAAAACATACTTTCTTGGAATTTAAATCTAGGCTCTTTTACCTCGAATTTATTTGAGATCTTATAATAGTTGTCTAGTGACTTTACATTTCTGAATGAGCTATTTGTCATATGAATTAAATCTTTAGTACTTTGAAGTTCAATTGCAATTACTTTGCCTAAATTTTTACATGATTTTCATTAAATGCAAATTATTAACCTAAGGTTCTCTCTCATGTGTTTATGCATATAGATTAGCTCTATCAATCTCATCAGGCATCAAATTTGATATGAGAGCTTATGTTCAGGAATGTATTATCAATAGGGAAATGTTAAGACTAGCGCTCAATGCAAGACTTCTCCCGACCAATGAGATTAATGCTATAGCGGTCAAAAGGTGACTTTGAGCATCATTTAAACTATCATTATAGTTATAGGCATGAGTACTACTACTGTTCTGTCCATCTTCAGTCCATGAGTTTGAATTAGATTACCATAATTATCAATGTTTTAGAAGCGGGAGAATAGATAAAGTGGGCAGGGACCTAGCGGTGTAAGTGCTGCCTAGGCCGTTGATTAAGCGTAGTTAAGGCTCTTAGAAACCTAACAACCTTGTATGCTTGTTAATTAAAGCTATTTCTCATAAGTTGGTTGTTAATCATAACTTCTAATGGTTCGGATGACTAGATAGGCATTTTCAAAGACGTAAACAGCTAAAAAAGCCAATTGACTATAACGTAAATTTAATTTTAAGTCTTATTCTCACACCAAGAATAGTCCACGTATACATTTAACAAGATTATATGACTATAATCTCCATTAAGAGATATTAATATAATTATTATTACCAATCCATACCGTAAACGAGTGTTCGCCCTTAGTCTACGCGGATTAGGGGCCACCTATATACATCTACGTGCACCCATTTCAGTAACAACAAGAGTATTTAGAGAAGATTAGGCTGATAATGAGATAATTCAATTGGTAAACTACACTAAAATATTCTAAATTATCGAGTTTATTCACTAAAATACCTTCAAGTTCTTTTATTACAGTAAAATACCTTAGAACTTTCGAGGGTATTTAGTGCAAAAGTTTCCCTTAAAAACACAGTTTATGATATTTTACTGTAATAAAAAACTTGAAGGTATTATAGTGAAAATTGTGGTATTTGAGGGTATTTTAGTATAATATGCCCTAGTTCAATCGCAAAAAAGCACCCAGCCTCACCGAATTGCCTAGGCAAACATTTTTCTTTTAAAATGTGGATTGTTAAGCATTCATATTATAAGACCCGTGTGATAGGGAACACGTTAGCCATAATTTCAGCCTAGTGACTAACACGGTAAAGACGATTTACGGCACAGATATTGATTGCTTTATATTATAATAGTTTTCATGTCACATTAAATTTGGTTTTGCAAATTGGAAGTTGCAAGATGGAACATATTAGACTAAGAGCGTAAAGAGCATGTTTAATAGCAAGAGAACATGAACAATAAGCATGACAAATACTACCCACTCAACGCACGCAATTATAGTTTCGTTCCTAGAGTTGAGCCTGCAATCATACCCTATAAGGATATATCTAGAATTTCCTTAAAAGTTACATTTAGGAGTATCTGTAAGTATAGCAATGAGATCCGCGATTATTGAATCTTGATCTTATGAGAGGATTTTGGAATTGAGCTTCTCAAACATTGGTTTGGAGTTAGACTCCTAAAAAAAGATTCTTGTTCGGAGTTAAACTCCCAAAAGATTTTCGGAAATGATGAAAGGGTACTCCTTTCTTTACCCCTGAGCCGTAGATCTTCTCTTGAGCCTTGGATCTTCCCAAAGTGGGATTTTTGGAGATATGTCTCCTTCTTCCTCCTCTCTGTTAGCTGGATCTTGGAGAAAATGGGCATTGAAATTAAAAGTCTTCGTTTTAAAGATTTGATGGGAGATCTGAGCTCCCCTTCGAGGGTTTTATGGTGAAAACCTATTCCTTTTTGGGAAAAGAAGTGTTAAACACTTAATTCAATTCGAAAAAAGAAAGAAGGTTTAGAATCTTGAGGAAAGAAAAAGGGGCACAGAACCCTAATTTTTGAAGGGAATGAATTTTTCTCTTTTTCATTTCATCATTATGTTGCCTTATATAGGCTTATAAATTTACACATAGCACCTTAGGCTTTACAAAATGGCATTTTGCCCATCCCATACCCATGTGCTTATTTTCTTTTGCCTATGAGCCATGAGCTTTACAAAAATTTGGCTTTATGCCCATTTTCCTTACATTTATTCATAAAAAATTACATCAAAATTATTTATTACATAATTTTCTTCTTGGCATGGTGGAGGGCCGGTCTCTTTATGTTCGGGCTCGACTTTGGCATGGGCCCATTTGGCTTGGGCTTGGGCCCACTTGACTTGGATTTGGCTTTGACTTTGACTTGGTCAACCGAGATGTAATTTTTGACTCCAACAGTCTAGTTTCTTATTTGCTCTTCTCCTAAATTTTATCTGATAACTTTTTTTAATTTCTTCTCTTCAGATTCTACATTAAGAATAAAAAGGTAAAATAAATCCTCAATTACTTTTGCCAGTCTATTTTCTGCTCAAGTAAGCTGCATAAAGAAATATTATAAAATTGCCAACTAGGTTCAAACTTAAGACTGGTAGCTAATTAGAACTTTTAATCAATGTTGGAAAAAAACCGTTACGTAACTTGTTATTTTGTGTTACGTTAAATAACTCAACCTATTTACTATATAACTCAACCACATAACTTAAATACAAAGTAACTTATGATATTTTACGTTATTTCTACAAATAGCTTACGTTACGCTACGAATTGGTGGCAATATCATAGCATACGCTATTTATAAATAAGATTTTACATATGATTTTTGTTATTAAACTAGATTTGAACTGTAAAAGATGAAGGGAATCTAGTATTTATGTAATACATCCTCTAATTTTCAATTCTCCATAAGCTAAACATAAAAATCCTAATTTCACTTGATTACTTTGAACACCTAAGTATGAATGTAAACTTGTTAAATTGAAAATTACGTATATGTTACGTTAATTCCAATAGGTTTTACATTATTTTCTTAACTCTTCCAGTTTTAAAACTACTTTTACTTAAAATTTTGATTTAGTATGAATATATATAATTATTAAAATTAATTAATAATAATCCATATGGCTTACGCCTTGCGCAACGCTATTTACGTTTTTCGCTTTTTGGAGACGAAACGCTACGCTTTACGTTATCGTTATTTTCAACATTGCTTTTAATTTACAGTAATGATTAAATTTGCATCTTAAGATAATTATGAAATGGAAGAAAAAATATTTAAATAATAGATAATTGATCTGCCTAATTATTAGCAGCAGACAGATTCACCAAATAGTTCCTTACTTTAACGAAGATTTAAACTTTAAATGATACTTTCAAATATAAAATGAACTAAACTAAGTGCGCTTGGTAATCCTAAATTACCATGAAATATTATCATGCTTATTTAGGTGTAAAAGATATTCCCGGGAATATAGGATTACCATGGAAATCAAATGACCCCAACTCATGGTAATTCTATTCCCCCAAAACATGTCTCTATCCTAAATTACCACGAAATATTCCTGCCTAACATGAATAAGCCATGACCATCCATCGCCGGCCGGTCGGCCTCCGCCCATCGTCCGTCGTCCGCCGGCCGTTTGCCGCTGGCCGAACACCGTCCATCGCCGATCGTTCACCGGTTGGCCCACCGCCGATAGGACGTTGGTCGCCGGCTGACCGTAGTTTGTCGTCGGCCGGCCGCCGACCCACTGCCGATCATTCATCGCTAGCCTCGCCATCATCTACCGGCCCTCCTCCGGCCTCACCGTCGATTGCATATATATATATATATATATATATATATTACCGGGAATGATTAAAATATACCAAGCACGTTAATGCAAGATTTCTTGGAATTAGATACCCGGTCATCTCATTCCTGGGAATGCGAGGATTCCTGGTAATCTTCTATCCCATGTACCAAGCGCAACCTAAGAGTAAAAATTGGTCAGGTTTGACCCAAAATCGTCCCAACTCTACCCGATATTTTCGGATTGGTATGACATCCCGCACCTGTCCGACCTAATCGGGCAGGTAAAAAATTAGTAAAAAAATTTCACGTAGGCTGGGTATAGGTTTACATAGCCCACCTTCCAAACCCTAAACCCGACCCAAGGCAAACGAGTTTCCTAGATTCAACCCGACTCCAACCAAAGGGTCCTATAGAAATTAATTTCAAATGTACACATTCAGTTGATGCACTATTTAAGTTTAGTTTATAAATCTATATTATATAGCTAATATAGTTTCATTAAAGTTTAAATTTAGCCTATATATTTGGTAAAACTCACTATTAAATTTACATGTTTTATTGTTTTTAAGTTTATAATGGGTCGAGCCCAAAAAACCCGTAAAAAACGACCACCTAAACCTGAAACCCGCCCAGAACCCGAATATGTGTTTGGGTACAATGCATTGGAAACCTGTTAGGTTTGGACGGGTTTGGGTTTAGGTTTTAAATTTCGAGTCAAATACAAAAATATCCAAAAACCGTCAGGTTCCACCCTTAAAATCTCTATCGGGATCGGCCTCGGCATCAGGCCATCACTTTTAGGATCAAAATAGGCAATCTCGAACGTATCGACCGTATCAAATAGTTGATTTCATATCACAAGAAAAAGATTTTTTTAAGAATGAGAATTTTTAAATAAATATTTAAAGTAACTATAAATAATTTGTAAAATTCTTTTGTAGTAAATGATGTCTAAAGTTGTATTATTGATGTCAAACTAACTGTAATAACCTAATAATTTATAATACACCTATTAAACCACCCATTCGTAAACCCGCTAACCATTACTAAATACAGAATACCCCATTATAAAATGATAAATACAATATTACTTGATATTAGATATTAACGGTCGGGGATATTGGATGGTCATTTCTAGGGTCGGAATTGACTATCTCGGATCGACATTGGCCGAGGCTTCAAACCATTTGATAAACTTTTATCACCCCCTTTAACATAAACAAATAAGTAAATAACACAAGCATACACCACTTTAAGTTAAAGTTTATAATTAAAAAAAATTAAATGAGAGATGGTAACAAGAAACTCCGACACTATTAATACACTTTTTATAAACTAACTTGGACAGGATACTGATACTAAAACAACAGTAATTTCAAGCAGATTAATCATAGCATAGGATAAAGTACGAGTTGTAGACACACGGTAATTGTAAGCATCCTCGATTCTTTAGTCACAGAAGACTACTCCCATCTTAATTTAATAAAAATAATAAAATTGAAAAGCAAGTCTTCTAAGTCAAAAACCCTTCATAAATTTTGACAGGGGTGGAGTTAACAAATTTGGGTTTCAACAAACTGCCATGGCTAAAAATCCATAAAATTTCCAATCGTCTTACCTTTAAACATTCCAAGACTGTGATTACTGTGCTATGTGTACATCGATACTTGTCTAACATTGCAAGAAATCAAGGTTCTTGAATAAACCAAGCATTTGACCGGTAAAACTACTGAAATGCGACAGTAGACAAGCATAACATAGTGATGTCGATATTGTATTAGAATTGGAAAAGGCTATTAAAATACGTATAAATTATCATGCATTAAGGTGTGTAAATTATTGCTTGCTATTATACAAAGTAAATAATCATGCTCTTCGTCGAAAATAATCCCATTTCTCCCTCAAGAGAGTGTGCTTATGCATTATTCAATTTTTTTTCACTTGGATTCTCTCTCTTAAGTGTTTAAATAGAGATGATTGGAAAAAAATTTGAACAATAAAGATTTTTGGATGACAAGGACACCTTTGTGTCGGCAATTTTTTCCAGTTCATAATTACATCTTTCCATCCATAGGTTATTCATAGATTTTATTTACATCAAGATAAGGATATGATGTAATAAGAGACTTATAGTTAAATGAAGGCAATTCAACAATAGCAACAATAATTCTTAATCCAGACCTTTGGGGCGAGCTGTAAATATCTTTTTCTTACTCTGCTCTATCAAGTGTCATTCCTCAAACAACTAACAGATCGCTTATTATCGAATACAAAATTATTTTACTGAAAACTTTAGAATTGAAAATTGTCGTTGCAAATGAAACTTATCACCGAGTGCAGAAATTTATAGTGCCCATTAAGTTTTAAATTACATCCCATAATGAATCGATTGCGCTTAATGACACTAATGATACCATGACTTCCATTTCCCCCAGGAAAAAGATCCCTTTCTTCCTTTTCCCCTCTAATCCAATAAAAAGACACACTTACCTAACAAAAAGAAATAGATTTTTTTTAAGATATTTTTTTTGACAACAATACCAACATTCCTGTTTGGACAAGATTGTCACAATACACGCAGGATTGTATGCCCTATCTACTGTACAAATTTCCATTCACAATATACGCCTTCATACCAATTACCTCAATATCGCTCTCACTATCAATTCACTACATTCTATTATAATCATCATCTTAAGGCTATTATAATTTCTTTGTTTGCAAAGAAAAAATTGAGAGTGTTGCGTTTTATCCCAAATCAGAACATAGACTCAAATTACCCAATGCATATCTTTTTACTTGAAAAAGGGAACATTAAGTGAAATACAAATAAATCAATGTAATACAACAGCCAATCAATCCTACACAATCCACGGGATACATCAAATTCTCTAACACAACAAAAATCCTAAAACGCAACTCAACAACAGCAAAAATAATCGTAACAAAAACCAAATTTTTTCGCAAGGATCAAAGAAACCGTCATATTTCTTGGGGAATTTCACCTGGCAGTATCAATGCAGCTAGACAAGACGAGAATTTGAAGGTGAGGACGAGGGCTTCGATCTAAATATCATCGTAAAAACTCTTTCTTGGCTACAATTAATCGAAATTGAGGAAGAAATTTTTAGGGTTTAAGCTCCTTCGCTCTCTTTCTCTCCCCTCTTCTCTTATTTAAAATAAAATAAATCGATCATGTGTTACAGTTATTAGAGAGACGGGGGTTTCATGAGGCTTCATACCCGAAATGCCCCCTCAAGTTTGGTATTCAATACACGTCTGATGCACGTGGAAAATACGAATAAATATAATAATAAAAGTGAATATGTATTAATTAATAAATGTTGAGAGATTATGTATGATTTTTCAATTCAGGCTGTGGAGATCTTCAAATTTTAGAAAAAAAATGCCACATAGTTTCCTTTATATTATTCTAACGTGAGCTTAGTTGTTAAAATCTTACGATTCACGGTTCGAATTTTACGATTCGATACGGTTATGACAAGTTCTGATACATAACGCGATGTTGCATCGGATTACGATCGAATCTTACCATTAACAATTCGTATATTACGATTAATACAATTTTCACGATTCACAATTCGAATTAATCAGTAAATGGGTTGGGTTTGAAGTTTTTGGGTCAAATATGAATATTTTGAGTCCTAAATTTAAGATCTAATATCATTTTAACTCAAATTGGCAAAATTCTTAATTTTCCAATCCTTTCTCGATCTTTTCCTCTCTTTCTTTCCAACAATCTTTCCTTGACCCAATGCCTCGTCCTAGACTTCCTTGTTGCGACATCCTTGCCTTACCAGCTCACAATTGACTAATTATCTTAACTTTTATGATTAATCACATATTCACATGATTTTTATTGATTTGTGTATTCTTTGTTGGATTTTGCATATGTATGTGTGTGCCTGTACGTGTGTATGTGTGTGTGTGTGTGTTTATGTCAGTTGTGTGACTGGTAGTTGACTATATACTATATTTTATATAATGTATAGACGTATATTGCTAATCTACTTATATAATAATTATATATATGATAATTTTTCAAATTGCTTTGATTTTGCACAAAACGGGTATCATATTACGATTTAAAATTCGATACGATATACGATTCATATCACGATTTGTCAACTTTGAATATGGGTATATTTTGGGAAACGTCTTGGGCACTGTTGCCATGTCACTTCTTCTAGGATTGAAAACCTCGACTATAATTTCTTGCTTTTTGTCCTGTTATTATTAGTGTTTTGCAGCACATCGCACATAAAAAGAACACAAACCCATGGACCCTTCTATTTAAACCATTCACTCACGGTAGGATCTATATGCTAAAAGCTGAGGGGTAATAATAGTAAGAACTCGGAATGCACCCAGAAATTGCTCCTTTCATGAGCAAACAAGTTTGGTAATGAGAAAGTGGGGAAGTAAAAGTAAACTAAGCACTTTCTCCTATTTTGGGTTGTTTAGCAAGAGGAAAGTAATAAATTGGAAAAAAGGATCCCCGTAGGATTTAGCAAGTGATCAACTTTACAAAAAAAAGAAGAAGATACATGTAAGATTTTTTTTTTTGGATTAAAACACTTTAATTCTATGGCATCCAAATTGTTATTTAAATCTATTTTCTACTTTTCTATTACCTATATCCAAACATTTCTCTAGCAAGTATTTTTTTCTTGGTTTTTCCTATTATCATTTTCCACCATTTTCATTTTGCCAAATCGAGGACCTTACAATCATGAATTTCGTCCTTTTGAAATTAAAAATGAAAAGTACATGAATGAATACTACTTTTTTTGTACTCAGCTTGCTCCGTGCTCTCTTCCAATCCAAATAATGGGAAGAAAACTTTGAAATTAGCATCTATACGATCATCATGATCAAATAACTTCCAAGCCTCATTTCCATCAGACCAGACGACCAAAGCACCTGATGTAGGCCTCCATCATGTTATTTTCATAATTTTCCGTGTCAATCAAATGAGCTCATAGAGTTGGATCAATGCAGCTAGTTTCTCAGCGATCAAGTTGGGTAGCAAATTGGGTCCATTAGGCATCTTTTGCAAACCCATAAGTACCCATGCCTGCCGAAACTGGCCTGCATCCGCAAGAGAAATTTTGCATCATTAAGGTTGGAACCGAGTACAAGACGAGTAGGCTCATTTCTTCTTGGCTCAAGGTTCGAGTTCGCCTCGAGCTAAACTTGGTTTGCTCAAGTTAATTTATGGTCCGATAACCGAACCAAACTCTTAGATGACTAAACAAGTTTGAACCAAACTCTTAGATGACTAAACAAGTTTGGCTCTTACGATTCGGACATGCATTCTTCCCTTTTTTCCCAATTATATCGCATGCATTGGTTCATACTCGCAGCCATTTACACCACATCAACCAACACCAGGAGTAGCAACTTCTGCATCATATACACAACTCGTCCAAGACTAAAAGATTTGATGAATTCAATAGCTACAACCACATAGTAATTTGACGATAAACTCTGATATATTCAATTTACGGTAAGAGGATAATGAGCTACAGTTACTCACACGGTACACGTAAAGTTAAGACAAGAGATAGCATTGCAAACATTGGCAACATTTCAGTGATACTACAGTTTGTTGTGAACACTAGGAAAAATACATACGTCTGCATAAAGCATTGTTATCGTCAATCAAACAAATCTAAAACATCACAGGAGGGCTAAAATTTCCAACCTACACCAGTCAACAACTGCTCAATTTGTCCTAAGCAAGGACTTGAAGGACATGTGACAATGAACAAGAATAAAATGGTTGCAGAAAGACAACCAAGCAGAAAACATTTTCACAATCGGCTTCATATCATTTGCATGCCCACTTTTGCAAACAAAGCACACAGCACACATCTTTGGAGACGCCACAGCGCAAAACAATTTCTTGACTTCTAACAACCAACAAAAAGATGGAAAAATGTACAGAACGAAGCAAAAAGAAACAGAAGGGCCATAAATTACACCCTTGTGGTGCCCTTCTATAAATTACAATGGAGCTCAGATGCTTTCCCGTACATGAAAGCCAAACTAAAGAGCCTGTGGAATGTTAGCTTCACCACGCCATCCCAAATCATCAAACCCTACTTTTAACTTAAGGAAGTTCAAATCCACAAACCCTATCGAACTCCCTCGTTTCCTTGTTCGGATTCCCCAACCCCGGCAGCTAATCCCAAAATTTCTGGTGGCATCTCCCAATTCCCGCTCCTCCGACCCCAGCTGCCCCGTCTCGGATGAGCTGGCGCTGCTAATGTGGCATCTGGCGAAGGACCGGGAAATCTAACACCGTCTTTGTTATCTTCAAGCAACTCATTGCTCATGCCCGCCTCTAAATCATTTCCCATTACTCCCCCAACTTCCCCATCCCATGCAACTGCTTTCCTCCCCATTTCTATATCTCCAACCCCTTTCCACATGTTTGGGCTCATAAAACCTCCGCCGCCCGTTGGCTGCACATCTAATCCCCCTTCATCTCTCTGCACCCGTGCCCGGAACTTGTTATTTGAGGCCGGGATGCTGGTGAAGAAAACCTCTATGAAGTTCCCAAGCAATCCTCGGTCATAAGGATTGGCTCCTCGATCATATCGATATCGAAAGTTCTCATACGTTGTCTTTAATAGGAGAATGGGGAGTTAGTGTAAATAAATTTCTCGTAGAGGTTCTAAAAGCAAGTGATTTACCTGGTTGGTGCTCATGAGGTATAAATGAAAGACAGAGAGGCCTCCAACAAACCATACGGATATGAAAGTGTAGACTATGAGAACAATGGAAGCTGGAGTTTTAGTCATTGCTCTCCATATGGTTGTTTGCTCATCGTCCATAATTTTCTCAGAAAGAGAATACGTAGATGCACAGCAGGGTTGTGGAGAAAACAAACATATAGAAGAAACGATAATTCCTCTACATTAATAATACCAATAGATCAGTTGGAGGAATCGATAGTACAGCAGCAGGAGCATGAAATTTCTGGCATATTACAGACCAGGGCACAAGCTAGTGCATAATCAAGGTAGATAATTGAGAAAATTAAATAAGCCAAAAAAAAATATCTTGCCAAAAAAAGGCTCAAACCATGACATTGGGGTCTCATTTAGATATTTTATAATTATATCCCCCATCCAAAGCCATATCTTGCACTTAAAACACTAGAGCACACTATTGAGAACTCAAACTACTTATAATGGCAAAAACTTTGTTGATAGAACCTCATTTATATGTGAAAGATATCTTAGTCCGTGTAGCATCATGGTGATTTCTTAACTTTTACTTGATTAGGAAACCACTGTTATAAATTATGTTTTAGGCTGCGCATACGTATGCATGCACCATCCTGGTGCATAAATTGGAGCAGCATGACCCATTATGCGGGTGAAGCTCATTTTCAAAACTACAACACCTTTGCAGGCATTACTTTATGTAATCATGATTGAAATGGATCAAGTATTGTATTAAACCAACTACTCAACCAATTACATTAAAATGAACCCCACATTTTAAGCTTCTAGTTCTTTTTGGTCTCCTGCTATAAAATTTACTAATCTACTTGAAAATGTTTGTTTTTCTTTCAATGCATCTCAATTTCTATTGGTATAGACTATTAAATTTTTACATTTTCTCAATATTTTCTTATTTCCCATCAATTTCTTTCTTTACTCACTTACTTCTTCCCTCTCTTTTCCTTTTGAAAAAATCATACTGCATATGTTGTGTATGCACTATCAACCACTCAACCTAATGATGGTGCACACCATGTTCCATAACCTTGTATGAAACAATTGGGAAAGTGGATCACTTGTTAAATTGGTGAAGAGATAAATACCTATTTGAACATCTAAAAATTATTAGATTGGAATATTAGAGCTTTATGTTCATGTTATCTGTCCAACCAACAACGTCATAACTTAGTACTAGTGGAAATGGAAGGCATAGCCACGTAACCTTTTATGAGCAAGCTAGTCATACAGTTAGACCAGTAAAAAAGGGATCCTTGTGCAGTTTATGGAAATCAACATCTAAAACTACAGATAATATAGAAAAATTCATATGCAAGTCATATTATAAGAGGACATTTTTGTTAAATATCATACAATAACAAGAAGGCAATTAACATATAGACCAAGGTACTTCGATTCCAAGAATGGTACTACAATTTTCACTTATATTTCGTTATTAGAAATTCCGCAAATATTACTTTCGAGTTCCTTATTTTTTCTAATTTAAAATCAAAGAAGCTACCCATACTTATAATGGCTAGAGGTAAAATATATTCAATTCTAATGTGGGATATATGCAACTTTTCAGGTGGTGTTCATCTTTGTGTTATTTACTAAAAGCATTTATATCTAGTGATTTAACAAATTATATTTTTGTTTTTACATGAAAACATTATACTTGGTAGAATATTGTTATGATCTTTGTGGATTTATGATATTGTCATGATCTTTAATTTCATATTCAATTGTGAAATTTCTTTAACATGGTATCATCAATTTCTATAACCATCAAAACAATTTATTATAATTCAATAATTGATGTTATGTATTTAATCATATAATTATTTGAACAAATTAATAGTGTTATGAGAATAATTAGCTTTAGTCTTTAATCCCACATTGCCTGTAATATGAGAGACGGTCTAATACACCTCATATATATAGTAGTAGGAACTCTCATATTATTATGCCAATAAAATATTTTTTCTTGATTCTTTTTATGGTATCAGAGCTTTGAAAAGAATTGAGAGTAAACACTAATTTTCCTAACCCTAATCCTCTTTTCCAAATCCTAACCCTATTCCTCTAGCCCTAGCCGTCTCATCTGTCCTAGTCGCCTACTCCCCTCCCCCTTCCCCTCTCCTCTACCCTCACCACGTCGCAACCGCACAACATTGACCCACACCACGCAGCATCAGCCGGCACCCTGCTCCGCACTAGCACCACGCAGAGACCCGACGCCTCCAAATCACCTGCCTCCTCTAGTCACCGCTTCTTTCAAAATTCTAGCCACATGGCACTAACCGTCTCAATGATCTATTAGATCATCTTGCACCGACTTGTTTGTACTCGCTTGTGAGTTGGACAATATTTATTCTCTTTCGGGATCTACTTCTGCGCCGTTCATCATGGATTCTAGTAATGATAAAATTAACTCGGCCTCTCTGTCGTCCATTAATTTCAAGACGGATCTTCGCTTGATTACAATCTCCCTCTCGGCGCAAAGAACTACCTCCAATAGTCCAGTGATGTTGAACGAGCCTTGAACAGCAAAAGCCTTCACCATCACTTGACAGATGCTCCTCTTGCCTCCACAGATCCCCACTATGATATCTGGTTCCAGAACAATAACAAGATAATTTTTGTCTAACTCTATAGATTCTCACTGCTATACATCTATTATGTCTCTCAAAATAGTTAAGGAGGTTTGGACACACCTTCATTCTCTGTACCCGTCTGAATATAATTTACAGAAGCCCTATGATATCTTCCATACTTTTACGACGGCTACTCTAAGGGAAGATATTCAGGATTTTGATGCTCTCTTCAGTGAGCTTCTTGATCAGTGAAACGTTTATCAGCCTATATCCACTGACCCGGCTGTTGCTCGCCATCCAGCTTTACTCTTGACCCGACTACCATCCAGCTTTGAAGGCGTCCGCTCTCTCATTCTTTCTCAGAGTGGTTCTCTTTCATTGACGAGCATCCTGTCGAGCGTTTATCGTATGCACACAATCTTTTCCCCGTCTACTGAGCCAATCTCGACCGCACATGTTACTCGAGATCGTGGAAGGGGGACCTACACTCAATCTGGACGTGGTTCCTCTAATTTTGTCTCTGGTGGCCATAGGGCATCGCATGCTCGCCCTTCCGGACGGCTCGTGGTCGTGGTCTTCATGGACGTGGTCGTGGCCGTGCCGGCCTTTATTATGCTTATTGCGGTGGCACTAATTATCATGAAGACTGATGTTGGGAAAAGCATGGTTATTCTGATGATACACGCCAGACATCCACATCAGCTGCTACTGATCAACCTTCCTCTTCTGCCGGCCAAGTACTTTTATAAGTGATGAGTGGGACCAGTTGCGTCGTCTCCTCTTTTCTGTAGCTTCTGCCAACATTTCCACTTTGTCGGTTATATTTTTAATGTCTTATTCTAATTCGTGGGTCCCTGATTCGTGGGTCGCTGATTATGGCGCCTCAAATCACATGTCTCGTGATGGACCATCCGATCATGCTTCTAGTCCTTATAAGTTTAATTCCATAACTGATGGTAATACTACACATTTTTCTGGCTCTGCTGATTTATCGGTTACATCCTCTTTACACCTGAAAAATATTTTAATTGTGTCATCTTTAAAACAAAACTTGCTTTCTATTCGTCAGCTTATAAATGATTCCAACTGCTCCGTAACATTTTATCTATCTCACTTTGTGATACAGGACCTTCTGACGAAACAGCGGATTGGTGGGGGCATGAAGAGAATGGACCGCACTACCTTTGCAGTACGTCTGCAGTTGTTTCTACTATCCAGTGGCACCGAAGACTTGGGTCACCCTTTCCTTTCTTCTTTACAAATTATATTGTATTCTTTTAATTTTTCAGAATTTAGTTGTGAGTCATGTATTCTTGGGAAGCAATATCGCTCCTCTTTTTCTCCTGTTAATAAGAAACATGATTTACCTTTTGCGTTAGTTTACTCCGATATTTATGGTCCTTTTAAATTTTCTAGTGTGTTTGGTTATAAATATTTTGTGATATTTATTGATGATCATTCCCGCATGACTTGGTTGTATTTTCTGTATAATAGGTCTGAATTTTTGTCTACCTTTAAAATCTTTGTTGCTGAGGTTACTAACCAATTTGGTATTTCAGTAAAGGTTCTTCGTTCAGACAATACTAAAGAGTATATTAGCATAGAGTTTACTGCATTTTATAAGACACATGAATTATTGCATCAAACTTCATGTCTTATACTCCTCAGCAAAATGAGATTGCTGAACGGAAAAACTGACATTTGCTTGAGATAGCCCGTTCTCTTCCTTTGCATATACATGTCTCTAAACGATTTCGGAATTTTACGGTCTTAGCTACCTTTAGAAGATCTCTTTTTCTATTGCCTTACGCAAGGGTAACATTCCTGTACTATAGCACATCCAATTTCTAATTTTGTTTCCTATCATAGACTGTCACTATCTGCTCGTCAGTTTGTTTTTTCTTTGTCTGTCATCACTCTTCCTTCCTCTGTTCAGGAAACTCTTCAGCATTCTGATTGGCATGCAGCTATGTTAGAGGAAATTGTTGCACTGCGCTCTAATCAGACTTGGAAATTGGTATCTCCGCCTTCAGATAAAAACGTTGTCGGCTGTCAATAGGTCTTTACTGTCAAGCATAATCCCGATAGGACGATTGACCGTCTCAAAGCTCGATTGGTGGCCAAAGGCTTTACTAAGCAGTGTGGTCTGGATTATGTTGAGATCTTTTCGCCAGTTGCCAAATTAATCTCGGTTCGTGTTCTTATATTCTCGACTGTTTCTAAGGCATGGCCACTTCATCAGCTTGATGTGAAGAATGACTTTCTTAATGGCGAACTTTTGGAGACTATTTACATGTAGCAGCCTCTTGGCTTTGAGCGACCGAGTGAGTTTATGGTTTGCCTCATACATAAATCGTTGTACGGATTTAAGCAGTCACCGCATGCCTAATTTGAAAAGCTTAGTACGGTCCTACGACAGATTGGCTTCAAACGCAGTCGCGTCGATACATCTCTTTTTACACCGTCGTCCTCAGGGTAGGGTGATTGTGCTGGTGTATGTTGATATTATCATTACTGGAGATGATTCTGTTGACATCTCCAAAGTGAAAGAAGATTTGGCTTCACACTTCCATACCAAGAACCTTGGGTCACCTAGATACTTCTTGCAATTAAAGTATCGCGGAATTCTGATAGATTAAAACTCTCAACGTAAGCATGCACTCGATCTTCTATCTAAGACATGATTTCTAGGATGTGGGCTAGCAGACACTCCTATGGATTCCAAAGTCAAGCTATCTCGATTGAGCTCATTCGGATCCTCCACTGCCTGACCCAGGACGATATCGACGTCTGGTTGGGAAACTTATTTACCTAACCATTACTCATCATGACATTGCCTTTGTCGTTAGTAGAGTAAGTCAGTATATGCAGAATCTTTTGACCTCTCACTTTAAGGCAGTTGAGTATATTCTCATACACATCAAACGTTCTCCAGGATAGGATCTTCTCTACAAACCATCATTTACGTTGTCGCTTATAACCTTTGCAAATGTTGATTTTGCAGGATCCATTGATGATCGTCGTTCCATTAGTGGATATTGTATCTTCTTGGGAGGAAACTTGATTACGTGGAAAAGTAAGAAGCAGAACGTAGTGGCTCGTTCTTCTGCCGAAATTGAGTATAGATCCATGGGGCATACATTTGCTGAGTTAGCATAGCCCATCTCACTCCTAACAGATCTTGGGGTTCCCTCATCTTTTCTGACTACACTCTTATGTGATAACAAGGCTGCGATCCATATTGCTGAGGATCAAGTTTTTCATGAGAGGACCAAGAATATCGAGATAGACTGTCACTTCATTCATGACAAGATGACAGACAAGGTGTTTGCACTTCAACATGTTTCTTCTTCGGCTCAACTAACAGATATCCTTACCAAGCCTCTTTCGCGACCGGTTTTCACTCGTTTTCTATCCATGCTCGGCATGATTGACATCTATGCTCCAGCTTACGGGGGAGTGTTATGAATATAATTAGCTTTATTCTTTAGTCCCACATTGCCTGTAATAGGAGTGATTGTCTAATACACCTCATATATATATACACACACACACACAGAGTAGGAACTCTTATATTATTATACCAATAAAATATTTCTTGATACTTTTCAAATGGTAAATCTTGTAAGTATATATAAATCGATTTTGAGTTTGGGTCATCCTAATATCAAATACATACATTCCCTCCCCGCCCCTTTTCTTCTCCTTCGAAAGATTCCTAAAAATAAAAATTAAGATGGAGAGAACAAAGAGATGAGGAAAAATATTCAAGGAAAAATTTGCCACTATGAGCTGTTAATCAGTGAAAGAGATAAAAACTAAAATAGCTAAGCTTCCTCAGATTTTTTCTCTGTTCTTTCTTTTTCCTAACCTGAAAGAAAGATGACAACTGGTTTTTTATATCCATTACTTTCAGCTAATATTGCATTAAAACCCGTCAATACCATCAATAACTTATACAAAACTACTATGTTCCAACCAATTATGTTTCTAAAACTATATTTTCAATTCGATAGACAAAACCCCTATAAAAATAGCCAATCCATATCGGAACTAACCAAATTTCAACATTCAAAATACAAGATGATGAGAAACCATAAGCCTAATTATTTTCTAGCTATTTTAATGTTCTAGAAAACTTTTGCTACTTTTAGTTAATACAAGGTTTTAATATTATTTTCAATCTTCGAGTAGTTTTAATCTTTAAGAACCTTTTTACTTTTTAGGTTTATTTATAAAATTATACATGAGCATCGGTTGGAAGCAAAATAGAGGTTTTCTATATAATCAGAGTAAACTCTATCTGTATTGGAATTGTGATAATTAGAATAGTTTGAATTTTGATGTGACCTGCTCACGACCAGTACCAATGTGAAATGGAAAGTTGAAAATGTGTAAAAACCAATGTTCTAAATGTCAGCTGACATCACCGAAATGTCGACATGTTAGTTTTGAGAAGAAAATAACACAGATCTGCAGAATTATTTCAGTTGCCGACATTTAGTGATGTCGGCCGACATGTCGTGATGTTGGCGTTTTACTCGATATTTCCGATATGTGGAAAAACTACGTGATTTTCTTTCAGGTTTTAGGCTTTATATATTAAAACCCGGTCCATTGCAAAAATAAAAAACAAAAGATATTGTCATTGCCTACTGCCGTTCACTTAAATAGGCGACCGCTATATCACCGAGTTATTAAAAAAAATATAAATTTAATGAAACCAAAAATCTGAATAAATTAAAAAATTTCAAAAAAAAAATAAGTCATATAAATGGCGTTTACGTTACAAAAATGTAGAACTCGATATTTGATAAAACCACCCAACATTTCACGATATCCGCTATCTGATATCAAAATCTTCAGATCGACACGACGCTGACATCTGAAATTTAAAACATTGGTAAAAACCCAAATTAAAATTGTAATGCAAAACCCTAGCACCATAAGCTCCACTCAAATAAATCCTAAACAAAGATCCGATCAAAAGAAAATATAGAAAAAGAAAATATAAAAATTGTAAAAATATGGTTATAAGAGATGCTTGTCCTAATGATCCCTTTGCACCCACCATATGAAGCCTAATAGCTTGTTTGCTCGCACCGCATCTAGACAAGTCTCATTTCGCATCCTTATTTGACGTGAGCCTGTTCTTTTATGCAATAACAAACCACCACAGAAACAACATTTTTTCTTAGCTTGAATCGACCTGATAAAAATCCTTTCATTTGATACAATCTCTCCTCTTCCCCCAACGCAATCATGATCTTTTATCGTTTTTATTGCATTATTTTAATCCATGCTTTAAAAATAATAGTTAGCCATTGACCGCCAACCATTGTTTTAAAGGCAAAACGGCTTGGCGTCTCAAGCATCCGGATGAGAAGATTTGAGCTGCTATGGGCTCAAATGCCCAGACCCTCGTCTCAGATCTCGAGTGTCCAAGAGAAAGTTTTGAAGCAAGCATCTAAGTGATTTTTGTTAAAAAAAAATAAAAATAAAATAAATTTCATGTTATTTCCCTCTTCTTTTTGTTATGTATACTTGTTTTCTCCTTAATCATAAATCATCTTCTATAAAAACAGAATTGAATAAAAAAATAGCGAATAAAGTTAGGTTTTAAATTCCAAATAGAAAGGTTTTTATTCCTTCCTTCCACATTCTTTCCCTAATTCTCAATCCGACCTAGCAAAATCTTACAGACAGTTTAAATATTTGTCGCCTCACTTCACTCAGACGGTCGCCTTTTTAGTGCCTCATGCCTAAGACGATAGACAAGCTTCGTCGTCTTGACGTTGCCTTTCGCTTTTAAAACACCGCCGACAACCATCCCTTTAAAACATAAGTCTCCTACTTCTTATCGTCACAACCAACTTTGCTAATTAAGATTCTTATCATACAGGATGGCCAAACAAAAAGTATGGTTTTGAGAGGTAATCTTTTATTAGATTTTATTTTTTGTTTAGTGGTAATCAATTGACTTCCTATTTGAAATTAAAAATCCAACATTATTCACTTTATTAAATTATTTATACAAGATTGTTTGAATTTTAAGTTTATAATTTTCGCAAATCATCAGTCTCTTCAAATACTAATAAAATATTTACCATTTACACTAATAAAATTATTATTATTTTCATAACTTGATTAGTTATATTCTTCTCACTTGTGAATATTATGCTAAATTTGACATGTTCATTTTCGATTCTCATATATGATGCTCATATGGAGAAAGGTTTGCATTTATCATTTTCTTACATAGTAATTATCTAAGATATACATACTAGATTTTACAATTTCATTAGATGTTTTAACTTTTCCATCTCCATCTTAAATTATTTGCATTTATACATACATTTATCAGATAATAGTCCATGTCGCATTATAAAATTAAGTACATTGCCATCACATGAAGATCTTCATCATTCAAAAATAAAATTATTCAGGGATATTAAGACATTGGAGTTGAGAAAATGTCTGAATAATTCAATATATATTTTAGCAACGGTTCAAGAAAATTAGATAAGAAAAAATTCTAGTTGAAGTTATTTACACATATAAAATTGTGTTGCAATAAATATACAACAGCTTGAACTATGCAAAGTAAATAAGACGAGGTATTTTGCCAATTATGTCAACCATATTTAACAACGCTTACTATATTTGAAACAAATTAACCAAACAAAATAGTAATTTGCAATGCTTTAGAATTTATTTAACCATGATGTCTTATTATATTCAATCTAACACAAGAAAAACAACCCATCTCACAACCAATTTGTGTTTCATTTTTTTAGCAAAAACTCGACCCATAAAATACCAACCAATTTGTATTTAAACATATCTTTTGTAAACATGAAGAGCAGATATTGATGAATATTTTTTACATATACCAAAACAATCCAAGGTTGCCCTTAGTGGACCCTAGTATGATGCGTCCCACAAATAATAGGTATAATTTTTTAATTAAATAGAGGAATTTTTCGTGCACTAGTAGGACCCGAACATATATATAAATTATTCATTTCTCATTCTAGACAATAAAGCCAGGATTCAAATTTGGTCAGCTATATTAATATTAATCGGATCAGATCGAAGGGGGATCCGAACCGAATATCATCTAAGTTTTTAGAGACCATATGATCTTTATACAGGATAAAGAAGAAATGAAATGGAAAAATGAGAAGAGAAGTCAAGGCTCAGAAGATAGACGACCCTCAAACAATGGGAGGAGTTGGCAAAGCTCGTCAACGACGAAATATTAATACTGATATCACGAGCAAGATGGTTGTCACGCCCTGCTTCCTAAAGGACGAAAACGGTGACGTGGCTCGGTCCACAATCTAACTATATTGTGGGTGGTCTAGACTCGATACAGTTACGTTAAGCGTTAAATGCATGCAAGCATGTATCAAATCTACAAATAAAGGCAAAAGCATTTATTCCCATTAACTAAGCACTTATTACATTGCAGGGCACCAAATAAACATAGTGTTTATTACGTCCAACGAAAGAAGACACGCCCTAAACAGGTGGGCAACTGAAAATGGAAAAGAAACTAAGCCTAATATTATGTGGACAATTCCACGTAGTCTTCATCGGTTGGCTCCACTCCTTCACCTCTATAATGTGATCTGTTCTCATCTAACGGACGTTCCAGGAAGAGATGGGAGGAAAGGAAGTCCGTCGATGAGTTATACTCGGATAGGATATCTCATAAGGGATATGTACAGTAAGGTAACATGTGTGAGTGATGCATGATGTCATGTGTTTAGTAGCAAGCAATATAAAATATCTATTAAGTGTTATGCACGTATCAGTTTGGTAGGCAAGGGTACTGGGCTCTTGCGATTATTCCGTTTAGGCAATGGAACAATAGCAATCGGGAGTGAATAGTACTTATTTCACTCCCCGAACCATGATTAATCTAAAAAGGAATTCGAGACCCTTAATACAGTCTTACCTAATCAAACCACCCACCCCGTCTTATACAGTGATATAGAAGTACATGTCGGTGTTAGCACGCAGCATTACTAGACGGTGTCACAAAGGTTCCTTTCTGGCCATCCGTAAGGATGGAATCTTCTGGCCATCCGTAAAGACGGAATCTACATGAACCCTCATGCCAAGATGCTCGCGTCTAACCCTAACTGTACAAGTTTAATATGTCATGTGGGGTTCCATGCGTTAGATTAAGTATAGGATATACTCATGTGACCAGGGTTCCATAATAGTTCATGGTATATAAGTAAAATAATAGATTTAGGAAAGTTCATGGCATATTAGTGTAAATACGACTTTAGATACGTCGGGTTAGTTATTTGAAAATACGACTTTGGATAAAGTCGAGGAATTTATTTGAAAAGGCGATTTGTATAGGTCTAAGGTATTTATTTAAAAATACGGGTTTTGGTAAACTTAGGGTATTTTAGTGTAACAAAGTAGTATAGAATATTTAGTGAAATAATATAATTTAAGGTATTTTAGGGAAACAATATAGTTTAGGGTATTCTAGTATAACAAAATAGTTTAGAATATTTAGTGACAAAATAGTTTAGGGTATTTATGTAAAATGTGACTCCCGGAAGTCGAAGTACCATTTAAAAATACGACTTTCGATACTCGAAGTAGGATTTTAAAAAATACGACTTTAGAAGTCTAAGAATTATTTTAGAGAATACGACTTTAGGAAGTTTAGGGTTTTCTAGTGGAACAAAATAGTTTAGGGCATTTTGGTAAGGCGAAGTTAGAACTTCAATACTGTATTTAATAAAACACGAACTATTTAATTATAGGGTATTCAATGACGAAAGTTCACTTTCAAATTGGGCAACACTTGGGCTTGTAAAACGGCGTTTTCTCAGTTTAGATTTGGGCAGCATGACGGCGTGGCTGGTTTTAAGAGTAACATTTGAAAAGGGTTGGGATAGGTCATTATCCCAACTTATCATATACATCAGTGTACAACATAAACTATTCGAGTATCAAGATTTTCGGTTGTTTGTGTAACTAAGATGTAGTAAGAGGCAAACTAATAGCCGTGTTAATCTTAAGAGATCAAAAGATTGCTATAAATAACAATTATAGGAAGGCGTCGAGATCAAGAGGGAAGGAACGGAGAATCCTACGTTGGAAGTGATGAAGGATGTCGGAGAAACGTCGCGTTCTACGAAAAGGCTAGCACTTCCCACCTTGGAATTTTGCCGGAGAAACGGGCGTCACCATTGCGAAGAGGTCATCGAAACGAAGAGGTAGGTATTTTTTCTGAAATTTTGTGACGAGAGGCGAGAAAAAGAGTGAAGGGGTATATTTATAGGGTTCAAAAAATACCTAACCCGAGCTGACCCAAAGCCGACATGCCCCAGATCGCGCTTGGTCGCTCCCTCTTTGCCCCCAGTCGTCTGATCTCGTGATCGGAAAGTGCCTGCTCGTGCACGTAGGCGCGAGCCGCCCATGCGACGCGTGGACCCTGCTGGCGAGTGCAGATCGTATCGGGTTGGGTATGGGCTCGTTTGAGTCCGGATCCGACCCGATATATTGTTTTTATAAATCGATTTTAAAACTGTCTTTAATTTTTGGAAAAATCATTAAAAATACCTTTTAAATTCAGAAAAATATTAGAAAATTCTTGAAAATTTTATTTTAAGGTGTTCATCATGGGAAAATTTTGGGTTAAAAACAATTATATTTTCCTAATATTAAAATATTCCCCTAAGGCATTTCCTCTTCTAAAAATTCAAAATAAATGTTTAAAAATTACTTTAATTAGTTTTAAAATTAGGACAACAATTTTCAAGTGTTTTCAAAACGAAGGAGACATTAAAAAATATAATTGACACCAGGAAAAAGGTATAGAAAACTTTTTATTTTGTACTTGAGAACCGCAGTCGTTACAATGGCAGAGGGAGGTAGAAATTGCATTAGACACTGGTCGGTGGATGTGATGAGATCAAGTCTCATTTTCTTCTTTTCTCTTTAGACAAATGTGAATAACATAGACATAGGAATTCTAAGTCACAGGTTATGTGCTGATTCCCTCTAGCCAAATAACTCATTAACAAGTTCTGATCTAATGGATGTCTCGTGATTAGTTGTTAATGGGTTTACACAATAGTTATAGATATAATTATTAGTGGGCATTTCCAATGATCAATTGAAGTAATTAGCAATTGGTTAATGCTAAAGATACCCATTAATTCTATTTAACTAATCTGTTAGCACACTTTGAGCTACTATCCCTTCTTATGGCATACAATAACATGCTGGGTTGATTAGTTATTAATTATGCTGACGGATATAATTATTTTTTATTATTTTAAAGCTATACATACAATTGAGGTGGCAAGTACTTCCATCACTCGTACTAAATTGGAGACATGAAACCTATGCAAACACAGATTTATATACTTTTGATCATAGCAATTCTTTTGTATGTGAATCTTCATGATTATGCTAACAGTAACTTCATTTCCTAGTTGATTTGAAACCTGCAAAGAATGATCTAAATTCTTGACTCTTCTTTTCTTCATTATCTGTCCTATTTCTCATTCCAAGCCTATCAGTAAACTAATCTATGATTAATTATTTGACAAGTAAAACAAAATAAAGGAAATAGAATAAAATATAAATAAAGTCTTAAATGTAAAAAAAAAAAATTAAAAACATAAAATGATTAACTGCAAAAGCAAGAAATATGGAACTGTTGTTGTAAGCGAGCTAACCAGATGATAATCTACAAAAAGTAAATAGATAATTGGTATGAATTTTATTTACAACTGTTTCAAAACTTACTACAGCCAAATCCTATTCAGATTCAATCCCCTTTTTTTAGTCAATATGATTACCGCTTATATATTTATGGCAATTCAAGTTCCGAGTAGTTGTACTTACAAGTCCAATGCACTGGCCCACCCAGGGGCAGTGATGGTCGAAACGCTCCACACAGTTGTTGCAAATTGAACAGTGGGAACAACGAGGAGGTCGATAAAGCATGCAAGTATCACAATACTTAATTTTCACCGTCATGCCATTGACAATGACATCCTTTGACCGGGGCATACGCAACTGTGGTGTTTGAACTCCCCCAACTTCAATGTTGCCATCATAACCTTCTGGCTCTGGAGGACGTGCATTGCGAGGTATGATACCTGGATCTCTTCCAGAGGTTAGAAGTAGGAGCGCCAGATCCTAGAAAACAAAACTAATGAGACTTTTCAACCTATGAGAATTTTACATGGTATGGAAAAAGCAAGGGTGCCAGGTAGAGTAAAATTTAAACCAACAGTAACATACAAATTTATACATCATAAAATGGTTTTCATTAATAATGATTAGTCTTTAGAGAGTCTGGGAACTATATAATCAGAACCTTTTAAATTGCATGTAGCCTTTTATATTTTCACACTCAATTACTATATTCCACTCATTTGTACTAATTAAATTGAGTATAGTTATAATTTTGATTTGGTAAAAGTAGAGTGGTAATAGCAGAAAGAATTATGATGGGTGGTTACATAAAAGGGGATAGAATATGAAGAGATTATTTATAATTCATTTCTCATATTATTTATAGTTATTGTTAGGAAAAAGAAAATATAATTTAATTTTAATGTATGGTCTATAGCATATTTCAAACTATATTTATTCTGTAGTAGTCTACTAAGTGAAAATGATAGCAAAATTTTGGTAGTCTTGATAGTCTCTTTTGATATATATACTCCTTTTTATATGTCCAGTCCTTTTTAATTTATATCATTTAATGGTTTAAATCTCATTTTACTAGTGTAATTACGTTCCACTAACTCAACAAGCTAGAAGAGCATGCTGAATCAGGTAAACATCTCTCTAAACTTATTGATAAAAAAGAAAAAAGGAGTCACCAATAATGCTAATAAAATTCATACTTGCCAGTGCTCGGTATTTGGCAGCCACTATAACCGTTCTAAAAAAATATAACTACCACTAGGAATGGAATTACACAAACAAGTAAAACATGGCATTTTCTTTTTTGGAAGGGGATTGATACTACCAGACCTAGGGAGCGGTCATTCCATGAACCCTGTTTTAAGTATGGTCATGAGTAACCTTTATTGATAAGTAGGAAAAGAAGCCTGATGTATAACAATTTAAACCTAAAATTCGTAGCGCACCTAAACAACATATTACAATATTTCTTAACTCGTTCTTACATATTTTAATCTTTTATCATAATACAGTTCCATGATGATGTTGACTCTTTGTTTGATACTCATTAGTTATTACTTCTAATAAACTAAAATATGAAAACTGACAGATGAAAGGAGACAAAATAAATTGGATAAATGCAAAACGATATATTAGAAGCAATAGGCTTTAAGTGTAACAACTCAAATTTTGATAGTTGTTCATGAACTCATTACCTCAAGAACCAGGAAAAGACAAGGAGGCGTTCCTGCAATGTCGCCAAAATGTCTTACCAGCAAAAGTACTAAATTGTTTCTTGGCATTAAGCCATGTAGACATGGATTGACAGGCCAAAAGTATTTTTTTCACAATAGAAGTGAATACAGCGCCAGTTTTTTGTTATCATTAGTTGTTGGGATACCCAAGTAACCTAAAAGCTTTCTGACAATTAATTCGGACAATTAATATTTTATCAATCATGATAAACATTAAGGCTTTAGCAAAACTCTGCGTTCTAAACAAAGAACTCATGTGAAACAATATGAGTGATATGTTCATATCGTTTTGCTTGCCAAAAGCATCACTTGTCTTCTAAGTTTTGATAGATGGATGTTGTAAGCATATATTTGGATACTGTTTTCTCAGTCAATTTCTGTTAATAACTTCCAGAAGGGCCTCAGCACAGTAGGGTTCATATAAGCTATTCTATGCATCACATACTAAATATCAAGTTGTACGACAGTTTTGAAATGACTTCTAAATATTTACCAGAAACCAAAAAAAAAGCTTTACATAAGATGTTTTTTAGAATACCAACAGGCAAAGCTTAATAGACTCAAATATTAGATTAAAAGGGGAAAAAGATCAACCCTTCAGACACCACTGCAGATACAATGTGCTGACGAAAAATTGGAGTAGAATATACTCTTTCGTGACAGTTGCGGATTCTTAAATAACCAGTAAAATAAAAAGAGCTTCCAGTAAATAAAATATATACCATGACAGAAACTAGCAAAGAGGTAATACTCACATAAATTGTGAACGCGACTGCAAGTACTAGTATTAATATTCCAAGATGATGAGAAAAATGATCCACTAGCTTTCTGGCAACGTATACACAAAAAACCACGACGGGAGCAACAATTAGAAATATGGTAAGAAATAACGATCTCACATCAGGTCCAAATATGAATCTCCCTTGAAGGAAAAATATCTGCAGAACATATATCAACTGTATATTAAAATAAATTCTTCATTGAAAACACCTTGTAGCACAATACATGGCATGTTGAAAGAAAGGAAACCAACAACCAATCTTGGCACCAAGAAGTCTAGAATCCAGTAAACATAAAATGGATTAATTTAAGATTTGTGCACAGGATCAATAAGCATCATATGCCAGTCAAGATTCCAGCAGATCTTGAAATGTATGGTTTCAACAAGCATTTTTGCAGATGACTCGAAGTAATTATTCAAAACAGAAAAAGATGCACCCAAAATAGGGTAATAATTATGAAGCCATTAATAGGGCTTAAAAAATCAAAGAACAAAAGCTGATTGGATATGGACACCATCACATGCTATGGTATAACTTGGGTATGGACATGAAGAGGACATTTACATCTAGCAAGAACAAGGATACGACACAATGAGAGGCGTCATAGGATATTGTTAACACATACAAAAAAAATTATGCTTATTCCTGTCTGAAAATGAATAATAAACAATTTTAGACTAAAAAACACAGAAAACCAATTAAAGAACTAAAAACGAGAAATCACTAATATTCCACAAAGAAAAGTCAAGATTGATAGTTAACCAACTATATCCAACAAAGTTATCATATAAACTAAAAATATACTAAAAACCCTCACAAGAATTCTATTGGATATTATCACTCCCATTAATGCTTATTCTTTTATTTTTGGGTGGAAAATTTATCACCTCAACAGCCTTTAGTGATTTTATCGATTTTTAAATTAGAATAAATACATGAGGTGTAACCATGCAGGTCCAGGAGGTGTAGGCCTAACCTCATGACTTATCCAGTCCATAGGAGCTATCTAAGTATAGGTATCAGTGAAAGATTAAGATTAGCAAATTATGTATGCCCTTCAGAATCGCTTATACATTATATGTAAATAAGGCAAATAACATAAATATATTATCAAATAGAAAGTGAACTATGTAATGTACATATCAACTTAAGTTAGTATATGACTCCCTAGACAGTTTATAAAAATAGTCTACATCAAGAGGTCACATGTCCTCCAATGTACCAAAGTACTTAGAATACAATATGTAATTAATACACTCGTGCCTCATCCTTTAAAGCATCTATACTTCATATTGTCACTTATCTTTTTAGAATTAGTTATACAGTTATGCCTTGCTGGGTAGTAGAACTATGTTCTATCTTTTCAAAAACACGAGTTGTTATGTCTGACAAGTTAAAATGTTAAAGTTTAATTTAGTAGGTGAGGAGGAAACTACTCTTTCAGAACTATAGATTTCCTATGTCAGTAGAGCCACTAATGAAAAAACAAGTAACAATATCTTGTGAAAGAAAATTTAAGGTAGGACAAAATACATGCATTAAGATGAGGTTAGCACCTGCGCCACCAGACCATATGGCAGGATCCAATATGAGTCTCAGTGGCTGTAGCTCAAAGCATATAGACCATTGCGAGGCCAAAGATAAAAATAGAAACATGTGAGAACTCGTCTTTTGGGGAGAGGACACTGAACAATCTTGGGAAGTAGAAGTGGGGAACTGCAAATGCGATGGAAGAGGGAAATTTCGATCAAAATTGTAAGGGGACTCACAAAACATGAATATAATAAGATATAAGTAGAGACTTCTCCGAAACTCAAGGGAAGCAGAAAAGCTTTTCGTGCAAGAGATAAAGATTTTTAATGAGACCCCAGTTTCGAATTAAGGGGGCAGCCATATGGATTCTATAAGGTAACGTCATGGAAAACCTATAGAAAATTGGTAGGGATTTATATATAAAAAAATTACTCACATTATAAATAGAATTAAGAAAGCAATAAAAGATTTGAATCAAAATATAGAGTACAAACATCATAAATATGTAAAAGTACACAAACTGTACAGCAATTAAAGGACAGCTATCCTTCAATAGTTTTCGCAAGTTTTCCAACAAGCTTCCACAAGATTGTACCAGCATGTTTCACCTCAAAAACAACTATCTTGCAAGTGTCTCGGTGTCTACCCTTCATTTTCTTTCCTAGAGCTGCGGGAAAAGTTTCCCAGGAAAAATTATTTACTACAGGGTTTCCTCAATTAAGTGACAAAAAATCATCTGTTGTACCATGAAGTGAAGCAAGCAGCATAACAGCTGCACAACTGCAAGGGGCATGACGGCTGATGAGGACAATGATAGTAGCCAGTAGGTATTGGAACTTGAGTGCAACTACTGTGGTTGTTTCATATTTACAGCAGATGGACAGTTGGCATGCAGTATAATGATAGGGATTCCAGCAACATTGACAAGGGGGTAAAAAATTCATTAGGTATGTGCATGCTACACACAAATTCTAAGAGAGAAAACTACCTATAGTTCAGTTGTGACATTACATTATTCAAAAATTAACCTAGTATTTGTATTTTCATGTGGTTAACTAATTGCTAGCAGGTTAAGGTGGCTAGAGCAAACTTAACACATGCACTGGCAAAGGCTTAGGCCAAAGCTAGAATCAGCTTATCAATGAAAGGACAAAAGTTAATGGATCCTTCTGGTGTTGAAATTAGAGAAGACAAGGGTCCATTTAACTTAGCAAGATCAAGTTGTACAAATAATGTTATAAAGCCCTAATTAATTACCCATATGTCGATGTGATCAGATTGTGGGTTGGAGGATAAATATGATGGGGCATCCATATCTTATTGAACGGCAGCCTCACCGGAAGTTTTGCATTTCACTCCAGCAACTTACACAAAGAATGTTTGCTAATCTATATATTCTCATGACCAAATTGCTGATAAAGGACAGAAGATGGGGAAAATAATGGCTTCTCTCCAACTTTGATTGGTCAACTTCAACCGCTCATTGTCGATTGTTCAGAGCTAAAGCTAGATTGGATGAGTAGCCGATGCTTTAAACCATGTCAGAGCATCGATACAAAATATCTGAAGAGATCAGAGAGTATAGCATACTGCCAACAGTCTGTATCGATGTTAGGATGCATAGTTTAGAAGAATAGGTGATGAACTTCGATGTCACGTTCAATGGAACCACTTCAACAACACTTGACCAAGAAAAACTTTGGTTGCTAGCTCTCGTCCTTCACCATTTGAAACCCAAGTTTCAAAACTTCGCTTGCTTACACCAAATGGCATCCTTAAGTAGCCATAATCATTTTTGTCAAGTAGCCATGATCATTTTGTCCAAGTATTTCAATAAAAGGAGAACTTAACCAAACCAATCTTCATCACTTAAGATGTAGGTCGTCTATTAATAATATTTAAACCCAGGATTCACATTGATACAACCAAAAAGGAAAATGAGAATAAATGGTTGGTGATGACACTCAATATTGACGACCTACAAGATCAGGACACGTGGCAGATAACGTGTCCCAAGACTGAGAAGAAAGAGCCCGCAGAGGCCGACCGGGCCGCCCCACACCCGACCTGCAAGCACAAGCTGGCCCTCCACGAGGCCCCCTGCAAATCAGCCTCCTCGGCCATTCAGCTCGCCCTGAGCCACCATAGGACCAAGACTCCTCAGCCTCCCCGCTCATCCCGAGCTCCCTGCCGAGGCCGTCTTCCTCGGCCCTCCAACCAACTCCACCGCTCACAGGCGTAACCGTCGCTCCGCGAATCTCGCCATGCGCGGATTCTCCGCCAGCAACATCCCACGATCCACGCCATCACGATCCCCATTAATGGGCGATCCGCTCTCTACGCGGGCGTGACGTCGGGAGCGTAACCGCCGGCGAGATTCTCGCGTCTGCTGCTGCGTGCCGCCACCGCTATATAAACCCCCCATCACAGAGGGGTCAAGTAAGCCATTTCTTTGCACTTTACGCCGTTACTCTGCTCGGATCTCATTACTAACTTGAGCGTCGGAGGGTCCTCGATGGTACCAAACCATCCCGGGACTTCTTTATAGGTACTCGGCGGCAGCTTCCACATCTCACATCTTCCTCCAATAACCTATTGAGACCCACACGCAACGAAGAATAATCAGCTAATTTCATCGCGAGATCTACGGAAGACAACATCTGGCGGAGGCCCGAAAAAGAGCCCCATCAGTTGGCGCCGTCTGTGGGAACACAAAACTCCACAAAAACAAAAGTTGGCCATCCGATCTCCATCCCCATAGCAAGCGATCGCCCTGAAGATCCAAATACCAGCCGCCGCTCCCTCTCACCAGAGGCGCAAGTGAACCTCCTCCGGCGAGCGTCATCAACGCCCTCGCCTGCCGAATAGACCGACACCCCCTCCCTTGACGGGGTCGCACAGAGGGGGCTCGCCACGACGGCTCAAGGGCCATCTCGCCCAAGGATCTAAGCCCTCACTAAGAGGCAGCCTAGCAGCTACCCTGCTCGGCTATCCCTGGCGGATAGCTTCCCTACCGCAACGCCAGGGATCAGAAAGTCCTCCCAGAGGCAGTCGAGCCCGAGGATCCCTCGCTCGGCTATCCCTGGCGGGTAGCTTCCCTACCGCAACGCCAGGGATCAGAAAGTCCTCCCAGAGACAGTCGAGCCCGAGGATCCTCGCTCGGCTATCCTTGGCAGGTAGCTTCCCTACCGCAACGCCAGGGATCAGAAAGCCCTAGCCCAGCTACCCTGCTCGGCCATCCTTCGCAGGCCTCTCACGGCCCCTCCAGCGTCAAGGATCAAAGCCCTCGCCAGGAGGCGCCGAGCAGCTACCCTGCTCGGCCATCCTTCGCAAGCCTCTCATGGCCCCTCTAGCGTCAAGGATCAAAGCCCTCACCAGGAGGCACCGAGCAGCTACCCTGCTCGGCCACCCTTCGCAGGCCTCAAACGGCCCCTCCATCCTGCTCGGCGCATCCCCAGCGGGCATCCTCCTGCCCAACAGATGCTGAGGATCTCAAGCCCTCACCGCGAGGCCGCCGAGTTCCTTCCTGCTCGGCGCATCCCCAGCGGGTATCCTCCTGTCCATCAGACGCTGATGGTCTCAAGCCCTCACCGCGAGGCCGCCGAGTTCCTTCCTGCTCGGCGCATCCCCAACGGGCATTCTCCTACCCATCAGACGCTGATGGTCTGAAGCCCTCATCGCGAGGCCGCCGAGTTCCTTCCTGCTCGGCGCACCCTCAGCGGGCATCCTCCTGCCCATCAGATGCTGAGGATCTCAAGCCCTCATCGTGAGGCCGCCGTGTTCCTTCCTGCTCGGCGCATCCCCAGCGGGCATCCTCCTGCTGAGACCATGGCCCAAGGGATCAAAAAGCCCTCCCAGATGACGGCCGATACTCTAAATCAGAAACAGATGTCAGGTCTGTCCAAGCCTAAACGATCTCCCCCTCGACCTCGGGGCCCAAGAAGATACCTCCTCGAAGACGCCCGTCAGCAAACAACTGCAGTCAGCTCGACGGACGATCGTTAGACAGAGGGCCAACCTGACATGAAAGCACAACGGCGCAAGTAAAAATATCCCAAACGAGTATTCTTCACAAACAGATGGCAGAAAGGAAAAATTTATCACAGCTGAAGAAGAAAAACTTTATTACTACTGCCAAAGATAAGTTTTTACAGAAGGTATTTTCTGGCTCCTCAGCCTTACAAAATTCAAAAGAAAAACAAAATGAAGATAGGAGAGCGGGGGCTCTACACCTCGGGCCCAGGCACGACCTCGAGGTCCTCAACCTCCACCACTGGGGGCGCTGGGTCCTCGGCCCTTACCTTGCCGGGAGCCTCTCCCGCTTGCTCGTCGACGTCCATGAGGGGGAACTCGGCCCGGAGATTCGTGTCGTCGAATTCCGGCATCTTAGACTTCACGGCATCAAGGGCGTCGTGCCATTTGCGGGTCGTGGCCACGGCCAGGTCGTCATAAAAATCCCTCGACCTCTTATAGCTCGCCACGGCTTTCGATCCAGCCGACTTAAAGGCCTCGGCCGACGCTCCCAACTCTTTCCGGAGGGTCTTCACCGTCTTCTTCAGGTTGCCGGCGAGCACCTGGGAGTCCCTGAGCTTGCCCTCGGCGATCGCGGCAGCCTCGCGGTGCCGGGCGACCTCCCTTTTCCCGGCTGCCACCTCGCCCTCCAGAGCGGCGATCCTCGCCGACATCGCCTTCTGCTCTCGCCTGGAGCTTTCTTGCAACGCAGCGAGCTGGCCCGCGGCCTCCACCGCCGGGGCTACCACCTCGGTCTCCACGCGGAAGGCGAGAGCCACGTGCTGGAGAGTCTGGGAAGGCGCAAAAAGAAAAAGGATTAGAAACATGAAGGAAAACACTAAATCTCACCACGCAATGGGGGCTTACCTGCACAGCTTCCTGGGCGATCGACACCAGCTGAGCTTTGAGGGTCTCCCCAGGAACCCGACCCCCGGCCGAGGTCTCTATCTCGTGGAGGAGGCTGTCCGCGACTGACAGCCCGGACGGCACCGCGAACCGGAGCCCCCCTTCCTCCACCACAGTCGGCGAGGACCGGCCCCAGAAAGGTCTCCGGGAACTCCTCTTAAGTGGCTCCGAGGGGGAGCTGATCTCCTCTTCCGAGGCCGTGTCCTCCACAATCAGGGCCCGCTTCCGACCCAACGCTCTGCTAGGGCCCGGGACGGGATCCACCGCCGAACGTCCCCGGGGAACCGTCACCGGGGTAGTGGGAGCGGGGGAAGGCTGCGCCTGGGAAGAGCTGGCACCCCCGGCCCTGGCAGGCTGCCTCGGTTGGCGCCTAGCATCTCGGAGAGTGCCAAAGTCCATGGATCCTGCACAAAACAAACACCCAACTTATCGGCAACACGAGTAAAGCATAAACCCAGAAAGCAAGCCTAACTTACCGACGAACTCGGCGGGGCTAAACCCGGCCCAGCTCAAGACCCTCTAGGACAGCAGCACGTCATGTCTGGGGATGGGCTCCCACGACGCCACTCTCACCGCAGCGGGGTCGTTAGATAGGTTCCCCGGCAAACACTTCTCTCTCGACCATTTGGTGGGCACCGGCCAGTCTTCGCCCTCGGGAGAGGAAACGAAGAAAATTTTCTTTTTCCAATCATGGATGGAGGAGGGCAAAGCCACGACCCCGGTCCCGGCAGCGACCCCGGGCTGCTTCCTAAAAGTAAAGTAAACCCATCTTGGGTCGCCTGCTCGACCGCCGGAGTGACTCTTGAAAACAAGGGAGGAATCGAGAAGGGAAAGACTGAAAGGAACCACCTGCAGCCTTGGGCGGATCAGGAACCCAAGGAGAAGCCTCCATGCGTTTGGCACTAGCTGGCCAGGGACCAAACCGAAGAAATTCAGAGCGGCAATGACTTCAGGAGAGAAGGGCAGGCGCATTCCGCCCCAAAAAGCTTCCAAATACAGGGCAATCTCCCTGCCCCGTACCTGGTCTGCCCTCTCCCTCCTCGGCCAGACGGAGCGTGTAGCTCGGGGGAATGTGGAAGCGAGCTCGTCCTCATGCCTCACCCAGCACGAGGTGCTGGGGGCTACATCTACCGCCTCCTCCCTGGAGGCGGCCCCCGCCTCACGGCCCCGAGAAGAGGGCCCAGCCCCTGCTCCCCGAGGGGACTCGAACACGTCTAAAGGAACCCTAACATCCACTCCTACAACGTATACTGATTCTCCAGGGGAAGACATCTAACCTGAGAAAGAAATTCTTCAAAAGTTGGGAACAAGGGAGGGGAGACGAGCGCCGAGCAGCTGGGGGCTTGAGAATGAGAAAATATGGTAGAGTAAGGACCCTAGGGCAGGCCCCACCCGTATTTATTACCGCACACGGCCTCATCCAACGGCGCCCATCGTCTCCCGCCGAAACGGCTTCTTGCGCCCAGCGGCTCAGATCGTTCCACGTGGCAGCCCAGCGATTGATCGCGTCCCATCAGACGCCGCAGGCCTGCGTGCGTCACATCAGCCAGTTGGCGCTCGACACGTAGACCGTCGATTCGACTGCAGAGTGCACGAACCGGCGCACCCTCCTTAAATGCAAAGATTTCGCCTCGATTCGCTAGTGGAAAAGACAACCGACGGCTCAAGGACTCATCCCGGCACAGCCCTGAGGAGTTCACTTCGGGGAGGCTGGCAATCCACTCCTGACCCGACCCGCTAAATGGTCGGGGCAAGAGAGGGGGGCTAATGATGACACTCAATATTGACGACCTCCAAGATCAGGACACGTGGCAGATGACGTGTCCCAAGACTGAGAAGAAAGAGCCCGCAGAGGCCGACCAGGCCGCCCCACACCCGACCTGCAAGCACAAGCTGGCCCTCCACGAGGCCCCTTGCAAATCAGCCTCCTCGGCCATTCAGCTCGCCCTGAGCCACCATAGGACCAAGACTCATCGGCCTCCCCGCTCATCCCGAGCTCCCTGCCGAGGCCGTCTTCCTCGGCCCTCCAACCAACTCCACCGCTCACAGGTGTAACCGCCGCTCCGCGAATCTCGCCATGCGCGGATTCTCCACCAGCAACATCCCACGTTCCACGCCATCACGATCCCCATTAATAGGCGATCCGCTCTCTACGCGGGCGTGACGTCGGGAGCGTAACCGTCGGCGAGATTCTCACGCCTGCTGCTGCGTGCCGCCACCGCTATATAAACCCCCATCACAGAAGGGTCAAGTAAGTCATTTCTTTGCACTTTACGCCGTTACTCTGCTCGGATCTCATTACTAACTTGAGCGTCGGAGGGTCCTCGGTAGTACCAAACCACCCCGGGACTTCTTTGCAGGTACTCGGCGCCAGCTTCCACATCTCACATCTTCCTCCAATAACTCATTGAGACCCACACGCAACGAAGAATAATCAGCTAAGTTCATCGCGAGATCTACGGAAGACAACATCTGATGAAGGCCCGAAAAAGAGCCCCATCAGTTGGTTTCTAGCTTCTAGAGTAGTCGATGGATCAAAAGCCAATCGGTATATGAACTACGAAACTGATGATGCTCGATATCGGTGATCTCCCAGATCATGACACGTGGCAGATGGCGTGTCCCGAAGCTTGCAAGAAAGGACCTACAGGACCGCTCCTATGCCCGTCCTACAGACAACCTTTGGCTCGTCTCCGAGCTTCCTGCACAACTGGCCTTCTCGGCCCTCTCAGCTTGCCTCCGGGCTCTAGCAGAACCAAGATAGCTCGGCCTCGCGCTCGTCCCCGAGCTCTCCCGCCGAGCTCATCTTCCTCGGTCTCATCGACCGACCGACGGCACCACTCACAGGCGCAACCGCCATCCCGCGAATCTCGCCATGCGCGAGATATCCGCCAGCCACATCCCACGTTCCACGCCATCACGATCCCCCATTAACGAGCCTGTCTCGCCATTAATGCGGGATCCCGCCCATCACGCGGGTGTGACGTCGGGAGCGTAACGGCCGGCGTGATTCTCGCACCTGCTTATCTACTCCCACCACTATTTAAACCCCTCCTTCAGACGGTTCAAGTAAGTCTTTTTCTCTCCACTAAGCCGTTACTCTGCTTTCCTCTCTAACTTGACCGTCGGAGGGTCCTCGGTGGTACCACCACCCCGGGACTTCCTTGCAGGTAGCTCGGCCCAAACAACCTCAAACCCATTGAGATCCATACGCTTCAGGAGCCATCCTCCAACTCCAATCTCAGCCGTCCATCATCGCCAACAGCAGATCTACGGAAGGTAACATCTTGACGTGATCCGACACACGTCAGCTGGCGCCGTCTGTAGAAAAATCTTGATTCCACTAAAACAAAAGTTCGTCTTCCAATCTCAACCTAATGGCGAGCGATCACCTCGACGATCCAAGCACTAGCCGCCGCCTCCCCCACAACGGAGGCGCGGACAAATCTCCTCTTCCAAACCCATCATCGCCCTCGCCGCTCGGATAGATCGACTCGCGTCCGTGTCCAAACGGCAGGGCAAGCTCCACAGGTCGCCGCTCTCCCACCTCGGGACCGGGACCCCTACAGAGGGAGAGAAGACTCCGCTCGCGTCGGCACCGCCGACCACCGCCTCGCTACCTCCCACGGCAACAGATCTCCCGGGCCAATACATTCTGCGACCCGCTGGGCGCCCCATAGTTCAACACCGAGGACCGTCGCCAAAGCGCCTCGCCCCGAGCCTCTCTGCGCCCCTGTCCCTCCCGAGGAGATGTCGATCAGCTCACCTGTTCCCAAGCATGACCGACACCCCCTCCCTCGACGGGGTCGCGCGGATGGGACCCGTCACGGCAGCTCAAAGACTACCTCGCCAGAGGATCTGAGGAACCTCATTGAAAGGAACCGGAGCCGCGGCCAAGCACAGGTCTCTATCAGCAGAGGCCAAAGATCAGAATGTGCCGAATCATCGGGATACCACGGCCGACTCGACGCCCTCGAGAAAAAGATCGAAGGTATGCATCGGGAAGGTCGCAGTTCAAGCGACGCGGCTAAGTACGCCGCCGACTCGCTCACAAAACCCTTCACCGAGGAGCTGCTCGCCGTCCGTGTCTCCTCCCGGAACAAGCCCCCGAAGGTCTCTCTTTTCGACGGTAAGTCCGACCCGAAGAACCATTTGGATGCATTCACCGCGGGAATGAGCTTCCAAGACAACTCCGACGCTGCCCAATGCCGAGCTTTCCCGGCCACTCTCATCCGCTCCGGACGAGACTGGTTCCGAGGACTCGCGCCATGCTCGATCTCAACTTTCGACAAGCTGGCCACCCAATTCCTCGGCCACTTCGTCAGGAACAGACGGCAGAAACGGATCGTCGACCATCTCTTCACAATCAAGAGCAGGGACAAAAGAGACATTCAAAGCATACGTCACCCGCTTCTACAACGCCCTTCTCGAGGTCTCAGAGCGTCGGGACGAAACGGTCATTACAGCGCTTAGGTCTGATCTTAGGCACAAGGAGTGGTTACGCTCTTTTGCATTAGCACAAGCTAAGAGCATGGCCGAGGTAAAGGCCTGGACCGAACATGAGGTCCAGTTGGAGTCCGAGGTGAATGCAAATCTCCCCGGGGCAGAGCAAACCGACCAAAAGAAAAGGGCGAGGGAAGAAAGGAGACTCGAACGGACAAAGCCCTACTCCCCGAAATTTCAGGAGTACACACCGCTCAACGTCTCCTAGACTGTACTGCTAAAGGAGGCTAAGGGCGAGGGTTCTTCAAGCTTCCCCCGATCTCGCGCATGGCCTCGAAGCACACCCGGAGTCCCTACTGCGGTTTCCACAGGTCGCAGGGCCACTCTAAAGAGAGCTGTAAGCAGCTCCGAGACTACATCAAGGAGCTCATCCGTTCGGGACACCTCGCAGCGTACTTACGAGACAAGCAGCAAGCTGACCGCGAGCAAGAGCAGCGTCCCCCTCCCGGCGAGCTGACAATCGGCCAAATCATGGTCGTGTCAGCGGAGGGTACGTCGGGTACCTACGAGGCTCAGCACCCTACGCCGGGCGGGAAGGCCATCAGACATCCGAAGGGCTCAAGCTGCACAAATAAGAACATCTACTAGCATGTACTTTTTAAGGCAATGTAAACCTTTTTTGAGATCTTTTTGTTTATATAATAAAAGGGATCAATAAAACATTGCAAAAAGAAGAATCTTATTCATTCAAAAAGGTGCTATGGACTCCTCAGCCGTACAACAAAAAAAAAGAAAAAAAAAAGAAAAAATCACAGTAGCGGGAGAGGAGGGTGCAGAGAACATTGCTCGTGGTACTCCGAGGATATCTCTGCCAGCCGAGCCCTCACGGCCTCAGACCTCTGCCCCCGATGCCGCCCGCGAAAGTCGGCGTCGTACCTCAATCGGTGGCACTCAAGGATGAGCGCCACCGAGCGGTCCCGCCGACCCACAGAGATCAGGCCGAAACGCCGCAGAGACCTTAACTTACAGACCGTCTCGTCCCTCAGCTGCTCAGACAAGGGGTTGTAGAGCCCCGGCGACGCCATCCAGATAGAGTACATCAACAGCTGTAGCAGGAAGGAATGCCGGGAAAGCAATCGGCCGAAATGATTCTCAATGCGGCCAATCACTAACTGCACCATGTCCTTGGTGCAGTGCTGATCGTAGAGGTACACGTCCTTGAAGCTCACGATGTCGGGGATGGTAAAGGGGATGCACCGGATCGTGCGTACGTTTGCCTATTATCCTTGGCGGGTAATCCCCTACCCCACACACGCCCGGGATCAAAGCCCTCACCAAGAGGTACCGGGCAGCAACCCTGCTCGGCCATCCTTAGCAAGCCTCTCACGGCACCTCCCGAGTTAAGGATTAAAGCCGTCGCCAAGAAGCAACCGGGCCCGTCCTTTCTCGGTTATCCCTGGCTGGTAGTCCCCTACCCTACACACGCCAGGGATCAAAGCCCTCACCAAGAGGCACCGGGCAGCAACCCTGCTCGGCCGTCCTTAGCAAGCCTCTCACGGTACCTCCCGAGTTAAGGATCAAAGCCCTCGCCAAGAGGCAACCGAGCCCGCCCTTACTCGGTTATCCCTGGCTGGTAGTTCCCTACCCCCCACACGCCAGGGATCAAAACCCTCACCAAGAGGCACCGGGCAGCAACCATGCTTGGCCATCCTTGGCAGGCCTCTTACGGTCCCTCCCGCGCTAAGGATCGAAGCCCTCACCAAGAGACAGCCGAGCGACTACCCAGCTCGGCTATCCCTGGCTGGTAATTCCCTACCCCAAACGCCAGGGAATCGAAGCCCTCACCAAGAGGCGACCGAGCAGCTACCCCGCTCGGTCCACCCTTAGCATGCCTCTCCGAGCCTTCCACTCTAAGGAACAAAGCCCTTACCAAGAGGCATCCGGTCTACCTACGTCTGAGCAATCTCCACCTCGACTTCGGGGCCATGGAGATACCGTCCTCCCACCGGTCTTTGCATACTTGGTAAATGATCAGGTTCAACTCGACGTGTGATCGCTAGACGAAAGACATGCCTAACACGAAGGCAGTACTGTGCAAATACAAATGTTCACCGACAAAGGAAAATATGCGCGCAAATACTACTGCAAAAAGAATTTATTCACAAAGTCTCTACAAAGGTATATGGGCTCCCCAGCCTAACAAAAGTGCCCAGAGGCTTACAAAATTTCAGAGCAAAGAAAAGAAATAAGAGGACGAGGGGTTTCAGGCCTCAGGGCCGGGCGCAACCTCGGGGAGCTCAATGTCCACGACTGGGGCTGCGTCTTGAGGATCGACGCCCTTCGCAGGAGCCTCAGCGCTGTCCTCGCCGGGAACCTCTTCCCCGGCAGCGCTTCCAGGGGGACTCCCCTGCGCGTTGTCCCCGCGAGGATATTCAGCTCGAAGCTCTTCATCAAGGAACTCCGGCATCCGAGCCTTAACGGCGTCGAGGGCATCGTGCCAGATGAGGGTAGTGGTTGCGGCTAGGTCGGTGTAAAAATGGTCCGACTTCTTATAGTTCTCCACCGCCTTCGCCGCCTTGAGCTCGGCTCGCTTTGTCCCCTCTATCGCCTCCCCTAGCTCCTTCCGGAGGGTGCTTGCCGACTTCTTCAGGGTGCCGAAGAGCAACTTAGAGTCCTGAAGCTTGTCCTCGGCGGCCCGGACAGCCTCACAGTGCCTGGCGACCTCCTGCTTCCCGGCCCACCTCGTCCTCAAGGGCAGCGACCCTCGCCATCGCCACCTCCAGCTTTAAGCTCTCCTCCAGCGAGGAGAACCCGCCCGCGGCTTGCATCGCCGGGGCAATTTCATCTTCCTCCATCTGGACGACGAGGGGGACGTGCTGGAGTACCTGAAGAAATCAAAGGGAGGTCAGAAAGAAAAGGGAGGCACCAAATCTCGCGAATGATAGGACGCTGAGTGAAAAATCAAGTGAGGTGCGGGCACTAACCTGCACGGCCTCTTGGACGATGGCCGCCATTTGCGCCTTGAGAGTCCCCCGAGAGACCTTGCCCCCGGCCGACCTCTCCATGTCTGCCAGCAAGCTGTCAGCGACGGAGAGCCCCGAGGGCACCTCAAAGCAGAGGTCCCCCTCGTCCACTAAGATTAAGGAGGTCGAGGTGCGCGGGACAGTCCGGTGGAACCTCTTGAGAGACGACGCCGGGGAGCTGGTCTCTACCTCCGAAACCCGGGCCTTTTGTTCCCGAACCCGCTTTCGGCTCGGCTCCTGGCTGGGCTCCGCGGCACGGGCCGCACTCGAATGCCTCGGTGGAGCGGCTGGCGGGGGAGCCGGGGCCGACGCCGGACGGGAGGAGCTGGCACCTCCAGCCCTCGATCCTTTCTTCGGCGCGTGCATGGCCGATCGAAGTTTGCTCAGGTCCATGGGTTCTGTACAAGACAAGGTACAATGGAGTCAGCAACACAAGTGGAAATAAAAATAAACGCAAGTCTAACAGATCGTCTGTAAACTCCTAACTTACCGTCGAACTGGGCGGGGCTGAGCCCAGCCCAACTAAGAGCCCGCTCAGAAAGCAGCATGTCGGTCCGGAGAATGGGCTCCCACTCCGCCACTTTCACCGCGTCGGGATCGACAGATTGACTCTCCCGCCGGCACCTATCCCTAGACCACTGGGTGGGCACGGGCCAGTCCTCACTCTCTGGCGGCCCAACAAAGAAAAACTTCTTCCAATCGTGGATAGAAGAAGGTACGACGACGACTACCGACCCGGCAGCGCTTTCCCGTTGTTTCCTAAAGGAGATGTAAACCCACCTCGGCTCGCCTGTGCGAGCGCCGGGATGACCTTTGTAAATGAGAGAAGAGGCAAGGGTGGATAGCCTGAAAGGGATCAACTGCAACTTCAAACGGACCAGGAATCCAAGGAGAATCCTCCTGAGTTCGGCACTAGCTGGCCCGGGGCGAGCCCAAAATGATTTAGCGCTCTAACAATCTCGGAAGAGAAGGGCAGACACATTCCGGCCCAAAAGGCCTCCAGGTATACACTACTACAATATGGGGTTACCCTTACGGATAAAGGAATCCGTAGGGGCAGATTTTTCTTGCCCTTATGGATTAAGCCGTAGGTCCCAATGGTTGTCCCTACGGTGCCCGACGTTTTAATTTAAAAATATTAAATCGTAATTAGTTGTTTGGCCCTACGGAGCCGCAAACTAATGACCTACGGTTAAGTCCGTCGGGGCATCTAAATGGGAATTTAATTAAAAAAAAATACACAAAAATGCCCTACGCCTCGATCTCTTTCCCTCGTTCCCAAAATTCCCAAAATTCTCTGTGATCTCGTTCCCGCGTCTCCAATTTTCTCCTCGTCGCCACCGCCCTCCGTTCGCGGCTCGCCATCGCCCTCGTTCTTCCTCGTCGCCGATTACGCGCGTCGTCGACCGCCAAGCGTCTCCGTCGTCTCCTCCACCGCCTACAGGTTAGTAAATCTCCAATTAAACATAATTTTGATGATGTTAGGGCTAGGGTTCAGGGTTCGGGTAGGAATGAGAGTTAGGGTTAGGCATCGGGTTCAGTTTAGGTTAGGGTTAGGGTTCGGTTAGTGTTGGGATTCGGTTGGGGTTGGGATTAGGGTTCGGTTGGGGTTTGGTGTTGGGGTTCAGCTGGGGTTAGGGTTGGGGTTAGGGTTCGGTTGGGATTTGGTGTTGGGGCTCGGGTTTGGCTGGGGCTGAGCTAGGCTGGGGCTGAGATAAAAAAGAAACATAAATATTATGTTTATTCACCGAATATTCTATTTGTTCATGATGATGAGCTAGATAGATAATTTGCCTTAAAGCTGAGTCCTAGTCCATTCCCACAAGCTTGATTTGATCTAGTAAAATGAGAGAGAATTCAATTTTTTTTTAAAAATAGGTTAGCATAAAGATTTGCAAAGAGAATATGCTAATTAATAGAAATGCCCATTAGTGAATAAGCACTACCATTAGGCACTACTTTTTCCTAAATGGCGATATCATTATATATTATAATGCAACGAACCCGTATCTAATTTGGGTTTGTTAGGCTCTAGCGTTTCATTAGCTCAGGGCATTTTCATCTTTAACAAATTCTTTGTGAACAATAGTTGGTGCTTAAGGCTTTAGAAGAATGTAAAATTTGAAGCCGTAATTAAAAGTGAGCTCATATAAGATTGATCCCATCTAAAGTCGGCTGTTTTTGGCACAAATTAATACTAGTTAGATTACCAAGTTGAAACCATGTAAGGTCATTAGATAAATAGATTTTTACATTGTTGGCATAGGCATCTTCCACATAGAATTGGATTAATTCGTTTTTACAAGCATATACATGTACTTGTGTGAAGACCGTCGACTTTCATGACTTACATATTAAATCGCTCCGTCCATGTCTAATTTAGATGGCAAATACTTGAGCACCGATTTAATTGTCATGGATGAGAATTAAATCTTTGTTGTTTTCTTAATGATCCTTTTAATTTGCTGATTGTAATGATACACTTTTATTTGTTTTTTATTAGTGATTAATTTTTAGTTTGCTATTTATTCTTTTTCAGTCTGGATACTTGATAGAATTACAATTGCTTTACTATTGTTTGCCTTTTTCCTTTTGTGTGGAAAATATATCCATTGTCATATGGACACTATTAATTTCACATCGATTCAAGGGAAAAATTGAGAAAGGTTGTGTTTGTTATATCAAAAACCTTTTTATTGAACCCAACAGGTGAAAGTTTAGAGTTGTTATAAATAGCTCTTACATGTTGTTTAATGCATGTACCATTGTTAAGAGAGTGCAAGGTGGAGAACAATAATTTGTTTCAACGGCACGTTTTTCAAGTTAAAACCAATATATGATACTCGATAATAATATGAAACTTTCATATTCTCATCGATACTCATATATGAAACTCAAAGCGTCACTTAGTCCCCGTCTATCGGTTAACATACGTTCGATGTTCGTCGTGACATAGAACTATACGAAGGTTGTTAAATATCGGACGGTATAGCTCGGTACTAACAACCGTCGTGTAGTCTATGTGACGAGAAGATTCAATCGTAAGATAACCGATAGACTTGTCCCGTGTGGACAGTTAGGAATGTATAAAGCAAACACTTGCATTCACTTGTGTTTTCATTCGTTTCGAGATATTTCGTCGGTACTTTTCTGCTGGTTCTCCGTATACAAAGATAGATTAAATGTTCATTTCAACGTTGTTTCACAGCTTTGAAATGATTATCTATTCTATTACAGTGTACTCGCAGAACAGCGGGAAGCTACTGCCGAAATTTACTCGAAACGGTTGAAAGCATAAGCGAATGGGTGTTCGCTCTATACATTCTTAATGGGATAGAAGCCTTACCCCCCGACAACCGAAACGCACACATACAACAAGAATACACAACAAACACATCATTAGAGAGTGATTCAAGATGTTCAAGTTAAAACCAATATATGATACTCGATGATAATATGAAACTTTCATATTCTCATCGATACTCATATATGAAATTCAAAGCGCCACTTAGTCCCAGTCTATCGGTTAACATACGTTCGATATTCGTCGTGACATAGAACTATACGAAGGTTGTTAAATATCGGACGGTATAACTCGATACTAACAACCGTCGTGTAGTCTATGTGACGAAAAAATTCAATCGTATGATAACCGATAGATTTGTCCCGGGTGGACAAATTAGGAATATATAAAGCAAACACTTTCATTCACTTGTGTTTTCATCCGTTTCGAGATATTTCGTCGGTACTTTTCCGCTGGTTCTCCGTGTACAAAGATAGATTAGATGTTCATTTCAACGTTGTTTCACAGCTTTGAAATGATTATCTATTCTATTACAGTGTACTCGGAGAACAGCGGGAAGGTGCTGCCGAAATTTACTCGAAACGGTTGAAAGCATAAGCGAATGGGTGTCCGCTCTATATATTCTTAATGGGATAGAAGCATTACCCCCGACAGCCGAAACACACACATACAACAAGAATGCACAACAAACGCGCACACAGCACATACATACTAACAACCCTACACTTAAGCGAAATCATAAATTGAAACACACATATATAGAATACAACTCATACATGAGTATCCTCAAATCTAACTTTGATTATCGATAATTTATTCTTTTCAACGACAAACGCACACACAAATCATATACACGGATTTTCTCCTTTGTCAGTAACCATCCCGTTCTTAGATTTCTCAATATAGTCATCATAAGTTACAATTTATATGTTATACAGTCTAACATGACCCATGAGCATGTCAGAGTTAAGGACTGGATGTATGTAGATTGGTAACAACGTATGCAACCTAAGTTTGTCGCAGGAGTTGCTGCTTTTATTGAATTTGCACGCGCACATAATAAGATCGTGATAGAGAAGATACTCTGCCCGTGCGATAGATGTGGGAATAAGAAGGTAGAATTGGCAGAGCTTTATATCGTACAAAATGGTTTTACCAGACTTTATACAACTTGGCTATATCACGGGGTAGGAGAAGAACGCAGTAATGCGGCAGAAGAAGAAGGAGAAGACGATAATGCGGCAGGAGAAGGAGAAGACGGTAAAGCGGCAGAAGAAGAAGACGGTAATTTCTTTCCATCAGAAGAAATGAAGGATGTGGTAGAGGCTGCCCTAGGTGAATCTATTCGTACCGAAGATGACATTCCTTCCGGTCAAGAACCGCGTGCGGATAAATATGAAAATTTTATGAATGATGCCCGCAAACCAATTTATGAGAATGCAAAGTATTCCACCCTCTCATGGTTCGTCCAACTTTTCCAGATTAAGTGCCTAAATGGATGGAGCAACAAGTTATTCACAATGCTTCTTTCGTTCTTGAAAGATTCTATGCCCCGGGAAATAACGTGCCCGACAGCTGGTACGGAGCCCAGAAGATGATGTCTGATTTGGGTTTGAAGTGTGAGAAGATTCAAGCATGTCCTAAAAATTACGTGTTGTACCGGAAAGAGAATTCAGATTTGAAAGAGTGTCCAACATACGGAGAGGCCAGGTATAAGCCGAAAGATTCTGATAAGCCCGATATACCTGTCAAGATAGCACGATACTTTCCCATAACACAGAGGCTGCAGAGACTATTCAGGTGCAAGAAAACAGCCGAGGCAATAATTTGGCATCACCGTGCTCCTCCAAGTGAAGATGGAAAAATGAGCCATCCAAGAGATTCACCGGCGTGGAAGGATTTTGATAGGAAGCACGCAATATTCAGTAGCGATCCTCGCAATGTCAGGCTCAGACTGGCTAGTGATAGCTTCTTCAACTATATGGCTGGAAGGCACAGCACATGGCCCGTTGTAATCATAATTTATAATCTATCGCCTTGGTTGGTTATGGATCATACTTTATGATGCCTCTTCTTATCGACGGACCAAACTCACCGGGAAACAATATCGACGTCTATCTCCGACCTCTGATCGAGGAGTTAAAATCTTTGTTCATTGATGGTGTAGAGACTTACGATGCAAACACAAATACAACCTTCATACTGCGTGCGGCTTTAATGTGAACAATTAATGACTTTCCTGCGTATGGAATGCTATCAGGTTGGTCCGTACATGGTCACAAAGCATGTCCTCATTGCCATCAACATATAATATCGAAATTCTTGAATTTTAGCAGGAAGGTTTGTTGTTGCGGCCATCGACGTTTCCTGCCTCTAGACCACCCCTACAGGTTAGACGTTGTTCATTTTGATGGTCATCAGGAGCTTCTTGGACCTCCAGCCCCATTGTCCGGAGAGGATATGACTGCTCAGTGGGATGGTTACAATAATGTGACCTTCGGGATGGATCCGACAAAACATGTCAAACCGCAATTCTGGAACAAGTTAAGCATTTTCTTCGAGTTTCTGTACTGGTCAACAAATTTAGTGCGTCATTGTCTGGACGTCATGCATATAAAGAAGGGAGTATCCGAACACATACTCAACTTGCTTCTTTGTAAAGACGGGAAATCGAAAGACAGCCTCAATGCTCGGATGGGTCTACAAGACTGGAAAATAAGAAGTGGGTTGCATCCTAAACCGGTAGCGGGTAAACCAGGCAAGTTTGTACTTCCCAATGCCGCTTATCATATGTCACAACCGGAGAAGAAAAGATTCCTGCAGGTGTTGCATGATTTGAAAGTTCCCACAGGTTTCTCAGGATTATTCAGCAAGAAAATAAAAATTGTGAAAGGCAAGATCGATGGGCTGAAAAGTCATGATCACCATGTTATCGTAGAGCACCTTTTCCCATTAGCCATCAGGACTTCTCTTCCTGAATCGGTTGGTCTAGTAATCAACGACCTATGTTGTTTTTCCATAAAGTTATGCGCTAAAACACTGGATGTTGTGACGCTGGATAAACTAGAAAATTCTATTGCGTTGATACTTTGCAAGTTTGAGCGTATTTTCCCACCGTCATTCTTCGATATCATAATACACCTGACGGTTCATCTTGCAACAAAGGCTAAGTTAGCCGGACCGGTACAATATCGATGGATGTATCCCGTCGAGAGGTACGTAGAATTTTTCGTTTCGCGCAATTTTTAAAATTATTGTTGTCCTGTATGCCCGTATTTATTTATTCAACATATTTTCTTTAGGTACCTCTACACTTTTAAAAAATATATACGCAATAGAAATCGACCAGAGGATTCTATTATGCAAGGTTATCTTCTAGATGAAGCAACCACATTTTGTTCCCGCTATCTGGATGAGAACATTGAGACGAGACTTAACCGGCCTCGAAGAATTCAGGACAGGCCATATGGTAAAGCCGATTATAAGAGGGTAGACACTATATTTATCAACAAGATATACCGGTTTATCTTGCTCAATAGCGCATGTCTTGAAAAAATTAGAGAGTAAATTTTTTTGGATTAATTGTTATATTTGTGTTTGTGTGTGTATGAAATGATATAATATTAATGTCATAATTTATTGTCGAGAACATAATTCATTTTAACGAGGTACGTGAGGGGCATCCTGATTGGAACGATGAACGATTGGAAAAATATCATCAGGATAATTTTTGCGATTGGATTGCAGATCATATAAGTTATTCGAATAACATGTTATTGCTATCAGTTTTAATCTAAACTTATATCGTTATGTATTTGTCGTAAAATTTGTTTTGTTAGATCCACGATCCGAACTTGTCTACATCATTAGAAAATGATTCAAGATGTTTAGCTCAATTTCCTAGTATGGAGGTTGCATATTATAAAGGATTCGGGGTCCTTGGATACAAATTCGAAGTTAAGGACATAGAAACATCTAGAACCACTCAGAATAGTGGGATTGTGACGGTAGCATCGGATAGTGTGATTTATTACGGATACTTAAATTATATACTCGGCATCCAATATCCCGGACGATCAGAACCCTTTTATATATTTTAGTGTACTTGGTACGATACGCGAACCGATACGGATAAGTGGAGAAGCAATCTTGGGACTTGGAAAGATGAATATGGATTGACCAGTGTGAACACACTTCGATTTTAAGGTCAGGAAGATCCGTTTATCTTTCCGAACCAGCATTCCAAGTATACTACTCACAGTGTTTGAAGCATCCGGGATGGAGTGTCGTATGTCGTTGGAAACCCAGGGATGCCTACGATATCCCAGAATTCGAGGACAGCGATGAGGATGAAGAAGAGAGAAGACTTAGAGTGCTTCGACCGTCTGTTTCGAAAGACAGGTTGTCTTCGGCTGATCATAAAGTTACGTGGGTTAGAAATGATATCGATGATGAAATCCAAATAGATATGTCTAATGCGCCCACGAAGCGAAAAAGGTTATCAGTAATGTTATATTATTGCTTCACATTTTACGATCTATACATATATATTCAATGCTTGTAATGATTTGTCTAATGCGTCCACGAACCGTTTTATCTAGATTTGATAACGATGACGGGAGCAGCGAGGGGCAACAGGAGCTCTAGCCGCGGCACCGGCAGAGGAAGAGCGGTTCTGCCGCCCAGAGAGCTGCGTAGGGAGCTTCAGAGGGCCGGTCTTGCACCCCGCTCGGAAACCCCTTCGGATGCCTCCTTCCGTGTGGACTTTGCCACATCTCCAGGTATATTGCATGCATATTCATTTTGAATGTAATATTATAGATATACATGCATGTTCATGTCAAAATTACTTACATTGTCAATGTTTGATTGTCTAGCTGTTGGTGATGCGTCCACATCAGGGACAGAGGCCACTCGCGCACCTCCAGATATGTTTATATATCATATACCTGCGGGTATGTTTATATATCCTATACTGTATACATGTTGATTTAGAATGTTATATTATTGATATACGCATTCTTTTTGCAATTACTTATATAGCCGATACTTGATTGTCTAATTATAGGTGGTGCGTCCCCGTCTGGTGCAGGGACCACTCCCGTCACTTCTATACCCTCCGCTCAGTCTGCAGGTTTGTATGAATAAATATAAAATATTTATTCATTTTACATATCCTTTAAGAAAAAACATGAACTTCATGTAATTTTATCGATGAATTTTCTAGTTGGAGATGCGTCCACGTCCGGATCACCGGTTGTTCCTCACCGGAGGAACTATCGCCCCACTCGTGCTGCTACCCGGGCCCAGGCTCGTGCTGCTGTTTCCGGCGGTAAATATCACACTTCAATTTTCGTTAAACCTTAGATTTTTTAATACTTTTTTGTCTTAATATTGATTGTCTTAATATTTCTTGTAGACGCAGGGCTCCCCATCCTGAGAGGGGGTCTCGAGGCCCGAATCAGTCTCACAGGCTGAGGCCCGACCGAGCTAGGGGAAGGCAGCATTCCCCTCTTTTTTACCCATGATTATCGCTATACCGGCGATTATGCCGAGAGGTTCGGCCGGTATATGGGGGATGAGAGCCGCCTCGTGAAGAACTATCCACTTCACGTTGAGTGGGGCGACCAGCACCGGCGCTCATTCGCCCTCTTCTGGGATCAGGCTCGGGTATTAATATATATTTTCATTTGATTTATCCAATATATTTATTATTAACACTTGCAATTTAATAACATTATTTTTTTGTATGTTCAGTTGGATTACGATCTTCAGCCTGTACCCGACCCTGATCACCCTGGGAGGGTGCTCGATCTTCATGCTCTGTACCATAGCCTGATGAAGAACATGCAATCGAATGTCAGATACAATAGGAATGAGCTAAAGATCGACTGCTATCCCATGTGGATGGCGACCCCCGAGGCAGAGAGAGCGGCCCTCCTACATTCTCCGGCCTTTGCGAGAGTCGACATAGATACATGGCCTCTATTGTGTCAATATTTCGACTGAGCGCAAACAGATATGTATTTTAAATGTAATTCACTGTTTAATATATAATTTATTTTTTGTGTTGTTTAATTAGAAAACTAAATCTGAATGTGTTGTGCAGAAACAGGCCGATCAAAATAAAGAGAATAGAAAGTCGGCGAAGAGGAGTCGCCCCACTTATACAGGTGGCTCGAGGAATATTACTCGTGTCATGGAGTTATCGGTAAATTACAATAGACCGGCCTTTGTGATATAATGTAATATTACGAGTTATTTTCTAATATATGTAAATTTTTGGCGAATTGCAGAGCTCGGTTCCTAGCGGAGGGTGGTACACCGAGCGTGCTGTCCGCTTATCTTGCCGTCCACGGCACCTCGACAGATCCCGCCACGGGCGAGCTTCGATACCCCGACACCGCTATCCAGGAGTATTGCGTAAGTGTTAATATTTATTCAAGCCCTATTTGAAATTTTTGTTTTGAAAAGTTCAAATTTAAATGATATGCTTATATTTTACTGGTTAATATGGGTGTAAGAGCGGGGTGGTTGAGCAGGCGGAGGCATCGGGAGTCGATTTTACTGGACAGAACGATCCGACGCTACCGACCCCAGTCCTAGACGCCGCACATGAAGGGCACCACGGAGGTTGAGAGAGAGGCCTGGGACTGGGTCCTAGCAGGGCCCATATGAGGTTAGACTCCACTCCGGCGGTTACTTCCTCTACCTCCCATGAGCGACGTTTCGAGCAAGAACTGGACATCTTGAAGGCCACCGTTCAGGAGTTGAAGGAGATGTTGGTATGTATACTACTTAATAGTAAAATATTATGTCATATTATAGATAGCAACATATCCAATATTAGTACGTAGCCTGAGCTTATTTGGTTGTAGACTTAGCTTTGATTAATCATACATACATAGAACTGTCTAATTAAAATAAACTACGGTTTTCCAAACTAGATATCCAAACGAGACTAAGTCCCTAAGTATACATAGATTGGGGTCTCGCAATAACCTGATAATGATACGAATTCAACTAATACACAGTTCTTACTCGTTTATTACACACAAAATTGAACAGACGTGACAGGATACATCGACTAAGCCTCCACATGCATCTCCTTCGGCTGCGGCTCTGCAAGCCACCACCTTGGCTGCGGTTGCGCAGACCACTCCTATAGCTCCACCGCCCACTCAGACTCCCGCAGCTGCGACTCCGCCGCAAGCCACCACCTCGGCTGCGGTTGCGCAGACCACTCCTATAGCTCCACCGCCCACTCAGACTCCCGCAGCTGCGGCTCCGCAAGCCACTACCTCGGCGGCGGTTGCGCAGACCACTCCTACAGCTCCACAGCCCGCTCAGACTCCCGCACATTCCGCATTGCACGAGTTATTGACTCAGGGTATATCCGAGGAGCAAGCGCGCCAGATTACGGCGATGCTCAGAAGTGGAGCTGGACCGAGCTAGGGTAGCTTTTTGATTCTTATATTTTAAACATGTATTTACTTATATGATACATATTGTATATATTTTGGACGATATTGATATTCGTGGTATTTCATATTGATTTAGATTTATAACGTATCCTGCTTGTTTATTTCTTTTACATATGCGTGAGTGTTGATTATGAATACTGCGGTATATATTCTGCGTGTTGATTACATTTATATATGGTGTATATATTATTGTGCACAGGGCGAGGAAAACACATGCAGCCCTTTTTTTTTAAAAAACTGATATTGTGCCCCTACGGATCAATCCGTAGGGCCATATGTTGCCTCTACACATTTATCCGTAGGGGCAAAATATCAGTACACCTGATATTTTGCCCCTATGATCTCAGTAAGATGGGTTATACTTGTCCCTACGGATTGAACCGTAGGGGCATCAGCATGCCCCTATACAGGTATCCGTTGGGGCAAAATATCAGTATACCTGATATTTTGCCCCTACACATCGAGACCTACGCATGTAGCCGTAGGTACAGTAATTAGGCCCTACGGTGTAATCCGTAGGGACAACTATTATATTTTATAACCCGATAAATTAAATAACGTTTTTGTCCCTACAGTGTAATCCGTAGGGACAGATGGGCATATGCATTAAGCCGTAGGGGCAAGTATTTAACCGTAGGGGCATGTTGAAGGCTAAGACTTGCACCTGCAGCGTTTGCACCTACGGCCTATTTTCAGTCCCCTACGGCTATAGCCGTAGGGGCTGTGGTTTACTCCTACGGATTTATCCGTAGGGGCAACCCTTATTTGTAGTAGTGATAGGGCAATCTCGTTGCCACGTACCTGATCTGCCCTTTCCCCTTCCTCGACCAAACGCAACGTGTAGCCGGGAGGAATGTGGAAGCGAGTCCGAACGATGGCGAGCTCGTCCTCGTAACTCACCGTGGATGACACGCCAGGTGCATCCGCGACCTCCGCTCGGGGAACCGCCCCCGTCGCGTGACCCCGGAAAGAGGATCTGACCCTAACTCCCGGGAGGACTCCGACTCAGAAAAAGAAGAAGAAGAATCTACAGAGGGCTCCCCAGACTCTACTCCAACTACATCTACACTCTTCAGAAGAAAACATCTAACCTGATAGAGAAAAGTCCTCGGAAGAGAAAACGCTGAGATCCGACCTAAAAAGGAGAGTGTCGGGCTAACGAGACTCTGGACGAGGAAATTATGAAGAGATATAGGCCCTGAAGAGGGCCCGTCTCTACTTATACCTGCCGGCGTACACATCCAACGGCGCCAGTCATCTCCCACCAAAACGACCCATCGCATTCGACGGCCACAATCGCTCCACCTGTCGCACACGCATTGGTCGCACCCCATCGGACGGAGGGAACCCTCGTCCGTCACGTCAACCAACCAGCGCCAGACACGTGGGCCGTCGCTTCGGCAAACGTACGCACGATCCGGCGCATCTCCTTTAATGCAAAGATCTCATCCCTGATTCGCTGGCGTCATCCAGAAAATACAGCTGATTGTCCAGGGACACGCCCCGGCGATATCTACGAAAAGGAGCTCACCTCGGACAACCCGGCAGACCACCCTCGACCCGACCAGTGAGCGGGTCGGGACGAGAGTGGGGGGCTAATGATGATGCTCGATATCGGTGATCTCCCAGATCATGACACGTGGCAGATGACGTGTCCCGAAGCTTGCAAGAAAGGACCTACAGTGGCCGACCAGACCGCTCCTATACCCGTCCTACAGACAACCTTTGGCTCGTCTCCGAGCCTCCTGCACAACTGGCCTCCTCGACCCTCTCAGCTTGCCTCCGGGCTCTAGCAGAACCAAGATAGCTCGGCTCCTGCTCGTCCCCAAGCTCTCCCGTCGAGCTCATCTTCCTCGGTCTCATCGACCGACCGACGGCACCACTCACAGGCGCAACCGCCATTCCACGAATCTCGCCATGCGCGAGATATCCGCCAGCCACATCCCACGTTCCACGCCATCACGATTCCCCATTAACGAGCATGTCTCGCCATTAATGCGGGATCCCGCCCATCACGCGGGCGTGACGTCGGGAGCGTAACGACCTGCGTGATTCTCGCGCCTGCCTGCCTATTACCACCACTATTTAAACCCCTCCTTCAGACAGTTCAAGTAAGTCTTTTTCTCTCCACTAAGCCGTTACTCTGCTCGGATTTCCTCTCTAACTTGACCGTCGGAGGGTCCTCGGTGGTACATCATCCGACACACGTCATAAACTTCCTCCACCAACAACTAAGTGCAAAGGAAGAAGGTGCGAGTAACGAGACATTTTTCCGGCGCAAAATTGCTCAAAGGTTCTGGCTTTTTTACATGCTAAGCATCGGCACATAAGAAACAGATCTTAGTAGAAAGGGGAGGAAAATAATAAGCTTTCTACTAACAAATATCCGACATTAACAAAAACTAGCAAAATTTCCTAAAATCGGCAAATGGGCTGATAGAAATGAAACCCTAACCCCCAATCTTCACCATCAATTTCACAAATTAACCCCTACATTTTTCTAAAATTAGGTAAAACCCGAGAGAGAGAGAGAGAGATGCGTCATACATTGCTCCCCTTCCAAGCTTGGTACACCCTAGGCTCCCCCGTGGGTCCGCGTGATGGCGGAGCCGCAAGCATTCCTCGATCTGGATCCGTATCCGATAAGAAAATGCCCGCTAAAGAAGATGAAGATCCGAATCCGACAGAGTCTGCTGCTATTGGAGCTCCGATTTGATGGTGAAGGCCGCCGCAGAGAGAGGGAGAGAGGAGAGAGGAGAGCGGCACGTGGAGAGTAGCTATGGGATGTTTGATAACTTTGACTGGAGTGTGAGAGAGGGGGAGAGAGAGAATCAAACAATTCAAAAATTCCAGACTTTATTTTGAAGATTAGCCTTTTGCTCGTGGGATTCATGTTTTATTAATAAAATATGTAATACTTATATAAATCTGAATGAACTATATTGCATTACCCTATTTAGAATCCAAAATAAAATTCTTGAGCCCATGAATAAATATAAAATGAGAGGTCTTTTGTTTTAAAATTATTTTAAATGTCAATAAGTGAAGAAAATAGTTAATTTAGTAACTTAGATCAAGAGTATTGTAGAAGATATTATACTGTATTATTTACCATATTTAAGTAAAAAAAAGTAGTTTTAAGTAAATGAAAGTAGAAGTTGAAAAATGATAAGATTAATGCTTATAGAAAGTTCTTTTTTGTCTTAAGTTTAAATATAATGCAGATTGAATTTGGAATTCAAACTAGTTTAAGGACGTTTCGGTCCGTAGCTAGTTTAAGGACGTTGCGATCCGTTGGGATTTTGAGGCGAAGTTTCGCCGGATACTACATATAGAGTTTGGACTCAAGAAGACAGCGAGCGGACACGAGCATCGTCATCCATCATTAACCGAGCCGTGACTTGTCAGGTGTAGTATTTCTTAAGGAACCGGCCGTTTATTGCCCGGAAGGGTCTTTCGCCTTGCATATCCATGAGCAAGTAGGCCCCGCCTTGGTAGACATTGTCTATGATATACAGGCCCTCATAGTTCGGCTCGAATTTCCCCCGTTTAGCACGATTGGGGATCATAGGTCTTTTTACGACTAGCACGAGCTCGCCTTGGCGGAATGTTCTCAGCCTAATCAATCTTTCGTATGAGCGCGTCATCCTTACTTTGTAAATTTCTAGGTTTTGCTGCTCCATGAGACGAGTTTCATCGAGGGCATCGAGCTCCTCAAGTCGAAGATGGGCATTTTCTTCATCCGTCAGCTCGTATCGAACCGCTACTCGTAGAGAGGGTAGCTCTATCTCCAAGGAAGTACTTCTTCCGTGCCAAATACCAACGCGAATGGCGTTGTATTCGTGGTCGTCTTGAACGTGGTCCGATAAGCCCAGAGAGTTTTATGCAATCTCTCGTGCCAGTCCTTTTTATTTCTGGACACTGATTTCTTTATGATCTTTGTCAAGATCTTGTTGAAAGACTCAGCTAGACCGTTAGATCGGGGATTATAGACCGAAGAGTATTTCCAATCCATTTTATGCTGCTGTGTGAAGCGGCTGATCTTATGGCTTCTGTAGGCCGACCCATTATCCGAGATGATCCGTCGCGGAGTGCTGAACCGGTAGATGACATGCGTCTTGAAGAAATGGAGGATGTTCTTCGTCTTCACCTCTCTTAACGGTATTGCTTCTGCCCATTTAGAGAAGTAATCGGTCGTTGCTAATATGAACCGATGCCCCTTGGATGATATTGGTTCGATGGGCCCAATTATATCGGTTCCCCATATTTCGAATGGCCAGCTAGCCAGTGTAGGGTGTAACGGATTCGGATGCTGGTGGATGAAGTCCCTATGAATTTGGCATGAGTGACACTGCTTCGCATATTTGAGGCAGTCCTGAATCATCGTGGGCCAATAGTAACTCATTCTTTTGATCTCCAGCTTCATCTTTGGCCCGACTTGGTGGGAACCGCAGAGTCCGTCATGAGTTTCTTGGACGACTCTCCTTGCTTCTTCCGGTCCCAGACACCTTAGCCACAGATAATCGAACGATCTCTTATATAGAGTATCATTGACGAAGGCGAAAGACAGAGCTCACTTCATGAGCTGATGTCTTGATCATGCGTTTTCGAGCGTATGATGAGATTTGAAGTAGTCTACAAAGACTTCTCTCCAATCCTTCACCTTTTCTTCGTCCTCTATTTGGAAGACCGCTTGTTCAGTCGCTCCCCTTCTTTCAGACGACTTCGGAGATATTTCTGCTAGCGCGAGAATCCGGTGGCTTTGCACAATGATCCTTACGTCATCGAGGTTTTCGTCGGCCAGTTCTTTAGCGAGCTTGGCTAATACATCCGCCTTACTATTTTCCGTCCGCGGTATGCTTTCCAGGACGCAAGAGGGGATTTGAGTCAGTAATTGTTGCACTCTCTCGCCATATTTTACCAACTCAGCTTTACACGTCTGATAGTCGCCATTTACTTGGCTGACGACCAGCTGTGAGTCTCCATATATTAGGAGGTTTTCGATTCCCATATCAATGGCGATCTCAAGACCTGCTATCAAAGCTTCATATTCCGCTTCGTTGTTTGTTCTTGGCTCCGTTAAGGAAAGGGAGAAACGCATTATCCCTCCTTGTGGAGTCACGAAGATAAGGCCCACCCCGGCTTTAATCATGGAGGTGTTTTGCTTTCACTTCTTCAAGGAGGACGCTCCATCGAAGTAAAGTTCCCATCGGGTATCACTCCCTTCTTTCTCCCCGCCGATTGTGTCAAACGCGTGTTCGTCCGGCAATTCGCAGTTTAAGGGAGAGTCGGCGGGTATCGGATACTCAGCAAGAAAGTCAGCGATGACCTGACCTTTTATTGCCTTGAGGGGTCGATATATTATCGAGAACTCCATCAAAAAGAGGACCCATTTGGCAAGCCTTCCCGTTAGTATGGCTCTTGACATCAAATATTTGTGTAACGTTTTAGAAATCGTTATGCAAATTTCCGTTAATAGGTAAATTAGGCGGTGTTTTTCTGTAAAAACCTAGAAGTGATCATTTTTTAGTATAAACTCAACTGCACTTAGTTTAACTAGGAAATGGCTAGTTTGCTGTTTTTAGTTGTCACTTGAAAATTTTAGTTCACTTTAATATTTTTTCTTAATTAAAATATTATTATAAGGTTTTAATTATGCACTTAATTAGTGGTAATTACTATTTGTATTGGGTTAATTATGCAAATGTGAATCCATGCCTACTTAATCACAAGATTAAGCACTAAACCATCCTTGCAAAATATCCTAGGAAATATCTAGATATTTTGGTGAATTAAAAGATAATTTTTAAATAAAGAATGAAAAAGATTAAGCGGTAGCATATAATAAATGAGCATTAAATGGCGTTTTAGACTAGAATTTTCCATACAATTCCTTAACCCTTATCATTTTCTAGACTTGGTTGACCCCTTCCCCTTTGCTGCCCTCTCTCACTTCTCACCTCATTTGCACTTCTTCAAGTATCTAAAAATCATCAAATAATCCCACAAACTCAAATATAAATCCCTACCCATTATTCTTCAACCCTAAACAAGCTTGGATCTTCATGAAAGTCATCATTTTGGAGGCTAATTTGGAGTTTGGTTGCTAATTTGTGAATCAAGTGGAGGTATAAAATCCTAACCCCAAGCTTAAGTTCTTGTTTTAATACCTTAATCTAGTTAATTAGATGTTTAAATAAATCTTTAATTAGCATGCTTAGAAATTCATGAAAGTGTAGTGAAGATTAAGTTAGGCTTTGATTTGTTTAAAATGATTAATAGAGAAGTGTAAACTTTGACAACTTAACCTAGTTGTGAGAATGTTATTTGTTATTTTCCTAATTGGCTAATTAAGCTTAAATGCAAACTAAACTTTTAGAAAATCTTATTTGGGTGAGATTAAAATTCTAGTAAGGGTTTGTGTGGTTTAATCAAGCTATTATGAGATGATTGTGATTTCTAGTTTTGGTTAAACTTGTAGATTTGGGCGAAAATGATTAAAGTGCTTACTGGGTTTTCGGATAAATTAGGTGTGGCTTTCTATTGACGTTGCGATATTATATATATTAGATTCCACGATATATATTATGTTGTGAATGCGCGATCGGTACGATCGGGGTCTAGGCTTGATGGTTGTGTCATCCTAGCTAGGGTTGTGCCGATATCGTACGCGTTTTGTGCATTGAGTGCACAGTGTGTTTATCTTGTGGACGTTATCCTTGCGTTTCGTTGTCTTTGTGTCAGCGCAGGATATTTAACCTTATGTGTCATGTTTGTGAAATTTTAGGATCGCGAGCAGGGATTTTGGACGCTGTGAAGAAAAGGAAGCAGGTGGTCGGATTTACTTAGCTCGAGATCATCGGTGAGTAGATTTAATATCTACAGGGGAATCGCCCGCATGGCGTTATGCGTCTGGGCTAGATTAAATGACATGATTATTAGTTACAAGTATATGGACATTGATTGTGCATATGTACTATTATTGCATACCTCATTTTCCTATTGCATATGGACATAGTATTAATGAGACACAACACCATTACTGACGGTTCATGTTGCACGAGCACTAATTGTATGCTACAACCACACCGTCGGTAATTGCCATGACATGCATAACCCATATACATACGTGATATTATATTGGATAGGGATAATGGAGATAGTGATTCTTATTCCTTTGTGCATATGAGATACAGCTGACACATATACATATGGGATATTGTATTTGGTTAGGGATATTGAGACATTGATCCTTACTTCACTATGCACACATACTTACATGTACACCCGTATACCTTGCTACTGATACATGTACATCATGCACACATACTTACATGTACACCCGTATACCTTACTATTGCTACATATACCTATGTGGTATTGTTTGTCATTGACATGGAGTCATTGATTCTTATGTGATTGCGCATATGATAGGTAGTATACCTTGCATACCTACATGCTTACACATATACCTTGCTATACCTATATGTTTCTACATATACCTGGCTATAGCTACATGTTCACCTATATATGATGTTGCATTTAATTTCGGAGAAATTAGGAACCGCGTGATATATTTAATAACTTGTTGCAGTTAAATAGCGGCTTTTCCTTTATATACTCATATTACTGTTTCATGTTGCATATATTATATTTCATGGATTTCGCATTGAGATATGGATTTCATATGATATTTTCTGGATGTTTTACTTTTGAGGGTATATATCAGTGGTATGGGACGCTGATATATACGTGTATATATATATATATATCAGTGGTATGGGGCGCTATTATATATGTACTCATATATAATATATATCATCATAATGATCTATGCAAGTATTCTTATTCATTACTTGATATTTTCTGGATTTGAGGACCGTGGTAGTTCATGAAATTATGCATTGTTTGAAAAACCCGGTTTCTCTTGATATGATATTTCGATGCGTCCACCATGAGATTTCTCGGTTATGAGTTTTGTGATATATACCTGATGCGAGGAGTGGAGTGGGCCGTGTACGGGTACATGGTTGTAACAACCAAGTTCATTTATACCAATTCAGTTCCCGTATTTATATATCTGTGGTATTTTATTGATTTATCTTGTTTGGGTGCGAATTGTAGTTTACATTTTACATTGCATTTGACCCGACCCGCTTGCTTGGACTGGTTGATTCATATTCATAAACTACCCTGGCTTGTTACATAGACACGTGCATCTAGTATAAACTGCATATTGACTTTTATTTGGCATCGCACATTTTATCATATAACATTTTAGATCACGTAAAAATAAATTAAAATTGCATTTCATAGCTTGCATGATACCCCTAACCTCGTGGTAGCGTCTGCGCATCTTGTTCTCGTCCTGTTCAGTGAAACGGACGTGTTTGGATAGCTACGCGCACGTACGTGCGTCCGTTCTTGAGGGTATGCATTTTAGTTACCTAATCTTTCATTTTAAAATTTGGAAGTCATATTTATTTTTCGTATTTAAAATCTGAATTTTAGACCCGACCCGGGCGTGTTTTGGACTAAATTTGTATTTTCCTGAAAATCCAATTTTATTAAATATAATATCTTTACTAAATTTAAAATTATAACCGTTTAAAATTTACTAAACTAACAAATCATTTTAAATTTAAAAATCTTTCTTTTAACAACTCTCTCCCCCCCTCTCTATTCGACCCCACCTGTTCTCTCTCTCTTTCTCCCTTTCTTTTTCTTTCTCTATTTTTCCTCTGGGCCCCACTCAAAATCTCTCTCTCTTTATTTCCTCTTCCCTTTCTCTCTCTCTCTCCTTTCTCTCTCCTATCGCGCTCTCTCTCTCTCCTCTAGCGAACACTGTTCGCTTCTCGAGTCGGATCACCGCTTCACCGCTACCGTCACCTCCCTTCTATTCTATCTTCTTCTTCTTCTATTAAACCCCCGAGCCCACGAGAAAACCCACTGCAAACTCAACCCTAACCCTAGCCGCCTCCTTTGCCTCCTCAAAGCTCAACCCTTGTCTCCATCCTTTTCTCCTCCTCCTCCTCATCTCCATCTTCTTCCTCTTCTATTTTTCCTCCCGAGCCTTCACCTGCACACCCAAGTCACCTCGGAACCCATCACCATCACGCCTCCCTCGCCGCCGATCATCTCTCGCCACCACCATCATCCCCATCTCCTCTTTTCTCCCTATCTCCTCTGTTCTCCTTCCCTGCACCAACCTTGCACCAAGAAAACCAAAAACAAAACCCTAGCCGAAACCCTAGCAACCAACCCCTTCGCCGGAGCTCCGTTCATCACCGTCGACATCTCCACCCCTCTCTGCAAACCCAGTGAGCATCCCTCTTCTTCTCAATCTCTTCTCCCTCTTTCCTTTCTTCTCTTTCTTTCTTTCTTTTCTTTGCTTTTCTTTTCTTAAATTCTTAGTTCTCTGTCTTGTCTAGTTTGCTGGAATCCGGTCGTGCCGTCGACGATCCCGACGACCCAGCGAGCGTTTCTGACCCGTGTGATCCCCTAGTACGTTATTTGGATCCGTTCCGTGTATCGTGCGCGCGTCGCGGCTTTTCCCGCCGACGTGTGACGTTCCGTATACCCGTTTCTTGATCTGTCGAGGCAAGTAAAACTTGCTACATGCTATTTATATTATTTTTATACGTATTTAATTGCATACTAAACCTGTAGATTAAATCTAATGCCGCATATTCCATTTAAACCTATCGATGTTCATATATCATTTTAGACCTAGAACTTGAAACATATCATGTTGCATTTTAGTTTACAATACGTGGTACTCACGTCCATATTTAAATCACATAATGATTATTTATACAGTCCATAGTACTCTTTTAATTGTTTATAACCTTTCGGACACCGTTTGCATCCATTATACAATTGCATTCCTAAATCATTTAATATGTAATAATGAGATTTTAACATTCCATATTTGATAAAGTGTATTTAATTAGTATTGAAACCATAACCCTAACTCAAATAGATAACCGTGCATTCATATGTTTTAATTTATACCTATTTGCATACTACATCACAATATTCAATTTTTTATTGTTCAATTAGTACCCTATACTTGTTTTGTATACTCATGCTTATTTTAGTTTGATTATGAGCACCCACATGACATTTTTATGCACCCTTGACATGACTTGATACACCTACTACTTGACCTGATTTGGTACCGTGCACTTCTTAACATGACATGATACGTATATACTACCTGACTTGACCTGAGGTACCATAGCTTTACCTGTTACCTGATCTTGTTACTAATGCCAACAAGCTTGACATGTTGTCCCTACGGACATTTCCTGTTGTCTAGCCAAACAAAACTGTACCTGCTTGATCCTGTGTTGGCATTAACTCCAGATTTATTAATACCTGACTTGACATATATAACTTGGGGGTATGGGGAAATCAGGAATGTAACCGAACGTAACTCAAAGGGCCATCCTATTGTTTGCCGTTTTTCCGGGCGTTACGGAATACCTATTGTTTACCGTTTTTCCGGGCGTTACGGAATACCTATTGTTTGCCGTTTTTCCGGGCGTTACGGAATAATCACCGATGGGTTACGATGAGGATTACATTACTTGGTTTCAAAGACTTTAAAATAGATAACCCCGTAGCACAGTTTAGATATCACTGCACGTCACTTATACTGACATACTCACTGTTATATATTCTTGTTATATTCTTGCTCATACTCATACATGCATGTCTTGCTACCCCTGTTTATATTATTGCTTGATATTATGACGTACCGACGTCTGGGTTTTGCATGGCCCACATTCTTTACCTTCGCTACAGGCCGAGCAGGAGTACTTTAGTCAGCAGGCTGAGCAGTGAGGGCTTGTTAGTAGTTAGTTCTTTTACTTTCGGTATTTTCATTCCTGATGTGAGCCCGCATTATGGGACATACATTCCAGTTATTCTTGTATTGGATCTTTTGCTTCCGCATTATTTTATTCTTGACTCGTTTTATTCTGGCTTATGGACATGTGTTAGATAGTTTATTATTGTTCTTGATATTTCTACAGCCGTAATGTGACTGTGGAAGGATATTTCCTATCCACAGGTAGCATGGTTGGCTATGTCGCGTGCCTATCTTAGCGTACTCTGGGAAGCGGGGCATGACATGGTTCTTTTGGTATCAGAGACATAGGATTTAAGTTAATCGGGTTTGATTCTTTTTGTAGTTGGGTATCGGACCTAATACACGAATTAGATTACTTGTGATTAAGAAACATGTCCTGCCACCTTACCGTCTTACCAGTTTTTGAATCTTAACTTCCTCCTGATTCTACTTTTACGATATGCAAACCTCCTTTACATATCGACTCGAAAACCTGGTTTCCTTTTGTTTATCTCTAGAACTTTGGCGACTTGGGTGGAGTTATGTGATTGTAGCTATGATACCGCGGCATGGTTACAATGCGATACTCTATTTAAGTAACTTGGAGTTCTAGCCTTGATTCATATCCTTGATCTATATTTTAAATCTGTTATCATGCTAATCCTTTGGGTGCTTTGATTTCAGGAACATGGCAGGAAAGAATCTGAAAACGTACCAGAGGCGTATTGACGAAGCCGCTATGCTTGGAGTAATACGTTGGATGTTGGAGAACCAAAACCGACAGACCGAGCTGAACCAGCAGCAAGCTGAAGCCTTTCAGGAAGGTTTGCGGACCGTTCAGCAGTCCATGAACAATGTTGTGGCCATACCAGTTGATCGTGTGGTACCGTGGCGGATTTCAGGAGACTGGGTCCGTCTGTCTTTACTGGCCTGGAAGAGCCGTTGCCAGCGGAGCAGTGGCTGGTTGACACGGAGAACTTACTCGTTGCGGCACAGATCCCAGAGGATAAGAGAATGGATGTAATACGCATCCAGTTGGTGGACTACGCCCGTGAATGATGGCTTGTGGAAGAGACCCGCTTGCTCAAGCCGATCAGTTGGGCGGATTTTTCGAAGAGTTTCTTGGATAAGTTCTTCCCGCGGACTGCACGGGAGGAAATGGAAGAAAAGTTCATCAGTTTGAAACAGAACGGCGCACCTGTAGATGTATATGCAGCTGAGTGGACGCGGCTCAGTAGATTCGCTGGACTTTTGGTTGCCAACGATGCTGATAGGGCAAGGAGGTTCATGCGCAGTTTGGATGTGGACATCCAGAGGCAGATTGTCTCCCTAGGTTTGACCACTTTCTCATAGGTACTTACAGTTGCCCGAGAACAGCAGAGCCTATCTATGAAAACTGGGAGTACACAGCAACCAGCAGTTACAGTACGGAAGCCGGCATTTGCACCGAACCGAGCATATGGACGCAGAGGTATTCCGGTGGACAAGCGTGGCGTTGTACCAATGAAGAAGCCAGTTTTGCCCGAGCAAAAGGGAAGGGTGTTGTGCGATTACTGCCAACGACTGGGTTATTATCGAAGAGATTGTTGTAAGAGGCTTGGACTTTGTCTTATTTGCGGATCAGCTGATCACACCATTGATACTTGTCCGTTGAAGCTACAGTTGAAGGAAGATACTCAGAAGCCACCGCAGATACAGTTTCAGGAGCAGAAGCAGTTTCGGGAGCAGAAGCTGATAACTCAGGGACCCAATCAAGCTTGAGCTTTTACCCTGACGGCTGAGGAAGCTAAGGCTTCAGGAGAAGTTGTTTCAGGTATTCTACTTGTTCATGGTTTTCCCGCATTAGCATTATTCGATTCTGGTGCATCCCATTGTTTTATGTCGTCCAAGTTTATTGCTACACACTCGATTGCTTGCACGACCCTGTCTAGTTGTTGGAACATACACACTGGGAATGGGAAGATCATATCGAGTAGAGAATGTAAGGATTGTGCAGTTGTTGTTTGCGGACGGGAGCTTTTTGCAGATTTCTTGGTGATTGATACAGGCAGCTATGAAGTCGTCTTGGGAATGGATTTTCTCGGCACTTGCCACACTCACATCGATTGTAGGGCAAACAAAGTAATTTTCCAGATTCCCGGACATCCAGAGTTTATCTTCACTGGAGGAAGCAGTTCTGTCGGGCCAGTCGAGTTTAGGGCTAGGCCGACAACTAATGTTCTTTCGTCGATGGAAGCTGGTAGAGATGAAGCGCCAGCTGTTGTCGAGATTTCATGGACGTGTTCGAGAACATATCAGGTTTACCGCCGAAACGAGACGTGGAGTTCACGATTGTCTTGTTCCTGGTGCAGCGCCAGTTTCTAAAGCGTACTATCCAATGGCACCAGTGGAGTTGGAAGAAGTCAAGAAGCAGGTTACTGAATTACTTGAAAAGGGTTAGATAAGCAGCAGTAACTCACCTTGGGGAGCTCCAGTTCTTCTAGTCAAGAAGAAAGATGGCACAAGAAAGATGTGCATCGATTATCGAGAATTAAACCGGGTGACTATCAAGAACAAGTACCCGATCCCTCGCATTAGCGAATTATTTGAGCAGCTCAGTGGCGCGAGGGTATTCTCGAAACTGGATTTGCGATCCGGATATCATCAGGTTCGAGTTAAAATAGAAAATATTTGCAAGACGGCGTTCCGAACTCGGTATGGACATTACGAGTATTTAGTGATGCCCTTCGGAGTAACGAATGCACCAGCAATATTCATGGACTTGATGAACCGAATCTTTTCACCATTCTTGGACCAGTTTATTGTGGTGTTCATTGATGATATTCTGGTCTACTCGAAGAGTATTGAAGAGCATGCAGAACACTTGAGGATCGCACTGCAGACGTTGAGACAAGAAAAATTATATGCTAAGATGAGCAAGTGCGAGTTTTGGCTTGAAGAAGTGAAGTTTTTGGGACATGTCGTGTCCGGAGATGGAATCGCAGTTGATCCCGAAAAGATTGCAGCGGTTCGAGATTGGCCGATTCCGAAGAACGTTGCAGAGATCAGAAGCTTTCTTAGACTTGCCGGGTATTACAGGAGGTTCGTGGAGAACTTTGCTCGTCTGGCGGAGCCTTTGACCAAGCTTACGCGCAAAGAAGTACCATTTGTGTGGACGGATAAGTGTGCATCAGCTTTTGAGGCGTTGAAACAGAAGTTGATAACCGCTCCTATTCTGACCGTACCAGACAGTTCCGGAGGATTGGTGATTCACAGCGACGCATCTGGGAAAGGATTGGGATGTGTTTTGATGCAGCATGGGAAGGTTATAGCTTACGCATCGAGACAGTTGAAAACTCATGAGAAGAATTACCCAACTCATGATTTGGAGCTAGCGGCTGTGATTTTCACTTTGAAAATTTGGAGACACTATTTATTGGGCGAAAGGGTCGAAGTATTCACCGATCATAAAAGATTGAAGTATGTGTTTACGCAGAAGGAGCTTAATACGAGGCAGCGTAGATGGTTGGATCTGATGGCTGACTACGATCTTGATCTTAAATACTATCCGGGGAAAGTTAATGTTGTGCCGGATGCGCTTAGTCGGTTGCCAGCAATTCAGATGTTGACTGCACAGAAGGAACTTATAGAAGACTTTCGAAGATTTGATTTGGAGGTTGTGCTACCGCATTCTTTGGGACAGTTGATGCAGCTGATAGTACAGTCGTCGTTGATCGAGAATATTAAAGCAGCGCAGTCGCAGGACCCTAAATTGCAAAAGTTTCGAGAACAGATTGAAGCTGGACTTCGAACAGACTTACTGATCCATGAAGATGGTTCGTTGCGTTATGGTAGCCGTTTGTGTGTGCCAAAGGGAGATATTCATGATGAGCTTATGAAGGAGGTGCACAGTTAAGCATACTCTGTACATCCAGGACGCACGAAGATGTACCGAGATTTACGACAGCATTTCTGTTGGGAAGGCATGAAGCGGGAGATTGCCCGCTTTGTGACAAAGTGCTTAGTGTGTCAGCAAGTTAAGGCTGAACATCAAAGGGTTGCTGGTTTATTGCAACCACTTCCGATCCCTCAATGGAAGTGGGAACATATAACCATGGATTTCGTGACGACTCTACCGCGGAGTCCAAAAGGCAACAATGCAATTTGGGTGATTGTTGATCGATTGACCAAGGCAGCTCATTTCATACCTTTTTGAGTTGGTCAATCAACAGAAACTTTGGCAGAACGGTACATGCAGGAGATTGTAAGATTGCATGGAGTACCGGTGAGTATCGTATCCGACCGTGACACCCGTTTCTTATCACACTTTTTGAAGAGCTTACAGGAAAGTTTGGGGACTCGATTGAAGTTTAGCACAGCTTATCATTCTCAGACAGATGGCCAATCGGAGAGAACGATCCAAACTCTTGAAGACATGTTGAGAGCTTGCATGTTAGACTTCAAGGGTTCATGGGAGGATCATTTGCATTTAGTGGAGTTTTCTTACAATAACAGTTTTCAGGCGACTATTCAGATGGCTCCATTCGAAGCTTTATATGGTCGCAAGTGTCGTTCACCTGTTTGTTGGGACGATGTTGGAGAACGAAGATTGTTGGGACCAGATTTGGTCGTGCATACAGTTGAGAAGGTTAATACTATCCGGAATCATATGAAAGCAGCACAAGACCGACAAAAGAGTTAGGCAGATACATCGAGATGACCTCTAGAGTTCGCCGTTGGTGATTTGGTATTCTTGAAGATATCACCGACTAGAGGGGTGATTCGTTTCGGAAGTCGAGGAAAGCTTAGTCCTCGATTCGTTGAACCTTTTGAGATTTTGGAGCGTGTTGGAGAACTAGCATACCGTTTGGCGTTACCGCAATCCTTGGCGAATGTTCATGACGTGTTCCATGTATCTCAACTCCGTAAATATATTCGAGATGAAACACATGTGCTAGATCATTCGGAGCTGAATGTACGTGAAGATTTGACTTTTGAGGAGCAACCGATGTCGATTGTGGATCGAAGAGAAAAGGTTCTTAAGAACCAGGTTATCCCCCTTGTGCTTATTTCTTGGGGAAATCGCTCATATGGAGAATCGACTTGGGAATGAGAAGATGAAATCCGGCAGAAGTTTCCATATCTATTCTTGTAGTTTGTTGTTTGTTTATACTTTGTTCTTAGAATTTCGAGGACGAAATTCTTTTTGTAGTTGGGTATAATGTAACAACCAAGTTCATTTATACTAATTCAGTTCCCGTATTTATATATTTGTGGTATTTTATTGATTTATCTTGTTTGGGTGCGAATTGTAGTTTACATTTTACATTGCATTCGACCTGACCCGCTTGCTTGAACTGGTTGATTCATATTTATAAACTACCCTGGCTTGTTACATAGATACGTGCATCTAGTATAAACTGCATATTGACTTTTATTTGGAATCACACATTTTATCATATAACATTTTAGATCACGTAAAAATAAATTAAAATTGCATTTTATAGCCTGCATGATACCCCTAACCCCGTGGTAGCGTCCGCGCATCTTGTTCTCGTCCCGCTCAGTGAAACGGACGTGTTTGGATAGCTACGTGCATATACGTGCGTCCGTTCTTGGGGGTATGCATTTTAGTTACCTAATCTTTCATTTTAAAATTTGGAAGTCGCATTTATTTTTCGTATTTAAAATCTGAATTTTAGACCCGACCCGGGCGTGTTTTGGACTAAATTTGTATTTACCTGAAAATCCAATTTTATTAAATATAATATCTTTACTAAATTTAAAATTATAACCGTTTAAAATTTACTAAACTAACAAATCATTTTAAATTTAAAAATCTTTCTTTTAACAACTCTCTCTCCCTCTCTCTATCCGACCCCACCTTCTCTCTATCTCTTTCTCCCTTTCTTTTTCTTTCTCTATTTTTCCTCTGGGCCCCACTCAAAATCTCTCTCTCTTTCTTTCCTCTTCTCTTTCCCTCCCCCCCTCACGGCTCTCTCTCTCTCTTCTTTCTCTCTCTTCTCGCGCGCTCTCTCTCTCCTCTCACGAACACTGTTCGCTTCTTGAGTCGGGTCACCGCTTCCCCGCTACCGTCACCTCCCTTCTATTCTATCTTCTCCTTCTTCTATTAAACCCCCGAGCCCACGAGAAAACCCACTGCAAACTCAACCCTAACCCTAGTGTAGGGTGTTTTTCGTCACCCCATTGAGATGGGAATACGCGCGCGCTTGTTAGGCGTACTACAGATTCCCCCTGCCTAGGTAGGCCGGGGTTTATTGATTGTGGGGATCCGAATCTCCGGCAGCCGCGGACTAAGCTGCCGTTAATTATCCCTCGCCTTTGGGGCGAGGGAACCTCCGATTAACGGGTTAAGCTGGTCATGCGAACTCAATGTGCAGTGTACGTGTGTTTTGTTTTGGAGGGGGGTTTTAAATATATCGGGAGCCACGCAGAGTTTTTACGGGGGTCCCGTTACCCGGATAGCGGGCTGGGGGTCAAGGGGGCTAGCAGCCCCCTTGCGGGGTGCGGGACAGCGCCCCGTTAGAAATTTTTTTCTAACAGGGACAGTGTCGTGGTGTATGTGAGTGTGCACATATGTATGCATATGTGTATATATATATATGTATATATGTATATATATATATATATAAAAGAAAGAGGGGGAAAAGGCATCCGAAGGATGCGTGGGGCCAGCGCCTTGAGCGCTGTGCGCTTAGGTGCTGTGCGCTCAGGCGCAAGCGCGCCACGTGTCGGCACGTGGGCGTTTTGCGCTCGAGCGCAAGCGCGCCACGTGTCGGCACGTGGGCGCTTTGCGCTCGAGCGCAAGCGCGCCACGTGTCGACACGTGGGCGCTTTGCGCTCGAGCGCAGTGCACCTGAGCGCAAGCGCGCCACGTGTCGACACGTGGGCGCTTTGCGCTCGAGCGCAGTGCACCTGAGCGAAGCGCGCCACGTGTCGGCACGTGGGCGCTTTGCGCTTTGAGCGCAGTGCGCCTGAGCGCAGCGCGCCACGTGTCGGCACGTGGGCGCTTTGCGCTCGAGCGCAGTGCCCCTGAGCGCAGCGCGCCACGTGTCGGCACGTGGGCGCTTTGCGCTCGAGCGCAGTGCGCCTGAGCGCAAGCGCGCCACGTGTCGGCACGTGGGCGTTTTGCGCTCGAGCACTGGGCGCTGGCGAGACAAAGGGGCTTTTAGTCCCAGAACCAGAAGTTATGCTTCAGAAAGGAAATATTTATTATATATATATATATATATATCTATGTAAATATATGGAGTTAAACTCCTAAAATGTTTTGGTTGATGAAAGGGGTTCTTCCTCTTCCTCCTCTGTTGGCTGGATCTTGATGATCAAGAGATGTGAGATCTAAAAATCTCTCCTTTCTGAGATCTAATGGTAGATCCAAGTTCCCCTTTGTGGGTTTTGTGGTGGAAGACTTCTTAGTTTTTGAAAAGAAAGAGTAAAACTCTTGATTTAATTCAAAAGAAATGAGAAGGTTTAAAACCTTGGAGAAGGAGCAGGAGGCACAAAAGATCTCCGATCTAAAATTTTTTTGGAGAGAATGAAAAATGTTACTTTATTCATCATCATTTTGCCTTTTATTAGGCTTACATATTTGCATATAGCCCCTTGGGCTTTACAAAAATGACATTTTAGCCATCCCATGGCTCATGTGCCATTTCATTTTTGCACATAAGCCATGGGCTTACAAAATATTGGCTTTATGCCCATTTTGTTTACATTCATGCATAAACAATTACATAAAAATTATTTATTACATGATTTTGTTGTTGGCACGGAGAGGCTGGCCGCGGGCTCGACTTGGGTATGGGCCCGCTTGACCTGGGCTTGGGCCCACCTGGCTTGGGGTTGACTTTGATTTTGACCTGGTCAACCGGGGTGTAAATTTTTACCCCAACACCTAGCGCCTCCTCTGCCTCCTCAAAGCTCAACCTTCGTCTCCATCCTCTTCTCCTCCTCCTCATCTCCATCTTCTTCCTCTTCTATTTTTCCTTCCGAGCCTTCACCTGCACACCCAAGTTACCTCGGAACCCATCACCACCACGCCTCCTTCGCCGCCGATCATCTCTCGCCACCACTATCATCCCCATCTCCTCTTCTCTTCCTATCTCCTCTGTTCTCCTTCCCTGCACCAACCTTACACTGAGAAAACCAACAACAAAACCCTAGCCGAAACCCTAGCAACCAACCCCTTCGCCGGAGCTCCGTTCATCACCGTCGACATCTCCACCCCTCTCTGCAAACCCAGTGAGCATCCCTTTTCTTCTCAATCTCTTCTCCCTCTTTCCATTCTTCTCTTTCTTTCTTTCTTTTCTTTGCTTTTCTTTTCTTAAATTCTTAGTTCTCTGTCTTGTGTAGTTTGCCGGAACCTGGTCATGCCATCGATGATTCCGACGACCCAGCGAGCGTTTCTGACCCATGTGATCCCCTTGTACGTTGTTTGGTTCCGTTCCGTGCATCGTGCGTGCGTTGCGACTTTTCCCACCGACGTGTGACGTTCCGTATACCCGTTTCTTGATCTGTCGAGGCAAGTAAAACTTGCTACATGCTATTTATATTATTTTTATACGTATTTAATTGCATACTAAACCTGTAGATTAAATCTATGCCGCATGTTCCATTTAAACCTATCGATGTTCCATATATCATTTTAGACCTAGAACTTGAAACATATCATGTTGCATTTTAGTTTACAATACGTGGTACCCACATCCATATTTAAATCACATAATGATTATTTGTATAGCCCATAGTACTCTTTTAATTGTTTATAACCTTTCGGACACCGTTTGCATCCATTATACAATTGCATTCCTAAATCATTTAATACGTAATAATGAGATTTCATTCCATATTTGATAAAGTGTATTTAATTAGTATTGAAACCATAACCCTAACTCAAATAGATAACCGTGCATTCATAAGTTTTAATTTATACCTATTTGCATACTACATCACAATGTTCCATTTTTTATTGTTCCATTAGTACCCCATACTTGTTTTGTATACCCATGCTTATTTTAGTTTGATTATGAGCACCCACGTGACATTTTTGTGAACCCCTGACATGACTTGATACACCTACTACTTGACCCGACTTGGTACCGTGTACTGCTTAACATGACATGATACCTATATACTACCCGACTTGAGCTGAGATACCATGGCTTTACCTGTTACCTGATCTTGTTACTAATGCCAATAACCTTGACATGTTGTCCCTACGGACATTTCCTGTTGTCTAGCCAGACAAACCTGTACCTGCTTGATCCTGTGTTGGCACTAACTCCGGATTTATTAATACTTGACTTGACATATATAAGTTGGGGGTATGGGGAAATCAGGATGTAACCGAACGTAACTCAAAGGGTCATCCTATTGTTTGTCATTTTTTCGGGCGTTACGGAATACCTATTGTTTGTCGTTTTTCCGGGCGTTACGGAATAATCACCGATGGGTTACGATGATGATTACATTACTTGGTTTCGAAGACTTTAGAATAGATAACCCCGTAGCACAGTTTAGATATTACTGCACGTCACTTATACTGACATACTCACTGTTATATATTCTTGTTATATTCTTGCTCATACTCATACCTGCATGTCTTGCTACCCCTGTTTATATTATTGCTTGATATTATGACGCACTGACGTCTGGGTTTTGCATGACCCAGATTCTTTACCTTCGCTACAGGCTGAGCAGGAGTACTTTAGTCAGCAGGCTGAGCAGTGAGGACTTGTTAGTAGTTAGTTCTTTTACTTTCGGTATTTTCATTCCTGATGTGAGCCCCCATTATGGGACATACATTCCAGTTATTCTTGTATTGGATCTTTTGCTTCCGTATTATTTTATTCTTGACTCGTTTTATTCTGGCTTATGGACATGTGTTAGATAGTTTATTATTGTTCTTGATATCTCTACAGCCGTAATGTGACCGTGGAAGGATATTTCCTATCCACAGGTAGCATGGTTGGCTATGTCACGTGCCTATCTTAGCGTACTCTGGGAAGCGGGGCGTGACAATGGTGGAGCCCGGTATGGTTCCCCGGGGCAAGAAGATCGCAGATGATGGCGATGAGCCTGGCAGGCAGAGCTAGTACCTACCGGTGACAGTATTGAGACGTATGGATACAGGAATTGCGGGTGTCGGAGCTGGGCACTCATATTCCGTGAGATGTATGATACGTGGACATCTGGGCCGATCCGGACTGACGGAGCCCAAGTGCCGATCCGGACTGACGGAGCCCTATATATATATGAGGATTTACGTGTCGATGTTGGATACGAGTATTTCATGATATTTTCGGGTGTCGATGTTGGATACTCAGGTTCCATGATTTTGATGTGTCGTTGAGGGATACATATACACACATATATATATACACAGGCATAGTTTTCATGATGTTTTCGGGTGTCGATGTTGGACACTCAGGTTCCATGAGACTTACAGGATATGAGGGCCGATCTGAGGATGCGGTACCTTTGGTGTTAGGATTTAGATTGTCTTGATGGACACTGGTCCTGCCACGATGAGAATTCCGTGAGGATGACATGTTTTATCCCATACTCAGCATTTATTTGATATGCATTGCTTCATGTATTAGGAGTACCTGATAGAGTACCTTTCATGACTGTTGCATATGCATATTGTCATATTATACTATCAGTTTGTATGTGATAGATTATCGCAGTACGTGCATACCTGCGATTACCTGCATATGTTATTTACTATTCACAAGTTGGCAACTCACCGCCGTTGTGCCACAGCGTTTGCAGGTTGTCCCTCAAAGTGGTAGCGGCAGGGCTTCTTCTTCTTATCGTATCATCTTTTGCAGCGGATACCACTACGGCTGACTGTGTGCAGTTTTGCTATAGGTGGGTTTTGCGGTTATCTGATAATGCTCATTTGTATATTCATTGTCTCTGGTACTCTCTATCTACTACTTCATGTATTGACTTAAAGACGAGTTGTGAGGGCGATATTGTATATTATTTTTTGACTTTGGAGGTTTTTCATGCTGTTTCAATTTATTTCGTCTTTTTCTTTGCTACGGCGTCGTATATCTGTTGTGGTGGTTGTTTCCCGCCTTTGGACGTGGATTTTCTCCCGTTTGGAGATATTTTACTTATATATTTTGTTGTACCTTTTTTTTGGGTCTTGTTTTACAAAGGAGATGCTGTCAAATTTTTAAAGGAAGTAAATTTGGACTTTAAAGATTTTTGATTTAGATTTCAAAAGTTTTAACAATGTTATTATCACTTACTAGTTTTGATGGTTTAGATTGCTGGGTTTTCGGTTTACTTAAATTGTGTTACGCCTGTAGACGTTACGTGTTTTAAAGGCCATCACATGCCAAATTTGGGGTCGTGACTAAGTTGGTATCAAAGCGCTAGGTTTTACCTTTCGGAGTGTAGGATGACCTTGGTATGATGGAGTAGGTAGGTTAAGCAGAGTGATGTTGCGTGTGTATGTCCGCGGCATACTTACGACATGGTACTCCGCCTAAGTGACCTAAGTACTAATTGCTTGAAATTCCTTCCATGATAATAGATATCCTTGTGATTCGATTTCCGTGTTCTTATCGAATCCTATTTCCATTTCTAGCCTTTATGCCGCCGATGACTATGAGGACTCAGAGAGAGGCAACAAGAGCTGAGGTCAGAGTTGACTCGTTTGAGACGAGGACTGACCAGTACGGTACACTCGCTGTACAGGAGCAGATTGATCCGCCTTCGATAGATCGTATCGCTAGGCTAGAGGCAGATATGCAGGATTTGCACCAGATGATGAGATCGTTGGTTGAGTCCAGTCGAGCGCAGCGACAGGAGGTTGCCACCCCTGTTACTCAGTTATTCCTCGCTATCAGCACACAGTATTGTGTAACACATACAGCAGCAGTGGACGAGCCCTACTAGATGAGGCATGTCTTTCCGAGACTTTGGGAGTTCCGGAACCGAGGAGGGCTCGTACAGGTGTATCAACCCAGAGATAGGTGTTTGGTCGCCGTGACAGTTTTCGTTCGTCGCGGGAGTAGCAGAGGCTTGGGACGAGGACAGTTGTTTAGCTCTTACCCCTAGGAGGGTCAGCAGTCATCGTATGGATGTTTCCAGTGCGGGAGTTTCCATCACCTCGTCAGGAATTGTTCTGTGGTACGCCTGTTCATACCATAATATTGCATTTATCATTCCCCTATTCTTATCCGTTTTAAAAATAAACAGGTACTCTTGACGTACGTTTGTTGCATGTTACAGGATACAGGGCTTGGATGCGAATACAGTGAAAAAGACGAAAGTTGATACAGAAAAAGGAATTTTGACCAACAAGTAGACGGATCCTAGTCAAGTTGAAGAACAGTGCAAGGTCCAAAATGTCAAGTGAACGGTTAAAAGATCGCTACAAGTATTCACTGAAACATCTGGAGGAGAATAAGAAGCCCAACAGAGAAAATACATATAAAAATACAGAGCCCAAGAACCCCTGAACCAAGCCCAAAAAGTGCAGGGCCCAACTCCCTTCTTTGGCCGCGGAACCGCGGCCAAACCCAGCCTGGCGCCGCGGTTCCGCAGCCATATAGTGCGCATGTCGGTGGATTTTTGGCGTATCGGTGCGACGGTGCGGGTGTTGGGATTTTTAGGGGTCAAATCTGTAATTGCATGTCTACGAGAGTCTGTAACCCTAGTTTTCATGTTTTCCTATAAATTGTATTCCCAGATCTGTAAAAACCTATGCCTCTTTTCAATCAATAAATTTCAGAATTTCTGAGAGTTATATTCAGATCTGTTCTATATCGTTTGGAGGGAGCCGTCAACCTAGGAAGGTAAATTATGTCTTTCTTTCTTTTAATTAGTATGCCTTATCACCCCTAATGAGTGAGTAGTCTCCTCGCTTGTTAGGGTTAGCCTTAGGGAAAGGGTTGAGAGATGAGATCTCTCACCCCTTTCAATGCCACATTCACCTAATGAATTAGAACTCCATGCATACGCGCACAACCGCTCCCTGCGGCACCTTACCCCTCGAGGTAACGGTGAACCGTAGTATAAAGGGCCGGTTGCGCGCGTTTTCCATGGGGGTTAGGGTAATTATCAACAAAGGAAGGATGCGAATCTAGAGGAAGAAACATCTTCCCAAAAGATTCGGATCCACTTTATTGATAATCACCGTAACATCTAATAGATCTAAAATATGGCAATGAAAGCGGTGAGGAAAACGTTAATCTCCAAAACTTCCCCTAAGCCTAACCCTAGCAAGACTTTTAATTAGATTAATTAGATTAATTAGATCCAGTTTTCATAGATTTTTATAAACCAACCAAAACGACACTTTGAATCAACTCGTTAAAACACATAAAAGGAATTTACCCATCTCTGTGGATCGACCCGCACTCACCGGCTAGCTGCAAAGCGACGCCGTTTCTGATTGCGGTAATTATATTTTTGATCGAAAAAAAAATCTTTACAATCAAATGGCGCCGTTGCCGGGGATGGCGTAATATTTCTTTTTGTGAATTTTCGGGTTGATATAAATTTTAAAAATTATAAAAATCTGAAAATATAAAAAATACAAAAATTATCAATTTTGATCTGTTTGAAGGGTTTATTGTTTGAATCTTGCAGGAACAGCGAAGGATTGTAAATCTGGAAATTTACAGAGAGGAAAACAGAAAGTTGTATATCAGAACAGAGAGAAAATAGCACAACAGAGCAGTAGAATTTTTTTCAGGAGCTGATCTCCCCTTTCCACCGCGCTTCCGCGGCAAAGGTGGGCCCCAGACCGCGGTTCCGCCGCGCATTGGCCACGTCAGCACCTGAAAATTTGCTGGTTTGTTTTCTTCTTCTCCCCTCTGTAACCTACAATATATCCACTGTAAAAGTTTTCTGCAGGGTTCTTTGCGCCGCGCTAAAAAAAAATTGATTGCAAGTGAAATTTTATTTGTTTTGCATAATTTAACCGGACTCTAAGGGGCTAATTGACCAAACTCAGATTGGGTGGGGATTTCATCACCCTTCCCAGGACCCCAGAAAACACCTAAAGCATTTTGCATCGACCACAATTAAATAAAAAAGACTAGACTCAGACCTAAGGACATCGAGCTCAATAGGAAAAGGACTAGTATAGGCATCGACCGTTTATCCTAACCGACATTGTGGTGTCTAGGCTAGTGATTATTAATTAGGCCCACTGTAGTGGTGGTTCCTTCCCACTTACCTGGCCGTATTTGTCCGTGAAGAGGCGGTTTGAGGTCCTATTTCTAGTCCTAGTTAGGAGCTGTCTAGCAGACCTAGGCGACCCTAGATCTAGGCCTGATTGTGCATGTGTGGTTGATACATTTGTGTCACGAGTCCATTTCAAAAACCTCTTTGCAAAACTCACACAAAATAAAAAAAAATATATATATATATAAATCTTTTCAAAAAAAAACTTGCAACTTGCCGCTAGAAACCTTGCAACTCACTTCCATCACTTCCCTTCACTGACGTTATCTTACCTCCACATTCTGTCTTTCTTTTTTCTGACTACACTACCCCTTTTAGTGTATGTCATTTTGGACTAGGGATACTAACGCCCGATTAGTCCGTGTTTCGTTGGTACCGACCGACGAACCCTTCGATGAACCCTTCGTCGACATTCCGTCCATTTCCTTACCTCCACCTTCAAATTCTTCTTTCGAAGGTATGTCGGGATTCAACCCTAACGATACCTTACCGACGGGAATGATTCCACCTCCGTTAGGTACGAATAACCCGAATCTTCCGCCTGTTGTAGCGCCCGCACGAGTTGCGCTCCAGGATCTCTTCTACCCCGTCCGCACTTCTTTACCTACATGTCTTTCACCCCCACCGGCGAATGGGGATAACTTTGAAATAAAACCACATTTCATCAATATGCTGCCAAAATTTCATGGTTTGGAATCCGAAGATGCATATATCTTTATTAATAAATTCCAAAACGTTTGCGCTATGATGAAAACGACACAATTAAGTGATGACGCTATAAGGCTAAGGGTCATTCCTTTCACCTTATGTGACCTAGCCGAGAAGTGGCTATACAGCACCGCATCACATTCCATTAGAAATTGGGACGAGTTTGTAAGAGCTTTTCTGAAAAAGTTCTATCCTCATCACAAAACTGCTAGAATCCGTAACGAGATTATACAATTTTCACAGCTTCCTTCCGAACCATTTTGGAAGTGCTTCGAGAGATTTAAAGACCTACTTGTTCAATGCCCTCATCATGGGATCGAAAGTTGGCAACTTTGCCAAACATTATACGAGGGATTGAACGCAGCAACGAAGCAGTTGCTAGAAACAATATGTCAAGGTCATTTTCTCTCCAAGTCTAGTGACGAAGCATGGCAGTTTCTTGAGGATCTTAGTGAGCAAACAATTCAGTGGGAAAGTACCAAGACCACATCATCTTCTTCTGTTGGTCAATCTAGGGCAGGCATACATCAAATAGATATGTCGATTGCTATGAAGGCCGAGATGGCCTCACTTATGAAAAAGCTAGAAGCCATTGAGACCAAAATCTCATCGTCTTCTCCTGCCCTTACTCTACCCACACGAACTGTTTGTGCTTGTTGTGCGAATCCATCGCATCTAACCGAAGAGTGTCCTTATAATGCACCTATTCAAGGACAGGATCAAGTCAATGCTGCATTTCAGCAACGACAAAGAAATGATCCGTACTCTTCGACATACAATCAGGGGTGGAGGAGTCACCCAAATTTCGCTTGGAACCAAAATCAACAAGTCCAAGAAAATAATAATTTTCAAAGACCTCCTCCTCCACAACAACAACAAGTACCTTTACAAACTCAAAACCAGCAACCTTTCCAACAACAACCTTATGCAAATCAAACGAACAATTTGGTTCAACCTAATGATGATAAGGTTATCTCGCTCGAGAAAAGTCTAGAAGCATTTCTCAAGCAATCTACAGAATCCGCAGCAAGATTTGAAAGTTATGTTCAATCTTTAATGAATAACAATGCCTCACACGATCAAAGTATCAAATCTATTGAGGCACAAATTGCACAATTAACTGCTGCGTTGAGCGAGAAAGAAAAGGGAAAGCTTCCATCTCAACCATTGCCAAATCCCGGTCACACACAAAACGCATATCATAATCACAATGTAAATGCGGTGACCACGTTGAGATCCGGAAGAGAGTTGCAAAATAATATGGATACTAGTGATGACATCCCCGCCGGTGGTTTTTCTTCTTCTTCTTCTTCCTCTCCATCGTCACCTTCCCCTTCTTTATTTTCTTCACTTTCTTCTTCACCTTTTTCTTTAGAGCCTATTCTCCACCCTTCACACGGCTCTACTTCTTCTTGCTCGAACGGACCCATTGCTCACAACATGAACACATCTACACCGGGATCCGTTCCTACTCCACATTCTACTCCACAGACATTTGACTCAACGAATTTTCAAAATGCTCCATTTCCAAACAGGTTGAGTCCCAATAAACCAACTGCACAAGTGGAGAATATTGTGGAGATATTTAAGCAGGTTAGCATAAATATACCTCTCTTGGATGCAATCCAACAAGTCCCTTCATACGCGAAAATTTTAAAGGGATTATGCACCTCGAAGAGAAAGGCATCTCAAGTACCCAAGAAAGTGCTAGTGGCTAGTGCAGTGAGCAATACTATTAACCACCATCAAACCTTACCCCAAAAACGAAAGGACCCCGGCTGTCCTACGATTTCAATCACAATTGGGGATAAGAAAATTAATCGAGCACTTTTAGATCTTGGGTCTAGTGTTAACCTGATTCCCTACTCCGTGTATGAACAATTAGGGGTTGGAGAGTTGAAACCCACTCGTTGTACTCTCCAAATGGCTGATCGATCAATCACCCATCCGAGGGGTCAGCTAGAGGATGTGTTGATCAAAGTTGGGGAGTTCATATTCCCCGTTGATTTTATTGTTATGGATACACAACCTGTTGCTAACCCAAGAAACCAAATTCCGGTGATTTTCGGTCGACCATTCTTGGCCACTTCCAATGCTGTGATAAACTGTCGCAATGGCTCCATGACTCTATCCTTTGGGAAATTGTCTAGTGAGTTCAATATTTATAAGATGGGAAGTCTGCCCCCCGTACCAAAAACTAGTACACGGGAAGTTTGCTCTATTCACGAAATCACGCAGGAGGACTGCGAACTTGAGAGATTTCTATTTGATGAAAACAGTTTTGACGCCACTAGTGCGTCCCTCCTTGAGCCTACCACCATTGACACAACCGATATTGATTATGAATGTTTCGCTTTTTCGGATGATGACAACTCACAGCCCGAATATGAGTCTTTTGAATTTTTGGATGAGTTAGTCGAGCCATCCGAATCGGTTGTATGCAGTGATTTCGAACCCGTGTTGGAGTCCTTTGAGTTCGAGGTAGATTCCGCAATGATTCTTTCGCCTCCGAAACTCGAACTCACGCCATTGCCGTCTCACCTTAGATATGCTTACATAGGTGAGAATGAGACCTTTCCCATTATCATATCGGCCTCTCTAGCCCTCGAGCAAGAGAACGCCCTCTTAATGGTCTTACAAGATAGGCGACAAGTTTTCAGTTGGACTATGGCGGACATCGAGGAGATAAGTTCCCTCATAATTAAGTATCATATACAATTGATGGATGATGCCGGGTCAATAGAGGACCCACAGGAACATCTTGGGGGTATTGTGGTGAGTCAACCTCCTCCTTTAGAAGTTGAAATACCCCCATTTCTTTTAATAAACTACGAGAATGCCAATACTCCACTGATTGCTGATCATTTACATTCTCGTTTTGATGTATCACCATCGCCTGTATATTTACCTCCACACCTCCCATACCACTACTTCTATCTTCCCCAATTCTTTGTGGACCGCTACAATTTATTCTTCCACCAACCAATACTCTTTACCGATAAAATTTTCAACTGGTTGGTGTTGGTCTATGCAAAGTTTGGCAGTAATGTCTAACATAGTTTAAATGAAGTTTGGGGGAGGACCTTTTTTGTATATATTTTTCTTAATAGAAAATTGTAAATAAATAAACAGGGGAGTGCCGACATTTTGACCCTCTTGATTTAGTATGACAGTGAGGACACTATCAAGTTCAAGTTTGGGGGTATGCTCGGTACGTCTTCTTCCTTCGCATCCATTTGTATATATTTTTGCATTTGCATATTTATTTGAAAACCCATAAAAATTTGAAAAATTTCAAAAATTATAAAAATTATTGTATTCAATTTTGGTTAATTGACTTGAGTTTGACAAATAGGTTAACTCGCTAGGAACAACTAGATCTTAGACTTAGTGAATTAAAAACCCTAAAAATAACATTCCTTAAAGTTTAACGGTAGAAAGTATATGCCTTGTAGTTTATTTAGAAATAGGCAAATTTTGGGTTCACTTCTTGGGTTAAGTCAAAATGAAGGAAAAATATTGATGTTCTTATTAGAGTATAAGTTTGAAAAATAGTTCCTAGCTTAAGTCTAGATTCTGAAAATGTATACCCTACAACTTGCACAATCACGCACCTTGAAAGTTGGAATAGTAGAGGAGACCTTGAAGTGCTCTTGTCTAAAGTCCTTAGTACAATGAAAATAAAGAAAAAAAATGGGGTGAATAAAGAATAAAAAAATGGACACTGGTTTTTGTGATTGCTTAAGGCTGCAAAAATAGAAAAATATTTAGCGAGGGTGCTTCATCACCTAGTGCCTTAGACCAACTGGTTTGGGAGTCACTGCTAAAGCCTTGGGTGTTGCAAAACTAGGAAATACGCTTTAAAGTGCTAACGCATCTTGTAATCGGTTGTTGGTACCTCAAGAAGTATTAACGGTCGCATGAAGGATGTGTAAGCAAAATTCAATTAAAAATTCACCAATTAATAAGTGCTTTGGACAATGGACGAGAGTACGATTGCTTGATTTGAATTTCCAAGTGTAGGGGTGATATTTACACACACGTGGGGGTATGTAATTGGAGTTTAGATGAGAAAAAGGGATGAAGAATAGAACTTGTATCTTTAATAGAGTTGATAAAAATTCCTAAATGGAGATGGAACCCTAGAAGGAAAACTTAAGAAATGCCGAAAGCTAAGTAGGTCTGCATAACATATATAATCTTAAGTTAAATAATGAGAAAGTGTGAAGAATATGGGTGGATAATTTGCGGGTCGATGATAATAGAATTCTTAGTTAGAAAACTTAATTGGAGAACAAAAGTTAATGGGCCAAATTGATAGGATTTTGTGGGTGTAATCCGCTGAAAACCCTCAGGAGACAACACTCCTCCTACTAGGGACACCTAGAGATTTAACGGCTTGTTGCACGTGCTCAGTGCAATCGCGTTTCCCTGCGAAAGTGCGGTTAGGATTTTAGTGAATAAAAATAATAAGTTTGCTCGAGGACGAGCAAAAGATAAGTTTGGCGGTATTTGTTCAGACCATAATATTGCATTTATCATTCCGCTATTCTTATCCGTTTTAGAAATAAATAGGTACTCTTGACGCACGTTTGTTGCATGTTACAGGATACAGGGCTTGGATGCGAATACAGTGAAAAAGACGAAAGTTGATACAGAAAAAGGAATTTTGACCAACAAGTAGACGGATCCTAGTCAAGTTGAAGAACAGTGCAAGGTCCAAAATGTCAAGTGAACGGTTAAAAGATCGCTACAAGTATTCACTGAAACATCTGGAGGAGAATAAGAAGCCCAACAGAGAAAATACATATAAAAATACAGAGCCCAAGAACCCCTGAACCAAGCCCAAAAAGTGCAGGGCCCAACTCCCTTCTTTGGCCGCGGAACCGCGGCCAAACCCAGCCTGGCGCCGTGGTTCCGCGGCCATATAGTGCGCATGTCGGTGGATTTTTGGCGTGTCGGTGCGACGGTGCGGGTGTTGGGATTTTTAGGGGTCAAATCTGTAATTGCATGTCTACGAGAGTCTGTAACCCTAGTTTTCATGTTTTCCTATAAATTGTATTCCCAGATCTGTAAAAACCTATGCCTCTTTTCAATCAATAAATTTCAGAATTTCTGGGAGTTATATTCAGATCTGTTCTATATCGTTTGGAGGGAGCCGTCAACCTAGGAAGGTAAATTATGTCTTTCTTTCTTTTAATTAGTATGCCTTATCATCCCCTAATGAGCGAGTAGTCTCCTCGCTTGTTAGGGTTAGCCTTAGGGAAAGGGTTGAGAGATGAGATCTCTCACCCCTTTCAATGCCACATTCACCTAATGAATTAGAACTCCATGCATACGCGCACAACCGCTCCCTGCGGCACCCTACCCCTCGAGGTAACGGTGGACCGTAGTATAAAGGGCCGGTTGCACGCGTTTTCCATGGGGGTTAGGGTAATTATCAACAAAGGAAGGATGCAGATCTAGAGGAAGAAATATCTTCCCAAAAGATTCGGATCCACTTTATTGATAATCACCGTAACATCTAATAGATCTAAAATATGGCAATGAAAGCGGTGAGGAAAACGTTAATCTCCAAAACTTCCTCTAAGCCTAACCCTAGCAAGACTTTTAATTAGATTAATTAGATTAATTAGATCCAGTTTTCATAGATTTTTATAAACCAACCAAAACGACACTTTGAATCAACTCGTTAAAACACATAAAAGGAATTTACCCATCTCTGTGGATCAACCCGCACTCACCGGCTAGCTGCAAAGCGACGCCGTTTCTGATTGCCTTAATTATATTTTTGATCGAAAAAAAAATCTCTACAATTAACGCCAGAGGAGGGAACCGGTACCATATGTTACCTTACCACCTTCACCTCAGGGAGCCTTGCCCCTTGCGCCTGTTGTCGCACCACGTCAGACTTATGTTCAGAGAGGTCGTGGTCGCGGAGGGTTCGTTCAGAGAGTACAGGATGCCAGAGGAGGAGGACAGCCAGTTGCGGGTAGGGGCAGGCACGAGCGTTTGCTTCTACTCATTGGGATGCGCGGGCGTCCAATGCAGAGTTTTCAGGTATTCGTATGTTCTTCTGATGTGCATGTTTTGTTTAATTCGGGATCTATGCACTCGTTTGTTCTACAGACTTCGTGCCGAGGTTGGGCCGAGAGTCGTGTATGCTAGATCAGCCGTTTGTTGTGTTTACTCCTGTTGGCGATTCTTTTATTGCGCGACACGTGTTTCGGTCATGTGCCAATCGGATAGAAGATAGAAATTCGTCCGTCGATTTGATCCTTCTAGAGATGTTGGGCTTTGACGTTCTCCTGGGCACGGACTGGTTAGCTACGTGCTATGCGTCTGTGGAATGCCGCAAGAAGACAGTCAGGTTTTGTTTTTCCGGTGAGTCGGTTCTAGTTGTGCAGGGGGACTGTGGTGCCGCCCCTCACAGCTTGATTTCAGCCTTTTTCGCTAGTCGGCTTTTCAGGAGAGGATGTCGAGGATTCTTGGCTTTCATTTGTGATACCGGAGCCACAGTGGATTCATTGGACCGGGTTTCTATTGGGCGAGATTTTCCGACGTTGTTCCAGATGAGCCGGCGGAGCTTAGGGAGCTTAAGGATCAGCTGCAGAGTTGCTAGATAGAGTGGGACTTGTACGTCCAAATGTTTCGCTTTAGGGAGATCCTATTCTGTTCGTCAAGAGGAAGGATGGCAGTTTGAGGTTGTGCATTGATTGATCGTCAATTGAAGTTATGGTGCGGATAGGTATCCTTTATCTCGCATTGACGATTTTTTTGATCAGCTCCAGGGTGCGAGGCATTTTTCTAAGTTTGATTTGGGATCAGTTCATTATTAGTTGCGGGTTGGGAGTGATGACATTCCGAAGACTGCTTTTTGTGCGCGCTACGGGCTTTATGAGTTTTTGGGTGGTGTCGTTGGACTCACCAATGCCCTAGCAGCATTCGTGGATGTGATGAACCAGATTCTTCAGGCCGTTCCTCGACCAGTGGATTGTTGTGTTATCGATGACATTCTGGTCTTTCCTTGAGTCGTGAGGAACATGAGTAGAACTTGAGAATTTTCTTGCAGACATTGAGAGAGTACCAGTTGTTTGCTAAATTCTCGGAGTGTTCCTTCAGGCTTGATGGTGTTGACTTCCTAGGTCATGTGGTTACGGGAGACGGTATTCGTATGGACCCGAGAAAGATCGAGGCCGTACAGCTTTGGCCCAAACTTGTATTAGTGACAGAGGTCCGCAGCTTTTGGGCTTAGCTGGTTTTTATCGCCGTTTCGTGCAGGATTTCTTGAGTATCGCTGCACCGTTGACCAGATTGACCAGGAAGGGGGTTCCTTTTCTTTAGACTGAAACATGCGAGCTGAGTTTTCAGTGGTTGAAGACTCGATTGCCGACTGCACCAGTTCTATCTTTGCTTTCTGGATCGGGCGACTTTGTCGTTTATTGTGATGTTTCACGAGTGGGGCTTGATTGTGTACCGATATAGCATGATAGAGTTATCGCTTATGCTTCCCGACAGTTGGAGGAAGTACGAGCAGGATTTATCCCACTCATGATCTGGAGATGGCCGCGGTGGTCTTGCGCTGAGGATTTGGAGACACTACTTGTACGGAAAGTCGTGTCAGATTTTCACAGACCACCAGAGCTTAATCTTCCTGCAGCGGGATCTGAGTTTGAGACAACGTCGTTGGATGGAGCTTGTGAAGGATTATGATTGTGAGATCCTTCATTGCCCGGGGCAAGGTGATTGTGGTAGCTGATGCTTTGAGTCGTAGGCCCGGGGGTAAGCTTGTTCCAGTAGAGCGCAGTTCAGAGACAGTCTTTTATAGATTTGCAGTTCTTGTGTGACCGTTGAGTACAGCTTAAGTCTGCCTCTACCGAGGGGACAACTTGCTCATGTACGAACCCGTCCATTTATAATTAATCGTTTTCGTGAGGCACGGCCCGCCGATGCCCATTTGTCTGAAATTCTTGAGAATGTTCGGCTGGGTAGAGATTCAGAGTTCTTGATTTATGACCAGGGTGTGCTACGTTTCGGACTCATTGGTGTGTACCTGATACTGATGGGTAGAGACGCGAGGTCTTAGAGCAGGCACATCAGTCAGCTTTCAGTGTTCACCCAAGTGCCACCAAGATGTAACGTGACTTGGGAGTTAGTTACGGGTGGGCAGGGATGAAGTGTGATGTTTCAGATTTCGTTTTGAGGTGCCTGACTTGTTAGCGAGCTAAGGTTGAGCATTTGAGACGGGCAAGAGAGTTGCAACTTTTAACCGTTCTTGAGTGGTAATGAGAGCAGATCTCCATGAATTTCGTCGTGGTGTCTACCCTGGTCTATACAGGGTGTGACTCCATTCTGGTGATTTTGGTCCGGTTATGCTCAGTATGCTCAGTTTGCTCAGTTGTTCTTCGATAAGTTTGTGTGTTTGCATGGAGTTCCTTCATACGTTGTATCCAATAGAGGCACCCAGTTCGCTAGCCGTCTTTGGCAGAAGCTTCAGGAAGCCTTGGGTACTGGTTGAGCTTTAGCTCCGCTTTCCATCCGTAAGCCGATGGTCAGACAGAGCGGACTATACAGACTCTGGAGGATATGCTTGTGCGTACGTACTAATTGTTTGTTGGCGGTTGGGATCGTCACTTGCCATTGATAGAATTCTCCTACAATAACAGTTATCAGGAGATGTTTCAGATGGAAACTTTTTAGGCTTTGTTTGTTAGATTGTGTCGATCGCCAGTCTGTTTTACTGACTCCACGAGGGCAGGATTTTTTTGGACCCCAGCTAGTCCAGAGACTTCGGAGATGATCCAGTTGATTCAGGTCAGAATGAGAGCAGCCCAGTGCAGACAGAAGTCTTATGCCGATCGTCGTTGTCGCAGACTTAAGTTCGCAGTGGGAGATCATGTATTCCTACGGATTTTTCCGATGAAATGGCGTGTTGAGTTTTGGGAAGCTTAGTCCCAGATTGTAAGTCCTTTTGAGATCCTTTAGCGAGTTAGTTCCGTTGCCTATAAGTTGGCACTTCCGCCCAAATTTTTGAGTATTCACCCCGTATTCCTTGTGTCGATACTTCGCAAATACCTTCATGACCTTTCTCACATGATTCAGCACCAGACCATTCGATTGGGACGCGATTTTTCGTCCACCAGCAGCCGATAGTGATAGTGGATCGGCAGGTGGAGAAACTTCGGTCAAAGGTTTTGCCATCTGTGGAGGTTTTCTTTGGTGTAGCCAATCTAGTGAGGAGATCACTTGGGAGGCTACGCGCGAGATATGGGAGTTTTGCACTCATCTCTTTGAAGGTATGCATAGTAAGAATTTTAAATTCGGGGATGAATTTCTTTAAGGGGGGAAGATTGTAACGTTTTAGAAATCGTGATGCAAATTTTCCGTTAATAGGTAAATTAGGCGGTGTTTTTCCGTAAAAACCTAGAAGTGATCATTTTTCAGTATAGACTTAACTGCACCTAGTTTAACTAGGAAATGGCTAGTTTGCGGTTTTTAGTTGTCACTTAAAATTTTTAGTTCACTTTAATATCTTTCCTTAATTAAAATATTATTATAAGCTTTTAATTATGCACTTAATTAGTGGTAATTACTATTTGGATTGGGTTAATTATGCAAATGTGAATCCATGCCTACTTAATCACAAGATTAAGCACTAAACCATCCTTGCAAAATATCCTAGGATATTTTGGTGAATTAAAAGAAAATTTTTAAATAAAGAATGAAAAGGATTAAGAGATGGCATATAATAAATGAGCATTAAATGGTGTTTTAGACTAGAATTTTCCACACAATTCCTTAACCCTCATCATTTTCTAGTCTTGGCCGACCCCTTCCCTTTTGCTGCCCTCTCTCACTTCTCACCTCATTTGCACTTCTTCAAGCTTCTAAAAATCATCAAAAATCCTCAAATAATCCCAAAAACTCAAATATAAATCCCTACCCATTATTCTTCAATCCTAAACAAACTTGGATCTTCATGAAAGTCATCATTTTGAAGGCTAATTTGGAGTTTGGTTGCTAATTTGTGAATCAAGTGGAGGTATAAAATCCTAACCCTAAGCTTAAGTTCTTGTTTTAATACCTTAATCTAGTTAATTAGATGTTTAAATAAATCTTTAATTAGCATGCTTAGAAATTCATGAAAGTGTAGTGAAGATCAAGTTAGGCTTTGATTTGTTTAAAATGGTTAACAGAGAAGTGTAGATTTTGACAACTTAACCTAATTGTGAGAATATTATTTGTTATTTTCCTAATTGGCTAATTAAGCTTAACTGCAAACTAAACTTTTAGAAAATCTTATTTGGGTGAGATTAAAATTCTAGTAAGGGTTTGTGTGGTTTAATCAAGCAATTATGAGATGATTGTGATTTCTAGTTTTGGTTAAACTTGTAGATTTGGGCGAAAATGATTAAAGTGCTTACTAGGTTTTCGGATAAATTAGGCGTGGGTTTCTATTGACGTTGCGATGTTATATATATTAGATTCCACGATATATATTGTGTTGTGAATGCGCGATCGGTACGATCAGGGTCTAGGCTTGGTGGTTGTGTCATCCTAGCTAGGGTTGTGCCGATATTGTACGCGTTTTGTGCACTGAGTGCACAGTGTGTTTATCTTGTGGACGTTATTCTTGCGTTTCATTGTCTTTGTGTCGGCGCAGGATATTTAAGCTTATGTGTTGTGTTTGTGAAATTTTACGATCGTGAGCAGGGACTTCGGACGCTGCGAAAAAAGGGAAGCAGGTGGTCGGATTTACTTAGCTCGAGGTCATCGGTGAGTAGATTTAACATCTACAGGGGAATCGCCCGCATGGCGTTATGCGTCTGGGCTAGATTAAATGACATGATTATTAGTTACAAGTATATGGACATTGATTGTGCATATGTACCATTGTTGCATGCCTCATTTTCCTATTGCATATGGACATGGTATTAATGAGACACAACACCATTACTGACGGTTCATGTTGCACGAGCACTAATTGTATGCTACAACCACACCGTCGGTAATTTCCATGACACGCACAACCCATATACATACGTGATATTGTATTGGATATGGATAATGGAGATAGTGATTCTTATTCCTTTGTGCATATGAGATACAGCTGACACATATACATACGGGATATTGTATTTGGTTAGGGACATTGAGACATTGATCCTTACTTCACTATGCACACATACTTACCTGTACACCCGTATACCTAGCTATTGTTACATGTACATCATGCACACATACTTACATGTATACCCGTATACCTTGCTATTGCTACATATACCTATGTGGTATTGTTTGTCATTGACATGGAGTCATTGATTCTTATGCGATTGCGCATATGATAGGTAGTATACCTTGCATACCTACATTCTTACACATATACCTTGCTATACCTACATGTTTCCACATATACCTGGCTATAGCTACATGTTCACCTGTATATGATGTTGCATTTGATTTCGGAGAAATTAGGAACCGCATGATATATTTAATAACTTGTTGCAGTTAAATAGCAGTTTTTCCTTTATATGCTCATATTACTGTTTCATGTTGCATATATTATATTTCATGGATTTCGCATTGAGATATGGATTTCATATGATGTTTTCTGGATATTTTACTCCTGAGGGTATATATCAGTGGTATGGGACGTTGATATATACGTATATATATCAGTGATATGGGACGCTGTTATACATGTACACATATATAATATATATCATCATAATGATCTATGTAAGTATTCTTATTCATTACTTGATGTTTTCTGGATTTGAGGACAGTGGTAGTTCATGAAATTATACATTGTTTGAAAAACACGGTTTCTCTTGATATGATATTTCGATGCGTCCACCATGAAATTTCTCGGTTCTGAGTTTTGTGATATATACCCGATGCGATGAGTGGAGTGGGCCGTGTGCGGGTACATGGTAGAGCCTGGTATGGTTCCCCCGGGCAAGAAGATCACAGATGATGGTGATGAGCCTGGCAGGCAGGGCTAGTACCTACCGGTGACAGTATTGAGACGTATGGATACGGGAATTGCGGGTGTTGGAGCTGGGCACTCATATTTCGTGAGACGTATGATACGAAGACATCTGGGCCGATCCGGACTGACGGAGCCCAAGTGCCGATCCGGACTGACGGAGCCCTATATATATATGAGGATTTACGTGTCGATGTTGGACACGAGTATTTCATGATGTTTTCGGGTGTCGATGTTGGACACCCAGGTTCCATGATTTTGATGTGTCGTTGAGGGATACATATACACACATATATATACACATGCATAGTTTTCATGATGTTTTCGGGTGTCGATATTGGACACTCAGGTTCCATGAGACTTACATGATATGAGGGCCGATCTGAGGATACGGTGCCTTTGGTGTTGGGATTTAGATTGTCTTGATGGAAATTGGTCATGCCACGATGAGAATTCCGTGAGGATGACACGTTTTATTCCATACTCAGCATTTATTTGATATGCATTGCTTCATGTATTAGGAGTACCTTTCATGACTGTTGCATATGCATATTGCCATATTATTCTATCAGTTTGCATGTGATAGATTATCGCAGTACGTGCATACCTGCGATTACCTGCATATGTTATTTATTACTCACGAGTTGGCAACTCACCGCCGTTGTGCCACAGTGTTTGCAGGTTGTCCCTCAGAGTGGTAGCGGCAGGGCTTCTTCTTCTTATGTATAATCTTTTGCAGCGGATACCGCTACGGCTGACTGTGGGAAGTTTTGCTATAGATGGGTTTTGCGGTTATCTGATGATGCTGATTTGTATATTCGTTGTATCTGATACTCTCCATCTACTACTTCATGTATTGGCTTAGAGACGAGTTGTGAGGACGATATTGTATATTATTTTGTGACTTTGGAGGTCTTGTCATGCCTCGCTTCCCAGAGTATACTAATGTAGGTACGTGACATAGCCAACCATGCTACCTGTGGATAGGAAATATCCTTCTACGGTCACATTACGGCTGCAGAGATATCAAGAACAATAATAAACTATCTAACACATGTCCATAAGCCAGAATAAAATGAGTCAAGAATAAAATAATACGGAAGCAAAAGATCCAATACAAGAATAACTGGAATGTATGTCCCATAATGCGGGCTCACATCAGGAATGAAAGTACTGAAAAATAAAAGAACTAACTACTAACGAGTCCTCACTGCTCAGCCTGCCGACTGAAGTACTCCTGCTCGAACTGCAGCAAAGGTAAGGAATCTGGGCCATGCAAAACCCAGACGTCAGCGCGTCATAATATCAAGCAATAATATTAACAGGGGTAATACGACATGCAGGTATGAGTATGAGCAAGAATATAATGAGAATATATAACGGTGAATGTGTCAGTATAAGTGAAGTGCAGAGATATCTAAACTGTGCTACGGGGTCATCTATTCTAAAGTCTTCGAAACCAAGTAATGTAATCCTCATCGTAACTCGTCGGTGGTTATTCCGTAACGCCCGGAAAGACGGCAAACAATAGGTATTCCGTAACGCCCGGAAAAACGGCAAACAATGGGTATTCCGTAACGCCCGGAAAAACGGCAAACAATGGGTATTCCGTAACGCCCGGAAATCGGCAAACAATCGGATGGCCCTTTGAGTTACGTTCGGTTACAATACTGATTTCCACATACCCCCAAATTATATATGTTCAAGTCAAGTATAAAATAATCTAGCACTAATGCCAACCCATGATCAGGCAGGTACAGGTTTGTCTGTATAGACAACAGGAACGGTCCGTGAGGACTACAGGACAGGTTTATTGGCATTAGACGCAAGATCAGGTAACAGGTAAAGCCATGGTACGTCAGGTCAAGCCGGGTAGTGTATATAAGTGTCATGTCATATCAAGAGTCATACGGTACCATGTCGGGTCAGGTAATATATGTAGCAAGTCATGTCAGGGTATACAAGATATCATATGGGTGCTCATAATCAACTAGAATAATCATGGTTATAAATAAACAAGCATGGGTACTATCAGAACAATAAACTGGCACATGTAATATGACATGCAAATAGGTACAGGTTAAATTATTAGATGTACAGTTATCAGTTTGAGTTTAAAAGATAGTTTCAACATTACATGCATACAGTATGACAATTATGGATGTTAAAATCATGTTAATAAGTATTAAGTAATTTAGGGATGCAATGATATATATAATATGTTCAATGGATGCAATCATAACTAAAACAGGTTAAAATGCACATGGGTGTCCGATAGAGTAGAATTATAGAAAGAGTACCATAGGCTATGTCAATAGTTAAAATGTGATTAAAACATATAAATGTGGTTATTAGGTTTAGTAAAGTAAATGCAACGGGTAGGTTTCAAGTTTTGAATCTAAATGTAAACGAAAACATCGCACTGTTAACTTGGAATTCTTAACTTTAGATTCTATCGATAGATTTAATATGAAATTAGATAAATAAATATAAGAATAGTATGAATAGCATGTAGCAAGTTTCACTTGCCTCGACAGATCAAGAAACGGGTATACGGAATGTCTCACGTCGGCGGAAAAAGTCGCGACGCGCTCACGGTACATGGAACAGATCCAAACCACGTACAAAGGGATCACACGGGTCAGGTACGCTCGCTGGGTCGTCGGGATCGTCGTCGGCACGACGGGATTCCGGCAATCACAAGAATAGTGAACATTAAAAAGAAAAGAAAACTATCGAAGGAAAGAAGAAGGAAGAATGGGAGAAGGAAAAAGAATGAGAGAGGAAGAGTTGCTCACTGGATATGCAGAGGGATGATGGCTTCGACGACGATGATCGGGGCTAGGGTTTAGTTTTAGAGGAGTTAGGGTTTGGGTGATGGTGCTCGGGTGTGCAGGGATAAGTGAGAGGAGGAGAAGTGCAGAGGAGAGAGAGAGGAGGAGAGGAGAATGGTGACGGCGAGGTCTAGGGATCGCCGGCGGTGAGGTGAGGGTGGTGGTTGCTCGAGCTCTGTTGGTGTGCAGTTGAGGCCTCAGGAATGGAGGAAGAAAGGAAAGAAGATGGCGAGGAGGAGAAGGAGGTGACACTGGAGACGAGGGCTGAGGCGAGGTCGGGGAAAAGGAGGCAGAGGAGGCGGCTAGGGTTATGGTGGAGCTGTCGCCATGGGTTAACGAATAGAAGAAGAAGAAGAAATATAAGGAGGGAGGTGAGTATAGCGGGGAGGCGGTGACGTGATCCGAGGAGTGAATAGTAATCGCTAGAGGTGAGAGAAAGGTGCGAGAGGAGAGAGAAAGAAGAGAGAGAGAGACTGCGCTCGGGGGAGAGAGAAAGAGAAGGAGAAAGAATGAGAGGGAGACGTGGGGCCCATGGGAAAAGGAAGAGGATTTTGATTGGTTGAAAAAGAGGAGAAAGAGAAATTCATTGGTGGGGCCGGGTGATAAAGGAGAAGATTGATTGGTTGGGAGAAAATTTTGATAAAAAATTTATAAAAGATTTTTTTAGCATTTTAAGGAATCATTTCGTTGCTGAGTAAAAGAAAAAAAAGATTTCTATCAAAATATTTTTTATCCCTTAGCTGATAAAATAATGTAACTGTCAAATATTTTAAAACTGATTAAAGAATTTCAAAATTAAATAGGATTTAGCGGAGTACAAAATATTTCAGAATTTAGCCCGGGTCGGGTCCAAAAATTTGGATTTGAAATATGAAAATTATTGGTAAGTTCCAAAAATTAAAATGAAGGATTTTGTAACAGAAATGTATACTCCCAAGAACGGACGCACGTACGTGCGCGTAGCCATCCAGACGCGTCCGTTTCACTGAACGGGACCAGAACACGATACAAGGACGCTACCACAGGGTTAGGGTACCAAGCAGGCCATGTCATGTATTTTTAAATTATTTTAAGGGACTTAAATTATTATATGCAACAATATGTAATGTTAGGGTAATCTATAACTAGGAAACAACAAGCTCATGTAACCGGGTCGAATATAAAGTAACTACCACTCAAAATCAAACATGGTAAATGAAATAAACACCACAAACAACACATACGGTAACTGAAATTGGTATAACTGGACTCGGTTGTTACATTATACCCAACTACAAAAGAATTTCGTCATTGAAATTCCAAGAACACAAAAGGGATAAACGACCAACAAACCTACAAGAAAAGATGGGGAAACTTCTGCCGGATTTCATCTTCTCGTTCCTAAGTTAACTCTCCATGTGAGTGATTACTCCAATACACGAGGGATAACCTTGTTCTTAAGAACCTTTTCCCTTCGATCCTCAATCGCAATCGGTCGCTCCTTAAACGTCAAGTCTTCTCGTACAGTCAGTTCCGAATGGTCCAACACGTGTGTTTCATCCCGAACATACTTACGGAGTTGAGATACGTGAAACACATCATGCACATTTGCCAAGGATTGCGGTAACGCCAATCGATACGCTATCTCATCAACACGCTCCAAAATCTCAAAGGGTTCGACGAATCGAGGACTGAGCTTTCCTCGACTTCCGAAACGAATCACCCCACTAGTCGGTGATATCTTCAAGAATACCAAATCACCCACGGCGAACTCTAGAGGTCTTCTCGACGAATCTGCCCAACTCTTTGTCTGTCTTATGCTGTTTTCATAAGATTTCTGATAGCGTTAACTTTCTCAACGGTCTACACAACCAAATTTGGTCCCAACAATCTTCGTTCACCAACATCGTCCCAACAAACAGGTGAACGACACTTGCGACCATATAAAGCTTCGAATGGAGCCATCTGCATTGTTGCCTGAAAACTGTTGTTGTAAGAAAACTCCACTAAATGTAGATGATCCTCCCATGAACCCTTGAAGTCCAACATGCAAGCTCTCAACATATCTTCAAGAGTTTGGATTGTTCTCTCCGACTGGCCATCTATTTGAGGATGATAAGCCGTGCTAAAACTTCAATCGGGTCCCCAAACTTTCTAGTAAGCTCCTCCAAAAGTGTGATAAGAACCGAGTGTCACGGTCGGACACGATGCTTACCGGTACTCCGTGCAATCTTACCATCTCCTGCATGTACCGTTCTGCCAAGGTTTCTGTCGATTGACCAACCCGAAGAGGAATGAAATGAGCTGCCTTAGTCAAACGATCAACAATCACCCAACATGCATTGTTGCCTTTTGGACTCCGCGATAGAGCCGTCACGGAACCCATGGTTATATGTTCCCACTTCCATTGAGGGATCGGAAGTGGCTGCAATAAACCAGCAACCTTTTGCTGTTCAGCCTTAACTTGCTGACACACCAAGCATTTTGCCACAAAGTGGGCAATCTCCCGTTTCATGCCTTCCCACCAGAAATGCTGTCGTAAAACTCGGTACCTCTTCGTGCCTCCTGGATGTACGGAATATGCTGAACTGTGCGCCTCCTTCATAAGTTCTTCACGAATATCTGTACTACCCGGCAAGTCCAAGAAAGCTTCTGATCTCTGCAACGTTCTTCGGAATCGGCCAGTCTTGAACTGCTGCAATCTTCCTTGGATAAACGGTGATTCCATCTCCAGCTACGATATGCCCCAAAACTTCACTTCTTCAAGACAAAACTCGCACTTGCTCATCTTTGCATGCAATCTTTCTTACCTCATTGTCCGCAGTACGATCACCAAATATTTTGCATGCTCTTCACTGCTCATGTAGTAGACCAGAATATTATCAATAAATACTACTATAAATTGGTCCAAGAATGGTGAAAAGATTCGTCTCATCAAGTCCATAAATATCGCCGGTGCATTCGTTACTCCGAAGGGCATCACTAATACTTGTAATGTCCATACCGAGTTCGGAACACAGTCTTGCAAATATTCTCTGGTTTAACTCGGACCTGATGATATCCGGATCGCAAATCCAGCCTTGAGAATACCCTCGCGCCACTAAGCTGTTCAAATAATTCGCCAATGCGGGATCGGGTACTTGTTCTTAATAGTCACCCGGTTTAATTCTCGATAGTCGATGCACATCCTCCTTGTGCCATCCTTCTTCTTTACTAGAAGAACTGGAGCTCCCCAAGGCGAGTTACTACTTCGAATCCAGCCCTTCACAAGTAATTCAGTAACCTGCTTCTTGACTTCTTCCAACTCCACTGGTACCACTGGATAATACGCCTTTGATATTGGCGCTGTACCAGGAACATGATCGATCACGAACTCCACATCTTGTTTTGGCGGTAAACCCGAGATGTCCTCGAACACGTCCATGAACTCTCAAACTACAGCTGGCGCTTCATCTTTAACAATCTTCATCGATGAAAGAACATTAGTTGTCGGCCTAGCCCTAACTCGACTGGCCCGACAGAACTGCTTCTTCCAGACAACCTCTGGGTGTCCGGGAATCTGGAAATTCGCTTTCTTTGCTCTACACTCGATATGAGCGTGGAAAGTGCTGAAAAATCCATTCCCAAGACGACTTCATAACTGCCGGTAACAATCACCAAGAAATCTGCAAATAACTCCCGTCCGCCAACAACAACAGAACAATCCTTACACCCTTTATTAGTTATGATTTTCCCGTTCCCAGTGTGTATGTCCCAATAACTAAAACATGCTCGTGCAAGTAATCGAGTGTGTAGTAATAAACTTGGATGACATAAATCAATGGGATGCACAGAATTGAATAACGCTAATGCGAGAAAACCATGAACAAGTAGGGTACCTGAAACGGCTTCCTCTGAAGCTTTAACCTCTTCAGCAGTCAGGGTAAAGGTTCGAGCTTGATTGGGTCCCTGAGTTATCGGCTTCTGCTCCTAAAACTGTCTCTGCGGTGGCTTCTGAGTATCTTCTTTCAACCGTAGCTTCGACGGACAAGTATCAATGGTGTGATCTGATCCGCAAATAAGACAAAGTCCAAGCCTCTTACTACAATCTCTTCGATAATGACCCGGTCGTTGGCAGTAATCGCACAACACCCTTCCCTTTTGTTCGGGCAAAACTGGCTTCTTCATTGGTACAACACCACGCCTGTCCACCGGAATACCCTTGCGTCCATGTGCTCGATTCCAGCTTCCGTGCTGTAACTGCTGGCTGCGGTGTACTCCCGGTCTTCATAGATAGACTCTGCTGCTCTCGGGCTGCAGTAAGTACTTGTGAGAAAGTGGTCAAATCCAGGGAGACAATCTGCCTCTGGATGTCCACATCCAAACTGCGCATGAACCTTCTTGCCCTATCAGCATTGTTGGCAACCAAAGGTCCAGCGAATATACTGAGCCGCGTCCACTCAGCTGTATGTACATCTACAGGTGCGCCGTTCTGCTTCAAACTGACGAATTTTTCCTCCATTTCCTCCTGTGCAGTCCGCGGAAAGAACTTCTCCAAGAAACTCTTCGAGAAATCCGCTCAACTGATCGGCTTAGGCAAGTGGGTCTCTTCCACAAGCCACCATTCACGGGCGTAGTCTACCAACTGGATGCGTACCACATCCACCCTCTTATCCTCTGGGACCTGTTTCGCAATGAGTAAATTCTCCGTATCAACCACCCACTGCTCCGCTGGCAACGGTTCCGCCAAACTAGTAAAGACAGACGGACCCAATCTCCTGAAATCTGCTACGGTTCCTACACGATCTACTGGTCTGGCCACAACATTGCTCACGGACTGCTGAATGGTCCGCAAACCTTCCTGAAAAGATTCAGCTTGCTGCTGGATCAACTCGGTCTGTCGCTTTTGGTTTTCCAACATCCCACGTATTACTCCAAGCATAGCGGCTTTGTCAACACGCCTTTGGTACGTCTTCAGATTCATGTCTGCCATATTCTTGAAATCAAAACACCCAAGGATTAGCATGACAACAGATTCAAAATGTAGATCAAGGCTAGAACTCCGAGTTACTTAAATAGAGTACCGCATTGTAACTATGCCGCGGTATCATAGCTACAATTACATAACTCCACCCAAGTCGCCTAAGTTCTAGAGATAAACAAGAAATCAGGTTTCGAGCCGACATGCAAAAGAGGTTTGCATATCGTAAAAAGTATAATCAGGAGGAGGTTAAGATTCAAGAACGGTGAAGCGACAAGGTGGCAGGACATGTTTCCTAATCACGAGTATTCTGATTCATGTATTGGGTACAATACCCAACTACAAAAGAATCAACCCGATTAACCTATGGCTCTGATACCAAAAGAACCATGTCACGCCCCGCTTCCCAGAGTACGCTAAGGTAGGCACGTGACATAGCCAACCATGCTCCCTGTGGATAGGAATTATCCTTCCACAGTCACATTACGGCTGTAGAGATATCAAGAACAAAAAAATAAAACTATCTAGCGCATGTCCATAAGCCAAAATAAAATGAGTCAAGAATAAATAATGCGGAAGCAAAAGATCCAATAAAAGAATAACTGGAATGTATGTCCCATAATGCGGGCTCACATCAGGAATGAATGTACTGAAAAATAAAAGAATAACTACTAACGAGTCCTCACTGCTTAGCCTGCCGACTGAAGTACTCCTGCTCGGACTGCAGCAAAGGTAAGGAATCTGGGCCATGCAAAACCCAGACGTCAGCGCATCATAATATCAAGCAATAATATTAACAGGGGTAGTACGACATGCAGGTATGAGTATGAGCAAGAATATAATGAGAATATATAACGGTGAATGTGTCAGTATAAGTGAAGTGCAGAGATATCTAAACTGTGCTACGGGGTCATCTATTCTAAAGTCTTCGAAACCAAGTAATGTAATCCTCATCGTAACTCGTCGATGGTTATTCCGTAACGCCCGGAAAGACGGCAAACAATAGGTATTCCGTAACGCCCGGAAAAACGGCAAACAATGGGTATTCCGTAACGCCCGGAAAAACGGCAAACAATGGGTATTCCGTAACGCCCGGAAAATGGCAAACAATCGGATGGCCCTTTGAGTTACGTTCGGTTACAATACTGATTTCCACATACCCCCAAGTTATATATGTTCAAGTCAAGTATAAAATAATCTAGCACTAATGCCAACCCATGATCAGGCAGGTACAGGTTTGTCTGTATAGACAACAGGAACGATCTGTGAGGACTACAGGACATGTTTGTTGGCATTAGACGCAAGATCAGGTAACAGGTAAAGCCATGGCACGTCAGGTCAAGCCGGGTAGTGTATATAAGTGTCATGTCATATCAAGAGTCGTACGGTACCATGTCGGGTCAGGTAATATGTGTAGCAAGTCATGTCAGGGTATACAAGATATCATGTGGGTGCTCATAATCAACTAGAATAATCATGGTTATAAATAAACAAGCATGGGTACTATCAGAACAATAAACTGGCACATGTAATATGACATGCAAATAGGTACAGGTTAAATTATTAGATGTACAGTTATCAGTTTGAGTTTAAGAGATAGTTTCAACATTACATGCATACAGTATGACAATTATGGATGTTAAAATTATGTTAATAAGTATTAAGTAATTTAGGGATGCAATAATATATATAATATGTTCAATGGATGCAATCATAACTAAAACAGGTTACAATGCACACGGCTGTCCGATAGAGTAGAACTATAGAAAGAGTACCATAGGCTGTGTCAATAGTTAAAATGTGATTAAAACATATAAATGTGGTTATTAGGTTTAGTAAATTAAATGCAACGGGTAGGTTTCAAGTTTTGAATCTAAATGTAAACGAAAACATCGCACTGTTAACTTAGAATTCTTAACTTTAGATTCTATCGATAGATTTAATATGAAATTAGATAAATAAATATAAGAATAGTATGAATAGCATGTAGCAAGTTTCACTTGCCTCGACAGATCAAGAAACGGGTATACGGAACGTCTCACGTCGGCGGAAAAAGTCACGACGCGTGCACGGTACACGGAACAGATCCAAACCACATACAAGGGGATCACACAGGTCAGGTACGCTCGCTGGGTCGTCGGGATCGTCGTCGGCACGACCGGATTCCGGCAATCACAAGAACAGTGAACATTAAAAAGAAAAGAAAACTATCGAAGGAAAGAAGAAGGAAGAGTGGGAGAAGGAAAAAGAATGAGAGAGGAAGAGTTGCTCACTGGATATGTAGAGGGATGATGGCTTCGACGGCGATGATCGGAGGAACTCCGGCGAGGCTAGGGTTTAGTTTTAGAGGAGGTAGGGTTTGGGTGATGGTGCTCGGGTGTGAAAGGGTGAGTGAGAGGAGGAGAAGTGCAGAGGAGAGGGAGAGGAGGAGAAGAGAATGGTGACAGCGAGGTCTAGGGATCGCCGGCGGTGAGGTGAGGGTGGTGGTTGCTCGAGCTCTGTTGGTGTGCAGTTGAGGCCTCGGGAATGGAGGAAGAAAGGAAAGAAGATGGCGAGGAGGAGAAGGAGGTGACACTGGAGATGAGGGCTGAGGCGAGGTCGAGGAAAAGGAGGCAGAGGCGGCGGCTAGGGTTATGGTGGAGCTGTCGCCATGGGTTAACGAATAGAAGAAGAAGAAGAAATATAAGGAGGGAGGTGAGTATAGCGAGGAGGCGGTGACGCGATCCGAGGAGTGAATAGTAATCGCGAGAGGTGAGAGAAAGGTGCGAGAGGAGAGAGAAAGAAGAGAGAGAGAGAGACTGTGCTCGGGGGAGAGAGAAAGAGAAGGAGAAAGAAAGAGTGGGAGACGTGGGGCCCAGGGGAAAAGGAAGAGGATTTTGATTGGTTGAAAAAGCAGAGAGAGAGAGAAATTCAGTGTTGGGGCCGGGTGATAAAGGAGAAGATTGATTGGTTGGGAGAAAATTTTGATAAAAATTTTATAAAAGATTTTTTTAGCATTTCAAGGAATCATTTCGTTGCTGAGTAAAAGAAAAAAAAGATTTCTATCAAAATATTTTTTACCCCTTAGCTGATAAAATAATGTAACTGTAAAATATTTTAAAACTGATTAAAGAATTTCAAAATTAAATAGGATTTGGCGGAGTACAAAATATTTCAGAATTTCGCCCGGGTCGGGTCCAAAAATTTGGATTTGAAATATGAAAATTATTGGCAAGTTCCAAAAATTAAAATGAAAGATTTTGTAACAGAAATGTATACTCCCAAGAACGGACGCACGTACGTGCGCGTAGCCATCCAAACGCGTCCGTTTCACTGAACGGGACCAGAACACGATACAAGGACGCTACCACAGGGTTAGGATACCAAGCAGGCCATGTCATGTATTTTTAAATTATTTTAAGAGACTTAAATTGTTATATACAACAATATGTAATATTAGGGTAATCTATAACTAGGAAACAACAAGCTCTTGTAACTGGGTCGAATATAAAGTAACTACCACTAAAAATCAAACATGGTAAATAAAATAAACACCACAAACAACACATACGGTAACTGAAATTGGTATAACTGGACTCGATTGTTACATTATACCCAATTACAAAATAATTTCGGCCTCGAAATTCCAAGAACACAAAAGGGATAAACGACCAACAAACCTACAAGAAAAGATGGGGAAACTTCTGCCGGATTTCATCTTCTCGTTCCCAAGTTAACTCTCCATGTGGGTGATTACTCCAATACACGAGGGATAACCTTGTTCTTAAGAACCTTTTCCCTTCGATCCTCAATCGCAATCGGTCGCTCCTTAAACGTCAAGTCTTCTCGTACAGTCAGTTCCGAATGGTCCAACACGTGTGTTTCATCCCGAACATACTTACGGAGTTGAGATACGTGAAACACATCATGCACATTCGCCAAGGATTGCGGTAACGCCAATCGATACGCTACCTCATCAACATGCTCCAAAATCTCAAAGGGTTCGACGAATCGAGAACTGAGCTTTCCTCGACTTCCGAAACGAATCACCCCACTAGTCGGTGATATCTTCAAGAATACCAAATCACCCACGGCGAACTCTAGAGGTCTTCTCGACGTATCTGCCCAACTCTTCTGTCTGTCTTGTGCTGTTTTCATAAGATTTCTGATAGTGTTAACTTTCTCAACGGTCTACACAACCAAATCTGGTCCCAACAATCTTCGTTCACCAATATCGTCCTAACAAACAGGTGAACGGCACTTGCGACCATAGAAAGCTTCGAATGGAGCCATCTGCATTGTCGCCTGAAAACTGTTGTTGTAAGAAAACTCCACTAAATGTAGATGATCCTCCCATGAACCCTTGAAGTCCATCATGCAAGCTCTCAACATATCTTCAAGAGTTTGGATCGTTCTCTCCGACTGGCCATCTGTTTGAGGATGATAAGCCGTGCTAAAACTTCAATCGGGTCCCCAAACTTTTCTGTAAGCTCCTCCAAAAGTGTGATAAGAACCGAGTGTCACGGTCAGACACGATGCTCACCGGTACTCCGTGCAATCTTACCATCTCCTGCATGTACCGTTCTACCAAGGTTTCTGTCGATTAACCAACCCGAAAAGGAATGAAATGAGCTGCCTTGGTCAAACGATTAACAATAATCCAAACTGCATTGTTGCCTTTTGGACTCCGCGGTAGAGCCGTCACGGAACCCATGGTTATATGTTCCCACTTCCATTGAGGGATCGGAAGTGGCTGCAATAAACCAGCAACCCTTTGCTGTTCAGCCTTAACTTGCTGACACACCAAGCATTGTGCCACAAAGCGGGAAATCTCCCGTTTCATACCTTCCCACCAGAAATGCTGTCGTAAAACTCGGTACCTCTTCGTGCCTCCTGAATGTATGGAATATGCTGAACTGTGCACCTCCTTCATAAGTTCTTCACGAATATCTGTACTACCCGGCAAGTCCAAGAAAGCTTCTGATCTCTGCAATGTTCTTCGGAATCGGCCAATCTTGAACTGCTGCAATCTTCCTTGGATAAACGGCGATTCCATCTCCAGCTACGATATGCCCCAAAACTTCACTTCTTCAAGCCAAAACTCGCACTTGCTCATCTTTGCATGCAATCTTTCTTGCCTCACTGTCCACAGTGCGATCACCAAATATTCTGCATGCTCTTCACTGCTCTTGGAGTAGACCAGAATTTTATCAATAAATACTACTATAAATTGGTCCAAGAATAGTGAAAAGATTCGGCTTGTCAAGTCCATAAATGTCGCAGGTACTCCGAAGGGCATCACTAATACTCATAATGTCCATACCGAGTTCGGAACACAGTCTTGCAAATATTCTCTAGTTTAACTCGGACCTGATGATATCCGGATCGCAAATCCAGATTCGAGAATACCCTCGCGCCACTAAGCTGTTCAAATAATTTGCCAATGCGGGATCGGGTACTTGTTCTTAATAGTCACCCGGTTTAATTCTCGATAGTCGATGCACATCCTCCTGGTGCCATCCTTCTTCTTTATTAGAAGAACTGGAGCTCCCCAAGGCGAGTTACTACTTCGAATCCAGCCCTTCACAAGTAATTCAGTAACCTGCTTCTTGACTTCTTCCAACTCCACTGGTACCACTGGATAGTACGCCTTTGATATTGGCGCTGTACCAGGAACATGATCGATCGTGAACTCCACATCTCGTTTTGGCGGTAAACCCGAGATGTCCTCGAACACGTCCATGAACTCTCAAACTACAGCTGGCGCTTCATCTTTAACAATCTTCATCGATGAAAGAACATTAGTTGTCGGCCTAGCCCTGACTCGACTGGCCCGACAGAACTGCTTCTTCCAGACAACCTCTGGGTGTCCGGGAATCTGGAAATTCGCTTTCTTTGCTCTACACTCGATATGAGCGTGGAAAGTGCCGAAAAATCCATTCCCAAGACGACTTCATAACTGCCGGTAACAATCACCAAGAAATCTGCAAATAACTCCCGTGCGCCAACAACAACGGAACAATCCTTACACCTTTTATTAGTTATGATTTTCCCGTTCCCAGTGTGTATGCCCCAATAACTAAAACATGCTCGTGCAAGTAATCGAGTGTGTAGTAATAAACTTGGATGACATAAATCAATGGGATGCACAGAATTGAATAACGCTAATGCGAGAAAACCATGAACAAGTAGGGTACCTGAAACGGCTTCCTCTGAAGCTTTAACCTCTTCAGCCGTCAGGGTAAAGGTTCGAGCTTGATTGGGTCCCTGAGTTATCAGCTTCTGCTCCTGAAACTGTCTCTGCGGTGGCTTCTGAGTATCTTCTTTCAACCGTAGCTTCGACGGACAAGTATCAATGGTGTGATCTGATCCGCAAATAAGACAAAGTCCAAGCCTTTTACGACAATCTCTTCGATAATGACCCGGTCGTTGGCAGTAATCGCACAACACCCTTCCCTTTTGTTCGGGCAAAACTGGCTTCTTCATTGGTACAACGCCACGCTTGTCCACCGGAATACCCTTGCGTCCATGTGCTCGATTCGGTGCAAATGGCAACTTCCGTGCTGTAACTGCTGGCTGCGGTGTACTCCCGGTCTTCATAGATAGACTCTGCTGCTCTCAGGCCGCAGTAAGTACTTGTGAGAAAGTGGTCAAACCCAGGGTGATAATCTGCCTCTGGATATCCACATCCAAACTGCGCATGAACCTTCTTGCCCTATCAGCATTGCTGGCAACCAAAGGTCCAGCGAATCTACTGAGCCGCGTCCACTCAGCTGCATATACATCTACAGGTGCGCCGTTCTGCTTCAAACTGATGAATTTTTCCTCCATTTCCTCTCGTGCAGTCCGCGGAAAGAACTTCTCCAAGAAACTCTTCGAGAAATCTGCCCAACTGATCGGCTTAGGCAAGCGGGTCTCTTCCACAAGCCACCATTCATGGGCGTAGTCTACCAACTGGATGCGTACCACATCCACCCTCTTATCCTCTGGGACCTGTGCCGCAATGAGTAAATTCTCCGTATCAACCAGCCACTGCTCCGCCGGCAACGGTTCCTCCAAACCAGTAAAGACAGACGGACCCAATCTCCTGAAATCTACTACGGTTCCCACACGATCTACTGGTCTGGCCACAATATTGCTCACGGACTGCGGAATGGTCCGCAAACCTTCCTGAAAAGATTCAGCTTGCTGCTGGATCAACTCGGTCTGTCGCTTTTGGTTTTCCAACATCCCACGTATTACTCCAAGCATAGCGGCTTCATCAACACGCCTTTGGTACGTCTTTAGATTCTTGTCTGCCATATTCCTGAAATCAAAACACCCAAGGATTAGCATGACAACAGATTCAAAATGTAGATCAAGGCTAGAACTCCGAGTTACTTAAATAGAGTACCACATTGTAACTATGCCGCGGTATCATAGCTACAATTACATAACTCCACCCAAGTCGCCTAAGTTCTAGAGATAAACAAGGAATCAGGTTTCGAGCCGACATGCAAAAGAGATTTGCATATCGTAAAAAGTATAATCAGGAGGAGGTTAAGATTCAAGAACGGTGAAGCGGCAAGGTGGCAGGACATGTTTCCTAATCACGAGTATTCTGATTCATGTATTGGGTACAATACCCAACTACAAAAGAATCAACCCGATTAACCTATGGCTCTGATACCAAAAGAACCATGTCACGCCCCGCTTCCCAGAGTACACTAAGGTAGGCACGTGACATAGCCAACCATACTACCTGTGGATAGGAATTATCCATCCACAGTCACATTACGGCTGTAGAGATATCAAGAACAAAAAAATAAAACTATCAAGCGCATGTCCATAAGCCAAAATAAAATGAGTCAAGAATAAATAATGCGGAAGCAAAAGATCCAATACAAGAATAACTGGAATGTATGTCCCATAATGCGGGCTCACATCAGGAATGAAAGTACTGAAAATTAAAAGAACTAACTACTAACGAGTCCTCACTGCTCAGCCTGCCGACTGAAGTACTCTTGCTCGGACTGCAGCAAAGGTAAGGAATCTGGGCCATGCAAAACCCAGACGTCAACGCGTCATAATATCAAGCAATAATATTAACAGGGGTAGTACGACATGCAGGTATGAGTATGAGCAAGAATATAATGAGAATATATAATGGTGAATGTGTCAGTATAAGTGAAGTGCAGAGATATCTAAACTGTGCTACGGGGTCATCTATTCTAAAGTCTTCGAAACCAAGTAATGTAATCCTCATCGTAACTCGTCGGTGGTTATTCCGTAACGCCCGGAAAGACGACAAACAATAGGTATTCCGTAAAGCCCGGAAAAACGACAAACAATGGGTATTCCGTAACGCCCGGAAAAACGGCAAACAATGGGTATTCCGGAACGCCCGGAAAACGGCTAACAATCGGATGGCCCTTTGAGTTACGTTCGGTTACAATACTGATTTCCACATACCCCCAAGTTATATATGTTCAAGTCAAGTATAAAATAATCTAGCACTAATGCCAACCCATGATCAGGCAGGTACAGGTTTGTCTGTATAGACAACAGGAACGGTCCGTGAGGACTACAGGACAGGTTTATTGGCATTAGATGCAAGATCAGGTAACAGGTAAAGCCATGGTACGTCAGGTTAAGCCGGGTAGTGTATATAAGTGTCATGTCATATCAAGAGTCGTACGGTACCATGTCGGGTCAGGTAATATGTGTAGCAAGTCATGTCAGGGTATACAAGATATCATGTGGGTGCTCATAATCAACTAGAATAATCATGGTTATAAATAAACAAGCATGGGTACTATCAGAACAATAAACTGGCATATGTAATATGACATGCAAATAGGTACAGGTTAAATTATTAGATGTACAGTTATCAGTTTGAGTTTAAGAGATAGTTTCAACATTACATGCATACAGTATGACAATTATGGATGTTAAAATCATGTTAATAAGTATTAAGTAATTTAGGGATGCAATGATATATATAATATGTTCAATGGATGCAATCATAACTAAAACAGGTTAAAATGCACACGGGTGTCCGATATAGTAGAACTATAGAAAGAGTACCATAGGCTGTGTCAATAGTTAAAATGTGATTAAAACATATAAATGTGGTTATTAGGTTTAGTAAAGTAAATTCAACGGGTAGGTTTCAAGTTTTGAATCTAAATGTAAACGAAAACATCGCACTGTTAACTTGGAATTCTTAACTTTAGATTCTATCGATAGATTTAATATGAAATTAGATAAATAAATATAAGAATAGTATGAATAGCATGTAGCAAGTTTCACTTGCCTCGACAGATCAAGAAACGGGTATACGGAACGTCTCACGTCGGCGGAAAAAGTCGCGACGCGCGCACGGTACACGGAACAGATCCAAACCACGTACAAAGGGATCATACGAGTCAGGTACGCTCGCTGGGTCGTCGGGATCGTCGTCGGCACGACCGGATTCCGGCAATCACAAGAACAGTGAACATTAAAAAGAAAAGAAAACTATCGAAGGAAAGAAGAAAGAAGAATGGGAGAAGGAAAAAGAATGAGAGAGGAAGAGTTGCTCACTGGATATGTAGAGGGATGATGGCTTCGACGACGATGATCGGAGGAACTCCCTCGAGGCTAGGGTTTAGTTTTAGAGGAGTTAGGGTTTGGGTGATGGTGCTCGGGTGTGCAGGGGTGTGTGAGAGGTGGAGAAGTGCAGAGGAGAGGGAGAGGAGGAGAGGAGGAGAGGTGACGGCGAGGTCTAGGGATCGCCGGCGGTGAGGTGAGGGTGGTGGTTGCTCGAGCTCTGTTGGTGTGCAGTTGAGGCCTCGGGAATGGAGGAAGAAGGGAAAGAAGATGGCGAGGAGGAGAAGGAGGTGACACTGGAGACGAGGGCTGAGGCGAGGTCGGGGAAAAGGAGGCAGAGGAGGCGGCTAGGGTTATGGTGGAGCTGTCGCCATGGGTTAACGAATAGAAGAAGAAGAAGAAATATAAGGAGGGAGGTGAGTATTACGGGGAGGCGGTGACGCGATCCGAGGAGTGGATAGTAATCGCGAGAGGTGAGAGAAAGGTGCGAGAGGAGAGAGAAAGGAGAGAGAGAGAGTGACTGCGCTCGGAGGAAAGAGAAAGATAAGGAGAAAGAAAGAGAGGGAGACGTGGGGCCCAGGGGAAAAGGAAGAGGATTTTGATTGGTTGAAAAAGAGGAGAGAGAGAAATTCAGTGGTGGGGTCGGGTGATAAAGGAGAAGATTGATTGGTTGGGAGAAAATTTTGATAAAAATTTTGTAAAAGATTTTTTTTAGCATTTCAAGGATCATTTCGTTGCTGAGTAAAAGAAAAAAAGATTTCTGTCAAAATATTTTTTACCCCTTAGCTGATAAAATAATGTAACTGTAAAATATTTTAAAACTGATTAAAGAATTTCAAAATTAAATAGGATTTGGCGGAGTACAAAATATTTCAGAATTTCGTCCAGGTCGGGACCAAAAATTTGGATTTGAAATATGAAAATTATTGGCAAGTTCCAAAAATTAAAATGAGGGATTTTGTAACAGAAATGTATACCCCCAAGAACGGACGCACGTACGTGCGCGTAGCCATCCAAACGCGTCCGTTTTACTGAACGGGACGAGAACACGATGCAAGGACGCTATCACAAGGTTAGGGGTACCAAGCAGGTCATATCATGTATTTTTAAATTATTTTAAAAGTCTTAAATTGTTATATGCAACAATATGTAATTTTAGGGTAATCTATAACTAGGAAACAACAAGCTCATGTAACCGGGTCGATTATAAAGTAACTACCACTCAAAATCAAACATGGTAAATGAAATAAACACCACAAACAACACATACGGTAACTGAAATTGGTATAACTGGACTCGGTTGTTACAGATCTTTCATGCTGTTTCACTTTATATTGTCATTTTCTTCGCTACGGCGTCGTATATCTGTTGTGGTGGTTGTTTTACGCTTTTGGGAGTGGATTTGCTCCTGTTTGGGGATGCTTTACTTATATCTTTTGTTATACCCCTTTTTTGGGGCTTGTTTTACAAAGGAGGTGCTGCCAAATTTTTAAAGGAAGTAAATTTGGACTTTAAAGATTTTTGATTTAGATTTCAAAAGTTTCAACAATGTTATTATCACTTACTACTTTTGATGGTTTAGATTGCTGGGTTTTCGGCTTACTTAAATTGCGTTACTCCTGTAGACGTTACGTGGTTTAAGGGCCGTCACGTGCTAAATTTCGAGTCGTGACAATTTGAGAGGATCCATCTTTGATATGAGATGGAACTCATGTGCCAAGGCGTAATGTCGGAGCTTCGTTACCGCGAAGATCAGTTCCAGGCAATACTTTTCGATGGGGGAGTAATTGTTTTCTGCCCCTAGGAGAACTCGACTCAAATTGTTGAGAGCTCTCTCTGTAACTCGAACTCGAGATGAGCATCAATGCCGAAGTTATTTATGACATGGTAGCCATGGAACCGCTCCCGTTTCTTAGACCGAACGTATCCAAGGCCAGTCTCTCCATTCTTCCGTTGGGCAACTTCCGCTGAGTCCCGGGAACGTCCCAAATCTTGTTATAGAACTGGGCTTGTCGAGCAGTTTGTTTGAAGGGTATGCCTTGGCATCTCAATAGCCTTTTCAGTCCCTCTGCGTAGTATTTGGGCAGACGAATTGGTTGAAGCCTGTCGAGCGCAGGTTCGGCACCGTGCCAGACTTCTTTCTCCTCTTTAGTCTTCGTGGATTGGTAGAAAAGGATCGACTTTTCACCTCTTTGCTTAGAAGGGACGTAGAAGGTCTGCAGCTCTTGCACGCTATACGTATCAAGTGCATCAAGTTCTTTATAATGCCGCTGCGGAACCATGGTAATTTGTAAACTTTGGTCAGCTCCAACAAAGGTCTGCATTGACGAGCGGACGGAGAACACTGTGTCGGCCTCGTCCTCGAAGTCACTGCCAAAGACCAGAATAGGAGTAGATGGTCCTGGCTGGTTGCCTTGGGGTTGTCCCGTGTAGACCATCTCTTCATCCTCCTCGGTATCGCTCCCAAATACCGCGATAGTGGAGATGGCTTTTTGTTTATTCTCCGGTTTGCGACATCTTTCCATGTCTTCGAAGTCTGGTAAGAAGTACTTGGCGTCTTCATATTTGCGGACTTCATTAACGGAGAATGGGTTCAGCTCCCTTGTAACTGTGTACTCGAGGCCGTCCGTGAAGTACTTCATACACTGATGTTGTGTAGAAGGGATGATATTGTACTCATGTAACCAAGGCCTGCCGAGCAAAGCGTTGTAGCAATTCTTGGTATCAATAACATGGAACTTGATGTCAGTGACGAGCAGCCCGAAGCGTAGTGTCAGTATTATAGACCCGAGCGTCCGTGATGACTGCGAGTCAAACTCGGAGATGGTAATTTTGTCCCGAGCCAGTGTTGAACATTCATGCAAATCTCCTTCAACACTCTCTCATTGACAAGGTTGACGGAGGACCCGTTGTCAACCAGAATCTTCCCTATCTTGATGTCGTGGCAGTACCCAGTGACATATAGAGGAAGGTTGTGCTCGCACGTTCTGAGGAGGAGATCTTCCTCGCCGAATGTGATGTCAGCTGTATGAACCTCTGCCGGTTCGTCCTTCATCTTTTCTTCCGTAAGGAAAGCTTGGAACTGATCGAGCTCTTGTAACGCCTTGATCAGGGAATCTCGTGCCTCTTTAGACAGGAGAAGGGCATTCAAAATGCTTAATTGTGTGGGTATCTTCCTCAGATGTGCCAGGATATTGTAATCCACCTTCTTCTTCTTGGGCGGGTCCTTAGCTGTGAGCTCTTCGACGACTCTATCATCGAGGGCAACCTCCTCAGGGACTTTTTCCTTCCCTTTGTCCGTTTTGCCCGAACCTTTGTTTGAAGGTCCAAGATTCTTTTCAGGCAACGTATGGTTACGCAGCTGAATGTTCTCGCAGTTCTTCATCCCTTCTTATTTTTCAGAGGTGGATTCCTTGAAGAGAGGGCCGAGAGCTATTTCTTCGTCAGAATCACTCCCGAAGGTAAGAACTTGATATTTCGATCTTGTCGAACTGGTACCAACCATATGACAGTTGCCAGCTGTTCTTTCACGCTTATCTGTCATGCTTCTCTATTCCCGATGAGCTTTAAGCTTCATTCGCTTGAAGTGTTGTTGATAGGCTACGTATCCTTGCCACCACTTCTTGAAGGCATTGCACTCTTCGGTAGGGTGTGTGTCCTTCCGATGGTACAAGTAGTAGTTCGGATGTACATTCACTTCGTCGAGGCACGTACTCCCGGGAGTATTTCCTTCGGAAGGTGGCAGCTTCATTCCCATTGACAGAGCTTTGGCGAACTGCTTTCCTACGTTGATTCTGCTCTTACTGGTGGCAGGTGCACTTCTATCTGGTTAGGGTACTTTATGACTTCTCATTACCGGGGCTTCTTCAGTTTGACTCCGACGCTTGGCCCTTTCGTAAATGGCCGCTTCACGTTCTCGATCAGTTTTGCTCTTTTGAAGAGCTTCGTTCAGCAGCTTGTCGATGAGGTCATCTGACGGTTCCATGGATTTTGGTTCTGGATCTGCCCCCAGTTTCTCTACGTCAGGAGCTTCTTTGCCATTTATCGACGAGTAAGAGATCATGTGGCAACTCGCTACATAATCCTCGGGTTCTTCCGAAGAATCGTCTCTTTCACCAATGTCACTGTTTCCGTTCTCGAGAACATGCTTGAAGAATTCTTCCAGTGTGATTGGGGTCCGTGCCTTTTGGTTGTATTCCTCCAGTGCATCGATGTATTTTTGCGGACTCGTACGATTGCCATCGAGCTACACGGGCTTCTTGGCCTTCTTCTTTTTCTTTGAAGACTTCGGAGGCTTGGCCTGGAGGTTTTGCCCATCGTTACCAACTTTCGGCGTTGGGCGCGATTTCAGCATTCCGTCAATAATCTTAGGCTCCAGCGGGTTTTTCCACATAATCGCCGGACATTCTTGAAGATCCTTCAGCATTCTTTTAGTTTTAGCCGAAAGGACAACTTCCCACGGAGCTTCCTCTACAAATGAGCATGATGTCCTCGGCGCATCCACCTTTTTAGGAGCGTGCTGTTGTGGCGGGTTTACCTTCCAGTTTTCGGACAGCGCGAACTTGCCCTGTTGGTACTGGACTTCAACCAAGTTTTTGAAGACGTAGCAATCTTCGATTGGGTGACCCACTATTCGGTGGTAGGGGCAGTAATTGGGATTGTTGACGTTGCCCAGTTACAGTGGGCATCTCGGATCCGGCAGAGTGATGAGCCTGTTGCGCCCCGCCAGTTCGAATAGTCTCCTCGTTTTATCTCGGGGGAACGAGTAAAGACGTCTCAACTTTTCTTCGAGGGATCTTGGTTTGTTGTTTTGGCGAGCTACCAGTTTCGGGTCACTCGGTTGTTGTTGAGCGTTGACGACGAAGGTTGCTTTCCCTTTGCCCTTTTCATTCTGAAAATCCGTCTTTGAAGAGGACGGCCTATGGTCCATCTGGTCCATTTGGGCCAGTTTGTCAATCAAGGCCTGAAAGGTGGTCGGCTTGAAGAACATCATAAACTGGGATATAGTTTCCTGAGGATCAAGGGTCTCTACTAACTTGCCCACAGCAGGAGCTTCTTCTATGCGCTGTTCACACTTTGACTATAGGTTACGCCACCGAATTGCGTATTGAACCCAGGTCTCTCCCGGCTTCACTCTGGCGTTGATTAATGTCGTGATTGGGGTGCACTCGCTTGCGCTTGCGAACCGCTATGTGAACAGTAGTTCCATCTCCATAAATGTCTTAACAGAGTCATTTGGGAGCTCGGAGTACAATTCAAATGCCGTCTCCGACAAGCTGCCAACAAACTGGCGAAGCAACAGTTTGTCATCACCCCCGGTATTACCGCATAAAGCTCTGAATTGAGCAACGTGTTGGTGCGGATTGCCCGTCCTCTTATACACATGGAATTTGGGGATCGTATATCCTGGCGGGTACTTAATTTGGTCGTACCAGCCTGGATAAGGTCGCTCAGTTCTGACGACTTGGCTTGCCGCTTCGTTCGCTTGATGAGCTCGTATTTGTTGAGCTATGTAGTCATCAAGGGTAGCTTTGGAGATCGTCTCCTCCCTGGCTGCTGATAAAGCCAGAGGAGGGTTTGATGTCTCCCCTCTGTCGTCTTCAATGATTATTGGAGGGTCTTTGGCTGGAGGATACGGCTGGATCATCATCCCCACCATGTCTTGGAACAGAAGCGTCATTTGTTTTATATTAGCCGCTTGTTCCACGACCTCTTTGTCTTTCTTTTCAAGAACCCTCCGTAGGAATTCGGTGTCGGTCTCCTTCTCCTGGCGTTGTTCCGACGATACTTCCAGGCTTTTTTTCTGCCCAGTAAGTGCGACCATCCTCGTCAACATCTCTTGGAGCTTTTGTTGTTGCTCCTGAGCTTTTGTCACCGATCGTGTGAGTGGTCGATGACCCGTGGAAGTACGACATTCCTCTTTCCCGGAAGCCATGTATACCGTGTGTACTACCATACCCCCCGACTTGGGGTATTTGGGTCCACTGCCTTTGATATTTGCTGCCGGCATGGGGATCTTCTCTGGCCTTCTCCTCTTGTGGGAGGTCAAGATTGAGGGGGCTGTTGCAGCAGGCACCCACGCAGATGATACCTTTCGTGGTATGACGGAGGGATGGTCCTCCTCTTGTCAACCTTTCGTTTTCTTCAGCCGGCGAGTGTAATCTTTGTCAATTACAAAGTCTTAGACTTTCCGCTAAACTCTGTGGATCTTGGAGGACAACCGCCGAGGAGGCTGTTCCGGCTTCACTTGTGTCATGCTTTCAGCAGACGGAGGAGACTTCTTCAAGATGGCGGTTGGAGAGTTCTTGCGCACCCTCCTGAGCAGCTCGAAGCTGTTCCCGGTTGGAACAGCAGCGTTAATTTGCACCATTGGAGCTGGTGGAGTAAGTCCAGAGGGGGAACTGCCCCCAGCCTTCCTTACCCGACGCCAGTGGCGACGTCGAGCATGTCGTGCAGATGAGAATGGTTCAGTTACGGGAGTGGCTTCGTCATACCCCCTACTCTGACAAGAAGCTGCTATCGATGTCATCCTATCAAAGACTGACGTCCGCTGAGAGGGAACGGTTAGTCTGTCTGTAACACCCTAGTTCATTTTATACCAGTTCTTTTCTGAGTATCTCTTTATTATGGTTGTTTCTTGTTTTGCTGTATTTTGGGTGTAAATAGTATTTTTGACATCTGCATTGTATCCGTGACCTGACCCGCTTGCGAGAAACCGTCTTGATTCTTGTCTTTGGGATATCCCTGCTAGTTTGTGGATCCGTGCATTTCTTGTTGCATATCTTGCATGCTTGCATTTATATCTGGCTTTTACATTTTTTTTAATAAAACAAATAAAGTCAAAGAAAATATTTTAAAAATAGTTAACATAGCTTGCTTGATACCCCCTAACCCCGTGGTAGCATCCGCGCATCTTGTTCTCATCCCGTTCAGTGAAACGGACGTGTTGGATGGCTACGTGCACGTACGTGCATCCGTTCTTGGGGGGTGTGCATTTTTGTTACCTGAGCATTCCTTTTGAAATTTGGACGTCGCATATATATTTGTCATATTTTAAATCGGAATTTTTGGACCCGACTCGGGCTTGTTTTGGAGTAAGTTTGTATTTGCCAAAATCTCAAGATGGACTATTATTATTTTCTTTATAAACTATTAATATTTTAACTAACATATCCCTTATACTAACAGTTATTATTATATATATATTATATTTTTTTAACTGTATAATCATAACTATCTCTCTCTCTCTCTTTCTATTTTTCTTTCTCTCTCCTTTCTCTCTATTCTCTTTTTCTCTCTCCCCGCTACCCAACAAATTTCTCTCTCCTCCCCTCTCTCTCACTCCTCTTGATCTCTCTCATTCTCTCTATCTCTCTCCTCCCTCTCTCTCCTCTCGATCTCTCTCCTCCCTCTCTGTCTCTCTCTCTCTACATATATTTTTATATTAACACCTTTACATTTTTTTAAGCCCACGTACTCTCTCTTCCTTCTCTTTCCTTTTTCTTCCGCCTTCGCCTCCGAGAAACCCTAACCCTCACCTTGCGTTCGCCCTCGCCGCCGTGACGTCGCTGCTCCACCCTCTTCGTCGTCAACATCCCCTCATCACTGACAACACCTTCTCCCTCTCTTTCACCGCTCCACCCCGAGACCCATCACCGAGCACCTCCTGCACACCCTCTTGCCGCCGACCCCTCACCTGCCTCACCGTCGCTCGAGCCCAGCATCACCGTCGGCCGTACTCTTCTCCTCTCCTCTTCCCTCTCCATCCCCTGCAGCCGCATTCCTAAGAACCCGAGCACCTTCTGCTACCCACTGCACACCCGATCGCGACCAACCTCACCGCCGGCAGAGCACCCCTCACCGTTGCCTCCATCACCTTCTTCTTCCCATCGACTTCAACCCACGCCGAACAATCATCATCGCCTCAGCCGAACCCCATCGCCAGCAAACCTTAAACCCTTCACCATCATCTTCATACTCGAGCCTTTCTCCTTCTCTTCCTCTCCATCTCACCTGAAAACCCTAGCCGTACCCCTCTCCACCTCCTCGTCTCAGCATCGAGAACCCAACCTTGCCTTCAAGCTTCACTGACCATTTCATTTTCTTCGTCTCGCCTCTACGACAACTCCAAAACCCTTGACATTCGACAGCCCTTTCGACGCGACTCCGAGACGGGAACCGAGGCTCCAATGATTGGCCTACAATTACGTGAAAGAAATGATCATTTCTCTGCCTCTAGATCTCCATTCCGTCAATGTTCGTGTATGCGCGCAAAGTGTTCGACGAAATGCCCCAATGGAGATTTTCCGTAGTTTATCGCATTCTTGCTGCGTGACGTATATCTGTGGATCCCCGAGGCAAGTGAAACTTGCTACATGCTATTTATAGTATTTCATATTTATTTGCATATATATTAAGCATGGAGTTTGAATTTGGTGCCCTATATCACATTTTACCATCCGATGTCCGTTTATATCATTTTTGAGTTAATTATGAAAACACACCTGGTTGCATGTTAGATCACAATATTTTATGCCCATGCCTATATTTATATCATAGTTCTTAGTCGCATAGCCATAGTACCCTTTAAATAGTTTATAACTGTTCAACACCCATTTGCACCCATCTCGTCTAGTATACATATTATTGCATCCATTTAACCCTTTTTATATATAATTGCATCAAGCGGTCTTTTAATACATGATAATGTGATTTTAATATTCTATGTTCATTTAGGGTATGATACTTCATGTTGGAACCATAACCCTAACTCTAATCGATAACCGTACACCCATATAGTTTAATCTGTACCCATTTGCATATCATATTACAATGTTCCTGTTTATTGTTCTATTAGTACCCATGCTTGTTTTGTATACCCATGCTTATGCTAGTTTGATTATGAGCACCCACTTGACATCTTGTGCACCCTGACATGACTTGTTACACTTATTACTTGACACGATATGGTACCGTGCAACTCTTGACATGACATGACACCTATATACATTACTTGACTTGACCTGATGTACCATGGCTTTACCTGTTACCTGATCTTGTGTCTAATACCAACAAACCTGACCTGTTGTCCTTACGGACCGTTCCTGTTGTCTATCCAGACAAACCTGTACCTGCCTGATCCCGTGTTGGCATTAGCTCTAGATATTTAATACATGACTTGAACATATATAACTTGGAGGTATGGGGAAATCAATGATGAAACCTGACTTGTAACTCGACAGTTCGCTACCTTTACTGATCAGTTTTAAAGGCTAGGCCAGCCTTGGGATGATGCTGCTGACATCATCCATCGTTATCCACTACCTTTTAGAGGCTAGGCCAGCCTTGGGATGATGCTGCAGACATCATTCATCATTACCCTTTTCCTTTAGTGCCTAGCGGCATGTCTCAGTTTCAGCCCGAGAATCTTCACCGTGATCCCGGGCACGCACGGGATACTATTGAGTTACATCGACGATTCATCAAATTGATTTCAAAGACTTGAGAGTAGTTAACCCAATAGACCGGTTTAGATAACTCACTACACATTACCCCACTGTCCTTACTTATATCACTGTTATGCTTGTTGTACCATTTATACTCATACTTGCATGTATTGCTACCCCCTGTTTATATTATTGCTTGATGTAATGATGCGCTGACGTCTGGGTTTTGCATGGCCCAGATCCTCTACCTTTGTTGCAGACTGATCAGGAGTATTGCCGCTGTTAGACCAAGCGGTGAAGATCCTGTTGGTATGCAGTTTTAATTTCCAGGTGTTTCATTTATTGTATCTTTTGCTTCCGCATATTATCATTTCTTGACTCGTTTATTCTGGCTCATGGACATGTACTAGCTAGTTTAGTCTACTTTCCTGTTCTTGATATCTCTACAGCCGTAATGTGACTGTGGAAGGATTTTTCCTATCCACAGGTAGCATGGTTGGCTATGTCACGTGCCTATTTTAGCGTACTCTGGGAAGCGGGGCGTGACATGGTTCTTTTGGTATCAGAGCCATAGGATATAGGTTAATCGAGTTTGATTCTTTTGTAGTTGGGTATTGGACCCAATACACGAATCAGAATACTCGTGATTAGGAACATGTCCTGCCACCTTGTTATCGTGATTCTTGAATCATATCTTTCTCATATCCTTTGCCTTGACTATATGCAAACCACTTTGCATCTCGACTTGAAACCTTTTTGGTTCCCCATTGTTTCTCCCCGTTCCTTGATTCTGATACTAGGATTTGGGCGACTTGAGTAGAGTTATGTAATTGTACCCATGAACTGCAACATGGTTACAATGCGGTACTCTATTTAAGTAACTTGGAATTCTAGTTTTGATTCATTTCCTTGTTTTATGATTGTTATATTACCTTGCTTCTTTCATTGCTTACCAGTTCTTGTTTTATCGCCAGATTGAATCATATTTACCGTGCTTAATCCTCTTCAGTATCTTGACTTCGGATGAAGTCATCTCGGTATCTTACTTGTTCTTGTTTTCCCCGCATTAGGATTATTCAATTCTGGTGCATCCCTTTGGTTGTTGTTGTCCTGGGAATGGGTTTTCGCGGCACTTTCCGCGCTCATATTGATTGTAAGGAAAGGAAAGTGATTCTCCAGATTCCCGGACATCCGGAGCTTGTTTTGCTGGAGGAAGCAGTTCTGTCGGGCCAGTCGAGTTTAGGGCTAGGCCGAAAAATAATGTTCTTCCGTCGATGGAAGTTATTAAGGAAGAAGCGTCAGCTGTTGTTCGAGATTTCATGGACGTGTTCGAAGACATCTCGGGATTATCGCCAAAACGAGATCTGGAGTTTGCGATTGATCTTGTTTCTAGTGCAGCGCCAATCTCAAAGGCGTACTATCCAATGGCACCAGTGGAGTTGGAAGAAGTCATGAAGTAGGTTACCGAATTGCTTGAAAAGGGTTGGATTCGCAGCAGCAATTTAACTTGGGAAGCTCCAGTTCTTCTAGTAAAGAAGAAGATGTCACAAGGAGGATGCGCATCGATTATCGAGAATTAAACCGGGTGACTATTAAGAACAAGTACCCGGTCCCTCGCATTGGCGAATTGTTCGAGCAGCTTAGTGGCGCGAGGGTATTCTCGAAGCTGGATTTGCGATCTGGATATCATCAGGTCTGAGTTAAACCAGAAGATATTTGCAAGACTGCGTTCTGAACTCGGTATGGACATTACGAGTATTTAGTGATGCCCTTCGGAGTAACGAATGCACCGGTGATATTTATGGCCTTGATGAACCGAATCTTTTCACCATTCTGGATTAGTTCATAGTGAAGAGCATGCAGAGCACTTGAAGATCGCTCTGCAGACATTGAGGAAAGAAAGATTGTATGGAAGGATGAGCTGGTGCGAGTTTTGACTTGAAGAAGTGAATTTTTGGGGCAAGTCGTAGCTGGAGATGGAATCGCCGTTTATCTCGAAAAGATTATAGCAGTTTGAAATTGGCCGATTCCGAAGAACGTAGCGGAGATCAGAAGCCTTTTGGACTTGCCGGGTAGTACAGAAAGTTCGTGGAGAATTTTGCTTGTTTGGCAGAGCCTCTGACCAAGCTTACGCGCAAGGAAATACCATTTGTGTGGACAAATATGTGTGCGTCAGCTTTTGAGGCGTTGAAGCAAAGATTGATTACCGCTCTTGTTTTAACCGTGCCAGACAATTCCGGAGGATTGGTAATTCACAGCAACGCATCTGGGAAAGGATTGGGATGTGTTTTGATGCAGCATGGAAAGGTTGTAGCTTACGCGTCGAGACAGTTGAAGACCCATGAAAAGAATTACCCAACTCATGACTTGGAGCTTGCGGCTGTGATATTCGCTTTGAAGATTTGGAGACACTACCTATTGGGCGAAAGAATCGAAGTATTCACCGACTACAAAAGTCTAAAGCACGTGTTTCGCTCAGAAGGAGCTAATTGTGAGACAGCGAAGATGGTTGAAGTTAATGGCTGACTACGATCTTGGTCTCAAGAACCATCCGGGGGGGAAGTTAATGTAGTGCCGGATGCGCTTAGTCGGTTATCAGCAATTCGGATGTTGACTGCACAGAAGGAGCTCATCGAAGATTTCTGGAGATTCGAGTTGGAGATCGTGTTACCGCATTCTTTAAGACAGTTGATGCAGCTGCAAGTACAGTCATCGTTGAACGAGAATATTAAAGCAGCGCAATTGCAGGACCCAAGATTGCAGAAGTTTCGAGAACAGGTTGAAGCTGGACTTCGAACGGACTTATTGGTTCGTGATGATGGTTCGTTGGGATATGATAGTCGTTTGTGTGTGCCAAAGGGAGACATCCGTGAAGAAGTTATGAAGAAGGCGCACAGTTCCGCATATTCCGTACATCCAAGAGGCACAAAGATGTACCGAGATCTACGATAACATTTCTGATGGGGAAGGCATGAACCAGGAGATTGCCCGCTTTGTAGCAAAGTGCTTGGGGTGTCAGCAAGTTAAGGCTGAACATCAACGGGTTGCTGGTTTATTGCAACCATTTCCGATTCCTTAATGGAAGTGGGAACATATAACCATGGATTTCGTGACAGCTCCACCGCGGAGTCTAAAGGGCAACAATGTAGTCTGGGTGATTGTTGATCGATTGACCAAGGCAGCTCGTTTCATCCCATTTCGAGTTGGTCAATCAACAGAAGCTTTGGCAGAACGATACATGCAGGAGATTGTAAGGTCGCATGGAGTACCGGTGAGCATCGTGTTCGACTGTGACACCCGTTTTTTTATCACACTTCTGGAGGAGCTTACAGGAAAGTTTGGGGACTCGATTGAAGTTTAACACAGCTTATCATCCTCAGACCGATGGCCAGTCGGAGAAAACGATCCAAACTCTTGAAGACATGTTGAGAGCTTGCATGTTAGACTTCAAGGGTTCGTGGGTGGATCATCTACACTTGGTGGAGTTCTCATATAATAACAGTTTCCCGACGACTATTCAGATGGCTCCATTTGAAGCTTTATATGGTCGCAAGTGTCGTTCATCTGATTGTTGGGACGATGTTGGAGAACGAAGATTGTTGGGACCGGATTTGATCGTGCAAACAGTTGAGAAGGTTAGTACTATCTGGAGTCATATGAAGGCAGCACAAGACCGACAAAGAGTTGGGCAGATACGTCAAGAAGACCTCTAGAGTTTGCCGTTGGTGATTTGGTATTCTTGAAGGTATCACCGACTAGAGGGGTGATACGTTCCGGAAGTCGAGAAAAGTTTTGTCCTCGATTCGTTGGACTTTTCGAGATTTTGGGAGCATGTTGGAGAAGTGGCGTATCGTTTGGCGTTACCGCAATCTTTGGCGAATGTTCATGACGTGTCTCATGTATCTCAACTCCGTAAGTATGTTCGAGATGAAGCACACGTACTGGATCATTCAGAGCTGACTGTATGAGAAGATTTAGCCTTTGAAGAACGACTGATGTCGATTGTGGATCGAAAGGAAAAGGTTCTTAAGAACAAGGTTACCCCTCCAGCAGGCATTGCAAAGATGGAGGCCGCTTGGGATCCATAAGTTACTCCTCCAGCAGGGACGGAGTAGGAGTTGCTGTTGCAATTGGTGCAGTTGGAAACCATCGATGTCATCTTATCTTCTGCATAGAGCAAGACACCAAATCTTAGTACCTAGAATCCAGGGGCAACCATATTAAACCGGGATTCGTTCGCGAACACGACACACGAAGTGTGGAGTGGAAAGAGGAAAAGGTTCCACCGGGCGTGCCAGAATATGTTTACCGCCGAAAACAGAGACGAAACCGCGTAGGTCGTCTTGCCTGAATTTAGGGGGCAGATACTATTTGGATTTATCCATCCACCTCTCCGAAAATGCCAAGTTGATTTATGGCATCATATATCGAAGGTTTGGACAGATGCGACCGTTGTAGCAGACTTCGTCAGATTCCCCTCGTTGTGAGGGGTTTTTGATTGTCGGGACGGTCTTCCCTGCAGGCGTAAGCCCCTGCAGTTAATTACGTTACCACGTAGCGATAACCACTTTCTCCTTCTCTAGATGTTCACTTCGTGTCGTGTGTTTTTGTTTTATTTTTGGTTGCCCGTGGATTGTATACGGAGACTAATTTGTGTTGTTGCCCGTAGGGCGTAGATTAGTCCAAATCCGTATTTTCTTAGATTTGGGTTTGGGTTAATTTAAGGATCGTTAATCTCGTTTGAGATTAAGATCAACTTAAATGTTTGTTGAGGATACGTTAGTCTAATTTTAGACTAAGATCTACTCAGCATGATTTTGGGATCATTCAGACCCAACGAAAGAGCATTTGGGCTCTATTGCTTTAGATTAAGGACGTTACGGTCCATAGATCACCATTTTCTTTGGGGTGAGGGTTTAGTTTAAGGACATTGCAGTCCATAGCTAGTTTAAGGACATTACGGTCCATTGGGGTATGCTCATCGGTTTAGGAGTGCGCCAAAGAGCTGTTGGTTGTCTGGACCCTCCACCTCTCTGACGACGTTGAAGAATTACAACGACATATATCAGAGGTGTGGAGAGATGTACCGTTAAACCAAATTCCAGATTAAAGGGAGAGATCATGGTGGAACGAACATCATTTTAGATGCCATGTGTTGGGAGATCATTAGTCATCTTTGGAACTAAGATCGATTTGGGGAGACCTGAATATAGGGGGGCTCGGTTGATTGATGGTCAAAAGGTTTTGGTCTCGGGAGACTTGGCTAATTTGGGCTAAGGTTGGCTTCTCATAGTGTTAAATACTCATATTTGCTTGGCGCTCACGTGCTCCTGCGTGAGGCTCTAAAACGGTGTTAAACACTGCAATTTGGAGCACTCACGTGTGGCACGTGAGGCACCCGAAAATTGGGCATTGCTTCTTTGGGTTTATTCCCTTTTCTTTTATCAGTGCTAAGCACTATTGGGGGTCACGTGGGATCACGTGAGGCGCCCCAAAAATGGGAACTGTCTGAATTTATTCCCCTTTTCCTTGTACAAGTTCTAAGCACTATTAGGGGGTCAAATAGAATCACGTGACTCGATCTCAGCCGTTCCTTTTTGTTCCTCAGAGGTGCTCACGTGGGAACACGCGATCTGTTGTTATAGCGTTATACGCTAATCGTTTCTTTTATGTGCATGGAGATCTTGATCTAAGTTTTGAGAATTTCCGATCCTTTGTTTTATAAGAATTAAATTCTTATGCAGGGTTAAACCCTAGTTTTATCAGAGGAATTAAATTCCTATATCTTTTGAAAGAATTAAATTCTTCAAACTTAGTTCTTTCCTCTAAGTTTTGGGACTGCATAACAGAATTTCCCCGATGAGAATTAAATTCTCAACTTGTGGGGAGATCTGCTTCTGCAGACCTCAACCAGAAGAAGCACTAAGTTCTTTTTTGGAAGAGTTAAACTCTTGTAAGAGGAGATAAAATGATATCTAGGTCTTTTTTCTTACCTAGGGTTTCTTTCCTTCGAAGAGAACTCTTCCTCTTTTTTTTGTTTTTCAGATCTTATGGGGGGGTCTCCTCTTTTTCTCCTTTCAGTCTCGGGTTCTTTATATAGTAGAGGCAAGTTTGTTGATTTAGTTAAGGAAATCTCTCATTGAGAGATTTTTTAATTGATTCGGGGATTTTATCCGTCATTGGATCTTTGATCCAAGGACTTCTATTTTACAGAAGATATTTTTCTTGTTTTTAACAAGATTGGGAGAATATTTTCCATACAGAGCTTATTCTGTAGCTTGGTGATTTTTAATCACCATTGAATCTTTAATCCAACGGTGCTCTATTTTACAGAGCGTAATCTTTCTTGTTTAGAAAGATCGGAGAAATATTTTCCCATACAGAGCTTATTCTGTAGCTTGGTGATTTTTAATCACCATTGGATCTTTAATCTAACGGTGCTCTGTTTTACAGAACATAATTTTTCTTGTTTAGAAAGATCTAAGGAAATATTTTCCAAATAGGGTTTTGATTCCTCTTATTTAGAATTTAATTCTATCGGCTCAGAAGGCATTAGGAACCCTTACGTGTAGCACGTGACCCCATGGCATTAAACTGGTTTGCTTATATGCAGCAGTCCCAGAGAAAGGCATCACGTGTTGGCACGCGAGCTGATATTCAGGAATGTCACGTGTGGCACGTAACCCCCACGAAGTTAAGCTCAACAAAAAGGATCACGTGCTGACACGTGAGCTTCTTTGGCCTGTAATTTGTTTTAGGAAGGCGCCTATATACTTTGTATATAGATGCTCGTGTGCCTGCACGTGAGGATCAATTTCAGCCTTATTTGTTAAGCGCAATGCCTATAATTTTTGCTCCAAGGCGTATCACGTGTGGGCACGTGATGCTCCATTTGGGGAATTTTTCCCATCGCTTTATATTTATTATTTATTTTTTTATTAGGGAACAAATGGCCTTGTTAGGAGGGCTTTGATTTTTAGCGTAGATAGGTAGGAATCTACCCGCTAGGGATGGACCGGGCAGGGAAGCTACTCGGTGGCCTCGTGAGGAGGGCTTTAATCCTTATCATAGATGGATAGGAATCTACCTGCTAGCGATGTACCGGGCATGGAAGCTACTCGGTGGCCTCGTGAGGAGGGCTTTGATCCTTCTTGGGATCAAAATTTGCACCCCAGTTGACCGGGTCAAAGTCAAGGTCAACCCCAAGTAAGCGGGCCCAAGCCCAAGCAAGTGGACCTATGCCCAAGTCGAGCCCCGCGACTGGCCTCCTTCATGTCTGTTCTCCACCAAAAGACGCCAACGAGACGTTGGGACGTCTGGCCTGAATTTTGAGGGCAAATGCTATTGGGTTTTATCCGTCCACCTCTCCGAAAATGCCAAGTTGATTTATGGCACCGTATATCGGAGGTTTAGACAGATGCGGCCGCTTTAGCAGACTTCGTCAGATTCCCCTTCGTTTGCGAGGGGTTTTTGATTGTGGGGACGCTCTTCCCTGCAGGTGCAAGCCCCTGCAGTTAATTACGCTACCGCATCGCGGTAACCACTTTCTCCTTCTCCAGATGTTCACTTCGTGTCATGTATGTTTGTTTTGTTTTTGGTTGCCCGTGGATTGTATATGGAGACTAATTTATGTTGTCGCCCGTAGGGCGTGGATTAGTCCAAATCTGTATTTTCTTATATTTGGGTTTGGGCTGGTTTAAGGATCGTTAATCTTGTTTTAGATTAAGATCAACTTAAATGTTTGTTAAGGATACGTTAGTCTAATTTTAGACTAAGATCTACTTAACAAGGGTTTAGGAACATTTAGATCCAACAAAAGAGTATTTGGACTCTATCGTTTTAGTTTAAGGACGTTGCAGTCCATTGGGTTTAAGAAAATCATAGTCCATGTTTAAAGACATCATAGTCTGTGGAGTTTAAAGACATCATAGTCTGGTTTAAAGACATCATAGTCTGTAAGGTAAAAGACATCATAGTCTGTAGAGCTTCTAGTTGTCGGGACCCGTCATCTCTCTGAAGACGTTGAAGAATTACAACGACACATATCAGAGGTGTGAAGAGATGTACCCTTGAAACAATGTTCGTTGGGAGATCTGTGGTCAGGTTTAGGACTAAGACCAATTAAAGAGATTGTGAGCACATGGGCTTGGTTGATCTGAATTAGGGACTTGTGGCCAGCTTGGGCTCGGTCCACTCAGTTTTGAATAAAGTGTTGAACACATATTTGGGCTCAGTCCTTTTTTTTCAACAATGCTGAGCATTGATTTGGGTTCTGACACCCCTCTTTCTTTTTGTTTTTTATTGAGTGTTGAACACTCTTTATGGCGCTGGGGTTTTATTTACAGAGTGCTTTGTATTTCCTCAGCGCCCACGTGAGGAGCACGTGGAGCGCTTGGCGCTGAGCGCCAGACTTGGAGTGCTAAGGCGCTTCTTATAAAATAGCGCCCACATGAGAAGCACGTGGAGCGCTTGACGCTGAGCGCCAGACTTGGAGCGTTAAAGCGCTTCTTATAAAATAGCACCCACGTGAGGAGTACGTGGAGCGCTTGGCGCTGAGTGCCAGACATGGAGCGCTAAAGCGCTTCTTTTAAAATAGCGCCCACGTGAGGAGCACGCGGAGCGCTTAGACCTGAGTGCCAGACTTGGAGCGCTAAAGCGCTTCTTTTAAAATAGCGCCCACGTGAGGAACACGTGGAGCGCTTGGCGCTGAGCGCCATACTTGGAGCGCTAAAGCGTTTCTTTGGCAGTTCTGATCAATTCTGTGCTCTGAGAATTAAGTTCTCATTTATAAGAGACTTTGTCTCGTGAATCTAAGAACTAAGTTCTTCTTTTATGAGTGGATACTATGATCTCTTCTGTTTTTGTGAAAGACTTTGTCTTATAAATCTGTGATGTAGAAAAAGAACTAAGTTCTTCTGATGTGAGAGTTAAACTCTCAAATATGGATGAGATGTTATGATCTCTCTTCTTTTTATTTACCTTGAAGAAAGTTCTTTTTCTTAGAACTTGCTCTTCTCTTTTTCTTTTCTGAGAACTTGAAACTTATAGGGAGGTTTCTCTCTGTAAGACTTGAAGTCTTGGGTCCTTTATATTGGGGAGGCTGATTTGTTGAATCAGTTAAGGAAATCTCTCATTAAGAGATCTCTGATTGATTTGGGGATGTTCCCCACCATTGGATCTTTGATCCAAGGGTCTCTGTCTTACAGAAGACATTTTTCTTGTTTTTAGCAAGATTGAGAAAATATTTTCCCATACAGAACTTATTCTGTATCTTGGTGATTTTTAATCACCATTGGATCTTTGATCCAACGGTGCTATGATTTACAGAGCACAATTTTTCTTGTTTAGAAAGATTTAAGGAGTATTTCCTCAATCAGAATTTAATTCTGTACTTTGATAATTTATCATTTTCGTTGGATCTTTGATCCAATGGTGGAGTTCTAGCACCGACGCTCTCGTGCTTTGCACGTGAGGCGCTGCCTCAGAGTCTTTGACTCTCAGCGCTGGCGCTCTTAGCGCGAGCGCTCTCATGAGGCGCTGCCTCAGTTCAAATTTCAAATTTTGAATAGAGCTTTGCTCTCTGATTGGGGGAAACAAATGCCCCCCACCGTTGCGCTCACGCGGCTTACACGTGAGTGCAGCGGTGGAAGTCTTTCCACCGTTAGATCAACTTGGAAGTTGGATCGACTTCCAGCGTCTATAAATAGGGCCTTTGGCCCTTTGAGATGACCGCTGTTCATCTTCTTGCTTTGTTCTTTTTATTTCTCTTGAGAATATAATTCTCCCCCTTTCAGATCTTAGCTCTCTGCCCTAAGAAACTCTTAGAGTCAAAACTCTGCCCAAATTTTAACAGAGCTTTACTGTTATCAGATTATAGATCTTAAAAAAATGTTTTAGGGTTTTATCCATTAACAGAGCCGTGCTCATCTTTAGATCATAGATCTTCAAGATATAATTTTTTTAGGGTGATTTTAACCCATGAATTGGAACACTGTTCATCTTCCATGAAGAACTCTTAGAATTTGTTCACAGATCTTGAAGATCTTGGAGTTTTTAACTCAATAAAAGATTTGCTTTTTAGGGTTTTTGATGGGTTACTCCATCATTTTCATAGAGCATAGCTCTTTAGAATTCTTGGGGAATTTTTATTCCCCTCATAATGACAGATTTGATTTCTGTTGCAGAGCGCTGCTCTCGAGGGAGTTTAACTCCTTGGCCCAATAAGCCTCTCATTAAATGAGAATCCTTTTAGGATTTCCTCTTTAATGGGTGACTGTTCATCAATGATGAGCCGTCACCTTGATTTTGTGGGTCCCCTTTGATCCCTTTCCACTGCATTGCAGTGTGGCACAAATTTAAAGTACCAAGTGTCAGAATTTGGACTGTAGCATTGACAGCTAATCCTTGTTCTTTTTCGCGCAGGTACTATGTCTTTTGACACTTCTTTCCCGTTTGTTCGTCCGGAGAGCGCATTTGCTGACGCGCCCGTAGACCGGGAATTTTTTGCACTGATCAAAGATCACGACCCGGAGTAGAAGTCTCTTCATTTATAGGGGTTATGGTACAACAAAATCATTCAGGGTCGACGCATCTTCTCTTATGCGACGCTTTCAGAGCCGATCTCCGCTATTCACTATGCCGACTCACCCCAAGTGAACTATACCGTAGAGGAGGTCAACTGGATTTCGGAGGGTCGCCTTCAGCCCTTTATGGCTTCAATACCCGTACAGCCTCCAATGGCTTTGGATATCTTGGGGCGACGCATATGCCAAGGCGAGTCGCTCCCTTGGGGACAGGTGTACATGATTGGCTTGACTCCTCGCCATTCGGCCGGATACCTGCAGTGGGCCCGGTATATCTTATCGGCCATGAAGTCGTTGTTGCTGAAGCTCGGGCTGTACCCTGCTATCTACGCATCTCTTTTCCAGTATCCGGTGCCTCCCGTGTGGTGGATTAAGGCTTTCTTGGAACAATGGAACATCCTGACTCACACCTTTCTCTTATCAGATTGGGTGGTTTCGATTTCTTTGGAGGAATTTGTAGAGATTTCGGGCCTACCCGTCAGAGGGGAACATTATGAGGAAATACTTCCCCTCGACGAGTACATCTTCGCCACCCGATCAGTAGTGATGGGTCTGACTCCAGAGAATGCCATTCAACACCGCTTCCCAAGCTTAATCAAGGTGTTAAACATTTATGAAAGTCTGTTCCTGGAGTTCGGAAGGCACAGCGTCAGCTTCACAGATTTTATCGCCCGCTTTCTCCACCCAGAAATCCTGTCGAAGGTAGCCGTGAAATTCGCCAAACTCGATGATCCCTTTGGCTTTGGTTTGGATAACCAACTGGCAGCGGAAGCAAATCAGAGGAATTTCTTTCTCCTGGACACCCCGGTCGCTTCTTTCACAGAGCTTGTAGCTTCTGACGTCGACGAAGAGACATTCTTTTTGGGTTTCCTCGGGTTATGGCTAAGCTGGTTTGTGCTTCCAACGCACCCTCGCTATATGATGCCGTCCATTTTCTACCCGGCTCACCGAATGGTTGAAGGGACGCAGGTTGCCGTCGGGGTCGCTGGGCTAGCTCACTTGTATCATGGCCTCAGCTTAGCGGCAGACACCACTCAGCCGGGGGTGCAGCCCGTAAATTTCCCGCTGCACTATTTTACTTCGTAGATTGAGCTGCATGTGCTCGGCGCTTTTGGAGTACATAAGCGGCCCCATTTCTACGACAGTTATAACTTTCCTCGGGTTATGCTGCTAGTTGACACTTCCGCTTTGGAACTGACTCAGCGAGAGGCTCGAGGTCTGGTTCTTCGCCCGCGTATGGTCGGGGATGGCATGACCTTCGTCGATAAGGTCTTAATCATCGTCAAGGAATCCACAAAAACGGTGCAGCCGTTGCGCGAAACCTTCAAAGACGGGGCTTCTACCTTGAAAGCTCGGGAGATTCTTCATTTATATTCAATCAGGCCGGGCTTTTTAGTGTTTAGGCAGAATGATTCGACACTATTCATAAGATACAACCCGCACCGTTTTGCTCAACAAGTGAGCTAGAATCAGGGTGTCCCGCTTGAGGCTTTTGTAGCTGAACCGGTTGCTACGGAAGAGGGTATCCGCGGTGCGCTGCACCATTTCATGCGGCTTAACACCGGGTCCGGCTTTTTTATCAGTGAGCCGAGCTACGTCCCGAAAATCTCGAACGCATACGTGGCGTGGTACCGGCATTCGATGTGTGCTGTTATTAGGGAAGAAAGACGGCTTTTGCTCGATCGCAAAGGTGCGGTCCCCACTGGTAATCCAGCTGTTTCCTTAAAGCGACGGACCACTGTTGGTCCTACCTTAAGAGAAGCTGCCGTGGCTGAGGTCCCGCACGCTTTCCCTGAGAAGCCTCTATCCCGTGTTCCTACAGAAACGGCAGCTGCAGCGTCCCCGGAGTCTGGGGCAGGTACGGAGATCGGGATTCATTGCCCAAAATTGCCCGCCAAGCGCAAGATCCTGTCATCGGCCGCTGGCGCCCGCTCGCAGAAAAAGAAGAAGTCGCTCTTTTCTGCCGATGTTGTACTCGGCCAGGAGCCCCATGCTCCCTACAGCGAAGGCTTGTACGAGTACGGGACCAATGAGGGTCTATTTGTCGCTCCTGCGGATGATACTGATTTTCAAGCTGCCCTTGTGGCTTCCGAGCGACTGGCTCGCGATGAAGCAGCACTAATCACTATCGCACAGTCAGATAGACTTTAGTCGTATCTTTCCGCGGTTATCTTTTTTTATTATGCTTTTACTGACGCTTTCTTCTTCAACAGGTATCTCTACCGAATAGGCTCTCGCGGCTTCCCTCAAAACATTTGAAGAGGAAGAGAGGCTCCGTGCTTCTTTGGGTCTTGGTATACTTCGGCTCTATGTGCCTTCATTCCCTTTTTCTTTATTCATGGTTTGACCCTCTCTTTTATTTTGTTGCAGGGACTACCTTGACTCGGGTTATTCCAAGTGCGGTGCCGATCCCGAGTGGTGATGCGGCGGTGCTTCCAGAGCCAACTATTGAGGTCCCAGCTCCCCCAGTATTACCGCAAGAGGCCTCGCTCAAGCAGCCGATGACAGACGCCGTAACGGCTCCAGAGGCAGAGCTTGGTTCGGACGATGACGTCCTTTTGACAGAGGTCTTGAGGAGATCGCTTCTCACTGCTCAGACCGAAAAGAAATGCAGGAAGTGCGCAGCGAAGGAACGTGATGCCGCTTTGGCTGTAGATACAGGCTCAAGCACCACTCTATCTGTCGCTATCCCTTCAGAAGGTGCTCCAGCCACCCTGTCTACCGCCCATAGACAGGTTACGCGTGCGGCTCAGGAGGTAACCCATAATCTTCCGCAAGGTAACGTAATGCCTGGTCTTTTTATTAGAACTCGATCTGCAAATTCTTATACATCATATCTCGCAGGGCCAAGTCCTGGCGATGAGATAGCGGGCAATACGATGGCGACCATAGAGCCCGAAGTGGCTACTCTCTCTCGGGAGTTTGGGACTGCCCAAATAGCCGCTCTTTCCCCTTGTGGTTCCCTGCTATCGGCGGGTATCGCGAGTGTCATGACAGCCCTCGTCGAATCAGGGGACGAAGCCATGGGCGCAGAGACTATTCCTCTGAAGGAGAGCGAAGAAGCTGCTACACCCGGTGATGCGTCCGTCGCAGCTTTGGTTGGTGACCCGTCAGGTAAGTCTTGAGTCACTATTCTTTCTATTCCACAATTCCGTTCAGCTTCTCCTTACGATGTTTTGTTTGCAGGTGCAGCGAATGCTGAGATTGTGCCATTTGAAGCACCTCCGGTCGCCGCTATGACGGTTGTTGTTCCCTCGCATTCTCCTATGTCCTCCGAAATGCTGGAAGGTATAGATTCACGATTTATTTAGTTGAACTATGAACACCGTCTTCTTTGTACTGACCATGTATTGTCGCAACTTTGCAGGGGTCCTCTTTGATCATCTGTATCAGGTGCTGAACCCGCATTTCTCCTTCCAGTCGGAAGTCACTCTGCCCACTGGTGTTGGTTAGTATATCCTTCAGCTATTGTTTCTTTCTTTCTTTTACTAATAGCCGTGCTGTTACTAAGCCTTCCTTGTATTGGTCGCAGCGTCACGGATTGGAGGAGGGGACGAGAGAATAATCGCGCCTCCGGCACTCCCAATCTTTCCACCTACCACAGACGTTATAGTAGACTCTATTACTCGTGTATTTTTCTTTACCTCCTGAGTCGACATTTGACCATAATTTGTTTTGCAGTAATCGCACCGGCTCCAGCTCCTTTCGACTCTCGGATCCCAATGCCGGCAGGGCCTTTTTCCAGACGCCCATCTTCCAGGGGCGCTGCCACTAGCCTGTGAATGTTGATCGAGTTCATCGAGGATCTTGATGCCGAGGCCTTCGCATTTGCTGCAGACTTTGCTGCTGAGGTTAATCCTATGCTGGCGACGCTCGTGAACTTTCATGACGAAGGCGTCGTCGAGTCTTAGGTTAATTATTGCAGAATGATCGAGACTTGCCTATATGAGATTGAGCTCAAGCGTCCCGCTCTGGAAGTATAGGCTTTGAACTCCCAGTGAGCTGCATTGGTTGAGCAGAGTGTTCCTTTCCTTCGCCATTTTGAACAAGAGGCAACCCTGAGGTGAAAGGAACGTGAGGCAGCTTCTACCGAGTCTGTCCAATTGCGTGCCCAGGTCGAAGCGAACGCTGCACAGCTGAAAGCTATTTCTGAAAACCTCCTACGATGTATTTCTGACGGGCTGGTGCTGAGGAAGAAGCTTGACTCCACTGAGCAGGTTACGCAGAGTCATGAAGTCGCTCAGCAGGAAATCGATAAGAAGCTTTCATCATGTTTGCAGCAACGGGCTCGAATTGAAGCGGAGTTGGCCACGGCGGCTGATTATGAAAAGGAGTTGAGAGGAGTGCACGAACGGCTTGCTGATTTATTAAAAACGCCTCCTTCTCAGTAGCCATCTTTATATCGACCGAAAATTTGTAGTCTATTAATAACATGCTTTCATTCATTTTTTTATTCTTTTATATGATGTATCGTGAACTCAATTGAATTCATGAATAAAAGACACATTTTTTTAATCTTGTACTATCGCTTTCTTTTCTTTATTGTGTTATTAGCATGTTACTTTAGCAACTGTAGCCTGTAGATGATAGATAACAGTTCATCTCGAACCCTTTGTAGGGTAGCGATGGCTTAGGAAACAGGTTCGGGTCTGCTGCCTAAGACTTTTCAACTTTATGAGCCATGAGGGTCTCATAAAGATTTTTCTCCCTACGAGTCGAGAGGATCTCGTAGGTGTATTTTCTTGTTAGAAATCGTGAGGATTCCTAAGTGTGTTTTCTCTTGAGAGTCGTAAGGATCTCACAAGAGAACTTTCTCACTTACAAGTCGAGAGGACTCGTAAGTGGTTGGTGATTGTAGAAAGAATTTGTGCTTATGCGTCTCTTAAAAGATAAATCAAAGAATATTAACCGCAATCAAGAAAGGCGTCGCTTGGTAGCTAGGCGGTTGAGTACGGGTCGGTCCACAGGGATTTTATGTATTTACTAGTTGTTCTAATGAGTTAATTCCAATTGTGGTAGGATTGATTATCACTAAAAAACTGAAACGAGTTTGATTACGATTAAAACCTTGCTAGGGTTAGGTTTAAAACCTTGCTAGGGTTTAGGTTTAAGTTAAGTTTGGAAACTCAATATTCCTCACCGCTTTCTATGCTCTAATTAAGAACGATTTAGGTGTTAAGGTAATAATTAACAAAGGGGATTAGCACGATCGGGAAGAAATTAGGTTTCTTCCTCTAGGTCCTTGTCCGTCCTTTCTTAATTCTTACCCTAATCTCGATGGAAAACAATCACAACCGGTGTTTAACTACGGTATCACCGCTACCTTGTAGGATAGGGTGCCGTAGTGAGCGGTGTGTGTATGTATGCATAGAGTCCTATTAAAAATGTATGACGGGCAAGAAAGGGGTGAGAGATTTTCATCTCTCAAGCCTTTCCTATTCCGAACCCTAACAAGTGAGGAACTACTCACTCATTAGGTAATTGATAAAAAGAGACATTTTTATGATTTTAATTCAATAACCTAATTAACTAAACTACGGCAGATAAATAAAATTGCTATCTAATTAACTAGGGCAGATAAATAAAATTTATACTAGGGCAGAAAAGAAATTAAACTAAGGCATAGAAAAGAAAAAACTTACTTTTATTTGATGCACTCTTCAAACATTACAAGAATTACAATTCTGAATTTAGGAATTAAAAAGCGGCATACGAAGAGGCATGCTCCAAAAAGAGCTTTAGGGTTCCTATTTATAGATTATAGAAACCCTAGAGTTTACATCTGATCCCTATCTACATTTACAAAACTACCCTGAGAAGCCTAGTCAACGCACCGCCATCCACCGACTTTTTGCGCCGACACGTGTACTGTATGGCTGCGGATCCGCGGCCATATGCCTTGTTTGGCCGCGGATCCGCGGCCATATTGGAGGATCTCTTGTTCATTTTCTCTGGTTTTCTTCTTGTTGCATTGTTATTCTGGTTTCTTTACTTGGTTTCTCAGAATGTCTTCTAGTCTCTTCCAGATTTCCACAGTGTAGAATGTTGTGGACTTTTACCGCTTGCTTCGTATTGAAGTCTTGAATCTCGTGCTGCCTTTATGTAATCGAACTGTTTGCTGATCTTCGTTTGTTCCTCAAACTGTAGGCATGATCAGGATTCTTTTATTTGTTGGTCGTAGTCTCACTTTTGTATCGTCTTTTCATCATTTTCACTGTTTTGTTCCGAGAACCTGTAATCTGCAACTATGTAGCACACATTGATCAAAAGCACCTGTTTATTTGTAAAATGAATAAGAATGGGGAATATAATAATGCAAAATTATGATATGAACAAATACCCCCAAACTTATTTTTTGCTCGTCCTCTAGCAAAATTAGTTTATTCTCGAAAAAGACCTAAGCTCACTTTCGCAGGGAAACGCGATTGCACTGAGCTCGTGCAACAAGCCGTTAAACCTCTAGGTGCCCCTAATAGGAGGAGTGTTGTCTCCTGAGGGTTTTTAGCGGATACTACCTACAAAATCCTATCAATTCGGCCTATTGACATTTATTCTCCAATTTGGTTTTCTAGCAAGAAATTCTATTATCTTCAACTCAGAAATTATCAACCTATATTTTCACGCTTCCTTATCATTTAACTTAAGATTGTATATGTTTTGTAAATTTATTTAGTGTAACAACTCCATTTTTAATGTATAAAGAATTGATTTAAATTCAATGTATACTGGGAGTATTTATTGCGGCTGATATCTCTTTAAATATTTATTTCACTGCATAATTACAAGAAGGAGCTTATATCTCATTGGTAATACCTTGCACTGCTGAACCAAGCCACCAGAGTTCAAATCCCATGCCCCACATTATTTTTGTATTTATTTTGTTTTAATTTCTTTTGGAAGTCAACAGTCAAAAGGCCATAACTCACAAAATTTGTACTGGACATGAAAAAATAAATATACCAATAAACACCCCAGAAGTTTCCCCGGCCCCTGGAACCCTGACTCGGCCCGACTCGGCGCCGCCGGCCGAGTCACCAACAGAGAAAAGTTGGCTCTGGACTTGGTCAACCCTCCTGCACACTCTAAATGCTTGGATCAATTATCATTTGGCCAATAAATTCCTTTTAATCCTAGGTTTAATGAATTTTAATGAATTTTTATATAATTTTATATATTTTATATATTTTTTATTAAAAACCATAACCCTAGCCTAACCCTATATAAACCCCCCATACCCTCTACCCTCTTATCACTTTTTCTAAGTCCACTCTCCCAAAATTCCAAGAGAACTTGGTACGTTAGAAAACGAGCGAAAGGCGAAGCGCTGACGAAATCGACGGCGAAATCCCGGTGATCGTGCTAGGACCTCTCAACGACGATTCGACGCACCGGCAAACCCGCTACCTCCCTCTCACTCTCTAGCGTTGTCCAAACCCGTAAGTCCCCCTTTTCTATCATTCTTTTCTTTCATTAAAATATGAACTTAAAAACCCGACAGAAATCGGAACAAACCGATTTCCGATTCGGTTTTCTATCAAAACTCATTTATCACTAATTCCATAATACTTAAACATATTCATGTTGACTACTAATCACTTAAAAATTAATTTGAACAAGTTTTCACACATGAAATGATAGCTTTTGCAATATATCGTATCTTTTCACTTAAATACCACCATATTTAGTTTATCACATTTAACCTCTTAACATTGCTATACCTTAAAATAGATTACGAGATAATGACCTACCTCCTCACACACTCATATGTAACCATAACACGCTACCTTGAAAATTTAGAATACGACAAAACAAGATTTTACATTAAAATACCATTTTCTTAATAAAACCTTTTCTAAAAGTTCTAAGTTATATACAATTTTAAAACAATATCTTTTAATAGGAAATACGATAAGTTGTGGACATCGATCGTTTATTTAAACCTGACTTTGTGGTGTCTAGGCAAGTGTGTCTAAGGCGAGTGGTTACATAATTAAGGCCACTACTTGTAGTGGAGAGCCTCCCACTCACCTGGCACTTATCTGACCGCAATTGGCGGTGAAGAGGCGATTTGAGACTTCTAATGACTTGTCGTTTAGACCATTTAGAAATATGCTAGTTGGCTTAGGAAACCCTAGAATCTAAAATACAGAAATTTACACCTTTTACAAATAAATACCTTATCTTTATAAAATCATTTTCTAAATGATTAGTATTTATTAAATCTTTGCAAAGCGCCACTACAACCCACCTTTGGGAAACTCGTTAGGGATAGTATGGTTTATCGTGCACTCTCGGGTTTAGTAGTGCGAGATTCAGACCTCCGCAAGGAGCATTCGGTCTCGAAAGATTTAAAATACGTCATTTAAGAAAAATGAGATTTTTGGAAAATAAAATATTTATTAAAAATTATTCTTGTATAAACATATATATATTTATCATTTAAACACCTATTTTATTATAAGATAAAGTTTCCATCTTTTCCTAAAAATTTTAAGATTAAAAGTTACATTAAAATACCATGAAATTCAAATAAATCAATATTACAAATTAATACCTTTATTTATGTAATTAGGATATTTTCACTAGAAATATCACAAAATAAAATCACACTCATTATAACAATAAATACGAGTAATAAATACTTGAGGTGTATCTTGAAAACTATACAAAAGTATTTTTACATAAAACCCCCTCAAGTTTTATAAATTACAATAATGACCCTAACAAATATAGATCTTCGACTTACATTTCTTTTAGTCTGACTCGGGTTTGAGTCTGATTATTTCTGACTTGAATATGATTCAAGTCAATCTATATTCTTTAATATTTCAACTCAAAATGAATACATGAATTCCAGAATCCAGTTAACAATTTATACAACTTGACTGAATCAAACCATGGATATACATCCATTATTCCGTTATTCCATTTACCTGATTATGCAGTTACAATCTGTTTACTGATATCATGGTTTTGGTCGGTCAACCAACTTACACAATACAATACAACAATACTATCAAAACACTACGGGGTTTAAGGGGTAGATTGGTACGGAAGGTGTTAAAGGTGGCACGAGGTGGTCAGACTAAGACACCTAACCTATATTCCGTTGCTGTTGTACCGTGGCTTAACGGTTCCTTGTACATTCCGTTTGCCCTGGTCTCTAGCATATAGAGACCCCTCTCGTATACACTGGCATTCTTCTGTACCAAGCTACAAACAACAGCGTTAACACAATATTCTACTATATTTTACAATCTCTTTAGAAAATTACTCTTATTCTGTCTTTCTAATTCTTCTTTATCTTTGGGACTTACCGAGCGACCTGTTCGCTGATGACATTCTATTTCTTTCTTCTTTGAATGTCGTCAGGTGCTTTGGACCCGGCAGAGATCGAGCCCACCGGTGAAGACTTGGATCAGTTTCACGAAGACCCCGAGCTCTAGACACTGTACCTTGTTCTATTCAGTATTTTCATTTCCTGTTATGCCATTGTTTAGGCATCGCTTTTCATTTCAGTTGTATTTACTTTTCATGTATTGTACAAAAGAATGTTATTAATAAAGTTGCTGTTATTTCTATATCTCTTGTCTCTTGTGATTTACTTTTATATTGATTAGATACGCTTAGCGTATATACTTCTAAGTATATACGTAGCGGATCTTATCGCGTCCCTTTCGCCGTACACCGGGAAGCGGGGCGTGACATTTAGCTTTTAGGATCTTTTGAGTTTTTCCTTCTAAGGTTCCATCTCAACTTAGGAATTTTTATCATTTCTACTAAAGATATAAGTCCTATTTTTCATTCCTATCTTTCATCTAAACCCCAATCATATACCGCTATGTGTGTGTATGTATCACCCTTACACTTGAAAATTCAATTCAAGCTATCATACTCTTGGCCATTGTCCAAAGTACTTTTAATTGGTGAATTTTTAGATCAAATTGCTCACACATCCTTCATGCGACCGTTAATACTTCTTGAGGTACTAACGACCGATTACAAATGTGTTTGTGCATTAAGGCGTAATTCCTCGTCTTGTAATACCTAAGGCTTTAGCAGTGACTCCCAAACCAGTTGGTCTAAGGCACTAGGTGATAAAGCACCATCGCTATATATTTTTTATTTTACGCAGCCTTTAGTAATTACAAAACCAGTGTTCATTTTTTTATCTCTTTATTCACACTTTTTATTTTATTTTCCTTCATACTAAGGACTTTAGACAAGAGCATTTCAAGGTCTCCTCTACTATTCCAAGTTTCAAGGTTCGTGTTTGTGCAAGTTGTAGGGTATATATTTTCAGAATTTAGACTTAAGCTTAGGGATTATTTTTCAGACTTACACTTTAATAAAAATTTCAATACTCTTCCTTTATTTTGACTTAGCCCAAGAAGTGAACTCAAAATTTGCCTATTTCTAAGTAAACTACAAAGACATATATTTTCTACCATTAAATTTTAAGAAAGGTGATTTTTAGGGCTTTTGATTTACTAAATCTAAGATCTAGTTTTTTCCTAGCTAGTTAACCGTCTTGTCAAATTCAAGTCAATTATGGCCAAAATTGAATTTTATAATTTTTAAAAATTTTCAGTTTTTATTTAATTTTTCTTTTTATATTTTATATTTTTTTATTTTTCAATTTTTATGATTTTTTATAAAGATGCAATGCAGAATTTAAACATGCAAAAGAAAAAAAATGCAATGCAAATGATAACTATTTACAACCACCACCTCCCCCAAACTTGCCAAAAGCAGTGCCCTCACTGCTCGGCTCCACGCCGTGCCCTCGAGCGTGAAGGGGAACGCTCCTCCCTACCTAGCAGGGTTTGGATCCCCTGCTCTATTTCAGTCAAACGCCGATCATGCTCCCTTGCTATCCCCTCAACTCGTCAATGCCCCTAACAGCTCTTCGCATTAAATTTGCATGTTTTAAGGGGGTGAGTTCTCCTTCGCTCGTGGTCGAGCTGGAGCTAGGTGTTCTTGCGGGCACGTGCTCCGCCGGTTCAGTTCTTGACCAAACATCCGTCAAGCTTGTACAGGACGTAGAAACGCCCTCAATGAGAGGCCTGATGGGTATGCCTCCAAGCATGTAAAACTCAAACTCCTCCATGGGGAGGAAATAGCGACACAGTTGTGTCACAAGCATGGGGCAAGGATAGTTCATGGCTCTTTTGCCCGCACCAATTGAGTTTAGTAAAACCGTGCACATGTCGAAATGAGGGTTTCTTATCATGAGTGTGTGCACGATATGCAGTGAGGGAGTGAAAAATGTGGTGTTGTGGGAACTCCCAAAAATATTGTTTTGTGCCTACCGGCACACAGTTAAAATATTGGCGAAAAGGGTTCTCGCTTGGATCCCCTTCCGCGGTTCCCTCGAGCAATCATTGCCCATTAAGGGCATGTAATCCTCAAAATGTAATGGTTGATCATGAACTGGTATCCGAGGGATTAATGTGACTTCATGTATGAAGTCTCTATCAATTGTAAACTCCCTATTACCCCACTGCAATTTTATAAAGCCGTATTGGGCAAGGCCATCTTCCATGCACTCGTAAAAACGAGTGACTAATTTTGGAAGGGCATAAGCGTTTGGGTGATTATATATCAAAAATTTCCAGCCCCTATGTGCTATTTCATTCGCAAAATAACTTCCATATACCGCATGTGAAAAAATTTGTGAAAAGTCACGCTCTAGTTGCATATTGGGTGCCATCAGATAAGCTACAGATCTACAGAAATTAAAAACAGAAAGGAGTTGAGAGATCGAACCGTCTCTGAGAAAATCAGAGGGTGAAGTGGCAGGAGCGCGGCGGATCAGCGGCGGTAGCGTGCTACTGGCGGCGGAAACGCGGCACTGTGGTGGGATCGCTCTGTAGAAATCCAAGCGGCGGCGGCTAGGGTTTTTTAGAAGATGAAATTAGGGTTTGTGAACAGAGAGGGCCGGGTTATTTATATAGGGGAAGAGTGATGGATATTTGCAAATAAACCCCTCTAAAAAGAGGAAATTATTTGCAAATAAAAATTTTATTTTATTTATTTAATCTGGAAATTTACAAAAATACCGATTTTTTTTTATTTTCAATTTTTTTTTATATTTATAAAATTACAAATGACACATACCCCCAAACTTGTTTGAAACAATATTTTGGCTAGATGATCGAAAATTTGGGGGTAAATGGAGGAAGATCAGTCAGTATAAATCGGCTCCTGCAAAAACAGGAGATCCTCCGACGGGTCCGCAGTGAGGAACGGTTTGAGTCGATGTCCGTTTACTTTAAATAATGTACCGTCCTCAGGGTTTTCAAGATCTACCGCACCGTGCGGATATACGGTGCGTACCAAAAACGGCCCTTTCCATCTAGATTTGAGCTTGCCGGGATGGAAGTGTAACCGAGTGTCATAAAGCAAAACCTGTTGGCCAGGTTTGAAATTTTTGCGCATAAGGTGTTTGTCGTGAAACACCTTCGTTCGGTTTTTAACAATTACCGTATTCTCATAGGCCTTATCCCGCAGCTCATCTAATTCATTCAATTGCAGATTTCTATTGCTGCCCGCATCTCCCATGGATAAGTTCAACTCTTTAATCGCTCAAAATTCCTTGTGCTCAATTTCAACAGGAAGGTGGCAAGCCTTCCCATAAACAAGCCGGTATGGAGACATGCCAAGATCGGTCTTGTAGGCAGTACGGAATGTCCATAGTGCATCAATCAGTTTAGATGACCAATCTTTACAGTTTTTGGAAACCGTTTTCTCCAAAATTTGTTTAATCTGCCGATTCGAAACCTCGGCTTGCCCATAAGTTTGGGGATGATATGGTGTTGACAATTTGTGAGTAATGGAGTATTTGCGCATTAAGGACTCAAATGTCCTATTACACAAGTGAGATCCATTATCACTTATAATCGCTCGAGGATGCACAAACCGAGAAAAGATGTTTTCTTTAAGAAATCTAATAACAACCTTGTTGTCATTCGTTCAGCTGGGCACAGCCTCGACCCATTTTGTCACATAGTCAACAGCCAGTAGAATATACATATTCCCAAAGGAATTGGGAAATGGTCCCATGAAGTCTATTCCTTAAACATCAAAAATATCAACAACCAAAATTGGTTGGAGCGGCATTTCGTTTCTCTGCGATATCCGGTCCAAGTGTTGGCACCGGGAGCATGTCTTGCAGTATTCGTATGCATCTTTAAAAAGTCGTGGCCAGTAGAAACCACACTGCAAGATTTTTTCTGCTGTTTTCTTGGGGCCAAAATGCCCGCCACACGCTTGATCGTGGCAAAAAGACAGCACACTCTTAAACTCGTTTTCGGGGACACACCGACAAATGATTTGGTCGGAACAGTATTTAAAGAGATACGGTTCATCCCAGTAAAAATGGTTTACTTGGGACATGAATCGGAGTTTGTCTAGATTCGACCAATCTTTTGGTATCAGTCCGGTGGCCAAATAGTTTACTATATCAGCGAACCAAGGTTCACATGACACGGTTAAGAGTTGCTCATCGGGAAAAACGTCTTTAATAGGAATTTCAAGTGTAGGCGAAGAAGGAAGTCGTGAAAGGTGGTCGGCGAATACGTTTTCACATCCTCTCTTATCTCTTATGATAAGATCAAACTCTTGTAGCAAGAGAATCCAACGTATTAGCCGAAATTTAGCATCCTTCTTCGCGAAAAGATGGCGAAGAGCTGAGTGGTCCGTGTAAACAATCACTGGAGAGCCGATTAAATAGGGTTTGAATTTTTCTAGTGCAAACACAACGGCTAAGAATTCTTTTTCTGTTGTTGTGTAATTCAATTGGGCCTCATTTAATGTTTGGCTAGCGTAATAAATTACGTGTGGCATTTTATTAATGTGCTGTCCAAGGACAACACCAATAGCGAAATCAGATGCATCGCACATAATTTCAAATGGACGCGTCCAGTCAGGAGATGAAAGAATGGGCGCAGAAATAAGTGAGTGTTTCAATGACTCAAACGCTTCCATACAGGTTGAGTCAAAATCAAAAGTGGTGTCCTTGGCCCATAAAAGAGTCAAGGGTCTAGCTATCTTGATAAAATCCTTGATGAACCGTCTATAAAAACCGGCATGGCCAAGGAAGGCTCGGATATCTTTGACGCATTTAGGAGGAGGAAGATTGGAAATGACTTCAATCTTGGCTTTATCAACCTCAATGCCATTTTGCGAGATGACATGTCCTAAGACAATACCTTCTCGCACCATAAAGTGGCACTTCTCCCAATTTAAAGTGAGGTTCTTATCCCTACAACGGGTAAGAACTGCGTCTAAGTGTAGCACCCATCGAAGGAGTCGCCGAAAATGGAGAAATCATCCATAAAAATTTCCAAAAATTTCCAAACCATGTCTGAAAAGATCCCCATCATACACTGCTGGAAAGTAGCGGGTGCATTGCATAACCCAAAGGGTATGCGACGGTAAGCGAATCTACCGAAAGGACAAGTAAATGTGGTCTTGTCTTGATCCTTTTCGGCGATGAGAACTTGATTATAGCCGGAGTAGCCATCCAAAAAGCAGTAAAATTCATGCCCAGCCAATCGTTCTAGCATTTGGTCAATAAAAGGTAAAGGAAAGTGGTTTTTCCTTGTCGCGGCGTTGAGTTTTCTATAGTCGATGCAAACTCGCCACCCAGTTTGGGTGCGAGTAGGTATTAACTCATTTGCCTCATTGGTTATGACCGTTATGCCCGATATGCCCGATTTCTTTGGGACAACATGAATGGGGCTAACCCACTGGCTATCAGAGATAGGGTAAATGATACCACTATCAAGACAATTTACAATCTCCTTCTTGACCGGCTCTTTCATTATGGGGTTGAGGCATCTTTGTGGATCCCTTACTGGCTTAGTATCATCTATCATATGTATATGATGTTCCACTATAAGGGGACTAATCCCCTTGATGTCCGCCATAGTCCAGCCAAAAGCTTGCCGGTTATTTTGTAAGACCATTAAAAGGGCTTTCTCTTGCTCGAGAGTTAGAGATACCGATATGATAACAGGAAGGGTCTCATTCTCACCTAGGTAAGCGTATTTAAGGTGAGACGGCAAAAGCTTGAGTTCGAGTTTTGGAGGTGAAACAATTGAAGGTAAAATTGGTGAGACTGTCTCGAACCCGAAGGATTCCAACAATAGTTCAAATCGAGTGTAAGCAACCGAGTCGGATGGTTCAACTAACTCATCCGAAAAATCAAAGGACTCAAACTCGGGTGGTGAGTCTTCAAAATCGTCCAAAAAAGTGAAACACTCGTAATCATTATCCGGTGTGAAAGCTGTGTCAGATTCTAGGAGGAACGCACTAATGGCGTCAAAACTGCTGTGATCGAACAGAAATTTTTCGAGCTCACAGTCCTCCTGCGTGATCTCGTGGATCGAGCAAACATAAAGTATACTAGCATTAGGCTCGGAGGGTTGATTCCCCAATTTAAAAATGTTGAGTTCAATTGTCATATTTCCAAAAGATAGGTTCATCGAACCATTTCGATAATTGATCACCACATTAGAAGTCGCAAGGAATGGTCGACCGAGTATCACCGGAATTTGATTCCGGGGGTTAGCTATAGGCTGTGTGTCCATAACAATAAAATCAATGGGGAAAATGAAGTCCCCTACTTTGATCAACACATCCTCTAACTCACCCCTAGGGTGGGTGATGGATCGGTCAGCCATTTGGAGAGTACAATGAGTGGGTTTAAGCTCTCCAACGCCTAATTGTTCGTATACTGAATACGGTAGAAAATAAACACTAGCACCAAGATCTAAAAGTGCTCGATTGATGTTCTTATCCCCAATTGTTATTGAAATTGTAGGACAGCCGGGGTCCTTATGTTTTTGGGGGTAAAGGTTGGCTAAGAGCATTACTTACAACACTAGCCATGAAAACTTTCTTGGGGACTTGTGACTTCCTCTTCTTGGTGCATAAGTCCTTTAAGATTTTAGCGTAAGAAGGGACTTGTTGGATTGCATCCAAGAGAGGTATGTTAATACTAATCTGTTTGAATAACTTCACAATCTTCTCCATTTGTGGAGTTGGTTTATTGGATCTTAACCTGTTTGGAAATGGAACATTTTGAAAATTTGTTGAGTCCAATGTCTGTGGAGTAGATTGCGGAGTTGGAACGGATCCCAGTGTTGGTGTGTTCGTGAAGTGAGATGTGGGTCCTTTTGAATTAGAAGAAGTAGAGCCTTGTGAAGAATGAAGAATAGGCTCTGAAGAAGATGAAGATGAAGAAGATGAAGAAGAAGATGAAGAAGAAGCACCGGCAGGGGTGTCATCACTATTACCCACATTATTGTACAACACTCTTCTGGATCTCAACGTGGTCACAGTATTTACATTATGATTTTGTTGTTCATAAGCAACATGTGCGTTGTGTGTGTGACCGGGATTTGGCGATGGTTGAGACAGAATCTTTCCCTTTTCTCGCTCGCTTAATGCAGCATTTAGTTGTGCAATTTGGGCCTCAATTGATTTGATTCTTTGATCATGTGAAGCACTGTTTTGCGCCAAAGACTGAATGGAAGTCTCCAACCTTGCTGCAGATTGTGTAGACTGTTTTAAAAACGCATCTAGACTTCGTTCTAGCGAGGAAACCTTATCGTTATTCGGTTGAACAAAATTGTTTTGAGGATGGGAGTTGTTGGGTACAAAATTGTTCATTTGGTTTGGGTAAGGTTGGGGTTGGAAAGGTTGCTGATATTGAGTTTGTTGAGGTGCTTGTTGTTGTGGAGGAGGAGGCCTTTGAAAGTTGTTATTGCCTTAGAATTGTTGATTTTGATTCCAAGCAAAATTTGGGTGGCTCTTCTAACCAGGATTATAAGTCGAAGAGTATGGATCATTTCTTTGTCTTTGCTGAAAGGCAGCATTGACTTGATCTTATCCTTGAACAGGTGGATTGTAAGGACACTCTTCAGTAAGATGGGATGGATCCGAACAACAAGCGCAAACTATGCGTGGGGGTAAAGCAGGGGCAGGAGAAGGAGATGAGAATTTGCTCTCAATTGCTTCTAGCTTTCTCGTAAGTGCGGCCATTTTGGCCTTCATTGCAATCGACATGTCTAGTTGATGTATGCCTGCCCTAGACTGACCTGATGAAGTAGATGAGGTGGTCTTAGTGCTTTCCCATTGAAGTGTTTGTTCAGCAAGATCGTCGAGAAACTGCCAAGCTTCCTCGCTAGATTTTGTAAGAAAGTGACATTGACAAATGGTTTCCAACAACTGCTTAGTTGCTGGGTTCAATCCTTCGTATAAAGTTTAGCAAAGTTGCCAATTCTCGATACCGTGGTGAGGGCATTGAACAAGTAGGTCTTTAAATCTTTCAAAACACTTCCAAAAAGGTTCGGAAGGAAGCTGGGAAAATTGAATAATTTCGTTGCGAATTCTCGCGGTCTTATGGTGTGGGTAAAACTTTTTTAGAAAAGCCTTAACAAACTCTTCCCAATTTTTTATCGAGTGTGATGCTGTGCTATATAACCATTTTTCGGCTAGGTCACATAGAGTGAATGGAATGACACGTAGCCTTATAGCATCATCAGAAAGTTGTGTGGTCTTCATCATTGCGCAAACATTCTGGAATTTGTTTATGAAGATATAGGCATCTTCGGATTCCGGCCCGTGAAATTTGGGCAACATGTTGATGAAGTGGGGTTTAATCTCAAAGTTATCCCCATTAGCCGGTGGAAGTGAAAGACAAGTGGGAAGTGCGGTGCGGATAGGGTGGAAAAGATCCTGGAGCGCGATTCGTTGGGGCGCTTCAACAGGAGGGTGTGTTGGGTTATTCGCACCTAGTGGAGGTGGAATCAGTCCTGTGGGTAAGGAGTTGTTAGGATTGAATCCCGACATGTCCTTAGAAGACGAAGAATATGAAGATGAAGGTAAAGAAGTGGATGGAATTTCGACCTCGGAGTCGAAAGCGTCGTCAGTCGGCACTAACGAGACATGGACTAAACGGGCACTAGTGTCTCTAGTCCAACTGGACATACACTAAAGAGGTGTAGTGTAGTCAAAAGGTGAAAACAGAAGGTGGGGGTAAGAAAACGTCAATGGAAGAAAGTGGGTGCAAGTGGGGTGCAATGGATTTCTTAGTGACAAGTGGCAAGTTTTTTTTTTTTGTAAAAATTTTCTGTTTTGTGTTTTTCTTTTATAAGGAGCTGTTTCCAAAAAGATTTTATAAGAAGCTTAGACACACGTTCAAGCAATCACAATATGCACAATCAAGCCTAGATCTAGGGTTTCCTAGGTCAACTAGACTGCTCCTAACTGTTCCAAAGAGCAAGTTGTGAGATCCTCAAATCGCCTCTTCATCGTCAATTGTGGCCAGGTAAGCACAAGTAAGGAAAGGAGGGATCCGCTCACGAATCACCGTGAGACGGGCTTTTTAAAATTACCTTTCCCACTTGTCTAACCTAAGCACCACAAAATCTGGTTTAGATAAATGACCGATGCCTACAACTATTTCTTTGTCCTATCGAGCACGACAGTCCTTATTGGCTGAGTCTAATCTTTTTTTTAATTAACTCGATGGTTTATGCAAAATGATTTTTATGATTTTTAGGGTCCTAGGAAGGGTAATGAAATCCCCACCCAATCTGGATTGGTGTTATAGCCCCTTAAAGTCAGTTTTAAAAGATGCAAAGCAGTAAACACACAAATCACACTTGCCAAATTTTTTTTATTCGTCGCAAAGAATCCTGCACAAGATCAAGTTATTGGAGAAGGGAGAGAAATTTTTGCGCAAAGAACCCTGCAGGAAAATATTTCAGAGGAGATCAGGGGGTTCAGAAGAAGAAAACATGCTTACAGAGAATTTTCCCTGGTGCTGATGTCACCACCAGGCCGCGGATCCGCGGTCAAAGGTATGATTCTGCGGCGGAAACACGGTCTTCTAGTCGGTTAAAGCGTCCAAAAATCTTTTGTTGTCTGTTGAAATTATCCTCTGTTTGTTCAGATCTTCTGTTTTCTGTTTTGCTCACTGGATTTTTCCAGATCTGAATCTGTTCGTCGATCCTGCACAATTCAAACAAAAAACCCTTCAAAAAATAACAAGATGATAAATTTTTATATTTTAATTTTTTTTGTTTTTATGATTTTTTAATTTTTATATTAACCCGAAATTACAAAAAGAAAATAACTACGCCATCCCCGGCAACGGCGCCATTTGATTGTAGAAAGAATTTGTTCTTATGCGTCTCTTAAAAGATAAATCAAAGAATATTAACCGCAATCAAGAACGGCGTCGCTTGGTAGCTAGCCGGTTGAGTACAGGTCGGTCCACAGGGATTTTGTGTATTTTCTAATTGTTCTAACGAGTTAATTCCAATTGTGGTAGGATTGATTATCACTAAAAAACTGAAATGAGTTTGATTAGGATTAAAACCTTGCTAGGGTTAGGTTTATATTAAGTTTAGAAACTCAATATTCCTCACCGCTTTCTATGCCCTAATTATGAACGATTTAGGTGTTGAGGTAATAATTAACAAAGGGGATTAGCACGATCGGGAAGAAACTAGGTTCCTTCTTTTAGGTCCTTATTCGTCCTTTCTTAATTCTTACCCTAACCTCCATGGAAAACAATCACAACCGGTCTTTAACTACGGTATCACCGCTACCTCGTAGGATAGGGTGCCGTAGTGAGCGGTGTGTGTATGTATGCATAGGGTCCTATTAAAAATGTATGACGGGCAAGAAAGGGGTGAGAGATTTTCATCTCTCAAATCTTTCCTATTCCTAACCCTAACAAATGAGGAACTACTCACTCATTAGGGAATTGATAAAAAGAGACATTTTTATGATTTTAATTCAATAACCTAATTAACTAAACTACGGCAAATAAATAAAATTGCTATCTAATTAACTAGGGCAGATAAATAAAATTTATACTAGGGCAGAAAAGAAATTAAACTAAGGTATAGAAAAGAAAAAACTTACTTTTATTTGATGCACTCTTCAAACATTACAAGAATTACAATTCTGAATTTAGGAATTAAAAAGCGGCATACGAAGAGGCATGCTCCAAAAAGAGCTTTAGGGTTCCTATTTATAGATTATAGAAACCCTAGGGTTTACATCTGATCCCTATCTACATTTACAAAACTACCTTGAGAAGCCTAGTCAACGCACCGCCATCCACCGACTTTTTGCGCCGACACGTGTACTGTATGGTCGCGGATCCACGGCCATATGTCTTGTTTGGCCGCGGATCCGCGGCCATATTGGAGGATCTCTTGTTCATTTTCTCTGGTTTTCTTCTTATTGCATTGTTATTCTGGTTTCTTTACTTGGTTTCTCAGAATGTCTTTTAGTCTCTTCCAGATTTCCATAGTGTAGAATGTTGTGGACTTTTACCGCTTGCTTCGTGTTGAAGTGTTGAATCTCATGTTGCCTTTGTGCAATCGAACTGTCTGCTGATCTTCGTTTATTCCTCAAACTGTAGGCATGATCAAGATTCTTTTATTTGTTGGTTGTAGTTTCACTTTTGTATCGTCTTTTGATCATTTTCATTGTTTTGTTCCGAGAACCTGTAATCTGCAACTATGTAGCAGACATAGATCAAAAGCACCTGTTTATTTGTAAAATGAATAAGAATGGGGAATATAATAATGCAAAATTATGATATGAACAGTTGGTGAGTTGACTTGTTTCCGAGTTGAAGCACTGCTCCAACGGGGAGGTCGTTGGCTTACTTGTTTCCGAGACGGAGGTCATTTCTTGACGTGTTTCCGAGACGGGGGTCATAGGCTTACGTGTTTCCGAGACGGAGGTCATTCGCTGACATGTTTCCGAGAGGGAGGTCATTGGCTGACGTGTTTCCGTGACGGAGGTCATTGGCTGACGTGTTTCCGAGACGGAGGTCGTTTGCTGACGTGTTTCCGAGACGGAGGTCATTTGCTGACGTATTTCCGAGGCGGAGGTCGTCTGCTGACGTATTTCTGAGACGAAGGTCGTTTGCTGACATATTTCCGAGACGGAGGTCATTTGCTGATGTATTTTCGAGACGGCTGACGTATTCCGAGACGGAGGCCGTTTGCTAACGTATTTCCGACGGAGGTCATTGGCTGACGTATTTCCGAGACGGAGGTCGTTTGCTGACGTATTTCCGAGACAAGGGTCATTTGCTGACGTATTTCCGAGACGGAGGTCGTTTGCTGACGTGTTTCCGAGACGGAGGTCCTTTGCTGACGTATTTCCGAGACGGAGGTGTTTCCTGATGTATTTCCAAGACGGAGGTCGTTTGCTGACGTATTTCCGAGACGGAGGTCATTGGCTGACGTGTTTCCGAGTCGGAGGTAATTTGCTGACATGTTTCCGAGACGGAGGTCATTTGCTGATGTATTTCCGAGATGGAGGTCATTTGCTGACGTATTTCCGAGGCAGAGGTCGTTTGTTGACGTATTTCCGCTTTCTGCGGTGTCGGGTTGACTCTAGGTTGTCTGTGAACCGTAGAGTCTTGGAACTGGGGACTTTGCGGTGGCTCTGATTGGTGGTGTCGTGTCGTGCCCTGCTGGGATGAGGAGGAACGCCGTTGTTGGTCTTCTGGGACGCAGATATTGCTGTCGAGATCTGACTTTCTCTTTGACAGAGTTTGTTGGGACATGTGGTTCCCTTTTCGTTTATGCCCATGGATTGTATACAGGGGTCAGTATGGACTTACCTGCAGGGCAAAAGTTTCATTCTTTCATTTTTTTTCTTTCCACGATGCTCTATCATTTCAGCTTTTTATATTGCGAAAGTCGCGATTGCCTAATCATTTCGGCTATTTTTCGTGGTGCCCAATCATTTCGGCTATTTTTCTTTTTACTCGTTGCTTTTTATTGCGAGTTGCCCAATCATTTCGGCTATTTTTGTATGCATATCTTTTACTTGCTGATTTTGTTGCAAGTTGCCCTATCATTTCAGCTATTTTTATAGGAATTTATGGCTCGCTGACTTTTGCTGATAGTATGGAACTTGGAATATGGTGCCAATCTTAGCATCAGTATCACTGCACTAGAATATTGCCAGGAGCGAATCATCATTTGCCGGGAAATGACTTGGTAGCTGATACCGATTTAGGCATCAGCATCGCTACCACTGGGACATTGCCAGTAGCGAATCATTATTTGCCTCTATCGATTTGAACAAAGGTGGCTTAGTAAACAGGGTTAGGATCCTGTCGACTAAGGCTTTTGACTTCATGAGCCGTAAGGGTCTCATAAAGGTGTTTCTCCCTACGAGTCGTGAGGATCTCATAGGTGCGATTTCTCCTTAGGAATCATGATGATTCTTAAGTGTATTTTCTCTTATAAGTCGTAAGGATTTTGCAAGAGTGTTTTCTCCTTGTAAATCAAGAGGACTTACAAGTGTTGTTCACCAAATGAGGACGTTTCGCGCCATCGGTGGAACTTGGTAGGGGAGACGTTTATTTGTGCCCGTGGATTGTATACAAGGGTCAACATTGAACCGTTTGTAGGGCAATCTGGGAAATGTGATGGCTTAAGAACAAGTACAGATCCCTGTAGCTTAAAACTTTTGAATCTTATGAGCCGTGAGGGTCTCGTAAGAGGGTTCTCCTTACGAGTCGTGAGGATCTCGTAAGTGTAATTTCTCCTTAGGAATCGTGAGGATCCCTAAGTGTGTTGCTCCCTTGTGAGTCGTAAGGATCTCACGCAGGCATTTTCTTCTTACAAGGTCGAGAGGACCTTCCAAGTGTGCATGAATTTTTTTTACGAGTCTGCGCCCTTTCGGGTTTTCACAAACTCGCCGGTAGCCCTGCTGTTTTTACTCACGGAGCCCTTTCGGGTTTTCATCCGTGCCCATTTCGCTTATGGACGTATCCTTTTTTTGCGTCAGCCCAAGGATGCTGTGGTTTGTAGTATTTTAAAGATGTTTCGGTTCATAGCTAGTTCCAGAACATCTCGGTCCCTTATTAGTTTAGGGACGTTTCGGTCCACAGCTAGTTTCAGGACATCGCAGTCCGTTATTAGTTTAGGGACGTTTCGGTCCATTGTTAGTTTAATGACGTTTCGGTACGTTGTTAGTTTTAGGACGTTTCGGTCCACAGCTAGTTTCAGGACATTGTGGTCCGTTGTTAGTTTAAGGACGTTTCGGTCCGTTGTTAGTTTAAGGACGTTTCGGTCCGTTGTTAGTTGATTGATCTGTTTTAAAGAAGTGTTTGTAGAATAACCGCAATCAATAACGGTGTCGCGTGTAGCTAGACCGAGATGAGTACGGGTCGTCTTCAGGGATATGTGGAATCTTTCAATCTTACTTTAGACGTGTTGAAAAAGAGGAAGAATATAGGAATAAAGAATAGTGGAAATAGTTTCTAGATCTACGTTAAACACGGATGTAGAATACAGATCTAGTTTGAATACAGATATAGATTTTGTAAGAAGAATGCTTGTAGGGTTCGTTCGGATTTAGTAGACATGGATGACTAATAAAGATTACTCCTTTTATCTATTGATAGATTTAATATTAGATAGATAGTGATGAATGAGAATTAGGGTTCTTGGAAGAAACTAGGGTTTCCCAACTATTGACCCTTGTCCTTTCATTGATCTCTATTCATGTCTAGCCCTTAACAAAACAATTGTTAATCTGATCTCAAATCGCGGTCGAGACTAGCAATAAATTGGTAGCGCGCCTAATAAGGATGTTAACATTTATTTTGCTAAAGTTTATAAACTTCATAAGACTTAAAAGAAGTTAAAACATTTTTTTATCCATTGATCTACCCTAATCTTACGAGCCCTATCAAGTGGAGAATTACTCGCGCATGATGGAGATAGAAGAAGAACGGATAGAGAAAGAATTCATAATGTAAATGCAGAAAATAAATGCTAAATAATGATCTGCTTTATTAATCAACTTTACAATTACAAAGCCTTCAAGTTTAGATTACAAGAGGAAGAAGAAGTTGCTCTCGATCTCTGCCTTGCAGGAAGTAGATGCTCCGTCGAATCTCACGTCGCTTTATCACTTCGAATCGTAGATCTCGTATTCTTTGACGGTGATTTGCTTCGTGTAAAAGGTGATGAATTCTAACTTTAGCCATCGGTCCTTTATATAGCCCTCAAAGAAGAAAACCTAGTTACCATACATGGTGACTTTCCTAATATGGTGATTTTCTATATATGGTGATTTCCTAATATGGTGACTTTCCATATATGGTGACTTTCCATATATGGTGACTTGTCTTTAGGATCCTACCCAAAAAATCCAGAACCCCAATTCCCTATAACGACCGCGGATCCGCCGCATATGGCTTGTTTTGGCCGTGGAACCGCGGCCGTTTGGTGTGATCGTTGCTTCAAAATTCTTGGGCTGCTTCATAGTGACACATGGATATTTATTTGATGTTTGGAATCTTCATATCTTTTCTGAGTTTCTGCCAGTATTGATTCTTCGATTTATTTAACTTCATCGGCAGATTTTTGATTCCCGACACTCGATATCTCGATCTCCTGACCTGAGCTAAACCTTGCACAATATCTCAATGAATAATATTAGTAATATTTTTTTTTATTGAGATATTATCCTAACCATTTTATATGATATTATATTTTAAGAATATTGATTAGGGATATTTGATATGATATGCATATTTTAATTATCAAAATATTGTATAAATATAATATGCATATATTTTCCTTCATAATGTTAATTATAATATATAGAACATATGACAATAGATATTTTGCGGATAAACCCTCATATGTTCTATATTTACAATAAACATCTTTAAGCACTTAACAAAAGTAAGGAAAATGTTATATCAAATGTGCAATATTTTCGACTGAACAAATACCCCCAAACTTAATTTTGATCGTCCCGAGCAAACTAGTTATTCAAGAGAAGGAGAAAAAGAAAGAAAAACCTAATAGCACACTTTCGTAGGCAACACGATTGCACTGAGCACGTGCAACAAGCCGTTAAACCTTTAGGTGTCCTTAGTAGGAGGAGTGTTGTCTCCTGAGGGTTTTCAGCGGATTACACCCACAAAATCTTATAATAAAAGAAAGATGGTGAAAGTTACATACAAGGATATGAACTATAAAAGAAAGAACTTGAAAATAAGAGTTTCCAACTATACCAGCTTTTCAGTTGCCATGAGCCTTATCTTAATGGTCGTGAAAAAAATGTTAGAAATCACATCATCCCTCAATAAAACATTGTCTTTAGTTTTCCTCCCTATCTTTCCTCCAAACATTGATCATATACCCCTACGTGTGTGTAAAATACATCCCTACACTTAGAGAATTCAATTCAAGCTATCATATTCTTGTCCATCTTCCTTAGTACTTTTTAGTTAGTGAATATTTTAGATGGAATTGTTCACACATTCTTCATGCGACCGTTAATACTTCTTGAGGTACTAACCAACCGATTACAAAATGTGCTCGCGTATTAAGACGTAATTCCTCGTTTTGCAACACCTAAGGCTTAGCAGTGGCTCCCAAATCAGTTGGTCTAAGGCACTAGATGATAAAGCACCCTTGCTATATTTTTTTATGCTGCCTTAAGCAATTATAAAACCAGTGTTCATTTTTTTCTTCACAACTTATATATATATATATATATATATATATTATTTTTTATTTCCTACTAAGGCTTTTAGACAAGTGCATTTCAAGGTATCCTTTATTATCCCAAGTTTCAAGATGTGTGTAAGTGCGTATAGCACTGTATCAACGTTCAAATGTTTGGCCTCAAGAATAAGGACTATTTTTCAGACTTATTTTTATCCTCAGATTTGTAATTTCCTTCATCTTACTAACTCTTGGGACAATGGCTCATAACTACTTATTACTAGTTTCATTTAAGAAAATATCTAACTTTCTTACTTTTCTCAAACTATTCCTATCTTTCATATGTAAATTTTCACTTTCAAACTTTCATTATCAAATTTTTTTTGTGCTTATATATAGTATGATGCAAAATAATGCGTGAATAAACACAAACCTCCCCCAAACCTGTTTGCAGCAGTGTCCTCACTGATGTCATCTGTCAAGCTTAAAAAAAACTATAGACTAGGGATGAAAAGTTAGTAACGGGGACAAGAAATAATGAAAGTGAAATCCTCCCCCAAACTTATTTTTGGCTCACAATTTTGTAAAAATTTCTTTCAAGAGCCAAAATATATCCCTCCCCCCAAACTTGAGTAAAATCGTATTAAGCATTTAAAATTATGAGGGGGGTTAAAATTATTGGTCTATGCAAAGCTTTACAAAGACCAAAAGTCAACACCAACCATTCAAATATTTTATCGATGTAATGCACTGGTTGGTAGAAGAATATGTCACCTATTGACGTGAAGAAATGGGGAGGAGATAAGGGGTGGAATAGAACGTGTTTACGTCTCGGTTTATAGAGACGAAACAGTGATGGTGGATTACTCGCATTCTTGTTATTGATAAGAAGAAGGGGTGGTGGTTCAACTTCTTTGTGTTGAGATTGATTCATCACAACACCCATGTTTTCTAAGAATGCGAGTTCTTCAGCGAAAATTTCTTCAAAGCTTTCATCGATATTCCGAATAATAATCTCATCGAAAAGAACGGGATGATACTCGGACTCCATAAAAGTTTCATATTCAGCGTTAGATGTTGACCCGGATAGCTCGATAGAAGTGTCCGTATGTGTATAACAAATAGCAGGGTCAAACAACAACGTACTAGCGGGGTCAAGATCAAAATCGTGAAGCTGTTCAAATTTGCTGTTGTCAAAATTTATCGCTTCGACAGATAAAACTTGAGCATAGGGTTCGGAGGGTTAACTTCTCAACTTGTAAATGTTAAGCTCAATTGACATCTTTCCGAAGAATAGGGTCATAGAGCCGTTTCGACAATTGATTATTGCGTTGGAAGTCGTAAGAAAAAGTCGACCTAAAATCACCAGAATTTGATTTCGTGGGTTCGCTACAGGCTGTGTATCTATAACGATAAAGTCCACAGGGAATATAAATTCCCCGACTTTGATTAACATATCCTCTATCTCACCCCTAGTTGGGTGATAGATCGATCGGCCATCTGAAGAGTGCAGTACGCTAGTTTTAACTCTCCGATCCCTAATTGCTCATACACAGAATACGGAAGCAAGTTAACACTAGCGCCTAAATCGAATAGAGAACGATTGATATCTTTACCCCTAATAGAAATAGATATGGTAGGATTTCCGGGGTCCTTTCGTTTATTGGGTAGTTGTTGGGTAAAAGCAGTGCTTATATTGCTCGATAAGAAAACTTTTTTAGGCACTTGAGTTTTTCTCTTCCTAGTGCACAAGTCCTTCAGAATTTTTGCATAAGACGGAACTTGTTGAATAGCATCTAGAAGAGGAATGTTTATGTTAACTTGCTTAAAAATTTCCACAATCTTCTCCATTTGTAGACTTGGTCTGTTGCTTCTTAATATGTTTGGATAAGGTGCTTTATCAATAAGGGTTGGGTCCAACATTGGAGAGGATTGTGGGGATGGAATGGATCCCAGAATTGGAGTTGGGATTGTTTTAGGATGACTCGAGGAAGTGGACTGAGTGTTTGAGCCTTGGGGAAAACGGAGAATAGGCTCGAAAGAAGGTGGTGGACTAGACGAAATAGGGCAAGAAGTGGAAGCCGGGGTTTCAATTGATTCCCCATCATCAATCTTTTCACCCATTTGATTGTTTAACACTCTTCCTGATCTCAACGTGGTAACGACACTCACATTATGACTTTGTGAGTGGCCAGGATTCGGTAGGGATTGAGATGGAAGTTTCCCTTTGTCTCTCGCACTCATCGCAGCATTTATTTGTGCAAGTTGTGCCTCTATTGATTTTATACTTTCACCATGGGAGGTGGTGGTATGTGTTAATGATTGGATAGAAGACATTATTTCATCCGTCGATTGCATGGAATGTTTAATAAACATATCCACGCTTCGTTCGAGTGCAGATGAGTTTTCGTTACCGGCCATTTGGAAAGAATTATTATAAGGTGTAGAATTGTTGGCCGGGTTTTGAAAAGGTTGCGAATGAAAGGGGTGCTGACTCTGTGGTGGTTGCTGTTGCTGTGGAGAAAATCTTTGATAATTTCTTTGGAACTGGTTTTAATTTTGGTTTTGGTTTCAAGCAAAATTAGGATGATTCCTCTATCCCTGGTTATATGTGGAAAAATAAGGATCGTTTCGAGGTCGTTGCTGCATAGTAGCATTAATTTATTGTTGACCTTGAAACGGTGGATTCAAAAGACATTCTTCTGTTATATGTGATGGGTTGGAACAGCAACCACACACGGTTTTGGGGAGCGTAAATTGGTTTAGGGAGGCTGAAGAGACTTTGTTTTCTATAGCATCGAGTTTCTTTTGTATCGCGACCATTTAGGTTTTCACTACGATGGAAATATCGAGCTGATGGATACCTCCCCTAGACGATGCAGGTCTAACGCTTTCCCACTGTAGGGTTTGTTCAGCAAGATTTTCCAGAAATTGCCAAGCTTCACCATCATCTTTAGACAGGAAATGATATTGACACATGGTTTGAAGCATCTGTTTTGTTGTTAGATCAACACCCTCATATATAATTCGACAAAGGTCTCATCTATTGATTCCGTGATGAGGGCATCGTAGAAGAAGATCCTTAAACTGTTCAAAGCATATGGTTCATTGGGAAGTTGCGTAAACTGGTTAATCTCGCTTCGAACGCGGACGGTCTTATGATTAGGATAAAATTTCTTAAGGAATGCTACAACGAATTCATCCCATTTGGTAATAGAATGTGAGGCAGTGTTATAAAGCCATTTTTCTGCTAGATCGCACAAAGTAAAAGGGAGAAGACGTAAGCGCATAGCATCCACAGACAGTTGTGACATACCCATCATTGCGCATACGTTTTCGAATTTTTTTATAAAAATGTAAGCGTCTTCGGATTCAAGCCCGTGAAATTTGGGCAACAGTTTGATGAAGTGGGGTTTAATTTCAAAATTATCCTTATTGGCTGGGGGAATAGATAGACAGGTAGGAAGGGGTCCGCGCATGGGGTAACATCTTTCTTGGAGAGAGATACGCGGTGGATTCTGCGCACCGACGGGTGGTGGCAGGATGGTGGTGGTAAAATCTGATAGAGAACCGTCTATCTCAGTCGATGTGGTGGGTGGAGGGGAAAAAGAAAATGAAGAAGTACCGACTTCGGCGTCGATAGCAGGAACGCGGACAAGACGAGCACTAGAATCCCGTATCCAGCCGGGCATGCACTAAGTGGGTTTAGTGCAAGTGGCAGCATGTGATTTAAAATTGGTTTGGTTTGAAAAGTGTCGGACGTGAGACAAATCACACAAAAATACACAATCAACCCTAGAACTAAGGTTACCTAGGTCAAGTCTCTAGACCGCTCCTAGACTTCCAAAGGACAAGCCGCAGGATTAATCCTCTACCACCTCTTTATCGCTCTTGTGGCCAGGTAAGTGCTAGGTAAGTGGAAGGTATTCGCTATATGAATCACCGAAAATAGCGGGCCTAATTAAGTAACCACTTGCCTTAGACACACTTGCCTAGACATCACAAAAGAAATGCGGATAAGCGATAGATTACCCACGACCTTCCTCTGTCCTTAATGAGCGCGACAGTCCTTAGAGTCTTGATCTAAATATTTTTTAATTAATGTAGGGTGATGCGGATGCTCGTTTTGTGATTTGTGGGGCTTAGGAAGGGTGATGAAAACCCCACCTAATCTGAATTTATTCTTTGCCCCTTAATATCCGTATTAAAATATGCAAAATCAAACCGCAAAATAAAACTCGCAAAAAGATTTTTGAGCGACGATATTTTGCAAAGAATCCTGCAGAAAATATATTATTGGATTTTTCAGAAGAGAGAGAAAGAGATAGAAAAGATACCAGAAAAGTTTGAGGACACAACTCCCCAAGACCGCCGCGGTTCCGCCGCCGTTTGCACACAATAACCGCGGTTCCGCCGCGTTTTAAGGGGTTCTTTGTTTAATTTTTTTACACTGTTGCTTTCTTTGCTCCTCTGGGTCTTGATGAATGTCTCTTAATCTTTATCTCCTCGCTAAAGTGACTCCATATTCCCCGCAAAACTCGCACACTAATTGTTAAATATGCAAGATGCGGTTTTATTTTATTTGTATGATATATATCGAATAAGAATTCAACACAAATAGTAAGAATAAAAAAATTATGCATGTATCCCCGGCAACGGCGCAATTTGATTGATCTGTTTTAAAGAAGTGTTTGTAGAATAACCGCAATCAATAACAGTGTCGTGTGTAGCTAGACCGAGATGAGTACGGGTCGTCCTCAGGGATATGTGGAATCTTTCAATCTTAGTTTAGACGTATTGAAAAAGAGGAAGAATATAGGAATAAAGAATAGTGGAAATAGTTTCTAGATCTACGTTAAACACGGATGTAGAATACAGATCTAGTTTGAATACGGATATAGATTTTGTAAGAAGAATGCTTGTAGGGTTCGTTCGGATTTAGCAGTCATGGATGATTAATAAAGATTACTTCTTTTATTTATTGATAGATTTAATACTAGATAGATAGTGATGAATGAGAATTAGGATTCTTGGAAGAAACTAGGGTTTCCCAACTATTGACCCTTGTCCTTTCATTGATCTCTATTCATGTCTAGCCCTTAACAAAACAATTGTTAATCTGATCTCAAATCGCGGTCGAGACTAGAAATAAATTGGTAGCACGTCCGATAAGGATGTTAACATTTATTTTTCTAAAGTTTATAAATTTCATACGACTTAAAAGAAGTTAAAATATTTTTTCATCCATTGATCTACCATAATCTTACGAACCCTATCAAGCGGAGAATTACTCGCACATGATGGAGATAGAAGAAGAATGGATAGAGAAAGAATTCATAATGTAAATGCAGAAAATAAATGCTAAATAATAATCTACCTTTATTAATCAACTTCACAATAACAAAGCCTTCAATTTTAGATTACAAGAGGAAGAAGAAGTTGCTCTCGATCTCTGCTTTGTAGGAAGTAGATACTCCGTCGAATCTCACGTCGCTCTATCACGTCGAATCGTGGACCTGTCGTGGATCTCGTGCTCTTTGCCGGTGATTTGCTTCGTGTAAAAGGTGATGAATTCTAAGTTTAGCCATCGGTCCTTTATATAGCCCTCAAAGAAGAAAACCTAGTTACCATATATGGTGACTTTCCTAATATGGTGATTTTCCATATATGGTGATTTCCTAATATGGTGACTTTCCATATATGGTGATCTGTCTTTAGGATCCTACCCAAAAAATCCAGAACCCCAATTCCTTATAACGGTCGCGGATCCGCCGCATATGCCTTGTTTTGGCCGTGGAACCGCGGCCTTTTGGTGTGATCGTTGATTCAAAATTCTTGGGCTGCTTCATAGTGACACATGGAGATTTATTTGATGTCTGGAATCTTCATATCTTTTCTGAATCTCTGCCAGTATTGATTCTTCGATTTATTTAACTTCATCGGCAGATTTTTGATTCCCGACACTCGATATCTCGATCTCCTGACCTGAGCTAAACCTTGCACAATATCTCAATGAATAATATTAGTAATATTTGTTTTTATTGAGATATTATCCTAACCATTTTATATGATATTATATTTTAAGAATATTGATTAGGGATATTTGATATGATATGCATATTTTAATTATCAAAATATTGTATAAATATAATATGCATATATTTTCCTTCATAATGTTAATTATAATATATAGATCATATGACAATAGATATTTTGCAGATAAACCCTCATATGTTCTATATTTACAATAAACACCTTTAAGCACTTAACAAAAGTAAGGAAAATGTTATATCAAATGTGCAATATTTTCGACTGAAGATGATCTATGTCGAGGAAACTCAAACACAAGCTATCTCTTCACAAAGTGATGATCTTTGTGAAGCAAACACCCTAAACTAAATGGAAAGTAGTAGAGGATGATGAAGTAGGAACTTTGCTCACTTTGGATTTGATTTTCTCACTTGGATTCTTCATCTTCTAAAAACCCTAGAGCTTTAAGAGATGAAGAAGATGATGAACAAAAGAATGAACAAATGAAAAAATTGAGATGAGTGAGACTAGAAACCATGGTGAGATAATATCTCATACTAAACTCTTATAGAGAATAAACCATGGACAAGGATAAGTGTAAGGTTAATAAATATCTTATGTAATCCAAATCAAGTGGACTAAGTCAATGGTTTATTCATGCATCTACATGCTTCTAACCATGATCAATCTCCAAATTATTTTGAATTACTTTAAACAAGTAAAACCCTAATTTATCGAAACCATGGTGTGAGTTTCTTATATCCATGTTGCATGTATCAACAACCATGACACAAACTAATGTACACAAATATATATCACATATACACTTTGTGCATAAGCAAGTGAGAAAAGCAATCTTAAGTGAGCTAATACTAGTCAATATAGATTAATATATCAAATATATAATTATACATTAAATCATTAAATCAACATTTGATTTAATGATCCTGCTATATCACATACAACCGGCTAATATCAAATGTAATATCATATCGAATCAACACTTGATCCGATAACCCGGCTATATTATATATAACCGGCCGATATCAGATATCGCGAGAATAGAATGCGGTATCACATACACGCATTAATCTCGGTCCCGCACATATCACATATGTGCTCCTACTCCGTTTTGCTTGATCCAGGAAACCTCTGTGTAGGACTCTAAAGACTCGTCAATACGCCGACAGTAGGTGGTGATCATATCAGTCACCTACAAGTCGCAAGCGGTCTGCTAAACGTAATGACCACCCGGGTATTGAGTGATCAGAAGATCAACAAGCAAGCCTGCTTACACTCCTGCGAATCCAATCAGTAACACTACCGTACAGTCCGGTCTCTTCGTCTGATATGTCGCATATCTCGTCTAGGGGTGGTAAACGTCAGACCCCAGTAACTTGATAAGTCATGCCGATGTAAGGTCCATAATGGTTCGAGAAACTACTGATAACACTTACCAGTAGATCTCAGCAACCCTGGCCAGGGATTTCCTATTATGGCCAATTGAGCATAGCGCAACATCAACCACCAATACCGGGAGAGACGAATCCCCTCCTATCGCTCATTGCCTCCATGTGACTCGGGACTGTACCCAAAAAACACCTGTTTGCACGCCTCAGTAGAGCCGTGGTAGGGTGGATATCAAAGCACAGTGGGAGACACATAAGACACTATAACGATCTCGGGTCGACAGACTAACCTGTACCAGTGTCACCAGAGAACTGCTATCTGACGTGAGGTATAATACCATCTAGGAGTTCTCGGGCGAGTCCGTTCAGTGTACCCTGTCTCCACTGAGCACCCGTATACCATCTCTGATGTCAAACGCCAATGGATACGAGATCAACCATCGCCTATCACATAGGTCGAGAAGCTATACGCTAGTCTACTCTGGAGTATCGATGCCCTGTCTCGATATTCCCTCGACTAGGAACAATTAAAGGATGTACTCACTGACTACCCAGACCCCACTAGTATGACCTCTATCATAATCCTGGTAGTCAAGTACATATCCTAAGGGCTTTATCAACATGTAACATAGAGACATCAAGTATACATGTTAAGATAAAGAGCAACTATATAATATACTATCATGTCGAGCAAGAAAGTCCTCCCTATGTATGTCCAAGCATCCACTATAATATACATCATATTTACAATAATGGCCTCTAGGGCATACATATAACTAACAATCTCCCACTTGCACTAGGGCCATATGTTGTAGCATCCAATACCCAACAATCAGCAGTGGTTGTAGTATCACATACTGAACCATCCCATAATAGTATCTCTTGGGAAAAAGCCTTTGTGAGTGGATCCGCCGTGTTGTCCTCTGAGTTTACTCTCCTAACCTCGATCTCCCTGGAGATCAACCATCTCCATGATCAGGTGATACTGCCTTAGAATATGTCTGGGTCACTGACGGGACGGGGGTTCCTAGGCCAAACCCACAGCTCCATCTTCACACAATGGTAGGAACCTTGTTCATCTCATGAACAAATTGTTAGTTATATGTATGCCCTAGAGGCCATTACTATACATAGGATGTATATTGTAGTGGATGCTTGGACATATATAGGGAGGACTTTCTTGCTCGACATGATAGTATGCTATCTGGTTGATCTTTACCTTAACGTGTACACTGATTGTCTCTCTGTTACATGTTGGTAAAGCCCTTAGGATGTGTACTTGACTATCTGGACTATGATGCGGATCATACTAGTGGGGACATGGTAGTCCATAAGTACATCCTTCAAAGTCCCTAGTCGTGGGTATATCGAGACGGGGCATCGATATACCAGAGTAGACTAGCGTATACCTTCTCGACCCATACAGATGGGCGATGGATGATCCCATATCCATTGGTGTTTGACATCAGAGATGATATGCGGGTGCTCAGTGGAGACTGGGTACACTGGACGGACTCGCCGAGAACTCCCAGATGGTATTATACCTTACGTCAGATGGCAGTTCTCTGGTGACACTGGTACAGAGTAGTCTGTTGACCCGAGATCGTCATAGAGTCTTGTGTGGTTCCCACTGTGCTTTGATTTCCACCTTACCACGTCCAAGAGGGCATGCAAAACGGTGGTTTTTGGGTACAGTCCCGAGTCATATGGAGGCAATGAGCGATAGGAGGGGATTCGTCTCTCCCGGTATAGGGAGTTGATGTTGCGCTGTGTTCGATTGGCTATAACAGGAAATCCCTGGCCAGGGTTGCTGATATTTACTGGTATGTGTTACCAGTAGTTTCTCGAATAGTTATAGACCTCATATCGACACGACTTATCGAGCTATTGGGGTCTGACGTTTACCAACCCTAGGCGAGATATGCGACATATCAGACGATCAGACCGGACTGTACGGTAAGTGTTACTGGTTGGATTCACAGGAGTGTGAGCGGGCTTGCTCGTCGATCTTCTGATCGCTCAATACCCGGGTGGCCGTTACGTTTAGCAGACCGCTTGCGGTTTGCGGGTGTTTGATATGATCATCACCTGCTGCCGGCGTATTGACGAGTCTTTAGAGTCCTACACAGAGGTTTCCTGGCTCAAGCAAAACGAAATAGGAGCGCATATGAGATATGTGCGGGACCGAGAATAATGCGTGTATGTGATACCGTATTTCATTCTCGCGATGAATGTATCGATTGGTTGTATGCGATATAACCTAGTTATCGAATCAAGTATTGATTCGATAAGCCGATACATATGATACTAGTCGGTTATATGCGATATGACGGGATCGTTAAATCAAGTGTTGATTTAATGATTTAATGTATAATTATATATTTGATATATTACTTTGCATTAACTAGTATCGGTTCACTTTAAATGGATATTCTCACTCGGATGTGCACATTGTATATGTGATATACTTTTGTGCACTTGATTGTATCATGTTTGATGATACATGTTTGCTATGGTTTTTGTGTAAAGATCAAACCATGGTTACATGTTAATGGTTAGGGTTTTGTTTTATTCACTTATTTATTTATCTATTGATTTTTGGAAAATGAAAGGCATGAAAAGAAAATGGTGGCTTGATTTGTATTCTAGTTGAAGCTTCATGAAGCTTTGACCTAAGTGACCATTTTTGTCTCATGCTTAACCCTAACCATTCCCACTAACCCTAGTTTAGTCTCTACACTTGACCATGGTTGGTAGATGATAAGTATTATTATTATTTTCATTTTACTTAATACTTATCATAACATTATCATCTTCTTCTTCTTCTTCAAGAAGAAGTTTGACTTCATCAATGGTGATTGATGAAAAAGGGTGAGAAATCCAATTCTAAAGTGAACCCACCTCCTATTTCTTCATCCTCTACCTCTTGCCAAGTAGTATAGGGTGTTTCCTTCACAAGTTTTCAAGGCTTGGTGAAGGTGGAGCTTGATCTTGTGATGCCTCGACGTAGATCATCTTTGGCATCGTCGTCGATGACCTAGCCCGCTTTTTCTCCGATGAAGCCGACGCTAGAGCCCGGAATCCGATGATCGCAGCGAGGAGACATCATCACGGAGCTATGGAGGTGGAGCACCGGATCTACAAAGGTTGTATTTTCGTTAACTCATAGTTAAGTTGTTAACTTGTTATCGGTTTCGCCTAAAATTCTAGTTAACGATTCGTATTAGGGTTTGTAGGCACTTGTAAAATTTGAAATTGGCATGGTTGATGCCTTGTGAGACCTCATTAGTGTGCCTAGGAACCCTACAGTGGTATCAGAGCCTAGCTAGAGCCTTAGGCGATGCGTAGACGGAGTTTGAAGTCTGATTAAACCGAAACCCTAACACAAATTTGCTCTCTGGACTTTTTCCAAAAATTGGGTTTTTTCCAGATTAAAAATATGCAGAAAATTCAGCAGGAAATTCTAAGAATTACGGTGCAAAAATTACCTACTGATCTTTCTAAAGTGCGGCGGAACCGCGGCATTAGCGTGCTAATGCGGCTGTTCCGCGGCCATTTTGTCTCTTCTCCCATTGAATTTTGCACAGTAATTCCTATTTTGCAGTGCTGGTTTTCCTGGGATATATTTTTTTTCTGAACTCAAGAGTTGAGTTTTCTGGGTTGTATTGGAGACTCGGTGTTTCGATCGGATTGTCTAACTTTGTCTATGTGGCTTTCCGGATATTTTAGAATATGTTAAAAAGTTCGACCGGATATAAATACCCAACTTTTCCCCTGTCGGGAAATTTCCAAGTGTTGGATTTTTCCGTGGTTTAACGACGTTCTAAGTAGTGCAAGTAACGCGATGGACCCTCTAGAAGACAACAAACCTTAACTCGATTATGTGACCGTCTTGAACTGCCCTTTGAACCTTCGGGTTTGGGGCAGTACGGCGTGCCACATGTGAGGCGTTGGCTTGACCCTTCTACGGCTGGACCGTTGGTACTGAGGCACGAACTGAATGTTGTTAGACTTATTTCATGTGTTGATCTATATCGGGAAAACTTGGGTGTTCGACTGTTTGATCGAAAAGTTTAACATTTTCTATTTATCCGGAATGTGATACAATAATTGGAATTCACAAGTAGTTATGAGATAACTGAATGAATGTTATAAATCTAGCGGTTTAGTCTCACTTGATCGGTTGCCACGGAATTTTGATGTGATCAAAAGTCCGTCGCAATCACGTAGCGTACGCGGATACTCGCCGGGTAAACTTAATAGTCTGCTACACCCCATAGCTCCAACCAAGTGACTGTAGGAGAACCCCGTCGCCGAAAGCATCCGTTCGGGTGCTCGCGGTAGCGGTGTTCCACCTTGGTGCACTTCGTCGACGGTATCGGGGGTGCGGCCGTCTACTGAAGTTTGCGACGAGCATTCGATCAAATTGTCGGGAATCCTGTTGAATTGCCCGACTTGGTATTGAAAAGTGTTTTCGATTTTGAGACTAAAATGCGGGGTTTATAATTGTTAGGCATGCGATGTCTAAGTAATTCATTTGATTAGGCATGCGATGTCTATGGAGGTTGCGGATTCCAACTGTTGTAGTTTTACACTTTCTTTTCTGTGACCGTAAGTGTAATATGTGATATCGCCGGTTTCGTTGCTATATGTCAACGACAATTGGGATGCGCATATTTACTTACGTTGATGACATGTGATGTTATGTATTGCTGGATATGTTATATTGGATCGTTGTGTTTGAATAGCCGGGGGTTTTTATGTGAGATGAGTGTTTTTCATTTTCATTCATGTAAAAACTTGTATGTAATATTCTTTTATTTGGGGCACTTCCAGGTTGCGGAAGATGTCACCCTCTGTATATTATTTACTTTTCCGCACTAGGATAGACCCAAGGAGGGGAGCACAAGTAACCGGGTTCTGGAGTCCAGTGGGAGACCAACTCGAGGAGTCGAGTCCGGGTCTCCTAACTCTAGAATTGGTAGGGTTGCTTGCCGCTCTCGGAGGGGTCTAGGGGTGTGGGTTTGGCTATTCATCGCGACCGTGGAATCCGTGTTTTATACTGGCTCGTATTGAAAACACGGACGTCCTAGTATATCCAATATTTCATATGTTTCTTCTGCTGCGATATCTGTGATGTGATCATGTGATGTTCTGTGATGGATACTGTATATAGTATATATGATATATTATATAGACGTTACTTATGTTTTACACCCGCGCTAGCCCTGCCCCGCTCTGCCGTTAGTTACCTAACCTAACGGTGCACGAGGGGACATCGAGGCGAATGCGGATGGCATAAGTGTACGTCGTATTTATCTGTAATGTTTAGGTAATTAAATGATGGGACTTCATTAATGTGATTAATGAAATAAAAGAAACCTAAGATGTTGTAGAATCGAATTTCAAAATAAAACAGGTAGCTACAGTTCTTGCTTTGCACAGCGGTATATGTGATATATCCTGCACCTTATTCGATGAGGAAAGGACCGAGATCCCTTCACAGGGAGTGACTCCTTTAGCAATAACTGGCCGATGCTACAACCCTCGGTTTGTCTTTTGATTGCTTTTAAGAGTTTCTGCTTTGCACAGTGATATATATGATATATCCCGCACCTCATTCGACGAGGAAAGGACCGACGATCCCTTCACCGGGAGTGACTCCTTTAGCAAAACTAGAAAAGCCTCAAAAACACTCCATTTTAAAATCATTTGATTCTACAACGATATCAAGTTCATTACGCAATAGGTTTTCAGAAAAACCTGTCGTAGCCCTCCGTCATTTCAGATAAGTACTAGTTAGTATTCGTGCTGCGGTAGTTTGGCCTCCGTCAAGGCGTAGTGTACGGTAGCTAACTAGTGCTTATCTGCTAGCATAAGATGCGATTGGATTAGGGTATTCGTACAGCGTTGTTTGGCCTCCGTCAAGGGTCGTGCGGGTGGGTTTAATTTAATCAGGAAATGACGGGTTGAACTTGACTAGCGGACTATGGGTAGTTTGGCCTCCGTCAAGGTCATAGGACGCTAGGGGCAAAATTATCGGGAATTTCAAGTGTTGAAATTTGCAATGAGATTGCATACCTTCTATGAGATAGTTGGATCCCGATACCCGCTGCGAGTAAGAGTTACTCCTGGGAGAGTTTTATACATTACAATTAGCCGATCAAGTAGGTGTCTAGAAAGGTGTTAACGAGGTTACGCCTCTGGAAAAACGAGGTTTACATTAATTGGGTTCGTGCGAAAGCACGGGGGACCTCCCTCAAAGTACCGACACTGGCCTGGCTGAAAGATTGGCGAACTTGTAGTGTGTAATTAATCCCGGCTAGTCTTTCCTTTTAGGGTTTGAAGGAAGATTTGATAAAACCAGTGGGAGCCATCCTGATTAGATAAAATAATAACCAATCTATTCTTGCATGAGCGCACGCTGAGTGTTTTCTTCTCTCTCTCTCCAGGTAGCGACCATATCACGCCTTAATCAAGATAATAATACGGAATTTTGACCGAACCCGCTTGTTATACTGAGCTGGGGAACGTTGGTCCCGCTCCAACTTATAATTGTTATAAGACAGAGCAGGAAATAGGGGAATACCAGATTTCCCGTGCCGTCCAAACGAGAAAAGTGCATATGATGCATCATCTTCGGGTGTGTTCGTTACAAAGAACCGTTTCTCTGTATCCTCTACGTCCTGGGTATTTGATACCGGATCAGGATCCCAGATATGTAATCTGTTACATAGGGCTATAGACATGTAGAAAAACTGAGAACGGGTGATAAGTTTCATGAGGTAGAAAATGGGGCAAGTGTTGCAGCCAAGTCTGTTGGTCACTGTCACCCTGTATTACCAATACATTGATTCTGAACGAATGTTATTAGATACCGAACCTGATATGCAAAATCATATCTGTCTCTTTATTAGTAAAGAAACGATAAAATTTTGTATTGTTGGATAATGTTTTGAACATTTCCTATATCAAAAGTTGATCGGTTCAGGCACGTTATCTAAAAGCATTGATGTTCTAAATCAAACTACAGTTCTTTAGTATACGGAACACACACAAGAGGAAGAGTTCAGAAATGAACGAATCCTTCTTGAGGCATTGTAGACTAGGTCATATCAATACGACCCGACTAGCTAAAGTTACATGTAGATGCATATTTAAATCAGTTTGAATTTACATCTTGTGAAACTTTCCAGTCATGTCACAAAAATACGATGACCATAGCTCTGTTTACTGGAAACAGAGAAAGAGTTAGTGAACTCTTGGGATAATACATGTTGATGTATGTAAGGTCCCCTGTCTACATATGCCAGGACTGGTTCTTTGTACTTCGTTACATTCTCTGATAATCTCTCAAGATTCAGACATATGTTCCTGTTGAAACACAAGTCAGAACCTTTTGAGATATTCACAGAATATAAGTAAGAAGTAGAGAACCAAAACGGGTAAAAGTATTATGTCCTTTGATGTGATCAAGGAGGAGAACACTTGAGCACGGAATTCCTGGACTATTCTAAAGGAGAATGAGATTCTCTCTCAGCATTACTCCTCCGTATACACCATAGCACGATGGTATATCGGGGCGGAGCAATCACACCCTATATGATAAGGTGTGCTCTATGATGAGTAATACTGAGTTACCTGTTTCCTTTTGGGAGTTATGCACTTGAGAAGCTGCATACCTATTGAATAGGGTTCAAATCAAATCAGTTGCCTACCATTTCATATGAGATATGATAAGGGAAGAGCCCATATCTTAAGTTTGTTAAGATTTGGGGTTGTCCGGGCTATGTCTAAAAGCAAAATCCGGACAAGCTCGAGGCAAGGTCTGTTATGTAGAACTGGAAAGGTTCCAGCTATACAAACTACAGCTGATAATTTGAAAGAACCAAAGGATTCAATAGTTACCAACGAACCTCAGCCTCTCCGCCGATCTAGTAGGGTTCCTCACCCACCTGAGAGATACTTCGGTTACTCTATGACAGTGGGAGCGAGGATTGCATCATGAGATGATGACCCAACTAGTTTCGAGCTGGCCATCAGGAGTGGGACTCTGTAAGAATGGCTGGATGCTTAGCGATCTGAGATGGAATCCATGTACACCAACAAAGTATGGACTTTGGTTGCTATATCCGAAGGGTTAAATCCCCATCAGGAGCAAGTATATCTTGATAAGATTACTTGGTGTAAATGGAAAGGTTGAGACTTTCAAAGCTAGACTTGTTAAAGCTTTTCGTCATCGACCAGGCGTGGATAATGATGAAACCTTTTCAAGTGGCTATGCTTAAGTCCATCCAGATCCTACTTGCCACGGCTACATACCATAACTACGATATCTGGCGGTTGGGTGCCATGACTGCTTTTCTAAATGATGTTTTAGAAGAGGACGTCTATAAGTACACAGCCAGAGGGCTTCGTAGACACTGGGAGCAGCGGAAACGTGTACAAGATACTTTATAGGATAAAGTAGGTATCGCAGAGTTGGAACATCTGTTTTGATGTGTTAGTCAAAGAGTTTGATATCATCAAAATGGTAGATGAACCTTGTATATACAAAAAGGTAGTAGGGAGTATAGTGATGATCCTCATAGAGTACGTGGATGACATGCTCTTGATAGGGAAGGAGTTTCCTATGCTACGCTCTGTCAATCTCCGTTTATCACAATGATTCTCCATATAGGATAAAAGTGATACCTCCTAAATCCTGGGTTTTGGATCTATGAGATAGATCTAATTGGATGTTAGGATTCTCACTAGTTGTAGTGAGATGGTATCAGTTGATCCTGGGGAAAATCACTGGAAGTGTTCCAGGGTGATAAAGACGACTGAATGTCAGTCACATGCATTGTCTTTACCCTCAGTAAAGGGACGGTATGTTGGAAGAGTTCCAAGCTAGATACCGTGGCATACTAGACGATTAAGGCTGGATACATCGCTACTCAAGATGCTACCAAAGAGACTGTCTGGGTGTATATTTGTTCATGAGATGAACTGAGTTCCTCCCATTGTGTGACAATGGAGTTGTGGCTTATGCCAAGGAACGTCCGTCCCATCAATGATCCAGACATATTCTAAGGCAGTATCACCTGATCATGGAGATGGTTGATCTCCAGGGTGATCGAGGTTAGGAGAGTAGACTCAGAGGACAACATGGCGGATCCACTCACAAAGGCCTTTTTCCAGAGAGAGACTTTTATGGGATGGTTGAGTATGAGATACTACAACCACTGCTATCAGATGGCCCTAGTGCAAGTGGGAGATTGTTAGTTATATGTATGCCCTAGAGGCCATTACTATACATAGGATGTATATTGTAGTGGATGCTTGGACATATATAGGGAGGACTTTCTTGCTCGACATGATAGTATGCTATCTGGTTGATCTTTACCTTAACGTGTACACTGATTGTCTCTCTGTTACATGTTGGTAAAGCCCTTAGGATGTGTACTTGACTATCTGGACTATGATGCGGATCATACTAGTGGGGACATGGTAGTCCATAAGTACATCCTTCAAAGTCCCTAGTCGTGGGTATATCGAGACGGGGCATCGATATACCAGAGTAGACTAGCGTATACCTTCTCGACCCATACAGATGGGCGATGGATGATCCCATATCCATTGGTGTTTGACATCAGAGATGATATGCGGGTGCTCAGTGGAGACTGGGTACACTGGACGGACTCGCCGAGAACTCCCAGATGGTATTATACCTTACGTCAGATGGCAGTTCTCTGGTGACACTGGTACAGAGTAGTCTGTTGACCCGAGATCGTCATAGAGTCTTGTGTGGTTCCCACTGTGCTTTGATTTCCACCTTACCACGTCCAAGAGGGCGTGCAAAACGGTAGTTTTTGGGTACAGTCCCGAGTCATATGGAGGCAATGAGCGATAGGAGGGGATTCGTCTCTCCCGGTATAGGGAGTTGATGTTGCGCTGTGTTCGATTGGCTATAACAGGAAATCCCTGGCCAGGGTTGCTGAGATTTACTGGTATGTGTTACCAGTAGTTTCTCGAATAGTTATAGACCTCATATCGACACGACTTATCGAGCTATTGGGGTCTGACGTTTACCAACCCTAGGCGAGATATGCGACATATCAGACGATCAGACCGGACTGTACGGTAAGTGTTACTGGTTGGATTCACAGGAGTGTGAGTGGGCTTGCTCGTCGATCTTCTGATCGCTCAATACCCGGGTGGCCGTTACGTTTAGCAGACCGCTTGCGGTTTGCGGGTGTTTGATATGATCATCACCTGCTGCCGGCGTATTGACGAGTCTTTAGAGTCCTACACAGAGGTTTCCTGGCTCAAGCAAAACGAAATAGGAGCGCATATGAGATATGTGCGGGACCGAGAATAATGCGTGTATGTGATACCGTATTTCATTCTCGCGATGAATGTATCGATTGGTTGTATGCGATATAACCTAGTTATCGAATCAAGTATTGATTCGATAAGCCGATACATATGATACTAGTCGGTTATATGCGATATGACCGGATCGTTAAATCAAGTGTTGATTTAATGATTTAATGTATAATTATATATTTGATATATTACTTTGCATTAACTAGTATCGGTTCACTTTAAATGGATATTCTCACTCGGATGTGCACATTGTATATGTGATATACTTTTGTGCACTTGATTGTATCATGTTTGATGATACATGTTTGCTAGGGTTTTTGTGTAAAGATCAAACCATGGTTACATGTTAATGGTTAGGGTTTTGTTTTATTCACTTATTTATTTATCTATTGATTTTTGGAAAATGAAAGGCATGAAAAGAAAATGGTGGCTTGATTTGTATTCTAGTTGAAGCTTCATGAAGCTTTGACCTAAGTGACCATTTTTGTCTCATGCTTAACCCTAACCATTCCCACTAACCCTAGTTTAGTCTCTACACTTGACCATGGTTGGTAGATGATAAGTATTATTATTATTTTCATTTTACTTAATACTTATCATAACATTATCATCTTCTTCTTCTTCTTCTTCTTCAAGAAGAAGTTTGACTTCATCAATAGTGATTGATGAAAAAGGGTGAGAAATCCAATTCTAAAGTGAACCCACCTCCTATTTCTTCATCCTCTACCTCTTGCCAAGTAGTATAGGGTGTTTCCTTCACAAGTTTTCAAGGCTTGGTGAAGGTGGAGCTTGATCTTGTGATGCCTCGACGTAGATCATCTTCGGCATCGTCGTCGATGACCTAGCCCGCTTTTTCTCCGATGAAGCCGACGCTAGAGTCCGGGATCCGATGATCGCAGCGAGGAGACATCATCACGGAGCTATGGAGGTGGAGCACCGGATCTACAAAGGTTGTATTTTCGTTAACTCATAGTTAAGTTGTTAACTTGTTATCGGTTTCGCCTAAAGTTCTAGTTAACGATCCGTATTAGGGTTTGTAGGCACTTGTAAAATTTGAAATTGGCATGGTTGATGCCTTGTGAGACCTCATTAGTGTGCCTAGGAACCCTACACAAATATACACCCAGACTACCACTTTGGTAGCGATGTATCCAGCTTTTATCTTCTAGTTTGCTCCGGTATTTAACTTGGAACTCTTCCAACATACCGTCCCACTTCTGGGGTAAAGATAAAGCCTGTGACTGTCTGACAGTCGACCTTATCACCCAGGAAGCTATCCAGTGATTCTCCTCAGTATTGATTGATACCTTCTGACCACACCTAGTGAGAATCCTAACATCCACTTAGATCTATCTCATAGATCCAAAACCAGGATTTAGGAGGAATCACCTAGATCTTACAGAGAGAATCAATGTGATAAGAGGAGATTGACTGAGCGTAGTATAGGAAACACCTTCCCTATCAAGAGTATGTCATTCACGTATAATACGATGAAGACCACCATACTCTCTACTACCTTTTCATATATACTAGGTTCATCTACCATTTTGATGAAGTCAAACGCTTTGACTACCACATCAAAACAGATCTTCCAACTCCGCGATGCCTGCTTTATCCTGTAAAGCAACTTGCACACGTTTTCGCTGCTCCCACTGTCTACGAAGCCCTCTGGCTGTGTACTTATAGACGCTATCTTCTAAATCTATATTTAGAAAAGCAGTCATGACACCCAACAGCCAGATATCGTAGTCATGGTATGTAGCAATGGTAAGTAGAATCTGGATGGACTTAAGCATAGGTACTGGAGAAAAGGTTTCATCAAAAACCACACTTGGTCAATGACGAGAACCTTTTACAACAAGTCTAGCTTTGAAAGTCTCAACTTTTTCATCTACACTAAGTAATCTTCTCAAGATATACTTGCTCCTGATGGGGATTTAACCCTTCAGACGTAGCATACAAAATCCATACTTTGTTGGTGTATATGGATTCCATCTTAGATCGCTTAGCATCCAGCCATTCTTACAGAGTCCCCACTCTTAATAGCTTGCTCGAAACTAGTTGGGTCATCATCTCATGATGCAATCCTCGCTCCCACTGTCATCGAGGAAACCGTAGTATCTCTCAGGCGGATGAGGAACCCTACCAGATCGGCGGAGAGGCCGAGATTCGTCGGGAACTATTGAATCCTTTGGTTCTACTAAATTATCAGCTGTAGTTTGTATAGCTGGAACTCCTTCCAGTTCTATCTCATGACCACTAATTTCTTTCCAAAATAAATTCCTTTTTCTAAAAAGTGTAAGTCAATGTTACACACCCCACAAGATGCGGGGATGCGGAATAGGAAAAACAATCATTTTGTTCAAAGTAACATCGACTATCAAACGGATCTTTGCTAAACCCTAACTAACAAACTATCTAGAAGTGCTAAACTACTATGATAGATGATTATACCTCAAGATACTAGTCCTTCTTGTTCTTGTTGTTCACCTCCTTATCGGCCTCCTCGATGTAATAGAAGATCCACCTGAGAGTTCCTTCTTCAAGCTTTAACCTCCAACTTGAGGTAACTAAGTGATTAGGATTGCTAATCCATGTGACTTAGAGGATATAGAGATAGATTAAGGATCTATTAGTCTTGCCCCTAGGGTTCTCAACACATGAGAGGATTAGGGTTAGGATGAAGAAGATGAGAGCTTGAGGAGAGAGAATGTGTATGTGATAATGAATTAAATCTTGAGTCTCTTAGATAATTATGAAGCATGAAAAATATCTAAACAATAATAAATATAATCAACAACCATGCTTCATTAATTACCTTGAGGTGAATCACCTCATGACTCATGGTGTAATTAATGAAAATTACACATCACCTCTCCACCTCATTTAGTTTAATTCACAAATGAATTAAAACTAAATGAGTCACCTTTCTTCTAGAAGCTTCTCGACTAATTACGAGAATGCCCCCCCATCCGTATTTACGAAAAACACGGATATACTGAGATTGTATAAATCCAATAATCTAATACTAGAATCTGGCTTAAACCAAAGCCCGCTAGTATAACCTGTCCGAACATCATACGTGCACAAGTACACGTATATGTCCGAACCCTGTCGTAAAACCATACGACCTCTATATCGTTTCGCCTGAAGCAGAGAAACCCTCTGTGTGGGACTCTAAAGACTCGACACTACGCTGGCAGTGGGGTTAATCACAGGCCGCAAGCGGTACTAGCTGTACGTAACGGTCCCTAGGTAGATGTCGATAAGAAGGCCGATGAGGAAACCCATCCGAACTCCTACTGAGCCTGACGTGACAATTTCCGTACAGTCCGGTCTGTTTGTCTAAGACTATCGCATATCGGGCCTAGGGGCGGCAAGCGTCAGTCCCCTAAAAGCGGTATAATTCGTGTCGGAGTGAAGCCCATTACACCTTGAGAAGTTACTGGAAAACCTACTAGTAAATCTCGCTTGCTCTGGCCAGAGACCTTGAGTAATGGCTCTCCAAACATAGCGCGATATCAACCCCCAACACCGGGAGAGACGAATCCTATCTAACCGCCATTGCTTCCAAGTGCTTTGGGACTACACCTAACTGCTACCTGTTTGCACGACTCAGTCGAGCCGTGGTAGGGTAGCAATCTAAGAACAGTAGGAACACACTCGAAGCGAAGCAGCAGTGTCAAGTCTACGGACTATGCTGTACTCATGTCACCTGGGAACTGTTAACTGATGACGGGTATAATACCAACCAACAGTTCCCTGTGAGTCCTGTCCGGTGTACTCGTAACCCAACAAGCACCTGCATACTATCTCCAGTACAACGTACTAATGGCTGTGGGATAGACCATTTCCCCTACTGGGACGAGAAGCGTACACACTAGTCTACTCCGGAGTATCGATGCCTTGTCTCGATAATCCTACGACTAGGGACCTGAAAAAAGATGTGCTTGTAGACTACCCAGCCCCCACTAGTGTGACTGCCATCACAACGCCGGTAGTCAAGCAAGATCCTATGGGCACTATCAATATGTATTCACGATATGCTAAAAGAAACATATACACATATTAAGATAGATATAAACCAAGTAGCATACTACTATATTGAGCAAGACTGTTAATACAACTGTGAATATCCTAAGGTTCCATTAAGTAATATACAAACTAGTATGATACAATAATGGCCCCTAGGGCATATACACTAACAAAAAGGTAGCATGCCAAGAAATAAAACATCTTTTGTTTCTCGGTGCGGTAGAAGATATTCCCTTGCAAATGCTTGGGATATCCAATAAACTTCCACAGAACTGACCTTACCTCGAGCTTGTCCGGATTTTGCTTTTGACATAGGCCGGTCAATCCCAAATCATAACTTGCTTAAGACATGGGCTCTTCCTATTCCATATCTCATATGGAGTGGTAGGCACCTGATTTGGTTGGAACCGAATTCAATAGGTATGCATCTTCACAAGTCCATAACTCCCAAAGAAAATAAGCAACTCAGTAGTACTCATCATAGAGCGCATCATATCTAATAGGGTGTGATTGCTCTGCCCCGATACACCGTTGTGCTATGGTGTATACGGAGGAATAATGCTGAGAGAGAATCTCATTCTCCTTTAGAATAGTCCAGGATCTCCGTGCTCAAGTATTCTCCTCCCTGATCACATATAAGGAATTAAATACTTATACCCGTTTTGGTTCTTGACTTCACATTTATATTCATTGAGTTTCTCAAAAGCTTCAGACTTTAGTTTCAATAGGAACGTGTGTCCGAATCTTGAGAGATCATCAGTGAATGTAATAAAGTACAAAGAACCAGTCTTGGCATGTGTAGACAGGGGACCACATACATCATCATGTATCAATCCCAAGAGTTCATTAACTTTTTCTCTGTTTCCAGTAAACTGAGATATGGTTATTTTATCTTTATGACATGACTGGCAAGTTTCACAAGATGTAAATTCAAACTGATTTAAATATGCATCTTAATGTAACTTCGCTAGTTAGGTCGTATTGATATGACCTAGTCTACAATGTCACAAGAAGGATTCGTTCATTTCTAAACTCTTCCTCTTGTGTGTGTTTTGTACGTTAAGAACTGTGGTTTGATATAGAACGTATATGCCATTAGATAACGTGCCTGAACCAATCAACACTTGATATAGAAAATGTTCAAAACATTATCCATCATTGCAAAATTATATCCTTCTTTACTTAATAAAGAGACTTGATATAATGTTGTATATCAGGTTCGGTATTTAATAACATTCGTTCAGAATCAATGTATTAGGTAATACTGGGTGATAACTACCAACACCTTGGCTGCAACAATTGCACTGTTTCCAACTCTTAAACTTATCTCTCATTCCCAGTTCTCTGCCTATATGTAGCCCATGCAACAGATTATATTTATGGGATCCTGATTCGGCATCTCATACCCAGGACGTAGAGGATACTGAGAAACAGTTCTCGGTAATGAACACACCCGAAGAATATGCATCAACATGTACTTTCTTTGTTTGGACGGCACGGGAATCCTGGTAATCCCCTATTTCCTGCTCGGTCTTATAACAATTATAAGTTGGAGCGGGATCAACGTTCCCCAGCTCAGTATAATAAGCGGGTTCGGTCAATACGTCCATATTAATATCTTGATTAAGGCGTGACATGGTCGCTACCTGAAGAGAGAGAGAAGAAAACACTCTGCGTGCTTTCTTGTAAGATTAGATTGGTTATATATTTTATCTAATCAGGATGGCTCCCACTGTTTTTATCAAATCTTCCTTCAAACCAGGAAAGACTAGCCGGGATTAATTACACCCTACAAGTTCGCCAATCTTTCAGCCAGGCCAGTTCCGGTACTTTGAGGGAGGTTTTCCGTGCTTTCGCACGGACCTAATTAAAATAAACCTCGTTTTCCCAGGGGCGTAACCCCATTGACACCTTTCTAGACACCTACTTGATCGGCTAATTGTAAAGTGCAAAACTCTCCCAGGAGTAACAATTACTCACAGTGGGTATCGGGATCCAACTATCTCATAGAAGGTATGCAATCTCATTGCAAATTTCAACACTTGAAATTCTCGATAATGGTTTTTACCCCTAATACTTATGACCTTAACTATGGTCAACATATCATAAGCACTAGTCAAGTTATATCCGTCATTTCATGATTAATTAGACCCATCCACATGACCCTCAACTATAGTCAACATAATCACATGATTGTTCTAACTAATCGCATCATATGCTGTGTAGGAAGACATCACTTAGCTACCGTACACTACGCCTCAACTATGGTCGACATACGCAGCACGAATACTAAGTACTCTACTTTCTAAAATGACGGAGGGTTGTGGATGGTTTTTAAGAAAACCTTTAACGCTTTGAACTTGATATCGTTGCAGAATCAAAATGATTTAAAATTGAGTGTTTTTGAGGATTTTACTAGTTTCGCTAAAGAGGTCACTCCCGGTGAAGGGATCTCCGCTCTTTCCTCGTCGAATAAGGTGCCGGATATTCACAATACCACTATGGAAACCAAGAACTATAAAATCAATCAAAAGACGAAACCGATGGTTGTAGCATCTGCCAGTTACTGCTAAAGAGGTCACTCCCGGTGAAGGGATCTCGGCTCTTTCCTTATCGAATAAGGTGCTCGATATTCTACAATGAATACCGCTATGCAAAGTAACAACTAGAGCTACCAGTTTTAGAAAATTCGATTCCACAACATCTTTATATTTATTTTCTTTCATTAATCTCATTAATGAAGTCCCATCATTTATGCTTCATAAGCATTACAGAAGAAACGAAAGCATCAATATTTAATATATATCATATATATAATATAAGCACTCGTCTCAATATATCAAATGATCACATCACGGATATCAGCAGTGGAAAAGAACATATGAAATATTGGATATATTAGGATTTCTATGTTTTATATCAAGCCAATAAAAAACACGGATTCCACGTTCGTGATGAATAGCCAAACCTACATCCCTAGACCCCTACGAGAGCGGCAAGCAACCCTGCCAATTGCAGGGTTAGGAGACCCGGTCTCGACTCCTTGAGATGGTCTCCCACTGGACCCCAGAACCCGGCTACTTGTGCTCCCCTCCTTGGGTCTATCTTAATGCGGAAAAGTAAATAATATACATCAATGGTGACATCATCCTCAACCCGGAAGTGCCCCAATAAAAGAATATTACATACATAGAATTTTACATGAATGAAAATGAAAAGCTCCCATCTCACATAAAACCCCCCGGCTATTCAAACACGACTATCCAATATAACATATCACAGCAACACATAACATCACATGTCATCAACGTAAGTAAATATGCGTATCCCAATTGTCGTTGACGTATAGCAACGAAACCAGCGATACCCCACATATTACACTTACGGTCGCAGAAAAGAAAGTGAAAAACTACAACAGTTGGAATCCGCAACCACCTTAGACATCATAAACCCAATGTATCTCATACTTTTGATTTCATGCCTAACAATTATAAACCCCGTATTTTAGTCTCGATATTGAAAACACTTTCCAATAACCTGTCAGGAAATTCAACAAGATTCCCGATAAACTGATCGAATGCTCGTCGGAAACTTTAGTAGACGGCCGCACCCCAGACGCCGTCGACGGAGTGCACTAAGGCGGAACATCGCAGCCGTGAGCACCTGAACGGATGCTTTTGGCGACGGGGTTCTTCTACAGTCGCTTGATCGGGGCTATGGAGCGTGGCTATCTAGTAAGGTTACCCGGCGAGTATCCGCGTACGCTACGTGATTGCGACGGACTTTTGATCCACATCAAAATTCCGTGGCAACCGATCAAATGAGACTAAATTGCTAGATTTATAAAGTTCAAACTGGTTATCACATAACTAATTATTGTGGATTCCAAATATTGTATCACAATCAACTAGACGATGTTAAACATCTCGATCAAATCACCAAACACCCACATCTCCCCAAGAACTCAACACTTGAGAAAAGTTAAAATACCCAAAACGTGCCACGGTACCTATGAACCGGCCGTAAAAGAATCAACCAATGCTTCACCTATGGCACCGCGGAACTATGAAAAACCCTAGGGTTCGATCACGGTTCCATGGGCATAGAATCAAGTTAAGGTTCTTGTTCTTCTAGAGGGTCCATAGACTTACTTGCACGACCATTGAATATACTCAACTTAGAAAATTCCAACTCTTAGAAAACTTTAGAGGGGATCATGAGGCGGTGTTCGAAGCTCGTTCGAAGTGTTAAACATTATCTAGGCTACCATTACAGTGTTAAAATATACGACTACGAAACACTCCGTATTAGTCCTATAGCAAAATTTACATCACATGAAATTTTGGACTAAACAAAAAATACCTGAAACCCCAAAGTCTACAGAACAGAGCACAGAAGAAATTCGACACGATTTAGAGCTACCCAGGCCGGCCTCCTCGGTTTTCATAGGAAAGTGCTCGGGTGAAATCCGAGCAATTGGTCTCAAATTTCTTCTGTGCACTACATATATCACATACATGCTTCTGCAGTTGTTGGAATAATTTTTACAAACTTTTCAAAATCTACAGAGAGCAATATTGCAGGGTTCCAGAAAATCATATTTACGGATTTGTTTCGTTTTCGTATTGTTTCTAACATCGTCTAAGTTTCTAGTTTGTCTCTGATACCACTGTAGGGATTCCTTAGCACCATGCCTAGGGTTTGCAAGCATCATACATGCCACAAGAAAAAAATTTCGGGGGTGCTAAACAATCATCCTAGGAATCGAACTAGAAAACCAGGGTAACAAAACTTGTAATCAAACATTACAATAAGAAGTGAATAAGAAATACAACCTTTGTAGATCGGTCCTTCACTTCTAAACCTCCGTGTAGTCGTCCCTTCACTCCAAGCATCGATCTCCCGGACTCAAGTTGGACTCCACAAAGCGTAGTGAGCAAGCATGCTAGATGTCTTCGAGGCCGAAGATGATCTACGTCGAGAAAACTCAAACACAAGCTACCTCTTCACAAAGTGATGAACTTTGTGAAGCAAACACCCTAAACTAAATAGCAAGTCGTAGAGGATAATGAAGTAGGAATTTTGCTCACTTTGGATTTGATTTTCTCACTTGGATTCTTCATCATCTAAAAACCCTAGAGCTTTAAGAGATGAAGAAGATGATGAACAAAAGAATGAACAAATGAAAAAAATAAGATGAGTGAGAATAGCAACCATGGTGAGATAATATCTCATACTAAACTCTTGTAGAGAATAAACCATAGTCAAGGATAAGATTAAGGTTAATAAATATCTTAAGTAATCTAAATCAATGGTTTATTCAAGCATTTACATGCTTCTAACCATGATCAATTTCCAAATCATTTTGAATTACTTTAAACAAGTAAAACCTTAATTTATCCAAACCATGGTGTGAGTCTCATACATCCATGTTGCATGTATCAACAATCATGACACAAACTAATGTACACAAATAAATATCACATATACACTTTGTGCACAAGCAAGTGAGAAAAGCAATCTTAAGTGAGCTAATACTAGTCAATGTAGATTAATATATCAAATATATAATTATACATTAAATCATTAAATCAACACTTGATTTAATGATCCGGTTATATCACAAACAACCGGCTAATATCAAATGTAACATCATATCGAATCAACACTTGATCCGATAACCCGGCTATATTATATATAACCGGCCGATATCAGATATCGCGAGAATAGAATACGGTATCACATACATGCATTAATCTCGGTCCCGCACATATCACATATGTGCTCCTACTCCGTTTCGCTTGAGCCAGGAAACCTCTGTGTAGGACTCTAAAGACTCGTCAATACGCCGGCAGTAGGTGGTGATCATATCAGTCACCCACAAGCCGCAAGCGGTCTGCTAAACGTAATGACCACCCGGGTATTGAGCGATCAGAAGATCAACAAGCAAGCCTGCTTACACTCCTGCGAATCCAATCAGTAACACTACCGTACAGTCCGGTCTCTTCGTCTGATATGTCGCATATCTCGTCTAGGGGTGGTAAACGTCAGACCCCAGTAACTTGATAAGTCATGCCGATGTAAGGTCCATAACGGTTCGAGAAACTACTGATAACACTTACCAGTAGATATCAGCAACCCTGGCCAGGGATTTCCTGTTATGGCCAATCGAGTATAGCGCAACATCAACCCCCAATACCGGGAGAGACGAATCTCCTCCTATCGCTCATTGCCTCCATGTGACTCGGGACTGTACCCAAAAAACACCTGTTTGCATGACTCAGTAGAGCCGTGGTAGGGTGGAAATCAAAGCACAGTGGGAGACACACAAGACTCTATGACGATCTCGGGTCGACAGACTAACCTGTACCAGTGTCACCAGAGAATTGCTATCTGACGTGAGTTATAATACCATCCAAAAGTTCTCGGCGAGTCCGTTCAGTGTACCCAGTCTCCACTGAGCACCCGTATACCATCTCTGATGTCAAACTCCAATGGATATGGGATCATCCATCACCTATCACATAGGTCGAGAAGCCATACGCTAGTCTACTCTGGAGTATCGATGCCCTGTCTCGATATTCTCTCGACTAGGAACAATTAAAGGATGTACTCACAGACTACCCAGACCCCACTAGTATGATTTCTATCATAATCCTGGTAGTCATGTACACATCCTAGGGCTTTATCAACATGTAACATAGAGACATCAAGTATACATGTTAAGATAAAGAGCAACTAGATAGCATACTATAATGTCGAGCAAGAAAGTATGTATGTCCAAGCATCCACTATAATATACATCATATGTACAATAATGGCCTCTAGGGTATACATATAACTAACAACTTCATGTCGTGTGTGTTTGTTTTATTTTTGGTTGCCCGTAGATTGTATACGGAGACTAATTTATGTTGTCGCCCATAGGGCGTGGATTAGTCCAAATCCGTATTTTCTTAGATTTGGGTTTGGGTTTGTTTTAAGGATCGTTAATCTCATTTGAGATTAAGATCAACTTAAACGTTTTGTTGAGGATACGTTAGTCTAATTTTAGACAAGATCTACTCAACGGGGGTTCAAGATCATTTTTGATCCAACGAAAGAGCATTTGGGCTCTATCGTCTTAGTTTAGGGACATTGCGGTCCATTGGGTTTAAGAACATCATAGTCCATGAGTTTAAGGACCTCATAGTCTGTAAGGTTTAAACACATCGTAGTTTGTATGGTTTAAAGACATCGTATTTTGTCTGGTTTAAAGACATCATAGTCTGTAAGGTTTTGGTTTAACCGTATGGGGGCGCACCAAAATTTATTGGTTATTGGGACCCTCCATCTCTCTGAAGACGTTGAGGAATTACAACAACATGTATCAGGGGTATGAAAAGATGTACCCTTGAACCAATGTTGGTTGGGAGATCTGTAGTCAGGTTTGGGACTAAAACCAATTAAAGAGATTGTAAGCACATGGGCTTGGTTGATTTGAATTAGGGACTTATGGCCAACTTGGGCTCAGTCCACTCAGTTTTGAATAAAGTGTTGAACACTTGTTTGGGCTCAGTCCCTTTTTTGTTCAACAATACTGAGCATTGATTTGGGTTCTGACACCCCTCTTTCTTTTTGTTTTTTATTGAGTATTGAACACTCTTTATGGCGCTTGGGTTTTATTTACAGAGCGCTTTGTATTTCCTCAGCGCCCACGTGAGGAGCACGTGGAGCGCTTGGCGCTGAGTGCCAGACTTGGAGCGCTAAGGCGCTTCTTATAAAATAGCGCCCATGTGAGGAGCACGTGGAGCGCTTGGCGCAGAGCGCCAGACTTGGAGCGCAAAAGCGCTTCTTATTAAATAGCGCCCATGTGAGGAGCGCGTAGAGCGCTGGGCGCCAGAGTGGGAGTGCTAAGGCGCTTCTTATAAAATAGCGCCCACGTGAGGAGCGCATGGAGCGCTTGGCGCTGAGTATTGATTTAGGCGCTTAAAATAGTGCCCACGTGAGGAGTACGTGGAGCGCTTGGCGCTGAGCGCCATACTTGGAGCACTAAAGTGCTTCTTTGGCCGTTCTGATCAATTCTATGCTCTGAGATTTAAGTTCTTGTTTATAAGAGACTTTGTCTCGTGGATTTAAGAACTAAGTTCTTCTTTTATGAGGAGACGCTATGATCTCTTCTGTTTTTATGAAAGACTTTGTCTTATAGATCTGTGATCTAGAAAAAGAACCAAGTTCTTCTGATGTGAGAGTTAAACTCTCAAATATGGATGAGATGTTATGATCTCTCTTCTTTTTATTTATCTTGAAGAAGGTTCTTCTTCTTAGAGCTTACTCTTCTCTTTTTTTTTCCTGAGAACTTGAAACTTATAGGGAGGTTTTCCTCTGTACAAGACTTGAAGTCTTGGGTCCTTTATATAGGGGAGGCTGATTTGTTGAATCAGTTAAGCAAATTTCTCATTGAGAGATTTCAAATTGATTTGGGGATGTTTCCCACCATTGGATGTTTGATCCAAGGGCTTCTGTTTTACAGAAGACATTTTTCTTGTTTTTAACAAGATTGGGAAAATATTTTCCCATACAGAACTTATTCTGTATCTTGGTGATTTTTAATCACCATTGGATCTTTGATCCAATGGTGATCTGATTTACAGAGCACAATGTAACAACTCCATTTTTAATGTACAAAGAATTGATTTAAATTCAATGTATACTTGGAGTATTTATTGTGGCTGATATCTCTTTAAATATTTATTTCACTCCATAATTACAAGAAGGAGCTTGTAGCTCATTGGTAACACCTTGCACTGCTGAACCAAGCCACCAGAGTTCAAATCCCATGCCCCACATTATTTTTGTATTTTGTTTTAAATTCTTTTGGAAGTCAACAGTCAAAACACCATAACTCACAAAACTTGAACTGAAGATTGAAAACTAAAAATACCATAATTCACATCTGGAGATTCCTCGGCCCCCGACACTTTGACTCGGCCTAACTAGGTCGAGTCGGCCGGCGGACCGGCCGACTCGGTCCGGCGCCGCCTGCCGGACTCGGCCGGACGGCCGAGTTGTCAACACGGAAAAGTTCCGTCTTGACCTGGTCTTCTCACCTGCACACTTTAAATATTTGGATCGGTTACCTAATGCCCATTAAATCCCTTTTACTCCAAAGTTTTAATGATGTTTAATGATTTTTATATAATTTTATATATTTTTATATATTTTTTTATTAAAAACCCTAACCCTAGCCTAACCCTATATAAACACCCCATACCCTCTACCTTCTCATCCTAAATTTCTAAGTCCACTCTCTCAAAATTCCAAGAGAACTTGGTACGTTAGAAAACGAGCGAAAGGCGAAGTGCTGACGAAATCAACGGCGAAATTCCGGTGATCGTACTAGGACCTCTCAACGACAATTTGACGCACCGGCAAACCCTCTACTTCGCTCTCACTCTCTAGTGTTGTCCTAACCCGTAAGCCCCCCTTTTCTACCTTTCTTTTCCTTCATAAAATACGAACTTATAAACCCGACGGAAATCGGAACAAACCGATTTCCGATTCGGTTTTCTATAAAATCTCACTTATCACCAATTCCATAATATTTAAACATCTTCATGTTGACTACTAATCACTTAACAATTAATTTGAACAAGTTTTCACACATGAAATGATAGCTTTTGCAATATATCGTATTCTTTCACTTAAATACCATAATGTTTAGTTTTCACATTTAACCTCTTAACATTGCTATACCTTAACGTAGATCACGAGGTAATGACCTACCTCCTCACACACTCATATGCAATCATAACACGCTATCTTGAAAACTTAGAATACGATAAAACAAGATTTTACATTAAAATACCATTTTCTTAATAAAACATTTTCTAAAAGTTCTAAGTTATATACAATTTTAAAACAATATCTTTTAATAAGAAATACGATAAGCTGTGGACATCGATCGTTTATCTAAACCTGACTTTGTGGTGTCTAAGGCTAGGCAAGTGAGCTTAGGTAACTTTAAAAGGCCCGTCTCACGATTCGTTAGCGGATCCCTCCTTCCTCATTTGTACTTACCTGGCCACAATTGGCGGTGAAGAGGCGATTTAAGACTTCTAATGACTTGTAGTTTAGACCATTTAGAAATAGGCTAGTTGGCTTAGGAAACCCTAGAATCTAAAATACGTAAATTTACACCTTTTACAAATAAATACCTTATCTTTATAAAACCGTTTTTTAAAGGATTAGTATTTATTAAATCTTTGCAAAGCGTCACTACAACCCACCTTTGGGGAACTCGTTAGGGATAGTACGGTTTATCGTGCACCCTCGGGCTTAGTAGTGCGAGATTCAGACCTCCGCAAGGAGCATTCGGTCTCGAAAGGTTTAAAATACGACAATTAAGAAAAATGAGATTTTTGGAAAATAAAATATTTATTAAAAATTATTCTTGTATAAACATATGTATATTTATCATTTAAACACCTATTTTATTATAAGATAAATTTTCCACCTTTTCCTAAAAATCACAACACTAAATTTTACATTAAAATACCATGAATTTCAAATAAATTAATATTACAGATTAATACCTTTATTTATGTAATTAGGATATTTTCACTAGAAATATCACAAAATAAAATTACACTCATTATAACTATAAAGACGAATAATAAATACTTGAGGTGTATCTTGAAAACTATATAAAAGTATTTTTACATAAAACTCCCTCAAGTTTTATAAATTACAATAAGGACCCTAACAAATATAGAACTTCGACTTACATTTCTTTTGGTCTGATTCGGGTTTGAGTCTGATTATTTCTGACTTGAATATGATTCAAATCAATCTACATTCTTTAATATTCCAACTCAAAATGAACACATGAATCCCAGAATCCAGTTAACAATCTGACTGAATCAAACCATGGATATACATCCATTATCCCGTTATTCCATTTACCTGATTATGCAGTTACAATCTGTTTACTGATATCATGGTTTTGGTCAGTCATCCAACTTACACAATACAATACAATAATACTATCAAAACACTACGGGGTTTGAGGGGTAGATTGGTGCGGAAGGTGTTAGAGGTGACACGAGACGATAAGATTAAGACACCTAATCTATATTCTGTTGCTGTTGTACCGTGGCTTAACGGTTCTTTGTACATTCCGTTTGCCCTGATCTCTAGCATACTGAGACCCCTCCCGTATACACTGGCATCCTTCCGTACCAAGCTACAAACAACAGCGTGAACATAATATTCTACAACATTATACTTTAGAAAATACCTCTTATTCTGTCTTTTCTAATTCTTCCTTATCTTTGGGAATTACCGAGCGATCTGTTCGCTGACGACATTCTATTTCTTTTTTCTTTGAATGTCGTCAGGTGCTTTGGACCCGGCAGAGATCGAGCCCACCGGTGAAGACTTGGATCAGTTTTACGAAGACCCCGAGCTCTAGACATTGCACCTTGTTCTATTCAGTATTTTCATTTCCTGTTATGCCATTGTTTAGGCATCGCTTTTCATTTCAGTTGTATTTACTTTTCATGCATTGTACAAAAGAATGTTATTAATAAAGTTGCTGTTATTTGTAACGTTTTAAAAATAATTAAATAAATAATTAAATGAATAAAATTGTTTAAGTGAATTTTGTGATTTTCGGTAAAGTAAAATGTATTTTTTGTAAAACCAAACCGTGATTGTTTTTCACTACAATTTCAAAAATACCTATTTTAATTATGTAATTACTAGTAAATGGTGTTTATTTAGCCACTTATAAATTTTTAGTTTAATTAAATATTTTTCCTAAATTAATTATTTTAAATATTAACATAAGCTTTATTTTTACACTAAATTAGTGTAAATTACCAATTTGAATGGTTTTAATTTGTAAAAATGAACCATGGCATGTTAGAATTTAGTGTGTATCATGCAAAATTTATTTGCAAATTTTTCCTATTTTCTAGAGTTTTCTTGAGTTGCTATAATAAAGGAATAAAAAAATAAATAAATAAAAGCATGAAAAGACTTTTAAGTGATGTTTCTTCTCTTGAAACTTCTACACAATATCACACTCTCTTCTTTCTCTCCCTCACCTCCCACTAAGGCCGGCCACAACCCCATGGCAGCCCCCCCCCCATTTCCCACCTCATTTTTATTCAAAATTCATCAAAATACATCAAAAAATTCAATTAAAATTCAACAAAATCCTATTTATTTCCTACCCTTCATTCTTTGCTCATTTTTATATGGAATTTGGAGATGGAAAGCATGCATTTTGGAGGCTCATTTCATGTTTGGATTTCATGGTTTGAAGGTATAAATTTCTTTCTTTTGATTTAATGTTATTAGATGTTCATTTAAGCTTAATTAGAATTAATATATTAATTCTATTTACTACTTTTAAAATTCAAGTTAGGGTTTGAAAAATCAAGTTGTGATTTTTATTAATTAATGAGGGTTATAATAACTAGTTTGACATATTTAGAAGTGGAAATTCTTGTAGGGATGGTATGTTGTAAATTGTTAATCTAAAATTGATTTAATTATACTTTTAGCTAACTAGTTTTTTTTATAAAATGTATTTGTGGGTAAAATAAAATTCTAATTAAGGTTGTTATCATTAGATTGTAGTTTTAGTGAGAATATTAGCATGTTAATGGAAAGAAAAAACTTAGTTTGATCACTAGTTTCCTTTGATAATTGGAAAATAGTAATAAAATGCTATTATTTTGTAAACTAGAATTTGGAAATTTCTAAATAAAAGGGATTTAAAATATAATTATGGTTTCATTATATCATTATCATCATGAATTGTAGTTTAAGACATTAATTCATGCAAAATCATGTTTTGTGGTGGAATTATGGTATTTTGCTTGAAAAAGGTTGAAAATTGTTAAAGGTTGCAAACTAGAAATTTCAAATTAATACAAATTTGTGTAATAAAAATGTAGTAATGGTTTGTATAGTCTAGTTATGCTATTTAATGAGTTTTATAACCATTGGTTTCATTTAAATGTCAAGTTTTGATGAAAAACGGTAAATTGGCATTTTCGGTTTTTACGAAATTGGACGGTTTGATGGATTTTAGGGTTTCGATGGATTTAATCATGTTTTATAATATAAGTAATGTGTTTTAAAACTACGAGTTATTTTTTGATGTTTATCTCGATCCATCGGTGATGGTACGCCGATATCGAGCGATATTTGGTGTTTTTGCGTGGACGGGACATAGGTTTTAACCTATGCTTGTTCCTTGCGTTGTTTCGACTTTTGTATGTGATTCAGTTTACGATACTATTTATATGTTTGCGTTTAGGTACCCTCATGTGGACTGCGGGCGATGAAGAGGAGGATGACGACACCGTCTTCGGCAGATATGGACCAGGTGAGTAGATGCATATCTACGGGGGGAAGTCGGGTGGATGGCGTTTAGCACCCCCGCAACGTAGAATAGGAATAGTACTTTTTGATATTAGGAAATCAGATGTGACCCTAGATTCTTAATCAGTAGGACCCTAGTATTGACCCTAGGCTGGACTAGACTGATTTAAGAAAACCATATCAGAGGATGAGTACCTTGGAAGAGGTTCGTAGGGTTCAGATAGAAACACACACACGCACACACTGAAACTCGACATGGAGTATACGTGTATGTGTATATATATAGAACTAGGTATAGGTATATACATATATATACAACACGTATATGGGATTCATTGATGTGATATAATATCCGAGGTATGATGAAATAGTATAACTGGGCTTGATGCCGTGATTCTTGGCTATACAGTCGTATCAAGTGTTACCGGATCATTAGAGAATGAGATAATGAACATGTGTACATAAATTATAATGGGTGGTGATGATATTGAGATACATGGGACTCTAAAATAGTACCTGGACTGTAGCTTGTGACTGATCGCGATATGGGATACGTATGACTTGATCACGATATCATATAGGTGTGACCTGATGTTGATATCATATAGGTGTGACTTGATGACGATATGATATCAGTATGACTTAATCACAATATGATACATATGACATGATATTTCTGAGGATAAACTAATGATGCATATTATGAGGGCAATGATATATGATTGATGTAGGCGATTACAGTTTAGCACCTTGATCATGAGATGTGTTGGTGATGACATTATACGAATGATGAGACACCTAGGAGATACTTGACCCGTACCCCGATATTGGGATGCCGTACGATGGATTTTACCGTACGAGGCATAAATATGATGATTGATCCGCACTCTTGGTTCGAGGAAGCCGTACTTCGTACGTGACGCTATTGAGGCTGGATCGCCGACTATTAGAAATATTGATTCAGACCTTAGGTAGACTCTTGTTCTTATTGACTAGTTTCTTAGGTTAAGTTCCTTAGGAGGTTAGATGGACACTAGTTTAGGTTCGATTCATATAGTGATAGTTGTACTCGTATGTCGCATAGGGGTGGATAATGCACATCTGTCTTTACATTCATACTGTAATCATCATGGTGCATGTTCTTATATATGTTGCTATAATCAGTATAAACCATACCTATTAGGACACCGGCACCATTACCGATGATGCGCATATTCCACGCACACTTATTTGCCGGCTCACACACATCATCATCGGTAATTGCTATGTCACGTACACTTTAGATCATATGGTCTTTTATGGATAGAATCAGTTAACAACTAGACCGATATAATATTGTGATTATTCTCTGATGTTAATATAGACATGATATTTATTACTTAGACATTCATTCATTCATATTTTCATGTTATCATGCAGTATTATGGGCATATGCCGACACTTATCATATACTTACTCATGATTTTGAGATTTGGGTTTCTATGAGATTTCTGGATTTTTGGGGAAAACCGCAAGAATATATAAAAACTTCTCTCTCTCCTCCTCTCTTTTTAAAACATAAGATGCGGTTTTCTCGTGATGTATGTGTCGTCCACCATGAGATTTCATGTTTTCTGATGGATTTCGAGACCCGATTCGAGGAGTGGATGAACCGTCTCGGGTACATGGTGGGCCCGGTATGGTACCCCGGGGCAAGAAGATCGAGTTGTAGACGATGAGCCTGGCAGGGGATGGCTACCTACCGGTGATGTCTGGCGCGGCGGATATCCGGAGGATACCGACCGTTGTCGTGAGATTTGATGATATAGGCCGATCCGGACTGACGGAGCCCGAGGTATTGAGACCATGAGACTTGAGGTTTACATGTTTGTGTCGATGCTTGACACGGATTTCCATGGATTTCATTGTTGAGATTTCAGATTCCTACACACATTTTACTATGATAACAGCTAAACATTTCTTATACAGATATTTCTGGATTTCAGGATTGGTTATTTTATATTCATGATGCATGCATATCCATTTATATGACATAGTATTATATGAAGCACTGACACGAGCACGGAGTATCTGCATTTACACGTAGTTTTACCCTGCTATTACTAGATGATTGGGATATAATAGTGTAATATTATGACTTAGGATAGCGTCGTGCATTCGATTTCTTTTCGTAGATGTCTTCTACTCACAAGTTGGCAACTCACCCCCGTTGTGCCAAATTTTATTACAGGTTCGGTGTACAGGTTTCCCTGGCAGCTTGCTGGCACATCTATTCTTTCAGGGTGATTTGCACGGTAGGTTGGTTCACTTGTATCCGAACCACCATTGTACTTTTATTCCTTCATTTGTATCTACTAAGCTCCATCAACCATACTTGTATTACTTGATAAGTTTATTGGACCAGTCTTTTATTTCGACCTTAGAGTCGCGCATGTATTATTCTGATCTGGTGGTTTTGTTTTCTTTTGAGTTTTGAGCCTCGCCCTTTGGCGTTGTATATTATTGTGCTTGTTGTGGTTGTTTCCGCCTGTTGGCGTTGAGCTAGCTCCCGTTTGGGGATGCTTTTTATTGTTTATGTATATTATACTTGTTGTACCCATTTGGGGGCCAGTTTTTACAGAGGAGACTCTGCCGAAATTTTTGGGAAATTTGTTGATTCTTTTAAACTCGTTTTCTTTTCTTCTTCTTCTATGGTTTAGATTTCTGGGCTTCGGCTTACTTAGGTTACGTGGCGTCTCTAGACGCTTCGTAATCTAAGTGCCGGTCACGTTCCGTACTTTCGGGTCGTGAAAAAATTGGTATCAGAGCCAGGTTTAACCTTATATAAGTCTAGGTGACCCTTGGTTGATGGAGTAGGCGATTTAGGTAGAGTAACGTACCGTGGGTATGGTCCGCGGCATACTTACGATACGCTACTCTGCTTAAGGAACCTTAGGATGTACATTGTTTGCACCGTATTTCATTCGTTTCTTTGATCTATCTTCGTCGATATCGGATGGTGGTTTCTGTTACCACGGGCAGAGGGAGCTGCGGCTCGAATGCGATAACCATTAGAGTATTGGTTATTCTTGAGGATTGAAGCATTGTTTAGCGTGCGGATGAAGGGTATCACATGCCATCCGGATGAAGTTAAAGGGTTCGAACGATTATCAGAAAACCATTTTCCCAAGTTTAAGGTATTCGGAAGAACATGCAGGTATTTCGATGGACCCTCTAGAAGAATGAAACCCTAACTCGACATAATGACCACGAGAACGCCCTTGAACCTTAGGGTTTACGGCAGTTCCGCGGTGCCATTAGTGAGGCTTGGGTTTGCCCTTCTACGGCTGGATCATCGATGCTGGGGTATGTACCGGATATTTTTAAACTGTACTTGAGTGTTGAGCTCTCGGGGAATTATGGGATTTTGATGGATCGATCGAAAATTTTAATGTAGTCCGGATATCAAGTGAAGGGATCGACTATGTGGGAGACTCTAGACATGAGTATTGCCGTTGGTAGCGCAGTCAGCACAGCTACGAAGAGACGAGTTCGAAGCAATCGACATCAGAGGAAAGAGGCGCACATTGACGATAGTGTTTACGATTATGATTTAGTGATTTGAATTTCATATTTTCGTTGATTGGATTTTGGTATTTTGAGAACTTTGTTCTACGATTGGTATTTCATGTGTGTACCTTCATTACATTCTATTTGTGTTTCATATATCAGTTGTATTGATGTTGTTTAGTACATACCCAGTACACTTGATTTGGTTTTATATATTTCAAGATTTTTGATTTGATTTCGTGCATCGGGATTACACATGATTTTGACATATGTTTCGACCTAGTTTTCATGCATTTTTGTACCGTGATTTCGATTTTGATATTCGATGTATGTTTTCTTGCACCATGTGCACCTGATTAGGATTCTTGCGCATACTTGGCGCACTTGATGCGATTTTGTGCACACCAGATGCACTAAATCGGGATTTTGTGCAGATTAGATGCACCTGATATTGTGTCGTGCACGCCCGTTGCACTTGACAGATGTTTTTGGTGCACACCTGTTGCACTTAGTTTTGTTGTTGTATGTATTCGTGGTATCTGTATTTGGTTTCGATTTCAGTGCGCACCAGACGCACATGATATTTTATTGATGTGATTGGGATTGATTTCAGTTTGAGCAGTGTGTTTTAATAATCATTACTATTTGATTTAGTAACCAGGCGGGATGTGTATGTTAAATAAAAGATATATATATATATATATAGCTATTTTTTTAAATAAACGTCCGCTGCTTATGCCGTGACACGTGCATCACACGGCGATTTTCAAAAGAGGTTTTTGCATATTTCCTTATCCAGATATTTGGATGGTTTTACTATGGTGCGCACTATATATAAGTTATAGATTGATGTATATTAAGATGGTTTTCATATTGGGTTTTAATATTTTATTCTCGTCATAACTCCGATGATTGCGTTATGCTTGACGGAGTTGATTTTTGTTATGTATTGATGATTTCGGAGCCCCGACAATTTGAGTGTTTGCTAAATGTTTTAGTATTTGGAAGGGGAGCTTTAATTTAAATTCAGGGACCGAATTTCTTAAAGGGGGGAAGATTTTAACGTTTTAAAAATAATTAAATAAATAATTAAATGAATAAAATTGCTTAAGTGAATTTTGTGATTTTCGGTAAAGTAAAATGTATTTTTTGTAAAACCAAACGTGATTGTTTTTCACTACAATTTCAAAAATACCTATTTTAATTATGTAATTACTAGTAAATGGTGTTTATTTAGCCACTTATAAATTTTTAGTTTAATTAAATATTTTTCCTAAATTAATTATTTTAAATATTAACATAAGCTTTATTTTTACACTAAATTAGTGTAAATTACCAATTTGAATGGTTTTAATTTGTAAAAATGAACCATGGCATGTTAGAATTTAGTGTGTATCATGCAAAATTTATTTGCAAATTTTTCCTATTTTCTAGAGTTTTCTTGAGTTGCTATAGTAAATGAATAAAAAAATAAATAAATAAAAGCATGAAAAGACTTTTAAGTGATGTTTCTTCTCTTGAAACTTCTACACAATATCACACTCTCTTCTTTCTCTCCCTCACCTCCCACTAAGGCCGGCCACAACCCCATGGCAGCCCCCCCCATTTCCCACCTCATTTTTATTCAAAATTCATCAAAATACATCAAAAAATTCAATTAAAATTCAACAAAATCCTATTTATTTCCTACCCTTCATTCTTTGCTCATTTTTATATGGAATTTGGAGATGGAAAGCATGCATTTTGGAGGCTCATTTCATGTTTGGATTTCATGGTTTGGAGGTATAAATTTCTTTCTTTTGATTTAATGTTATTAGATGTTCATTTAAGCTTAATTAGAATTAATATATTAATTCTATTTACTACTTTTAAAATTCAAGTTAGGGTTTGAAAAATCAAGTTGTGATTTTTATTAATTAATGAGGGTTATAATAACTAGTTTGACATATTTAGAAGTGGAAATTCTTGTAGGGATGGTATGTTGTAAATTGTTAATCTAAAATTGATTTAATTATACTTTTAGCTAACTAGTTTTTTTTATAAAATGTATTTGTGGGTAAAATAAAATTCTAATTAAGGTTGCTATCATTAGATTGTAGTTTTAGTGAGAATATTAGCATATTAATGGAAAGAAAAAACTTAGTTTGATCACTAGTTTCCTTTGATAATTGGACAATAGTAATAAAATGCTATTATTTTGTAAACTAGAATTTGGAAATTTCTAAATAAAAGGGATTTAAAATATAATTATGGTTTCATTATATCATTATCATCATGAATTGTAGTTTAAGACATTAATTCATGCAAAATCATGTTTTGTGGTGGAATTGTGGTATTTTGCTTGAAAAAGGTTGAAAATTGTTAAAGGTTGCAAACTAGAAATTTCAAATTAATACAAATTTGTGTAATAAAAATATAGTAATGGTTTGTATAGTCTAGTTATGCTATTTAATGAGTTTTATAACCATTGGTTTCATTTAAATGTCAAGTTTTGATAAAAAACGGTAAATTGGCATTTTCGGTTTTTACGAAATTGGACAGTTTGATGGATTTTAGGGTTTCGATGGATTTAATCATGTTTTATAATATAAGTAATGTGTTTTAAAACTACGAGTTATTTGTTGATGTTTATCTCGATCCATCGGTGATGGTACGCCGATATCGAGCGATATTTGGTGCTTTTGCGTGGACGGGATATAGGTTTTAACCTATGCTTGTTCCTTGCGTTGTTTCGACTTTTGTATGTGATTCAGTTTACGATACTATTTATATGTTTGCGTTTAGGTACCCTCATGTGGACTGCGGGCGATGAAGAGGAGGATGACGACACCGTCTTCGGCAGATATGGACCAGGTGAGTAGATGCATATCTACGGGGGGAAGTCGGGTGGATGGCGTTTAGCACCCCCGCAACGTAGAATAGGAATAGTACTTTTTGATATTAGGAAACCAGATGTGACCCTAGATTCTTAATCAGTAGGACCCTAGTATTGACCCTAGGCTGGACTAGACTGATTTAAGAAAACCATATCAGAGGATGAGTACCTTGGAAGAGGTTCGTAGGGTTCAGATAGAAACACACACACGCACACACTGAAACTCGACATGGAGTATACGTGTATGTGTATATATATAGAACTAGGTATAGGTATATACATATATATACAACACGTATATGGGATTCATTGATGTGATATAATATCCGAGGTATGATGAAATAGTATAACTGGGCTTGATGCCGTGATTCTTGGCTATACAGTCGTATCAAGTGTTAGCGGATCATTAGAGAATGAGATAATGAACATATGTACATAAATTATAATGGGTGGTGATGATATTGAGATACATGGGACTCTAAAATAGTACCTGGACTGTAGCTTGTGACTGATCGCGATATGGGATACGTATGACTTGATCACGATATCATATAGGTGTGACCTGATGTTGATATCATATAGGTGTGACTTGATGACGATATGATATCAGTATGACTTAATCACAATATGATACATATGACATGATATTTCTGAGGATAAACTAATGATGCATATTATGAGGGCAATGATATATGATTGATGTAGGCGATTACAGTTTAGCACCTTGATCATGAGATGTGTTGGTGATGACATTATACGAATGATGAGACACCTAGGAGATACTTGACCCGTACCCTGATATTGGGATGCCGTACGATGGATTTTACCGTACGAGGCATAAATATGATGATTGATCCGCACTCTTGGTTCGAGGAAGCCGTACTTCGTACGTGACGCTATTGAGGCTGGATCTCCGACTATTAGAAATATTGATTCAGACCTTAGGTAGACTCTTGTTTTTATTGACTAGTTTCTTAGGTTAAGTTCCTTAGGAGGTTAGATGGACACTAGTTTAGGTTCGATTCATATAGTGATAGTTGTACTCGTATGTCGCAGAGGGGTGGATAATGCACATCTGTCTTTACATTCACACTGTAATCATCATGGTGCATGTTCTTATATATGTTTCTATAATCAGTATAAACCATACCTGTTAGGACACCGGCACCATTACCGATGATGTGCATATTCCACGCACACTTATTTGCCGGCTCACACACATCATCATCGGTAATTGCTATGTCACGTACACTTTAGATCATATGGTCTTTTATGGATAGAATCAGTTAACAACTAGACCGATATAATATTGTGATTATTCTTTGATGTTAGTATAGACATGATATTTATTACTTAGACATTCATGCATTCATATTTTCATGTTATCATGCAGTATTATGGGCATATGCCGACACTTATCATATACTTACTCATGATTTTGAGATTTGGGTTTCTATGAGATTTCTGGATTTTTGGGGAAAACCGCAAGAATATATAAAAACTTCTCTCTCTCCTCCTCTCTTTTTAAAACATAAGATGCGGTTTTCTCGTGATGTATGTGTCGTCCACCATGAGATTTCATGTTTTCTGATGGATTTCAAGACCCGATTCGAGGAGTGGATGAACCGTCTCGGGTACATGGTGGGCCCGGTATGGTACCCCGGGGCAAGAAGATCGAGTTGTAGACGATGAGCCTGGCAGGGGAAGGCTACCTACCGGTGATATTTGGCGCGGCGGATATCCGGAGGATACCGACCGTTGTCGTGAGATTTGATGATATGGGCCGATCCGGACTGACGGAGCCCGAGGTATTGAGACTATGAGACTTGAGGTTTACATGTTTGTGTCGATGCTTGACACGGATTTCCATGGATTTCATTGTTGAGATTTCAGATTCCTACACACATTTTACTATGATAACAGCTAAACATTTCTTATACAGATATTTCTGGATTTCAGGATTAGTTATTTTATATTCATGATGCATGCATATCCATTCATATGACATAGTATTATATGAAGCACTGATACGAGCACGGAGTATCTGCATTTACACGTAGTTTTAGCTTGCTATTACTAGATGATTGGGATATAATAGTGTAATATTATGACTTAGGATAGTGTCATGCATTCGATTTCTTTTCGTAGATGTCTTCTACTCACGAGTTGGCAACTCACCCCCGTTGTGCCAAATTTTATTACAGGTTCGGTGTACAGGTTTCCCAGGCAGCTTGCTGGCACATCTATTCTTTCAGGATGATTTGCACGGTAGGTTGGTTCACTTGTATCCGAAGCACCATTGTACTTTTATTCCTTCATTTGTATCTAGTAAGCTCCATCAACCATACTTGTATTACTTGATAAGTTTATTGGACCAGTCTTTTATTTCGACCTTAGAATCGCGCATGTATTATTCTGATCTGGTGGTTTTGTTTTCTTTTGAGTTTTGAGCCTCGCCCTTTGGCGTTGTATATTATTGTGCTTGTTGTGGTTGTTTCCGCCTGTTGGCGTTGAGCTAGCTCTCGTTTGGGGATGCTTTTTATTGTTTATGTATATTATACTTGTTGTACCCATTTGGGGGCCAGTTTTTACAGAGGAGACTCTGCCGAAATTTTTGGGAAATTTGCTGATTCTTTTAAACTTGTTTTCTTTTCTTCTTCTTCTTCTTCTATGGTTTAGATTTCTGGGTTTCGGCTTACTTAGGTTACGTGGCGCCTCTAGACGCTTCGTAATCTAAGTGCCGGCCACGTTCCGTACTTTCGGGTCGTGACATTATTTCTATATCTCTTGTCTCTTATGATTTACTTTTATATTGCTTAGATACGCTTAGCGTATGTACTTCTAAGTATATACGTAGCGGATCTCGTCGCGTCCCCTTCGCCGTACACCAGGAAGCGGGGCATGACAGGTTTTGTTGGTGGCCCATGCAGGTCAGAGCTGTATGAATCCCTATCATGCAGTTCTGGTATGCGTGAACAACCTAAGCAATATAACACAAGAACCAGCAACTAAAACATTCTTTACAATTCATGTTTCTTGAATCTTACAAATTTCTATTCCTTGAATCTTATCATTTCATGTATTTGAATCTGTCCTAACCCAAATTTTTCTTCAAGGTTATGGATTCCCCGAACAACACCAGCTCCAATGTCAACAACACACCTCCAGCACTACCTCTCGCACCAGCTGTTTCTGCACCACCCACCGAGCAAACAGTGCTACTTGAGGCGATTCGCAGCCTTCTTGAGGGACAGCAACAACTCCTGAACCGTCCTGAGATCGACGCACCAGGGATAAAGCAATTCAGGGCTTTGCACCCCAAGCAGTTCTCTGGTAAAGGAAGCCCTCTTGAAGTTGAAGAATGGGCACAAAGTATCGAAGATGATCTGGCAGCAGCACAAGTGCCAGACATAGCTTGGGTCCGTATGGCGAAGCTACAGCTCACGGATAATGCTCGCAACTGGTGGAAGGCGGAAGAAAGCCGTCTGGTACAGCCTATTGAATGGAAGACTTTTCACGAGAAGTTCGACGCGAAATACTTCCCTGTGACTGCCAAGTTTTCCATGGAGCAGCAGTTCATTCATCTACAACAGGGTTCAATGTGGGACAAATCAGTAGATGAATACGACGCTGAATTCACCATGTTAAGCCGGTAAGATATGTCACAATAGTTCAATTTTTAAATATCACATACTACACAGCTAACACAATCTTTAAACAGATTCGCGGCACACTTGATACCGACGGACGAAATCAGAGCCCGTCGCTTTCAACAAGGACTGGACACGGAGATTCAGGCTGCTCTAGCCACGGGAAAATTTCTGACTCATGAGGATGCTCTGGAAGCTGCCCGCAGTTATGAGGCAGTGATAAAAGCAAGGGGTAGATCTCAGTCTGCAGGAGTCAAACGCCCTGCCAACCAGATAGCAGGTGGAGCCTCGTCCAGGCCACCTTTCGTGCCAAGGTGACCCGGAGTACCAACCCATCGTCCCAGCCCAGCCTTTTGCACCTACTGCAAGGGAACTGGACATATGATGAAGGACTGCCGTCGAGCCAACCGCCTTTGCTTAGTCTGCGGCTCAGCTACTCACGATATTGGGTCTTGTCCCCAAAGACAAAACCCAGTTGCTGCACCCAGGCCAGCAATTACTTATCCGCAGCGACCAGCTCTTCAGGCACCTGCTCCCAGACCTGCACTACCTGCACCACCCAGAGGACCACAAGCTGCACCACCTCCTCGTCAGTTCCATCAAGCTCAAAGGAACGTTCTGAGAAATGCTCCTCAGGCCAGGAGGAATGTACCAAGGCGCCAGGCTTTCACGATGTTCGTGGAAGAAGCTGAGGCCACTGGCCAAGTCATCACTGGTAAACTTTTCTTTTCAAACTTTGCTTTTCTATTATACTACTTAGTTACATATTTTCTATACCTAAAACAAATCCCACATACCTTAGGTACAATCTTAGTATCCTCAATCCCTGCACTTGCACTGTTTGATACTGGAGCATCACACTGCTTTATGTCGCAACGGTTTGTCCGAACCCATGCGATTCCAGTCTCACTGCTTGTATCCAGCTGGAATATCAGTTCAGGAAATGGCATTCTAAAGGCAACTATGGGATACAACTTGTGTCCAGTCGTCGTCTGCAGTCGAGAGTTTTATGCTGACTTCAAAGTGCTTGACATACCGAACTTCGATGTGGTTCTAGGAATGGATTGTCTTGGAACTTTTTATGCTACCATCGAATGTCGTCAAAGGAGGGTAGTATTCGAGATCCCAGACCATCCGGTCTTCTATTTTAAAAGCGGAGACTGTACACTGGAGCCAAGTACCTACAAAGCGAAGCCAAGAGAAGCAGTAGTTGCAGCAGCTCAAGCGGAGGAAGAATCAAGATCAGATGTGGTTTGAGAGTTCGACGATGTATTTCCTGACGATATATCAGGTTTGCCTCCCGATCGAGCTCTTGAATTCAGTATTGATTTAGTACCAGGAGCACAACCGGTGATCAAAGCACCCTATCGATTAAGTCCAGAAGGTTTGAAGGAAGTTCGAACACAGTTGGACGAATTACTGGCGAAAGGATGGATTCGTCCCAGCATTTCAAGTTGGGGATCACCTGTATTACTTGTGAAGAAGAAAGAAGGTTCATACAGAATGTGCATCGATTACAGAGCCTTGAACGAAGTCACTATAAAGAACAAGATCCACTCCCGCGCATCGATGATCTATTTGATCAGCTAAGTGGATCTTATGTTTTCTCTAAATTAGATCTTCGTTCAGGTTATCATCAAGTGAAGGTCAAGGAAGCTGATATTCACAAAACAGCTTTCAGAACTCGCTATGGACATTACGAATTTCTAGTGATGCCATTCAGAGTGACCAACGCACCCGCAATATTCATGAACCTTATGAATCAAGTTTTCCGGGAGTATCTAGACATATTTGTTGTCATCTTCATCGTCGACATCCTGGTATATTCTAAGAGTCGGAAAGAACATGCAGAACATCTATGAATTGTCCTGGAAACTTTTCGTCAACATCAGTTTTATGCCAAGTACAGCAAGTGCGAGTTTTGGCTAGATCAAGTTGGTTTTCTTGGACATATCGTATCAGAAGAAGGAATTTCTGTGGATCCAGTGAAAGTTTCAGCAGTTAGCGAATGGCCTACACCAAAGTCAGTGAAGGATATTCGAAGTTTCTTGGGTTTAGCTGGAGATTACAGAAGGTTTATTGAAGGCTTCTCGAAGATAGCAACGCCCCTGACCAAGCTCACACGTAAAGATGAAGAATTTGTGTGGTCAGAAGCATGCGAACAAGCTTTCGTAGAACTCAAGTCAAAGTTGACATCAGCACCTATTCCCGTCATACCGGATCAATCTGGAGGATTCGAAGTGCATTGCGATGCATCCGGTAAGGGATTAGGATGTGTTCTACATCAGCACGGTAGGGTTGTGGCTTATGCTTTAAGACAGCTGAAGATTCACGAGCGCAATTATCCGACGCATGATCTGGAGTTAGCAGCCATCATCTTTGCTCTCAAGATTTGGCGTCATTACCTACTTGGTGAACGGGTGAACATCTACACAGATCATAAGAGCCTAAAGTACGTGTTTACTCAGAAGGAGTTGAATATGCGGCAGAGAAGATGGTTGGAACTCATGGCCGACTTTGACATCAACTTGCAATATTACCCAGGGAAGATGAATGTAGTACCTGATGCTCTTAGTCGCCAACCATTAGCAATGAATCTCACCGCTCAGTGGAAGTTTCAACAAGACTTTCATCAGATGGAGATTGAAGTAGTCATGCCTGGTAATGCTTCAAGTTTGATGAGCTTACAAGTTCAATCAACCATTTTCAATCAGATCAAAGCAGCTCAAGCAAGTGATGCTAAGTTGCAAAAGATCAGAGAACAAGTGGAGAATGGACTCAGAACAGACTTCATCATCCATGAAGACGGATTTTTGAGATACAACAGCAGATTGTGTGTACCAAAAGGTCCTGTTCGGGAAGAGTTAATGAAAGAAGCTCACAGCTCTCCCTATTCAGTACACCCTGAAGGTACCAAAATGTACAAAGATCTATATCAGAATTATTGGTGGCATGGAATGAAGCGTGAAGTAGCCAGAAGCGTCGCAAAATGCTTGGTGTGTCAGCAAGTAAAGGCTGAACATCACAGGACTGCTGGATTACTTCAACCGTTACTAATCCCAGAATGGAAGTGGCAACACATCACGATGGACTTTGTGACTGCTCTTCCTCGCAGCACAAAGGGTAACGATGCCATATGGGTCATTGTTGATCAACTCACAAAGTCGGCTCACTGCATCCCATTTCGAGTTGGCCAATCAACTGAGATACTAGCAAAGAAGTACATGGAGGTAATAATCTAATTAAGATTTAAATTCTTTATAATGTACTATCTCTGATACCCATGAACTCATACAGGAAATTGTGAGACTTCATGGAGTACCAGTCTGCATTGTCTCCGATCGTTACACCAGGTTCCGATCGCAATTTTGGCAGAGTCTGCAAGCAAGCTTGGGAACAAGTCTGAACTTTAGCACAGGTTATCATCCACAAACAGATGGTCAGTCGGAACGAACTATTCAGATCATGGAGGATATGCTCAGAGCGTGTATGCTAGACTTCAAAGGATCGTGGGAAGATCACCTACATCTTGTGGAGTTTTCGTACAACAACAGCTACCAAGCAAGCATAGGAATGGCACCTTTTGCAGCATTGTATGGAAGGAAGTGCCGTTCGCTATTAAGTTGGGACGACATCGGAGATAGGGAACTTCTTGGACCAGAGATGATAGTAGCGACTGTTGATGTGGTTCGTACTATCAGGAAAAGAATGCGCATAGCCTAAGATCGACAGAAACACTGGGCTGATGCAAAGAGACGACACTTGGAGTTCCATCCAGGAGATCACGTATTCTTGAAGATATCTCCGAACCGCGGAGTGATCCGTTTTGGAAGGCGGGGTAAACTAAGTCCGAGATATATTGGACCGTTCGACATACTCGAACGAGTCGGTGAAGTGGCATACCGTTTAGCACTTCCACCCTCATTGGAAGGAGTACATAATGTGTTCCATATATCCCAATTCAGAAAGTATGTGAGTGACCCCAGCCATGTTCTCGATCATTCCGAGCTCACTATACAGCCCGACTTATCTTGTGAGCAACAGCCTGTGGAAATCCTGGACAGGAAGGTGAAGGCACTTCGGAACAAGGAAGTTAATTTGGTTCGAGTGATGTGGAGGAAAGACACTCCAGGAGAGTCCACTTGGGAAAAAGAGGATGAAATGCGTACTAGATATCCACAGCTCTTTGTAAACTAGTCCTCAAATAAAAGTTGTAAATTTTGAAAACAAAATTTTTATAAGGAGGGTAGACTGTAACAACTCCATTTTTAATGTACAAAGAATTGATTTAAATTCAATGTATACTTGGAGTATTTATTGTGGCTGATATCTCTTTAAGTATTTATTTCACTCCATAATTACAAGAAGGAGCTTGTAGCTTATTGGTAACACCTTGCACTGCTGAACCAAGCCACCAGAGTTCAAATCCCATGCCCCACATTACTTTTTTATTTTGTTTTAAATTATTTTGGAAGTCAACAGTCAAAACGCCATAACTCACAAAACTTGAACTGAAGATTGAAAACTAAAAATACCATAATTCACATCTGGAGATTCCCCGGCCCCCGACACCTTGACTTGGCCCGACTCGGCCGAGTCGGCAGGAGGACCAGCCGAGTCGGTTCGGCACCGCCGGCCGGACTCGGCCGGACGGCCGAGCCGTCAACACGGAAAAGTTCCGTCTTGACCTGGTCTTCTCACCTGCACACTTTAAAAATTTGGATCGCTTACCTAATGCCTATTAAATCCCTTTTACTCTAAAGTTTTAATGATGTTTAATGATTTTTATATAATTTTATATATTTTTATATATTTTTTATTAAAAACCCTAACCCTAGCCTAACTCTATATAAACACCCCATACCCTCTACCCTCTCATCCTAAATTTCTAAGTCCACTCTCTCAAAATTCCAAGAGAACTTGGTACGTTAGAAAACGAGCGGAAGGCGAAGCGCTGACGAAATCGACGGCGAAATTCCGGTGATCGTACTAGGACCTCTCAACGACAATTCGACGCACCGGCAAACCCTCTACTTCCCTCTCACTCTCTAGTGTTGTCCAAACCAGTAAGTCCCCCTTTTCTACCTTTCTTTTCCTTCATAAAATACGAACTTATAAACCCGACGGAAATCGGAACAAACCGATTTCCGATTCGGTTTTCTATAAAATCTCACTTATCACCAATTCCATAATATTTAAACATCTTCATGTTGACTACCAATCACTTAACAATTAATTTGAACAAGTTTTCACACATGAAATGATAGCTTTTGCAATATATCGTATTCTTTCACTTAAATACCATAATATTTAGTTTTCATTTAACCTCTTAACATTGCTATACCTTAACGTAGATCACGAGGTAATGACCTACCTCCTCACACACTCATATGCAATCATAACACGCTACCTTGAAAACTTAGAATACGATAAAACAAGATTTTACATTAAAATACCATTTTCTTAATAAAACCTTTTCTAAAAGTTCTAAGTTATATACAATTTTAAAACAATTTCTTTTAATAGGAAATATGATAAGTTGTGGATACGATCGTTTATTTAAACCTGACTTTGTGGTGTCCAAGGCTAGGCAAGTGAGCTTAGGTAATTTTAAAAGGCCCGTCTCACGATTCGTGAGCGGATCCCTCCTTCCTCACTTGTATTTACCTGGCCACAATTGGCGGTGAAGAGGCGATTTGAGACTTCTAATGACTTGTCGTTTAGACCATTTAGAAATAGGCTAGTTGGCTTAGAAAATACTAGAATCTAAAATACGGAAATTTACACCTTTTACAAATAAATACCTTATCTTTATAAAACCGTTTTCTAAAGGATTAGTATTTATTAAATTTTTGCAAAGCGCCACTACAACCCACCTTTGGGGAACTCGTTAGGGATAGTACGGTTTATCGTGTACCCTCGGGCTTAGTAGTGCGAGATTCAGACCTCCGCAAGAAGCATTCGGTCTCGAAAGGTTTAAAATACGACAATTAAGAAAAATGAGATTTTTGGAAAATAAAATATTTATTAAAAATTATTCTTGTATAAACATATGTATATTTATCATTTAAACACCTATTTTATTATAAGATAAATTTTTCACCTTTTCCTAAAAATCACAACACTAAATTTTACATTAAAATACCATGAATTTCAAATAAATCAATATTACAGATTAATACCCTTATTTATGTAATCAGGATATTTTTCACTAGAAATATCACAAAATAAAATTACACTCATTATAACTATAAAGACGAATAATAAATACTTGAGGTGTATCTTGAAAACTACATAAAAGTATTTTTACATAAAACTCCCTCAAGTTTTATAAATTACAATAACGACCCTAACAAATATAGAACTTCGACTTACATTTCTTTTGGTCTGACTCGGATTTGAGTATGATTATTTCTGACTTGAATATGATTCAAGTCAATCTACATTCTTTAATATTCCAACTCAAAATGAACACATGAATCCCAGAATCCAGTTAACAATCTGACTGAATCAAACCATGGATATACATCCATTATCCCGTTATTCCATTTACCTGATTATACAGTTACAATCTGTTTACTGATATCATGGTTTTGGTCAGTCATCCATCTTACACAATATAATACAACAATACTATCAAAACACTATGGGGTTTAAGGGGTAGATTGGTGCGGAAGGTGTTAGAGGTGGCACGAGATGGTAAGATTAAGACACCTAACCTATATTCCATTGCTGTTGTACCGTGGCTTAACGGTTCCTTGTACATTCCGTTTGCCCTGGTCTCTAGCATACTGAGACCCCTCTCGTATACACTGGCATCCTGCCGTACCAAGCTACAAACAACAGCGTGAACATAATATTCTACAACATTATACTTTAGAAAATACCTCTTATTCTGTCTTTTCTAATTCTTCCTTATCTTTGGGACTTACCGAGCGACCTGTTCGCTGACGACATTCTATTTCTTTCTTCTTTGAATGTCGTCAGGTGCTTTGGACCCAGCAGAGATCGAGCCCACCGGTGAAGACTTGGATCAGTTTCATGAAGACCTCGAGCTCTAGACATTATACTTTGTTCTATTCAGTATTTTCATTTCCTATTATGCCATTGTTTAGGCATCGCTTTTCATTTCAGTTGTATTTACTTTTCATGCATTGTACAAAAGAATGTTATTAATAAAGTTGTTGTTATTTCTATATCTCTTGTCTCTTGTGATTTACTTTTATATTGCTTAGATACGCTTAGCGTATATACTTCTAAGTATATACGTAGCGGACCTCGTCGCGTCCCCTTCGCTGTACACCGGGAAGCGGGGCATGACACACAATCTTTCTTGTTTGGAAAGATTTGAGGAGTATTTCCTCAACAGAATTTTATTCTGTTAATTTGATGATTTATCATCTTCGTTGGATCTTTGATCCAAGGGTGGAGAACTTTTAGTTCTGGCACTGGCGTTCTCATACTTTACACGTGAGGTGCTGCCTCAGAGTCTTTGACTCTTGGTGCTAGTGCTCTTGACGCTAGCGCTCTCATGCTTTATACATGAGGCACTGCCTCAGAGTCTTTAGTGCTGGCGCTCTTGGCACTAGCGCTCTCGTGCTTTGGACGTGAAGCACTGCCTCAGAGTTTTTGACTCTTAGCGCTGGCGCTCTTATGAGGCACTGCCTCATTTCAAATTTCAAATTTTGAATAGAGCTTTGCTCTCTGATTGGGGGAAACAAATGCCCCCCCACTATTGCGCTCACGTGGCTTACACGTGAGTGCAGCGGTGGCAGCCTTTCCACCGTCAGATCAACTTGGAAGTTTAATCGACTTCCGGTGTTTATAAATAGGGTGTTTGGCCCTTGAGATGACTGCTTGTTCATCTTCTTGCTTTCTTGTTCTTGAGAATTTAATTCTCCTTCAGAGCTAAGTTCTCTGCTTTAAGAAACACTTCTAGAGTCAGAACTTTGTCAAAAATTTTGGTAAGGATCAAATCTTTGAAGGAATCATTTCATATCCTAGAGTTTTACCCATAATCAGAGCCTTGCTCTTCTTAGATCATAGATCTTAAAGTGGATTTTAGGGTTTCTTAACCCGTTAAACGAAAACAGAGCTTTGCTCTACTTAGATCATAGATCAAAAAAATCTTCTTTTAGGGTTTCTTAACCCATCAATGAAGAACTCTTAGAGTTCGTTTTACAGATCTTAGAGATCTCGGAGTTTTTAACTCAGTAAAAGCTTTGCTTTTTAGGGTTCTTGATGGATTACTCCATCATTTTCACAGAGCATAGCTCTAAAAACATTTTTAGGTAATTTTATTCCTCTCATAATTAGAGTTGACAGATGTCATTCCTGTCTGCAGAGCGTTGCTCTCGAGAGAGTATAACTCCTTGGCCTGAGGGGACCTTCATTAAATGAGGATCTTCTTAGGATCTCCTCTTTAATGAGTGACTGTCTCATCAATGATGAGCCGTCACCTTGATTTTGTGGGTCCCCTTTGGTCCTTTTCCACTCCATTACAGTATGGTACAAATTTTAAGTACCAAGTGTTAGAATTTGGACTGTAGCATTGACAGCTAACCCTTGTTCCTTTTTGCGCAGGCACTATATCTTTCGACACTTCTTTCTCTTTCGTTCGTCCGGAAAGCGCATTCCCAGATGCGCCCGTGGATAGGGAAGTCTTCGCGCTCATTAAAGATCACGACCCGGAGCAGAAATCTCTTCATCTATGGGGGTCATGGTACAATCAAATCATCCAGGGTCAACGCAGCTTCTCTTGTGCGGTGCCTTCGGAGCCCATTTCAGCGATCCACTATGCCAACTCACCCCTAGTGAACTATGCCGTAGAGGAGGTCAACTGGACTTAGGAGGGTCGCCTTCAGCTCTCTATGACCGCGATACCCGTACAGCCGCCGATGGCTTTAGATACTTTGGGGCGGCGCATATGTCAGGGCGAATCGCGCCCTTGGGGATAGATGTATATGATTGGCTTGACTCCTCGCCATTCAGCTGGATATCTGTAGTGGGCTCGGTACATTTTGTCGGCCAAGAAATCATTGCTGCTGAAGCTCGGGTTGTACCCTGCAATTTACGTGTCACTTTTCCAGTATTCCACGCTTCCTGTATGGTGGGTCAAAACTTTTTTAGAGCAATGGAATATCCTGACTCATACCTTCCTTCTATCAGATCGGGAAGTTTCAATCTCTTTGGAGAAGTTCGCGGAGATCTCCGACTTACCCGTCGGGGGGGACATTACGAGTGGCTACTTCCTCCCGACGAGTACATCTTTGCCACCAAATCAGTGGTAATGGGTCTTACCCCGGAGAACGCCATTCAACACCAATTCCCGAGTTTGATCAATGTGTTGAATATTTACGAAAATCTATTTCTAGAGTCCAGAGGGCCTGGAGTCAGCTTCACAGACTTCATCGCTCGTTTTCTTCGTCCGGCGGTCGATCAAAGCAAGCCGCGATGTTCGCCAAGCTAGACGACCCGTTTGGTTTTGGTTTGGATAACCAGCCGACGGCGGAAGCAGATTTAAAAAGCTTCTTTATTCTGGATACCCCGGTCGTTCCTTTCGCAGAGCTTGCTGCTTCAGACATCGATGAAGAGACGTTCTTGCTGGGGTTTATTGGCTTGTGGTTGAACTGGTTTGTGCTTCCGATGCACCCTCGTTATATGAGGCCATCAGTCTTTTACCCCGCCCACCGCATGGTTGCGGTAACGCGAGTGGCCGTCGGGATAGCTGGGCTGGCTCACCTATATCATGGCCTCAGCTTAGCGGCAGACACCACTTAGCTGGGGGTACAGCCCGTCACTCCCCCGTTGTACTATTTTACGTCTTGGATCGAGCTGCATGTGCTTGGCGCTTTTGGAGCCCACAAACTGCCCCGTTTCTACAACAGTTATAACTTCCCTCGGATTATGCTCCTAGTTGACTCATCCGCTTTAAATCCGTCACAGCGGGAGGCTCAGGGTCTAGTCTTTCACCCACGTACAGTTGGAGATGGCATGACCTTTGTTGATAAGGTTTTAACTATCAACAAGGAATCCGCTAAGACGGTGCAGCCACTGTGGGACACCTTCAAAGATGGGGCCTCTACACTAATGGCTCGGGAAATTCTGCATATGTACTCAATCAGGCCGGGCTTTTTGGTATTCAGGCCGAATGACTCGAAGCTGTTTATGAGGTACAACCCGCACTGGTTCGCTCAACAGTCGAGCTACGATTAGGGTGTCCCGCTAGAGGCTTTCCTAGTTGAGCTGGTTGCCACGGAAGAGGGTATCCGCACCATTTCATGCGGCTGAACACTAGATCCAACTTTTTTATCAGTGAGCCGAGCTGCGCCCCGAAAATCTTGAGCGTATACGTGGTGTGGTACCAGCATGCGATGGGTGCTGTTATTAGGGAGGAAAAGCGGTTACTGCTTGACCACAAGGGTGCTGCTTGACCACAAGGGTGCGTCCCTGCTGGTAATCTAGTTGTCCCTTTGAAGTGATAGACCATTGTTCGTCCTTTCTTGAGAGAAGCTGCTGTGGTTGTGGTCCCGCGCGCTTTTCCTGATAAGCCTCTACCTCGCATTCCTGTAGAAGCGGTGGCTGCAGCGTCTCCTGAGCGATGATCCTGTCTGGCGTGGGTACGGAGATCGTGACTCGTCGCCTGAAATTGCCCGCCAAGTGCAAGATCCTGTCATCGGCTGTGGGTGCCCGCTCGCAGAAAAAGAAGAAGTCGCTCTTTTCTGCTGACGTTGTACTCGGCCAGGAGCCCCATGCTCCGTATAGCGAAGGTTTGTGTGAGTACGGGACCAATAAGGGTCTATTTATCACGCATGCGGATGATACTGATCTTCAAGCTGCCTTTGTGGCTTCCGAGCGACTGGCTCGCGATGAAGTAGCAATGATCACTATCGCACAGTCAGGTAGATTTCAGTCGTATCTTTCCGCGGTTATCCTTTTATTTTTATTATACTTTTACTGACGCTTTCTTCTTTAACAGGTATCTCTGCCGAAGAGGCTCTCGCGGCTTCCCTCAAAACATTTGAAGAGGAAGTGTAGGGTTCCTAGGCACTCTCAAGAGGTCTCACAAGGCATCAACCATGCCAATTTCAAATTTTACCGGTGCCGAGAAACCCTAATACGGATCGTTAACTAGAATTTTAGGCGAAACAGAAAGCCAGTTAACATCTTAACTAAAAGTGAGAAGCTACAACCTTTGTAGATCCGGTTCTCCACTTCCTTAGCTCCACGTAGACGTCCTCTCTCTGTCCTAGTCGGATCTCGGACTCTAGCATCGGCTTCATCGGAGAAATGAGCGGACAAGTCGTCGGCTACGATACCGAAGATGATCTACGTCGAGGTTACACAAGATCAAGCTCCAACTTCACCAAGTTGTGAAATTTGTGAAGAAAACACCCTATACTACTTGGCAAGAGGTAGAGAGTGAAGAAATAGGAGGTGGGTTCACTTTAGAATTGGATTTCTCACACTTTTGCTCAAGTTGCCATTGATGAAGGCAAGCTTTTTCTTAAAGAAGAAGATGAAGAAGAAGATAGAATGATAAGTATGTCATTTTAAAATGCAAAAGAAATGAATACTTATCATAATATGAACCATGGTTAGGTGTAGAGAATTGACTAAGGTTAGATGAATGGTTAGGGTTAAGCATGAAGACAAAATGGTCACTTTGGTCAAAGCTTCATGAAGCTTCAACAAGCTTCAAGAATGATAGCAACCATTTTGTTTTCTTTTGCAATTTTTTTTAATCCAAATTAAAAAGATAAATGAATGAATAAATAAAAACCCTAACCATTTACTTAACCAAGGTTTAATTCTTTACACTTAACCAAATGAGCAAGTATCATCAAACATGATACAAACATGTGCACAAAAGTATATCATATATACAACTTGCACATCAAGTGAGAAAGTCCATTTGAAGTGAACCAATACTAGTTAATGCAAAGTAATATATCAAATATATAATTATACATTAAATCATTAAATCAACACTTGATTTAACGATCCGGTCATATCGCATACAACCGACTAGTATCCTATGTATCGGTTTATCGAATCAATCCTTGATTCGATATCTAGGTTATATCGCATATAACCAATCGATACATTCATCGCGAGAATGAAATACGGTATCACATACTCGCATTATTCTCGGTCCTGCACATATCTCATATGCGCTCCTATTTCGTTTCGCTTGAGCCAGGAAACCTCTGTGTAGGACTCTAAAGACTCATCAATACGCCGGCAGCAGATGATGATCATATCAGGCACCCACAAGCCGCAAGCGGTCTGCCAAACGTAACGGCCATCCGGGTATTGAGCGATCAGAAGATCGACGAGCCAGCCCGCTCACACTCCTGTGAATCCAACCAGTAACACTTAACGTACAGTCCGGTCTGTTCATCTGATATGTCGTATATCAAGTCTTGGGGTGGTAAACGTCAGACCCCATTAACCGATAAGTCGTGCCGATGTGAGGCTCATAACGGGTCGAGAAACTACTGGTAACACTTACCAGCAAATCTCTAATCAGCCCTGGCCAGGGACTTCCCTGTTACGGCCAATCGAGCACAGCGCAACATCAACCCCCAATACCGGGAGAGACGAAACCCCTCCTATCGCTCATTGCCTCCATGTGACTCGGGACTGTACCCAAAGACCACCATTTTGCACGCCCTCATGGACGTGGTAAGGTGGAGATCAAAGCACAGTGGGAATCACACAAGACTCTATGACGATCTCGGGTCTACAGACTAACCTGTACAAGTGTCACCTGAGAACTGCCATCTGACGTGAGGTATAATACCATCTGGGAGTTCTCGGCGAGTCCGTCCAGTGTACCCAGTCTCCACTGAGCACCCGTATACCATCTCTGATGTCAAACACCAATGGATATGGGATCATCCATCGCCCATCTCATGGGTCGAGAAGCGTATACGCTAGTCTACTCTGGTATATCGATGCCCCGTCTCGATACACCCACGACTAGGGACCTTGAAGGATGTACCTATGGACTACCATGTCCCCACTAGTATGATCTGCATCATAGTCCAGGTAGTCAAGTACACATCCTAAGGGCTTTACCAACATGTAACTATAAGACAGTTTAAAGAGACAAGTGTACATGTTAAGATAAAGAGCAACCAGATAGCATACTATCATATCGAGCAAGAAAGTCATCTCTATATATGTCCAAGCATCCAATATAATATACATCATCTGTACAATACTGGCCTCTAGGGCATACATACAACTAACAATCTCCCACTTGCACTAGGGCCAGCTGCTGTAGTATCGCATACCGAGCATCCCGAAGAGTCTCTCAAACTGTATCTGGGGAATGGCCTTCGTGAGTGGATCCGCCGTGTTGTTCTTCGTGTCAACCCTCCTGACCTCGATCTCCCGGCGATCAACTATCTCCCGGATCAGGTGATACCGCCTCAGAATATGCCTGGATCGCTGATGGGACCTAGGTTCCTTGGCCAAAGCCACTGCTCCATTGTTATCGCAATACAAAGGTATTGGATGCTCAATGGATGGAACCACTCCAAGTTCAGTAATGAACTTTTTGATCCAGACAGCCTCTTTGGCAGCATCGTTGGCAGCGATGTATTCAGCCTCCATCATCGAGTCTGCCACGGTTTCCTGCTTGGAACTCTTCCAGCTAACCGCCCCTCCGTAAAGGGTAAAGACAAATCCCGACTGCGACTTGGAGTCGTCCTTATCACTCTGGAAGCTCGAATCGGTAAAGGACTCCACTTGGAGTTCTCCGTTACCATACACCAAGAGCATCTCTTTAGTCCTTCGTAAGTACTTGAGAATGCTCTTCACAGCTGTCCAGTGACTCTCTCCAGGATCAGCTTGATACCTGCTCACTACACTTAGTGAGTATGCTACATCGGGTCTGGTACATAGCATCGCGTACATGATAGAGCCTACAGCCGAAGCATAGGGTATCCCTTGCATGCGAGCTCTCTCTAAATCAGTCTTGGGAGACATCTCTTTGGAGAGAGTGACTCTAGAGATCGTGGGCAAGTTCCCACGCTTGGATTCTTCCATACTAAGCCTCTTTAGTATGGTGTCAATGTATCTGGATTGGGACAATCCCAATATCCGTTTGGATCTATCTCTATAGATCCTTATTCCCAATATGCAGGAGGCATCACCAAGATCTTTCATTGAGAATCTTTGTGATAAGAAGAGCTTGACAGATTGCAGCATAGGAATATCATTTCCTATCAAGAGTATGTCGTCCACGTACAATACGAGGAAGACCACCTTACTCTCTGCTACCTTCTTGTAGATACAAGGTTCATCTGGGTTTTTGACGAAATCAAACTCTTTGATAACGACGTCAAAGCAGATGTTCCAACTCCGCGATGCTTGCTTTAATCCATAAATGGATTTAAGCAGCTTGCACACCTTCCCGCTGCTCCCACTGTCTACGAAGCCCTCTGGCTGAGTCATGTACACGCACTCTTCTAAATCACCATTTAGAAAGGCGGTCTTAACATCCATTTGCCAGATTTCGTAGTCATGATATGCAGCGATGGCAAGCATGATCCGGATGGATTTAAGCATAGCCACTGGAGAAAAGGTTTCGTCATAGTCCACACCTGGTCTTTGACGAAAACCGTTTGCAACAAGTCTAGCTTTGAAAGTCTCCACTTTCCCATCTACACCAAGTTTTTTCTTGAAGATCCATTTGCTCCCAATGGGTTTTACCCCTTCAGGAGCAACTTCCAAAGTCCATACTTTGTTGGTGTACATGGATTCCATCTCGGACCGCATAGCATCCAGCCATTTCACCGAGTCCCTACTCGTGATGGCCTGCTCGAAACTAGTTGGGTCATCATCCTCCATGATGCAATCCTCGCTCCCACCATCCATGAGAAAACTAGTATCTCTCAGGTCGGCGAGGAACCCTACTAGATCGGCGGAGTGGCTGGGGTTCATTAGGAACTATTGAATCCTCTGGTTCCACCAGATCTTCTGTTGTAGCTTCTGTAGCTGGAACCTCTTCCAGTTCTACCTCATGACCACTAATCTATTTTTCAAGAAATTCCTTTTCTAAAAAGGTGGCATGCCGAGAAACAAACACTCTTTGTTCCTCAGGGTGGTAGAAGATATACCCTTGTGAATTTTTGGGATATCCTATAAATTTGCATAGAACAGACCGTGCCTCGAGTTTGTCCGGATTTTGTTGTTTGACATAGGCTGGACAACCCCATATCTTAACATAGTTAAGACATGGTCTCTTCCCTTTCCATATCTCATATGGAGTGGTAGGCACTGATTTGGTGGGGACCATATTCAATAGATGTATGGCTGTCTCAAGCGCATACCCCCAGAAGGAAATAGGTAACTCAGCTGTGCTCATCATAGAGCGCACCATATCTAATAGGGTGCGGTTCCTCCGTTCTGATACACCGTTGTGCTGTGGTGTATATGGAGGAGTCAGCTGAGAGAGAATCCCATTCTCTTTTAGGAAGTCCAGGAATTCATTGCTTAAGTATTCACCTCCTCGATCAGATCGAAGGATTTTAATACTTTTTCCGGTTTGGTTCTCGACTTCTTGTTTATATTCTCTAAATTTCTCAAAAGCTTCAGACTTGTGTCTTATCAAGTACACATGTCCGTATCTTGAGAGATCGTCAGTGAATGTAATGAAGTACGAAGAACCATCCCTGGCATGTGTAGACATGGGACCGCATACATCACTATGTATCAGTCCCAAGAGTTCGGTAACTCTTTCTCCGTGTCCCGTAAACGGAGTTTTGGTCATCTTGCCTTTGAGACATGACTGGCAAGTGTCATAAGATGAAAATTCGAATGGTTTCAAATATCCATCCTTATGCAACTTAGCCAGTCGTGTCACATTGATGTGACCCAGTCTACAATGCCACAAGAAGGATTCGTTCAGTTCTGAACTCTTCCTCTTGTGTGTGTTTGTTATGCTCAGAACTGTTGATTGATTTAGAACATAAATGCCATTGCACAACGTGCCTGATCCAACCAACTTTTGGTTACGGAAAATATTCATAACATTATCCTGTAATACAAAATTATATCCCTCTTTACTCAATAAAGAAACCGATATAATGTTGCATATCAGGTTCGGCATGTAATAGCATTCGTTCAGAACCAATGTATTACCAGTTGGTAATACAAGGTGATATTCCTCGACAGTCTTAGCTGCAACAATTGCATCATTTCCAACTCTAATGTCTTTATCACCTTCTCCAAGTTCTCTACCTTTTCTAAGCCCATGTAACTGTTTACATATATGGGATCCTGACCCGGTATCTAATACCCAGGACGTGGGGCAAATGGAGAAACAGTTCTCTGTAACGAACATACCCGAAGAAAATGCATCACCATGTACTTTCTTCAATCGGGTGGCATGGGAATCCTGGTGTTCCCCTATATCCTGTTCATTCCTATAACTCTTATAAGAAAGAACGGAACCAACGTTCCCCAGCACAGTATAACATGCGGGTTCGGTCAATACATCCATATTATTATCTTTATTAGGGCATGACATGGTCGCTACCTGGAGAGAGAGAGAAGAAAACACTTTAGCGTATGCTCTTGCAAGATCAGATTGGTTATTATCTTATCTAATCAGGATGGCTCCCACTGGTTTTTATCAAATCTTCCTTCAAACCCTAAAAGGAAAGACTAGCCGGGATTAATTACACACTACAAATTCGCCAATCTTTCAGCCAGGCCAGTGTCGGTACTTTGAGGGAGGTCCCCCGTGCTTTCGCACGAACCTAATTAATGTAAACCTCGTTTTCCCAGAGGCGTAACCCCGTTGACACCTTTCTAGACACTTACTCGATCAGCTAATTGCAATGTGTAAAACTCTCCCAGGAGTAACTCTTACTCGCAGTGGGTATCGGGATCCAACTATCTCATAGAAGGTATGCAATCTCATTGCAAATTTCAACACTTGAAATTCCCGATAATGCTTTTGCCCCTAGCGTGCTATGACCTTGACGAAAGCCAACAAACCACAGCCCGCTAGTCAAGTTCAACCCGTACATTTCTTGACTGAATTAAACCCACCCGCACGACCCTTGACGAAAGCCAACAAAGCCGTACGACTACCCTAATCCAGTTGCATCATATGCAGCAGATAAGCAGTATATAGCTACCGCACACTACACCTTGACGAAAGCCAACAAATGAAGCACGAATACTATATGCAACTTATCTGAAATGACGGAGGGCTACGACAGGTTTTTCTGAAAACCTATTGCGTAATGAACTTGATATCGTTGTAGAATCAAATGAAGTTTTGAAATGGAGTGATTTTGAAGCTTTTCTAGTTTTGCTAAAGGGGTCACTCCCGGTGAAGGGATCGTCGGCCCTTTCCTCATTGAATGAGGTGCGGGATATATCATATATATCACTGTGCAAAGCAGAAACTACAGAAGCAATCAAAATTCAAACCGAGTGTATAGCATCTGCCAGTTATTGCTAAAGGAGTCACTCCCGGTGAAGGGATCTCGGTCCTTTCCTCATCGAATAAGGTGCAGGGTATATCATATATATCGCTATGCAAAGCAAGAACTGTAGCTACCTGTTTTATTTAAAATTTGATTCTACAACATCATTTGGTTTCTTTTATTTCATTAATCACATTAATGAAGTCCCATCATTTAAGTCACCTAAAACATCACAGATAAATACGACGTACACTTATACCATCCGCATTCGCCTGGATGTCCCCTCGTGCACCGTTAGGTTAGGTAACTAACGACAGAGCAGGGCAGGGCTAGTGCGGGTGCAAAACATAAGTAACGTCTATATAATATATCATATATACTATATACTGTATCTATCACAGAACATCACATGATCACATCACAGATATCGCAGAAGAAGAAACATATGAAACATTGGACATACTAGGACGTCCGTGTTTTCAATACGAGCCAGTATAAAACACGGATTCCACGGTCGTGATGAATAGCCAATCCCACACCCCTAGACCCCTACGAGAGCGGCAAGCAACCCTACCAATTCTAGGGTTAGGAGACCCGGACTCGACTCCTCGAGATGGTCTCCCACTGGACCCTAGAACCCGGTTACTTGTGCTCCCCTCCTTGGGTCTATCCTAGTGCAGAAAAGTAAATAATATACAAAAGGGTGACATCTTCCGCAACCTGGAAGTGCCCCAAATAAAAGAATATTATATACAAGTTTTTACATGAATGAAAATGAAAGACATTCATCTCACATAAAAAAACCCGGCTATTCAAACACGACAATCCAATATAACATATCCAGCAACACATAACATCACATGTCATCAACGTAAGTAAATATGCGCATCCCAATTGTCGTTGACATATAGCAACGAAACCGGCAATATCACATATTACACTTACGGTCACAGAAAAGAAAGTTTAAAACTACAACAGTTGGAATCCGCAACCTCTTTAGATATCGCATGCCTAATCAAATGAAATACTTAGACATCACATGCCTAACAATTATAAACCCCGCATTTTAGTCCCATTATCGAAAACTCTTTTCAATATGAAGTGAGACTAAACCGCTAGATTTATAACATTCATTCAGTTATCTCATAACTGTGTGTGAATTCCAATTATTGTATCCCATTCCGGATAAATAGAAAATATTAAACTTTCCGATCGAACATTCGAACACCCAAGTTTTCCTGAAACCGTTCAACACATGAAATAGGTTCAAAGACATTCACTTCATGCCTCAGTACCAACGGTCCAGCCGTAGAAGGGTCAAGCCAACGCCTCACATGTGGCACGCCGTACTGCCCTAAACCCGAAGGTTCAAAGGGCAGTTCAAGACGGTCACATAATCGAGTTAAGGTTTGTTGTCTTCTAGAGGGACCATCGCGTTACTTGCACTACTCAGAACGTCCTTAAACCACAGAAAAATCCAACACTTGGATATTTTCCGGCAGGGGAAAAGTTGGGTATTTATATCCGGTCGAACTTTTTAACATATTCGAAAAATATCCGGAAAAACACATAGACAAAGCTTGATAATCCGATCGAATCATCGATTTCCAATGCAACCCCAGAACACTCAACTCTTGAGTCAATTTAAAAATTCCCAGAAAACTCAGCATAACAAAATAGGAATTACTGTGCAAACAGGGAAGGATGACGTCATGATCAGGCCGCGGAACAGCGGCAGAAGCCAGGCTTCTGCCGCGGTTCCGCCGTACTTTGGACTCTTCATGTTGAAAAATTTGCACCGTAATTCTTAGAATTCCCTGCTGAATTTTTTAAGCATTTTTAATCTGGAAAAACCCCAGTTTTTAGAAAAAGTCCAGAGAGCTCTTAGATTTTTAGGGTTTCGGTTCGATCGGGTTTCAAACGTCGTCTACACTTCGCCTAAGGCTCTAGCTAGGCTCTGATACCTCTGTAGGTCAGGCAGCCACCCCATCCAATGGGGTCGCCATGGCACCAACGGGTCCCTCAGCCGCTACTTTTTATGCATGCCCCCTCGCGAGGACTACAACCCGCCGGAACACCTTCCGGTCTCGGGACACTCTGGGGGTAAGAGCCTATGCTTCGCCACACTGTCACACAGTGAGAACCCCCCATAGGTCGACATCCAATGCCTAGTAGCTCTGATACCACTGTAGGGTTCCTAGGCACTCTCAAGAGGTCTCACAAGGCATCAACCATGCCAATTTCAAATTTTACCGGTGCCGAGAAACCCTAATACGGATCGTTAACTAGAATTTTAGGCGAAACAGAAAGCTAGTTAACATCTTAACTAAAAGTGAGAAGCTACAACCTTTGTAGATCCGGTTCTCCACTTTCTTAGCTCCACGTAGACGTCCTCTCTCTGTCCTAGTCGGATCTCGGACTCTAGCATCGGCTTCATCGGAGAAATGAGCGGACAAGTCGTCGGCTACGATGCCGAAGATGATCTACGTCGAGGTTATATAAGATCAAGCTCCAACTTCACCAAGTTGTGAAACTTGTGAAGAAAACATCCTATACTACTTGGCAAGAGGTAGAGGGTGAAGAAATAGGAGGTGGGTTCACTTTAGAATTGGATTTCTCACACTTTTGCTCAAGTTGCCATTGATGAAGGCAAGCTTTTTCTTAAAGAAGAAGATGAAGAAGAAGATAGAATGATAAGTATGTCATTTTAAAATGCAAAAGAAATGAATACTTATCATAGTATGAACCATGGTTAGGTGTAGAGAATTGACTAAGGTTAGATGAATGGTTAGGGCTAAGCATGAAGACAAAATGGTCACTTTGGTCAAAGCTTCATGAAGCTTCAACAAGCTTCAAGAATGATAGCAACCATTTTGTTTTCTTTTACAATTTTTTTTAATCCAAATTAAAAAGATAAATGAATGAATAAATAAAAACCCTAACCATTTACTTAACCAAGGTTTAATTCTTTACACTTAACCAAATGAGCAAGTATCATCAAACATGATACAAACATGTGCACAAAAGTATATCACATATACAACTTGCACATCAAGTGAGAAAGTCCATTTGAAGTGAACCAATACTAGTTAATGCAAAGTAATATATCAAATATATAATTATACATTAAATCATTAAATCAACACTTGATTTAACGATCCGGTCATATCGCATACAACCGACTAGTATCCTATGTATCGGCTTATCGAATCAATCCTTGATTCGATATCTAGGTTATATCGCATATAACCAATCGATACATTCATCGCGAGAATGAAATACGGTATCACATACTCGCATTATTCTCGTTCCTGCACATATCTCATATGCGCTCCTATTTCGTTTCGCTTGAGCCAGGAAACCTCTGTGTAGGACTCTAAAGACTCGTCAATACGCCGGCAGCAGATGATGATCATATCAAGCACCCACAAGCCGCAAGCGGTCTGCCAAACGTAACGTCCATCCGGGTATTGAGCGATCAGAAGATCGACGAGCCAGCCCGCTCACACTCCTGTGAATCCAATCAGTAACACTTAACATACAGTCCGGTCTGTTCGTCTGATATGTCGCATATCAAGTCTAGGGGTGGTAAACGTCAGACCCCATTAACCGATAAGTCGTGCCGATGTGAGGCTCATAATGGGTCGAGAAACTACTGGTAACACTTACCAGCAAATCTCTAATCAGCCCTGGCCAGGGACTTCCCTGTTACGGCCAATCGAGCACAGCGCAACATCAACCCCCAATACCGGGAGAGACAAAACCCTTCCTATCGCTCATTGCCTCCATGTGACTCGGGACTGTACCCAAAGACCACCGTTTTGCACGCCCTCATGGACGTGGTAAGGTGGAGATCAAAGCACAGTGGGAATCACACAAGACTCTATGATGATCTCGGGTCTACAGACTAACCTGTACAAGTGTCACCTGAGAACTGCCATCTGACGTGAGGTATAATACCATCTGGGAGTTCTCGGCAAGTCCGTCCAGTGTACCCAGTCTCCACTGAGCACCCGTATACCATCTCTGATGTCAAACACCAATGGATATGGGATCATCCATCGCCCATCTCATGGGTCAAGAAGCGTATACGCTAGTCTACTCTGGTATATCGATGCCCCGTCTCGATACACCCACGACTAGGGACCTTGAAGGATGTACCTATGGACTACCATGTCCCCACTAGTATGATCTGCATCATAGTCCAGGTAGTCAAGTACACATTCTAAGGGCTTTACCAACATGTAACTATAAGACAGTTTAAAGAGACAAGTGTACATGTTAAGATAAAGAGCAACCAGATAGCATACTATCATATCGAGCAAGAAAGTCATCTCTATATATGTCCAAGCATCCAATATAATATACATCATCTGTACAATACTGGCCTCTAGAGCATACATACAACTAACAGGAAGAGAGGCTCTGTGATTCTTTGGGCCTTGGTATATCTCGGCTCATTGTGCCTCCATTTCCTTTTTCTTTATTTGTGGTTTGACCCTCTCTTTTATTTTGTTGCAGGGATTACCTTGACTCGGGTTATTCTAAGTGCGGTACCAATCATGAGTGGTGACGCAGCGGCATCGTTAGAGCCGGCTACCGCAGCCACGGCTATCCCTAATTCACCGCAAGGGGTCTCGCTAAAGCAGCCGATGATGGACGTTGTAACGGCGCCGGAGGCAGAGCTTGGTTCAGACGACGGTATACCCTTGTTGGAAGTCCTGAGTAGGTCAGCTCTCACGGCCTAGGCTGAAAGGAAGCGCAGGAGGCGTGCAGCGAAAGAATGTGATGCCGCCTTGGCTATAGGTGCAGGCTCAAGCACCACTTCCCCTGTCGCTATTCTTCCAGAGGATGCTCCAGCTGCCCTGTCTACCGCCCATAGAAAGGTTGCGCGTGCGGCTCGGGAAGAAACCGAAAAGCTACCCGAAGGTAACGTAACGCCGAGTCTTTTATTAGAACTTGATCTTCAAATTCTGACATATACATTTTCTGCAGGTCCAAGTCTCGGCGATGGGATGATGGGTGAAACCCTGGCGGTCACTGTGCCCGAAGTTGCTACCCTTTCTCTAGAATCCGGGACCATCCAGACCGCTGCCCTTTCCCCGTGTAGCTCCCCGATATTGGTGGGCATCGCAAGCGTCACGACGGCCCTTGTCGAATCAGGGGATGAAGCAATGGGCGCAGAAACTACTCCTCTGGGGAAGAGCGAAGAAGCTGCAACACCCGGTGATGCTTCCGTCGCGGTTTTGGTTGATGACCCGTCAGGTGAGTCTTGAGTCATTGTTCTTTTTATTTCTTAATCTCGTTCAGCTTATTCTGACAATGTTTTGTTTGTAGGTGCAGCGAATGCCGAGATCGTGCCATCTGAAACACCTCCGGTCGCCGCCATGACGGTTGTTGCTCCCTCGCCTTCTCCTATGTCCTCCGAAATGCTGGAAGGTATAGGTTTGCGATTTATCGATCTCATTGTGGGTGTCATCCTCCTTGTACTGACAGTATATTGTCACAACTTTGCCGGAGTCCTTTTTGATCATCTGTATCAGGTGCTGAACCCGTATTTCTCCTTCCAGTCGGAAGTTACTCTGCCTGCTGGTACTGGTTAGTATATCATTCAGCAGTTGTCTCCTTCTTTCTTTTATGGACAGCCATATTGTTGCTAAGTCTTCCTCGTATCGATCGCAGTGTCATGGATCGGAGGAGGGGAAGAGAGGATAGCCGCGCTTCCAGTACCCCCAATTTTGCCGCCTGCCACATCCGATATAGTAGACTCGATTGCTCGTGTATTTTCCTTACTTCCCTGTTCCCCTCCGAAAGACGGCGGCGACGTGAGGACGTCTTGCCTGAGGTTCGGGGCAGATGCTATATGGTTTTATCCGTCTACCTCTCCGAAGATGCCAAGTTGATTTATGGCACCGTGTATCGGAGGTTTAGACGGATGCGGCCGATGTAGCAGACTTCATCAGATTCCCCCTCGCTTGAGGGGTTTTTGAATGTGGAGACGCTCTTCCCTGCAGGCGCAAGCCCCTGCAGTTAATTACGCTACCGCATCGCGGTAACAACTTTTTCCTTCTCCAGAATTTCACTTCGTGTCGTAGGTGTTTGTTTTGTTTATGGTTGCCCGTGGATAGTATACGGAGACTGAGTAATGCCGTCGCCCGTAGGACGTGGATTAGTCCAAATCCGTATTTACTTAGATTTGGGTTTGGTGTTTTTAGTTTAAGGATACGTTAGCCGCATTTGAGACTGAGATCAACTTAAACGTTCGTTAAGGATACGTTAGTCTGATTTGAGACTAAGATCAACTTAACGGGATCGTCTAGATCCATTTCCAGTTTAAGGACGTAGTGGTCTATTTAATATATGGCCGTCGGGACCCGTCACCTCTCTGACGACGTTGAAGGATTACAACGACATGTGTCAGAGGAGTTCGGAGATGTACCCTTGAACCAAAGTTGATAGGGGGTCTTATAATCCAATTTGGGACTAAAGTCTGTTTGAATGTTTAAAGATACGTTAGCCATATTTGAGGCTAAGATCAACTTAAACGGGATCGTTTAGATCCGAAAAAAGAGCATTTGGGAGCTCTATTGTTTCAGTTTAGGGACGTAGTGGTCCATAGGTAGTTTAGGGACATTGCGGTCCATTGGTAGTTTAGGGACATTGCGGTCCATATTCCAGTTTAGGGACATGATGGTCCATAGGTAGTTTGAGGACGCTTAAGTCCGTGGGTTTAAAGACCCCACAGTCCGTGTTTTAGTTTAAGGATGCATAACTCCGCGGGTTTAAGGACCCCACAGTCCGTGTTTTAGTTTAAGGACGCATAAGTCCGCGGGTTTAAGGAAGAATCTTTTCCCCTCCGAAAGGCGGCCGACGACGCGAGGACGTCTGGGCCTGAGGTTCGGGGCAGATACTATATGGTTTTATCCGTCCACCTCTCCGAAGATACCAAGTTGATTTATGGCACCGTGTATCGGATGTTTAGACGGATGCGGCCGATGTAGCAGACTTCGTCAGATTCCCCCTCGCTTGAGGGGTTTTTGATTGTGGGGACGCTCTTCCCTACAGGCGCAAGCCCCTGCAGTTAATTACGCTACCGCATCGCGGTAACAACTTTCTCCTTCTCCAGAATTTCACTTCGTGTCGTGGGTGTTTGTTTTGTTTGTGGTTGCCCGTAGATTGTATACGGAGACTGAGTAATGCCGTCGCTCGTAGGACGTGGATTAGTCCAAATCCGTATTTACTTAGATTTGGGTTTGGTGTTTTTAGTTTAAGGATATGTTAGCCGTATTGAGGCTAAGATCAACTTAAACGTTCGTTAAGGATATGTCAGTCTGATTTAAGACTAAGATCAACTTAACGTGGTGATCCATTTATTATATAGCCTTCAGGACTCGTCACCTCTCTGACGTCGTTGAAGAATTACAACGATAGGTGTCAGAGGAGTTCAGAGATGTACCTTTGAACCAAAGTTGATTTGGAGTTTTATAGTCCATTTGAATGTTTAAGGATACGTTAGCCGTATTTGGGGCTAAGATCAACTTAAACGGGACCGTTTAGATCCGGCAAAAGAGCGTTTGGAGGCTCTATTGTTCCAGTTTAGTGACGTAGTGGTCCGTGTTCCAGTTTAGGGACGTGGTGGTCCGTATTCCAGTTTAGGGACGTGGTGGTCCGTATTCCAGTTTAGGGACGTGGTGGTCTATGTTCCAGTTTAGGGACGTAATGGTCCGACATTAGTTTAAGGACATTTCGGTCCACGAGTTTAAGGACCCTGCAGTCCATATTCATGTGTGGTCGTTGGGACCCGTCACCTCTCTGACGTCGTTGAAGGATTACAACGATAGGAGTCAAAGGAGTTCGGAGATGTACCCTTGAACCGGTCGTAAATTGATTTAAGAGAGCAGCTGTGCTCAGTCAATTTAGTTTGAGGACTTACGGCCATGATTGGGCTAAGTCCAGTTTCAACATTTTTTGTCTTTGGTCTGTGCTAGGGCTTTACCCCTTTTTAGTAATGCACTGCAATATTCTTGTTTTGGTTGGGCTCTGCCATTTTATAAATGATGCAGAGCATCTATTTTTTTGTTTGGGCTTTGCCCCCCCTTTTTTTTAAATGCATAACATTTTTTTTGTTAGGCCTGTTAGGCCTTTTAATTGGGCTCTGTCCCTTTTCTTTAATAATGCAGAGCATTAAATACTCTGACAGTGCCCCACGTGGCTTGTCAGGCGTTTTGCGCCAAGTAATGAGCGCAAACTCATATGGTGGTGACACGTGTCACGCAAGCGTAGTGCGCTGCGCTAGTGCGCTGTGCTTGCGCTGCTGACACGTGGCGCACTCTGGTGAGTTGCGCCAATTTCAGAGAGCAAAGTTCTATCTCAAAGTGCATAGCGCAAGTGGTTCAGATGTTGACACGTGGCGCTCTCCCAAGAGCGCAACAGCGCAGTTTGCAAGTGCAAAGCACTATGATTTAGGAATCTTTTTAGATTCAAGAACCAATGGTTCATAAAAGTGCAAAGCACTATTTTTTTTATTTTTGTTTTTTTCTTGTTTAAAGAACCAGTGGTTCATGAGAAGTGCAATGCACTATTTTTTTTTTATGAAGATCATTGATCTGTTTTTTAGATCAATGATCTATTAGAAGAAATTTCTTCTTTTTTGTGAAGGTTTTTACCTTTTTCTTGGAATTTTTCTCAGAATTCTCTCTGTTTGAAGCTTCTTGATTTTTTCAAGAAATGTTGATGCCTTTGAATTGAGGTCTAGGGTCCTTTTTATAGTACCCATAAATTAGTTGAATTTGTTAAAGAGATCTTTCTCTGAGTGATTTGGGGAATTTTCCCAACCGTTGGATCTTTGATCCAAGGGCTTCTGTTTTACAGAAGAAAATCTTCTTGTTTTAACAAGAACAGAAAAGATTTCTTTAGAATTTTAATTCTGTTTGGCGCAAATGCCCCAGCGCGTGACACGTGTCGTGTAGCGCACAGCGCAGCGCAACTGCGCTAGCGCATCTGCGCTGACACGTGTCGCGCAGCGCATCTGCGCTAGCGCATCTGCGCTGACACGTGTCGCGCAGCGCAACTGCGCTGACACGTATCGCGCAGCGCAGTGCTTGCGCAACTAAAGCATTGCTTCCTTTAATTTTAGTTTAAATAGAGCTTTGCTCTGATTGGGTGCGCTTTCTTGGGCGCTGTGCTGACGTATTAGTGCCTGACATGTGGCGCGTTGCGCCCGAGATTTGAAGCGTTGCTTCAAAATTTTGAATTATAAATTTCAACAGAATTTTGCTCTGATTGGGAGAAACAAATGCCCCCCCTGCCGTTGCGCTCACGTGGCGCACACGTGAGTGCAGCGGTGGCAAACTCCTGATCGTTGGATCAAGGGGTGAGCTGAAGGGGCGCAAGCGCCTTATAAATAGGACTCTTGGCTCTTAGAAAATCTTCACCATCTTCAAGATTTTAATTACCAGAGCTTTACTCTTGCTTGAGAATTTCAGAGCTTTGCTCATTTCCAAAGTTAGAAACTTTAGGTAAAATTAATTTAAATCAAATTAACTTAAATTAACCTTAACCAAAGAGCTTTGCTCTTACAGATCTTTTGATCTAAAGAGATCCCCATTGGGGTTTCATAAACAGAGTTTTGCTCTCAAAAATTTATAGATCTGCAGAGATCTTGTTCATGGGTTCTTACCCATGGACAGAGCTTTGCTCTTTGAATCATCTGTAGACCTTTTAGATCTGAAAAATGAAGAAATTTTCATAAGTTTTTTATGGATTTTTCAAGATTCCAAAAATTTTAATTCTTTTAGGTGTAAACATTTTCTGATGGACCTTTCCATTATTACCATAGAGCTATGCTCTTTTAAGGAATCTTATTTCCCTGAAACCAGAGTTTGACAAGTGTCACTCTGTGATAGAGCTTTGCTCTGAAAGAGGAGATTTTCTCCTTGTCTCTAGGGATTCTTCCCTTTTTTTTATTAATGGGAATGTTTTCCTGGGGACCAACTGACAATCTCATCCAATAATGAGGTTGTCTTATTAACTGACGTATTGTCATCCAGATTTTGTAGGTCCCCCTTCGGTCTCCTACCCACTGCACTGCTGTGTGGTGTAATTAATTAATTTTAATTAAATTAATTTTTAATTTAATTGATTAATTAATGTATTTTTTAAACGCTAAGCGTTGGAATTGCAACACTAACGGCTAATTTCTGTTCACTTGCAGCGATCATGTCTCTCGACACCTCATTCCCGTTTCCTCGTTCAGAGGAGGGATTTCCCGAAGCGCCCTTGGACCGTGAAGTCTTGGCCATGATCAATGAATACGACCCGGAATACAAGAGTCTCCACCTTTGGGGGTCGTGGTATAATCAGATCATCATGGGCCGACGGAGCTTCACATGCGCGGTGCCGTCAGAACCCATCACGGCGATTCATTACGCCAGCCCACCCTCGGTGCAGTACGCCGTGGAGATGATTGATTGGACATCGAAGGGCTTTCTACATCCCGCCATAGATGCGATTCCGATCCAGCGTCCTATGGTTTTGGATATCCTAGGACGCCGTATCTGTCAGGGTGAGGCGCGACCTTGGGGGCAATCTTATAATATCGGTCTGATCCCCCGCCACCCGATCGGTTATCTGCCGTGGGCCCGGTACATCCTGTCGACGAAGAAGTCGCAGTTGATAAAGTTAGGATTTTACACCGCAGTGTACTTCTCTCTGTTCCAATATCCCACGCTCCCGACCTGGTGGTTCAAGGCCTTCCTGGAGCAGTGGAACATTCCTACCCACACTTTCCTCGCCATGGATCGGGAAGTGTCAGTCTCTTTGGAAGAGTTTACGGAGGTATCCGGTTTACCGGTCATGGGGGAACATTATGAGGAGTTTCTCCCGACGGATGAGTACGTTTTTGGTGCTAAGCCGGTGGTAAGGGGGCTCACGCCGGAGAACGCTGTTCAACACCAATTTCCAAGTCTGATCAAGGTGTTGAACATCTACGAGGCCCTTTTCACTGAGCGTGGGAGCCACGGAGTTAGTTTTGAGGATTTTATTGCTCGGTTCCTTCACCCAAACGTCCTCTCGGCCGAAGCTGCCAAGTTTGCCACCCTTGAGGACCCTTTCGGTTTAGGTTTAGATAACCTGCCGGCGAAGGAAATAGACCAAAAGGATTTTTTTCTTCCTAACTCCCCAACCATGTCTTTTGCGGAAGTCACAGCCACTGAGATGGACGGGGAGGCCTTCTTTTTAGGATTTCTTGGGCTTTGGCTGAGTTGGTTTGCGCTCCCAATGCATTCTCACCGTATGCGGCCTTCCGTCTTTTACCCAGCTCACCGGATGACCATCGGGGTAAAGGTGGCCGTTGGGATTGCTGGCTTGGCACACCTATATCATGGCCTCAGCCGAGCAGCGGATGCTAACGAGCCTGGGGTATTGCACGTGGTCTTCCCGATGCACTACTTTATGTCGTGGCTCGAGCTACATACGTCGGGTGTTTTCGGTATGCATAAAAGGACCTCGTTCTACGAAAGGTGCAGTTTTCCTCGTATTATACAGCTGATCGGCGCATCAATTATAAATCCATCGCCACGAAATGCCAGGGGTTTACTCCTTCGCTCCCACACCGTTGGAGCCGGTGTGTCTTTTATTGACAAGGTGTTGACTATTGGAAAAGCGTCCACCACTGCAGTGCGGCCATTGCAAGACACCTTCAAGGATGGAGCTTCAGTTTTAACAGCCCGGGAGACCCTTCACTTATATTCCATCAGATCGGGCTTCTTGGTGTTTAGGCAGAACGGGGCAGCGATCTTCATGAGATATAACCCGCATCGTTTCGCCCAACAGCTGAGCTATAATCAAGGGGTACCGCTGGAGGCTTTCTTATCGGAACCTGCCGCGACCGAAGAAGGGATGGAGAGAGCGCTCCATCATTTCATGCGTCTAAACACGGGCTCCCACTTCTTTATCAGTGAGCCGGCTTGTGCCCCACGACTCTTCAGGGTATACACAGAATGGTACAATCATTCGACGAGAGCGGTCATAAAGGAGGAAAGGCGGTTGCTAATCGACCGTAAGGGTGCACCCCCAGGTAGCGATCGCAACGCCCCTTTGGTGCCAAGGACCCCGGTAATCCCCCCTTAAAAGATGCCAGAGCCGGACCTTCGAGTGCGCAGAGTCCTCCACGCGGATTGTCGCTTGCTGATATTGCGGATGCACCCCCGGCACCCTGTGCTCCAGTGGAGACAGTGGTTGTAGTTTCGCCAGACTCTGGCGTGGGTGCGGACATCGGGACCCGCCGTCCCAAGGTTGCTGCTAAGCGTAAGTCGATCCCATGTGAGCCTAGGGTCGGAGGGCAGAAGAAAAAGAAGTCGCTCTTCGCCGTAGATGTCGTGTTCGGTCAGGAACCCCATGCTCCCTACGCCGAGGGCCTAATCGAATATGGGACTAACGAGGGATTAGTCATGCCGCCGCCGGATGATACAAACTTGGAAGCCGCTCTTGAAACTTCAGCGTGGTTGGCAAAGCATGACGCGTGGCTAGCTGAGCTTCCGCAATCAGGTAACTACTAGTCGCATTTTCTTTATTGCATCATATTCTTCTCATTGCCTTTAACTAACGTTTTTCTTTCTTTTCTTCCAACAGGCATCACTGATGAGGAAGCCAGTGCCGCTTCACTCAAGACCTTCCAAGAGGAGGAACGTCTTAGAGCGTCTTTAGGCCTCAGTAAGTTTCGATACATCAAGTTTTCATTTCCCTTGTGTTATGGTCGATATAACTTTCCCTTTTTATCACAGGAACCTCAATGCCGCTCCCGCCAAGTGATGCAGATGTTCTGTCAGCTGCCGATGTTCCTGCTTCCTCAGGGTTACTGCAGGAGGTTCATCTTGAAGAGCCGATGAGAGACGCCTTAAAGGCTCTGGAGGCATCTTTAAATGAGGACGACGACGATTTGATGAAGGAAGCATCAAGGAGGTCCGTCGTGACAGCCCGGGAGGAACGGAAGCGGTCGAGGCGCGAAGCAAAGGCACGCAGGGCTGCCTTAGCTACGGGAGCGGGCCTAAGCACCATCCCTCATGCCGACACTCCGTCAGAAGAGTCCCCGGTCGCTCTGTCTACCGCTCATAGACAGGCGATCCGCGCCAATAGAGAGGCTAACGACAAGTCTACCTCAGGTAACACTTCTTTCAGAATTTCATTATAAGACTCATAAAGCTGTCGGTTCTTATATACTTTATCTTGCAGGGCCAAGTCCGTCCGAGGGGGAGGCGGAGACCGTTGAACCCAAGGAAACAGAGGAGGCAGCGCCTCCAAACCTGAGCCGACGGTGGGCAACGTCGCTGAGGCTTCGGAGCCTGAAATGGAGGTTGGGGGGTCTGTAGCCGAGAAGGTCATTGATGCCGAGCCTGAAGTGGCGGCAGATGAAATGATCATTACAACTGAGCCCAGGGTGGTGGCGGACGAGGCGCTTGAGGCCGGCGACCTTGTGGCGGCGGCAGATAAGCCGATGGAGATCGCGGAGCCCGAGGAAGTAGCGGGTGAGATGGGCACGACTCTTGGGGAAGAGTCAGCCGCTCTCTCTCAAGAGTCCAGCAATGCTCCGATCATTGCCCTCCCCGTCTACGATCTTCCGCCGTCTCCTGGCCGTGCGAGCACGACAACGGTCCCTATCGAGTCGGGTGATGAGGCCACGGGAGGCGGTCTCATGTCGATGGAGGAAGGAGTCGCCTCCGTTTCAGCCGGCAGCTCATCAGGTAAATCCCAAGTTACTGTCTTTCTTCACCTTACAATCCTTTCTGAGAAGTTCATCCTTTTTCGTAACACAGGTGCAGCCAGCGCTGATGCCCCACTGCTCGAGAGAGCACCTTCAACTACTGCCTTGGCGGTGGTCACCTCTCAGCCCTCTCTCATACCGTCAAAGATGTTGGAAGGTATGAGTTCGCAACTTATTAATCTCACTTTTCAGACGTATAATCTGTATACTAAAGTCATACTGTTGTGTCTTTCAGGAGTGCTTTTTGACCATCTTTATCAGGTGTTGCTCCCACACTTCTCCTTCCCATCCGAGCTTACCTCTTCCTCTGGTGGCGTTGGTGAGTATGATTTCCATTGATATCCTTCTTTCTTTATTGATGGGATTACTTCTAAACCCCCTTTTTTTTATCGACTGCAGTGCTACAAATCGAAGGAGGGGATGAAAGATCGGCTGTGCCGCCGACCCTTCCGGCCTTGCCACCTGCCTCAGCTGGTACAGCGACTATCACATTGATAACTCCCCCTTTTTTTGTTTCCTGAACTGTTATCTGATCACATCTTGTTTCTTTTCAGCGGTCATTCCGGTCTCGGCGCCCTTCGAGTCTCGCATTACAATGCTGGGCGGCCTTTCCCAGAAACGTCCGTCCGCAAAAGGTGCGGCGAATAGTCTGCACATGTTGAGCGACTACATCAAGGAACTCGACGTCGAGACTCCTACATCTGCTGAGGACTTCGCTACGACGGTTAACCCGATGTTGGTGATATTTGCCACCTTCCATGACGAGGGCACCGTCGCTTCTTGGGTTAACCCCTGTCGGGAGATTGAGGCTCGCCTTCATCAGCTGGAGTCGATGCGTCTATCCCCCGAGACTTTGGCTGTGAGCACTCAACGGGGAGCATGGCTCGAGCAAAGCACTTCTCATTTCTGTTATTTGGAACAAGAAGCATCTTTGAGGCTGAAGGAGTGTCAGGAGTCTTCAAGCGAAACTGCTCGCCTGCGCGCTGAAGTTGAGGCGAACGCCGCTGAGGTAAAGGCCATCTTCGAGGGCCTTCTGGAGCGCATCTCAAATGGGCTGAAACTGAAGCGGGCACTTGATGTCGCCGAGCATGACATTCCAGGCCGTGAAGCTGCTCATCAGGCCGTCAGAGATCAGCTTGCATCTGTCTTGCGGCAACGGGCCCAAGTGGAGGCGGAGTTGGCAGTGGTGGCCGATCAGGAGAAAGCGGGGAAGGAAGTGCGCGAACAATTGCTAGAACTATGCAGGACGCTTCCTCCTCAGTAACTCTCCTTGTATCGTTTGTACTTGTAAATAAAAAAAATGTATATATATATTTTTTATTCTTTAGCACAATGTATCCTGTACTCAATCAAGTTTATGAATAAAAGATACACATTTTCTGTAATGTCTTGTGTCATTCCTCCGCCTTTTCTTTCCTTTTATTATCAGCATGCCACCTTAGTAAAACATGGTCAACAGATAATAGAGTGCGCATCTTGACTTTCTTAAGAAATAGCGATGGCTTAGGCCGCATGTTCAGATCTGCTGCGTAAGACTTTTCAACTCTATGAGACGTGAGGGTCTCGTAGAGATTTTTCTCCCTACGGATTGAGAGGCTCTCGTAGATGGGTTTTTCTCCTTAGGAGTCGTGAGGATTCCTAAGTGTGTTTTCTCTTATAGGTCGTAAGGATCCTGTAAGAAAATTTTTCCCTCTTACGAGTCGAGAGGACTCGTAAGCGGTTGTTTCCCTACTTGTCGAAACTCGACCTTAGAGAGTGAGACCCGTGGATAGTATGCAAGAGACCGTTTTAGATCGACTTGCAGGGTCCCATTGTTCAGGAAGCAAGTTTTTTTTAGTCCCTGCTGCCTGAGGCTTCATCTTGCAATTTGAGACGAATCGGGAATTTTCCCGCGGAGACACTGGTTTCTCTGCAAGCCGACGCGAATCAGGAGGCTCTTGTCAAGGATTGTTTGTTTCCCTGAGTCGAAGGATTTTGCTAAGGAATTTTTGTTTCCCTAGCGCCAAGGATTATTTATTTCCTTGGGGTTGAAACGAGTCGAGAATTTCCCACGGAGGCACTGGTTGCACTGCGAGTCGACGCGAATCAGGAGGCTCTCGTCAAGGATTATTTGTTTCCCTGAGTTGAGGTATTTGCTAAAGATTATTTGTTTCCCTAGCACCAAGGATTATTTGTTTCCTTGGGGTTGAAACGAGTCGAGAATTTCCCACGGAGGCACTGGTTGCTCTGCGAGTCGACGTGAATCAGGAGGCTCTCATCAAGGAGTGTTTGTATCCGTGAGTTGAGGTGTTTGCTAGGGATTATTTATTTCCCTAACGCCAAGGATTATTTGTTTCCTTGGGGTTGAAACGAGTCGAGAATTTCCCACGGAGGCACTGGTTGCTCTGCGAGTCGACGCGAATCAGGAGGCTCTCGTCAAGGAGTGTTTGTATCCGTGAGTTGAGGTGTTTGCTAAGGATTATTTGTTTCCCTAGCGCCAAGGATTATTTGTTTCCTTGGGGTTGAAACGAGTCGAGAATTTCCTACGGAGGCACTGGTTACTCTGCGAGTCGACGCGAATCAGGAGGCTCTCGTCAAGGAGTGTTTGTATCCGTGAGTTGAGGTGTTTGCTAGAGATTATTTGTTTCCCTAGCGTTGGGATGAACCGTCGGAATTTGGCTTCGTTTTCTGGCGGATCCTGTTGGGAAAGTATGGTTCCCTCTTCGTTTACGCCATTGGATTGTATACAGGGATCGATGTGATCTTAACTGTAGGGCCAAAGTTTTATCATTTCTTTTCCTTTCTTTTTTATTTCCGCGATGCTCTATCATTTCAGCTTTTATATCGCGAAGGTCGCGATTGCCCAATCATTTCGGCTATTTTTTGCGGTGCCCAATCATTTCGGCTGTTTATTTTGTTTTTACTCACTGCTTTTTATTGCGAGTTGCCCAATCATTTCGGCTGTTTATTTCATTTTTACTCGCTGCTTTTTATTGCGAGTTGCCCAATCATTTCGGCTGTTTATTTCATTTTTACTCGCTGCTTTTTATTGCGAGTTGCCCAATCATTTCGGCTGTTTATTTCATTTTTACTCGCTGCTTTTTATTGCGAGTTGCCCAATCATTTCGGCTATTTTGTGTCCATACGTTTTTACTCGCTGCTTTTTACTGCAAGTTGCCCCATCATTTCGGCTATTTTTTATGCATGAGCGGCCTACTGGCTTTTCGCCGTAAACCTGGAATTAGACACCGATTTCGGCATCAGCACCGCTACAACTGGGATATTACCAGGAGCGAATCATCATCTGCCTCTGTCGATGTCGAACAAAGGTAGCTTAGCGACCAGGGTTAAGGTCCTGTCAGCTAAGGCTTTTGACTTCATGAGCCGTAAGGGTCTCACAAAGGTATTTCTTCCTACAAGTCGTGAGGATCTTGTAGGTGTATTTTCTCCTTAGGGATCGTGAGGATTCCTAAGTGTTTTGTTCTTCTGTAGGTCGTAAGGATCCTACAGGAGGGTTTTCTCCTCATAAATCGAGAGGATTTACAAGGGTTGTTCACCATGCGAACATATCCCCGGTCTCGGATGGGACTTAGTTAGGGAAATGTTTATTCGCGCCCGTGGATTGTATACAAGGGTCAGTATTGAGCCACTTGTAGGGCAATATCAGAGGTTGTGGGGGTTGCTTAAGCACAGGTTTAGGTTTCTGTAACTTAAGACTTTCAAATCTTATGAGCCGTGAGGGTCTCATAAGAGAGTTCTCCTTACGAGTCGTGAGGATCTCGCAAGTGTATTTTCTCCTTAGGAATCGTGGGGATCCCTAAGTGTGCTACTCCCTTATGAGTCGTAAGGATCTCACGCGGGTGATTTCTCCTTACAAGGTTGAGAGGACCCTATAAGTGTCTTTGAACGAGGTTGCGCCCTTTCGGGTTTTCACAAACACTCGCCGGTAGTCCCGCTGTTTTTACTCACGGAGCCCTTTTGGGTTTTCATCCGTGCCCATTTTGCTTATGGACATACCGTTTTTTTTATTCTTTTTTTTTATTTACTTTTTTTTACGAGGTCGCGCTCTTTCGGGTTTTCATGAACACTCGCCGGTAGTCCCACTGTTTTACTCACGGAGCCCTTTCGGGTTTTCATCCGTGCCCTTTTTGCTTATGGACATACCGTTTTTATTATCATAATTTTTTAAATTTTCTTTTTCTCTCCTTTTTTTTATCTCGTCAGCCTAAGGATGCTGCGGGAGTAGTTTTAAGGACGTTCCGATCCGCTATTAGTTTAAGGACGTTTCGGTCCGCTATTAGTTTAAGGACGTTTCGGTCCGCTATTGAGAAGGCTGGCTATTGCTTATAAAGCTTGAGCTTAGGAAGATAGCGAGAGGACATAGTCGTCGTCATCTATCATTGACCTAGGCTGTGGCTCATTAAGCGTAGTATCTCTTTAGGAAGCGACCGTTTATTGGCCTGAAAGGCCTTTCACCGTGCATGTCCATGAGTAGATGGGCCCCACCCTGATAAACCTTATCTACGATGTACGAGCCTTCATAGTTTGGCTCGAATTTTCCCCGCTTGGCGCGATTGGGGATCATAGGCCTTTTGACCACTAGCACGAGTTCGCCTTGGCGGAATGTCTTCGGCCGGGTCATTCTTTCGTATGAGCGCGTCATCTTTGCTTTATAAGCTTCCAGATTTTGTTGCGCTATGAGCCGTGTTTCTTCAAGGGCATCAAGCTTCTCAAGCCGAAGGTGAGCATTTCCTTCGTCCGTCAGCTCGTAGTGGACTGCCACTCGTAGAGAGGGTAACTCTATCTCGAGGGGGGTACTGCTTCCGTCCCAAATACCAACGCGTACGACGTTGTGTTCGTGGCCGTCTTGAACGTAGTTCGATACGCCCAAAGAGCCTCTTGCAGTCTCTCATGCCAGTCTTTCTTATTTCGGGACACTGTTTTCTTTATGATTTTCGTCAAGGTCTTGTTGAAGGCCTCGGCGAGACCGTTGGCTCGCGGATTATAAACCGAGAAATACCTCCAGTCTATATTATGCTGTTGTGGGAAGCGGCTGATCTTGTGACTTCTGTAGGCTGGCCCGTTATCGGAGATGATCCGTCGCGGAGTTCCAAATCGATATATGACATGCGTCTTGAAGAAATGGAGGATATTCTCCGTCTTCACTTCCCTCAGTGGTACTGCTTCTGCCCACTTGGAGAAGTAGTTAGTTGTCGCCAGGATGAAACGATGTCCCCTAGACGATGCTGGTTCGATGGGGCCGACTATGTCAGTTCCCCACATCTCGAACGGCCAGCTAGCCACCGTTGGATATAATGGATTTGGATGTTGGTGGATGAATTCCCCATGGATTTGGCATGAGTGACATTGCTTCGCATATTCGAGGCAATCTTGAATCATCGTGGGCCAGTAGTAGCCCATCCGTTTGATCTTCAACTTCATCTTTGGGCCCGCTTGGTGAGAACCGCAGAGTCCGTCATGAACTTCCTGGACGACCCTTCTCGCTTCGTCAGGTCCTAAGCATCTCAGCCACAGAGAATCAAATGACCTCTTGTACAGAGTATCGTTGACAAAGGCGAAAGACAGAGCTCGTTTCATGAGCTGATGTCTTGTGGACGCTTCTTCGGGCATTCGGTGGGACTTGAAGTAATCTATGAAGACTTCTCTCCAATCCTCGGTATTTTCCCAATCTTTTATTTGCAGGGTCGTCTTCTCGCTCGCTCCTTTTTCTTCGGATGATTCCGGAGATATTTCTGCTGGGGCAAGCACCCAACGGCTTTGTACCACGATTCTAACGTCATCGAGGTTCTCGTCAGCCAGTTCTTTAGCAAGTTTGGCCAACGCGTCTGCTTTGCTGTTTTCCGCGCGTGGTATGCTTTCCAAAGTATAGGAAGGAATTTGAGTCAACAGTTGTTGCACCTTTTCACCGTATTTTACCAGTTCCGGTTTGCACGTTTGGTAGTCGCCGTTTACTTGACTAACGACGAGTTGAGAATCTCCGTATATAAGGATGTTTTCAATTCCCATGTCGATGGCGATCTCGAAGCCTGCTATCAAGGCTTCATATTCGGCTTCGTTATTCGTCCTCGGCTCTGTTAAGGAGAAGGCGAAGCGCATAATCCCTCCTTGTGGAGTTACGAAGATGAGGCCTACTCCTGATTTGATTATAGGGGTACTTTGTTTGCGCTTTTTCATGGAAGATACTCCGTCAAGATAAAGCTCCCATCGAGTGTCGTTCCCATCGATAGCGTCAAACGCATGTTCGTCTGGAAGATCGCGATTTAAAGGAGAATCGGCGGGTATCGGATGCTCAGCGAGGAAGTCGGCGATAGCCTGGCCTTTGACTGCCTTGAGGGGTTGATACGTTATTGAGAACTCCATCAAGAGCAGAGCCCATTTAGCGAGTCGACCTGTCAATATAGCCTTCGACATCAAATATTTAAGAGGGTCGACCTTCGAAATGAGACGGACCTCATGCGCCAATGCATAGTGCCTGAGCTTTGTTATCGCGAAGATCAACGCCAGGCAGTGTTTTTCAATGGGAGAGTAGTTGCTTTCTGCCCCCAGCAGAACTCGACTTAAGTAATAGAGTGCTCTTTCTTTCCCTTGATCGTTCTCTTGTGCCCATAATGCGCCTAAGGAGCCTTCGAGTGCGGTTGTATAAAGAATGAGGGGCTTTCTCTTGACCGGAGCAGCCAACACCGGCGGGCTCTGCAGGTATTTCTTGATCTCGTCTAGCGCGCTTTGGCATTTTTGGTCCCAGACGAACGGAGTTCCCTTCTTCATAAGGTGGCTGTAAGGACGGCACTTGCCTGAAAGGTTGGCTATAAATCGCCGTATATATGCGAGCTTCCCTTGGAGAGATCGCAGCTGCTTAAGAGTCCTTGGAGGAGGCATTTCCATGATCGCCTTGATCTTGGACGGATCTATTTCGATACCCCGGTGTCGGACGATGAATCCCAGGAATTTGCCCGAGGAAACTCCGAATGCACACTTGAGAGGGTTCATCTTCAAGTTGTATTGCCGAAGGCGTTGAAATACAGTTTTTAGGCGCTCGAGATGTTCCTCGTACGATTTGCTCTTGACCACGAGGTCGTCAATATAACATTCGACGATTTCATGTATAAGGTCATCGAAGATCTTCGTCATAGCCCTTTGGTAAGTGGCACCGACGTTCTTTAATCTGAAGGGCATCACTTTATAACAGAATATTCCCAAAGGGGTCCGGAAAGCGGTATGCTTCTGGTCTTCAGGATGCATTTTTATCTGATTATACCCTGATGAGCCGTCCATGAAGGAGAAAACCTCATGAGTGGACGTATTGTCTATCATCAGTTCGGTGACTGGCACTAGGAAATCGTCTTTCGGGCAAGCTTTGTTGAGATCCCGAAAGTCCACGCATATGCGCATCGTCCCATTTTTCTTCATCACCGGGACGATATTAGCGATCCATTCAGGATATTGAACCTCCTGGATAAAGCCAGAGTCGATTAGCTTCTTGACCTCAGCATTGATACTCATCTCAAGCTCAAGCCGCATTCTCCTCGGCGCCTATTTGACTGGCTTGACGTCCGGGGATATCACCAATTTGTGCACAACAATTTCTGGATCTAGTCCTGGCATCTCGGAATAGTTCCATGCGAAGCAATCTTTATGCTGCACAAGCAGGTCTTTTAATAAAGCCACCTTCTCTTCCGACAGCAGCTCGCTGACAAATGTCGGTCGCGGGTCATTTAGCGTTCCCAACTCAATTTTCTTGAGGTTATCTACGGTGGTATGTATTCCATCCTCCAGTTCTTTCGGAGCTGACGGAAATTCTGAAATCACCTCATCATTGCTGTTTTCGAAGCACCAGGGAAGGTTGTCCATGTTCTCGGGCCCTTCTTTTAATATTGTGATCATGTGACAAGTGCGAATCCACTTCTAATCCCAATGTGGAGTTGGTTCTGTTCTTGCGGTTTTGGGTTCATGCTTCTATGGCGGCGCTACCCTCCAGTTGTCAGACAGAGCGAATTTGCCAAGCTGATACTAATCTTCGACCCAATTCTTAAAGGTGAAGCAGTTTTCGAGAGGGTGCCCTATTATTCGATTGTAAGAGCAATAATTTGGGTCAGACACTTCACCTGCTTGTTCGGGGTTTTTGGATTCCGGCAGTGTAAGCATTTGATATTTTAGAGCAAGATCAAGTATCTTCTTCGTCTTGTCCCGAGGAAACGAGTACGCTCGACCCATTTTCTTCATGAGGGATAGATCAATAACGCTCGACTCCCGTTTGCGTGGCTTCTTAGCCCCGCTTTGTTGCAGTTGAGCGTCTTTTTGGCCTTTCGATTTGTTTCTGCCTCTGCGTCGAGCCTTTTTTATAATAGGTTGGCAGGGGGCGGCACTTTCATCTTTGACAGCCTGTTGAAGGAGACGTTGCGTTTTGGCCTTCTCGTAGATGGTCATCTCGCGGTTGTGATCATCTCGGACTTTTTGACCAGCTTCCCTTATAAGCATGTCCATTTGTTCTTCAAACGACGGATTGGGCACTCTTGCATCAAGAACTTTTACTGTTCAGGATTAGTGTCCTCCCGTTGCGCATCTGCTTCTTCATTGAAGTCGTGCACGACGTAACAGTCGCGGAGCAGCTGTCGTTTCTTGGAGCGAATGTATCCGAGCCCGATCGTCTCCATCCTCCCATTAGGCAGCTTGCGTTGAGTCCCAGGAACGTTCCAGACTTTGTCGTAGAACTTGGCTTTTCTAACGGTCTGTTTGAAGGGTATCCCTTGGCGCTTCAACAGCTTTTTCAAACCTTCCGTATAATATCTGGGTAGGCGGATGGGTTGAAGTCTGTCCAACGTAGGATTTGCGCCATGCCAGATTTCTTTCTCCACTTTGGTTTCTTCGGAGCGGTAGAATATAATTGCTTTTTCGCCTTCTCGCCTGGGAGGGATATAGAACGTTCGCAGCTCTTCTACACTGTAGATATCAAGTGCATCCAGTTCTTTACGGTGTTTAGGCGGCACCATAGCAACTTGTAGACTTTTCTCTTCATCGGCGGACGCTTGTATTAAGGGTCGAGCAGAGAATACAGCATGGATCTCATCCTCTGAATCACTACCAAAGATCAACGTAGGAGCGGACGGTCCCGGCTTGGTGTATTGGGGAGGACCCGAATAAACTATCTCCTCTTCCTCCTCAGTATCACTACCGAAGACAGGGATGGTAGCGTTAGTTTTATTCTCCGGCTTGCGACACCTTTCCGTGTCTTCAAAATTCGGCAAGAAGTATTTGGCATCTTCATATTTGCGAACTTCATTCACGGAAAAAGGATTCAGTTCTCCCGTCACGGTATACTCGAGACTATCCCTAAAATATTTCATACACTGATGCTGTGTAGAAGGGATGATGTTGTACTCGTGTAACCATGTTCGGCCGAGCAGAGCGTTGTAGCATGTCTTGGCGTCTATGACGTGGAATTTAATGTCCGTGATGAGCAGCCCGAAGCGTAGCGTTAGTATCACAGAACCAAGAGTCTTTGATGATTGGGAGTCCAACCCGGAGATGGTGATCTTGTCCCGAGCAAGGTGTTGAACGCTCATGCAGATTTCCTTTAACACCCGCACATTGAGTAGGTTAACAGACGACCCGTTATCGATCAGGATTTTGCCTATCTTTATATCATGGCAGTATCCCGAGACGTAGAGAGGGCGATTGTGTTCGCATGTCCCAAGTAGAAGGTCCTCATCGCCAAAAGTAACATCTGCCGTGTGCACGTCCTCCAATTCATCCTTCATTTTTTCTTCGGCCAGGAAAGCTTGGAACTGCTCCGGGTCCTGTAGTGCCTTAATTAACGAATCTCTCGCCTCCTTTGATAGTAAAAGGGCGTCAAGAATGCTGAGTTGCGAGGGTAGCTTCCTCAGATGCGCTAAGACTTTGTAATCCACCTTATTTTTCTTCGGCGGGTCTTTGGCAGTTAGCTCTTCCATAACTTGGTCATCTAAGTCGATATCTTCAGAGACCTTTCCTTTCCCTTTATCTTTCTTGTTTGAGGGTCCGAGATTCTTTTCAGGTAGCGTCCGATTGCGTAGCTGGATATTTTCGCAGACCTTCGGCTCTTCTTCTTTTCCTGAGGTGGACTCTTTAAAGAGGGGGCTAAGCTTCAGCTCCTCATCAGAATCGCTCCCGAATGTGAGCACTTGTGATCCCCCAGCGTTGACCATGCGACAATTGCCGGAGGTTCTATTAAGCCCTTCGGTCGTACCGTTTTGCTCTCGGCGGGTCTTGCGCTTTTCCCGCTTAAAATGCTGCCGGTGGGCAACATATCCTTGCCACCATCTATCGAAAGCTTTGCACTCTTCAGTGGGATGTGAAATCTTCCGATGATATAAGCAATAGGAGGGGTGCATTTCCGCTTCACCAGTAACGCTTCCCCCAGAGGATGGTAGCTTTATACCCATTGACACGGCTTTAGAGAACCTCTTCTTCATCTTGAATTTGATTTTATCTGCAGTGGGTGTACTTTGCTCCAGCGGGAGTATCTCAATTCTTTCGTCAAAGCGCTAGCATTTGGCCCTTTCGAATATAACCGCCTCGCGTTCTCGATCAGCTTTACTTTTTAAGAAGGCTTTATTGAGGAATGCGTCAATTACTTCATCCGATGGCCCCAGAATTTTTGGTTCAGGATCTGCCCCCGACGTTTCAGTACAAGGGATCTCCTCATCGTCCATGAACGAGTGGGAAATCATATGACAGCTCGCCATGCATTCTTCAGAATCATCAGATGAACTTTCTCCCTCATCTTCCTCTTGAAAGACGTGATTGAGGAATTCTTGGAATGTAATAGGAGTCCGTGCCTTCTGGTTGTATTCCTCTAGCGCGTCAATTTGTTTTTGCAAGTCCGTACGTCTGTCGCCAGGCTTCACGGGCTTCTTTGACTTCTTTTTCTTCTTCTTTGAAGATTTCGACGGCTGGTTATGAATGCTTGGGCCACCTCCATCGATCTTTTGAGTTGGACGAGGCTTCAACATCCCTTCGATGATCTGTGGCTCTAACGGGTTCTTCCACTTGATCGCTGGGCATGTTTGAAGATCGTTTAGTATCCTCTTTGTCTTGGCTGATAATACAACCTCCCAAGGAGCTTCTTCAACGACGAAGCATGTTGCCCCTGGCGTATTCGTCCCCTTAGATGTGTGGGGCTGCGGGGGATTCACCTTCCATTTGTCAGATAACACGAATTTGCCCTGTCGGTACTGGTTTTCAAGCCAATTTTTGAAGACGTAGCAATCCTCGATCGGATGGCCCAGTACTCGATGATAAGGACAGTAGTTGGGCTCATTGACATCACTTGGTTGCGATGGACGTTTTGGATCTGGCAGGTTTATGAGTCGGTTGCGTAACGCCAGCTCGAATAACTTTCTTGTTTTATCGCGGGGAAAAGAGTAAGAACGTCCTAGCCTTTCCTCAAGGGCTACGTACGGGCGCATGTTATTTTGACGAACAACCGGCTTCGATTCGCTCGGTTGTTGTTGAGCATTAGCGACAACGATCGCTTTTCCCTTCCCTTTGTCATTTCGGGAGTCCGGCTTTGGAAGAGGGGGTTTATGGCCCATCTGATCCATTTGCGCTAGCTTGTCAATCAAGGCCTGGAAGGTAGTCGGCTTGAAAAACATCATAAATTGCGAGATGGTTGCCTGCGGATCAAGGGTTCCCACAAACATACCCACCGCGGGAGCTTCTTCAATGAGCTGCTCGCACTTCGACCATAAGTTCCGCCACCGTATAGCATATTGAACCCATGTCTCGCCTGGCTTTACCCTGGCGTTAATCAGTGCCGTCATTGGGGTACGTTCACTGGCGCTTGCAAAACGCTGAGTAAACAACAACTCCATCTCCGCGAAGGTCTTGATAGAGTCATTCGGGAGCTCAGAGTACCACTCGAACTCCGTATCTGATAAACTTCCAACAAACTGACGAAGCAAAAGCTTGTCATCACCGCCGGTGTTGCCGCAGAGTGCCCTGAACTGGGCAACATGCTGATGAGGATTGCCCGTCCCCTTGTAGACATGGAACTTGGGAATTGTGTAACCCGGCGGGTACTTGATTTGGTCGTACCAACTTGGATATGGCCGCCCTGTTTTTACGACCTGGCCGGCTGCTTCAGTCGCATGATGAACCCGTATTTGCTGGGCTATGTACTCGTCCAAATCAGCTTTAGAGATTGTATCCTCTTTAGCCGTTGACAGAGCTGGCGGAGGATTTGATTCTCTCCCCTATCGTCTTCAAGAATGATCGGGGGATCTTCAGCTGGTGGATCCTGTTGAATCATCATGCCCACCATGTCCTGGAACAGGAAGGCCATTTTCTTTATGCTGGCTGCCTGTTCCGCAGCTTCTTTATCCTTCTTCTCCAGTATGCGACGAAGGAATTCAGCGTCAGTTTCTTGTTCCTGACGTTCATCCGAGGACGTTTCAGGGGTTTCTTTTGGCCTAGTGAGTGCGGCCATCACGGTCATCATCTCCTGGAGCTTTTGCTGTTTCTCCTGAGCCTTGGTCACTGACCGTGTAAGCGGTCTATGACCCGTGGATGCGCGGCTATCCTTCTTTCCCGATGCCATATAAACTGTATGAACTATCATGCCCCCGGACTTAGGGCGTTTAGGCTCACCACCTTTGGCATTTGCCGCAGGCACGGGGGTTTTCTCCGGCCTTCTTCTTTTGTGGGCCGTTGAAGTGGAGGGGGCCGTTGCAGTGGGCACCCTGGTGATTGTTGTCCTCTGCTGTTTAATAGGACGGTCCTTTTCTTTTTGCACCTTCGCCTTCTTCTGTTGACGAGAATAACCTGGGTCAATCACGGAGTCTTGAACCCTCCGCCAAACCTTGTATATTTTTTAGGACAGCCGTTGAGGGGGCTGTTCTTACCGTGTTTCCGGAACTCTCTCCGCGGGCGGAGGAGATCTTTTCAATGTAGCGGTTGGAGAGTTCTTACATACCCTCCTCAGCAGTTTAAAGCTGTTCCCAGTTGGAACAGCAGCGTTGACTTCCACCTCTGGAGCCGGTGGAGTTAGCCCTGAGGGGGAGTTGCCCCCTGCCTTCCTCACTCGTCACCAATAGAGACGTCGAGCATGACGAGCCATTGGGACTGGCTCGGAGATAGAGACAGCCTCTTTTTGCCCCCTGTCTGAATGAGACGCCGCTGGTGTTAACCTCTCAAAGACTGAGGCTGTCCTTTGAGGGATGATATTCAACCTGTCGAAGACAGATCCTCGAGCAGGTGCAGGAGCAGGAATAGTCAGTCTTGAAAAGACTGACTCTTTGACAGGGGAAGCCGCCTTGACGACTTCTGGAGCAGCGTCTATTGCCTGTCCTGGGATAGCCACCTTGGGATTCACAGGCTTCTTGGTGGGCCCCTCACAGTTTTGATCCAGCCTAGCAAAGACAGAGGCTGTTGGCTTGGTAATGGACGACCCGTTGACAGAGGCCGTTGTAGCAGTGAGCCGGTCGAAGACCGACTTCTTGTTCACTTCCGGTGCAGGTATTGGCATAGAGAAGCTTGAAGACGGGATCATGGTCCCGAAAAATAGGCCGGTGGTGGCCTGGGCCACCTGTTCTATCGGCAGAGCGAGAAAGGAAGCCGCTTGGGGCCCATATGCTACACCTCTAGGTGAGGTGGAGCGTCCGTTGCAGTGGCACTTCGAGCAGTTGGTGCAATTAAAGGCCATGGATGCTTGAGTTCTGCGCCAGACAAAAGACCAAATCTTAGTAACTTGAAAATCCAAAGGCAACCGTTAAAAACCGCGATTGGTTCGCGAGGACGACACACGAAGTGTGGAGTGGAAAGAGGAAAATGTCCCACCGGGCATGCCAGAATCTGTTCCCCTCCGAACGGCGGCCGACGACGTGAGGACGTCTGGGCCTGAGGTTCGGGGCAGATGCTATATGGTTTTATCCGTCTACCTCTCCGAAGATACCAAGTTGATTTATGGCACCGTGTATCAGAGGTTTAGACGGATGCAGTCGATATAGCAGACTTCGTCAGATTCCCCCTCGCTTGAGGGCTTTTTGATTGTGGGGACGCTCTTCCCTGCAGGCGCAAGCCCCTGCAGTTAATTAAACTACCGCATCGCGGTAACAACTTTCTCCTTCTTCAGAATTTCACTTCGTGTCGTGGGTGTTTGTTTTGTTTGTGGTTGCCCGTGGATTGTATACGGAGACTGAGTAATGCCGTCGCCCGTAGGACGTGGATTAGTCCAAATCCGTATTTACTTAGATTTGGGTTTGGTGTTTTTATTTTAAGGATACGTTAGCCGTATTGAGGCTAAGATCAACTTAAACGTTCGTTAAGGATACGTCAGTCTGATTTAAGACTAAGATCAACTTAACGTGGTGATCCATTTATTATATAGCCGTCAGGACTCGTCACCTCTCTGATGTCGTTGAAGAATTACAACGATAGGTGTCAGAGGAGTTCAGAGATGTACCCTTGAACCAAAGTTGATTTGGAGTTTTATAGTCCATTTGAATGTTTAAGGATACGTTAGCCGTATTTGGGGCTAAGATCAACTTAAACGGGACCGTTTAGATCCGGCAAAAGAGCGTTTGGAGGCTCTATTGTTCCAGTTTAGGGACGTAGTGGTCCGTGTTCCAGTTTAGGGACGTGGTGGTCCGTATTCCAGTTTAGGGACGTCGTGGTCCGTGTTCCAGTTTAGGGACGTGGTGGTCTATGTTCCAGTTTAGGGACGTAGTAGTCCGACATTAGTTTAAGGACATTTCGGTCCACGAGTTTAAGGACCCCGCAGTCCATATTCATGTGTGGTCATTGGGACCCGTCACCTCTCTGACGTCGTTGAAGGATTACAACGATAGGAGTCAAAGGAGTTCGGAGATGTACCCTTGAACCGGTCGTAAATTGATTTAAGAGAGCAGCTGTGCTCAGTCAATTTAGTTTGAGGACTTATGGCCATGATTGGGCTAAGTCGAGTTTCAACATTTTTTGTTTTTGGCCTGTGCTAGGGCTTTACCCCTTTTTAGTAATGCACTGCATTATTCTTGTTTTGGTTGGGCTCTGCCCTTTTATAAATGATGCAGAGCGTCTATTTTTTTGTTTGGGCTTTGCCCCCCCCCTTTTTTTAAAATGCATAGCATTTTTTTTATTAGGCCTGTTAAGCCTTTTAATTGGGCTCTGTCCCTTTTCTTTAATAATGCAGAGCATTAAATACTCTGACAGTGCCCCACGTGGCTTGTCAGGCGCTTTGCGCCAAGTAATGAGCGCAAACTCATATGGTGGTGACACGTGTCACGCAAGCGTAGTGTGCTGCGCTAGTGCGCTGTGCTTGCGCTGCTGACACGTGGCGCACTCTGGTGAGTTGTGCCAATTTTAGAGAGCAAAACTCTATCTCAAAGCGCATAGCGCAAGTGGTTCAGATATTGACACGTGGCGCTCTCCCAAGAGCGCAACAGCGCAGTTTGCAAGTGCAAAGCACTATGATTTAGGAATCTTTTTAGATTCAAGAACCAATGGTTCATAAAAGTGCAAAGCACTATTTTTTTTATTTTTGTTTTTTTCTTGTTTAAAGAACCAGTGGTTCATGAGAAGTGCAATTCACTATTATTTTTTTTTTATGAAGATCATTGATCTGGTTTTTAGATCAATGATCTATTAGAAGAAATTTCTTCTTTTTTGTGAAGGTTTTTACCTTTTTCTTGGAATTTTTCTCAGAATTCTCTCTGTTTGAAGCTTCTTGATTTTTTCAAGAAATGTTGATGCCTTTGAATTGAGATATAGGGTCCTTTTTATAGTGCCCATAAATTAGTTAAATTTGTTAAAGAGATCTTTCTCTGAGTGATTTGGGGAATTTTCCCCACCGTTGGATCTTTGATCCAAGGGTTTCTGTTTTACAGAAGAAAATCTTCTTGTTTTAATAAGAACAGAAAAGATTTCTTTAGAATTTTAATTCTGTTTGGCGCAAATGCCCCAGCGCGTGACACGTGTCGCGCAGCGCAAAGCGCAGCGCAACTGCGCTAGCGCATCTGTGCTGACACGTGTCGCGCAGCGTAAAGAGCAGCGCAACTGCGCTAGCGCATCTGCGCTGACACGTGTCGCGCAGCGCAGTGCTTGCGCAACTGAAGCGTTGCTTCCTTTAATTTTAGTTTAAATAGAGCTTTGCTCTGATTGGGCGCGCTTTCTTGGGCGCTGTGCTGACGTATCAGCGCCTGACATGTGGTGCGTTGCGCCCGAGATTTGAAGCGTTGCTTCAAAATTTTGAATTTTGAATTTCAACAGAGCTTTGCTCTGATTGGGGGAAACATTCCCGAGTCGACATCTGACCATAATCTGTTTTGCATCAATCGCACCGACTCTAGCTCCTTTCGAGTCTCGAATCCCAATGCCGGAGGGGCCCTTTGCTAAACGCCCATCTTCCAGGGGTGCTGCGGCGAGCCTGTGAATGTTGCGCGAGTTCGTCGAGGATCTTGACACCGAGGCCCTCGCATCTGCTGCAGACTTTGCTGCTGAGGTTAATCCCATGCTGGCGATGCTCGTGAACTTTCATGATGAAGGTGTCATCGAGTCTTGGGTTAATTACTGCAGGAAGATCGAGGCCTGCCTGCATAAGATTGAGCTCAAGCGTCTCGCTCCTGAAGTATTAGCTCTGAACTCCCAGCGGGCTGCATGGGTTGAGCAGAGTGTTCCTTTCCTTCGCCATTTTGAACAAGAGGCGACCCTTAGGCGAAAGGAACATGAGGCGGCTTCCACCAAGTCTGTCCAATTGCGTGCCTAGGTCGAAGCGAACGCTGCACAGCTAAAAGCTATTTTTGAAAATCTCCAACGATCTATTTCTGACAGGCTGGTGCTGAGGAAGAAGCTTGACTCCACTGAGCAGGTTACACAGAGTCGCGAAATTGCTCAGCGGTAAATCGATGAGAAACTTTCATCATGTTTACAGCAACGGGCTCGAATTGAAGCGGAGTTGGCCGCGGTGGCTGACTATGAAAAGGAGTTGAGAGGAGTGCGCGAGCGGCTTGCTGGCTTACTGAAGATGCCTCCTTCTCAGTAGCCGTTTTTGTATCAACTGAAAATTTGTAATCTATAAGCTTTCATTCATCATTTTTTTTATTCTTTTATATGATGTATCTTGTACTCAATTGAATTCATGAATAAAAGACACATTTTTTTATATCTTATACTGTCGCTTTCTTTTCTTTGTTGTGTCATTATCATGTTACTTTAGCAAATGTGTCATGAGGATAGTAGATAGTTGTCTATCTTAATCTCCTTGCACGGTAGCGATGGCTTAGGAAACAAGTTTAGGTCTGCTGCCTAAGACTTTTCAACTTTATGAGCCGTGAGGGTCTCATAAAGACTTTTCTCCTTACGAGTCGAGAGGATCTCGTAGGTGTAATTTCTCTTTAGGGGTCGTGAGGACTCCTAAGTGCGTTTTCTCTTGAGAGTCATAAGGATCTCACAGGAGAATTTTCTTTTATGCGCAGGGACACTAATTTCCCCGCCGGTAGAGATGAATCGAGAGATTCTCGCAAAGACACTGATTTCTTTACGGGTCGAAGCGAATCGAGGTTCTCACCAAGGACGTTGATCTCCCTGAGTCGAGCAAGGAAACTGATTTCCCTAGGGTCGAGACGAATCGACAGATTCCTGCAAAGACACTGATTTCCTTGTGGGTCGACGTGAATCGAGGTTCTCGCCAAGGACGCTGATTTCCCTGAATCGAGTGGTTTAGCCAAGGACACTGATTTCCCTGGGGTCGAAACAAATCGAGAGATTCTTGCAAAGACACTGATTTCCTTACGGATCGACGTGAATCGAGGTTCTCGCCAAGGACGCTGATCTCTTTGAATCGAGAGGTTTAGCCAATGACACTGATTTCCCTGGGGTCAAAACGAATCGAGAGATTTCTGCAAAGACACTGATTTCCTTACGAGTCGATGCGAATCGAGGTTCTCGCCAAGGACGCTGATCTCCCTGAATCGAGAGGTTTAGCCAAGGACACTGATTTCCCTGGGCTCGAGACGAATCGACAGATTCCTGCAAAGACACTGATTTCCTTGTGGGTCGACGCGAATCGAGGTTCTCGCCAAGGATGCTGATCACGCTGAATCGAGAGGTTTTGCCAAGGACACTGATTTCCCTGGGGTCGAAACGAATCGAGAGATTCCTGCAAAGACACTGATTTCCTTGCGGGTCGACGAGAATCGAGGTTCTCGCCACGGACGCTGATTTCCCTGAATCGAGAGGTTTTGCCAAGGATACTGATTTCCCTGGGGGTTGGAGGTCATTAGCTGACTTGCTCCGCTTTCCGCGATGTCAGGGTTGACGTACTCCACTTTCTGCGGTGTCAGGGTTGACGTACTCCACTTTCTACGGTATCAGGGTTGACGTACTCTAATTTCTGCGGTGTCAGGGTTGACGTTCTCCGCTTTCTGCGGTGTCAGGGTTGACGTACTCCACTTTCTGCTGTGTCAGGGTTGACGTACTCCGCTTTCTGCGGTGTCAGGGTTGACTCTAGGTTGTAGAGTCTTGGAACTGAGGATTTTGTCGTGGCTCCGATTGGTGATGTCGCATCCGTATCCTGCTGGAATAAGGAGGAACGTCGTTATGGGTCTCTAGGCTGTAGATGTTGCCATCGAGATTTGGAACTATGATCTTTGCTCTGGCTCCGCTTCGTCGCGACCCTGAGGCCGGTTGTTGACGTTACATCTGCATCCGGTTGGAGTGAGAAGAAACATCATGGTGATCTTTAGGCTGCAGATGTGGCATCGAGATTTGACTCTCCAATTGAAAGAGCCCGGTGGGAAAATGTAGTTCCTTTTCTTTTATACCCATGGATTGTATACACAGTATGGACTCGTCTGTAGGGAAAAAGTTTTATTTTTTTTATTTCTTTCCGCGATACTCTATCATTTCAGCTTTTCATATCGCGAAATTCGCGATTGCCCAATCATTTCGGCTATTTTTCACGGTGCCCAATTATTTCGGCTATTTTTTATTTACTCGCTGCTTTTTATTGCGAGTTGCCCAATCATTTCGGCTATTTTTGTATGCATATCTTTTACCTGTTGATTTTGTTGCAAGTTGCCTTATCATTTTGGCTATTTCATATGCATTTATATTTCGCTGACTTTTTGCTGAGAATATGGAGCTTGGAATCTGATGCCAATCTTAGTATCAATATCGCTGCGATTGGAATATTGCCAGGAGCGAATAATCATTTGCCATGAAAGGACTTAGGATTTGATACTGATTTAGGCATCAGTATCGCTACCACTGGTACATTGCCAGGAGCGAATCATCATTTGCCTCTGTCGATTCGAACAAAGGTGGCTTAGCAAACAGGGTTAGGATCCTGTCGACTAAGGCTTTTGACTTCATGAGCCGTAAGGGTCTCATAAAGGCATTTCTCCTTACGGGTTGTGAGGATCTCGTAGGTGCGTTTTCTCCTTAAGAATCGCGAGGATTCTTAAGTTCATGGTCTCTCATAAGTCGTAAGGATCTTACAAGAGTGTTTTCTCCTTATGAGTCGTAAGGATCTCATAAGAGTATTTTCTCCTTATAAATCGAGAGGACTTACAGGTGTTGTTCACCAAGTGAGGATTTCACGCCATTGGCGGAACTTGGTGGGGGAGATGTTTATTTGCGCCCATGGATTGTATACAAGGGTCAATATTGAACCGTTTGTAGTGCAATCTGGGAAATGTGATGGCTTAAGAATAGGTTCAGATCCCTGTAGCTTAAGGCTTTTGAATCTTATGAGCCGTGAGGGTCTCATAAGAGGGTTCTCCTTATGAGTCGTGAGGATCTCGTAAGTGTAATTTCTCCTCAGGAATCGTGGGGATCCCTAAGTGTGTTGGTCTCTTATGAGGCGTAAGGATCCCACACAGGTATTTTCTCCATACAAGGTCGAGAGGACCTTGCAAGTGTGCATGAATTTTTTTACGAGTCTGCGCCCTTTCGGGTTTTCACAAACTCGCCGGTAGCCCTACTGATTTTACTTACGGAGCCCTTTCGGGTTTTCATCCGTGCCCATCTTGCTTATGGACGTACCATTTTTTTTTGCGTCAGCCCAAGAATGCTGCGGTTTATAGTAATTTAAAGACGTTTCGGTCCATCGTCAGTTTAAGGATGTTTCGGTCCGTAGCTAGTTTAAAGACATTATGGTCCACTGTTAGTTTAGGGACGTTTCGGTCCAATGTTAGTTTAAGAACATTATGGTCCATAGTTTATCCTGTATGCACGTGTATTTGTCACGTTACGGGATACATAACGATAAAGTGGGATACACCCATTTAGGGTGTAATTTGGTTTGGTTGGGGTGTTTTATGATCCATCCCTACCGCGACTTCTTCCACTTGACGCCGACGCCTGGCTTTTTCGAATATGGCCATTTTGCGTTCTCGATTAGCTTTGTTCTTCTGACGGGCTTCGTTTAGCAGCACGTCAATCAGCTCATCGGACGGTTCTAAGGATTTTGGTGCCGATTCTGCCCCCAGCTCCTCTATGTTATCTTCTAACACCGAGTGAGCTTCTTCATCATTCAGTGACGAATGAGAGATCATGTGACAACTTGCCACGTAATCTTCGGGTTCTTCTGACGAGTCGTCTCACTCGTCATTGTCATCATCTCCGCTCTCAAGGATATGGTTGAGAAACTCTTGGAGTGTGACTGGGGTTCGCGCCTTCTGATTATATTCCTCTAGCGCGCTAATATGCTTTTGCAGGTCCGTGCGCTTGTCATCAGGCTGTGCAGGCTTCTTGGTCTTCTTCTTCTTCTTCGAAGACATTGACGGCTGGACCTGGGTATTTTGCCCTTTGCTACCAACTCTCGGTGTCGGGCGCGGTTTCAGCATTCCCTCAATGATCTTGGGATCTAGCGAGCTTTTCCACCTGATTGCGGGGCATGCTTGAAGATCCTTCATCATACTTTTCGTTTTTGCCGAAAGAACTACTTCCCATGGAGCTTCCTCTATGAATGAGCATGATGCCCCCGGCGTGTATACCCTTTTAGGAGTGTGCTATTGTGGTGGATTTACCTTCCAGTTTTCGGACAGCGCGAACTTGTCCTGTTGGTACTGGTCTTCAACCCAGTTTTTGAAGATGTAGCAGTCTTTTATCGGATGGCCCAATATTTGGTGGTAGGGGCAGTAATTGGGATTGTTGATGTCGTTTGTTTGCAGTGGGTGTCTCGGCTCCGGTAGAGTGATGAGCCCGTTGCGCACTACCAATTCGAACAGCCTCCTTGTTTTATCCCGGGAAAACGAGTAAGGACGTCTCAACTTCTCATCGAGGGGCGACCAACCGGTCTCGGGCCACTCGGTTGTTGTTGATCAATGCCGTGATCGGGGTACGTTCGCTGGCGCTTGCGAACCTTTGTGTAAACAATAGCTCCATTTCTGCAAATGTCTTGACAGAGTCATTTGGGAGCTCGGAGTACCATTCGAATGCTGTCTCCGACAAGCTGCCAACAAACTGGCGAAGCAGCAGTTTGTCGTCACCCTCAGTATTACCGCACAGAGCCCTGAACTGAGCAACATGCTAGTGTGGATTACTCGTCCCCTTATACACATTGAACTTAGGGATCGTATATCCTGGCGGGTATTTTATTTGATCGTACCAACCCGGATAGGGTCGTCTAGTCTTGACGATTTGGCTGGCCGCTTCGCTTGCCTGATGAACTCGTATCTGTTGAGCTATATAGTAGTCAAGGGTTGCTTTGGAGATGGTCTCTTCTCTGGCTGCTGATAGAGCCGGAAGAGGGTTTGATGTCTCCCCTCTGTCGTCTTCAAGGATTATTAGAGAGTCTTCAGCTGGAGGATCCGGCTGTATCATCATCCCGACCATATCTTGGAACAAGGGCACCATTTGTTTTATGTTGGCCGCTTGTTCCGCGGCCTCTTTGTCTTTCTTCTCGAGCTTTCTTCGGAGGAATTCGGCATCGGTTTCCTACTCCTGGCGCTGTTCCGACGATGTCTCCGGGATTTCTTTTGGCCCAGTGAGTACGGCCATCTTTGTCATCATCTCCGAGAGTTTCTGTTGTTACTCCTGAGCCTTTGTCACAGACCGGGTGAGTGATCGATGACCCGTGGAGGTACGGCTATCCTCTTTCCCGGAAGCCATGTAGATGGTGTGCACTACCATGCCCCCAGACTTAGGGCGTTTGGATTCAGTGCCCCTGAGATTCATCGCAGACACGGGGATCTTCTCCGGCCTTCTCCTTTCATGAGCGGTCGACTTTGAGGGGGCTGTTGTGATAGGCATCCGGGCAGACGATACCTTCCGTGGCACAACGATGGGATAGTCCTCCTCTTGCCGAACCTTCATCTTCTTTGGTTGGCGGGAGTAGTCTTGGTTAATCACAGAGTCTTGGACCCTTCGCCAGACCCTGTGGATTTTGGAGGACAACCGCTGAGGGGGTTGCTCCGGCTTCGCTTTAACAACATTTTCAGTGGGTGGAGGAGACTTTTTCAACACGGCGGTTGGAGAGTTCTTGCACACCCTCCTAAGCGGCTCAAAGTTGTTCCCAATTGGAACAGCAGCATCAATTTCCACCATTAGAGCTGGTGGAGTCAATCCAGAAGGGGAACTGCCCCCAGCTTTCCTCACTCGGTGCTAGTGGCGACGTCGAGTGTGTCTTGCAGAAGGGACTGGTTCAGTTACGGGGGTGGCTTCCTTATGCCCCCTGTTCTGGTGAAGAGTTGTTATTGGTGCCAGCTTATCGAAGACTGATGTCCGCTGAGAAGAAACATCCAACCTGTCGAAGACTGACTTTCGGGTAGGGGAAGCATTTTTAACGACCCCGCCTGCAGCAGGAATTGGAACGGCCAGTCTTGCGAATACGGATCTCTTAGCAAGAGAATCCCCTTTGACGACTTCGTCCGTCGGAGTTGGAATGGCTATCCACTTCGGGATAACTCCTTCAGGTATTGCAGGCTTCTTTACGGGCCCACCGGAGCTCAGGCTCAGCCTGTTGAAGACTGATGCAGTAGACTTGGAATTGGACGGCCCGTTGAGAGGGGTCGTGGTAGTTGTAAACCGATCGAAGACCGACTTCTTCGGAGCTTCCTATGACGGCATTGGGATGCTGAAGCTTGCCGGTGGGATCATGGTCCTAAAGAACAGTCCAGTAATGGCCTGAGTCACATGTTCCACTGGCATGGCGAAGATGGAGGCCGCTTGGGGCCCATAGGTCACTCCTCCAGCGAGGACGGAGTGGGAGTTGCTGTTGCAATAAGTGAAGCGGGAGGCCATTGCTCTTCTTTTCTGCATGGAGCAAGACACCAAATCTTAGTACCTCGAATCTAGGGGCAACCATATTAAACCGTGATTTGATCGCGAACACGACACACGAAGTGTGGAGTGGAAAGAGAAAAAGGTCCCACGGGGCGTGCCAGAATCTGTTTACCGCCGAAAGACGCGACCGGGACGTACGGACGTCTGGCCTAAATTTGGGGGGGGGCAGATGTTATTTGGTTTTATCTATCCATCTCTCCGAAGATGCTAAGTTGATTTATAGCACTATGTATTGAAGGTTTAGACAGATGCAGCCGTTGTAGTAGACTTTGTCAGATCCCCCCTCATTTCTGAGGGGTTTTTGATTGTGGGGACGCTCTTCCCTGCAGGCGCAAGCCCCTGTAGTTAATTACGTTACCGCATCGCGATAACCACTTTCTCCTGCTCTAGAAGGTCACTTCATATCGTGTGTGTTTGTTTTATTTTGTGTTGCCCGTGGATTGTATACGGAAACTAATTTATGTTTCTCCCGTAGGGCGTGGATTAGTCCAAATCCGTATTTTCTTAGATTTGGGTTTGGGTTTGTTTTAAGGATCGTTAACCTCATTTGAGATTAAGATCAACTTAAATGTTTTGTTGAGAATACGTTAGTCTAATTTTAGACTAAGATCTACTCAACGGGGTTCAGGATCATTTTTGATCCAACGAAAGAGCATTTGAGCTCTATCGTCTTAGTTTAGGGACGTTGCAGTCCATTGGGTTTAAGGACGTCATAGTCCATGAGGTTAATGACCTCATAGTCCGTAAGGTTTAAAGACATCGTAGTCTGTATGGTTTAAAGACATCGTAGTCTGTATGGTTTAAAAATATCATAGTCTGTAAGGTTTTGGTTTAATCGTTTGGGGGCGCACCAAAAGTTATTGGTTATTGGGACCCTCCATCTCTCTGATGACGTTGAGGAATTAGAACGACATGTATCAGGGGTATGAAGAGATGTACCCTTGAACCAATGTTGGTTGGGAGATCTGTAGTCATGTTTGGGACTAAGACCAATTAAAGAGATTGTAAGCACATGGGCTTGGTTGATTTGAATTAGGGACTTGTGGCCAACTTGGGCTCAGTCCACTCAGTTTTGAATAAAGTGTTGAACACTTGTTTGGGCTCAGTCCCTTTTTTGTTCAACAATGCTGAGCATTGATTTGGGTTCTGACACCCCTCTTTCTTTTTGTTTTTTATTGAGTGTTGAACACTCTTTATGGCGCTGGAGTTTTATTTACAGAGCGCTTTGTATTTCCTCAGCGCCCACGTGAGGAGCACACGGAGCGCATAGCGCTGAGCGCCAGACTTGGAGCGCTAAGGCGCTTCTTATAAAATAGCGCCCACGTGAGGAGTACGTGGAGCGCCAGACTTGGAGCGCTAAAGCGCTTCTTATAAAATAGCGCCCATATGAGGAGCGCTTGGAGCGCTGGGCGCCGAGCGATTGACTGGGAGTGCTAAGGCGCTTCTTATAAAATATCGCCCACGTGAGGAGCACGTGGAGCGCTTGGCGCCGAGCATTGTTTTGGGACGCTAAAGCACTTTTTTTAAAATAGCGCCCACGTGAGGAGCACGAGGAGCGCTTGGCGCTGAGCGCCAGACTTGGAGCGCTAAAGCGCTTCTTTGGCCGTTCTGATCAATTCTGTGCTCTGAGAATTAAGTTCTTGTTTATAAGAGACTTTGTCTCATAGATTTAAGAACTAAGTTCTTCTTTTATGAGGAGATGCTATGATCTCTTCTGTTTTTATGAAAGACTTTGTCTTATAGATTTGTGATCTAGAAAAAGAACTAAGTTCTTCTGATGTGAGAGTTAAACTCTCGAATATGGAGTCTTATAGTTTTGTGATCTAGAAAAAGAACTAAGTTCTTCTGATGTGAGAATTAAACTCTCAAATATGGAGGAGATGTTATGATCTCTCTTCTTTTTATTTTCCTTGAAGAAGGTTCTTCTTCTTAGAGCTATCTCTTCTCTTTTTCTTTTCTGAGAACGTGAAACTTATAGGGAGGTTTTCCTCTGTACAAGACTTGAAGTCTTGGGTCTTTTATATAGGGGAGGCTGATTTGTTGAATCAGTTAAGGAAATCTCTCATTGAGAGATTTCTAATTGATTTGGGGATGTTTTCCACCATTGGATCTTTGATCCAAAGGCTTCTATTTTACAGAAGACATTTTTCTTATTTTTAATAAGATTGGGAAAATATTTTCCAATACAGAACTTATTCTGTATCTTGGTGATTTTTAATCACCATTGGATCTTTGATCCAACGGTGCTCTGATTTACATAGCACAATCTTTCTTGTTTGGAAAGATTTAAGGATTATTTCCTCAACAGAATTTTATTCTGGTAATTTGATGATTTATCATCTTCGTTGGATCTTTGATTCAAGAGTGGAGAACTTTTATTTCTAGCACTGGCGCTCTCGTGCTTTGCACGTGAGGCGCTGCCTCAGAGCCTTTGACTCTTGGCGCTAGTGCTCTTGGCGCTAACGCTCTCATGCTTTGCACGTGAGGCACTGCCTCAGAGTCTTTAGCGTTGGCGCTCTTGGCGCAAGCGCTCTCGTGCTTTGCACGTGAAGCGCTGCCTCAGAGTCTTTGACTCTTAGCGCTGGCGCTCTTGGCGCGAGCGCTCTTGGCGTGAGCGCTCTTATAAGGCGCTGCCTCATTTCAAATTTCAAATTTTGAATAGAGTTTTACTCTCTGATTGGGGGAAACATACGATACCTTCTATGGTACGACGGGGTGGTCCTTCTCTTGCCAAACCTTTATTTTCTTCGGTCGGCGGGAGTAGTCTTGGTTAATCACAGAGTCTTGGACCTTCGCCAGACCCTGTGGATTTTGGAGGTCGTACTAGGCGCTCACTCCGTTGCTTGGTCTACCGCTATAGGCTTTCGCGCTAGGCGCTCACTCCGTTGCTTGGTCTACCGCACAATTCAAATAAATATCGCGCTAGCGCTCACTCCGTCGTTAGGGTAAGGAGTTCTGTGGGGGTTGTTATGACTCCGCCTTTGTAACATTTTCAATAGGTGAAGGAGTCCTTTTTAATACGGAAGTTGGAGAGTTTTTGCGCACCCTCTTGAGCGGCTCAAAGCTGTTCCCGGTTGGAACAGCAGCATCAACTTCCACCGTTGGAGCTGGTGGGGTAAGTCCGGAAGGGGAACTGCCCCCAGCTCTCCTCACTCGGCACCAGTGGCGACGTCGAGTATGTCTTGCAGACGGTATTGGCTCAGTTACGGGGGTGGCTTCATCATGCCCCCTGTTCTGGTGAAGGGTTGCTGTTGGTGCCAGCCTATCGAAGACTGACGTCCGCTGAGAAGAAATGTCCAACCTCTCAAAGACTAAATTTTGGGTTGGGGAAGCAGTTTGGACGGCTCCGCCTGAAGCGGGAGTTGGAACGGACAGTCTTGTGAAGACCGATCCTTTAAAGAGGGAACCCGCTTTGACGACTTCATCTACCGGAGTTGGCATAGCTATCCGCTTCGGGATAACTCCTTCGGGTATTGCTGGCTTCTTCACGGGCCCACTTGAGCTTTGGCCTAGTCTGTTAAAGACCGAGGTGTTGGACATGTACGACCCGTTGAGTGGGGCCGTGGTAGTTGTAAGCCGATCAAAGACCTACTTCTTTGGAGCTTCCTGTGATGGCACTGGGGCGTTGAAGCTCATTGGCGGGAGTATGGTCCCGAAGAATAATCCTGTAGTGGCCTGTGTCACCTGTTCCACTGGCATTGCGAAAATGGAGGCCGCTTAGGGCCCGTAGATTACACATCCAGACGGGGCGGAGCGGGAGTTGTTGTTGCAGTTAGTGCAGCTGGAAGCCATTTTCTCTGCACGGGAGTAAGACACCAAATCTTAGTACCTCGAATCCAGGGGCAACCATATTAAACCGCGATTTGTTCGCGAACACGACACACGAAGTGTGGAGTGGAAAGAGGAAAAGGTCCCACTGGTCGTGCCAGAATCTGTTCTCCGCCGAAAGACGCGACCGGGACGTTGGGACGTCTGGCCTGAATTTTGGGGGCAGATGCTATTGGGTTTTATCCGTCCACCTCTCTGAAGATGCCAAGTTGATTTATGGCACCGTATATCGGAGGTTTAGACATATGCGGCCGCTGTAGCAGACTTCGTCAGATTCCCCCTCGTTTACAAGGGGTTTTTGATTGTGGGGACGCTCTTCCCTGCAGGCGCAAGCCCCTGCAGTTAATTACGTTACCGCATCGCGGTAACCACTTTCTCCTTCTCCAGATGTTCATTTCGTGTCGTGTATGTTTGTTTTGTTTTTGGTTGCCCGTGGATTGTATATGAAGACTAATTTATGTTGTCGCCCGTAGGGCATGGATTAGTCCAAATCCGTATTTTCTTAAATTTGGGTTTGGGCTGGTTTTAGGATCGTTAATCTTGTTTTAGATTAAGATCACCTTAAATGTTTGTTAAGGATACGTTAGTCTAATTTTAGACTAAGATCTACTTAATAAGGTTTTAGGATCATTTAGATCCAACGAAAGAGTATTTGGACTCTATCGTTTTAGTTTAAGGACGTTGCGGTCCATTGGGCTTAAGGACATCATAATTCATGTTTAAAGACATCATAGTCTGTGGGGTTTAAAGATATCATAGTCTGTGGGGTTTAAAGACATCATATTCTATAAAGTTTAAAGACATCATATTCTGTAGAGCTTCTGGTTGTCGGGACCCGCCACCTCTCTGAAGACGTTGAAGAATTACAACGACACATATCAGAGGTGTGAAGAGATGTACCCTTAAACCAATGTTGGTTGGGAGATCTGTAGTCAGGTTTGGGACTAAGACCAATTAAAGAGATTGTGAGCACATGGGCTTGGTTGATCTGAATTAGGGACATGTTGCCAACTTGGGCACAGTCCACTCGGTTTTGAATAAAGTGTTGAACACTTGTTTGGGCTCAGTCCCTTTTTGTTCAACAATACTGAGCATTGATTAGGGTTCTGACACCCCTCTTTCTTTTTGTTTTTTATTGAGTGTTGAACACTCTTTATGGCGCTGGGGTTTTATTTACAGAGCGCTTTGTATTTGCTCAGCGCCCACGTGAGGAGAACGTAGAGCGCTTGGCACTGAGCGCCAGACTTGGAGCGGTAAGGCGCTTCTTATAAAATAGTGCCCACATGAGGAGCACGTGGAGCGCTTGGCGCTGAGCGCCAGACTTGGAGCACTAAAGCGCTTCTTATAAAATAGCGCTCACGTGAGGAACACGGGAGCGCTTGGCGCTGAGCGCCAGACTTGGAGCGCTAAAGCGCTTCTTTTAAAATAGCGCCCACGTAAGGAGCACGTGGAGCCTTTGGCGCTGAGCGCCAGACTTGGAGCGCTAAAGCGCTTCTTTTAAAATAGCGCCCATGTGAGGAACACGAGGAGTGCTTGAGCGCCAGACTTGGAGCGCTAAAGCGCTTCTTTGGCAGTTCTGATCAATTCTGTGCTCTGAGAATTAAGTTCTCGTTTATAAGAGACTTTGTCTCATGGATCTAAAAACCAAGTTCTTCTTTTATGAGGGGATGCTAAAATCTTTTCTGTTTTTGTGAAAGGCTTTGTCTTATAGATCTGTGATCTAGAAAAAGAACGAAGTTCTTCTGATGTGAGAGTTAAACTCTCAAATATGAAGGAGATGTTATGATCTCTCTTCTTTTTATTTACCTTGAAGAATGTTCTTCTTCTCAGAGCTTGTTCTTCTCTTTTTCTTTTCTGCGAACTTGAAACTTATAGGGAGATTTCTCTCTGTAAGACTTGAAGTCTTGGGTCCTTTACATAAGGGAGGCTGATTTGTTGAATCAGTTAAGAAAATCTCTCATTGAGAGATCTCTGATTGATTTGGGAATGTTCCCCACCATTGGATCTTTGATCCAAGGGCCTCTGTCTTACAGAAGATATTTTTCTTGTTTTTAGCAGGATTGGGAAAATATTTTCCCATACAGAACTTATTCTGTATCTTGGTGATTTTTAATCACCATTAGATCTTTGATCCAACGGTGCTCTGATTTACAGAGCATGATCTTTCTTGTTTAGAAAGATTTGAGGAGTATTTTCTCAATCAGAATTTAATTCTGTACTTTGATAATTTATCATCTTCGTTGGATCTTTGATCCAATGGTCGAGAACATTTAGTTCTAGCACTGGCGCTCTCGTGCTTTGCACGTGAGGCGCTGCCTCAGAGTCTCTGACTCTTGGCACTAGCGCTCTCATGCTTTACACGTAAGGCGCTGCCTCAGAGTCTTTGACTCTTAGCGCTGGCGCTCTTGGCGCGAGTGCTCTCGTGCTTGGCACGTGAGGCGCTGCCTCAGAGTCTTTGACTCTCGGCGCTGGCGCTCTTGGCGCTATCGCTCTCATGAGGTGCTGCCTCAGTTCGAATTTCAAATTTTGAATAGAGCTTTGCTCTCTGATTAGGGAAACAATGCCGAAATAAAAAATCTTGTAATAGATAATTTTAATGTAATTTTTTTATGCATGAATGGGCATAAAGCCAAATTTTTGTAAAGCCCATGGCTCATGTGTAAAAGAAATGAGCACATGAGGTATGGGATGGGCAAAATGCCATTTTGTAAAGCCCAAGGGGCTATGTGTAAATGTGTAAGCCTATATAAGGCAACATGATAATGAAATAAAAAAAACCTTTTCTCTCTCTCAAAAATTAGGGCCTGTGCCTCCTTCTCCTTCCTCAAGGTTCTAAACTTTCTTCCCTTTTTGAATTAAATTAAGAGTTTTACTCTTCTTTTTCCTAAAATAAATAGTTTTTCACCACAAAACCCATAAAAGGGAGCTCAGATCTTCCATTAGATCTCAAAAAGGGGAGATTTTTAAATCTCACCCCCTTTCTCCAAGATCCAGCCAACCGAGAGGAAGAAAAAGGAGACCCATCTCCAAAAATCTCATCTTGGGAAGATACAGGGCCAAAGGGGAGAGAAACAAAGGGGCCCCCTTTGATCATTTCTAAAGATTCTAGGAGTTTAACTCCATTCAAGATCTGTTGGAGTTCAACTCCATAAATTAATCTCTTTTTAGGAGTTTAACTTCAGAAGTCAAATCGGGAGCACAGCTCCTAATGTAGGGACAAAGTCCATTTTCCTGCTGACGCCCAGCGCCCCGTGCCAAGCACGTAGGGTGTTGGCACCCAGCATTTAGCGCCCAGCGCTAACGCAAGCGCCCAAGCGCCCAGTGCCTACGTGCAGGGCACGTGAGGCGCCGGCGCCCCAACGCCCGCATGCTAGGAACGTGAGGCATTGGCGCTCACGCGTCCTTTGGACGCCGTTTCCCCCCTTATTTTATATACACTCCATAATAAAAATGCCTTCCCTATTAGAAAAAATTTCTAACGGGGCGCTACCCCGCACCCCGCAAGGGGACTGCTAGCCTCCTTGACCCCCAGCTCGCTATCCGGGTAGCGGGACCCCCGTAAAAACTCTGCGGGGCCCTCGATATATCCAAAACCCCTTCAAAACACAACACGAAACATTGAGTTCGCATGACCTGTTTGATCCGTCAATCAGAGGTTCTCTCGCTCCAAAGGCGAAGGGTAATTAACGGCAACTTAATTCGCGGCTGCCGGAGATTCGGATCCCCACAATCAATAAACCCCAGCCTACCCCAGGCAGGAGGAATCTGTAATGCGCCTGACAAGCGTGCGCGTATTCTCATCTCAATGGGGTGACGAAAAACACCCTACAATCTTTAGTATAGATGGGTAGGAATCTACCTGCCAGGGATGGACCGGACAGGGAAGCTACTCGGTGGCCTCGTGAGGAGGGCTTTAATCCTTAGCGTAGATGGATAGGAATCTACCCGCTAGGGATGGACCGGGCACGGAAGCTACTCGGTGGCCTCGTGAGGAGGGCTTTGATCCTTAGCGTAGATGGGTCGGAATCTACCCGCTAGGGATGGACCGGGCACGGAAGCTACTCGATGGCCTCGTGAGGAGGGCTTTGATCCTTAGCGTAGATGGGTAGGAAGCTACCCTCTAGGGATGGACCGGGCAGGGAAGCTGCTCAGTGGCTTCGTGAGGAGGGCTTTGATCCTTAGCGTAGATGGGTAGGAATCTACTCGCTAGGGATGGACCGGGCAGGGAAGCTGCTCGGTGGCTTCGTGAGGAGGGCTTTAGATCCATAGCGTAGATGGTTAGGAACCTACCCGCTAGGGATGGATTGAGAAGGGAAGCTGCTCGGTGGACTCGTTGGGAGGGCTTTAGAGACTCATCTGCGCCTTCGTGGGGCGTCGTTCAAACTTCCGCGGGCCGCATTGGCAGGAGTGAGGGCGTTGTTCAACCTTCCTTGGGCCCGGAGTGAGGGCGTCGTTCAAACTTTCGGCGGCCGCATTATCGCCCTCGAAGACAGGCATAGCTGACACGTGGCCATTCCATATCTGAAAATTAAGACGTCCCGCGATTCGCGTCGCTGCGTGAGTAAACTTTCGGCCGTTGGAAGATTTTGTTGAAGCTATAAATAGTGAAGGTATGTTGACTTCCTTCTAGCTTTGTGTTTCTGAAAATGGCTGGGCGTCCGTATGTGCTCATCAGGGAGATAATTTCTCATGACGATATGTATCTTTATAGCCTTGATCGCTCCGAACAGACGTACGAGGCGGTGATAGACTGCGTGGAGGGCCACTTTGGACGCCTTCTTCCACGGCGATCTCCCTTCCTCCAACTGCTTATTTACGCCGACCCCTTCGTGTATCTCTCATAGAACATAGTCGGCTTCGTGGGGGTCGACGCGTCGGAGCAGGGGCTATGTGTACGACTTCTTGTAAAGGTTCCCAGTGCTCCAGATAAAATGACGAGCTTTTTCCCGAAGGCGGAGTGCCTGTTGGGGTTGAAAATTGCACCCGGTTGACCAAGTCAAAGTCAAAGTCAACCCCAAGCTAAGTGGGCCCATGCCCGAGTCGAGCCCGAACATGAAGCGGATGGACTCCCCCATGCCAACATAAAAATCATGTAATAAATAATTTTAATGTAATTTTTTATGCATGAATAGGCATAAAGCCAAATTTTTGTAAAGCTCATGGTTTATGTGCAAAAAGAAAGAGCACATGAGGCATGGGATGAGCAAAATGCCATTTTGTAAAGCCCAAGTGGTTATATGTAAATATGTAAGCCTATATAAGGCAACATGATGATGAATAAAAGAGACACTTTTTTCATTCTCTAAAACTCTAGGGTTTTTTTGTCTCCTTCTCCTTCCTCAAGATTCTAAACCTTCTCATTTCTTTTGAATTAAATCAAGAGTTTTATTCTTCCTTTTCCAAAACTAAATAGTTTTTCATCACAAAACCCACAAAGGGAGCTCAGATCTTCCATTAGATCTCAAAAAGGAAAGATTTTTAAATCTCACCCCCTTTCTCCAAGATCCAGCCAACCGACAGGAAGAAGAAGGAGACCCATCTCCAGAAATCCCACCTTGGGAAGATCCAGGGCCAAAAGGGAGAAACAAAGCAGTCTCCTTTGATCATTTCTAATATTTTTTAGGAGTTTAACTCCATTCAAGATCTGTTGGAGTTCAACTCCATAAATTAATCTCTTTTTTTAGGAGTTTAACTCCAAGGGTCAAATCGGGAGCACAACTCCCAGTACAGGGACAAAGTCCCCTTTTCTGATTTACGCCCAGCGCCCGCGTGCCAAGCACGTGGTGCGCTTAGCGCCCAGAGCGCTCTCGCCCACATGCCAAGCACGTGGTGCACCCAGAGCCCAGAGCGCTCGCACCCACGTGCCAAGCACGTGGTGCGCCCAGAGCGCTGGCGTCCACGTGCCAAGCACGTGAGGCGCCAGCGCCCAGCGCCTGCGTGCCATGCACGTGAGGCGCTGGCCCCCACGCGTCCTTTGGACGCTTTTTCCCCTTTTTATATATATATGTATATATATATATATAGATACACACACATTCCACGACACTGTCCCTGTTAGAAAAAAATTTCTAACGTGGCGCTGCCCCGCACCCCGCAAGGGGGCTGCTAACCCTCTTGACCCCCAGCCCGCTATCCGGGTAGCGGGACCCCCGTAAAAACTCTGCGGGCCCCCCGATATATCCAAAACCCCGTCAAAACACAATACCGCACATTGAGTTCGCATGACCTGTCTGACCCGTCAATCGGAGGTTCTCTCGCTCCAAAGGCGGGGGGTAATTAACGGCAGCTTAGTCCACGGCTGCCGGAGATTCGGATCCTCACAATCAATAAAGCCCAGCCTACCCTAGGAAGGAGGATCTGTAATGCGCCTGGCAAGCGCGCGCGTATTCCCATCTCAATGGGGTGACGAAAAACACCCTACAATGCCTCTCCTCGGTCTTCCGGAAGCATACCATATTTTAGGAATTGCACGAGGGGCTTTCTCAATCTTGGTTTTCCTCCTGAGTCGTGTATACTTAGAGCGTTACCTCTCCATCTTCCACGCTAGGCTGTGGCAAGACTTCGAAGAGGATATTCCTCCTATGGTTGGCCGTATAGGAAGAGGCGAGCTTGCTCAAAGCGTCGGCCTGGGTGTTCAGGTTCCGGGGAATCTGCTCCACTAGGACTTCGTCGAAATTTTTGCGAAGTCTTTTTACCTCGGCCAGGTACTTTGTCATGAGCGGTTCCCGGGCCTCAAATCGCCCGGTCACTTGGCCGACGACCAGGGCGAAGTCGCTGCCAATCTGGATCGTCTTCGGCCCTACCCCGGAGGCGATTCGCAATCCTGCAAATAAAGCCTCGTATTCCGCGACGTTGTTTGATGCTCTGAACCCGAGCTTCAAAAAGTATTCCATTTTTGCTTCGTCCGGACCTCGGATGATAAGGCCAGCCCCGCTCTCTTCCTCGGTAGAGGATCCATCAACGTAGAGAACCTAATCAGGGATGGAGTCGGGTACTTTTTCGACCGAGGGTTGGGGTCCGGGTCCCGTGCTCCCTTTATGGGAATGGTACATTCGACCAAGAAGTTTGCTAGGACCTGCGCTTTGATGGATTGCCTAGGGCGGTATTTGATGTCGAATTGGGATAATTCCCACCTCCATTTCTCCAGACGACTTAATGATTCGGGGGAGGCGAGAATAGACCCTATAGGCCGCTCGGTGAGGACGAGGATAGTGTGCGCCTGGAAGTAGTGTCGTAGTTTCCTCGAGGAGACGACTGTTGGATATATATATGCCCTAGAAGCCATTATTTGTATGGTGAATGCTTGGACATGTATATATATAGAGGACTTTCTTGCTCGACATGTGTCACAACCCGAAATGGCACGTGACTGGCACTTGAATCATGTGAATTCTATAGGACCCCATCTAATTCAAGTAAGCCAAAAGCCCAGAAATCTAAATCTTTTAGGGAAAATAGTGGAGGTGAAGTTTTGAAATAAGGTTTAACGAAATCAGGTTCCTTCTTTAAATATATAAGTAATGATATATGAAAACACAGTCTTTGTATCTAACATGAAAACATTTTCGTTATTGAAAATTTGGGCAGCACCTCTTTTGTATATTTAACCCGAAAATGGTACAAGCAATATAATAAAAGGTATCCCCAAACGGGAGCTAGCTCTTCCCCAAATGGCGGAACAACCACGCAAGATAAAATGAATATACAACGCCGAAGGGCGGGGATCAAGACTCAGAAAGAAAGTAAAGAACTCAACATCATCAAGGAAGCTAGAAAACCATAATAATATATGAGCGCGACTCTAAGATCGAGAGAATAAACAACTGTGGTTTTCTAAGTCTACTAAATATATAAGTCCGGTTGATGGAGATTACTAGATACAACTGAAATAAATAAAAGTACAACGGTGGTCACGATGCAAGTGAACCCACCCACCAAAGCAATCACCCGGAAGAAAGTGAAGTGCCAGCAAGCTGCTACAGAACCTGTACGGCAAAACCTGCAAGAAAATATGGCACAACGGGGTGAGTTGCCAACTCATGAGTAGAAGACATCACCGAGCAGAAATCGAAAGTATGACTATCTCCTAGGTCATACAGTAATGTCCTCATAATATACCCTGAAACGTCTAATAGTGGCAAGGGTAATCATCTAAATATAAGTGTAATACTAAGTGCTCGTGTCAGTGCCTCAGGTAGCAACATGTCACATATATGATGTACGAATGCATTAAGAATGAAAGCAGAATACATCTTATACGAGAAAACTGTTTTCTTATCTCAGTAAGATTTTAGTGTAAAAACCGAAGTATCATCAATGAAATCAACAGAAAATTCCGTGTCAAATATCGACACAATATCCTCAATATCTCGGGCTCCGTTAGTCCGGATCGGCCAATATCATCAAATCTCACGACTACGGTCGGTCTCCTCCGGATGACCGCCGAACCAAATATCACCGGTCGGTAGTGCTCCCTTGTCGGACTCAACGCCTTTCTATACGATCCTCTTGCCCCGGGGTACCGCACCGGATCCACCATGTACCCATAGATGGTGCATCCCCCTCCTCAAATCGGGTATGTGATACAGCTCAAGAACCGAGAAAACTCATAGTGGACACAACACACATCATATCACGAGAAAACCGCAAATTTCTATTTTTAGAAATGATAATGAGTTTATAAAATCCTTGCGGTTTCTCCAAGTCCAGAAATCTCATGGAATATCCGAAATCCAAAAATCGAGAGTCAATAAACAATGAATTACCGGCATAAAACCTCATAATATTGCATGATAAATGAATATACACATGCATGGGTATCTAAGTAAAGAATGCAATATCTAAACTAGCATAGTAATGATATATTGGGACTATCAGCTAGCAAGTTATATTAATGAAGTAATATTCTCTAAAGTGTACGTGACATGGCAAATACCGATGATGATGTGTGTGAGCCGGCAAGCAAGTGTTCGTGGACATACGTATCATCGGTAATGGTGTTGGTGTCCTAACAAACGAGATCATAATAGTTAAAGAAAACATATGTAATAAATATGCAATGCGATGAGAACACCATAAATAAAACAGAAAGATGAAAAGTAAAAGTAACCTTATAGAATATACCCATCAGCGTACGAGTCATACGGTTTTAGTGTTTTTGAAATGGCATGAATGGTGGTTTTTAGAAAAGTAGGGGCTATGGGGTTTTGAGAAAAGATACGTTCTTGGAATCAAATCCGCAGTATCCCTCGGCTGTCTTTAAAAATACTCACGATTCGTTAGTTTGAAAATAGGTATGACTTGAGCCTAGTCTAGCATCTACCTAAACAACTAAGAGGCTATCTAAGAAACTAGCCGGAAGGAGAAGAAAATCTAAGTATATAAACCGAGTCGATATATCTAGTAATCGGCGATCCAGCCTCATAACGTCACGTACTGTATAATATATAGTACGGCATCCTCGAGTTAAGAGTGTGGATCAATCGTCATATATATACCTCGTACGGTAAAATCCATCATACGACATCCCAAAAATCGGGGGTACGGTCAAATATCATATAAACATCATTAATCATATGGTATCATTATCGTACAATATCAGGATTAGGGGTACTGTTCCAAAGTCTAGTACATTCCAATATCATCAACACATATTATCGTCTGTATGAATACACATCGCCCAACGACCCACTGTAATATCACGTCACATATCATATCATGACTCGAACACATATCCAACCTCACGACATCATCCCCGATCATATCGACTCATCTCTAAGTAACATATACCATCCTCATCTCACGTGTATATGCATGTATGTGTGTCTATATATATATGTGTGTGTGTGTGTGTGTGTGTGTAAACCTACACTCATACATGAATATATATACACACATATAAACACAAAAATAAGTGTGTGCGCGTGCGTGTGTGTGTGACTACATGTAACCTGTGATTCGCTTCCAAGATAATCATCCTCTGGATAGGTCTTCCTAAATCAACCTAATCTAACCTAAGGTCTTCTAAATACCATACTCACCAAGTATCCAATGTCACATCCAAAACCCATAACAATAATAAGGTAATAACCCTATTCTACGTTTGCGGGGGTGCTATACGCCATCCAACCGACTTCCTCCGTAGATATACATCTACTCACTTTGATCCTCGCTTGCCGAAGTCAAAGACACCACGCACTTCCTTGTTGTTCGATGTCCACGTGAGGGTGCCTACATATCACAAAATACATCGTATCGCATTAAAATCAGATTCAAAAATCGACACGACATGCGAAGTGCTCATAGGTTAGAACCTATAGCCTACGAATGCAAAATAATCATAGAACCCTCGTCATTGACGTACAAACATCCAACGACCAAATCCACAATTTAAATGCCAAAATCCATGTTTTAGAAATCGGAAAACAATTGCTATTATTAACTCAAACGCTCCCAGATTTTGCCTCAGGTAATCTGGAATAAAACAAAAAATAAAGTGGCTAAGTTATGAGGAGTGTGAGCTACAGGACAAAACCCAACATCAAAAACCAAATTCTGGCCGACCAATAGTGCTACAGTAACCGCCCCCGCCGGCCCAATTTTTGAATTTTGGTCTCGTCTTCTCGTGGTGGTCTCCTATTGATCTAACTAGGTTAATGTATATGTTTGATTTTTTATAAAGGTCTCGGGTTACTCCAGATTTCCTGTAGACCTCTAGAAATATCACAAAACCGACATGGAAAGTTTCTAAGTTCATGTCTTGGGGTTTTAGTCACTGGTTTGGTCCAGGATAAAAGCACCACAAGGGCTTGTGATCACAATTAAACCTCATTAACATCTTGGCAAACCATAATATCTCCTAATTCCTTTTTTAGAATATTCTAATATCGCTAATCTAGACAAGTTTAACACAAAACTACACTAAGATGTTAGAAAGTCTAAAAATTAAACTAAAGACATAGGATTTACCTCATTTGGCAACTCAAGAATTTTCTTGAGTTGCTCAAAGTCTTCAAAATCCAAACTTGAGGCCTCCATAGGGTTTGTAGTGAGGTTGTGCACCATTTTTGTGAAGGGAGTAAGGTGTTTAAGCTAAGTTTTGATGGTGGTTTGTGGGGTAGAGGAGGCGGATGGTGAGGAGGGAGGAGGTCAGGAAAATGAAGAAGGGAAAATGAAGAAGAAGAGATGAACCATGGTGGGATGAGGAAATATCTCTCTCTCTCTCTCACACCCTCATTAGCCCATACCTCCTTGTCCCCATGCCATGCCACATATTCTTCTTCTTCTTCTTTTATCTCTTCTCTTTTTTTTTTGAAAAACAACAAAATCAAGAACCATATATGCATGCACATGAAGAATGGCTCAAAATATGAAATAAGCATTTGCAACATGTCATGTTGCATGTCATGCACATAGTATACTCAATGCAAAATGGTAAATACTAATCGAGTTTAGTAAATAATCCATTACAATTAATCGTATAATAATTCATAGAATGCCCAAAACACATAAATGCCTTCGAAATCAATAATTGTGTTAATTTTCCAAATATTTTCCAAATTTTCGGTATATAGTTATACCATATCATTTAAAACAAATCTCCATACTTTAAAATATTCATAATATTCATTATTTAATTTTTTTAAATTCCCAAATAAAATATTTTATTTTCCTGAAATGTTACAACATGATAGTATGCTATCTGGTTGCTCTTTATCTTAACATATTCACTTGATTGTGTATACTGTTCATTTGTTACATGTTGATAAAGCCCTTAGGATATCAGCTTGATTACCATGATTATGATGCAGATCATACTAGTGGGGCATGTGTAGTCTATAAGCATATCCTTAATTGTTCCTAGTTGTGGATGTATCGAGACGGGGTATTGATATTCCAGTGTAGACTAGCGTATTCGTTTCTTGATCCGGTTGAGGGGGCGATGGATGATCACATATCCATTGGTGTTTGACACCAAAGATTGTATACGGGTGCTCATTGGAGACTGAGTATACTGAACGGACTCGCCGAGAACTCCTATATGGTATTATATCTATCGTCGAATAGCAGTTCTCAGGTGACACTTGTAGAGGTTAGTTAGCAGACCGAGATCGTCATAGAGTCTTGTGTGTTTCCCACTGTGCTTTGATTTCCACCCTACCACGGCTCTACTGAGTCGTAAAAATAGGTGGTTTTTGGGTACAATCCCGAGACACATAGAGGCAATGAGCGATAGGAGGGGTTTCGTCTTTCCCGGTATTGGGAGTCGATGTTACATTATGCGCGATTGGTTATAACTGCAAGTCCCTGGCCAGGGCTGATGAGATTTACTGATAAATGTTATCAGTAGTTTCTCGACCGTTTATAGGCCATACATCGGCATGATTTATTGAGTTATTAGGGCTCGACGATACCATCCTTAGACTCAATATGCAACATATCAGACGAAGAGACCGGACTGTACGGTAAGTGTTGCTGGTTGGCTCTACGAGAGTTTGGACAAGTTCGCTTGTTGTTCTTCTGTTCGCTCAATACCTGGGTAACCATTATGTGCAGCTAGTACCGCTGATGGTTTGTAGGTATCTGATATGATCACTGCCTACTGCTAGCGTATTGACGAGTCTTAGAGTCCCACATAAGGGTTTCCGAGCTCAGGCGAAACGAAGTGGGGCACATATGGAGATATGTGCGGGAGCTTGATTAAATACGAGTATATGATACCGTATTTTAATCTGGCGTTTTCTATTAGTCGGGTTATATGTGACCGGATTATTAAATCAAGTGTTGATTTAATATAATGACTAATTGCTCATTAGTAATTCCTTTCTTTATGTGTGCATGTATGTATGTAAATTTATATGGATTTATATACATATATACATGTGTGCATGTATCATGGTGGATGATACATTGGACATGGCTATGCTAGACTCACATAGAAAGATATTAGATGTTTATTGATTTTGAGTAAATGGAAATTGAATAATGAAGTCATGGTTCTACACTCTTCTTAAAATATCCCACTAACCATGGTTCATTATTTAATTCTCCTCTAACTCACTCTCATAAAATATCTAAGATATTTTCCATGGATCAATATATATATTAGTGTGAGTTTGACTCTCTCTCTCTCGCTCATATAATCTCAAGCTTAGCCATTAGTTCATCCTCTTCCTCCTAGCACTCTACCCTTTTTCAAGAGAGTAAAAGAGAAAGAAAAAGAAAGGTTTAATAGTGAGAAAAATCCCACTTCATCAATCTATATTAGTCTAGAACACTTGTATAGGTTGTTTGCCTCACTTCTACTTAGTTCAAGTGAAGCAAGAGCTTGAGTATAAGGAACTCCGGGTGGATCATCGTGGACACATAAGGCTTCAAGTGGACTTGTTCCAAGCTTTGAGTGGAGCCCAAGGACTACTACACGGAGATATAGAAGAGAAGGAGTGGTCTACAAAGGTTGTAGTTCTTTTTCTCTTAGTGTTAGACACTTTTGTATATGACACTAACCCTAATCTCTAGTTCAATTCGTGGCTTGTGTGCGTTAGCTCTCTTGATTTTTGAAAATACATCATATATTATAGTTTAAACACTTGTAGAGATGCTAAGACACACTTACATGGTATCAGAGCTACTAGGTATTGGATATAGACCTATGGGAGGTTCTCACTATGTGACAGTATGGCGAAGTATAGGCTCTTACCCCCAGGGTGTCCCGAGACCGGATGATATTCCGGCGGGTTGTAGTCCTCGCGAGGGGGCATGCATAAAAGTAACTGCTGAGGGACCTGTAGGTGCCACGGCAACCTCATTGGATGGGGTGGCTGCCTGACTTACATGGTATCAGAGACAAGCTGGAGCTTTAGGGTAGTTTAGACGATGTTAAAAGTGTTCGATTGAAATCAAAATACGGATTTTTCATGGTTTCTGTACATTTTTCCAAAAGTTGGTATTTTGCAGAATAAAAATATTCAAAAAATCGTGCAGGTAAATATATGGAACCCCATGAAATTCGAAGACCCAATTCCCAATAATGGTCACGGAACCGCGACATAACCCTAGGTTAGCCGTGGTTTCGCCGCACATTAGGGGATTTAGGGTTTCATTTTTTTCAGTGCTGCTCTATTTTGATATTTATGAGTTTCTGGATATTTTTGTTGAGGCTCAAGGTGTTGAGGTCTCTGTGGCTTGAAAAAAAATTTGATGTCGATCAAAATGTTTAATATCGTCCAGACAGTTACTATGTGTGATACAATATTTGGAATCTACACTAATTAGTTTTGAGAAAATTAATTGGTTGTTTGTAAATCTAACATTTCAATCTCATTGATAATCGGGAATCTTGTTGAATTACCCATCTTCTTTATGAAAAGGTGTTTTCATTTCGAGACTTAAATGTTAGATTTATGAGGTTAGGCATGAAATCCGGAATATGAGATATTCCGGGTTTATGATGTCTGAGGATAAGAGCGGATTCTAACTGTTGTAGTTTTACATTTCTTTTCTGCGACCGTAAGTGTAATATGTGCATCCCTAATGTCGTTGCTATATGTCGAAGACATTAGAAATACGCATATTTACTTACGTTGATGATCTGTGATGATTATTCCGTTGCTGTTCTGATATGATGTATAGAATCGTCGTGATTGAATAGCCGGGGGTTTTATGTGAGATGAGAGATTTTCTTTTTCATTCATGTAAAATTCTATGTATGTAATATTCTTTTATTGGGACACTTCCGGGTTGAGGATGATGTCACCATTGATGTATATTATTTACTTTTCCGCGTTAGGATAGGCCCAAGATAGGGAGCACAAGTGACCGGGTTCTAGAGTCCAGTGGGAGGCCATTTCGAGAAGTCGGGAACGGGTCTACTAACTCTAGAATTGGCAGGGTTGCTTGCCGCTCTCGTAAGGGTCTAGGAATGTGGGCTTGGCTATTCATCACGACCGTGGAATCCGTATTTTTTATCATTGGCTTAATATAAAATACGGACCTCCTAGTATATCCTATATTTTCATATATCTGCTTCTGCTGTGACTATGTGATGTGATCATATTAACTGCGTGAGACGAATGTTATTATATTATATGTATGATATATAATAAACGTTGCTTATGTTTTGCATCCGCGCTAGTCCTGCCCTCGCTTTTCCATTATTTAAGTAACCTAACGGTGTATGACTGGACCCCGTGGCGAGTGTGGATGGTATAAGCGTACGTTCTATTTTCGTTTCTTTCTGTGATGCTTAGGAACTTATATGATGGGACTACATTAATGAGATTAATATAAAGAAAAGAAACCTTAAGATGTTGTAGAGTTGAATTTGAAATCTACTCGGCCTTTTTTTAAAAAGCAAGTTTCAAAAATGCGGAGCTTAAGCTACTCCTTTTAAATTATTTGGTTCTACAACGAGATCAAGTTCAAAGCGTTAAAGGTTTTTATAAAAACCATCCACAACCCTCCGTCATTTTAGAAAGTAGAGTACTTAGTATTCGTGCTACGTTTGTTGACCATAGTTAAGGCGTAGTGTACGGTAGCTAAGTGATATCTTCCTACACAGCATATGATGCGATTGATTAGGACATTTATATAACATTGTTGATCATAGTTAAGAGTCATATGAATTGGTCTAATTAATCATGAAATGATGGGTAGAACTTGACTAGTGCTTATGATTTGTTGACCATAGTTAAGGTCATAAGATGTTAGGGGTAAAAACCATATTGGCAATTTCAAGAGTTGAAATTTGCAATGAGATTGCATACCTTCTATGTTGATAGGTGAATCCCAATCCCACTGTGAGTAAAAGTTATTCCCATGAGAGTTTTGCACTTTACAATTAGGTAATCCAGTAAGTGTCTAGAAAGGTGTCAACGGGGTTATGCCTCTAGGGAAACGAGGTTTATTTTAATTAGGTCCGTGCGAAAGCACGGGGAACCTCTCTCAAATTACCGACACTGGCCTGGCTGACCGGTTGGCGAACTTATAGAATGTAATTAATCCTGGCTAATTTTATTTTTAAGATTTGAAGGAAAATTTGATAAAAGCAGTGGGAGACATCGATTAGATAAGATAAATAACCAATCAAATCTTTGCAAGAGCTATCGCTGAGTGTATTCTTTTCTCTCGCTTAATGGCAGATACCAATGACTGGACTTAAGCTTCTATTAGAGAAAAATAAACTGACGGGACCCAATTATAAAAAATGGCTAAGGAACATAAACATTGTCCTTACATATGATAAGGTTGCATATGTCCTTGTTCCCTCATGGGAATTAAATAAAATACAGATAACGCAGCAAGGAAAATTCCCAAATGGGGCATTACGTGCTCACACGTGACCGGGCCTCACGTGCAAACACGTGACCTTTTATGGGCAGATTCTATCTACACCTGAATGCCTAATTGATAAAGTCACATGCCCACACGTGATAGGCTCTTGAACCCACTGAATTAATAGAATTAAATTCTAATTAAAAGGAATTAAAAGCGTTTGTTCCTTCATGAGGAACTAAATAAAATACAAATAAAGCAGCAGGAAAAACCTCAAATAAGGCCTCACGTGCCCACAGGTGACCGGGCATCACGTGCCCACACGTGACCGGGCATCACGTGCAGACACGTAACCATTTATAGGCAAAGCCTGTAGGCACTGAATAAAATAAATAATTGGAAATGTTTAATCAGTGGCGTCACGTGCCAACACGTGATAGGCTCTTAAACCCTCTGAAACAATAGAATTAAATTCTAAATTAAATGTTTAATCAGTGGGGTCACGTGCCAACACGTGATGGGTTCCTAAACCCTCTAAACCAATAGAATTAAATTCTAATTAATTGCTTAATCAGTGAGGTCATGTGCCAACACGTGATAGACTCTTAAACCCTATGAAACAATAGAATTAAATTCTAAATTAAATGCTTAATCAGTGGGGTCACGTGCCAACACGTGATGGGTTCCTAAACCCTCTGAACCAATAGAATTAAATTCTGATTAATTGCTTAATCAGTGAGGTCACGTGCCAACACGTGATAGACTCCTAAACCTTCTGAACTAATAGAATTAAATTCTAATTAAAGGGATTCAAAAGCCCTAATTGGAAAAATATTTCTCTAAATCTTTCTAAACAAAAAAGATTGCACTCTGTAAATGGGAGCACCGTTGGATTAAAAATCCAACGGTGATTAAAAAATCACCAATTTATAGAAAGATTCTATACAAGGAAATATTTCCCTAAAATTTGCCAAGAACAACAAATAAAATATCTTTGGATTAAAAATTCAATGGTAAATAAAATTCACCAAATGATCTAAAAGATCATGTTGGTTATAAAATCAATCAAAAATCTTTCAATGAAAGATTGACTAAACAAACTGATTCGTTTATTTCTCCTTTAAATAGGAGCCAAGAAGGAAGAAAGAGGGACAATAAGAACAACAGAGAGTAAATACAAAAAAAAAGAATTTAATTCTCCAGAGAGAAAAGAAGATCTCTTCAGAGAAAGAAAACTTTAGGTAAGAGAAGGAAGGAGTTCATTCCATAAGCTTCCACAAAAATAAAAGAGAATTTAATTCTCAAAACCAAGAGTTTAACTCTTCTAAAAAAGAACTTAGTTCTTTCTCTGGTTGAAGATCTGCAGAAGTAGATCTCCCCACAAGTTGAGAATTTAATTCTCATCGGGGAGATTCTGCCATACAGATCCAAAACTTAGAGGGAGAATTGGATTTAAAGAATTTAATTCTTTCAAACACATAGGAATTTAATTCCTCTAAATAAAATTAGGGTTTAGCCCTATCAAAGAATTTAATTCTTAAACAAAAGATCTAACTCTCCATGCACGTAAAAGAGATCAGTACCCAACCTGATCACATGTGACCACGTGACTCCCCTCCTCAATTATCAAAAGAGAACGAATGAAATTGGGTCACGTGCTCCTACATGACCCCTGAACAAACTTCTTAAAATAAAAAAGGGAGTAAATTCAAGGCAGAACAGATTTTGGGCGTCTCACGTGACCCCTAGCAATTATCAAACAAAAGAAGATTCTACCCAAGGGCAATGCCCACCTAAAGGATGCCTCACGTGTCTCCAGGTGACCCTTGACAAACACCTTTTTAAAGAGAAAATGGGGTAAAACTGAAGGATTAATATCCAACGCATGGGCACCCTCACGTGTCCCCACGTGACCCCTAACAAATACTTTTAATATCCAATGCATGGGTACCCATCACGTGCCCACACGTGATGTCCATAAAGATCAAGTGTTACGCTTATATATTCTGGGAGTAAAATAAAAGAAGTAAGGCCCAATCTTCAGGCGCCCCACGTGAGCACTTCAGTCTTAGTGTTTAACACTTCTTTAAGTGCCTCACCTAGGAGCACGTGAGCGCCGAATGTACTCTAGTGTTTAACACTATATTCAAGCCAATCTTAGCCTAAATTAGCTAAGTTTTCCAAAGGCAAGATCCCTTAAAACTGAACCCCAATTATACTCTTGACTTCCAAAACTGATCATCTCATATGGCATTCAAAGTGATTCCCGGATATTCCCAACCAACATTGGTTCAAGGGTACATCTCATCACTCCTTTGATATATGTCGTTGTAATCCTTCAACGTCTTCAGAGAGGTGACGGGTCCCGACAACCAGACATTCCACGGACTGTGGGATCCTTAAACTTATAGACTATGATGTCCTTAAACTTTACAGACTATGATGTCTCTAAACTACCATGGACTGTGAGGTCCTTAAACTCATAGACTATGACGGTCTTTAAACTTTACAGACTATGACGTCTTTAAACTATGGACTATGATGTCCTTAAACTCCATGGACTATGATGTCCTTAAACTCTTGGACCGTAATATCCCTAAACTAAAACAATAGAGCCCAAATGCTCTTTTGTTGAATCTAAATGATCCTGTTAAGTAGATCTTAGTCTAAATTAGACTAACGTATCCTTAACAAACGTTTAAGTTGATCTTGGTCTCAAATGAGATTAACGATCCTTAAACCCAACCCAAACCCAAATCTAAGAAAATACGGATTTGGACTAATCCATGCCCTACGGGCGACAACATAAATTAGTCTCCGTATACAATCCACGGGCAACCAAAAACAAAACAAACACATACGACACGAAGTAACCATCTGGAGAAGGAGAAAGTGGTTACCGCGATGCGGTAGCGTAATTAACTGCAGGGGCTTGCGCCTGCAGGGAAGAGCGTCCCCACAATCAAAAACCCCTCAACGAGGGGGAATCTGACGAAGTCTGCTACATCAGCCGCATCCGTTTAAATCTCCGATACATGGTGCCATAAATCAACTTGGCATCTTCGGAGAGGTGGACAGATAGCACCAAATAGTATCTGTCCCCAAAATTCAGGCCTGACGTCCCAACGTCCCGGTCGCGTCTTTCGGCGGAGAACAGATTCTGGTACGCCCGGTGGGACCTTTTCCTCTTTCCACTCCACACTTCGTGTGTCGTGTTTTTCCGCGATCAAATAAAAGCGGTATATATGTTTGTGGTTGCCCTTAAGGGAGGGGATACTGAAGCCGGCGTTTCGTCTCTATGAAGAATGGAGTCTGCTCCCACCTTAGCAACTCAGGATTTGTCATATCTGGTGGAGTCAAGTACGGGCCACTTGCAGGCTCAAATCTCTGCAATCCGGCTCTTCAAGAAATCAACGGGCTTCTTTTTGGATCGATACTCCCACCTCCCACCCTCGGTGCCTCAACGCCGATGGAGGAATCCCAGAGGAAGTCTGTCTTCCACAGGCTGGTTCCCCAAGCAGCTGCTTTGCCAACGGAATCAGTCTTCAAACAACTGGCACATGCCAAGGACCAAGGTCGACGCAAGGGGCAGAATATTCAAGCTCTCAAAGGAAACAGGGGGCAGGCTCAGTAAAATCCTGAAGCTAATCAAATACCGACCGTAAGAAATGGCTAACGTCGATATCAGCGTCATACAAAATAAGCTGAGGGCAGTCCTCCGTATGGTCCTGTTTCAACCCCAGTGGTGAATGTTGTTGTTCCAACTGGGAACAGCTTCAAACTGTTGTGAAGGGTCAGACAAAATTCTCCTACCGCTATACTGAAGAAGTCTCCGCAGCCCATGGAGATCTCACGAGAGCAGAAACAAGTTCGCTCCCTGAGGCAACTTTCCTCATCTATATATAAGGTGTGGAAGCAGGTGAAGGGGACTCACCCTAAGACGGATCCTGATACAGCGGTTCCTCTCAAAACCAAAGCGGCTTTTCACAAAAAAGGAGGCCCAATAAAGCTCAAGTGCTCGAAGCAAACTCCAAAGGCCAAAGACTCCAAACACCCCAAGCCTGGGAGCATAGTAGTTCACATAGTCTACGTGGTAAATTCCAAAGATGAAGTTCGAGTTTCTACTAGTCACTGACCTCAAACTCGGTCCCTGACAAAAGTTCGACTGCAAACGTGAAAAGCTGCAGAAGATGCTCGCTCAGGTGGCAGCAAACGCTAATCCATCGTCTAAGGAAAATCCCAAGGGCGCACCCGAAGAAAGAATAGAGAAGGAGTCGGATAATGATTTCCTAAAGTGCGCTCTGAAAAAGAGTGATGAAGAAGCAGCAGAAATGTCCATTAAAATAAACCAGATGACACTTCTGATTCAGAATATGGCTGGAAAGATGGTTCAATCGGAACTACTGGTAGATGAACCGCCGGTAGTCGATCTTAAAGATAAGGATGACATTTCAAATCCTCCGCAAACCTCATCAACGGTTGAGAAGGAAATGATTCCTAAAAGAAAAGCTGGACACATATATCGCTCAGCGAATCAAAACTCACTGCACCAGTGAAGCCGCAAATAGGCCAATCAAGACTGATCGACCGTATCCGGCATGGTACGATCAAATAAAGTACCCGCCAGGATATACGATCCCTAAATTTCTCGTATATAAGGGGACGAACAATCCACACCAACACATGGCTCAATTCAGGGCTCTGTGCGGCAACACCGGAGGTGACGACAAACTGCTGCTTCGCCAGTTTGTTGGTAGCTTATCGGAGACAGCATTCGAGTGGCACTCCGAGCTCCCGAATGACTCAGTTAAGACATTTGCAAAAATGTCTTACTGTTTACACAAAGGTTCGCAAGCGTTAGCGAGCGCACCCCCATCACAGCATTAATTAACGCCAGAGTAAAGCCAGGAGAAACATGGGTGCAATACGCGATACGGTGGCAGAATCTATGGTCGAAGTGCGAGCAGCGCATTGAAGAAGCGCCTGCGGTAGGCATATTCGTGGGTACTCTTGATCCGTAGGCGACCATATCCTAGTTCATGATGTTCTTCAAGCCAACTACTTTTCAGGCCTTGATTGACAAGCTGGCCCAAATGGACCAGATGGGCCACAGGCCTTCCTCTTCGAAGTTGGATCTGCGGAATGAAAAAGGGAAAGGGAAAGCGACCTTCGTCGCCAATGCTCAGCAACAGCCGACTAGCCCAAAACCAGCTGATCGCCAAAGCGATAGACAGTGATTCCTTAACGAAAAGTTAAGACGTCCTTACTCGTTTCCGCGGGAGAAAACAAAAAGACTGTTCGAACTGGCGATATGCAACAGGCTCATCAATCTGCCGGATCAGAGACGTCCATCGTAGCCCGGTGATGTCAGCAATCCCAATTATTTCCCCTATCACCGAGTAGTAGGCCATCCAATTGAAGATTGCTTCGTCTTCAAAGGTTGGATTGAGCACCAATACTAACAGGGCAAATTCGCGATGTCCGAGAATTGGAAGGTGGGCCTGCCCAGCCATATGCTACTAAAAATATGGACACGCCAGGGGCATCATGCCTTCTATAGAAGAAGCTCCATGGGAGGTCGCTCTTTCAGCCAAGACGAAAAGAATGCCGAAGGATCTTCAAACATGCCCGGCGATCAGGTGGAAAAATCCGCTGGAACTCGAGGTCATTAAGGCAATGCTGAAGCCGCGCCCAACGCTAAGAATTAATAGCGATGGGCAAAATGCTCAGGCCCAGCCATCAAAGTCTTTGAAGAAGAAGAAGAAGACCAAAAAGCCCGTGAAGCATGGTGACAAGCGTATGGACCTGGAAAAACATATTGACGCGTTAGAAGAATATAACCAGAAGGCGCGAACCCCGGTCACACTCCAAGAGTTTCTCAACCACATCTTTGAAGATGGAGATAGCGACAAAGAAGAGGGAGAAGACTCGTCAGATGAACCTGAGAACTATGTGGCGAGTTGCCACATGATCTCTCACTCGTCAGAAGATGGTGAAGAAGCTCCTGATACAGAAAAACTGGGGGATGATCCCGAACCGGAATTCCTAGGACTGTCAGACGAGATGATTAACGTATTCCTGAATGAAGCTCTTCTGAAAAGCAAAGCTGACCGAGAGCACGAAGTCGCCATATACGAAAAAGCCAAACGTCGGTGAATGAACGAAAGGATTGAAATACCCCAACCGGATAAGAGTATTTTGGCCACCAGCAAAAGCAAGCTTAAAGCGAGGAAAAGGTTCGCCAAAGCCATATCAATGGGAATGAAGCTGCCGCCCTCCGAAGGAAACACTCCTGACAGGATACACCTTGATGAAGAGGATGCACATCCAAACTACTGCTTGTACCATCGGAGGCCATACCACTAAGAGAAGTGAAGACGGAGAATATCCTCCATTTCTTCAAGACACACGTCATCTATCGGTTCGGCACTCCATGACGGATTATCTCCGATAATGGGCCAGCCTACAGAAGTCATAAAATCAGCTGCTTAGCACAACAACATAATATAGACTGGAGATACTCTTCGGTCTATAATCCCCGAGCTAACGGTTTGGCAGAGGCTTTCAACAAGACCTTAAAGAAGATTGTGAAAAAGACGGTGTCCAAAAATAAAAAGGACTGGCATGAGAGACTGCATGAAGCTCTCTGGGTATATCGGACTACAATCAAAACGGCCACAAACACAACGCCGTATGCATTGGTATTCGACACTGAAGCAGTACTCCCCTTGGAGATAGAGCTACCCTCTCTACGAGTGGCGGTCCATTACGAGCTAACAGACGAAGAGAATGCTCATTTTCGACTTGAGGAGCTCGACGCCCTTGACGAAACCCAGCTCATGGCACAACAAAACTTGGAAGCTTACAAAGCAAAAATGACGCGCTCATACGAGAGGTTGACTAGGCCGAGAACATTTCGTCAAGGAGAACTCATGCTAGTGGTCAAGAGATCTATGATCCCCAATCGTGCCAAATGGGGGAAATTCGAGCCGAACTATGAAGGCCCGTATATCATAGACAAAGTCTACCAAGACGGGGCTTACTTGCTCATGAATATGCATGGCGAAAAACCTTTCAGGCCAATAAACGACCATTTCTTGAAGAAATACCACGCTTGACCGAGACGTCTATAAACTACTACAGACCGCAGCATCCCAAGGCCGACGCAAAAAAAACGGTACGTCCATAAGCGGGATGGGCACGGATGAAAACCTGAAAGGGCTCCGTGAGTAAAAACAGCAGGACTACCGGCGAGTTTGTGAAAGCCCGAAAGGTCGCAACCTCATTAAAGGACACTTGCAAGGTTCTCTCGACCCTGTAAGGAGAAAACACCTGCGTGAGATCCTTACAATTCACAAGGGAGCAACACACTTAGGAATCCCCATGATTCCTAAGGAGAAAACACACTTACGAGATCCTCACGACTCATAAGGAGAATTCTCCTATGAGACCCTCACGGCTCATAGGATTCGAAAGCCTTAAGTTACAGGGATCTGAACCTATTCTTAAGCCATCACAATCCCCAGAATGCCCTACAAGCGGTTCAATGTTGACCCTTGTATACAATCCATGGGCGCAAATAAACGTTTCCCCAACAGAGTCCCACTACTGATGAGGGATATCTTCACATGCCGAACGACACTTGTAAGTCCTCTTGACTTATAAGGAGAAAGCACTCTTGTGAGATCCTTACGACTTATAAGAGACCATACACTTAGGAATCCTCACGATCCCTAAGGAGAAAATACACCTACGAGACCTCTCGACTCGTAGGGAGAAATACCTTTATGAGACCCTTACGGCTCACAAAGTCAAAAGCCTTAGTCGACAGGATCTTAACCTCGTTTGCTAAGCCACCTTTGTTCGAACCGACAAAGTCAAATGATGATTCGCTCCTGGCAATATCTCAGTTGTAGCGATGCTGATGCCTAAATCGGTATCAGATCCCAAGTCCCATACTCGCGAAAAAAATCAGCGAGCCAAAAATGCATATGAAATAGCCGAAATGATGGGGAAACTTGCAACAAAATTAGCAAGTAAAAATATATGCATACAAAATAGCCGAAATGTTTGGGTAACTCGCAATAAAAAGTAGAGAGTAAAAAAGAAAAAAATAGCCGAAATAGTTGGGCACCACGGAAAAAAAAATAGCCGAAATGATTGGGCAATCGCGACTTTCGCGATATAAACAGCTGAAATGATAGTTTATCGTGGAAAGAAAACAAAAAAATATATAATACATATAAAATGAAACTTTTGCCGTACAGGTGAGATCGCATCGATCCCTGTATACAATCCAGGGGCACAAATAAAGAGGGAACCATATCATCCCACCAGGCTCCGTCAGAAAGAGAGCCAAGTCTCAATAGCCACATTTACAGCCTGGAGACCCACAACAGCGTTCCTCCTCATCCCAAACAGGATTCGGACGCGACAATCAATCTCGAAGCCATGGCAGAGTCCCTAGTTCCAAGTCTCGACGGCCACATCTACAGCCTGGAGACCTACTATAGCGTTCCTCCTCATCCCAAATAGGATTCAGACGCGACAATCAATCTCAGAGCCACGGCAGAGTCCCTAGTTCCAAGTCTCGACGGCCACATCTACAGCCTGGAGACCCACAACAACGTTCCTCCTCATCACAAACAGGATTCAGACGCGACAATCAACTGCGGAGCCATGGAAAAGTCCCTGGTTCCAAATCTCGACGGTTCATAGATAACCTAGAGACCACCTCGACAGACGTCTCATTACAGCAGACGCTACGTCATCAAATGACCCCGTCACGGAAACACGTCATCCAATGACCCCGTCGCGGAAACACGTCAGCCAATGACCCCGTGTCGGAAATACGTCATCCAATGACCCCGTCGCGGAAATACGCCATCAACTGACCCCATATGGCTAAAGTCCCCATATGGCCAAAGTCAACTGTCACGACCCTAAATAGCACGTGACCGGTCCTTGAATCATATGAAGTCTATAGGACCTAATTTAACTCAAGTAAGCCAAAAGCCCGGAAATCTAAAACCATTTTAAATAATAAATGAAGGAAAACTAGTTTTAAAGAAGTGAAGAAAAAGTGTTTTAAAAACAAGGATTTTAAATAAGTAAGCCGAATATGCATTTTTAAAACCTCAAGTCTTTTCTGGAAATTTCGGCAGAGTTTCCTTTGTAAAAACTGGCCCCAAACGGGGTACAACATGAATAATATATGCACAATGATAAAAGGCATCCCCAAGCGGGAGCTAGCTTTTCGTCAATCGACGGTCACAACCACGCAAGCAATATGATATACAACACCGAAAGGCGATGATCAAAACTCAAAAGAAACTCGAAATCATCAAGAAAACCATAATATTACAACGCGCTACTCTAAGGTCGAAATAATAATACACTGGTTTCTAAGTCTGAATAAATATATAAGTTTGGTTGATGGAATTTCTAAATACAACAACGAAAATAAATAAGTACAATGGTGGTCACGATGCGAGTGAACCCACCTAGCCAAGCAATCACCCAAAAAGGAATCAGTGTGCCAAAAAGCCGCAATGAAACCTGTACGGCAAAACCTGCAAGAAACTGTGGCACAACGGGGGTGAGTTGCTAACTCGTGAGTAGAAAACATCACAGAGCAGAAATCGTATATATGACTCAATCCTAGGTCAATACGATCAGTAATAATATATATCCTCAATATGATAAAGTCTAAAGCATGATAAGGTGGCAAAGGTAAACATCTAAAAGAAAGTGTAGTACCAAGTGTTCGTGCCAGTGCCTCAGATAGCAACATATCATAAATATGAGGTGTGACCAATGTAATCAAAATGAATCAATGTCAACTATATCATGAAGTCTATAAGTATGTGGATATCATCCAACTATGTAATCAATGTCTGTATGCATGTGGATCTCATCCACATGTCACCCAATGACACAAAACATCATGCACGTAAATATCATAAAGCATGTGCATGGAAGTATGAGGATATATATCAACGTGTGTCCCTCACGACACATCAAAATCATGGAATCTGAGTGTCCCGCATCGACATTCAAAAACATCATGAAACTTGCGCCCAGCATCGGCACGTAAATCCTCATATACATATATAGGGCTCCGTCAGTCCGGATCGGCCCACGGGCTCCGTCAGTCCGGATCGGCCCGTATCATCTCTCAACTCTGGCCAGTATCCTCCGGATATCCACCGAGCTCAAATACTATCACCGGTAGGTAGTAGTCCCTCTGCCAGGTCCACCGTCTGCAGCACAGCAATCCGTTCTCGTCCCGGGATACCATACCGGGTCCACCATGTACCCGCAATCGGCCTCATCCAGCTCCTCGAATCGGGTTTCACATGTCACACTCAGAACCGAGAAAACACATGGTGGACGCACTGAAATATCATATCAAGAGAGACCGGGTTTTTAAAACAGTACATACTTTCTTTTGAAATAGCCACGGTTCTCAAATCCAGAAATCTCATGAATACAGCATATCTCAATGCATAAAATCATAAAGCATGATGTATCCTACATATAACAGAAATGTAAGCATATCCGTATATCATGCAACATGGAATAGTAATATGCACATATCAAGGGAAAACCGCTCTTTCAAATGAATCCAGTTTTAAAGTATATCTTACGGTTCCCAAATCTCAAAAATCAAGCCAGAATCATCTATGTATATGCAAATATATATGTATGCAAGTATGGGTGTACAATATGTGTGTACGCACGTATGAGTGTACAATATGTCTGTGCGCCAATATGGATGTACAAGTAGGTATATACGCAAGTATGAGTATACAATATGCCTGTGCGCCAATATGGATGTACAAGTACGTATATACGTAAGTATGAGTGTACAATATGTTATATCCTGATGCAACATTCCTGCTGTGTAGTGACATGGCAATTATCGATGATGAAGTGTGTGAGCCGGCAAGCAGGTGTACGTGGAGCATACGCATCATCGATAATGGTGCTGGTGTCCTGACAGCATGGTTTTAACATAACAATAAACATATTTAAACATGCAATGCAATGCGAATAGCAAGAATATACGGAAAGTGAATAATAAACGCAACAGTGCAGAATCTACATCAATATATATGTCATACAGTTTTGCCATTTGAAATAAGAAGAATCGTGGTGTTTAGAAAAATAAGGGTTACGGTGATTTAAAGAAAAAGATACGTCTTTTGAAAATATCCGTAGAATTCCTTAGCCTGTCTTTTAAAATACTCACGATTCGTTAGTTTTGAAATAGGTATGACTCGGGTCTAGTCTAAATCAACTAAGTACTACAGAACTAAACGAACAGTCTAACCGAAAGGGTAAGGGAAACCACCTAAATCTGAGTCGATATATGTATAAATATAATAGTCGGTGATCCCGCCTCAATAGTATCACATACGATACAATATACAATATGACATCCTCGAGTCAAGAGTGCGGATCTATCATCAATATAAAGTTCGTACGGTAAATCCATTGTACGGCATCCCAATCTGGGTACGGGTCAAACATCACATTTATCTCATCAATTATCTGATATTCTTATCATCATATCACATGAACTGGGGTACTGATCTAAGTCTAGTACAAGCTGATACCATCTATAAATATATGTGTGCGTGTATGAAAACACACGCCTAAAGGCCCGCTAAAATCTCATGCCGTATCTCCTAATACGAATCACATCATATCACCGATCTCGTGGCACCATGCCCAAACTCATCGACTCATCTCCAAATATCATCCATTATCCTTATCATCCAACTGTAGGTATACGTGTATATATATACATCGTCCCATACCTATTTGTGTATATATATATACGTATCCCCATATACACACAAGTATAAAAAGGTAAGCATGTGTGTGCGTGTGGGTGTAAACCTATTCAAGGGTTCGCAACTAAGAAGCTATACTAGTTCACTTCTAATAACCCTAATCTAACCATTTAACACCTAATCATATCTTGAATAACCATGTCACACATAAAGCTATCATATATATATAGTATATATAGCATACTAAATATCGAACTGCGGGGGTGATATACGCCATCCACCCGACTTCCCACGTAGATGTAAATCTAGTCACCTTGCTTCTTGTGTGCCGATGCCGATGTCGCCATCTTAATCTTCAATGTCTCGACATCACGTGGGGTACCTACACATATAATCCAATCACAAATGCGTATTAAAATCACATCGGAAAACCAAAAACGGCACATGCTATGCTCATAGGTAAAAACCTATAGCCTCGCATGCAAACACGACCAAATAACCCTAGTCGTTGTCGTTCAAACACCACCCGACAGAAACGGATTATCAAATACCAAAATCCATGTTAAAAAAAGTCGTAAAACAATGCGCCAACATAAGAAAATGATCCCAGATTCTACCCTAGGTCAAATCAGCCAATTTTGCATATGCCAAGGGTCAAATTTACTGGATATAAGGCCCTGGAATAAAACCGAACCACTTTAAAACTGCTCTGGCCACAAATTGCGGCCAGAAAGAATTAATTTGCGGCCTATAGGAGAGGGTAGGGGCTAGGTTTTTGGTGGTACACTCCAGGTTGCCTGCACATCACTCTGTGTTTGCTAAATAATTTTCAGAGGCTCCCGGTGTTAGCAGATTTCATAATACACTCATAGAATCCAAAATTCTTCCGATATCGGGTTTCTAAGTCCGCTAAAATGGGTTCTAGTCTCTAGTTTAGGTCTCCAATCAATCACCACAGGGGCTGTGTATTCTCTACCAGCCTTAATTTCACCTTTGGGTTCAACTAAAACCCTAATCCTCAACTCAAGTTTTCAAACTTCTCAAAACCACACAATATCGGTTCTAATTTAACATGGATGTAAAAATAATGGAAATACTAGGCTAATGGTTAAGAGAATACCTCATTTGGAAACTCAAGAAAATTCTTGAGTTGCCCCAAGTGTCCAAAATGCAAGATTTCTTGGTCCAATGTGTTGCTAGTGAGCCCATGCACATTTTTAATGAAGTGGGTATTGGGTTTTGAGATGTTTTTAATGGGTTTTGAGAGGATGAAGAGGGGAGGGAGTGAGGGCAGCAGCAGCAGCAGCAAGAGTGAGAGGGAGAGGAGAGAAAATGAGTGAAGATGGTGAGATGAGAGAATAGCCAAGTCAAAGTTAACCCCTCACCTTTCTCTCTCTCACCCATACTTATTTGTTTATTCCCTTTTCTTTTTCTTTTCTTTTCTTTTCCTATTCTTTTCTCTTCTCATTCTTTTAAAATTGGAATAGGAAACCCAAATGAAACCATGGTAGAAAAATGCACAAGTGTGAAAAAAGACTTTGTGCATGCTATGTGCACAAAACACGCTTAATCCGCGATTAGCGATTATTAATCGCGATTAGCACTAAAATAGTGTCAAATAAATCATAAACTTTCATAATTCGCTTAAATCACATAAAGCACTCTCTTTTTAATAATTTCCATAATTTTTCAAATTTTTCCCCATTTATCAATATTTAATTATACCGCCTTATTAAAATATTCATTAAATTTATTATTTAATTATAAAAATTCCCAAAAATAATATTTTATTTTTCTGAAATATTACATCAACCCTCGACCTCCCCGTCAAAGCAATACTTTGATTCGGGAGCAGGTCAACTCATCAATCCCTTACGAGTCCTCTCGATTTGTAAGGAAGAAAATTTTCTTGGAAGATCCTTACGACTCTCAAGAGAAAAACACACTTAGGAATCCTCACGATCCCTAAGGAGAAAATACACCTACGAGATCCTCTCGACTCGTAGGGAAAAAAATCTTTATGAGACCCTCACGGCTCATAAAGTTGGAAAGCCTTAGGAGGCAGATCTGAACCTGACTCCTAAGCCATCGCTGTCCTGCAAGAAGGTCAAAATAGATTATCCACAAAATGCATTCGCTAAAAGGGACACACCACCATGAAACAAAATAGGTCTTTTATTCATGAATCAAAATGAATACAAAGTACAATCTATAAAAGAATCAAAAAATACTCTCATTCAGGAATATGTACAAAAGGAGAATAAAAGAAACAAATACAATTTTTCAAGCCGGCGGACGATTTAGTAGATTCGTCAGTTCATCTTTCTTCCGCTGGGTCTCGGCTTCATGATCCGTTATCGCTAAGAGACGGGCCTCCGCTTGAGACTGTTGGGCCTGGTACGAGGCGAGCCGACTTTCAAGCTCCTTTTCGGTAACTTTATGAACTGCAACCATCTCGCGAGTAAAAACGACGGCTTTATCAATAGCTATCACCTCCCTGATAGCTTCTTGAAGCACTCGGCAAAGTTCATACGCACGAGTGGTCTTGGCTGTGAGTTCAACTTGAAGTTCCCCCAGCGCATTGGAAGCCAACTCCCTCTCTGAAAACTTTCGGTTCAGCCTCTTCTCACATGACTGCATATTTGCGGCACACCGTTCAACCAGCCCCCGCAAGCTCGCCTTTGTAGTCACGACCTCTGAAGGAAGACGCGTGCACTCAAGACTATGTCAGCAAGCCTCCACCCGACGACAAAACTCAACCCAAACACGCACCAATGTTTCATCATGGTAAGCAGCAAGAAAGGGAAGAGAACTGTTGGCTTCCGCAGCAAATTCTTCGGCCGTGATCGAGCTACCAGCACGAAGATCTTCGATGAGAGCTGACAAAAAGTGAAGGCTCAGCGTCGCCATCCTTTCTGATGTACATAGGGCATAAGAGCCAGGTGGCATAATAATGCGAGATTCCAGCGGGGTAAGAATGGGCAAAGCTGTTAAGATTCATAAACAGTCAGCAAGATTCGCAAGCAAAGAGCAGATGGAACAACGTCAAAACTTTACTTACCCACAGTCATGCAAGAAGGGTTTAAAAGATCCCCAGGCCCGTCAAGGATCTCAACTTTGTCGTCAGCTTCCAGAACTACAGAAGACATTAGCATCGTTATACGAAATAATAATAATGCCATGAGGAGGATCAAATAACACTAACCTTGCCCGGAGGAGAGAACGATGCGTTGCGGGAATATTGCCTGCGGAGCGGCCATCTCGAGCAAACGCTGAAAAGATTTTCTAGGAGACAGATCCATGATAGACGCCTCCAATCCGCGTAATTCTGAAAAGACGGAAGGGTCAGATAATGAAGAGTTCATTAAAACAAAAGATAGAAGAATACCTTCGATACTCCTCCCGCATTGAACAAGGGGGATGGCAGCTTCAGCAGCCTCCTTTATACCCCCAGGCACATCATCGGAAACATTTGTTGGCGTGACGGCTATCAGTTGAGGGGCAACGGCCACCACTTCAGGGACGGCAATCTCAGTTGCCTGTTCCACCATCTCCACGCCATCACCAGAAAAGTCCATTAAATCTACGGCCAAAGGGGACACCTCTTCAGGGTGAACGGGCACAAGGGGAACAAAAACCGCCAATGGAAGCTCCGCAGCAGGAATAGCAACTGTAGCAACCCCCTCCACACCTACTGGAGTCTCATCGGGGATATTTACAGAGTCCACAGTCAAGACGCGACTTGAGCTCAGATTTTTTGCCATGGCCGAAGTCCCTGCAAAAGTTTTACGAAGATAAGAAAACATAAAAAAGCGAAACAAATTACTTGCCAAAGGAAAAATACAGAAATCATGCATACCGATACGCCAGGATGCCTCTAATATGGCTTTTTCAAGCCGACGTTCCTTCCTGAGGAGGTATGCTCGCCGGGGTTCAAATGTGGATTCATGGCCGCCGGTCCACAATAACAACTCAACTTCAGAAGTGGCTGAGATAGACTGTTTAAGAACTATCTCGCCTCCCTCTTCCAGAGGACCTATAAATATTCGCCGTGTTGATGGTGGATCTTCGTAGAATATGACGGCAGAATAAGGACTCTTCGGGATGTGCACGTTCTCGGTCTCGTCCTGGGAACGCCTTATAGCCTCAGCCAATTGTACAGCTTTCTCGGCGGATGAACCTGGAAAAAGAAGACCATCATCCGGTTCCTGCATAGATACTGGTTCATCTTGAACGCTAGGCTCGGATTCCATTAAAAAGTCAAGCAGACCGGTGACTGTCTTCTTCCTCCGCTTCGACCCGGAACTAGCGCTGGAAAATGATCGCTTCCTTCCTTTCGGCGCTTTGGTGAGGCGTTGCCCAACCTTGCCTCCAGTATCCTCTTGTGGCGGTGCTACCGATGATGACACTGCCATCGATGATGCCTCAACTGATGGAACTGCTACCGACGCATTATCAGAAGCCTTTGCCTGAGCTCTGATGCGCATCGCATACCAACTGTGGGTGGAGTCAAGCCTGCATCCACCGCCTCAGTAATAAGTAAGACACCAGTACCCCACAAGGGAGGGTGAACCATTGTCCACGGTCGCGGCAAGACTCTCATAGCCTGGATCGGGACGGGAGCTCTATATCCAAAAAGTATCCTCCTCTCCTCAGTAATGATGGGACCAACTCGGTGGCGGTACCAATCCGTAAAAGCCCCCACACACCTTAGAATGTAGTCGGCTTCAGGGATCATGAAGCGAGAGCCAGTGTTCAACCGCATGAAGTGATGAGTGGAGTCACGAACAACTTCCAAAGACGAGCCGGGCTCCACTATGAATGCTTCAAAGGGAACACCCTGGTTGAAACCGAATTGCCGGGCAAAACGGTGTGGATTATACCGCATAAAAAGAACCGCACCATTTCGATGGAACACCAAGTAACCCGGCCTGATCGAGTACAAGTGCATGGCTTCCCTGGGCTTCAATGATGGTGCTCCCTCTTTCGATAAATCAAACAGCTGCTGAATAGGTCCTGAAGGAGCAGAGAGGACTCGGTCATTGAATACCATCCCGCCTTCGTTGGCATAAGGATTAAGCAGCACGCGAAGAGCCCCTGACTGAGTAAGATCAAGAGCAGAAGCGTCCACCAATCTCATGAGCCGTGGGAAGGTATAAGCATCATAAAAGCCCGGTCTCTGGTGCGCAGCGATGCCCCTAACACGTGCATCTCAATCCACGACGTGAAATAATGAAGAGAGAAACTCGCCACATCCATACCTGGGGTCGAGGTATTGGCCGCAGTACTTAGCCTATGGTATACATGTGATAACCCTGCAATGCCCATGGCTAGTCGTGTCCCATCGGCAATGCGGTGAGCAGGATAAATGACCGAGGCTCTCATAAAGCGACGATGTATTGGAATGACAAACCAACTGAGCCAAACGCTGATAAAACCGACGAAGAAGGTTTCTTCATCCATACAGGGGGCCGCAATTGACTCAAAAGGTACCGCCGGCAAGATTGGGATGTAAAATTATGGTAAATCTTCTTCTTTGGCCGGTAACTTATCTAGCCCAAACCCGAAGGGGTCGTTAATACCCGCGAATTTCGGGGCCTCCTTTAATAGGACATCTCCACGAAGGAAGCAGGCGATAAAACTTTTGAAAGTGACGCCCTGTTCCTCTGACGCCGTGAACAGCTTGTCAAAAATACCCAGAGTCTTGATTAGACTTGAATACTTATGACGGACTGCATTTTCGGTCGATAAGCCGTCAAGCATAGCAGGCACAGTTGCGAATGCATACTCGTCAGGAGGCAGCAATTCTTCATAGGACGCTCCCCTGATCGGCAATCCGGAGATTTCGCGAAACTCTTCCAAAGAGATCGAAACTTCACGATCCCCTAACAAGAAAGTGTTGGTAGGAAGATTCCATTGATTTAGGAAAGTTTTAACCCACCAAACATGGGGAGATTGATAATGGAAGAGAGACGCGTAAACCACCTGATAAAGCCCGACCTTCTGCAGTCGCGCACGATGAGCAGACAAGATATAACGAGCCAAGAGAAGATAGCCCGTTGGATGGCGAGGGGTAAGCCCTATCTTATAGACTTGTCCCCAGGGCTGGGCTTCACCTTGGCAAATACGAAGCCCCAAGATATCTGTGGTTGGCAAGGGGTGGTTTGGTATCCCAGTCGTCGATGGCTCAAGCCGGCCCGTACGAGTCCAATCCACCACCTCCACGGCAAAGGCCGTCTGTGGACGCTCCATCGGCAAGAATGGGTAGAGAGGCTCCGTTGGCACCTCACAAAGAAAGCTGCGGCGGCCCCGAATGATATACCTGTACCAGGTTCCCCACAAAAGCAGGTTGGTGCAATCCGGGTCATGAGCCCTAATCATCGCCATCGCTTCTTCGTCAGATGGTGATTGAGGAAAAGCAGCCTCCGAGCGGGTAAAAGGGAAGTAAGGAAGAGAAGCCATTGTTCCTGAAATAAAGGAAGGGAAAACTATTAATGAAACCAACACACACACACACACACACACACACATATATATATATATATCTATAAATATATATATATAAATAAAGTGAAAGAAAACAACAAGCAGCTTATTCCATAGGATCATTGGTTGCAAAACACATGGGCCCCACAAAATTAACATGGCGGCTCACTAATGATGAGGCAGGATAATCATTATGAGAATAAAAGGAAAATTCTCAATAAATGAATAGGGGAGTTTAAACATCTCTGCACATTCCCCCAAGGCAAAACCCTTCATGACCTCTGTGCAAATCAAACAGAATCTCTCCTAAAATTTTTGTCAAGAACAACTGAGGATAAAAAATCCCAAGAAGTCTTTTTGTTAGAACTAAGTTCTATGGAGGAATTAAATTCCTTTTGAAAAGAGGAATTAAATTCCAAGAAAATTTTTAGAGCTAAGCTCTTTGCAATGGAATTAAATTCCAGAAGGAAACAAGTACCATCATCAATCTCCTGAGATCAGAAAAACTCCTAACATTGGGGATTTACTACCTAAAGATCGTGCATTCTTAGGGTTTGGAAAGATAAGTTCTTATTAAAAGGAAAAATCCTTAGTGTGGATTTAAAATCCAAAAAAGAATTTTTTTTGAAAGAAGAAGAAAAGTTCCTCTGTCGTTCAAGATCCTTACCTGAAAAAGGATTCTTTTTGTTGACAGAGTTAAACTCTGGATTTTGTTTCGTTAAACAAGAACTGAGCTCTGAGGAAGAGAATTAAATTCTCAAGGCAAGAACGAGGAAGGAAGAAGATGAAGGAGTGGAGGCGCTGCTAAAGAGACCCTTGCATTTATAAAGACATGATAGGAAACGGTTCATCTTCCCTGTTCCCTAGGAAACTCCAACGGCCATAAAAATTACAGCGTTGCACTCACACGCAAACACGTGAGAACAACGCTGTGGAAGCATTTGTTCCCTCGTGGGAATTAAATAAAATACAGATAAAGCAGCAAGGAAAACCCCAAATGGGGCATCACGTGCTCACACGTGACCGGGCCTCACGTGCAACACGTGACCTTTTATGGGCAGATTCTATCTACGCCTGAATGCCTAATTGATAAAGTCGCGTGCCCACGCGTGATGGGCTCTTGAACCCACTGAATTAATAAAATTAAATTCTAATTAAAAGGAATTAAAAGCGTTTGTTCCTTCATGAGGAACTAAATAAAATACAAATAAAGCAGTAGGGAAAATCTCAAATGAGGCGTCACGTGCCCACAAGTGACCGGGCATCACGTGCAGACACGTGACCATTTACAGGCAAAGCCCGTAGGCACTGAATAAAATAAATAATTGGAAATGCTTAATCAGTGGGGTCACGTGCCAACACGTGATACGCTCTTAAACCCTCTGAAACAATAGAATTAAATTCTAAATTAAATGCTTAATCGGTGGGGTCACGTGCCAACACGTGATGGGTTCCTAAACCCTCTAAACCAATAAAATTAAATTCTAATTAGTTGCTTAATCAGTGAGGTCACGTGCCAACACGTGATAGACTCTTAAACCCTCTGAAACAATAAAATTAAATTCTAAATTAAATGCTTAATCAGTGAGGTCACGTGCCAACACGTGATGGGTTCCTAAACCCTCTGAACCAATAGAATTAATTTCTAATTAATTGCTTAATCAGTGAGGCCACGTGCCAACATGTGATAGACTTTTAAACCCTCTGAAAAAATAGAATTAAATTCTAAATTAAATGCTTAATCAGTGGGGTCACATGCCAACACGTGATGGGTTCCTAAACCCTCTGAACCAATAGAATTAAATTCTGATTAATTGCTTAATCAGTGAGGTCACGTGCCAACACGTGATAGACTCCTAAACCCTCTGAACTAATAGAATTAAATTCAAATTAAAGGGAATCAAAAGCCCTAATTGGAAAAATATTTCCCTAGATCTTTCTAAATAAAAAAGATTGCACTCTGTAAAAGAGAGCACCGTTGGATTAAAAATCCAATGGTGATTTAAAAATTGCCAATTTATAGAAAGATTCTATACAAGGAAATATTTCCCTAAAATTTGCGAGGAACAACAAATAAAATATGTTTTAGATTAAAAATCCAATAGTGAATAAAATTCACCAAATGATCTAAAAGATCATGTTGGTTATAAAATCAATCAAAAATCTTTCAATGAAAGATTGACTAAACAAACTGATTCGTTTCTTTCTCCTATAAATAGGAGCCAAGAAGGAAGAAAGAGGGACAATAAGAACAACATAGAGAAAATACAAAAAAAGAATTTAATTCTCCAGAGAGAAAAGAAGATCTCTTCAGAGAAAGAAAACTCTAGGTAAGAGAAAGAAGGAGTTCATTCCATAAGCTTCCACAAAAATAAAAGAGAATTTAATTCTCAAAACCAAGAGTTTAACTCTTCTAAAAAAGAACTTAGTTCTTCCTCTGGTTGAAGATCTGCAGAAGCAGATCTCCCTACAAGTTGAGAATTTAATTCTCATCGGGGAGATTCTGCCATGCAGATCCAAAACTTAGAGGGAGAATTGGATTTAAAGAATTTAATTCTTTCAAACACATAAGAATTTAATTCCTCTAAATAAAATTAGGGTTTAACCCTATCAAAGAATTTAATTCTTAAATAAAACTCTCCATGCACGTAAAAGAGATCAGTACCCAACCTGATCACGTGTGTCCACGTGACTCCCCTCCTCAATGATCAAAAGAGAACGAATGAAATTGGGTCGCGTGCTCTCACGTGACCCCTGAACAAACTTCTTAAAATAAAAAAGAGAGTAAAGTCAAGGCAGAACAGATTTTGGGCGTCTCGCGTGTTCCCACGTGACCTCTAGCAATTATCAAACAAAAGAGAATTCTACCCAAGGGCAATGCCCACCTAAAGGATGCCTTACGTGTCTCCACGTGACCCTTGACAAACACCTTTTTAAAGAGAAAATGGGGTAAAACTGAAGGATTAATATTCAACGCATGTGCGCCCTCACGTGTCCCCACGTGACCCCTAACAAATACTTTTACTATCCAATGCATGAGTACTCATCACGTGCCCACACGTGATGGCCATAAAGATCAACTGTTTAACGCTTATATATTCTGGGAGTAAAATAAAAGAAGCAAGGCCCAATCTTCAGGTGCCTCACGTGACCTCACGTGAGCGCTTCAGTCTTAGTGTTTAACACTTCTTTAAGTGCCTCACGTGGGAGCACGTGAGCGCCGAATGTACTCTAGTGTTTAACACTATATTCAAGCCAATCTTAGCCTAAATTAGCTAAGTTTTCCAGAGGCAAGATCCCTTGAAACTGAACCCCAATTATACTCTTGACTTCCAAAACTGATCATCTCATATGACATTCAAAGTGATTCCCAGAGATTCCCAACCAACATTGGTTCAAGGGTACATTTCGTCACTCCTTTGATATATGTCATTGTAATCCTTCAACGTCTTCAGAGAGGTGACGGGTCCCGACAACCAGACATTCCACGGACTGTGGGGTCCTTAAACTCATGGACTATGATGTCCTTAAACTTTACAGACTATGATGTCTCTAAACTACCATGGACTGTGAGGTCCTTAAACTCATAGAGTATGACGGTCTTTAAATTTTACATAATATGACGTCTTTAAACTATGGACTATGATGTCCTTAAACTCCATGGACTATGATGTCCTTAAACTCTTGGACCGCAATGTCCCTATACTAAAACAATAGAGCCCAAATGCTCTTTTGTTGGATCTAAATGATCCTATTAAGTAGATCTTAGTCTAAAATTAGACTAACGTATCCTTAACAAACGTTTAAGTTGATCTTGGTCTCAAATGAGATTAACGATCCTTAAACCCAACCCAAACCCAAATCTAAGAAAATACGGATTTGGACTAATCTACGTCAACATAAATTAGTCTCCGTATACAATCCACGGGCAACCAAAAACAAAACAAACACACACGACACGAAGTGACCATCTGGAGAAGGAGAAAGTGGTTACCGCGATGCGGTAGCATAATTAACTCCAGGGGCTTGCGCCTGCAGGGAAGAGCGTCCCCACAATCAAAAACCCCTCAATGAGGGGGAATCTGACGAAGTTTGCTATATCGGCCGCATCCGTTTAAACCTCCGATACATGGTGCCATAAATCAACTTGGCATCTTCGGAGAGGTGGACAGATAGCACCAAATAGCATCTGCCCCTAAAATTCAGGCCGGACGTCCCAACGTCCCGGTCGCGTCTTTCGGCGGAGAACAGTCCTCATTGCTGTAGGGTTCCTAGGCACACTAGTTAGGTCTCACAAGCCATCAACCATGGCAATTTCAAAAATTATAGGTGCCGAAAGACCCGACTACGGATCGTTTGCTAGAAAACTAGGCGAAAAAGCTAACTAGTTAACACTTAACTATGAGATATCGGAAATACAACCTTTGTAGATCCGGTGCTCCACCTCCATAGCTCCGCAATGAAGTCGTCTCCGCTGTCCAAATCAAATCCGGGCTCTAGCGTCGGCTTCGTTGGAGAATGGGCAAGCTAGGTCGTCGATGTCCATGCCGAAGATGATCTACGTCGAGGCATCGCTAAATCAAGCTCCACCTTCACCAAGCCCTAAAAACTTGTGAAGGAAACACACTCTACTACTTGGCAAGAGGTAGAGAATGAAGAAATAGGAAGTGGGTAGACTTTAGAATTGGATTTCTCACTCAAATCATCAATCCACCATTGATGACCTCAAGCTTCTTCAAAGAAGAAGATGAAGAAGAAGAAGAAGAAAGTTATGATAAGTTATTTTAAAATCAATAGAAAATCAAAACTTATCATAATGTTAACTATAGTCAAGTGTAGAGAATGAATCATGGTTAGTGGGAATGGTTAGGGTTAAGGATGAGATAAGAATGGTTGACTTGATCAAAGCTTCATGAAGCTTCAACTAAACTCCAAAAAAAGCCACCATTCTTTTCTCTTTTCCATTTATTTTCCAAAATGAAATGGATAAATAAATAAGTGAATAAAACAAAACCCGAACCATAATCATGTAACCATGGTTTGATCTTTACACAAAAAACCCTAGCATAACATGTATCATCAAACATGATACAATCAAGTGCACAAAAGTATATCACATATACAATGTGTACAATCGAGTGAGAAAATCCATTTAAAGTGAACCGATACTAGTTAATGCAAAGTAATATATCAAATATATAATTATGCATTAAATCATTAAATTAACACTTGATTCAATGATCTGGTCATGTCGCACACAACCGACTAGCATTCAATGTATCGGCTTATCGATTCAACGCTTGAATCGATAACTAGGTTATATCGCATACAACCATCCGACACATTGATCGCGAGAATGAAATACGGTATCACATACACGCATTATTCTCGGTCCCGCACATATCTCATATGCGCTCCTATTTCGTTTTGCTTGAGCCAGGAAACCTCTGTGTAGGACTCTAAAGACTCGTCAATACGCCGGCAGCAGGTGATGATCATATCAAACACCCACAAGCCGCAAGCGGTCTGCTAAACGTAACGGCCACCCGGGTATTGAGCGATCTGAAGATCGACGAGCAAGCCCGCTCACACTCCAGTGAATCCAACCAGTAACACTACCGTACAGTCCGGTCTGATCGTCTGATATGTCGCATATCTCGCCTAGGGGTGGTAAACGTCAGACCCCAATAGCTCAATAAGTCGTGTCGATATGAGGTCTATAACTGTTCGAGAAACTACTGGTAACACTTACCAGTAAATCTCAGCAACCCTGGCCAGGGATTTCCTGTTATAGCCAATCGAACACAGCGCAACATCAACTCCCTATACCGGGAGAGACGAATCCCCTCCTATCGCTCATTGTCTCCATGTGACTCGGGACTGTACCCAAAAACCACCATTTTGCACGCCCTCTTGGACGTGGTAAGATGGAAATCAAAGCACAGTGGGAACCACATAAGACTCTATGACGATCTCGGGTCAACAGACTACTCTGTACCAGTGTCACCAGAGAACTGCCATCTGACGTGAGGTATAATACCATCTGGGAGTTCTCGGCGAGTCCGTCCAGTGTACCCAGTCTATACTGAGTACCCGTATATCATCTCTGATGTCAAACACCAATGGATATGGGATCATCCATCGCCCATCTGCATGGGTCAAGAAGGTATACGCTAGTCTACTCTGGTATATCGATGCCCCGTCTCGATACACCCACGACTATGGACTTTGAAGGATGTACTTATGGACTACCATGTCCCCACTAGTATGATCCGCATCATAGTCCAGGTAGTCAAGTACAGATCCTAAGGGCTTTACCAACATGTAACAGAGAGACAATCAGTATACACGTTAAGGTAAAGTTCAACCAGATAGCATACTATCATGTCGAGCAAGAAAGTCCTCCCTATATACGTCCCAGCATCCACTACAATATACATCCTATGTACAGTAATGGCCTCTAGGGCATACATATAACTAACAATTGCCCCAGCCCCTCCCTTCCCATGCCCTGATTCCTCTATTGCGGATAAGGAGATCCGCAAGACATGGGATATTGATTATGCCATAACCAAATGCCTCACGTTAGCTTCGATGGACAGTGTACATCAAAAGCAACATGAGAAGATGGATGTTCAATCCATCTTTTTCTATACAAAGGAATTGTATGGGGAGCAATCTCGTACTCTTCGTTACGAGGCATCTAGAAAGTTGTTTCAGATGAGGATGGTTGCTGGTACATCGGTAGATGATCATGTCTTGAAGATGATAGCTCTTATTGAAGAACTTGAGGACTTGGGATGGACCATGGAGAATGAACAATATGTTGATTTAGTTCTGTAATCTCTCTCCCCTGCCTTTGCTCAGTTTATAGCGAACTTCAATATGCACAACATGGAGAAGTCACTTCCTGAACTTCTCAATATGTTGAGAAGTGCAGAGAGCACGCTTAAGATAGCAAAAACTCCCTATCTGATTGTTGGACCATCTTCCTCTTCCATTCCACCAAAAGCTAAGGCTAAGGGAAATAAGAAGAAGAAACCCACCAATCCGAGAGGTGGAGTTAAAAAGGCAAAAGGGAAAGACAAATCCAGGGCTGAGGGATCGGGAAAGGGAAAATGTTTCTACTGCCATAAGTTGGGACACTGGAAGCGAAATTGTATTGAGTACCTTGCTGATCTCAAGAAGAAGAAGCATGGCGATGCTTCTTCTTCAGGTGTATTCGTGGCTGAAAACCGTTTTTCTATAAACTCTACTTCTTGGGTATTAGATACCGGTTCGGGTTCTCACATCTGCAATTGTGTGCAGGGACTGAGAAATAGCAAAGTTTTGAAGATAGATTATCACACTCTCCGGGTTGGAAATGGTTCCAATATACATGCTGTATCAGTGGGAGAATATCATCTAGGGTTGCCTTCGGGATGTATATTGGTTTTGAACCCTTATTATTTTTTACCAAACATGCTATGTAATATAATATTCATTTCTTTGTTAGATAATGAAGCATATAATTTTGTATTGCAAAATAATGTTATGAACATTAACCTGAATCAACAGTTGATTGGGTATGGTACATTAAATAACGGTATTTACGTCCTAAATCAACACAGAGTTTTCAACATACAACACACAAACAAAAGAAAAATTTCAGATATAAATGAAGTTTTTCTATGGTATTGTAGACTTATTCATATTAACGAAACAAGACTAAACAAGCTACATAAAGATGGATATTTAAATCCTTTTGAATATAAATCTTATGCGACTTGTCAGTCTTGCGTCAAGGGTAAAATGACCAAAACTCCGTTTAGTAGACACGGAGAGAGAACTACTGAACTCTTAGGCCTCATACATAGTGATGTATGCAGACCAATGTCTACACATGCTAGAGGTGGTTATTCTTACTTCATAACTTTTATTGATGATTTCTCAAGATTCGGACACGTGTTCTTGTTGAAGCATAAGTCTGAAGCAATTTGCAGTTTTCGGTCGGATGACCCTGCAACCTATGGAAGGAGCAGTACTGTCCCCGGATACGCTCAGCCGCTCTTTGGGTGACTGGCGGGAGCTTGAAGAATCTCTCGCCTTTTGCTTCCTCCAACAGCTCGGTTTAGAAGATGTTAAGAGGAGTGTACTCCTGGAACTTTGGGGAGTATGGTTTTGGCCGGTCGATCCACTTCTTCTATTCTCTGCCCCTTTTCTTCTGGTTTGATTGGTCATCCCGGGGCAAGTTGGCGTTCACCTCCGACTCGAGTTGGATCTCCTGCTCGGTCCAAGCTTTTACCTCGGCCATGGTATTAGGTTGCGCTAACGCAAAAGAGCGGAGCCACTCTTTGTGCCTAAGACCCGACCTTAGTGCGGTGATGACAGTTTCATCCCAGTGCTTAGAGACCTCGAGGAGTGAGTTGTAGAAACGAGTGACGTATCCCTTAAAGGATTCCTTGCCCCTGCTCTTTATGGTGAATAAGTAGTCGACTGTTTTCTTTTGTCATCAATTCCCGACGAAGTGGCCGAGGATTGGGTGGACAGCTCACCGAAGGTCGAGATGGAGCATGGCGTGAGTCCTCGGAACCAGTCCCGGCCAGCCTGGATGAGGGTGGCGAGAAAAGCTCGGCATTAGGCCACGTCGGAGTTATCCTGGAAGCTCATGCCCGCCGTAAATGCATCTAGGTGGTCCTTCGGGTTGGATTTCACGTCGAAGAGGGCCACCTTGGGTGGTTTGTTCCTGGACGAGACGTGCTCGGCCAGCAGTTCTTCCGTAAAGGATTTAGTCAGCGATTCGGCGGAGTATCGGGCCCCTCCGCCGGATGCTTGGCCATCCCGGTGTATGCCCTCGATCTTCTTCTCGAGGGCCTCGAGTCGGTGGTGGTAACCTGAGGATTCTGCACAGTCGGAGTGGTGACTATCCCCGCTCTGGGTCTGCGCCAGTGTGCGGCTTCGATTCCACTCTATCAGATTTCACAAATCCTTGGGCGAGGTCCTTCTCGAATGGCCCCGGCGTTCGTCGTTTGCGCGACCCCGGCAGGAGGGGAGGTGTCGGTCATACCTGGAAGCAGGCGAGCTGACCGATACCTCTTCGGGGGGCGAGAACACGCGGTGGGCATTGGAATGACAACCCAGTCTTCCCTGGGACCATGGCATGGAGCTGTTCGGCACCCAGCGGGTCATAGAATCAGTTGCCGTGTATGGGTTAAGGTGGCCGGAGTCGGCCCGCCGGCGCTCAGTGGCTCTGTGACGAGGATGAGGAGATCGAGGGCCTGAGCGTGCCCGTCTGTCCTTCGGCGGATGTCGTTATCCCAGGGAGGGGGAACTGCGGCCTGGTGGGTGTGTCCCGCTGCTTGGACACGAACGAAGGCATCCACCAACGATGTGAGCCAATCCGAGCGGATAAGGCGCTGATGGCGTTAGGAGGGGGAGGCAAGCCGCTTCCGCCTCTGTTGTGGCGGCTCGTATTTGGATCGTTGCAGTCATCGCTCGCCATTGGATTGAGGGCGGAGGATCAACTTTTGTTGGTGGAACAAGATAAGTCTTTCGTTCCCACAGACGGCGCCAACTGATGGAGGCCTTGATCTCCTTCAGATGCTATCTTCCATCGATCTGCCGCGAGCGTTGCTGGACTGTTGAGATTGGATTTAGAGGTTTCCTCCTTAAGTGTGTGGATCTCAATGTGTTGAGTTTGAGGTGGAAATCGAGCTACCTGCAAAGAAGTCCCGGGTTGGGTGGCCACCGTAGGACCTTTCGACGATCAAGTTAGCCGAGAAATTTGAGCAGAGTAGCGGCTTATAGGATTCAAGTGGCCTTACCTGAGTCGTCTGAAAGAGGGTTTTATAGTGGTCGCATGAAGCGAGCAGGCGTGAGATCTTCGCCTTCGGTTACGCACCTGACGTTACGCGTGTGTGAACGACGGGATCCCTTCATTAATGATGGGATACACTCATTAATGGAGGGAAGCACCAGCATGGGACACGGGACGTGGGGCGGCGGTTATCTCGCTTTGGCGAGATACGCTGAGCCATTGCAGGGCGCATGGGATCCACACTCTTGGTTGATCGGGGGAGGCCGAGGAAGCTCGGCACGTCAGGAGATCGGAGACGAGATGGGAGGCCGAGAAGGCTCGGCAAGTCAGATGGCTCGGGGACTAGCCGGGAGGCCGAGGAAGCTCGGCTCGGAGATGAGCTGGGAGGCCAAGGAAGCTCGGCACAAGAGATGGCTCGAAGTCGAGCGAGGAGACTGAGGAAGCTCGGAGACGAGCTGTTGACGGTCCCTTAGATGATGGTGGAATGTCTTCAGGAGGGTCTCCCGATAGGTCGGGTACGTCTACAGAGAAGGAGCCCCGAGGAATGTCCTCGATGTGACTCATTTATTCCACCCTCTAAGAGTCCGGGACATGTCATCTGCCACATGTCGTAATCTGAGGAGACACCACTTGTGAGCATTATCACATGCCGATGACGAAATCATAACCTTTTATGGAGCAAGTCTGTTAAGAACTTTGTATATAATGTCTTTCAAATCCGCCATCATGGGTTTCTTAGGAGAAAGACGGATACCAAGATACTTCGAAGTCTCATCACCCACCACAACTCTAAGGCTTCAAATTAGACGATACAGGTAAATTATGTGAAACTGTGTCATCCTATCTTTAAAATAACACATTTGAGCACAAGATAAAGAGGTACGGAGATGAGGGTTTCCCTTGTCTAAGTCTAACAGACAATTTAAATATCAGAGTGGGAGAGCCCTTGATATGAAGGGAAAAGGAGGCGCTAGTCATACCCTCCATCCAATCCATTGTGCATCAAATCCAAACCCAGGGAACACGTGTTCAGGAAAGTCCCGCCTCATCTAAACGTAAGCTCTCTCCATATCTATCTTAACCATCATTAATGCCTAAGAATCCATAGCTTTGCCAAGAGAATGGATCATTTCTTGAGCAAAAAAGGGTATCATCCGATATTGAGCTTCCTGGAATGAAAACTGCTTGTATCGTAGATATAAGCTGAGACAAGAAAGGCTCTAAGCGATCCACTAAAATTCTGGCCATCACTTTGTATAGAGTAGTGCATAAGCTAATGGGCATGAAGTCCTTTGGTTTATTAGGATTATGAACTTCCATTCTGCAAACATTTGCCCCCAAATTTAAAAAAAAGGCCAGAATAGCCTTTGGAAACATAGTTTCCGAAAACGCCTCGATAAGATATGAAAAAGGTTGTTAAAAAATCGTCCACCCGTGGGGCCTTCCCAGAAGGTAATATGCAAATAGCCTTTACAACTTCCTCCTCACTAATTGAGCTACACATGACAAATTCTCACTTTCGGTCACACATGAGCCAAGATTCGATAACGCTCTTAAACATAGATGTATTGTAGGATCCTATTTCCCTTTGAAATACTGTAAATGCATCGCTCAAACAGCCTCTGGATCATTAACCTCTATTCCGTACTCACCAACAAGTGAAAATATGCAATTCTTCCGCCATTTCACAACTGTGGATTTGTGAAGAAATTTGAATTCCGGCCTCCACCCATTCGCTACTCAATCCTGGATTTTTCCCTCCAAAAAATTACGTGAAATCGCATGATATTATGATACTAGACAATAAGCACTCGAATTTTATAGAGCTCTCATCGGACGGAGGCCATATGGACTCAAGAAGCTGTAGCTCTCCAATTTTCCTTTCTAGCATAGCCGCTTTAGTAAAAATGTTTCCCACTGTCTCCTTATTCCATTTATCCAGAGCCTGTCTCGTCGAACGAAGCATGACATTGACATGATGCACCACCGAGACCCGTCTTGGTAGTATCCAAGCCCGTCGCACTACCTCCCACAAATCAATGTATCGAAGCCAAATCTTTTCGAAGCGAAAAGACCTGAACCCACCTGTCGTAATGGGCTCAAGAAGTAATTGTAACATGCAATGATATAAGCCATCGTCTCAAGGCGTCTAATGCAAGGAGACAGAAACTTGCGTAACCATGCATCATTTGCGAGCCCCCTATCTAATCTCTCACAAATCCGACTCCATCCATTTTGATTATTCCACCAAGTGAAAGATGAACCAGAAATCAAATCCACCAACCCACAAGTTGCAATAAAATCGAGGAATTCATTCTAGGACATCCTCATTGACGATAAAGGTTTTACGCCCTCACTTCTCATTATCTTGCACGATACACTTTTTTTTGGCACTGGCCTGTAACAACCCTAAACTTTCTGTACAAAATTTTTGTAAAGTACAGAAAGGAGTATCTTAGCCTGAGTACAACTTAAAAGTGTTTCTTATTTAAGAATAGCAAGAAAGCACAATTAGCTCATTGGTAAAACCTTGCACTGTTGTGACATAGCTCCTGTGTTCGAATCCCTCTAGCCACATATTATTTTTAATGATTTTTCTTTTAAACTTTTTAAAGCCCAAAAGTCTACACGTGTAATATATGTAAAAATGAAAAGTCAGAATAAATCAAACATGTGGAAATTAGTATATGAACAGACCCCGACACGTGGCACAAATCCCACCACATTCCTCAGTTGATTGGCCGACAGATGGCCATTAGGGTCGGCGCCGCAGGGCCAGACCGTAGGAAATGCCCCCAAAATTTAAACCCTAACCCCTTGGCCTCCCCCCACTACTCATCTTCTGTTTGTTTTTCCTGCAATTAACCAGAGGATTAAAAATCACCATTAAACCAATGTTTTAATGTATTTTAATTCTCATTTTAAGTCCCTAGACCCTAATTCTATCTTATAAACACCACCCCATGCCTAGCCCTCTCTATTCTGAAATCCATTGCCAAAACTCTCAAATTTTTCCAAGTCAAATAAGTTGTACAAGCGGAGTTAGCCAAGGTCAAGTTCTGGCGACGATTCGGAAACATTCCGGCGATCCCACGACTCCACGAAACTCTCAAAACCTTCCTATACCTCTCCTCTCTACCCTAAACTCGTAAGTCCCATCTCCTTCTCTCTCTTCCTATTCTAAAAAGTTCTCTTTTCAAAACTCGTCGGAAGTGGAGTTAATCCGACATCCGATTCTAATTTGTTAAAAAACACAACTTTTCTTAATAACAAATCAACCATTTCTTTATATATTGTTTAGCAACCATAAACCAACATTGAGAACAAGTTTCAATTTAAAATACCATACTATGCAACTTGTATTACACTTTTACAGTTAAATACCACAAAGTTTACCTACAACATTCTTTTATCATAATTGCTCATATTACCTTTAGAAAAACCTTACGAGGTAATGACCTATCTCTTACAACATACATCATGACATAGCACGATTGCTTGAAAACCATATTTTTGTGGCTAATACAATTTTTCATTAAAATACCCTAACTTATTAAAAATTGCATTTCTTTAAATTGTTTTAATCAAAATCCTACGATTATGTCTCTACAGCCCACTTTTAGGGAACCCGATTTGGATGGTGCGGGTTATCGCACATCCTCGGAACAAGTAGAGCGAGATGCACACCTCCTCATGGAGCATCCGATCTCGATGAAATTTTTAATACAAAGTTTAAGAATAATATGATTTTCTATTTAATAAATAAATTTTATTTTTAATAATTATATATATATATATATTATCAAAACATCTATTTTATATTTATAATAAATTCCATGTTTTTTAAACACAAGAATCCCAAATTTCATGAATATACCATTAACAATTATATAAGTCAATTTACACTAAAATACCATATACTATTCAATCTAGATTTATAATCATTAGAATACTTCACTCTTAAAAATTACATCCATGAAAACCCTAAATACGATAAATAAATTCTTGAGCTTTATTTTGAAAGTTTATCAAAACTATTTTTCATAAAACCCTCTCAAGTTTATTAATTTACAATAAGGACCCTAGTAAATATAGGTTTAAGCGGGACCAATTCTCTTGAGCCTCAGGGAGCCGTAGAAAATGGGTGTTTGCCTATTTAAGGTAGGAAACTAAAACGGGGTTATCAATGGTAATTGGCTTGGAAAAAGTCACAAATCCTGCCGTTCATGTGCAGTAGTTACCGATAACTCCAAAACCTAATTCAGAAATCAAATTCTATTAAGTGTCTGACTTAGACAGAGTCTCAGTCTATCTGAATACAATTCCAATCTACATACACTTCAAATATAACTCCAGTACATCATGAATCCATATATACTGAATACTATCAAATATCAACATGACTTGAACTGACCGAACCATGGATATATATTGACTTGATTACATGACTATCCGTTTACATTCTTATCCGTTTACATGAACAATTGATATCATGGTTTTGGCAAGTCTTACATCTATAAAACAACACAATATATATTACGGGGTTAAAGGGGTATACTGGTACGGAATGTGTTAAAAATGGCACGAGATGGTCATTAAAAGATGTAACTAAATATCCATTGTCGTTGTTCCGTAGGGTTTGACGGAGCCTGTAGGGTTACTTAGCGCGGAAGCAAGGTTTCGGGAGGCATCGTCCATGCCGTTTTCAAATTTTTGCCATACTAAAGAACCCTGACCCTAGAATCTTAACTAGAGATTTAGACGAAACAACATGCAAATATCTTTACATACTAAGTGAATGAGGAATACAACCTTTGTAGACCGGTCCTTCACTTCTAAAACTCCGTGTAGTAGTCCCTTCGCTCCAAGTAATGAATACCCGAACTCTAGTAAGGGTTCACATGAAGAAATGAACATGCTTGCTCGAAGTCTTCAAGGCCGAAGATAATTTACGTCGAGAAGACTCAAGCTCATGCTACCTCTTCACTAATGGTAGATTAGTGAAGTAAACACCCTAAACTAAATGGATAATATAGTAGAGGATGATGAAGTGGGAATCGAGCTCACTTTAGATTTATTTTTCTCACTATTTTTCTTCATCTCCCATTAACCTAGAGAGCTAAGCTCTTGATGAAGAAGAAGATGAAGAGAGAAGAGAATGAAAACCCATGAGGTGAGAATAGCAACCATGGGTGAGTTAGTGTCATACACTAACTCATGTAGAGAATAAACCATGGCTAACAATAATGGTTAGGTTAATAAATATCTACAAGTAAAACAAAACTAGTGGACTAAGTCAAAGATGCTTCAAGCTTCTCCAAGCTTCCAAGCATGACAATTTCCAACTAATATTGAATTGCTTTAAATAAATAAAACCTCACATTATTACAAGCATGGTGTGAGTCTCATACACCCATGTAGCATGTGGCATCTAGCATGACACAAAATAATGTACATTAATATATATCACATATATACTAAGTGTACACAAGTGAGAAAAAGAAATACTTAAGTGAGCAAATATTAGTTAATGTAAATTAATATATCACATATATAATTATACATTAAATTATTAAATCAACACTTGATTTAATAATCCGGCTATATCACATACAACCGACCAATATCATATGTAACAACTTATCGAATCAACACTTGATCTGATAATCCGGCTATATCACAATAACCGACCGTTATCACATATCGCGAGAAAAGAATATGGTATCACATACGCGCATTAATTCCGGTCCCGCACATATCACATACGTGCTCTTACTTCGTTTCGAATGAACCAAGAAATCTATGTGTAGGACTCTAAAGACTCGTTAATACGCCGGCAGTAGGTGATGATTATATCAAACACCCACAAGCCGCAAGCGGTCTGCCAAACGTAACGGCCACCCGGGTATTGAGCGATCAGAAGATCAACAAGCAAGGCTGCTCATACTCATGCGAATCCAATCAGTAACACTACCGTACAGTCCGGTCTCTTCGTCAGATATGTCGCATATCGTAGCCTGGGGGTAGTAAAATGTCAGACCCCAATAGCCTGATAGTCATGCCGATGTGAGGTCCATAACGGTTCGAGAAACTACTGATAACACTTACCAGTAAATCTCAGCAACTCTGGGCAGGGATTTCCTGTTATGGCCAACCGAGCATAGCACAACATCAACTCCCAATACCGGGAGAGACGAATCCCCTCCTATCGCTCATTGCCTCCATGTGACTCGGGACTGTACCCAAAAACCACCTTTTTGCACGATTTCTTGACCGTGGTATGGTGGAAATCAAAGCACAGTGGGAATCACATAAGACTCTATGACGATCTCGGGTCGACAGACTAACCTGTACCAGTGTCACCAGAGAACTGCTATCTGACGATAGGTATAATACCATATAGGAGTTCTCGGTGAGTCCGTTCAGTGTATCTAGTCTCCACTGAGCACCCGTATACCTTCTCTGATGTCAAACACCAATGGATGTGGGATCATCCATCGCCCATCATATGGGTCAAGAAGCGTATACGCTAGTCTACTCTGGAGTATCGATGCCCTGTCTCGATACTCCCACGACTAGGAACAATTATAGGGTGTACTTGTGGACTACCCTTGGCCCTACTAGTATAATCTCCATCATAGTCCTGCTAGTCAAGTACACATCCTAAGGACTTTATTAACATGTGAGAGCAAGACAGCATCACTTATACAAGTCAACATGTTAAGACAAAGAGCAACCAGATAGCATACTATCATGTCGAGCAAGAAATTCCTCTATATACATATCCAAGCATCCACTATAATATACATCACATGTACAATAATGGCCTCTAGGGCATACATATAACTAACAATCTTCCACTTGCACTAAGGCCAGTTGTTGTAGTATCTCATACCCAACATCCCGAAGAGTCTCTCAAATTGCATCTGGGGTATGGCCTTTGTGAGTGCATCCGCCGTGTTGTCCTTCGTGTCAATTCTCCTGACCTCGATCCGTTGGAGATCAACCATCTCCTTGATCAGGTGATACTAGCCTCAGAATATGTCTGGATCGCTGATGGGACCGGTGTTCCTAGGCAAAAGCCACAACTCCATTGTAGTCATAATAATAGTTATTAGACGCTCAAAGGTAGGAACCATGTTCATCTCATGAACAAGAAATGCCCAGACAGCCACTTTGGCAGTATCGTTGTTAGCAATGTATTCAGCCTTTATCGTCTAGTATGTCACAGTATTTAGCTTGGAACTCTTCCAACATACTGTCCCTCCACTGAGGGTACAGACAATGCATGTGACTGACTTTCATTCGTCCTTATCACTCTGGAAGCTCGGACTAAGAACTCTCTTTTAATGCTTCTCAAGTACTTAAGAATGTCCTCCACAGCTGTCCAGTGATTCTCCCTAGATCCGATTGATTCCTGATAACTACACCTAGTGCGTTATCTACATCTGGTCTGGTACATAACATCACATACATGATAGAGTCTACTGCCGAAGTATAGGGTATCTCTTACACGCGAGCTCTCTCCAAATCAGTCTTGGGAGACGTCTTTTTGGAGAGAGTGATCCATGAGTAAGTGGGTGAACCACCACACTTAGAATCTTCCATACTAAACCCCTTTAGTATGGTGTTAATGTTTCTGGATTTGGGACACTCCCAACATCCACTTAAATCTATCACCATAGATCATAATCCACAAGATATAGTAGGTATCATCCAGATCTTCTATGGAGAATCCCCGTGATAAGAGGAGCTTGACCGAGTGTAGCATAGGAAACCATTTCCTATCAAGAGTATGTCATCTACGTACAATACGTTGGAAGTCAACCTTACTCTCTACAACCTTCTTGTATATACAAGGTTCATCTACCTTTTTGATGAAGTCAAACTCTTTGAATGCCACATCAAAACATATGTTCCATCACCGCGATGCGTGCATTGATCTTGATGGACTTAAGCATAGCTTTGAAAGTCTCAAATTTTCCATCTACACTAGGAATCTTCTCAAGATCCATTTGCTCCTGATGGGTTTTACCCCTTCAGGTGCAACATTCAAAGTCATACTTTGTTGGCGTACATGAATTCCATCTTTGATCGCATAGCATCCAGCCATTTCATAGAGTCCCCACTCGTGATGGCCTGCCTGAACCTAGTTAGGCCATCATCTACCATGATGCAATCCTCGCTCCCACTGTCACCGAGAAGACCGTAGTATCTCTCAAGTGGATGAGGAACCCTACCAGATTCGCGGAGAGGCTGAGATTTGTTGGAGACTATTGAATTCTTTGGTTTCACCAAATCACCAGCTGTTAGTTTGTCTAGCTGGAACTCCTTCCAGTTCTATCTCATGACCACTAATTTCTTCACAAGAAATTCTTTTTCTAAAAAGGTGGCATGCTGAGAAACAAAACACCTTTTGCTCCTCAGTGTGGTAGAAGATATTCCCTCGCAAATGTTTGGTATATCCAACAAGCTTACAGAACTGACCTTGCCTCGAGCTTGTCCGGATTTGCTTTTCAACATAGGCCGAACAACCCTTTATCTTAACTCGTTTAAGATATGGTCTCTTCCCATTCCATATCTCATATGGAGTGGTAGGCACTGATTTAGATAAAACCCCATTCAATAGGTATGCAGCTTATCAAGTGCATAACACCAAAAGGAAACAGGTAACTCAGCAGTACTCATCATGGAGCGCACCATATCTCATAGGGTGCGATACCTCCGCCCCGATACACCGTTGTACTGTGGTATATTCGAAGGAGTAAGCTGAGAGAGAATCTCATTCTCCTTTTAGAAACTCCAGGAACTCCATGTACAAGTATTCTCCTCCTCGATCATATCGTAGGACTATAATACTTCTACCTATTTGGTTCCCAACTTCAAGCTTATATTCCTTGAATTTCTCAAAAGTTTCAGACTTGTGTTTCAACAGGAACATATGTCCGAATCTCGAGAGATGATCAGTTAATATAATGAAGTACAAAGAACCAACCCTGGCATTTGTAGACATAGGACCATAGACATCATCATGTATCTGTCCCAAGAGTTCAGTAACTCTACCTCTGTTTCGAGTAAACGGAGTATTGGTCATTTTACCTTTGAGACAAGACTGGCAAGTATCATAAGATGAAAATTCGAACAGATTCTTATATTCATCCTTATGTAACTTAGCTGGTCGTGTCGCATTGATATGACCTAGTCTACAATGCCGCAAGAAGGATTCATTCATTTCTGAACTACTCCTCTTGTGTGTTCGGTATACTTTGAACTGTGGTTTGATTTAAAATGTATATGCTATTATATAACGTGCCTGATCGAATCAACTCTTGATTCAGGAAAAATGATGTAACACCCGAGCCCAATAATACTAGTTATATTACAAGTCGAGGGCTTTATATTGCTTTTTCCAATTTTCCTGATTTTCTGGTGTTTATGGCTAAATTATAACCGGTTAAGTCATTTTGGCACATAACAAATTTTAACTCCTAAAATGAAATTTAAGATGTCCATGTTGGCCTACTCGTCGCCACTAGTCGCGTGGTAGCGTCCGCGTGTCGAGATTCCGTCCCGTTTGGCTAAACGGGCAAGTTTGGACGTCTACGCATACGTGCAAGTGTCCGACTTGGGGGCATGCATTTTAATCATTAAACACCTATTTTCAAAATTTGGAACCCGCTTAAAATTCTATAATTTGAATTTGGAACATTTGGGCGCAACCCGGGCGCGATTTGGAAATGTTTCATTTCGCGCCAAAATGGCCCATTTAAATTTAATATCTAAAACATTTTTTTATATACGAATATATTAGTTGAACTGCTCAATCCCCAAAAATCCTTCAAAAATTTCCTTTCTGATTTTTTTCAGCCAATCAAATGGCTTGGTTTCCCTCGTGGGGCCCCCCTTCACACCGTCTCTCCCTCTCTCTCTCTCTCTCTCAACAACTCTCTCTCTCTCTCTTTCCATATATTTATATCGCATGCACAGCCGCCTCCCTCAACCCATCTTCCTCCATACGAACCCTAACCCTAGCCTCGTTCTCGCGCAGCCACCGTCGCCACCGCGACCTCGCCGTCGCCGCCAGCAACGCCTCCTCGACCGCCGCACCTTCCTCCTCCTGTTCTCCCGACGATCCCGCACCGCACCCATTCCCGACCTCGCCTCCAACCCTGCATAGCCGACGTCGACGCCGCCCCTCGCCGCCGACGCCTCCCGCGACACCCTCTCACCCTACTCGACCCGACCTCGTCGTCGTTTCCCTCCTCCCCTCGCCGGAACACCCAACACGAGCCCTAACCCATCGCCTACCCCGCTGTTCGCCGGAGAAACGCGCCGGCGACCTCGTCGACACCACCTCCGACCACCTCCTTCTCTCCCTCGACCACCAGAGCCGACCACACTCTTCCCCACTCACCGCAGCACCCCTTTCCAGCGACCCCGAGCCCTTTCAGCCGTTCCAGCACCCTCGCCGCACCTCCTGTTCACCGCCGGTGGGTCCATCGCCGTCGGGCCCGTCATAGTTACCCCTGTTTCTCCTCTGTAAGCATCACTTTACTTCCTTTGGTGCAAAACCCCGCTGATCTTGTATGTTTATCTTATTGCTAACTTGTTACCGATAACTTTTGCCGGAATCCGACCGTGCCGTCTGACGAACCCGACGCTCCAGCGAAGTCCCCTGGTCCGTGTGATCCCGTTGATCTCTGTTGGGACTCGATCCGTGGCCCGTGCTTCCATATCGCAGTTTCTGCCGACATCGCATCCGTATTTCGGTTTGCGGAACCGCCGAGGCAAGTATCCGAATACTTGCTTTAACATGCTACAACTTAATCATCATATTATAACCACACAACTATTATAACATCGATACCTTTTATAACTTAGAATTGCTAGTCACAATTATCCGTAACTTTAAATCAATGAAATCATTGCTCGTATTAACCGGTCTGCTATTAATTCATACTTAACTAATCAAACCAAGTAGATCATCCCCACTTCATTTGTTAAAATCACTCATGAGACAACTATTATGCTTAGTTCAAATTCATGTAACTCCATTACGTATATTATCGATATTGTTTCGTCTTGTGGCTATTGCACCTCAAAGGTGCGTGAACCGGATTAATAAGAGAATACGAAACATCACTGTGTTTACCTAGATTAATATTGTTATTTACTGTTTCCTGCTACTGTTCATTATTGATTGCATACCTGTTGCGAGCACACACCTGATTGCATTACATATTGACCGATCTCGATACACATGACACATGTACTGATACACCGGACATGACACCCTGTGCATATCGACTCGACCTGTTGAAAGTAACCTGACCTGTTACCTGATTTCATGCCTAATGCCGACAAACCTGACCATTCCCGCTGTCTATCCAGACAGACCTACTCTTACTGGATCTTGCGTTGGCATTAGTCCTTGACAACTGAATACCTGACCTGACATACATAGCTTGGGGGTATGGGGAAATCAAAGGTGAAACCGACTTGTAACTCAACAGTTCGATACTTGTTCTGATCAGTCTTATGGGCTTGGCCAGCTCCGGAGTGTTGATGCTAACATCACTCATCTATCCTACTACCTTTTACTGCTTAGCGGCACGTCTCGGATTCAGCCCCGAGGATCATGACCGTGGTCCCGGGCATGCACGGGATACTATTGAGTTACATCGACGATTCATCAATTGGTTTCAAAGACTATAGAGTAGAAAACCTGATAGGACAGTTCAGTCACCATTGCACACTACCCTGCTTGTTATTTCTTATCACTGCTTTATTCATGTTCATACTTGCATTGCTTATTACCATGTTTTACTGTATACTTGATATCATGACGCGCTGACGTCTGGGTTTTGCATGGCCCAGATTCCGGACCCTTGTCGTCGACCGAGCAGGAGTACTTCAGCCAGCAGGCTGAACAGTGAGTCCTTAGGATTTAGTTTATTTATTGCTTTTCATTTCCAGATGTGAGCCCGCATTATGAGACGTGCTGTTTATTCATTGTATTGGATCATTAGCTTCCGCACTTATTGTTTATTGATTCTTGTTATTATGGATTTGGACATGTATTAGTTTAGTTTATTATCTTGTTCTTGATATCCTTACAACCGTAATGTGACTGTGGATGGATACTTCCTACCCACAGGTAGCATGGTTGGCTATGTCACGTGCCCAAACTTGCGTACTCTGGGAAGCGGGGCGTGACAAATGTTCACAACATTATCCTCCAATACAGAATTATATCCTTTTTTAACTTAATAAAGAAATTGATGTAATGTTGTATATCAGGTTCGGTATCTAATAACATTTGTTCTGAATCAATGTATTAATATAAGGTGATATTTGCCAACTGACTTGGCAGCAACGATTGCACCATTCTCCAAAACTTAGAGACATATCACCCATTCCCAGTTCTCTATCTATCTGTAATCCATGTAACATATTACATATGTGGGATCCTGATCCGGTATCACATACCCAGAACGCAGAGGATACTGAGAAACAGTTCTCGGTAATGAACACACCCGAAGAAGATGCATCAACATGCACTTTCTTCAATTGGGTGGTATGGGAGTCCGGACATTCCCCTATTTCCTGCTCGGACTTATAATAATTATAAGATAGAGCGGAACCAATGTTTCCTAGATCAGTATAATAAGCAAGTTCGGTCAATGCATCCATATTATTATCTTGATTAAGGCGTGACATGGTCGCTACCATGAAAGAGAGAGGAGAAAACACTCTGCGTGCGCTCTTGTAAGACTTGATTGGTTATTATTTTATCTAATCAGGATGGCTCCCACTGTTTTTATCAAATCTTCCTTCAAATCCTAAAAGTTAAGACTAGCCGAGATTAGTTACACCCTACAAGTTCGCCAATCTTTCGGCCAGGCCAGTGTCGGTACATTGAGGGAGGTTCCATGTGCTTTTGCATGGACCTAATTAAAATAAATCTTGTTTTCCCAGAGGCGTAACCCCGTTAACACCTTTCTAGACACCTACTTGATCGGCTAATTGTAATGTGTAAAACTCTCCCAGGAGTAACTCTTACTCGCAATGGGTATCGGGATCCAACTATCTCATAGAAGGAATGCAATCTCATTGCAAATTTCAACACTTGAAATTCCCGATAATATTTTGCCCCTAGCAACTTATGACCTTGGCCAAGGTCAACAAATCATAAGCGCTAGCCAAGTTCAACCCGTCATTTCCTGATTGAATTAAACCCACCCGCACGACCCTTGACAGAGATCAACAAGGTCGTACAACTACCCTAATCCAATCGCATCATATGCTTTGCAGATAAGCACTAATCAGCTACCGTACACTACTCCTTGATAGAGGTCAACAAATACAGCACGAATACTAAATACTACTTATCTGAAATGACGGAGAGGTACGACAGGTTTTTAAGAAAACCCTTAGCGTAATGAACTGGATATCGTTGTAGAATCGAGTGATTTTGAAAAGGAGTATTTTTTAGGCTTTTGCTAGTTATGCTAAAGAGGTCACTCCCGGTGAAGGGTTCTCGGCTTTTTCCTCATCGAATGAGGTGCTGGATATTTCAAAAATACCACTATGCAAAGCAAGAACTAAAAAGCAATCAAAAGACAAATCCGAGTGGGTTGTAGCATCTGCTAGTTTTGTTAAAGAGGTCACTCCCGGTGAAGGGATCTCGGCTCTTTCCTTATCGAATAAGGTGCTGGATATTCTACAAGGAATACCGCTATGCAAAGCAAGAACTAGAGCTACCAGTTTTTAAAACAAGATTCTGCAATATCTTTAGGTTTCTTTTATTTCATTAATCTCATTAATGAAGTCCCATCAATTATGCTTCCTAAGTATCACAGAAGAAACGAAAGCAACAATAATTATTATATATCATATATATAATATAAGCATTCGTCTCAACATATCAAGTGATCATATCACAGAATATCAGCAGGAGAAGAACACATATGAAATATTGGATATAGTAGGAATTCCGTGTTTTAATTAAGCCAATAAAAAACGCGGATTCCACGGTCGCGATGAATAGCCAAACCCACATCCCTAGACCCCTACGAGAGCAGCAAGCAACCCTACCAATTCTAGAGTTAGGAGACCCGGTCTCGACTCCTCGAGATGGTCTCCCACTGGACCCTAGAACCCGGTTACTTGTGCTCCCCTCCTTAGGTCTATCCTAATACGGAAAAGTAAATAATATACATCGATGGTGACATCATACTCAACCCAGAAGTGCCCCAATAAAAGAATATTACATACAAGCTTTCACATGAATGAAAATGAAAAACTCTCATCTCAAATAAAAAACCCCGGCTATTCAAAACAAGACGATCCGATATAACATATCACAGCAACACAGCAACACATACATCATATGTCATCAACGTAAGTAAATATGCGTATCCCAATTGTCATTGACGTATAGCAACGAAACCGGCGATACACCACATATTACACTTACGGTCGCAGAAAAGAAAGTGAAAAACTACAACAATTGGAATCCGCAACCACCTTAGACATCATAAACCCAATGTTTCACAAACTTTAGATTTCATGCCTAACCAAATGAATTCCTTAGACATCACATGCCTAACAATTATAAACCCTGCTTTTTAGTCTCGTTATTGAAAACACTTTCCAATAAACTGTCGGGTAATTCAACAAGATTCCCGATAACCTGATCGAATGCTCGTCGGAAATTTTAGTAAACGGCCGCACCCCCGATACCGTTGACGAAGTGCACTAAGGCGAAACACCGCGGCCGCGAGCACCCAAACGGATGCTTTTGGCTACGGGGTTCTCCTACAGTCACTTGGTCGGGGCTATGGGGCGTGGCTATCTAGTAAGGTTACCCGGTGAGTATCCGCGTACACTACGTAATTGCGACGGAATTTTGATTCCTATCAAAATTCCGTGGCAACCGATAAAATAAGACTAAACTGCTAAATTTATAAAATTCAAACTAGTTATCTCATAACTAATTATGTGGATTCCAAATATTGTATCACAATCAAAGATAACCAGATGATGTTAAACTTTTCGATCGAATAAACAAACACCCAAAATTTTCCAAAGAGCTCAACACTTGAGAGGAGTTCAAAAAGTACACAGAACATGCCACAGCTCCTATGAACCATCCGTAGAAGGGCCGACCCATGCCTCACTCATGTCGCCACGGAACTGCCTCAAACCCTAGGGTATATAACCGCGGTTCTGCGATCCAAAAAGTCGAGTTTGGGTATCGTTCTTCTAGAAGGTTCACAGAATCACTTGCATGATTTTCTGAAGATTTTAAACTAGGAAAAAATCCAACTCTTGGAAAATATCCAGCGAGGGAAAAATTGGGTTGTTGATATCCGTTCGAACTTTTTAACGTCGTCTAAATAACTCGAATAGATGTTAGAATTACGACTACGAAACACTCAGAATTGCCTTTGCAGAAAATTAACATTACATGCAAATTTAGCAAAAACAAGCAACACATGAAATACCAAAACCCAGAGACTGGAACACCATGAAAATTTCAAGCTGAAACTACACTACTGGGCCGGCCACTTTGGATTTTTCCCTATTGTGCTCGGCCAAAATCCGAGCAAACTGCCTAAAACTTTCATGGTGTTCATGTTGTATCACATATAACATTCCGCAGTTGCTAAAATAATTTTTAAAGGCCAAATTCGACAGAAACTGGATTTCGTTGTTTTAAGTTTCGGAGTAGTTTCGGTTTCGTAATCTAACAAACATCGTCTAATTCTCTAGCTTGGCTCTGATACCACTGTAGGCTTACTTAGCGCGGCAGCAAGGTTTCGGGAGGTATCGTCTATGCCGTTTTCAAATTTTTGTCGTACTAAAGAACCCTGACCCTAGAATCTTAATAAGATATTTAGACGAAACAACATGCAAACATCTTTACATACTAAGTGAATGAGGAATACAACCTTTGTAGACTGGTCCTTCACTTCTAAAACTCCGTGTAGTAGTCCCTTCGCTCCAAGTAATGAATAACCGAACTCTAGTAAGGGTTCACATGAAGAAATGAACATGCTTGCTCGAAGTCTTCGAGGCCGAAGATGATTTACGTCGAGGAGACTAAAGCTCATGCTACCTCTTCACTAATGGTAGATTAGTGAAGCAAACACCCTAAACTAACTGGCTAATATAGTAGAGGAGGATGAAGTAGGAATCGGGCTCACTTTAGATTTATTTTTCTCACTATTTTTCTTCATCTCCCATTAACCTAGAGAGCTAAGCTCTTGATGAAGAAGAAGATGAAGAGAGAAGAGAATGAAAACTCATGAGATGAGAATAGCAACCATGGGTGAGTTAGTGTCATACACTAACTCATGTAGAGAATAAACCATGGCTAACAATAATGGTTAGGTTAATAAATATTTACAAGTGAAACAAAACTAGTGGACTAAGTCAAAGATGCTTCAAGCTGCTCCAAGCTTCCAAGCATGACAATTTCCAACTAATATTGAATTACTTTAAATAAATAAAACCTCACATTATTACAAGCATGGTGTGAGTCTCATACACCCATGTAGCGTGTGGCATCTAGCATGACACAAAATAATGTACATTAATATATATCATATATATACTAAGTGTACACAAGTGAGAAAAAGAAATACTTAATTGAGCAAATATTAGTTAATGTAAATTAATATATCACATATATAATTATACATTAAATTATTAAATCAACACTTGATTTAATAATCCGGCTATATCACATACAACTGTTCATACCATAATATTGCATTATTATATTCCCCATTCTTATTCATTTTATAAATAAACAGGTGCTTTTGACGCATGTCTGCTACTTATTACAGATTACAGGTTCTTGGATCTAAAACAGTAAAAAAGATAGAAGATGATGCAAAAGAGAGACTTTGACCAACAAATAGAAGGATCTTAATCAAGCCTACACAAAAGAACAGTACAAGGCAACGCAAGGTCCAAGATTACAAATCGAACGGTTAAAGTCCACTACAAGTATTCACTGGAAGATCTGGAGAATATTTAGAAGGCAAATGAAGAAAAGAACCATATAAATAGAAAGCCCAAAATTACCAGAAGCTACACAAGAAACCACCAAGGCCAAACAGGGCCTTGGGCCGCGGTTCCGCGGCGGGCTGGCGCATTTATGAGTTGGAAATTTTACCATAATTTGGTGGTGGGTTTGACTGGTCAACCTAAGGGGTATTTTTGTAAAAGTAGACGTGCGGATCAATTGTAACCTAGGGTTTCCTATCCTCTATAAATAGGAACTCTAAATCATTGTAAAGGCTATGCCTCCCTCATGTCTCCTTTTAATAAAAATTCAGAAATTCTTTATGGAGAGCATCGGTGCCTCTCTTCAATTCAGAAATTCAGATCTGACAATCCTGCATTGATGATTGGAGACATGCATATGTAAGTAGATTTAATTCCTTGCTCCAGTTTAGATTTCAATTCTTTGCCCTAGGTAGATTAAATCTCATGCCCTAGGTAGATTAAATTTCATGCCCTAGGAACTTGTTTAGGGTTTAGCTTTGGGGAAGGATTTTGAGAGATGAGATCTCTTATCCCTTTCTTACCCATAATATATTTTCAATAGGACTCCATGCATACACGCACACACCGCGCCCTACGGCATCCTACCCCTCGAGATAACGATGACACCGTAGTGTAAAAGCCCGGCTGCGCGCGTTTTCCATGGAGGTTAGGGTAAGGATCTCTAAAGGAAGGACAAGAACCTAGAGAAAAGAACACCTTCCCGAATGGATCTAATCCCCTTTATTGATAATTACCATAACTCCTCTTAGATCCTAAATCGGGTATAGAAAGCGTTGAGATTTACCTGCATTTCCAAACCATCCCTAAACCTAACCCTAGTAAGACTAGATCTAGATAATCGTAGTATAGAATAATTAGGTTTTTATATTTAATAATCAATCCGAACACCCTTCGGAATTAACTCGTTAGCGCGATTAAAAGATTCACAACATCCCTGTGGACCGACCCGTACTCACCGGCTAGCTGCAAAGCGACGCCGTTCTTGATTGCGGTTATTAAATAGTTTTTGAGAAAAATCAAACAGCGCCGTTGCCGGGGATGGCGTGTTATTTCCTTTTTGCAATTTCGGGTTAATCAAAATTAAAAAAATCTGAAAAATCAAAAAAATATAAAAATATATCATCTGTTATTTTTGGGAAGGGTATTTTTGTGTGAATTTTGCAGGATCTATGAACAAATTCGGATCTGGAAATCTACAGAGATCAAAACAGCAAATATCAAATCCGAACAAACAGAGGAATATCACAATAGACAACAGACGAAATTTGGAGGACCGAGTCAACAAGAAGAATCGCGGTGATCTGGTCCAAAAAAAAAACTGCCGAAGCGACCAACACGCGGCGGAACCGCCGCGCGACCCCCATTCCGGCCGCGGAACCGCCGCGCCCTGGTGACATCACCAGAAAAAGAAAAAAAAAACAGTTCCGCCACTGCAAATCTCTGTGGGTTTTCTCTCTCCTCCTCTGCAAATCTCCGATATATCTTCTGAAAAATCTCCTGCGGGATTCTTTGCGCTTAAAAAAATCTTCCCCCTTCCAAATAATAAATTTTGTGCAGGATTCTTTGCGCCGCGCATAAAATAAAAAGATTTGATTGCAAGTGATTTTTCTGTTTTGCATATCTTTAAAACTGACTTTAAGGGGCTTTTGACCAATTCAAATTGGGTGAGGATTTCATCACCCTTCTCAGGACCCCAGAAATCACATAAGGCATTTGCATTGAGCAATTTTTAATTAAAAATACTAGACTGCCCTAAGGACTTCGAGCTCAATAGGACAGAGGACTAGTTATAGGCATCGACCGTTTATCCTAACCTGACTTTGCGGTGTCTAGGCAAGTGTGTCATAGGCTAGTGGTTATTAATTAGGCCCACTACTGTGGTTCCTTCCTACTTACCTGGCACTTACCTGGCCGCAATTGGCGGTGAAAAGGCGGTTTGAGGTCCTATCTCTAGCCCTTTGGAACAGTTAAGAGCTGTCTAGCTGACCTAGGTGACCCTAGATCTAGGCCTGATTGTGCATTTTTGGTTGATCGAAAGTGTGTCTTAGCCCTTTATCAAAATTTTTTTTTTGCAAACAGTTCCAAATAAAAAAAAAGGGAAAAAGGAAAAAAAAATTTAACAAAACTTGCAAAGTTTGCCGCTAAGAAATCCTTGCACCACATACCTTCTTTCTTTTCTCTTTCTTCTATCATGGGTACCCCACATCATAAATCTCTTGCCGAACTTTGGTATCCTGAACCTAACTTTGCCTCGTACGTCAATTGTTTCGGTCGATTTAAGGAAGATCCCTCCGTGCCCAAAATTTCTTTAAAAGGTCAAATGGAAGCATCTAGGAAAAACAGTTCGACTTCACAACCCACTTTGTGTCAACCATGTCAACCTTCACTACCTTCGTACGTTGATACCACTTTTTCGAGTCCTACTGTAACTCCTAAACCGATGTCCATTGCTGAGCATATTGCTCAATCTCGTAACCGATCTTTCACCCCTCTCCGCACATCCAGTTCTAGGGATCAACAAGTCCATTCACCTTTTTATCTACATATTGATCCTACGCCTGTCCACTCATCCAATTCCTACCAGTCCTACCCGACTTTCCCACCTTCACTAGACATTGATTCTACACAGCCATTTGGGAGTTTCACGTATCCAAACGATTTTGAATCTTTTACCGAAACCCCTTCACAGCCCATGTCTAGTTTGGAAAAGTCGATGGAAGCTTATATTTCAGCAACAAACAAAATAGTTAGGAATGTGGATGCGTCCATGGCCGCCCTTATGCAACCTAGTGAACCGGCAGCTAGTTTCCAACTAGCTCCAAATATTCCAATGTATGAGGAGGCGGTTGGACAGAGTGAGAATTTGAGAGGAGAGTTCTACACCTTTCCAAATCACACCTACCCATACCCAATTGAATCCCACAACTCCGGTTTTCCATCGATTGTCCCAAATGCTTCATCAGTTGATAATAAAAATGAGTTGTGCGACTTTGTAGTGCTTGATTTGCCAGATTGTGAAGAGTCCCTTTCGAGTGAAACCACACCTAATCCTTTTGAATCTTACACCTCCACTATAGAGCCTAAATTAATTGATATTCATGCTTTTAATGAGGTGTCCGAAAAAATTGATTTTCACTTGATTGAGGATATAGACGCCGGGAATATTTCGGATGATGAACCCATAAATTTAATTGAAATTTTAGGTCCAATTCATCATCCCGAGTCATTAAATGTTTCTCCCGAACTTCATATGCGTCTTTATTTTGATGATAATGGCATGGATGAGTTAAATATTGAGGAGAATTATGAGGATAGTATTGAGGAGAGTATTGAGGATAATATTGAGCTTGAACCAGTTTTGTTTGATGTGTCGGATTTTTCAATTCATCCTCCCGAACCTTTAACTGTTATATCACCCTCCCTCCTTTCCATCGTTCCGACCACGATCACGCTTGAAGACTGTGAGCTTGAAAATTTTTCCTTTGAATCTGACACAGTTCTCACAGCCGATAACACTTATGAGTGTTTCACTTTTCCGGACGATGTTGATGACTCACCGCCCGAGTTTGAGTCCTTTACATTTTCAGATGAGTTGTTGAACCATCAGACTCGGTTGCTTACAGTTGTTTCGAACCATTGATGGAATCTTTCCAATTCGAGACAGCTTACTACGGTGAGAATGAGACCATCCCTAATTCACTCCCTTCCCTACCTTCCATTGTTCCGACTGTGCAAGTGACCGTTACGCTTTCATCTCCTATACCAAGTTCGGAGTACCCATGCTTTCTTGCGAATCTTGAGGGATTTGAACCCATTTCTCGACGGGTTGATAGGTTAGCGCAATCGCTTTTAACACATCGGTCATCACATATTGCGCTAATTTATTCACTCGATTTACACCCTCAAGATCGTACTCCATTTCTTTTTCTTTTCCGCCATTCTTCTCCTCCGCCGAGACCATATTCCACTCTTCTTCCCATTCGGTCTTGTGTGCTTCTCATTTCTTTTCTTTCCACTCCATTCTTTCACCAACTCGACCATGACCACGATAAGATTTTTGAATGGTTGGTGCTAACCTTTGGCTTGTATAAGGCCAAGCTTAAGTTTGGGGGGAACCTTTGTATATATGTATATATATATTTTTTTTGTTTTTTTCTATAAAAAAATAAAAAAAAATTTCAAAACATTAAAAAATATATAAAAATTTATAAATAAATAAACAGGGGAGTGCCGGCATTTTGACCCTCTTGGTGTAGCATGACAGTAAGGACACTGTCAAGTTTAAGTTTGGGGGTATGCTCGGTACGTCTTCTTCCTTCGCATTCATTTGTACATATTTTTGCATTTGCATACTTATTTTAAAACTCATAAAAATTGAAAAATTTCAAGAATTATAAAAATTAATGTATTCAATTTTGGCCTTATTTTGACTCGAGTTTGACAAATAGATTAACTGGCTAGGAACAACTAGATCTTAGACTTAGTAAATTAAAAACCCTAAAAATAACCTTCCTTAAAATTTAACGGTAGAAAGTATATGTCTTTGTAGTTTATTTAGAAATAGGCAAATTTTGGGTTCACTTCTTTGGCTAAGTTGAAACAAAGGAAAAGTATTGATGTTCTTATTAGAATATAAGTTTGAAAAATAGTTCCTAGCTTAAGTCCAGATTCTGAAAATGTATACCCTACAAATTGCACAATCACGCACCTTGAAACTTGGAATAGTAGAAGAGACCTCGAAATGCTCTTGTCTAAAGTCCTTAGTACGAAGGAAAAAAGAAAAAAAAAGAGTGAATAAAGAAAAAAAAATGAACACTGATTTTTGTGATTACTTAAGGCTGTAAAAATAGAAAAATATTTAGCGAGGGTGCTTCATCACCTAGTACCTTAGACCAACTGGTTTGGGAGTCACTGCTAAAACCTTGGGTGTTGCAAGACTAGGAATTACGCTTTAATATGCAAACACATCTTGTAATCGGTTGTTGGTACCTCAAAAAGTATTAACGGTCGCATGAAGGATGTGTAAGCAAAATTCATTTAAATTCACCAACTAATAAGTACTTTGGACAACGGACAAGAGTATGATTGCTTGATTTGAATTTCCAAGTGTAGGGGTGATATTTACACACACGTGGGGATATGTGATTGGAGTTTAGATGAGAGAAAGGAGTGAAGAATAGAACTTGTATCTTTAGTAGAGTTGATAGAAATTCCTAAGTGGAGATGGAACCCTAGAAGGAAAACTTAGGAAATGCCGAAAGCTAAGTAGGTCTGCAGAACATATATGATCTTAAGTTAAATAATGAGGAAGTGTGAAGAATATGGGTGGTTAATTTACAAGTAGAAGATAATAGAATTCCTTGTTAGAAAACCTAATTGGAGAATAAAAATTAATGGGCCAAATTGATAGGATTTTGTGGGTGTAATCCGCTGAAAACCCTCAGGAGACAACACTCCTCCTACTAGGGACACCTAGAGGTTTAACGGCTTGTTGCACGAGCTCAGTGCAATCGCGTTTCCCTACGAAAGTGCGGTTAGGTTTTTATCGAGAATAAAAAAATAAGTTTGCTTGAGGACGAGCAAAAGATAAGTTTGGGGGTATTTGTTCATACCATAATATTGCATTATTATATTCCTCTTTCTTATTCATTTTATAAATAAACAGGTGCTTTTGACGCATGTCTGCTACATATTACAGATTACAGGTTCTTGGATCTAAAACAGTGAAAAAAATAGAAGATGATGCAAAAGAGGGACTTTGACCAACAAATAGAAGGATCTTAATCAAGCCTACACAAAAGAACAGTACAAGGCAACGCAAGGTTCAAGATTACAAAGCGAACGGTTAAAGTCCACTACAAGTATTCACTGGAAGATCTGGAGAATATTTAGAAGGCAAATGAAGAAAAGAACCATATAAATAGAAAGCCCAAAATTACCAGAAGCTACACAAGAAACCACCAAGGCCAAACAGGGCCTTAGGCCGCGGTTCCGCGGCGGGCTGGCGCATTTATGAGTTGGAAATTTTACCATGATTTGGTGGTGGGTTTGACTGGTCAACCTAGGGGGTATTTTTGTAAAAGTAGACGTGCGGATCAATTGTAACCTAGGGTTTCCTATCCTCTATAAATAGGAACTCTAAATCATTGTAAAGGCTATGCCTCCCTCATGCCTCCTTTTAATAAAAATTCAGAAATTCTTTATGGAGAGCATCGGTGCCTCTCTTCAATTCAGAAATTCAGATCTGACAACCCTGCATTGATGATTGGAGACATGCATCTGTAAGTAGATTTAATTCCCTGCTCTAGTTTAGATTTCAATTCTTTGCCCTAGGTAGATTAAATTTCATGCCCTAGGAACTTGTTTAGGGTTTAGCTTTGGGGAAGGATTTTGAGAGATGAGATCTCTCATCCCTTTCTTACCCATAATATATTTTCAATAGGACTTCATGCATACACGCACACACCGCGCCCTACGGCATCCTAGCCCTCGAGGTAACGATGACACCGTAGTGTAGAAGCCCGGTTGCGCGCGTTTTCCATGAAGGTTAGGGTAAGGATCTCTAAAAGAAGGACAAGAGTCTAGAGGAAGGAACATCTTCCCGAATGGATCTAATCCCATTTATTGATAATTACCATAACTCCTCTTAGATTCTAAATCGGGTATAGAAAGCGTTGAGATTTACCTGCATTTCCAAACCATCCCTAAACCTAACCCTAGCAAGACTAGATCTAGATAATCGTAGTATAGAATAATTAGGTTTTTATATTTAATAATCAATCCGAACACCCTTCGGAATTAACTCGTTAGCGCGATTAGGAGATTCATAACATCCCTGTGGACCGACCCGTACTCACCGGCTAGCTGCAAAGCGACGCCGTTCTTGATTGCGGTTATTAGATAGTTTTTGAGACAAATCAACAACCGACCAATATCATATGTAACAACTTATCGAATCAAAACTTGATCTGATAATCCGGCTATATCACAATAACCGACCGTTATCACATATCGCGAGAATAGAATGTGGTATCACATACGCGCATTAATCCCGGTCCCGCACATATCACATACGTGCTCCTACTTCGTTTCGAATGAACCAGGAAACCTCTGTGTAGGACTTTAAAGACTCGTCAATATGCCCGCAGTAGGTGATCATATCAAACACCCACAAGCCGCAAGCGGTCTGCCAAACGTAACGGCCACCCGGATATTGAGCGATCAGAAGATCAACAGGCAAGCCTGCTCATACTCATGCGAATCCAATCAGTAACACTACCGTACAGTTCGGTCTCTTCGTTAGATATGTCGCATATCGCAGCCTGGGGGTGGTAAAACGTCAGACCCCAATATCCTGATAAGTCATGCCGATGTGAGGTCCATAACGGTTCGAGAAATTACTGATAACACTTACCAGTAAATCTCAGCAATCCTGGACAGGGATTTCCTGTTATGGCCAATCGGGTATAGCGCAACATTAACTCCCAATACCGGGAGAGACGAATCCCCTCCTATCGCTCATTGCCTCCATGTGACTCAGGACTGTACCCAAAAACCACCTTTTTGCACGATCTCTTGACCGTGGTATGGTGGAAATCAAAGTACAGTGGGAATCACACAAGACTCTATGTCTCGGGTCGACAGACTAACCTGTACCAGTGTCACCAGAGAACTGCTATCTGACGATAGGTATAATACCATATAGGAGTTCTCGGTGAGTCCGTTCAGTGTACCCAATCTCCACTGAGCACCCGTATACCTCTCTGATGTCAAACACTAATGGATGTAGGATCATCCATCGCCCATCATATGGGTCAAGAAGCGTATACGTTAGTCTACTCTGGAGTATCGATGCCCTGTATCGATACTCCCATGACTAGGAACAATTATAGGGTGTACTTGTGGACTACCGTTGGCCCCACTAGTATGATCTCCATCATAGTCCTGGTAGTCAAGTACATATCCTATGGACTTTATCAACATGTGAGAGTAAGATAACATCACTTATACAAGTCAACATGTTAAGATAAAGAGCAACAAGATAGCATACTATTATATCGAGCAAGAAAGTCATCTCTATATATATCCAAGCATCCACTATAATATACATCACATGTACAATAATGGCCTCTAGGACATACATATAACTAACATAGCCTTGTATTAAGGGTGACCTTAGCCACAGGATAGATGGACTTCTCTCGTAAACACTAATATTTTCTATAACAAGCTACAAACAACTACGTTAATATAGCGAACATAATCTTTTATACTTTACATGTTCTATTCTCTGTCTATTCTTCTCTACCTCTTGGGACTTACCGAACGATTGTTCGCTGACGACATTCCTTTTCTATTCTTTCTTTGGAATGTTGTCAGGAGGACCCGACTCTTTGGAGATCGAGCCCAGCTCAGAAGACTTAGAACAGTTCATCGAGGACCCTAAGCTCTAGTTCACTTGTATATGCTTTTACTTTCAGTTCATGCCATTGTTTAGGCGTTACTTTCCGCATTGTATTTACTTTTCAGTTGTATTGTAAAGAATGTTTAATCAATAAAAAGTTACTGTTAATTTACATCTCATGTATTTCTTGTGTAATTTTATTATATTGCTTATTTACGCTTAGTGTATTTACTTCTGAGTAAATACGTCGCGAGCCTCATCACATCTCCTTACCCGTACACCGGGAAGCGGGGCGTGACATAGCCCGTAACCCTAACCTATGCATACAACACACACATCACACGCAAAAGCACACATCACACACACACCCTTAGGGGACCCACAAAGTTGCCCCACTAGAGTTAAATTGTGGTTACTTCCCCCCGTTGGGGATCCAACCTTAGCACTCTCTCAGAAGAGAGAAGTGTCATACCAACTGAGCTATTGCTCATTGGTCTTGTAGAATACAGTTGAAATCCCCAATAACAAGCGTAGCTAAATTCAAGGATAGAATGCCAGAGAGGTTATTCCATAATTGACATCGTCGAATATGACATGTGTTCGCATATACCCCTTATAATACCAGGGATCTTTACCCGGAGCACAGACAATACCACATATCAACTGTGAATATAACATAGAAAATTAGATACTCCCGAGATTGTCACGCCATAGTGCAATAATGCCTGTGATGGAACCACTAAAGAGCGCTATTGGGAGCCAAAACGTCACACTACAACTTGAGCTGAAAAAGTTGAGAGTCTCGTCTCTAATAATATAATAACTAAAATATTTCAATGTCCATCAAAGTCCGCATAGATCGATGATCTAGAGAGGACGACTTCTTACCACCTCTACAATTTCATATTAAAACCGTCTTTGATTAACACCCATATTAGGCGTGTAACCAACTCCTCGCCCAACTCTTCCACTTGGGAAGTATCATACTTTTAGTATATGCAAATTATGAAAATTTTATTTTTCTTATTCCATTGATATATTACTCTAATCAAGCTTTCTTTTAGTGGAATTACGGCCATTAGAATTACCTGCACCTGGCCACCTAAATTACCTGCACCCGGCCATCGGATATAAATTTTCCGAATTCAACTCGATCCGTACCTGTAATATGCTTAAACAATTTATCCCGACATGGCCCGTTAATTAAAATAGTTGGTTTATATTTCTTTATTGCCTTTTATGGTTAAATTCGATGTTTTTATAATATTTATAATAATATATTTTTAAAAAATCCAGGCTAAAATTGAGATTTGTTGAAACAATATACAAAAAAAAATAGATAATTAAAATGGGTAACTCAACCCGAACCGACCTGTAATTGAGATTGGCGGCTAAACTTGAGTTCATATTCAGGTGTTAATTTGCGACCTAAGCTTTTAATCGGGTCAAGATATGGTCAACCGGATTATGTCAGGGTTAAAGTCGTCTTGACCCATATCCATCCCGATTGACTTAGGAAATGGTGCAAGTTGGACCAGGTTTGGTCTGAACACAACCCAATCCAACCTGATATTTTCTAGGTTTTTTGACATTCTATACCCTTCCTGAATCTATCTGATCGGGGTTAAAAGCCCATCAGCCTGAACCTGATTTGAACCAACCACAGTACCCATATCCGACTTGATTTGATATAGGCCAAATATATTTAATTCTAAATGTTGAAATTTGTACATTATAATAAATTATATGATTTGTACCTGGTGTAGTCTGTAAGTTTAATTAATAAATCCATAATATATAATCAATAGTTTCATTATGCATCTATGCTTGGTGGAACTCACGCCAAGTTTTCCAATTTTGATCTTTGTAAATAATTTATAATGAGTTAAGCTCGAAAATCCCGCAAGACTCAACCCGTTTACCTAAAGCTCAAACTTGCCCGAAGCCTGAATATGAGAATTTGGGTAAAACACAATGTAGCCTGAAATGTGAGTTTGTACAATTTTGTAAACCCAAAAATGAAATTGAGCTGCAAACTAACCACAAGGTATCAGTTGTAAGGAATGCTACAAGTTAGGAAAATGCAACCGTGCAATCATTTAGGATTCCGAATTTTATCATGGTGCCGCCTAAGCAAAGGCTGCAAAGAATACTGCATTCTTTTTTGTCTAACCAAACACAAAAATGATTGGATTTGGAAAGCCAATTATAAAAATTGAAAACAACTAAACAATGATCAGAATTTTTTATGTGTAGAATCCCATGCAGACATTATTTGCTACATGCTACTAAGCTTGTGCACTGGTCGGGTTGGATGGATTTTGGATCATAAACAAATCTGGACCTGCTCTTTTAGACGGGTTTTCCAATTATATTGAACCTGCCCGTTGGAATGGGTAGATAAACCCAAACCATACGGGTTTGGGCTCACATCGGCTTTGAGCAGTTCATGTGGGTTAAACAAAGCTTTGAGCATAACTAGGCCTTTATTTATATGAAAAAACCAATGACCATCAAAGGCCAGCTTTCTCACCCGTCTTGGTCTCCAAAGTGCTAGCTTCCCATAGACTATCAACTCTTGACCATAAAGGTCAAAAGACTCATAACTCATGACCAAGGACCAAAAAGATTTGATATTTAATCTAAGAAAATTAGATGAGAAAAGAAAGAATACTGGAAAATGATGGGATTCGGTAGAACCTAAGATCTAAGAAGTGAGAATACCATTTGGATAAATTATATGGGTATAGGATTTTAATCTTAGCAGTAGAATTAAATCTATGAAGGACTTAGTTGTTTATTAAGCGGGACGTGTTAGGTTCGGTTGCTGGTGAATATGGGTTACGGACGGATTCGAACCAGTTATAAGAATTTTAAAACCCGTCCTAGTCAAATGTGGAAGGGTTCAGGTTTTGTCGCTTCTTATTTTTTTCTTTGTCCACTTGTACTTCTCGAACATTGTACAAAACTTTATTAGCAATTCAGATGGGATGGGAATTAATTTCCATGCTCTTAATGCAAAGAATTTATTTTTAAAAAAATCCTTGTGTTAAATGTGCATTCATCATAATCAAAAACTTTATTTCGTACAGGCAAATGAAATTGTTGAAGAAATGGGCGAAGTTTCATGTGCACAGAACAAAAAGCCAAGCCCACCCAGTACACAAGTACAACACTAGCAAAGAACCAAGATACAAAATATTTTCATAAATCTAAACATATAAGTTTTCTTCATATAACATTGGTATATTAACTAAAAAAGTCCATAATACTCAAAAAAAATGTTTAATGTTCTACTAATTCAGGTATAAGTTTGAACACGAAGGCCAATTCCCCTTCAGAGAATCTGGGCCTTGTACACTCTGCAATCGCCTCCTCTTCCTCGTTCTCAAGCAAGACATCATGACGTCCGGCCATCATGACCAGGGTGAAAAAATCTGAGACGGCCATCGTGATCTCCTCCACCAAATCAACGATCAAGCCGTTGATGCCCATCAAATGCTGGATGTACAATGCTTCGGGCACGTTGCTCCAATCGACACCACATATTTTTAGAAAAAGACTGATTTCGTAAAGTAAAATATAATTTGATCATTGTTGGCTATGATACTAGTTTGTTGCAGTAAGACGATCACGAAGATATACAAACGATAGAGAAAAAAGCACAAAACAAACTTAGGCAAATAGAAAATAAAAGTGCTAACTAGCCTAACTACTGATAAAAGGTTCCATCGCATCCTTGGACCATATAAAACATCATGGAGAAGCAACTCGTTCCCTAAACTCGTAGGTAGCCAATACGTTCCGATGCCCTGCACTTTGACATACGACTCGTTCCCTATGTAAATCTTACGGCTCCCGGCGGGTACTCTCCTATACTCTATGAACCCTTCCCTGCCTTAAGAGATATGGTATGTGGCTCCCGAATCTACAATCCATAAATTTTTAGAGCCAGCCATCAAAACTGTACCAGCAACTAATGTTGTATAGTAAGAAGAGCGAGAGCTTACCTTTCTATGCCCCTTGCAGTAACGAGCAAAGTGACTTGGCTGCCCACAGTTGAAGCATGCATTCCTCTTAGCTGATCTTTTCCCGCGTTTCGCAGGCATCTTGGGCTTCGCATTTTCTTTATTCGATTCCTTGTAAGACCCCTTGCATTTAGGCCTTTTGGCCTTCGTCTTGGAACCTTCAGCTGCTATAGTTGAAGATGATGGCTTCTAAGCCTTGAGAGCATCCCTACGCTCCATATCAAACTCAACCTTAGTCCTTACGTTCTCGAACGTATTCACGTTCTCAGCATGGCTTAAAAGGAGTTTGAGATTATCCCAGAAATCAGGCAGAGCTCGAATGACGGCCTAAATTTGCTGCTCGTTGTTGAGTGCAGCTCCAGCAATTCCGAGATCCCTAATCATCGATGTCATCACACGAAAATGAAAACTTGATGTCCTGCCCTGCAGTCATCTTGTACGAATCCAACTTGATAGTCGGTGCCCGGATCAGCATCGGTGAGACCTGTCCAAAGCGAGTCTCAAGAGCCTCCTAGAGTCTTCTTGTTATCGGATAGTCCTCAAACTCACTGATGAGATCGTTCCTCATCGCGTCTAACATGATATACCGTGCCGAATGTTCTTTCTGGACCCAGCTCTTATACTCTCCTGCAGTCCTTTTATACTGCTGAGTGGAACCCTGCTCCGGTTTAAGCATTTCTACCCCAGTATAGTCTTACATTTCTTACTCATTCAATAGGAATCAGATCTTTCGACGCTAGTCGAAGAAATTATCATCATTTAGCTTGTCATCCTTGGAGAGATCGGCGATAATCGTTTTTGAAGTCATCTTTTTAAGACAAAAAATTCATTTTAAGTGCGTTAAGACTATTGGTTTTTAATGAAGTATCATTCTTTCCTAAAAACACTTCGTCTTCAACCCATCTTAATAAAAATAATAAACTTACACTCCGAAGAAAGAGAAGAAAGCCTACGGCCCCAACCATATCCTTCAAAAATATTAAATTTAAGATTTTGTTAAAATGATTGAAAAACGGTTAAAAATTTCTAGAAGCGGAATAGATAAGCTAGTTGAATCTTAATTCTTGCATTTATCATGAAATCTCCCACTTGGAACTTGTCAGATTTTATTAATGAATGCAGCATGCATCTTAATTCATTAAGTATGACATGTACATCATAATATACAACAGAATAATCTAACAAATTTCACTTTTTATTACACTACCATATTTAATCTTGTCCGTTTTATTTGGGTATGGCAGGCGTCCCGGACGCTTCCACTGGACCAAACCATCCATACAATCTCTAAGATTTTATGTGAGAATAGATTTTGAAACTTTTGGTGAAGGAAAAAACTTCAAAAAAAAATATTACTCTCAGAGTTAAAGCAATGTAACCTCATAAACCTATGGAGAACTTTAAGTAGAAAAAAATTTCCAAAATTTTAAACTGCTTTTATATCCCTTAAACCCAAAAATAAAATGTTTAGAAAGCATACTCTAAAATTTTCCCAAATTTTTGGAATTATTTAAGACAAAAAAAATATTTTCCTAATTTATTTTAAAACCTTTTATAGTATTTTTCTTTAAAAAAAAAATCTGACCCAGCAAGCCAGCTTGCTAAGTTAGCCCAGGCCCAATAGGGCCTAGTCTGCACGTGCAGGATTAGCCCAGGCTCAATTGGGCCTGGCCTGCACGTGACCAGCACGTGCAGGTACCCAGTGGTTCTCGGCTGTTCCAGACCCGAAAAATATCTTTTTTTATTTAAAAAATATTTAAATTTTTGGGATTTATTTTTAAAATAAAAAATCCAGAAAAAAATAATTGAAAATCTTTTCTAAAAAATCCAGAAAAATCTCAAAAAAAAAAATATAGATTTATTTTTCAGATAATAAAATATTTAGGCTAACTAAATATCTTATCTCAAATCCCACATATTTACTAAAAAAAATTTAAGGTTAAGGATTTTACTTTTCCAAAAAAATTATTGTCTAGACATCATAAAATTTCACCAAAAATTTACAAATAAGATCTAATCTTTAGCAAAAAAAAAAGCATTCTCACAATTTTGATCCATGGTAATCTCCATATCAAGAAACAAATTTTTTTACTTATCACAATATCATAAAAAAACAGATCTAATTTAGGCAACATATGATGCATGAAAAAATATATCTAAAGATCTATTTCCATCAACAACCCTATTAATTCCAAATTTATAAAAATTGATAAAAAATTTGATCTAAGTTTTAGATAAAAAAAACGCAACTTTTAGTTGCTACAATTTTTGAAATATAGATCTAACTATGAATTACGAACGTGACTATCTACGATCTGATACCAATATAGCATTTAGGTGTATAGATCATAATATCAAATCATGACAACGAATAGATAGATCTACACACAAGGTTTTACAAGAATTAGCTTAACCCGAAAGTGGTGGGATCGTTATCCTCGCCCACCTTACCACGACGAACTTTGGTATTCGCCTCCTTGCAACGGTTGGACAAAAACAATCCTTGATGAATGAGAATCTCCCACATGATCACCTCGCAAGCCAACCTTTGATAGAATTTAGAGAAAAAAAGACAATGGTTCAAACCCTAACAATCTCTTAGATCACTCATTTCTCTTATTATTAATTAGATTAGATTAAACCCTAGCCCTATATATATATATATATATATATGAGCCACTAGGGTAACCCGAGATTCTTCATTGCAATCATGACCTGCACTCCTGATGGATCTCTGGATCTTCTTCAAATGTTACCTTCCGTTGATCTGCAGCGAGTGGAGACGAACGACTGAGATTGAGTTGGAGGTTGCCTCCTGAAACGTGTGGATCTCAATAGGCTTGAAGTGGTTGAAGCCAAGCTACCTGCAAGGAAGTCCCGGGATGGTTGTACCATCGAGGACCCTCCGACGATCAAATTAGACGTGCTAAATGGGCAGAGTAGCGGCCTATTGGGGTAAAATTGCCTTACTTGAGTCGTCTGAGAGAGGGGTTTATATAGTGGCAGCCATGGGTTGGCGGGCGCGAGATTCACGCTGGCCATTACGCCCCTGGCGTTACGCCCGCGTGAGAGGCGGGATTCCCCGCTGATGATGAGATACGCTCATTAATAGGGGAACGTGATGGCATGAAACGCGGGATCGTAGGCAGCGGGTATCTCGCGTCTGGCACGTTTCGCGGAGTCGTGGCAGAGATGCCTGCAATCAGTGCTGTGGGCCGGTTGGTGAGACCGAGGAAGCCAAGCTCGGCGGGAGGCTCGGGAACGAGCGGGAGGCCGAGCGAGCTTGGTTCGGTGATAGCTCGGAGGTGAGCTGGGGGGCTGAGGGAACTCAGCGTATGGAAAGGCTCGGAGGCGAGCCGGCGGTTGTTTGTAAGGCGAGCATGGGAGTGGTATGGAAGGCCACCGAAGGTCGGGAACATCCTTAGGCGAGGGCCTGGGGCATGCTTCCAATGTACCATTCTTGATCCTTTCTCTTAGGCTTTGGGACACGTTACTTGCCACGTGTCATGATCTGGGGAAACCCCGGTATCGAGTATCATCATTAGCCCCCCACTCTCGTCTCGACCCATTAATGGGTCGGGTCGAGAGTGGTCTGACCGATCACCCGGGGTAAGCCCTTATTTGAAGATGTCGTCGGTGTGTATTCACGGACAATTAATTGTATTTTCTTGGTGATGTTAGCAGATCAGGGAAGAGATCTCGTATTAAAGAGTATGCGCCGATTCGGGTGTACGTTCATTGGAGCGTCAGATCACGTGTCCGACGCTGGTTGGCTGCCGTGACGGACCGCTGGTGTTCTCGCGCCCGATGGGACGCGCCCAATGTGCATGCGACAGGTGGAGCGTCGATGGCCGTTGAATGCGAGGTGTCATTTTGGCGGGAGACAATCGGTGCCGCTGGATGTGTTTGCCGATTGCTATAAATAGAGGTGGGATTCCCCCGAGTGTCCACACTTCGCTATAATTTCCTCTTCCCTTCGTGTGTTAGCTCGGTGCTCCTCCCTCTAGGTCAGATTTCCTGCATTCTTCTCTCGGACGCCCCCTTCCTCTGCTCAGGTTAGATGTCTTCTTCTTAGGAGTTTGTCGAAGTAGTTCGGGTAGAGTCTAGGGAGTCTTCTGCAGCTTCGTCCTCTTCGTCCGGGTTCGAATCTTCCCGGGAGGTTAGGGTTAGTCGCGCTTCCCGGGGTCGTGCGGCGGGGACGGTCCCCAAAGCACAGGTCAGGGGAGTCCGTGACACGTCATCCATATTGGGGCATGTGGACGAGCTTGCCACCATCGGGCTCGCTTCCATATTCCTCCCGGCTACTCGCTTTGTCTGTCCAGGGAGGGGGAGAGGGCAGATTAGGTACAGGGAAAGGAGATTGCCTTGAATTTGGAGGCCTTTTGGGCCGGAATGCGCCTGCCCTTCTCTCGTGAGGTGAGTGCGGCGCTGCGTTGTTTCCAGTTAGCCACAGGCCAGTTAGTGTGAACTCCTGGAGGATTCTTCTTGGGTTCCTGGTCCGGTTGAAATTGCGGGAGATCCCTTGTAGTTTGAGCCTTCTCTTTTCCTCTCTCTGCTACAAAAACCACCTCGGCACTCTCAAGGACGAGCCGAGCTAGGTATACATTTCTTTTAGAAAGCACCGGGGAGGTGCTGCCGGGTCGGGGGTCGTCGTGGTACCTTCTTCCATCCACGAATGGAAGAAAAAGTTTTTGTTTGTCGGGCCACCCGAGGATGAGGATTGGCTTGTGCCCATCCAGTGGCACAGAGACAACTGCCCGCGGGTGAGGCGGTCAAATGATCCCGACGCGGTGGCGGTGTCGGAGTGGGAGCCCCTCCCCCGGGCTGATGTGTTGCTGTCTGAACAGGCCTTCAGTTAGGCCGGGCTCAGCCCCGCTTAGTTTGCGAGTAAGTTAATAGTTTTTAGGCGACCTGTTTAGACTTGTGTATTCTTCCACTTTTTCTGGCATTGCTAACTCCTTCTTTGTATTTTTTTCTTATGCATAACCCATAGACCTAGCTAAATTTCGGGCAGCCCTGGTCGAACAGAAGAAGGGGAGTAAGGCCGGAGGTGCCGGCCCCTCCCGCCCGTCGTCGAGTCCGGCTCCAACAGCGGACGCTCCAGCCAGGCGCTTGAGCACTCCCTGGGCCCCGGATTCCAGCCATGCGCCGAGACGAAAACGCGCTCGGGAGCAGGAGCCCCGGGTTTTGGAGGTGGGAGGCGAGACTGATTCTCCTGTGTCTCACCTTAAGAGGTACCATAGGACGGTGCCCCGTACCCCGGCTTTCCCGATCATCGTGGATGAAGGGGAGCTTCTCTTCGAGGTGCTCTCGGGGCTTTCTGTCGCCGGCAGCCTGCTCTCGGAGATGGAAAGGTCGTCCGGGGGCAGAATCACCCGGGGGACCTTCAGGGCCCAAATGGCGGCCATAGCTGTCATGCCTTGCTTCCCAGAGTGCGCTATGATCGGCACGTAACAGAGCCAACCATGCTACCTGTGGTTAGGAAATATCGCTCCACAGTCACATTACGGCTGTGTATAAGATATCAAGAACAGTAAAATAAAATAAACTATCTAGTACATGTCCATATGTAATACCCAGTGTAAGTCCATGTCACGCACCCCACGAACTTGCGGGGAGGCGGAATATATGAAAAACGATTATCAAAGCTTCGTAACACGGACTTGAGCGCATGAATCGTATCTAAACTGTTACTAACTATCTACGAGAGGTTTAACTACTCGGATTCGAAGTTATACCTCACGTTACATGTCCTTCGGGTCTTCATCGCTGTCCTCCACTTCTCGTAGGCTCCTTGGAACATCGTCACCTCAACGGCCTCCTCGAGTCAAAGACGATCCACCCGAGAGCTCCTACGCCAAGCTTGATCTCTAACTTGAGATAACTAGGTTGCTCAAAGTGCTAATCTAAGCTACGTAGGGGATATAGAGTGAGGTTATGGATGTATTAGTCTAGCTAACCCTTGATCTCAACACATGAGAGGTTAGAATTAGGGTTTCAAGAATGAGAGAGCTTGAGGAGAGAGAAGGTGATTATAAGAATGAAATATGATATTGTTTCACACTTGATATATGAAGCATAATGAATAAAAGAATAAATGAATAAAATGAGATTATTCATTATGCTACATAAATGCATTATGAGTGATTTACTATGTGAGTCATTAAGCATTTAATAATGCATTAATGACATGATGAATCACACATAATGAGTCACAATATCATTTAATGCTAATGCCACCTTACCCCCAAGTCACCATGCTTCTAGAAACTTCCCGACAAATTACGAGAACGCCCCTACAATCTGTGAAAACACGGAAAAACTTTAGACTGTATAAATCCAATAACCTAATACTAGAATCTGGCTTAAACTAAAGCCGACTAGTAAAAACTGTCTGAACGTCGTACGTGCGTTAACACACGTATGCGTCCGAACCTTTGTCGTAAAACCATACGACCTCTATATCGTTTCGCCTGGAGCAGGGAAACTCTGTGTGTGGGACTCTAAAGACTTGACACTACGCTGGCAGTGGGTTTAACCACAGACCGCAAGCGGCACTAGCTGTACATAACGGTCCACAGGTAGATGTCGATAAGAAGGCCGATGAGGAAACCCATCCGAACTCCTACTGAGCCAGACGTGACAATCTCCGTACAGTCCGGTCTGTTCGTCTAAGACTATCGCATATCTAGCTTAGGGGGCGGCAAGCGTCAGTCCCCTAATAGCGGTATAAGTCGTGTCGGAGCGTAGCCCATTACACCCTGAGAAACTACTGGAACCTACCAGTAAATCTCGCTTGCCCTGGCCAGGGACTTTGCGTAATGGCTCTCTGACACAGCGCGATATCAACTCCCAATACCGGGAGAGACGGATCCTGTCTAACCGCTACTGCCTCCAAGTGCTCGGGACTGCACCCAACTGCTACCTGTTTGCACGACTCCTTTGAGCCGTGGTAGGGTAGCAATCTAAGAACAGTGGGACACACTCGAGGTGAAGTAGCAGTGTCAAGTCTGCGGACTATACTGTACTCATGTCACCTGGGAACTGTTAACTGACAATGGGTATAATACCAACCAACAGTTTCCCTGCGAGTCCTGTCAGGTGTACCCGTAACCTAACGAGCACCTGTATACTATCTGCAGTACGACGTATTGATGGCTGTGGGACAGACCATCTCCCTAACTGGGATGAGAAGCGTACACACTTAGTCTACTCCGGAATATCGATGCCCTATCTCGATAATCCAACGACCAGGGAACTGTATAGGATGTTGCTTACAGACTACCCAGCCCCCACTAGTGTGACTGCCATCACAACGCTGGTAATCAAGGAAAGATCTTATGGGCTCTACTAATATGTATAAGTGATACGTTATAAGAAACATATGCACATATTAAAGCAGACACAAACCAAGTAGCATACTACCATTTTTAGCAAGACTGTATATACAACTGTGAATATCCCAAGCTTCCATTAAGTAATATACATACAAGTATGATACAATA